>OX235274.1:64866570-66215399 GCA_944472155.2 Trichobilharzia szidati | reverse complement strand
GAAGTCACGAGTGATTTTAGATCATGATTATTTTGTATAAACCAAATGCAAGATATCGATTCGGAAATGACCTGTATCGCCATTTATTTTTGGAGTAGTATACAGTTATGAGGTGCGTTAATTACCACGTACATTTAGGGGTTCTAATATTTGACTAATTCTTGACATAGAAATGATTCTGTTTAAACTACCTAACTTTCTTTAGGAGTGTAAATTATTCAAAATGTGCCTTTCAGAGATGAGTCCTATAGGTGGAAAACTGTGTACTAACATGTTGGAAACTAAATGAGCAGTGTTAAAATGGAAAATTGAGCTTCAGTTACACAATATGAGTCGGTCAGTTATGTGGAATTGGATCAACTAACGTGTATGAGCTATGAGTTGAAATTGTGTATTGACCCCCTTTCTGCTTATTATTGTTGGTCAGTAAGCTTCGCTTTCTCTTATTCATGTTGTATGAAATCTGTCCACTTTTGTCATATTTTAATCAACTGTATTTATAAAAACTATGGGATGCCTTCAGCATTCACTATTAAGTGATCATATACCTTGTTCCATCCATCGCCATTCCTCAACATAGTATACTCCGGTGTGTGACATTGAATTAGTTGTGTTCTGGTAGCTGGTTGATTTAATTGCGAAACTTTCGTCGTCCTTCTAGACATCTTCAGCGTAGGTTTTAGTATAAAATGGACTTATTTAAATTCTCCATGAATGATGTAATTGTATCTCCTGGCAACCACTGTCATGACTGGTTGTTAATTTACGTCTCTATTGATCATTTTTATTGACTTGGAATTCGAACTTTCTTGTCATGTGATTCACATTTTATTAGCTGGTAAATTTGTTCTATAGTAATGTGTTTTTTAATCGCTGGCTGATTCACCTGAGTACCAGGCTTCTAGGAATTCTCTGGCATTTTTAGTGTTTCTTCTATTTAAAATGTCGACATTATCCCAATCAAGTTGGTGTGCATAATTATGCACATGCATTGATTCTAAAGAATATATTGTAGTGACCCATTTTATTACTCATAATCGTACTATACTTTCATTGTGTAATTGTACTTTGATTTGTTATTACTCTAAATCTTGCATGTTAACAATTGATACTTTTTGTACTCGCTCGATTTTTGAATTTTGATTGCTGCAGTAATACACTATCGTATTCCTTCGCAAGTGCCTTTTGAATTACGTTGTGGATGTCGAGTAACCGCAACGTTAGGTCACAATTGTAAACGCGAAGAAATACTAGAAGATACGTGTATTCTAGTTTAGTCAAAATATAGCAGCACAACAATATATCATGGTTTTTACAGCCATTTTGTGTTCTTGCATTCCGATTTAAATGGGACGCCCACTTTGAGCGACATAACGTTTATTGCAGTTCATACAGTATATTTTGTAAATGGTATTAATTTTATCTTCTTTTTCTGTTGGATCTTTTGGTTTGCACAATACCGAATGAAGTGATTGGGCTGGCTGGCTTGTTTGCTATATCTATTTCAAACGGTCTTGAAATTCTACTTGTTATTTCAGAGGTATTTTCTATATATGGTAGGATGAATTTTCTTGTGATCTTTGATGTTGGCTTGCTGTTGGTGTTATGGCTCGAGTTTAAACACTTTTTGATGAAATTGTGAGGATATGCATTCTTTTTTAAGACGGTTATTAGGTATTTTTCCTCCATTCTCTTCAACGCAGGAGTGCTACAGAGTGTTCAAACCCTTTTAAACAATGTCTGCACACAGTTTCTTTTGTTGGTTATTACTATTATAGTTGAGTATTTGGTCTGTGTGCGTTAATTTTCTATATACTTATGTTTCTAAATTTCCTTTGTTAGTTCTCTTGATTAATACATTTTAGAATGGAATTGCGTTGTCTAATTCTTCTTCTCTCGTGAATTTAGTGTATTCAAATATGTTGTTTATTAATTTGTGGGGATATTCCAAATCATTTCTTTTAACTATCACACATGTATCATCAACGTAACGTACCCATATTTTTGATTTAATTAAAAGTAGGGCTATTAATTCTTATCTTTGCATAACGACATCAGCTATTAATCCGGATATGGGGGATCCCATTGGTGCTCCTTTTATCTGTTCGTATATTTGAATATTGAACTGAAAGTATACTGTAAGACATAATTCTGTGATTTCCATGCAAATTGAACATTGTGTTCCCATCGCTACAGAGTAGTTGTTTCAAGGTTTCTTTTCTTAGTTTTAAACCAACTGAAGTATATAATGCAGTGACATCAAAGAACACCATTATTTCATTGTCATTTACTTGAATGTTTTTGATTTTCTCTAAAAATTGCATTGGCGAATTGATATAATCTATCTTAAGAACTTTTCAGAAAATTAAAATACCTAACAGAATCCTGCGATCATTTTATCAATTCGCATGTAGATAATTATGCACACCAACTTGATTGGGATAATGTCGACATTTTAAATAGAAGAAACACTAAAAATGCCAGAGAATTCCTAGAAGCCTGGTACTCAGGTGAATCAGCCAGCGATTAAAAAACACATTACTATAGAACAAATTTACCAGCTAATAAAAAGTGATTCACATGACAAGAAAGTTCGAATTCCAAGTCAATAAAAGTGATCAATAGAGACGTAAATTAACAACCAGTCACGACAGTGGTTGCCAGGAGATACAATTATGTCATTCATGGAGAATTTAAATAAGTCCATTTTATACCAAAACCTACGCTGAAGATGTCTAGAAGGACGACGAAAGTTTCGCAATTAAATCAACCAGCTACGAGATCACAACATATTCAAAGTATACTCTTTTTACTCATTATTGAGTTCTTTATACATATTAGGCTTTGTACTATGACCGAAGATAAAATATCAGTTTATGTAAGTAAATAACGCATTGAAGCCTAATGGGCTTCTTGAGCTTACCTATCTCTGTTCATGTTGCATTTGGCATGTGTCTTCGTCTCTACTGCTGGAAACTTCGTCACTGGAAACTGCTAGTAGATAAAATGTTGTGTAAGGGTTTTTAGTGGCATCTTTGGAGTTTGTGGCTTGTCTTTTTGATTGGTTATTGTTCTGGTATCCAAATTAACCTTTAGTATTTAAGCACTGAGTTCACGTATTTCTTTATCTTTTTTACAGGACTTACATACAGATGAAGAAAAATCACATCTTCGGTGAGTGTTCTTATTATTATCAAGGCAGTGTATGTGTAAAACTGATCTCAATCGACCTACGATAACGAATGATTTGTGTTTTGGTGCAATATCATTCTATTTCTGTTTTCTTTTTTTGTTTGCTGTTTCGAAATTTAATAATTTGAATCACTGTAGTTCTATGGAAAGTTTTACGTTGACTTGCCACTCAATCTATCATATGCATAGCTTGTCGTTCCAACGAAACACGGATTATTGAGAAAAAAACACATGTGCATATTAGTTTCATCTTATAACCTCAATTACATAAAGATAATTTTAGTTCCTCTTTATCATTATCACCTGATTACAATTTGTATTGATGGTTACTAGAATTTGGCTATGTGGTTTACAAATATTTTGCCTATCGTCTAGTCCATTTGATTTTTCATTATTCGTTATGCATAACCTACAGCACTTTTTAAATTCTGAGATAATGTATTATTCAAAGATGAAGTAAAAATTGAGTGTAACTCTATCTAGGGCAATCAACCAGCATAAATATTTCTCTTTCTCAGTTAGTGGTATTGTGGCTCATTGGCTTAAACACTTCGTTTCAGCCGATGGACCATGGGTTTGAGTCCCCCCCGCCTACTTCAGCATGGGTAAATACTTAGTATCATCAGTACTCATATGTTAAATACAGGTCGTAGTCTAGTTTATGAAAAGTTTGTTCCGGGTAACTTGAGTTCAGACAACTTTCTCAATTTGTCCTTAGTTACTCTTCTTTCTTTAATGTGTTACTTTCTGCTCACTTTGCATTCTGTTCTTAATGATTCATGTATTAGTTTGTTTGGCTACAAAATGTACTTGATCCTTTCTATCACTACATTGTTATAACCTCAGCATTTGTAAGCGTTTAGTCACTCTACAGTCAATATGTGAGGATACTTCTAACAGTTAGTTTGGTGCATTGATCTAAGATCATATTTCCTTAGAAGTGATTGGTCCTCCGATCGATACTTTCAAGTCGTTTAGTTCTTTACAGGTGACATTATTGGAATTATAAGTGAAAAAGGTGTTGAGAATAGAATAAGTGGGCATTTTGTTGTAGGCAATCGCGTAGCTGCATATTTTTCACTGAGTAAAATAATTATAGCTAAGCTCAAGTATGATCACTTGGGAATGGAAACACCAGTATTAGAATTCTGTTATAAATCAGGAAATAAAATATTTGCGGAAACAGGTCTTTTTAAAAGACTGTTTGCAAATACCGAATGCCCTAATAACTTCATTTAAACATTTTTGAGCTCATTTGGGTCTATGCACTATGCTGGTATTAAATTATGCGTATTACTACGAGGTTTGTTCATATTAGTGATTTCTGAGTGGTTTTGTATAGATCTTATAGCACATTACCCCGTCCAGGAGATAACTATTGTAAGAACAGAACGCTGTAGTATTTGGTAGTAAAATCATTTATTCGGCAAAATGATGCACAATCAGTATATCCAGTACAGTACTGCAGGTCAATCGTGAACCCGATTACCTCAGCTGTAGTAACATCTCTGACTACAGTATTGGGTGACGAGGATTCCAATCTCAGAGGAGACATCACTTCCGTGGAGGTTGCAGATACACCCCACTGACAATTACCAACAAGCACGAAACCTACATCGAACAGGGCTTCCTGTTGATTTTCTACAACCATCTAACATCAGTTCAAAGTGCACTGCTATGACAAACTACTTAGCCTGGTGACTTTAATGCAAACTTTACTGATATAATTCAGTCCACACTAATGTCAAGGACTAGACGGAGGACATTGGTTACCCCCTAGTGACCAATCAATGTAAAGTGACGTACAATTATGCCGATTTGTGAAAATCTTACATTGGGATTTCCATTTGTACACCTTCTTTGTGATTGGGCTTCTCTTGTCTTCCTATAATGCTTTGTATTCTGTTTCACAAGGATCTTTCATTTATCTCCTTCGTAACTTAATGCGTTGCTCCCATTGTGCGTCGGTGGCACAGCGGTTAGGACTCTCGCCGACCATGCAAATGGTCCGGTGTTCGATCCCCTACCGATGCACACCTGAGATCAATTGGTCGGTCTGCAGAATTTGGGCTACCGATATCACATGCTGAAAATTCCACACTTGTACTGAAAATACGGTGTGGAATCAAGCTATAATAAGAAAAAATACTACTGAAGAAACCTTGTCAGCAGCACACGCCACAATACAATTCTTATTTACTATTTGTGGAATTTTTTCTCCAGAGTTCAAGAGTTGATTCTTGGAGCCACAGAATACAACCAGTCATTTTCTGAACCGATTTGCAAGAAATGACCAATAAATCTAACACAGTAGCTAAAGTTTAGTATTCGAAACTACGCAATATTCGCCTGTTTACCATTTGTATGTTTAGAAATGATAACAGACATTGTATATAGACACATCTGTCTAGTGTTCTGCGATAACTTCAATATCCATTGTTTTGTGTGCAAATTATGTACTCATTAAATTCACTCAAGAATGACGTTATTTTCACACCTATTTATTATTAATGCGTTACGACTGTTAAAGTTTTTTTTATTATACTTATTTGACGTACAGTAAACGGATTGAAGGTCAACTGTTAAAATTCACAAATGTTGTCAAGGGTTATCAGTATCGTTGGTTTGTGATCGATCCAGATGTAGGAAGGATAGAATATTACGAGGTTAGTGAATCATCCCATTTACAGGTTGAAGTAATTTGTTTAGTTACGCATAAATAAAAACGAATAATTTCTCCACCAGATATTTACAGTAATCAAAAACAAATCAGAATGTTTCTTTGTGACTGTTGAATATCTAATATGTTATAATATGATACTTTTATGATCTGAGAAGGCTCAGAGTGTGCAACACGTCCCTGTTAACTAACGTCATATTTCTTCCAATTACCTAGGCAGTATCACTTGAACTACAGACCGTACACACGAATATGCCAAAGGCATGATCGGAAAACCAAGACAGACCTCCATTACTCTCAAATCGGTGTGGAGATCTACAACACTTAGCACAGCTAGAAAGATCCGAATGTGCAACACTAGTGTTAAGTCAGTCAGTACTTCCATATGGTTCAGAGTCTTGGCGCGCACTTCACGATATGCATTTTCAACAACCATCTGCAGACTTTCAACGACAGCCGCCTTCACTGAATACTGAAGATCAGATGGCCGGAAAGGATAGGTAGCAAAGAACTCTGAGAACGAACCAACAAAGAACCTATAGGTCAACAAATATGCAGGAGGGAATACAGATGAATTGGATATCCGGTGAGGAGACCGTTGAGTGATGGTGAACACCAGGCCTTCGAGTGGAAGCCATGTATTTCATTAGGAATCCAAGGGAATAATAATCGTAATTGGAAAATTTGTTTCGGGTAACTGAGACAATCAACATGCTGCACAAATGATTTTTCACATGGTGTACTGATGTGCTGTTATCATAAAATCAGTTTAGCTATGCTATATTATCGCTAATTTCCTGTAATTTTGTTTGCTTAGTTTTTATTCTGACAATATTTTAAATGTGTTACTGCTGTAATATTGACATTAACAGTTGAATAGTTTCACCCATGTATGTATGCACATAAACACTAAGAACTACACATATACCTCCACCTTTTCTTTGCCTTATTGTAGAAAGAAGACCATAAACGATCCCTTAAACCTCGCGGGACACTAAATCTTATGGTAAGTCGTGATGAATTGTGTATTCTGTGATTACACTGATCACTTGTAATATTTATTTCACTGTAGTTAGAGATTTTGTAACTTGGTAAGACGGATTGGTTTAATTTTTTGTAAATCCTAAGTTTTTCTACTCTTCCTATATCAGTTGGTTGGTATTTAAGTTTCACTGTTGAGTTTTCAAACACTTATAAACTACTCACATAGGGGAGTTTTTAAAAATGGGGATCTGTTGCAATAGAATTCTGGCTATTGACTTCAACTTGTAAAGTTTCTGTTATTGATAGGGACTGTGAGGTAGTTTGTTATTATTATTGCCTTTACTCCCCAGTGGTACAACAATACTTCAACAGCCCATTTCCATTTCATTCTGTTCTCTGCAGTTTTTTTAGCTGGCTACGCGACTACCCATAAGCTTTCATTTCCCCATATGATCTCTTCCATGCCACTCTCGGAGCTACTTCCAACTCGTTTCCCATTCGGAATCCACTCGAGAGCGTGGCACGCTATCTCGCCCGACGGTCTCTTCAGCGTATGTCCAATTCATCTCTATTCCCTCCTGCATATTTGCTGACCTATAGGTTCTTTGTTGGTTCGTTCTCAGAGTTCTTTGCTACCTATCCTTTTCGGCCATCTGATCTTCAGTATTCAGTGAAGGCGGCTGTCGTTGGAAGTCTGCAGCTGGTTGTTGAAAATGTATTTCGTGAAGTGTGCACCAAGACTCTGAACCATATGGAAGTACTGACTGACTTAACACTAGTGTTGCACATTCGGATCTTTCTAGCTGTGCTAAGTGTTGTAGATCTCCACACCGATTTCAGAGTAATGAAGGTTCACTTAGTTAATACATCACTCCTTGTTTTCTTATTATTTTGATACTGCAGAGAATTACCTTCAGATAGATAACAAATGTGACTGTTATAAATCTGGTCATCATTATTCTGTACACAGGAATTTAGTCAGAATTAAACTTTTGGCGTTGGCAGTTATATGAGTGACTTTTAAATATAATTTCAAAAAAGGAAACATATTAACGCATAATTTGATACGTATAAGACACGTGGTGATGAAAAATCATAGATCACATAAGAGAAGTGTTTATTGGGTGTGTGTGTGTGTGTGTGTGGTTTTATCTCTACAGAAGCTTTGCAATTTTGAAATATGAGCTTTAGAAGAATGTGATACCCAAGACCGTAATACAAGTATACGTTTTATGCTTCTTTGCACAATGCCTTCTTATTGCAAGCAGTGTGTGTGTGTGTCAAGAGCGTATCATACTACACTTATGTCATTCGTCAAGCTGTTTTCATAATAGGTACATATAACGTTATTTTTCTAATTTATTAGGTTTTCTAAAAAGTATACTACAGTTTGGAAACTGCTTTCCAATATATATCCTGGGTGGTAACTAGCATATAGTCTGTTCCCATTTATGCAAATAAAGTGACTTGATTAGTTTTAGTGGTTTTACTTATGAAAGCCACTCAGATCACCAGTGAATATTCGTCTTCTTTACATTTTTTCAGTTATTTTCAGTTCCTCCATTCGTTTGCTACTGAAACATATTATTCTAGCTCTGTGAAATGATTTTTTAACTAGTACTCGTTTGTGGTTACTGGGATAAAGCCGTTATGACTTATGTAAATTCCACTACACGTACTGTTTCGATGAATCGATCCTCGAATGTTTTTTATAAAATTGGAATTGAATATCATTGGGGAATATTGATGAAAGGTGTTTGAATCCCTGGTTCTGGGATAGGAGAGAAGACCCGGATTCTTGGATTATGTGGATCCTTGCAGTTATCCGGAGTTCTGTCCAGTAGGCTCCACTGAATTCGGCTGTTAGGTTAAATACTCGCCGCTGATATTGTCTAGCGGTGGTGCTATATATATATACATATTGGCTGAATGGCCTACGGGTTTGCCTCGCAACCTTAATGTCCTGGTTTTGATCTCTGGTGGGGTGATAAGTGAATACCGCTGAAGTGTCTCAAAATAGGGTGAAATAGCTGTTCAGGGCTCCTTGGTTTTCAGTGGGTGTCTAACTGATATCAGTTCGTTAATCTAATATAAGAGCTTACGAAATTCGCAGTTGAAAAATGTTTCAAATTTCAGCTGGATAATGTCATTTGTTTGATGTCGTCGTTAATCATGTTCAGTTAGTTTTAACAGTCAACGGTTTTTATTATGTTAATGATTGAATCTGTACTATGACATGTAACATTCCTTTGTCACTAATAGTTAAAAAGACAGTTGAAAACGTTTTATGCGTTTATTCTTGTTGTTCAAAGACCATCTACTTCTCCTTTTTCAAATGCCTTACAGTATGCTTCTGTATGCCCATCAGATGAAGATTCACAAACATTTATTATTAATGCTGCTAACGGAGACTTGCTGAAATTGAAAGGTTCGTGTTATAAGCTTTATCATTATATCATCTTAACATTTTTACATGCTTTTTCTTAAAGATTCGGGAGGTAGTTATTTCCAACTTTTGCAATATAGTGACAGTGAAACTGTTATTATGCATCAGGTGTTGTACATTCGTGATTCTAAATGCTTTGCGTACAATCTCAGGCAGGCGATAACTTTACATGAGGTTACTGCACTATATTTTTTCGGTGTAACTTAACTCAAACGGATGCTACTGATACCTGCTACACTGACTTGGTGGTCGCGATTGCATCCGCAATGACATAACGAGCTATAATAGGTGGCACAAATATTTTTGAATGTTATTCCGTATTAGACAAGTTTATTTCAAATATCATACAGGGATGCAGTATTAATAACTGGATGACGTTTTGAGCTCACAGTCATATCAATCAAATTGATATGGAATGTTTTACTATGCCAAAAATATCGGTTGGATAGCGGTTAGACTGAAAGCAGTTATCATAATAGTGTAAGTTGCTTACATTATGTTGGAGGATAGAGGTATAACAGTAGTAAGTTGTTTCTTTAGCTTGACTAGAAGGTCAGCTATCATGCCTTCGTGCTTTGGCTACTTGATTGGATTCTCATTGGGCAGTTGTCTGTATGCTATTTTAATGAATAGATTCGCAGGAATATGGGAAGATAGTGATACCCTTCCATAATTTCCTCTTACACATCAACTAAACGCATTTCAGACAAAGTGAAGGATAATTTTCATCAAAAGCATTCAAGTTTACCGCTAAATACATAAAGCTCAGATGATTTCAATGTTCGAGCAGATGCACCAGTTCGAAAATTAAATTGGAGTTATCTATGGAGTCGCATACCGACGAACAGATAACAGTGATTGTCTCCTACATCCATTTTCACATAATCATCCATTCTTAGTTGGTACTGGTTTCAAACATGTTGACAGACACTGTCTCACTTAACAACCACTGAAATCAAATCAGCGATGGAAAAAATAGATCATCTATCCATAACTCGTCGATGGAGACGGTGGAACCTTGTGTAATACCTGTTTTTAGTCTATTCATGCTTCAACCTGTGCAAATGTATTCCTGGTACTGCAACTCTCCTACATATCTGGATTTGCAAAAAAATTGTATTTACAAAGGGGATAACTGAGCAAATCATAATTTAGTCATAGAAAAGAAAAGGCGTTCAGCAAAGAATTACTCTTTTCGGCGATATCATTCTCAAGCTGTACAAACCACAAATTTATAGTAATTTTTTCTTGGCAACAAAAGGAATATTTCCAAAGATGTGTTAATGCAATTGTTAATTTTTGACAACAAATTACGTAATTTAGAAGGCGTTAATCGGTTAGAAACTAAAATAAAGTTAGAAAAGTAGGTTGGGTGACGTAATCTAATTGATAGGGTTCAATGAAAAATGAATGAGAGTCAAGTTAATAATCTGAGTAGAATTCACTTGAACATGAATGAGAGTTAAGTCAATAAGCTGAGTAGAATTCACTTGAAAATAAACGAAAATGGAGTTAGCAACAGTCGTCATAAGGGTAGAGATTTAATAGAGGGTGGGGGTAGAAAATAATGCAATTAAGAAACAGACAAACAAAGAAGAAAGAGGTAAGACAAAATTACGTATTTGGTGTTAAGATAGATCAGGACCATTGTAGATTTAGTGACTGAACAAACTTCTTTTGTATGCAGAGTTCAGGATTCAATATGTGAATTGCCATTGCTTCTGCAGTTTGAAGAAGTTTAATTCGTACTCTTTTGGCAAGATTCCCACGTATTGTGTAGATAACTGAGAAGTTGTTTTGTGGGTTTGCTTGGTGTCCGGATTCGATCAAGTGTTCTAGGATAGAGCTGTGGCGGGGGGATCTTCTTTATCCTTTATAAAACCATCAAGGTAAATGTTTACTGATTCGTTTGGATAGCAAACGCTGGGTACGGCCGACATACCTAGCTCCACATGAGCAGGTGAATTGGTAGATGCACATTGATGAGGCTCCCAGTGGAAGCTCATTCTTCACGTTCGTGCGAATCATTGGTTTTGTAGAGAAAGTTAGTCTGAGTTCAGCTGCGAAGAAGGTTTTCTTCAGTGAACGGCACAGGCGGTTTCTCAGTATTTCTGCTGAAGAATCTCCGTTGAATTGTAGATTCAAGTAGAGAAGTTTCTTGGGAGCAGTAAGCATGGACGGTTTTTATGTTTTGGGCTTCATAGCTTTTGTGATGAAACGTTCCGGGTAACCGTTTTCAAGGAGGACTCTTTTCAGGGTCTTCAGCTCCTCTTCTATAGTTTCCGGACTGCAAATGTTGTGGATTCTGTGAGTCAGTGAGAGGATTAGATTTCGTTTTGTATATAGAGGCACCCAACTGTGAAAGCTGATGAGTTGTCCATTCCATGTCGGTTTTCTGTGAATGGATCTTTTGAGTGTCCCATCTTGTTCGCGTGTTGCTAGTTGCACATCTAGAAAAGATATTGTTGCGTTGGACTCCTTCTCTAGTGTGAACTGGATTGCTGGATGGCAACTGTTGAAGAAGTCCAATATGTTCTCCAAATTTTCCTCATTATTGGCGATAATAAAAGTATCGTCCACGTATCTCTTGTAGAACCCGAAGTTATCTATTATCTTCTTTAGGTGTGTGTTTTCTAGTTTTGACATGAAAATATCTGCAAGCAGCGGGCCGAGTGGTGAGCCCATAGCTATACCATCTTTTTGTCTATATATTTCGTTATTGAAAGTGAATTGGACGTTTAGAGTACATCTTAATAGGAGTTCCTTCAAATAGTCAGTGGGTATACCAATGTTCATCTCCTTTGAATCAATATATTCACATATATAGCATATTGTTTCGGTTAGTGGGACGTTTGTAAACAGTGATACCACATCTAGTGAGAACATGGTTTGATTGGAAACGCTGACGTTTTCAATGGAATTGACAAAATCGAAGGAGTCTCGAAGTGAGTGGCGGGAGATTTGCTTTATGACTGGTTCTAGTATGTCTACTAGCCATTGTGCGGTACTGTGATAAGGTGAATTAGTCATATCGAGAATGGGTCGAAGAGGTACGTTTTTCTTGTGCACTTTTGGTAGTCCATATAGCCGGGGTATATTTGAGCCCGACGGTTTCAAGATCGATGAATGATTCAGTCTTTAGTTTTCGGAGAAGGTTCGTTAGTTTTTGTTCAGTTTGTTCCGTCATGTTCTTTTCGTTTGCTGGTCTTATGAATTTAGATTCGTCGGATAGGATGGTCAGCATTTTACTTACGTAGTCTTCACGATTCATGACTACGATTCCCCCACCTTTATCCGGGCGTAACAGAATAATCTCTATGTTGTTTATTAATTCCTTGAGCTCTTTATAGTGTTTTTTGGTCAGTATTGACTTTCCATTTGGTTTGGTATTCATAAATTTATGGCAGCTGTCGAGGACTAACGACCTGAACTGTTGCAGGTTCTCTTCGGAAGTTGGTGATAGATCATATGTTTGGTTTATCAAGTTTTCGAACTGAACTTGGGTTTGAAGTTTTTGGATTTTTGATGGTTTTGTGCAGAACTTTGGACCGAGGGACAGTGCTTCCAGTTGAAGTTCTGACAGCTCAATGTTTGAGAGGTTAAATACGTATTTTTCCATTCCCAAGCAATCCACAAAAATACGTATTTAACCTCTCAAACATTGAGCTGTCAGAACTTCAACTGGAAGCACTGTCCCTCGGTCCAAAGTTCTGCACAAAACCATCAAAAATCCAAAAACTTCAAACCCAAGTTCAGTTCGAAAACTTGATAAACCAAACATATGATCTATCACCAACTTCCGAAGAGAACCTGCAACAGTTCAGGTCGTTAGTCCTCGACAGCTGCCATAAATTTATGAATACCAAACCAAATGGAAAGTCAATACTGACCAAAAAACACTATAAAGAGCTCAAGGAATTAATAAACAACATAGAGATTATTCTGTTACGCCCGGATAAAGGTGGGGGAATCGTAGTCATGAATCGTGAAGACTACGTAAGTAAAATGCTGACCATCCTATCCGACGAATCTAAATTCATAAGACCAGCAAACGAAAAGAACATGACGGAACAAACTGAACAAAAACTAACGAACCTTCTCCGAAAACTAAAGACTGAATCATTCATCGATCTTGAAACCGTCGGGCTCAAATATACCCCGGCTATATGGACTACCAAAAGTGCACAAGAAAAACGTACCTCTTCGACCCATTCTCGATATGACTAATTCACCTTATCACAGTACCGCACAATGGCTAGTAGACATACTAGAACCAGTCATAAAGCAAATCTCCCGCCACTCACTTCGAGACTCCTTCGATTTTGTCAATTCCATTGAAAACGTCAGCGTTTCCAATCAAACCATGTTCTCACTAGATGTGGTATCACTGTTTACAAACGTCCCACTAACCGAAACAATATGCTATATATGTGAATATATTGATTCAAAGGAGATGAACATTGGTATACCCACTGACTATTTGAAGGAACTCCTATTAAGATGTACTCTAAACGTCCAATTCACTTTCAATAACGAAATATATAGACAAAAAGATGGTATAGCTATGGGCTCACCACTCGGCCCGCTGCTTGCAGATATTTTCATGTCAAAACTAGAAAACACACACCTAAAGAAGATAATAGATAACTTCGGGTTCTACAAGAGATACGTGGACGATACTTTTATTATCGCCAATAATGAGGAAAATTTGGAGAACATATTGGACTTCTTCAACAGTTGCCATCCAGCAATCCAGTTCACACTAGAGAAGGAGTCCAACGCAACAATATCTTTTCTAGATGTGCAACTAGCAACACGCGAACAAGATGGGACACTCAAAAGATCCATTCACAGAAAACCGACATGGAATGGACAACTCATCAGCTTTCACAGTTGGGTGCCTCTATATACAAAACGAAATCTAATCCTCTCACTGACTCACAGAATCCACAACATTTGCAGTCCGGAAACTATAGAAGAGGAGCTGAAGACCCTGAAAAGAGTCCTCCTTGAAAACGGTTACCCGGAACGTTTCATCACAAAAGCTATGAAGCCCAAAACATAAAAACCGTCCATGCTTACTGCTCCCAAGAAACTTCTCTACTTGAATCTACAATTCAACGGAGATTCTTCAGCAGAAATACTGAGAAACCGCCTGTGCCGTTCACTGAAGAAAACCTTCTTCGCAGCTGAACTCAGACTAACTTTCTCTACAAAACCAATGATTCGCACGAACGTGAAGAATGAGCTTCCACTGGGAGCCTCATCAATGTGCATCTACCAATTCACCTGCTCATGTGGAGCTAGGTATGTCGGCCGTACCCAGCGTTTGCTATCCAAACGAATCAGTAAACATTTACCTTGATGGTTTTATAAAGGAGAAAGAAGATCCCCCCGCCACAGCTCTATCCTAGAACACTTGATCGAATCCGGACACCAAGCAAACCCACAAAACAACTTCTCAGTTATCTACACAATACGTGGGAATCTTGCCAAAAGAGTACGAATTAAACTTCTTCAAACTGCAGAAGCAATGGCAATTCACATATTGAATCCTGAACTCTGCATACAAAAGAAGTTTGTTCAGTCACTAAATCTACAATGGTCCTGATCTATCTTAACACCAAATACGTAATTTTGTCTTACCTCTTTCTTCTTTGTTTGTCTGTTTCTTAATTGCATTATTTTCTACCCCCACCCTCTATTAAATCTCTACCCTTATGACGACTGTTGCTAACTCCATTTTCGTTTATTTTTAAGTGAATTCTACTCAGCTTATTGACTTAACTCTCATTCATGTTCAAGTGAATTCTACTCAGATTATTAACTTGACTCTCATTCATTTTTCATTGAACCCTATCAATTAGATTACGTCACCCAACCTACTTTTCTAACTTTATTTTAGTTTCTAACCGATTAACGCCTTCTAAATTACGTAATTTGTTGTCAAAAATTAACAATTGCATTAACACATCTTTGGAAATATTCCTTTTGTTGCCAAGAAAAAATTACTATAAATTTGTGGTTTGTACAGCTTGAGAATGATATCGCCGAAAAGAGTAATTCTTTGCTGAACGCCTTTTCTTTTTTTCTTTGACTGATTTGGAATTTTCAAATTATAATTTATCAACAGTATTCATCCAAAGGGAGCCTGTCAGCATACTCACTCTGCTTTTGAAACAGTGATGAAGGCTGTTGGTAACCTGTAGCTAATTGTGGAGTACCGAGTAAGTGTACTTTACCAATATAAGCACTATTCAAACTAATGTACTCGTGCAAGGGCTTATAGAGAACTGTCATTTGAAGTGGACTCATTGAGTAGTGTTTGTCAGGGATATCAATTGTCATTTTTATTTAGTGTCATTACGAATTCATTGATGACGGTCACCTTGATCGATTTCTGTGAACAATGTCGTTGGTCTATAGTGCACAGATCCAGAAATGTAAAAATTTTTAGTATACGACTGGCTACAGTAAAATGTAAGATGATACTACAGAACTGGTGTGCATTGACTCCTGCTTTGAAGATAAGTAGTAAAACGGTTGGATGTGTCGACCACTTCATTTACTTGAGGAGTTGCTTGAGTGTTAATTTACTGATTACCGACGAAATCTCAACACGGATAAAAAATACTCGTTTGGCATTTACCAACTTGTGGTATCTGTCGCACAGGCATAAAATCCAGCTATTCGTCGAGATGCGTGCATACTGGGCAACAGTTAGTCCTGCCCTTCTATACGGCGGTGGGATATGGCTGTGAAACGTGAAAAATATGTAAAGCCATTTTTAATCATAGATATCTCCGTTAAATTTCTTGTTAGGTCTAGCGATATAGTCAGTAGTATTAAGACTAAATACAGTATCAGATATGGAGGGAAAGTTATTCGAAAAAGAGAAGACATTCAGCGAAGAGACTCTTTTCGGCGAATTCATTCACATAGCTGTACAATCGCATTTATATATAAATATTTGTGTGTGTGTACATGAGGTTTGTCAAGTTTAGATAATTGATTAGTTAATACAAGAATGATGTAGTATAGAGACAAAGTTAATCAGACAGCAACTAAAGTAAGATTGAGTTTAAAAAGCTAGATGACGTAATACAATTGGCTAAAATTTTACAACTTAGGTCAGGATAGCAACAGAGGTAATTACAGGTAGAGATTAAGTAGAAGTGAAATTGAGTAAATAAGTTGGATGACGTAACATAAATGACTAGAAACTGAGCGTTGTTCAAGTCAGTAACAGTGGTAGTGAGGTGTAGAAATTGAATCGGGTGGGGGTAGAGAACAAGAAAGTTGAAAATGTAAAATGTTACAATTGAGAAGACAGAATAATACTAATGAAGAGACAGAAGAGAAGATTAGGTAGAATTTACATGTCGGCTAATAAGATAGATTACGTCCATTGCAAGTGTAGTGATTGAACAAACTTCTTCTGTATCCAGAGTTCAGGACTTAGCAAGTGAATCGCCATTGCTTCTGCAGTTTGAAGAAGTCTGATTCGTACACCTTTAGGGAGACTACTTCTTACTCTGTAGACGACTTTGAAGTTTGTTTGCGGTGTAGCTTGGTGTCCGGATTCTATCAGATGTTCTAAGATGGAACTGCGGGGGCATCGATTTTCTCCTTTGTAAAACCATGTTGGTAAGTGCTCGGTGATACGTTTGGAAAGCGAGCGCTTGAAAGTTATTCGATAAAATTGTGAAGCTCTGTAGCTTAAGATTGCTGCGACATGTGCTATGCATCCTAAGCCACGGACTTCTTCAAAGAGCAGTATCAACTAAAGTAAGATTAGGCCGGGAAGGAGTCAGATGTGATCAGGTCAAAACATAGTATCAACCTATACAGTCGTTTGAACCACGTAGAGAAGTGTAGATTGCCTTGTTAATGACTTTGGAATGTTAAAAATCAGCGGGTAGAAACTATTTTTTATCTTACAGACGTGTGGTTTTGCTCATGCTTATAAATCATTTAACAGCAGTCTGGATAAATATGCTTATCGCTTGTGATGTCTGTGTGATTTAGTATGTAAAGCAACAACTCCCTAGTTAATTGGCCTGCCATGTGAGGTTGTTGCGTTCTTTCACTGAGGTTAAAATTGAGGAATCTCTCAACACTGAGTATGAGCATGTCACTTTTCGTAATCATGTTTTTGGCTACATTTATGTGCGCCTTCATTCTTTTTAGCTGTCGATGCTAAGGAAAGACAGCATTGGGTTGATCGTCTTCGAGCTGTTGCCGAATACCATACAGATAAAGCTGAACAAAATCCATTGGTGAGTGAATACTGAAAATGTGACTGATATTTGACTGGTTACGATTAATTTACTCAGTTTTTTGCTGATCAATAAATTCTTTGCATAGTTTGGTTGTTTTACATAATCTCGATATAATTTTGTGGTGGTGAGCTACAAGGAATTAGTACCTGTAGACTACTCGCTTTATTTCTGACTGTATAGTTTTTTCTTAAGTTGTGTGAAAACTTTCATGTGGTCTTGGAAACAGATCACCTAAGCGTATTGTCACGTATAATTTCTTTATTTATATAAACGCAAACATTATAAGTTTTTGGGATCAAATGTGACACTAAACAAGTGAATAACAATATAATGAAAAGACATATAAGGCGGTTGGGAAATGGCAGAATGCGACAGGCGAGCATACTTATTCAGTAAATTAAAATAGACGTTTATTAATTCATGTTGCTTTTAGAAGTAGAAGAAGCTAGGAGACTGCTTCGTGTTCACCATCAATTTTGACTGTAAACCACATGTGGTAATTTCTCAGTCTACCGAGTTTCGGACCACACACAAGGAGTCGTCGTGTGTTGAAACATATTTACCCAACAAAACTATACTTCATTCCATGGTACTACGTCATAAGCTAATCACTTCCTCCTTTTTCATCCAGTCATAGGGTTCGCAAACAGTCAACGCTATGCGGGCCACCGGGATGGCGTTCATCACATACTGACAGAATTTTTCTGTTTTATCAACCCTGTGAATGTATTATTAACATATCCCTACTAGACTTTTGGGATAGGGCTAAACGCTTCAAAAGTTATGACAGTTGAAGATTTGGGATAGCCAGTATAACTCTCCTTCAAAACTGAAATACCGTATAGGTCAACACACAGTTGTAATAATAAAATAACACCTCCATTAGGCACCTTGATTCTATGCTTGTGTCCTCGGTCAGAACGAAACTCCCTCCGAATCTCATAGTTGTGGCATTGCATTGTTTGACATGGCCATGAACAATAAATTGTGTCTATGTCAACACCAAATGAATAATAGTGTTTCACTGTATGATATATCCAATAAAGAAAACCAATATGGAATTACATACTATCACTGTGTCTCAATTGTTCACATATGTTAAATAACTACATTATGCTTTTATTTCTCAAGATGCCTTGTATGATACTGTTTTCATTCTTTGCGTTCATCTATGTGTAAAACTAGTTGAATGAAGAGGCTTATCGAAGTATAAAATTAGTCAACATTATTCATTGTGATCAAACCTGTTTTGGTGTGTAAACTGGATAAAATAGATAGATTCATATTTGGCTCTTTGTTCATTGAGTCTCCTTTTGCATAATTTTCGGTTCTTACAACATGAGTGAACTAATCAGTTCTGATATTCTTTTTGAATATAATTATAATTTATCCGTAAAAGGCGATGCACGAAACGTGCTTCATCACTTCTCTCTATTTTTTCATCTGACTTCTATTTGAAATTGTGAAAATATTTGTGTTCATTTTTGCTTATTTCTAGGTTGCTACTTTATCTCCAACTTCTGACTTTGGGAATCACGCTGATCCATCAGGCACATCTCCTCACACATTAAATTCTCGTAAGTTGATTTTTTCAGACGAGTACAGATTTTGTTGATCTTTGCGTTATCTTCCTTCCTGACTTACAGATTTATTGACTTTTGACATAAGTGTGTTGATAAATTTCTTGGTATCATTTTCGCGTGATATTGAACTCCATCACACTTATGTTTTTTTTTCGCATGAAATTCTTTGTAGCTATCCGTAGAATGAAGTCGTATTCATTTTTTCTATTGTTGTTGAAAATCTAACTCCTTTTTGGTGGTAAAAAAGTAAATCTACAGTGATTTCTGTTTCAATTAGTAATTCTTAACGTTATTTAAATTCCATTTTTGAATAAAGCAAGAATGACAAATGTACCAGGATAATCTGAAGTCATGTCTTTATTTTTATTATTTCGTGGATTCTCCTCAACTGGTTACAACCTGAATAATACCGAAATTATAAATTAAATTAAAGATGTGAACATACTTTTTAAAAATGATCATGATTAATTGATAGGAACTGAGAGTAACATTGGTCAGGAATAGTGTAAGTTGTTGAATAACTAAGAGTGTAAAGGATCGACTATTTATAGATGAATTGCATGACTAAGTTTGGAAACAAAAGAACAGAGTTCAACAGATGTTTTGTGGGTATGAACAAAGTTTAACTAGAAAGAGTATAAAAAGTAATAGGTTAACTAACCACAGAAAAACACGTTTTTATAAAATAGACATAACAAAGGGCGAGGGGTAGGATGAGTCATGTTTAGAAGAAAAATTCAAGTTTCCTAAACTGGATAGAAGATGACGTAGTGAAATTTCTGCGCTTTGTTATCACCAAGATAGTGCAAGATTCACTAGTCGCTTTTTGCGTACATTTGGTTTTAGCCGTTTATGGCGATTGCCTTAACAAAACGAAGCAGGCTAGGCTTCTTTTGTCTGTTGATTATTTTGAAAACCTTCAGGTTGTCCACAACATGACCAGTGTCTAGTAGATGGCGTGCAATCGCACTGTTTAATGTTTGTGGACCCTGTAATCTCAGGTTCTTTGGTATGTGTTCAGTGATGCGGACAATAACTCTTCTCTCTGTTCTTCCAGTGTATGTGCTTTGACACGTGCATGTAAATTGGTAGACGCTGTTGTAGGTAACATGAGGTGGAAGTGTGTCCACTTTTGACTGTCTTAACAGGTCGTTTGGTAAACATATACAAGCTTGGCAGCTGGATATGTGCTTTTAAGGGCAGCGTTTAGTCTGCATCTTATTCTACTGGTAGTATCGTCACATTTGAAGGCAAGCTGTCGAAGGAAGGGTTTTTTCTCTACTGTCAAGACTAATTTTTCCATGTTTCTCGATGAGCTTCTGTGGGTAACCATTTTCATGCAGGCATTTTTCCACAGTGGATAGCTCTTCCTCCACTTTTTCTTCTGAACAAACGATCAAACAGTGTTCGCACTAATCCCATTTTGTAACTTATAGGGCAGAAGCTTTTGAAGTTCAGCTAACTAATCCTTCAGGTTTCCTTTCTACATACGTACCTCATGATTTTACCATCTTTATCACGTTTGATGTCAAGGCCCAAAAAATGAAACTTGTCCTCATCTTCACACTCTATTGTAAACTTTATATTAGTACGAGCACTATTCACGACGTTTAATATTTGAGATGCGTCATTAAAACAATCACAAATGGCAAATGTGTCGTCGACATACCTGGTATAGAAGTCTGTCTGATCGATTGCGGCCTTCATTTTTGTTTGTTCCAGGTTGCCCATAAAGATGTCTGCCAGAATCGGACCCAGCGGACTTCCCATTGCGACTCCATCAATTTGGCGGTACAGAACACTGTTAGATTGAAATTGTATGTCCTTAGTACATATTAGCAGCAGTTGTCTGAGTTTATTCTTTGGCAGAGGAATGAGATCAGCACGTTGACATATAATTTGTATTGTTTCTTCTAGCGGTATCTTTGTAAACAGCAAAGAGAAGTCAAATGACACCATGAACTTATTTGAGATATGTAAATTGTTTAGCGAACTGAAAGGTATCTTTCAAGCTATAGACAGTTAACTTGGCACGGATTGGCTCCAATAGTTCTGCTAGCCACCGAGCTACTTTGTGTTACGGAGAATCGACCGTAGATAGTATTGGTCTCATGAGAACATTGGGTTTATGCATATTTGGTGAGCCGTGTAAGTAAGGCAGTCTGCATCCTGTAGGCTTCAGTTCATTATATTTACTTTATTTTACTTACTTCTGCTATAGACTTAGTTATACAAATGATACTCACTTCCTCAATTCTTACAGGATAGTTTATCACTTAGATGTTCCGTAACCGGTTTAAAATACTCAGACAACTTTTTCCTTCTAGAAGAAGATTCACGTATGCTTTACAAATGTCACAATAATGTATCACTTGTCTTCTTATCTGGCCAGTTTAAGGAGTAGTATTCCAAGCGAACGACCAATAAAATGACCTTGATACGGCCAATGAGAGTACAGTCAAACGAAATAGCATTTTTGAAGGATATAAGTATCCCGTGTAGGAAGTGAGAAATATATTTCCTCCACATACTGTTTTTCAGTATTGTCAAGAGAACAATTTGATAGGAAGGGCACATGTATGTTCCTGTGGAAGTCTTTTGAACATCTACCGTTTATCTCAAGCCATAGACGGATTTATATTCAGATGTACTAATTGCAAGAGAGGAAGAAGTGTTCGAAACAGAATGTTAATTAAATAGTTATTAGGAGCCATCAAGTGTCGGTTTGCAGGGATTTGATTGGTTACCCATCCCTCTTTACTGCTCCCCATTAATCTTTCCTGGACTACTTAAGAAAGACTTTGCTTCTCTGCATAGGGCACTAAAAGCTGTTAGTAGGGGAAGTGGGATTTCGTTAAACCAACTGGTTAACACTATTGTGGATAGACATATAATGTCATGTAAGAAACTAGCGAATTCTATATTGTCAGACCCCGAACACCCTCTCCATACGCAGCTCTCTCCTTGCATTTCATCTGGTAGAACTAGAAGCAACTATAGGAAGCTATATGCCAGGACTACCAAGTATAAAAACTCCACAATACCTTATCTGGCACAGCTGTTATGTGATGAGAAAACTGTTAGGCACGACACGATCAACTTACTGCGGCACTCTAACAAATAGTTCCCACTAGCTTTTGTTCTCCTTTCCTTGTTACTACTATATTGTTGCTCATATATTCTATTACAGACTAATTTTATATATCATATCCTGTGGTGCATTGTTTAAATATGTGAATGCAATGCTGTTCTTTTTTATTTCTTTTATTTCTCTTTTTTCTTTTTGTTGTTGTTGCTTTATATTTTTAAATCCTTATAAAATTTATGAGGTAATTAGATGCAATATTGTAATGAACGCTGAAAATTCCATACATGTACCACAAATACTGTTTGGAATAAAGCCATTATTATTATTATTATTAACCACAAGGTGTCATCAGCCAGAGAATCAATGGAAAACCAGGCAGTACCGGCCAGGTGTTTCGTCCTAGTTTGAGGCTCTCCAACAGTGCGCGCCCGCCGGGTTTCGAACCCAGAGCTTTCAGGCTACAAGGGAATTCAGCCACGGAGCTCGACACAATATCCCGTGAATTCCAACTCCTGCTAATTCACGATATATAGCACAACCACCAGCCAGTGTCATCAACAAATAACTGTCCTTATACTTGACTTGGTAGACCCCAGTGGTTACGACTTATCACTAGAAGTTCAGGTAACTTCCTATATATGACCGGTCCTTAGTAGTGAGTATCAAATGAATTTTTTTTCCTTCACGTTCCCCAGTGGAACATAGGGCTTCAAGCTAGTGGCCTGAAGTTTCTGTAGCAGTGTTTATTTTACAGGATGGGGTTGCTAGCCTCATGCCCAACCTTTTCTCTTTACCAGCATTATTTCTGGCTCAGCGAGGTGAAGGAGTGCGTTGGCCGGGGATCGAACCCCGGACCATGTGCATGGTCGGCGAGCATTCTAACCGCTATACCACCGACGCACACATCAAATTAATTAGCAAGTGTTAATTCGCAGGAACTTGATTGGTTACAGGCTACACAACCTAACATTACTAGCTACTTTCTTTCTAAGTTCAAACTACCGCTATCAAAAGCACTATTTATTTGCTATTATTGGGCAGTTGAAACTGAATTTAGAGCCACTGCTACACAAATGGAGAATTCCTTGATTTCACCTTTAGTATTATTAACACTACAAGTGCATTACCTCTTAGAAGTTGAACAGTTTTACATCACTTTCAGGAGTAGTTGGAGTAATTGTTCAAATAGATGAAACCATGTTGTTCAAGTATAAATACAGTCATGGACATCCAGAGCGAACAGTTTATGGATTTTAGGATTATATATTATGCTATTTAGGAAAGGGTTTGTTGACGGGATAATATGGCGTATTTTAGTAACCCTTATACCAATAATATAAAGATTGGTTGTTTCAGGAAGTACGAGTGGACAAACTACAACAGTTTATCATCGTTGGCCTATGTCCATCAATGAGTGAGTCATTCGACGGATTTTTTAACTCCTATAACAGGCACACATATAAATCCAATTGAAGCTTTCTGGTGTTGACTAAAGAATAGATTGTGTGCTATCACTGAGTCACATAGTGATGTCGTCTTTATTCATTTATATAAATACATGTATAGGAACTGTTTTAATTTAAGTATTGACATTCCGATGACTGTTAGGAGCGAATTTCAAGCAATGTAACGGAAGGTTTTCCCACTTAGTATTTATATTATAATTATTAACGTTTTTTTGAGAGTATATGCAGTTTTCACTAAAATTAGCCCACTTTATTCTTAATTGGTTGGTTGAAGGTCATGGCCACATTTTTACTCCCCTTGATTCACTATCCTTTAACCTTACAAATGAACTAATTACAAAACTATCATGTATTGTCGGGCATACTTGTTTGGCATTTACATATTACTTGAAAAAACACCGAGAAAAAGTCAATAATTTGTGTATCTTTTACAATCCAACTGATGAAATTTGTTCATATAATGGGTGTACATTTTGTTTTGCAGTTGAGTTCAAATGTAGTGTCAAATGTAAATGTCTCCATAATCTCAAGTGTTTCTTGTGTAGATATGATTCAGACATTTTAGCACTCAATTTTCAGTCAGTGCCTCCTGGGTCTAAATCTCACTCCACCTACTTCAGCCTTGGTGACTGAGTAGTATAGTCAGCTGTCATGCGGAGATTGTGACTTATAATCTGGTATACTAAGCATATCAAACGCTAAAAAATTCTTTTCATATTACCATATGAACTCTTTCGATTGCCGTAAGGTGTTCAATGCTCATTGCATTCTATGTTACATAGATTGAGTATGTAATGGCTGAAGACAAGAGACGTGGTAACGGAATGTTTATTTGGAATTTGATATATCTATATAGGGAAATTATATAACACCCTATCTGAAACTCGTCATTTCCACAGATCTTCCGTGTTGTGCTACTTCTGCCCTTCGTATTGTGTTTCTTTGTCTTCTTTTCGTGTCGCCCATGTTTTACTGCAACACTGGTTCACTTGCTGTCTTTGATGTCAAGTCTATCACTCCGCTGTTTGATAATTTTATGCCGATGAACGTCTCTTTATATACTAGTGATAATTCTTATCAGTAGCACACACCACAAGTACATTTAAGTATCTTTTAACAGAATTTTTTATTACTCCTAAAAGTAGCTTAGCCTTTTCTGTCTACCTTTTTGCCTTTTCTAGCTAAAACTATATCTCCTCAGACAAATGATGTAAATTCTTCTGGTGATCAATGCACTGATGTTGATTCCCCGAATATATCAGTTACTGAGTAAGTTTTATACAGTTTAATCTTGTTACTGATAGTGACTGATGCTTGTTGTTATCGTTCGTTAAGTGTCTTCACCATCTTTATCTTCTCTATGTTCACTAAAAGTTCTGTTTTCGTTGCCTCTTCTGTCGATGTGTTAGGTTTTACTTGTAGATTTTCGAGTTTGTGTGACATCAGGCATAAGTCGTCCACGACGTCCAGATCTTCTCGCTTTCCACTATCCATTTCATGAATCAATCCACCGCAATCAGGAATATTATCGGTAATAATATTCAGCTTTGTCTTACTCATCTCTATACTTCGACGGCTTCACTGAACTATTTTTATTATGTGCATACAATAAATAGAAACAAACAGTAATGAACCTTTAAACAATACAATAATGAAAATAACCAATTAGCCTAACATATTTCACTTGTTTCCAGGTGAAGACTTGAAATCACTAGTGCTTAGTTTTCGTAATCAAAGAATATTTTGTCTAAGTTAAACTATGCAGTTGAAAAAGGTCATTTGAAAGCCTAAACTATTTTTAAACGGAAACAAACACAATATAGTTTAAAGTTAGCCAATTAAAAAAATATACTAAAATTTTCCAAATCTCATATGTCCGCTATGCCTGGTGATTCCATTTCTTATTTACAAACAAAACAGAAGTTTGTTTGGTTGGAGGATTTTATCATGAGCTGACATCAGTTAGAGAACCACTGGAAAACCTGGGAGTACTGGACAGCTGTTTCGTCCTTTTTCGGGACTCCTCATCAGTACGCACCCACCGGGTTCGAACCCAGGAGATAACCAGAAGGTCCTGGGTTTGTGCAGAATAAAATGGTACCATCATTTATTTCGTTGGCTTCTCATCCGCCTCTTACAGCCCAAAGACAATATTAAGTTTATCTACAGATACAATTTTAACATACTTGCACACAGAGTTCATTTTTAAACAAAAATCAATCAGTCAATATATGCATACAATAACAATGTAAACAATAATAATGAACACTTTATCCCGAACAATAATAATCGTACACAATGGAAATTTTCGGCGTTAAGTAATCAGACGGAAGAAAGGGTGAAAACATCCAGTTACCAGGGCAAAGGAAGACTGATAACCGCTTCTTTCTAACCACATAAATGAGGTTTCAGGCGTTTTATGTAGATTTCTTCAACAGACTTAAGGAGAATTGAATTGTGTTTTTTGTCAGTGTGATATTGTAAAGTAACTTTGAAAATATCAATTCAGCATATAATTTTTGCGTAGCCTAAATTCATTTCTACCCTTATTTAAATGTAGAAATTAAAAGGAACACAGATTTCGTTTAATATACATCGATTTTGTGGGAACTAGAAGTATTTATTAATGTTAAAGTAGCCAGTGGTGTATAACATGTATATTTGATCTTTTATAAGGTATATTTCCATGCTGATACGTTTCAGCATCTAACTCATGCTGTAATCATGTTTCAGGCCATTCAAAAACAACTTATCATGATTCGTTTCACTTAGTCAAATTCACTAAACTGTCCCCAATATCAAGGTTACTGCGTATAGCTGTGAAATGAGGTGTATTGATATTAATGTGCTAGCAACTGGGCATTGATATAGATCCACCTTACAGACATCAAATCTATCTCGTAGCCGAGAATCTAAAATAAGCATCTACCTGATGATGATGCAATAACATTAATCCATGTTTTGTTTAGTTGTTTGTGCTATGTTATGAGATTTTAAAATGCCCGATTAAATCAAAATTGAACAGTTGATGTATTCCTCTGTTTAATGGAAGCATATAAAGTTGATTTAAATCATTTCTCAAAAATGAATTGTAAAATATTTTGTATTCAAATTGAAAACAAAATAAGATTAGATTTCGGTGCATCATTATTCTGTCTAGTTGTTGAGTGACATAATCAGTAGATTAATTGTGTTTAGCTTTAGTCTAATTTGTCTGTATTTTCATTCAGTCACTTTGTTTTTCTTTTGAAGTATATTTATCGCATTCAAATTGTACTTTTCATAGTTATAAATGATGTTTACATTTGATTTTCAAGTGTTAGTTTGTAGGAATTTGATTTGTTTCCAGCGTTAATCATGGATTGAAAGCAGTTAGGGAAACGTTTAAAATCTGCGGGTACTTGATGACTGTTTCGTCCTAGTTTAGGACTCTTCATCAGTACGCAGCCCATGACCTTCAGGCTACGAGATGAACTTGTTGACCATTTAGCCGCTAGAACGGAATTCAATGGTGCGAATTAACAGAAGTTTATATTTGAATTTTCGTCGAATCCTTGAATCATATATTAAATACCTTGTTCTTTTTGTTCACTTAATAATATTGATTATTTGTTGACATGTTTAGTATGAAAATATGTTTTCTTTGATTGTGTTTTTATTATATAACACTAACTAGTACATTCCCTGTATTTTGTCCTGGTCGGCCATCTGATCCACGAACTCAACTTGGCGAGCTTTTTCGTCAGTTAGAACACGAAAATCAAGCACTTGCTACAGTTGTCGATGTATGTTTAACACATCATTATTCCATTCGATTAATCTGTATGCATTTAACATTATGAAATTATAACTTTATTTTTGTACCAATTGGGAGTTGAAGCTATTATAGTCATCGTTATTCAGGCTATTATGTATGAGTTGTTTTTTTAAAGTTAATTTTGTACTTCCTCTTGATTGATTGATTTTGAGCCGAAATGTCTGGTCTCTGTTGACATGTCGTCTCCTAGTACGGACACCTTGATGTCATTTGGTTGATGGATTCCACTATCTACTATATGATATTATGTAAAAACTTTCCATGGTGTGTAAGGCACATGCTTGTGGGTCCTGCCTAATACAACTCTTGATCATGCCTTCTCTATAGACAATTTCTCCCGCATTTTACTTCATGTAGCTTTTCCAATTGATACAGCAATGATCTTTTTCTGAAAGAAATAGTTTTTTTTCTCTGTGTTCCACAGGTGACTTAATTTGAGAAAGGAATTCTATCCATATCCTTTCCGCGTGATGATATTGTGAAAATGAGATCTCCTTAGTGAATTGAATATAGTTAGGTGTCTACTCAGCATGTAAATGTCTAGTAGAAGAGGGTTTCTTTCAATAATGAAAGATGTTCAGCTACAGTGTCTACATGTGGGGTAATTCAGTTAAAAAATATGCGCTACTATCTCATTCATAGACGAGTTTTACTCTCCAATTTTAGTA
Organism: Trichobilharzia szidati; assembly: GCA_944472155.2. Taxonomy (NCBI): domain Eukaryota; kingdom Metazoa; phylum Platyhelminthes; class Trematoda; order Strigeidida; family Schistosomatidae; genus Trichobilharzia; species Trichobilharzia szidati. The sequence goes on along the minus strand of OX235274.1, from coordinate 66,187,193 downwards.
TTACTTAAAATTGTATATGCCGGTAACGAACAGATAAGTCAGTGTTGAAAGGTGCTTCGCTTCAGATTGCTTCATATTTTTCACCTCCACCCATCCAAAGTTGGAGGATCGATGTCTACAGGCTACGGTTGAATGTTAGGCAGTTATATGTTAGTAGAACTGCTCTTCAAAGTATCCCATCCATTATTCCGGCTTTTGTTCTGGAAAGAGTCTAACCTTCGTGGAGATGGTTTCACCAATTTTAGCTTCTTTAGGCTTCGTTTCTTTGATAAGCCTTACTAGTTGACGAGTGTTGTTCATTGTCGACGTTTGTCACTCTCGAATTCGTTGGGAAGACTTAGTCAATTTACATTTCAGTCTCTCCACTGTAGTATTGAAATTAGTTACTAGGGTGACTACGTCTGGTCATTTTGCTTTTTTTTAAAAAGAATGGACACGGAACAAAGAGTACTCTTTTCGATAAATTCATCATCAGTTTCTACAATTATATATACATTATAATGAATGAATGAATTAGTTTTATGAACGACATTAATGTTTAAATAACATCAATTACCTCTTTGAACTCTGGTTAGTGGCTGTATGAGCAAACACTACAAACCGAATAAATTATAATCTTTTCCTGTCCTCACGGATTTACTTTTTTATGCAGCACACGAAAGACTGTCTAGAGGGATCTATTCGAAATGTGAGTTCTTGTCTTAATACTGTCCCAACACCGATAAGACTACAAAAACTAACCGAAAAATCTCTTGAAATCCGTAGGGTAAATTCCTCAAATTGACACTCTCGGTCAAATGGGGGGTAAATTGAATAACAACATTTAGAACTTGTAGGCGTGTCTGGCAGATGTAACGTAAATCCGCTCTTGATGCCAATGTATGGGCTTTTTGACCGATTTGGCATCGGGTTCAGACATTAAAGTTTCTACTTGATTGGAATTGACAGCTTAGCTTTAAGAGACTAATAGCTATGTGTTTGTCTGGCTTAACTCCTCACCAGCATTAATTACAAGAGGAGGTTAAATCTAAAGGAAGCAAAAGGATGAAGTTGAAGAGACTAAGTAGCGAACAGAACAACTTTGTTTACTGATGGAAGCATGTGGAAGAAAGTAATCTTGTCTATTGTTTAGGGGAAATATCTTATACCCCCTATTGCCAGTAATATAACTTGACCGTAAGAACTTCGTCGTAGTAGAAACATTTTAACTGCTTTTCGTCTTACTGTCATCCAGTTGTCTTTTGTGACCTGCAGGAATAATTGTAGCATTCACGCTAGACCTTCTACGTCAGGATGCCATCTGTCGGTTTTTACAGTACTTTTAGTCATTCAGTGTTTCAGGCATCGTGCAGTTTTTTTATGTTCATATTAAAATTCAAAACAACGTCGAGGGTATACATAAATAAGGAGGATATCTAAAATTAAATAAGTATAATTCGGTCAAATCTCAGTACGAACGAAAGCAATACAGCATGATTTGAACTCCTGATTTACTGGTTGTAAGTCTGTCTCTTTTCACAGAAAAGTAAATCAGAAATCCAACTGTTTGTTATTATCAGTGATGAGTTTGTAATTCACAAAAAGAAAGATATAATATTAATTTAAACGTGAGAAGTGATTGTTTTGTAGCCATTAGAACTGGAAATGTATCCCACTGGCTTACAGTATTCAACTTTCATCCAATGGACCACAAATTCGTGGACCATCCACTGTATCTACTTTAGCCTCGGCAACTGGGAAGTATTATCAGCCCTCAAATGACAAATTTGGCTTTTAGCCTTGTATATGGAAGATTTGTCCCGGCTGATTGAATTCAAATAAATAAATAAACAAACAAACTGAGTGGAGATACAAACATCCAGATCAAAATGTGAAAACTATGATTCAGAAGAGCGAGCCAGTGGTTGTTGTTAATATAAGTCTACAATTAAGTTGCATTTTTGCTCATCTAAACTGAATTAATTCTCAATTTCTTATTTCGTAAACACAACATTGTTGTAATTTATATTTTAATTATTATTATTTTATTTACCTAGGCAACATCTATTCGAAGTCCTGAAATTACTGAAGTATTCAAAGTAGGTTGAAATCCCTTTCGTTCAAATTGTAAATTTAGTTTTCTTGTCGTGTCCTTTGTGGATTTTAACAAAGATGAGAAATCATGTTAGCAAAGATTGTTTGAGTGTAGTAATAGTAGTGGTAGTAGTAATAGTAGTAGTCCTTATTCTCATGCTAAATTCCTTAAGATGTAGTATTTCACTAGTGGTTTACATAGTTAAATGAATATAAACACTATCAGGACGATAAGTAAAACTAGTGATTCCCCTTCACATTGTTCAAGTGTCTTGATACTTCGTGCATTTTAACCACTGATGTTATTTTTTTATTTATGTCTGTAAAGATTTCTACTGACTCATTTTACGTGATTATATAATGATGACTTAATCATTATTCCTTAACTTTATTGTCTTATCTTTTAATGAATTCGACTACTGATTTTTCTCGGTTATGGTGAGCTGAACTAGATTTCCAACGTCAAACAACTGTACAGACAGAGGAGAAATTACCGAGAAGAATATTCTTCGCTCAATGTTTTTGTCTTCTAAATGTCTGAATGGGAACTTTCGCTGTATAGCTTGGTCGCGTGTTCATCCATTATGAATTTTATACACTTTAGGCATTTCAAACTTTCACTATGCGAAGTTGCATTACAAACTCTGATTGACACTTATCGTTGTCGTCCACTTTTAGTTGACTCATGTGTGTAGCTCCTGTTTTACTATCATCTATGATATTCCTGACTGTTGTAGCCTAGATCATGCAACAGTTGGTGGGAGGCGAGAAGATGGACATGCGTTGGGTTACCCCATTATAGATAAGATTTTATTTTGATAAATCACGAAGTGTGCTGTACAGTAATATTAACTGATGACGTTTCAAGCACAAACTATTGCTCATAATCACATGAAGTTACTCAAACAACTTTTTTACTTCGTAGATAATTTATGTCTAGTGTCAAACAAACCCGAAGGTCTACAGGCGAAAACCAACACGTTGGCAAAAGAGTCGGCGAAGACAGGAAAGAATGCAGGTGGACATAGAGAAAACACAGGTGATGAAGATACCTAAACAACAACGGAAGGAACTGATCACGATCAACGGGGGAAATCTGAAGGAGATAAATAATATAATCACTTTATTCTAAATCACCTCTTTCACTTATCTAGACAGAATCATTTGAACTATCGGTGGCATGGATGAAGATATCGAAGCCAGGATCGGAAAGGCAAGACAGATTTTCATTAATCTGAGATTAGTGTGGAAATCTGCTGCGCTCAGCATAAAGAACAAGGTTTGGATTTTCAAGACTAATTCCAGGTCAATGAGTTCTTCTAGACACACATGTCACCTAAAGCATCTCCAACAGGCTGCAGACTTTCTTCAAACCTGCCTTCGTTCCATACTGAAGATCAGATTGTCGAAGATGATAAGCAAAAAGACACTGAGGATGAACCAACCAAGAACCTATTGTCCACCGAACATACCGAAGAAAGTGGAGATGGATTGGACATACACTGAGGAGACCGTTGAATGACATCGTTCGCCGGGCCTTCGAGTAAAACCCAAGTGAGAAACAACAATTTTGGTGACGTGGAAGGGATCATATGAGGAGGAAAGGAAAGCCATCTAAATACAACTGCATAGAACAGAGTGAAATGGCGATGTGGACCTTATGTTCCTCTGGGAGCCTAGGAGAATAACAATAATATTATAATTATCATTCTCTTCGACTAATTGATGGGAAGTGCTATAAATTAAGTTCTAATACTTCCAATCAATAACATTTTTAGTCCAATCAAAGTGACACCAATTAAGCGACTTATTGTAGTCGTAACTATTAAAACTAAAGTAAATCAAAATATTGAGATTATAACTTGCAAGAGTTATTATAATAAAATCTATTTTACTTATCGATATCCGTATCAGTGAAAATGATATCTGAAAGTTAGGCGTACATTGGGTACTTGTCATTGTCTATTCTGACAGAAGTGCTCATAGTTTATATATTTCTAAGCATATTGTATGATAGTGCTTGTCATATAATTTACTTGGACAGTTGTGTTCTTTCTTGTCTAAATATATATTTTGAAACCTTATTGATATATAAAAAGAATAGGCTTTTCAATGTCTATTATTTATAAAACAAATTTGTCATAAACTGTATAATAATAATAATGTTACGTTTTGTTTCTGTATATCTGAACTCTGTTGTAATATGCATATTTCTTCCTTTTTACAGAACCTTCTCTTGTCAAAAGCTACTAGTCAAGCGACACTGACTTGTTTAAAACGTTGCATGGAGTTGATTAAACGTCAAGATATAGCAAATGGAATTGAGAATGGAAAAATGGTTAGTAAATTTCAAAAAAAAGTAATAACACATGCTACTTATACGTTTGTTATTTGGTGGATTCTAGAATGCACGTTTCGTCTTGTTTCAGACTCGTCATCTGATTATACCTGAGATTTCCAGCGAGTGATGGATGATTTTCTCACTGAGAATCGAACCCAGCACCCGTCGTTTCAAATGACCAAGTGTTATCCACTTGGCGACTCAGGCCATGAGTACCACCTTTTGTGCAATAGGGATACGCTATTATTTGTTTAAGTTAATTTCCTATTTCCCGTTGGATCAAACAGGACGAAGTGCTCATCCTGGATTCCACTGCTGACTGTCATTCACGAAATAACATCATGTTAAGCCTCAGACATCATCAAAGCATTTGTACTGGGAGGCAACATGTCAACGGAAACCGAACATTTCGGTACAATCAGTGAGCGGGCGAAACAAAATCAGCTTAAACAAATACTCACACGTGTGTATTATAATAGAATAGTCAAGCAAACAGTATGTTGGAAAGAAAGGAATAATTGTTTACAGACAAAAAAATAAGCTATCACGCTATGTGAAGTAACAGGCATGCATAATTAGTTTTCTAATTTAGGACTTAACAGTAAGATGGAGGATGCGAGCTCTATGATTTTTCGTATAGTCTGACCAGTGTGATATAGGTATTTTTTCTACAGTTAAGGTAGAAATAACAGCTTACTTTAGGAAATCGCACGTTAATAGTTCATATGCATTAACATATCCTTCATCGGTGAAATACAGTGAAGAAACTTTACTGTGTTTCCATATAAATTAATTACCATATAAGTGTATCAGTTAACTTATAAATTATATCCTCATTATCAGCCATCATCATGCATCGTACACTGTTTTACCTCTTGTACTAGCAGCTAAATTGTGCTACTTTAATTTTTTACTCTTGGAAGAGGAAATTCACCACCGGAAAATCTTCATTTCTTGTTTTTTTTCTTTTTCATCAAAGACGACTAGATCATTGAATTCAAGTAGTGCAGAGAGATCCGGTTCAGGGGACTTTTGCAGTTCTGTTGTTGAGGTGTCTGAGTCGTGCAAACCTGATTATAAGAACACTACTACTGCTGCTACTGAGTCGATCTCCAGGTATATTTCATTTCATGTATATATCAGCATTACATTTAATATTTAATCATCTCCAGGCCAAGTAAACTTTGTTAATACCTTCTTCATAGAAGAGTAAAGTAGGAATAATTTCTGGTTAACTTTTTGCACAGAATTTCCACTAATCTTGAATGCTATCCGATTGTAGTTGAGATGAATTTCTCAGTCATTTGGGTTATCTGTGCAGCTCAAAAAATTATATATCGTCTTCCTTCAATTATCTAACAAGAAATTCATTTAGTCTAGTAATAAGACATTGACAATGATAGAAAATTCAATAATTGTCATCCTTACTGCATTTCTACTCAATAACCGCTGATATTTCCATACAGTTGGCAATAAGCCACTCCTGTTATATGAAGGCTAATGATATTACTTGGCTGTCAAAACCTCTGTAGGTGAGTCGAAATTCGAATCCTATCCACATAAACGACTTGGTACGGTGAAGGTTGGGTAGACTCCGGTTTTCCTCTCGAAATTTTCTCATGTGGCCACGCGTCCATAGCCTCTGCCAGCTAAGTCATATTCACTGACATCACGCGATCTGTGGGGGGGGATGTGGAGGCTGTTTCTTACAAAAATGAAAGGGTGAATGCCGCTTACAATTGGATTGGTGGACATGCAGGTGTACCTACAGGATCTGAAAAACCCTGATTTCAGAATCTGATAGCATCGAATGGCGTATGAACCTGTTTTGGTCACCGGAAACCCTGGGGATTTAGCTCCTGACTCTGCTTCAGTGCTTTGTGGACCAGAATTCAAGTCAAAGGCTTGCGGGTTGGCCTCTTACGAAAACCATCTGTTTTCGTCTGAACTTCCAGGCAGTATCCCAACTCTTGTAGAAGCCATGAGATTTTGTATTGCGCATCTCTTAGTGCTCGTAATGTACCAGATTTGTGTTTTGGTAATAATAAAAATATATGGTCATGATGCAGTGAGTTTTAGTTTAACGTTTCGACCAATAAGCCACAGTTCTTATTCAATAATGTTCTTTGATTTTTACATTATAAGTTGTTTTGCTTATCTTTAATTCAACTTACACCATTCATAATGATGAGGTTAACTAATACTAGGTGGGCATGTGTATTATATATATATTAGAAAATGTATTAAAAATACAAAAACTTCAAATAACAACAATCTTATTCTTCGCTCGAATAAGAGAGGCGAAATGACGCGGGCTGGTGAAAGCCTTCCGGAAGCCAGTCAGCCGATGTGTCTTCTCTCGATGAAAGCAAGAGTAAGAATGGGTACATGGAATGTCTGTACAATGTACGAGACTGGGAAGGCTGTCCAGGTAGCAGAAGAAGATATGGCATAGAAGAGCTCGGAATCTGCGAGAGCAGATGGAGTGGATGTGGATTGACAACATTGTAAACGGGAGAGTCAATAATCTACTCCGGTCACCCAGACGACAACCACGAACACACTGAGGGAGTGGCTATCATGATGTCGCCAACATCAGTCAAAGCTTTAATGCAGTGGGGACCATTTTCATCCAGGATCATGACACCAAGATTCAACTTCAAAGAAAGGAAGGTAACAATTATCCAATGCTACGCACACTGCTACAAACAACGCGGAACAAGGAAAGAAGGAGGAATTTTACAGACAACTACAAACAGTAATGGACAACATCCCGAATGGTGACATCAAAATCCTTACGGGAGATATGAATGCCAAACTGGGAGCGGATAATACAGGAAGACAACTCATCATGGGTCGAGAGGCTCTCGCTCGGAGAAATGAATGAGAAGTTATTCACAGATTTCTGCTCTTTCAACGATTTGGTGATTGGAGGCATCGTGTACAAACACATGGATTATGCCTGACGGACACACCACAAACCAGATAGACTTCATCTCAATCTCAAGGAAGTGGAGACGCAGCCTGCTGGATACAAAGTCGAGAAGGCGAGCAGATGTGGTCTCAGACCATCACCTAGTTCAAGGAACCCTCAAGGTGAAGCTGAAATCCCTCAAGACAACTAGAGACAGGCCACAGTTCAAGTTCAACATTCAGAAACTGAAGAACAAAACTACTAGGGATGCCTTCACTACAGATATCAGAACAAAATCCGATGCACTACGTAACATCACTGAGGAAACCTGTGTGGAATAACATTGGAACTCTCTGAAAGCGATATTTAAGGAAACGTGTACAACTGTTCTAGGAAGAAGGAGGAAACAAGACAAGTAATGGCTGTCAACGGATACCTGGAAGCTAGTCGAGGAGAGGAGGATGGTGAAAGAGAAGATGACCCAATGCAAAGATGGACAAGATAAGGAAAAGCTGAGTTCAATGTACACTGCACTGAATAAAGAAATGAAGAAAAGGCAAACGACAATCTTACGACACACTGGCAACTGAAGCAGAACAGGCAGGTCGCAGGTAGAAGAGACCTCAGGACATTATGTCAGATAACCAGGTCTCTGCCTGGGAAGAGATCCGCCCTGATGATGAATCCAGTAAAAGATGGTGAAAGGAAACTGATCACCAAGGAGAAGAAACAAGTGAAACAATGGGCTAACCATTTCAAAGCATTCTTGAATCGACCATCACCGGCAACTCGCCCAGAAATACCACCAACAGCACACACGGAAATGCCTGCCAGTGGACACCACTCCTCCAATGAAAGAACAAATCGTGAATGCGATCAAGCTACTGAAGTCTAGTCGGGAAGGCAGCATGACCGAAGCACTGAAGACGACTTCAGAGATTACGGTAGATGTTCTCACTCTATTACTGCAAAAAGTTTGGAAAGGTGCCTACTGATTCGAAGAAGGACTACCTGTGCAAGAACTGGCGTGGAGTCACGCTCTTGTCCACGCCAAGTAAAATACTAAGTCGTATCATCCTGGAGAGAACGAAGGATGCACTGAATACAGAACTCGCCCCTCCCCCGCAACCCAGAACAAGCTGGATTCAGGAAAGGTAAATCGTGTGCTGGTCAAATTGCAACTCTACGCTTCGTCATCGAACAAAGCATAGAATGGCAGTCTAACCTATACCTTAACTTCATCGACTTCAGAAAGACCTTCGACAGCGTAGACCGAGAAATAAATTGGAAACTACTTCAACACTACGGCGTGCCTCAAGTCTTTGTCAACCTTATTCAATAGCTGACTATATGACAATACCACGTGTCAAATGATCCACAACAGGAAACTCAGCGAGGCGTTCGAAGTGCATACATGAGTAAGACAAGCCTGCTGCCTATTATCACCAATTATATTGTTAATTGTGGTGGACTGGATTAAGCGTCAGACTGTTGGGGGCGAGGAGTCAGGAATAATCTGGACCATCGATAAGAAGACTCTAGAAGATCTGGATGGAATGATAAATGATAATGTTTACTTATGTTATTTACCTTCCATGCTGTGCTATAGATTCTTACTTCTTGTTCTCTTTCTTTTCTCTCATATGTTCAAGTGTCAATTCTACATTAACTGATGATGTACAGGATGTCCTAGCAAAATATCCATTACCGATAAAAAATATGCAAGTCGGCTGTATTGACATACCAAAAGATGAAGACGAAAAGGAAGAAAAGATACAAGATGATACAAGTCATCGATATGATGTTCATAAAGAAAATGATGACAGTTTAAAATTAGATAATGAAGAACAGAAAGCAGTTATTTTACACTTACTTTCTCAACTGAAAATCGGGATGGATTTAACAAAGGTGAGATAAAACAAAGAAAAAGCAAAAAGGCAAACAAACCGTAGTTGTTTTTCAAGTAAAGAAATAAGTTTTTCGTGTAGAAAATTGTGTACTTTTCCTCTTGATCTAAATGCTTATATATATGGAATAAAAACTGACTATATTTGAAATTTTCCTAGTTTTGAACAGAATTACCTATTTGTCAAACAAAAAATTCAGCACACGCAATATTGCCTATTGGTACGTCTGCGGTTCAGTGGTACAAAACTCGCCAACTACACACGTGGTCCGGGTTCGATTCCCGGCCACCAACGCACTCCTAAGCCTTACTTAGCCGATAGTAAGCCCAGAAAAAAGGGAGTGCTAGACATGAGGCTAGCAACCCCACTTCGTAAAAGAACACCACCACCGCTACTTAGACTTCAAAGCTCAAGCTTGAAGCTCCCTATCTTCCACTTGGGGCGTAAAGAATAAAAACAAAAAAACTATTGCTTATAATTCACCGGATGACTGGAAATTCGTAACATCGATTTCTGATTTAGATGCTTGTTGACCGATCCATCTTCTTTGTATAATATTGTATGTTCTCTCCCAGCAGTGTTCGTTCAGTTTTCCAGCACATGTTGTCAATGCTTTAAAGACCCCTAATGACAAGTATCTCAAGGTTACTCATGCTCTCAGTGACTTTATGTCGATTATATTTGCTCAGTTTTTTCGTATGCAGTTGAGGACATTTCATCACTAAGTCTTTGCGAAATAAGTTGTAATAGTGTAACACAATATAGAAACATCTATAGTAAGTGATCAAAGTTTTGATAGCGTCAAACAATCAGTACAAATGTTAAGTGAGTTATTATTATTTCCTTGGGTTCCAAGTGAAGTATAGGACATCAACTACACATCTCCACTTTCTTCTATTTTCTGCTGGGTCCATAATGGTCCATAATCTCTCATCTCCTCCTCTGCCGCAAACGATCTCCTCCATGTCACTCTCGCACTGACGGCCCACTTTTCTCTTCCCATTTGGATTCCACTCAAGTGATGGCCTGGCGTGCGATGTCATTCGACGGCCTCCTCAATGTATGTCCGATCCATCTCCACTTTCTCCTACATATTTGTTGAGCGATCGGCTCTTGGTTGGTTTGTTCCCGTAGTTTCTTGTTGCTTATTCTTTCTGGTCAAACATTTGATCTTCAGTATGGAGCCAGTGAAGACAGCTGTTGATAAAAGTCTGTAACGTGTTGGAAATCTTTTTTGTGACGCGCCAAGTTCCTGATCCAAATAGAATAGATGACTGACTTCACATTTGTGTTGAACAGAATCTGAATCTTGTTTTTTATGCTGAGTGTTAAGTGAAGAGATACTATTGTAACAGCAGAAGGTAAAACACGGAAGCAAACGTATATATTCAATTGATGAAACCGCTATATATATATATATATATATAAACAGCGGTTTGATGGATGAAAAATATACCTTGGTTTCCGTGTCTTGCGTTCTGTTGTTACAATATGACAAAGTTTTAAGGCAGTCATATACCTGTCTGATTTGAAGTCCTACTCTTCCCTTTCTTTTGTGCATAATCATGTCATCTCTAGTTAAAATTCTATTTCGCTGGACTAAAATTACTTTTAAATGTGGTAGGCTAAATTCTATTCGTGTCGGTGGTTTAATGACAGAATCCACCCGGACGACGCCCACCTAAACCTCGCTTTTTCACTGACTGATAATAAACCCAGGAAAGAGGGAAGCTTCGGCGGATGACTAACAACTCCGCCTTCCAAAACGAACACCATTGCTACTGAAATTTCAAAGCTTGGAGCCCTTTGTTCGCTTCAGAACGCAAAAATTATATTCACGTGAAATATAGCTTTCACAACACACTTTCAAGAAAGATATGTGAATTGTATTTGTTATTCATTAGAAAGTGAAGTACAAAAATACCTCTACTCTGTTCTACCCTAATGTTTTGCCTATCACTTTTTAAACATGTTGATGTTATTAGGTTATTGGTAACTGATTTATCACTACTGGTCTGGTACACCATATACCGTCTGACAGGAACACCACTTATCAATATGATGTCGTTTGTAAAGAAGATCTGATTGAAAAATGAATATTCCTTCATCCAGTTCGTCTTTTTAAAGGTTGAATTATGATTTGCTCGAAAGCTAAGTAGTTCAGTATGTTGTAAGAAATATTATTTCTTTTTAGTAGCATAGTATGTGCAATTTTTTGGTCAGCTTAAATATACTATACACACACGCACAAGAGTGTATTGTCGGTATCACTGCATGAAGATAGAGTTGGTGTTTGACAGCTGTTTTGGCTTCATTTCATCTATTTTCTTCAGTATTTGTTCTTTCAGGATACAAAAATTCCCCTAAATAGTATTCTTTTTTGACATTCGTAATAAGGTGAATAATAAAAAAGTGTTTTGCACATTATATTTGTACAACTGCATAATATAGAGTTTATGGTAATGCTATTATATTATTATATTAGAGTTGTGGGCTTTGTTAGTTTTAAAGCATGTTAATTCTCATTGTTTCAATTCTTTCTCTTATATGTGTCATAGTAGTTAATACTGTGTTCTTGATTGTTTTGTTTCTATTCCGCCAAAGGTTGCCCTTCCTGTGTTTATTTTGGAGAAATATTCCTTACTAGAGATGTTTGCTAATTACATGGCGCATCCAAATCTATTTTGCAGGTAAGTGTTTTATTCTTTGAGTAACTGAGATTAACTTCATACTGAATTTTTTGTTGTTCATTATGGGGTTAGCTTAATTGAACGTCGTAAACACTTTGAATACTGTTAACTCAATACATTTATAAGCCCTATGCTCAACAAATTGTTTATCTTCTTCTTCTTCTTGTTCAATCCTTCGGTAATGGGATTGATTGACTGAGTTTCAACATTGAACTTAGCACCGATGTGCAGCAGTTCAGGTTGCCACACTCCATATAGCATACAAAGGTAGACAAACGAGAAAAAAGAGAATCGAAAGAGGTATAATAAGCAGAAGTGAGACAGAGAAAGCATAGTAATATGGGAAAACCTGACGGTTTAGTGGATATGGGAGATCATAAAGACTGGAATGGATCTGCGTCATTGAGCCATATCTCCAGTCATTGGTTCTTAACATCTTGAGGACCACAACCAGACAGCCTAGATCTCCCTACGTGGCTCAAACCCACAGTCAGTGACTTTGATTTGACGATCCCTAACTTTTTACCAACCTAATCTTATGTCGGCTAACATTGCCTGCCGAGGAAGACAATTCTTGGCATGTTTAGCACATGTCCTAGCCATATCAATCAATGTGTTGCTTTACAACCTCATCGATTGACTTACCTCCTTAGCTAACACTGTATGCCTAACCTTAAATCAGTTGTTATTCATTGTATTTGATTTTGCGTTTTTCTTTCATTGAATATATTGGGCCGAAATGCTTGGTCTCTGTTGACATGTCGTCTCCGTGTACGGAAGCCACGACGAAATACAAATTAGATCGAACAGTCTAGTCGATAACTCCGTCGAAAGGAAGAATTTCTCTTCACTACAACCGTCGTTTTGTTTTTCTTGGAAAATTGTGACTGACACCTGTTAGACAAGAGGTTACTTTCATCGCCCATTGGTCTAGGGAATAACGCTTTGATGTTTAAAACGATTGGAGCTGAATGCGAGTGTCATTTGGAGCATCATCCATCACTACCTGGGGATGCGGGTTCATCCAGTGATGAGTCCTAAATAGGTTGAAATGAGCATCCTGGATTCCGCTGCTAGTCACCCCACCATCAACCAAATCTCAATCTTATGGTTATGCCTCAACTAATACCAAAACTTATCATTGTGTGTAAACCATTGAAGTATAATTATACTTTATTTAATGGTATTTACTGTTCTTATTAGTGGAGACTTGAATATCCAAGTGGATGGAAAACAAAACGATATAGTTTTTACTGGCGTTTCTCGATTTTAATGCTTTATCGAAGCAATAGTGGACTGGAATAACATTTAATCTAGATCCAGCACCAACACCCACCACCCCATTAATTAACATCTTCTACATTGACGTGAAAAGTGTTGTTCATCATTGTAAACACTTGCTGTTTTTATAATTCGCATACTTATCAAATCCAACAATCCGGACATGTTTGTTATCTTTATTAATTTATTCAATTGACAACGTAGAATCATCTCATACTAAAGAATTATGATCTTAGTTAGCATGTATAAACTATAATTTTGTTAATTCTGTTTTATTATTACATTAATAAAGCTGTTTCCATTAAGTAGTGAAATGTCAGTAAAAACAATATTGTTCCACTGATTGGAAAATACGAATTTTTCACAATAGTGAACATTTTTTAAATCATTAAATCTGAACTTGATTTGGACATTTGTTCCAATCAATCTGTTCAGTCAGTTAACAGGAAATTGAAATTAACCTAAACAAATAACAACTGATAACCTGTTAACCAAGAGGCGGTGGCACTCGTATGTATTTTTAATAAATTTTAATTTCATCCCTTTGTGTTCTGAGTGGAACGTGTGAATTCAAACTTGAGCTTTGAGGTTTCAGTAACAGTGTTGTTTTCGTTTACAAGGTAGGGTTGCTAGCCTCATGCCCAGTCTTCTCTCTTTACTGGGCTTACTTTTGGCTTAGCGAGTTTTAGGAGTGCATCGGTGGCCAGGAATCCATACTGGACCACGTATATGTGTGTGTGTAGTAGACAAGCATTCTACCAGAACCAATGATGCACAAGTTCTATGCATGGCTTATTTCAAATAGTTTTGCTGAAAGAGTTTATCCTCATTTTATAACATTTAGTTTCCTAGTTAGAGATGGGAAATGAATATCTCTTTTCGGCAAATATATATATATATATACCGGTTTACTTACACACTTGTAAAAAGTTATTTGAGGCGAATTATTTGTGGTACTTAACTAATATGATTTCTCAAATCTTTTGTTGCCCTTGCTTAATGGCTAAATAAGATGCATTCGCTGCATTAGTAAAGCATTCAATAGATTTACCACCTTTTTTGTTTGAATTTTTTAGTTTGTTCTTTCTACGTAGTTAAAACTTAAAGTTTCCAATGAAATGTTATAAGCTTTCTTATGAAATTGAATTTCTCACTACCCTTATTATTAAACAAACTTGGCACATTATGAACACCAACAGATGCGCCACACAAAATCTCATAGTTTGTGCCAGGACTGGGATACAGTCCAGACACCCATGCCGTCAGGATTTACGTCCTCATGGTTGACGTTGGTCAAAACAGGTTCATTCGTCATTCGATCGAATCGGATTGTGAAGCCCATGTACACCATATGCTTAGAATCGGAGTTTTCCAGCTCCCAGCATGTCCACCAGTCCTGTTGTAAGTGCCAGGCGTTCCTGTTCTCCTGTACACTTTCGTGAGGAAAACCCCCGCCACGTGGTGTCAGTGAAAGGACCTACTTTGCAGGGGCTACGAATGCATGGTCATATGAGAGCTCTTCGAGAGTAAGACCGAATTCTGCCCACCCTAGGTCGTACTAGGTAGTTTTTAAAAGCCACCTTCATTATTGATATTTCATGAAGTTCCTTAGTCTGTTGTCACTTACCAACCTTGATTTTATTCACTACCTCTATGCTTCACACATAAAGCGTGTCCACTTAACTTATAAGCTTACGTCTCCTCTGTCCTTCAACGTGAAGGGAGCCAAAAAATGTACACCATGGCCTAGATTTGAACATTTCATACTAGTTCATTTAAAACAGCAAAACAATGGATGGTAGATAAGGGAAAGAATGGTAAGTGGTATTATGGTTTGAAAAGGATACTGTTTGAATGTATCTGCGTCATTGTCATTGATTTTTTGTTATATCGTCTAATGTTTACAACCATAGAACATGATTGTTTTTTGGTGTGGTTGTGTACTGTGATCTGAATGGTTTAATTGAGAAGCTTTCATTGTCTTTCTAGACGATATGTTCAGCGCAAGCTTTAATATTGAAGTCTTCTCCTCCAACTTCTCCATGATTGATTCACAGGCATTACACAATTCAGACCAGTGGCAACTGACATTTTCCTAGCTTTCTTTGACTTTTGTTGAGCTTTCAGCCGCCTATTTTTATTCTCATACTGCTTTTATGAGCTGATTCATTTTTACTGTTTTAACCAATAATAACATTGTGAGGTAACAAGAGGATAACTGATTGTTAGAGTGACATTGAAACGTAGTTGACATTTGGATAAGTAAATTACTAGACATTTTCCCGGGTGCAATTGTACTTTTTAAAATGTACAAAGATAACACTACACTCAGTTTTATTAACTCTCTTGTTGAGAGAGGAAATATATATATAAGGAAGGATTATAAAACCTAGAAATTTCTTGTAAGGTGAATAATGCGTTTCCATTTTTATAACGGCTGAGTAGTTTCAGTGGCATGAGTTTGTTCCTTTTCGTATGTAAACATATACGCTGCTAACTTCCACTGATCACATAAATCATATCCCCGACGCAGTTGAAGTTCAGTGACTGACTTTTAACGTAAAATACTTGATTTATGAGGGCTGTAAGTACTACTCTAATTCTCCGGGTCGAATTAGTCGGAACCTTATCTTAACCCTGGATCCAATGGTTGAAAGACCAGCGCCTAGCCCAGTTACTCACATCTTCACATCCTAAACTAATGATTGCATACATATTAAATATTGTTGCCGTCTACACTAAATAGTCTACATGAACTAACATTCGAATGGAAGCGAAAGATGAGTGCATAATTATGATACAAGTTGCGTATTATTTAGTAAATATGATTTGTGTTAAGTCACTATGTCTCGTTGAGATATAACTTAACCACATACATATATCCCTTTTGTTTTTAGCATTACTGACTATGAAGATCCTGAAGCGCGTATGCTAGCATTTGTTCAATGGTATCTTACTACATTTCATGCTGGAAAGAAGGTTCGCTCTTTTAAAGTTACTTTTTATCTATCTATTTTTATTTATCTGTACAAATGTGCTCGTTTTCAGGTGGTGATAATAGTTTTATGTGGTCTGATTTATTCTTAAGGTATTAGGATTAGAGTAAAGTATAGGGACTCATACGAACAACCGTCGAACTGACTTTGGATGAACAATCAGATAAGCCCATGGTAAGAACGCGTAATTTGAAAATTTTTGTAGAAATCAAAGTAAGTAGTAAAAACAGTTATACAGGATAGCTATCTCTTGTATGTGCTACGACTGTCCCTCAGTGTTTCACAAGAGTCCTTAGTGTTACTCCAGACCAATTTCTGCATATGAATATGTCTGTATCAACAGAAGGCAAGGGTTAGGCAACAGGTCGTTTATTTAAGAAACCAACAGATATTTATAGATTTTCATGTACATTATTACAGATTATTGTAAGCAAACAAATACAGTCTTCTGATTGGTAGTTTTTTGCTGGACGTTAATTTTTCATCTCTTTGTGGCCGTTTATTGAAGTTCAGATTATCTATCTTCAAATTGTATCCGCCTACGCAAAGTCTGCTGTGATTGATTGTTGAGTTAGTCTTTGTTCTTATTTTTCTCATGATCAATATTGGGGACGTAAACATTGACGTAAATTACTGTCTACCAATTTTGGCTAGCAGCCAGCTCTCACCACATGTCGAGATTACTACATTGTGAATGTAGCCGAGTGAAGACAAATGCATTTAACCACTCCATATCCATCAACGACAGCTACCCATCTCTGTAGATTTATTATTCCTCCATATACACATGTTTTATTCCTTAATATAAGTCCATTATCCACACACCATTAAAATGCTAGATTTGAATGAAATTCGCAGTGTATATCTTGCACTTCATCCGTCTCCTCAGGGTTTTACTATTGGCTAATCTCTTCTATTGTTCAAGGTCATTTCAATGGTCGTTCACTGGGGTTGGTATACTTTACCTTAACTGATATTAACTGATGACCTATTAGTGTTATTCATTTATCACAGAATTTATGACATTTGATGATTTCTTGTGTTTATATGCATATGGTGAAATCAGTATATGCGCTTCATTCATCTGTGCGTCGGTGGCACAGTGGTTAGGACTCTCGCCGACCATGCACATGGTCCGGGGTTCGATCCCCTGCCGGCGCACTCCCGATATCTATGGTCGGCCTGTAAATTTGGGCTACCGATATCCATGCTGAAAATTCCATACATGTACTCAAAATACGGTGTGGAATCAAGCTGTAAACAAAAATAAAAAAAAAAAAATAAGAATAGAATTTGAGAACTGTGGTAGAGTATAATTCCATTATGGAATAATTTTATTTGATAAAAGCATACAGTGATGAAGTTTCTAGCACAATTTATTGCTCATAAGGCACTCACATGACTTTGTTTAGATAGTAGTTCCGAGATTACTTTTCTTTTGATTTTATTGGCAGTGGTATTTTTCTTATCTATGGTTTTGGCGTGGTATCATTCCTATCACACTTGTTAAGTGTAGGTCTTGAAATAAAATGTGTAGATTTGACGGACAAAGACTCAGTGATCAACTTCTCCCTCCATGTACCTGTATTACGTTTTAGAACTATAGTTCTTTACCACTGTATTCTGTTAACGCGTGCACTGAGAACGTTGAGTTTTCCCTAAACTGTTCATCTTCCTTAGGTCAGTCATTCTATACTTAGCTAAATTCCTGTGTTTCGACAACATAATTGATCCCGATCCACTAATTTGACCTATGTAGTTAGCCTTAAAGCCATGACAAGGTATTTTGTGTAATTGGGCTAATAAGGTCTTTCAGGCTACATAGCTTGTCCTTGAGTGGGTTAGAAGGTTTCAGTGTCACTCCAATTCCTGCTTTATTGAGAATCCTCTATAGGGTTTCAGATGTCACTTCTTTATATAGTGAAACTATAGATGTCCTAAATTCTTTCCTATTTATGTTATGGTCAGAAGATCCACAAATTTTTTTCTTACTGTGAGCTTTTTCCATCTTCCTAGTGAAGTTTATGGAATAGTTATTTAGTATCACTGCCTCTTCTACCTATTTCATTTCATTACTTACTTGGAGTTGTCACTCGATTTGTTAGACATTTAACTAAGCTTACCTTTACAGATAAAGGCTTGGATGACTTGAAGTCTAAATATTTATTAGAGTGACTTGGCTTTTTACAAACACTAGTGCATATATAGTTAACCTTCTGCCAATCAGTTTATGTAACAATGTAACATAGCTAAGTTTCCTTGTTTATTTAATAACTCAAATGTAAATTTAATTCCCCCTAATACTGAGTTTATTTGTGTGAAGAAGCTAGAGATTTATTTATTTATTTTTGATTACAGCTTGATGCCACACCGTATTTTCAGTACAAGTATGGAATTTTCAGCATGGATATCGGTAGCCCAAATTTTGCAGGCCGACCTTAGACATCGGGTGTGCGTCGGCAAGGGATCGAACCCCGGACCATGTGCATGGTCAGCGAGAGTCCTAACCACTGTGCCACCGACGCACATGTGTTAGGATTAAATGTTCTAAGAGCCACATTTTCCCAACTATGCACAAAGATATCTGCTACGATTGGGAATATGAGTGACTCCACTGCTACGCCTCTGTTTGTGTATATTTGTAGCTTAGAGAAAAACTCAGCAATCACAATTCGTTGCATTAGCACACAATCACACAACAGATTGGGACAGAAACTACAGTTCTAAAAAGTAATATAGGTAATTGTAGGCAGTGGCTGGAAGTGATTTGAGTGCCTCAAAATGATTATGAGCAATAAATTGTGCTCGAAATATCATCAGTAAATAAACGCACTGTATAACTGTGCGTTTTTTTTCTGTGATGCAACTTATGAGCTGTTCAAAGTGATGTTATTCAGTAGACATGATTAGCATCCTCGATCATCTGAAGTTTTTTGGGCGTGGTTTGTTGTACTTTGCTAATTACTACTTTCACTGTTAATGAAGGTAAAAATGGGATAGAAGCGACTTCACTGCAAACAAGTAAGTACATGCTACTCATCATGTAGAGACTTTGAATGTTATCATAAACTACACTGAAGTTGAACTGACAACCAGAAGTCAATAGTTGATAACTGTGTATACAACTAAGCCTTATTTTTCTCTAAATTCTCTGTTGGACACTAGTTCACATATTGATTACTTGTCACCTCTGAATGCCTTTTCCCCCTGAAGACCCTTACTTTTTTTCACTTTCAAACACTTGCACTTTAAAACGAGTTTCTTTTACTTAACTTTAACTTCAGTAGCATTGATATTTTGAAATTATATTCTCTTTTTTTAAAGGACAGAATTGCTAAGAAACCGTATAATCCTATTATTGGAGAGACATTTCATTGCAGTTGGCTCATTCCTGCTGGTGATAATTTAAACAATGGATGCTCTCTACTAGAGCCATATAAAGATAAATGCAAAACATCACATAGTAATAATTCACCTATAATAATAAGATACTGTGCTGAACAAGTATCACATCAACCTCCTGTGACTGCTCTTCATTTTTCTTGTCCTTCAAAGAAAATGGAATTGACTGCATCGATATGCACTAAGTCAAAATTTCAAGGAATGAGTGCTTATACTGCTATCTTGGGAAAACGTAAGCATGCACATTTATTTTGGTGAAAATTTCTTGTCAGTAACACAGACTCAGTTAATCAAAAAGAAATGCAGCATTTTAACTTTCATTTTATCACCAAGTACACTGAGAAAACTGTAGATAAGTGGAAAAATTTTCAACTGCTTGTTTTCAGGGATTTGATTAATTTCAAATTTGATCATGAACTGACTTCAAATAGAAAACCATCGGAAACCAGGGGGTACTAGGCATCTGTTTCGTCATTGTTTGTGACTCTTCATCGGTATACACCCGTGATCTTTAGATTATGAGGCTAGCTGGTTAACTAATTCACCCACAGCGGTACTTATTAAGTGACTTATATTTTCATCTATGTGATGGAGCAGAAAAGAAAGTGTTGCTATTAATTCTGCTCTGAACTACACTGTAAAAACCACGTTTAGAAAATGATCAATTAGATCACTTAGTGCAATAATAAAATAACAAAACTTGTTAAATCCACTCTCAACTGACACTCCTGAATCTCGTCTGTCCGTTAAACTTGAAAAAGAGGGAAGGTTTGGCATGAGATTAGCCATTCCATCTCCGTAAAAAAATACCACCGCGACTAAAAATTCAAAAAGCCCAAACACAAAAAAGCAAATAATCCATATCTTGAAAGTAAAGTTTTTTCTATAAGTACCACAGATTTAAATAAACTCCAGATATCTGTTCAGACATTTTCCTCATTAGTTTATTGTTTGACTCGATTGTTGCAGGGCGGTTGGAAGCGACTGACTGTTCTTTTAGACTTCTAAAACACGCAGTTAATAAAATGGCCTTAGAGTATAGTACAACATGAAGGTATAGAGTAGCTTTAATTACCCTTTTCTCTGTTTTCATCTGTTGTGCATATCTACTTACAAAAGGTAATACAAAGCTTTAAAATTATTCTAATAAAATATTTAAGATATTGACGGTGAAACTATCTGAGATAATCTTGGGTTGACAATCTGTAATCGATGAAACGGATGATGATTGAAAATGTAACGCAAATCTGGGTCGCAACAAGATTTCAACCACCAACCTCCTCATTACTAGTTCGGTACTATGACAGCTGACCTACTTGACCTCATTTGACTGACTGAGTTTCAACATAGAACGTCTCATAGAAGTGCAGGAGTTAAAGTTGATACACTATATAATGATTAGAAATGTTCGGGAAAAGGAATTACAACATAGAAAACATTAGAGTGAATGCATCTGAGAACGATTTTAGGCCATATTACCAGTAGTCTCCAGCCACTGGTTCTTAGCTGCCAGAGGAACCCAATCAGGTAGTCCACCGGATTGACCTACTTGAACTAACTGCTATCAGGTAGTTGTTGCACTGGAATCACCTCGGGAAATATCCGGTTGTCACGTGAATGAATGTCTTGTTACTGGCTGTTTGTCATCATGGTTTCTGTCCAACTAGGTCTTCTCCTTTCAATCTTAATCATATAGTGAATTAAGAGAGAAGCAAGCAAATTGTGCTGAGGGTGAAACAATCTGAGATAGTCCCGGTTTGGTAGATTGTAATTCACGTAATGTTCCAGTAAATAAGCAAGGATGCTTCTACTCACTTATGCTGAATTTATATATTTATTAAAACACAGACTTTGTACATTATGGGCACCAATAGATGCGCCTCTCAGAATCTCAGTTTATGTGACGACTCGGATATACTACCTGTTCTCCCAGACCGAAGCACGTAGTTGTCTTAAGCCCCCCGCAGCCCTCAACTTAAAATCTGATGCACAAGGTAGTGGAGCAGGGTCAGAAACTGTGTTCCAGTGATTGATCGTTACCTAAACAGATCCAAACACCATTCGATGTTTTCGGATTCTGGAGCTCATGTACACCCTGGGTTTGGAATCAGAGTTTTCCAGGTCTAGGTAGGCGAGCGTGTCCACCAGTACAGTTGTACGCGTGGGACTGTTGCACTCACCCTTTCACTTTTATAAGGGACGCCTTCGTGGCGTGAAGACAGTGAACAAAACTTACCTGGTAAAGGCTATGGACGAATGGGCATATGAGAGTATTCTGAGAAGAAGACCAAAGTCTACTCACCTTTGGCCGTATCTTGCCGTTTGTGGGATCACTTAAGCTGTATAAAAAATCTGAGATCATTAGATTTTTAACTTCAGTTATTGTTGTTATGTATTGTTCTCAAGTGAAGGCGATTTTCAGTCTGCATTCTGCAGTTAAATAATGGATAGATTAAAGATGGTGATAATAGTAATAATAATAATTGCTTCACTTAGGGTTTTAGTCAGCATACTAAGTATTCTTACTATCTCCATGCTTTATTAAAGTGTTCATCAGTGCAGAATAATCTTTTCCCCTTCTATATTTTCAACTGACTGAGCTCGAAAATATTTGAAAAAGAAAATATTTTCATAAATTTCCATACCCTATGCTTATTTTTCTAAGACTTATTTTTTGTTTACATTGATCGTGATGCCTGCCTACTTGCTTCACTATGTGAGAGATAACAGATTTTTTAGATTTTGTCTTTTCACAAATTGTTTGCTTTTTTTGTTTTGTTTTTTATAGTTACACTGAAACTCGGTGAACACAACAATGAAGAATATCACTTCTCCTTGCCTACAATATATGCTCGATCAATATTGACAGTTCCATGGGTTGAATTCGGTGATAAAGTTTCCATCACTTGTCCACAAACAAATTATTCAGCTACAGTTACATTTTTAACAAAAGTAAGAGAAAAAGAAAATTTGGTTTAATTTTGTTCCCTTCTGGATTTATAACGTGGATTGCAATATCCTCTGTGCTTTGAAGTGATTTAGCCGTTCTTTTATCCGACTTCCATGATTGTTGTATAAGTTATATTTCAGTTTTATAGCTGATAATTTGGGATTCTGATAAATCGGAGGCCTATACCACAATTCTAAGTATTTGGTTATGAGGCATCTAGCTAAATCAACTCATGATGGGATGTAGCGTTTCAGGAGGAACAACCTAGAATCTAGAAGATGGAAAATCGGTAGCAGTGTTCCTCAGTCTCACAAACAATCTACTCTCTATATAGAAATGAAATGTAAATGATGTTTACGCCAGAATCAGTGGATCTGTGCTACTGCATAATTCACATAGTCTATGAGGGGTCCCAAGCGGCTGTTAAGTACGATGGCAGGTGTGGTAAAGACTATATAAATGAATCCCTAAAAAGATCAGATACGGAGATTGATTAAGAATACCCATTAATGAACAAAGAATATTCTTTTCGATAACTTCATCAGGTTCGACAGTTATATATCCATAATAATGAAAGAATTATTATCATTATCAAGACTAGTGTTTTTTAAAAAAAATAACAGAATTAATTATATCAAGCGATTACAGTTGAAAAGCACCTGTAAGTGATAATGTGCATCAATATAACACTAGACTAAAATATCAGATAAATTATGGGAAGTGATACAGTATTTATGAATTTAGATTCCATAGCAGACCAGGGTAGCAGTTGTGGCTGGACCTGTTTCTTCGACACACAGAGCTCCGGTTGTTTTAAGCGAATTGCAATGGTCTCTGTTATTTGGAGTATTTAGTACTTAGAGGTCTATGGTAATTTATTTGGTACCTGATAGGTGATAGAAAAGTCTCTTCAGTGATAGCTTGTTAGTGGCTTGTTTGAACAAGGTGGTCTAATATCGAACTACTGATCGTTTTTACTAAACCTTTGTGAAAAATATATTGTATTGCTTGATTTATACATGGTTATTCAATGAGTATAGTATATGTGCAGAGTCCAGTGATGTCGTTTTATTAGATTCACACAAACTTTCCCATTGTTTACGATGTGGTTTCGTTGATACTTTTCCACACACACCATTAAGATGCCCCTGTGTCAGTGTAAATGTCGAAACATTTTGAGTATGAATTTCACTTGGCCACAAGTATGATGTGTTGGAGTTCAGTCACTAGATCAATTAAGAAGAGCTTTGTGGGTCACATTCATATGATAGTCTCAAAAGGTGCAATTGAGTTGAGTGGATAAGATGAATTGTTAAGAAGCATTTAAACAACTCTAACTGCAAAATTTACACTCCATTGTTATTTACCGTGGAGTATTTTACAGATGATAAAGAATCATCTGTGATTTATTTCGTCAATTTCATTGACAAGTGCATCTTAGCAGTGCTTGACTAACTAACTCGAGGAAATAAGTGTTATGAATCAGCAGTTAACAGCTGAGCAGTAGAACTTAACATTCAAAAATGTACATAATTAATGAAGCTTTTAATTGGAGTTCAGTGGTATGAATAATCAGCAGTAGAGAAACAATTACGAGACTATTCAAATAAAGAAAGTGTCATTGGTCTTCTCGCAAAGCACTTCTTTTAAGTCAATAAAATTCATTTGGAAACGATAAATTTCAAGAAGTGAAATGGTTTACGTGTATCACATTTATGGTCAAGATAAATGAATTGGTTGACTTTCTAATGTTTAGGAACTCCTGAGATTTCTACAACGTCTTTAAATTCACGAACGCGTATAGTAAGTGGAGGAATCTTTCTTTTTCAGCGTAGAAGCAATATTTTTTGTTTGATATAACACTGTAAAGACTGATAAAACTGTCTGTTTGATAAATGGATAAAACCCTCTTTTCTATGCATTTTGTATCATTCCTAATCAAGTAAACCAACTTGATGAAAAAGCCATTTCATTCAGTTGGTTTATCAGCTTAGATTTTATTCTTCAGTAGCTTTTGCTTTTTTTCTGTATGTATGAACATTTGTTGACCTGAAAAGAGAGAAATGAGAAGATTCTCATTTTTTCTTATTGTAGTACATGACCAGCCTTAGTCAGAGTTGCATTCCTCGTTAGAGGAATAAGCTGCAAGAAAGCAACAAAGTCACTGACTGATTTCAATCTGATAAAATGGTATAGGTTGTATAGTCGGTTTTTAACATTTTAAAACCCTTGACTTGTCTTTAAAGTTGTATGTGATATGTGTATTCATGCTTTACCTTCATCTTGATTACATTCTTTCATTCCCTTATTGTTACTCAGCCGAAAGCCTCACACCTTAAAGTTTTTGCTTCGTGGTGTTCACCTTAAAGATATATCAAGAGACTTTAAGAAAAGAAAATAGATTCTTAACAAATTATTTTGATGCACTAAAATCACGTTTTAACGAAAGATTTGATTAAGCGGAAAGATGAATATACCTTATCATATTGACTCGTCAGTGGCACAGCAGTAGAATGCTCTATCCCCGGCCGATGCACTCCTTCTTTCCTCGTTAAATCACTATTAAAACTGGTAAAGAGGGTAGGTTTGGCGTGAGGCTAGCAACCTTATTCCGTAAAAATAAATACCACTGCTACCGAATCTTCAAGCTTCTAGCTTGAAGCCCTATGTTCCATTAGGAACGCAAAGGAATAAAATAATAAAACAATCGTCCAGCACTCCCAGGTTTTCCAATTGTCTTCCAACTGATGTCAGCTCATGATGAAATATTGACTCGTCACTTGAGAGTAACTATTTTCATGTATCTAGTCCTTTGGATTGATGCTTTGACGAAGATGATCACGAAAACATGGCGTGTCAGTTCAGTCAGTCAATATACAGTGTATTCATCAATCTACTGTCTTCACCATCGCAGTGCACTTTCAACTGCTGTTAGGTGGTTGCAGGCGCTCGGCAGGAAGCTCTGGATCTACATTTCTCTCTTAGCAGCCCCACATCGGCAACAAGACATCATTTCCTGCCAAGATTACAGATACATCTTGCTGACTAGTCCAGTAAGCAAGAAGCGTAGGCCCAGGGTTTTCAGTAGATGATCTGCAAACATCTAACATGTTCATTGTTTATTATGTCTTCTTGTATAGTTTTAAAACAGTCAGTATGTAGGTTCTAAAACTAATATTGAAAAACCAATCTAGGTGTGTTGAGCTAATTTACAGTGAGTTCAAGTTTCAGTTAAGTCTTGAAGGTAATACCTTTGAGAAATCAAGACTCTGAATAATGAACAAATCAGAGTTTTCTTGCGTTTACTCATTATGTTTAATTGTTGTATTATCTATTTCATCCAGTGTTTTCATAAATTATAGTCAATTATTCTTTTGGTTATTATCAGCCTCATTATGGTGATAAACTCCATCGTATTAGTGGAGAGATTTATGAGGTTTCAAACTTTTCTCAAACTGGTTCCGACCGTTCATCTAAACGATCTGGATCCCCAGTCAGTCCACTTGGTAATGTGAATCTAATAGCACGTGTTTCTGGTGAATGGAATAAAACTATAGATTTCGAAGTGTTCAGTAAGGTAAGTCTTGATTATGGTTTACTCAAATTGTATGTTGTTTCTAATGCTCATCGCTTATTCTTTTTTAATTATCTGTTTAAGAGTTAAGCATTTATTGCCAGCGATTTATTGGTTCACAAAATGAATATGCCAAATATTCTAAAATTGACAAAGAAGTCGTTATTTTCTGGTATCTAGGTAGTCGACCTTGACCTTTTATAGTTTTAGAACAATGTTACCTTATCTAGTAAATATTGTCTACTAAGTCAGTATAGGACAATAAACGACCCAGCTTAACTCTAACTGTGGAAGTATATTGTGTGTGTATGTGTGTGTGATGCCTTCTGCAAGAATCTTGAGTAACAAAATTATGGATTAAGTCGCAAAGAGAAGAAGTGAATATCATTGTGATAGAATGTAAGAAAAATGGAAGGAAGACAAAAGAAGCTGAATTTGGAGAACTTTTACAGGTGAAAACATCAATATAAGGCCTATGTATTTTGCCATCAATGTACATAATTTGCCAAATAAACAGTTCTGCTACTAAGCATTACCGTGTTCTGCTGTTTCAGTGATAGTTAACTAGTTACATGCATGAAGCCGGAAAGTGTGTTCAAATTAATGTGAAACAAAACGAGGAGTGTAACCTAACTAAAATACAGCAGTTAGATCTACACTTTGGTAATCTAAATCCTCGACGCGGAATGTTAGCTGACATAAGATCAGGTTGGGAAAGAACTAGTGGTGGTTAAACCAAAACATGGCATCAGTCAATGAAATCCACAACAGTTAGTTTGAGCCACTTAGGGAGGTGTACACTTCTTGGTTGGGGTCCTCGTGATAGTAAGAACCAATGACTGGAGACAGTCGGTGATATGGTTCAAAATCGTTCTCGAGGGCGCAGATGCATCCACTCTGTGATTTATCGTATCCAATAAGATTTTATTTTTCTTCCATATTACTATTCTTCTTGCTTCAGTTACACTTCTGTTTATTATCTCTCTTTCGAGTCTCTCTTTACTCTCTTCTCTTGCTTTGTGTGCTACATGGAGTGTGGCAACTCAAAATGCTGCACGTCTGTACAAAGTTCTATGTTGAAATCAGTCAGTCAATCTAAACAGTTAACTTACAAAGCTTACATTTGTTCTAGAACCACTGCTCGAAACCAGTAGTCCTCTTCGACTACAGAACCATAAGCAAGATTGATAATGCTAGTTCAGCTAGACGATTTTGCTGTTTTTCAACGAATTTCCTCACAAGCCTTAGAAAACTTTTATCACGGAAGGAGGCATCTTATGTGGAAATTTAAATGTGAAAAATTAAAAATTTTTCTAATTCAGATTATCATAAACAAAATAAAGACAATCTAAGGTGGGGTATTTTTCAATCAGACCTAAATCACAGTATTCATATTTGTTAAAAACCATTGCATATTTATGTCTACAGTATTTAGTTTTAGTGATTCTAGGATTGCGTAGCTGTACTAATGATTCGTTTAAAGTGTGAATATCAACTGTAACCGCGATTACAAATATCCCCATCTCAATTCAATTCACACAGATGCATTGACACAACCTCGAATGATATCTAGGTAACTACAATTTCGTAAAAGAAACTGTCTAGAAAAAGTAAGAAGGATAAGAGGCTAATTTGTCTAAAATTAAATGAATATCAGTTTTTAGAGTTGTTAACTCTTTTTCTCTTTCTTGTATCCAAAGATTTTAAACATCTTTTTGATTTAAATGAATGTGGATACTCTATTAGAGAGTGGCTAAAATATACTTCATTCAAGTTCCTTGTAAATGACTTATGGTGAACCAGAACGACGTCTGAGGTATTTATTCACACCACTAGGACACGCGACAGTATATGATTAGATGGTTTGGAAGCAATGGACAGGAAGCCTTAAAATTAGGTTTTGTGCGTGTTGACACTCGTCAGCAAGGCGTACCTGAGACCTTCGAAGAATTCATGTCCCTTCTCAAATACTTACCCAGTGCTGCATTCGAGGACGTTGGCGCTGAGCTATTGGGGTTCGTGACCAACCTCCTGTAGGAATATACTATACACTTTGATTGGGCACAAGTTAGTACCTATTGTCATATGTATGGCACTTCTTTTGGGAAAGACTTAATCCTGTCAGCCCAGTTTGTAATATGGTCACCATGTTAGGTGACTCACTGTCACTGTGCACTTTCAATTGTTTTTAGATAGTTGGGTAGAATTCAATTTATACCAAACGAAGAACTATATGCATGACATTAGTTGCTTACTACCTATCCTCCAGTCAGATAGCAAGATTATATTCTTGCAGGAAATGGGCATAATGACCAAAAATTACAGTTATTTATATAGTAATTTGACATTATTGGTAAAAGATAAATTAATAAATACTGTATTTTGTCTGGTTAGGAACGTGACGACAAAAATTCAGTGACACAACCTTTCATATCTAGATCGAAGTTTACTTGTAAAACATTAACAATATGTTTCCTCTTTATTTTAACATTGAGAAATTGAATTACAATACCCGCACCTCCCTCTGAATTAAGAAAACTGCATAGCTGGATACATTTATTTCTCGTGGATATTTAATTCTTTTTATTTAAATCTCATGTTTAAAACATTTCTTTTTAGAATTCTTATAAGTGTTCAGTGGATGTCAATAAATTACCTGTATTTCAAAAGCGTATTCGTCCTATAGAATGTCAACAGCCTGAAGAATCTCGTCGTTTGTGGCAGAATGTTACTAATGCTCTTGAATTAGGAAAGTTTGATTTAGCTTTAGAAAAGAAACGAGAAGTGAGTGATATCACGCTTTTAACTTTACTTTTATCTCTATATTTAATGGTTTCTTTTCGTAACAAGGAAGCTTAGTTCTGCAAAGATTTTCTGCTTTTGATTGTTCAACAGTACAATGTTCGCCCACCACACACGTGATCCGAGTTCAACTACCAGCGGACACATTCCTAAAAATCGCCTAGTTGACTAGCTGACAGTAAGTCCGGAGAAGAGGGGGGAGTTGTGCGTGAGTCTAACAATCTCACCTCGTAAAATCAACACCACAGATGCTGAAAATTCCAAACCTAAAAGCCCTACATTCAACTCAGAACATAAGGAAGGAAAAAAACACAAATATTCTCTGCTTGTAATTGTCGTTAAAGTATTCCATAAACATATGCATACGGACACCTGTCTCCCTGGAATGTCTGAATTACTAATCAATACTAATTATTTATATGTCGATTGTAATTAATGTATCTGTGGATTAGTCCTTATAGCTATTACTCGAGAATTTCACCACCTTTATTCATTCAGTGTGATTCTAAACTTTATGATAGCGGTACTTCTTCTGTTATTCATCTCACTGGGCTTATAAAAGAAAACTGTCCTGTTAGAGAGGACGTATTTTAAAAAAACATAACCTGTTTATTTTCATTCTGTCTACTTACTTCTTGTGTCACTAAGTTCTCGTAAGTCCAACTACTTCATGATTTTTTATCAGTTATTAGTTGCGATCATTGATGTACTCCTACTGTAGTATTGTCTATAATGACTTATTTGCCTGTGCGTGTATCAAGAGCAGTCACTTCACGATAGAAACTCTAGGTAAAAATGCTCATCCACTATTTGGAAACTAGATAGTTCAAGGTGAAAATCCGTCGTAGTTTCCTTCATAAGATCAAGACATTCAGACCAAAATACAAGATCCTTTTTGATACCACAAGTGGAAATCAAGAAAGCAAACATAATTTCAGGATATGAGTGGTTGGAGTACGAGCGTTTGAATATTCTGTTTGCATTACCATAATATTCTTATTCAAGCTTCTTTTTGTCATTTTTGCTGTTATCAATATTTTCGCTATCAATAATCAGATGTATGGCTTGTTCCCTAGTCAACGTCAAATAAAAATTCACTATTATAAATTATATAAAATAATCACAGAATGTTTGAGAAAAATTAGAACAAAATTCTTCTGAACGTTTCACTTTGTAGGCCACAGCTTCTTCAGCAGAATTATTCAAATTTTATTCACCATCAAAATAAATAGTCGAAAATTACATAAAATGAAGTGAGTTCCTTTGACGGTCACTTGTCGGTAGACACTTGTACCAACAGAAAAGTATACACAGTCATCACATATTTGTAATCACTAATGTCAAATTGTCATATGTGCTTATTTGTCTGTGTCAGTGTGTGCATGTTGTTGGTTATGTGGAAAAAAAATCCGATCCTATATTATGACCACTGTGAAATATTATCATGTTTGGACGCGTTTTTCCGCAGTAAGGTGTCTCTTCAATAGACTTCAACGAATAGGCATCGTAGACACACTTGATGAGGAAGAAAGAAAGTTGACACAAACTCTAGTTGATAATTATTATCCAGACAAGTTCATTAGGAGATATAAAGTAGCCAGAACATCAAGACACTCTCCAACTCACCGCTAGGAAGGATGTGTACATCAGGCTACCCTATTCGGGTGATCATAGCAGCTTGACAACTAGACAAAGATTGAACGCTGCGGTTAAAAAGAATTTTTATGCAGCTAAGGTCATAATAGACCCTTGTAACATGCGGAAAATGATGTCACATCCCATTGCATTTACCAATTTGATTGCACGTGTGGCCACACATACATAGGTAGGACTCATCGATCTCTGCAAGTAAGGGCTTCAGAAGCAAATAGAATCCTCAGAATTTATTAATGGTGAGGACGGACGACCTAGCTCCTCTACTGCGATAAATATTATAATTAATTTCTCGTCAGGTTCTTACAATTATAAAATATAATGATTGTTGTCGTTACAATAATGGACGGTTATGCTGTGGATACATTTTTATGTAGAATAACAGATTAATTATGGGTTGACAAAATAAATAGTATTTGTGTGACAAATGTGCTAGGCTGAAATCAATTACAAAGTACTGTGAAATGAGAGACAATGGTGGTGATTAGTCATAACAGATTCGTAGAATGTGGGATAGGAAAAATTGACAAGTCAGTTCAAGGTTATCAAAGGTGTCAGGTGAGTGGCTAGTACAAAATAGTATATATATTAAAGAGAAGATAGTAAGACTGCAATGAGAGGTTCATCATGAAATAACCAATGTGTGAAATGAAACAGGTGGAGGCATATATTAAAAAAGAGATAATATCACTAATAATAAGTTCGGATAGTATAAATGGAAAATTCAATAGCATTGAGAGAATGTTTGAACGAAGGGTGTAAATTATGATGAATAATAATAATTGTAATAATAAGCAGAGAAAAAAACCCGAGAGGGTTAAGGGGAAGAGGCATTCTTGGTGAGAAGAAGAATCATTAATCCAAGTTTGGCCACGGTAGTAGGAACAGCGTCTGGACGTGTTATCTTCGGACACAAAGTTCCGGTTTAGTCTATCTTATTGCAACGGCTTCAGCTATGTGTAGGAGACGTAAGCGAACTGTATGTGATAACTACCTCAGAATTTGGTATATAACCCTGAAAGCTGTGTTGGCATCGATGCGATGTCCAGTCTCGACCAAGTGTGATAGAATCGAGCTTTTTATGCATTGATTTTCCCCCTTGCTCAACCAAGCTGGTAAATGTTCTCGAACCCGTAGATGAACCTGCCTAATCATGCTCCCTATATAACTTGAACCACAGGAACAATTGAAATGGTATATGTATGACGAAGAGCTAAGTTTAGGTAAAACATCTTTCAGTTGCTGGATGAACATTAGATGGCTACTGAAGGGTAGGAACAGATGTGCACAATAGAAAGCTTTCTCTATCGCCTTGGTTAAACGTTGCGATAGAATCTCTGCAGGAGTATCTCCCTTGAATTGTAGACGTAAAAATAAAGGCTTTTTCTCACTTTTGCCAGTTCATGTTTACGATTATTGTAACCTATGTTGGCTTTAATGAACTTCTCTGGATATCCGTTCTCGCTCGGAATATCCCGGATGATCTGGAGTTCTTTCTCTACACAATTTTCGAAGCAAATGGACCTCGCCCTAAATGATAAGCACGTAATCACGTTGCGGTGGTGTGATGCGGACAATGTGTTTCAACGGACTATTATTCTCACATATTCCCACAGTGCAATACGGTATTAGCAACAGAATACGATATATCCATTTGAACATTCTATTTGCTATTAGAGACAGAATACTTTTCACACAGTTCAATACTGCGTTAGCAACAGAATACTATGTATATTTGAAGATTCTATTTGATGTCGTTTCATGTCAACCAAAATCACCGCTGAATGATTGGTTGACGAATATAAACTGTATATATAAACAGCGGTTTGATGAATGAAAAATATTCCTTTGCTTCCATATCTTGCCTTCTCCTGTGACAACATTACGTTTGTATTTCATCGGTACGAAGCTAAGGAACTGTGTATACTGAGCTTTGATCTCTAGCTTTCTAATTATGGTTCTTTTGACTGAACGATCCTGTCTTCTCGTTAGTTGGACGTCGAGGAAGTGCAGAGAGTCGTAGCATTCTCCTTTTTAGCTGAAATGGACCCCTAGGTGAGCATTATTGAAGTTGCTCAAAGTTAAATCACTACGTAATCCTTCATCGTACACTACAAAAATTGTCATTCATGTAACGATGATACATTTCCTTAGGACTTTTCGACCACATTTATACTCTGGTTTTGTCACTATTCAAAAGGTCTGAGCAGAAACACCAATACATAATGTAAGAAGTACATATAATGGATGATTTTTGAAAGTACTACTATTCTCATTGAGAATTCGAATTCATCTTTTATAACATGGTTGAAGACAGCTGACATGAACCTCTTTATCTAGGTTTTGTGCTTTGTAGAACTCGTCAGCAAGGTGTATTCTTATGTCCGATAGAATCATGTTTCTTAGGTGATTCAAATCGACGTTACCTAGTGCTGCAGTCAGATGCGTTGCCAGTAAGCCTTGCTGATGAGTGCTTACAAGTGCGAAAATGAAGTGAAGAGCTTCCTTTCCATCGTCTCAAATCATCTAGTAATAATTAAATGTGCACTGTGATGTCTAGTCTCTTAGCTTTGCTGACCACTTTGGAAAATTGACTGATATAATTCAGCCAACACCATCACCGTGGACGTTGACATGACATTTTTGCTACACCTATACCAGCTTGAACAACCAAGATCCCTTGCATAGTAAATGAGGCTCATTGCCAAGTACATGAAAATACAGGCAGTCGAGTTATTTTCTCATTTCAGACACATGACACTGTTTGCACTGCAGGGACTAATTATTATAGTCCATCATGTATTAAATATGAGTGTTTGTTCAGTGAATCAGTTAGGCTCTTCTGTATTGGACAGTTTTCAGGGTTTGTTTAGCATTTCACCTTTTTATGCCACAGTCTAAATGACAGGCCTTGTTTGAATCTTCGGCCGAAGTCATCTTTGATTAATCTGATAACTAGTAAATCAATATTATGTATCTACTATGTTTTTTGTTGTTTTTAGCTTGAAGAACAACAGCGAATTAGTGAGAAGTATCGTACATTGTACAAATTTGGTTTTCCAGTCAAATACTTCACGTGGGATGAAAGTGCATGGGTATTCAGATGGTAATTTAAAGTCAGAAATCATCAAAATGAACTTAAGCTGTGAATAGTACTGAAAAAAGGGAAATTAATATTTTCTATGCATTATCTTTATACCTTTTACTTATATTGTTCATTACTTTAAAGAAAATAAATTCTTTATATTCTCTTGTTTGTTTATGCGATATCCTTTATTTGTTGTTTTTTTTTGTTTTTTTCTTTCTTTTGAGATGTACAACTACTTTCGCAGTTATTAATAATAATGATAATAATAATAATTTTGAAGTAAAAATTGCATCTTGACAGTCTTTCATGTTTGTTTGAAACAGCGGACAATTTGCAGATTATTAACTCTTGCTAAAAAAAGGTTTGTTACAAAAAATCCAATAGTTTGGTAGTGATTGAATAGGCGATTTGAAATTTACACAGTTCGAGGAGCTTAATCAAATCAGCTCGGCCCAAAACGGCCGCCCGGTGTTTACATCACTTTGATCTCTCCAGTAAACACCACTGCTCGGTGTGAGTGGTATCCAGCTACTCCTATCAATCAGTAGTATGTAACGTCATACATCTATGAGCGACTCATGTACATTTTGAGTAGCTATTGATGTATATCAGTAGTGCAAAAGCTAAAATTCACCTTCCTTCAGCATACTGACTTCATTTAGTTACAGCTTATGTCGTTCCAAATGCATGAGCAGCCAATGAGATCGGCCACAAAGTAATAAGGCACAAACATAGTTGATTCGTACGAATTGCGTTGCTAATTTCATTCTTCTTTTATATCTCAGCATTGTTTGTTTAATTACTTTATATAAGGGAGTAGAACATGTCAGTGTGGTGTATCAGTACCAATCATCTTGTGCGTCGGTGGCACAGCGGTTAGGACCGTCGCCGACCATGCACATAGTCCGGGGTTCGATCCCCGGCGGATGTACACCCGATATCAATGGTCGGCCTGCAAAATTGGGCTACCGATATCACATGCTGAAAATTCCATACTTGTACCAAAAATATGGTGTGGAGTCAAGCTATAATTAAAAAAAACTGTGTGCGTGGATGAATGGAGTAGTTACAGACAGCTACTATCATATGGCTACATTTACTACACTGTAAATCATTCTTCTGTTTCGTTGGTCCATCGAATGGGATGTACACCAACTTTATCACAAGATTCTTAGGCATTTGGAGAAAAAGATTCGAGCGATAAATGGATCATGAAGTGATATGATGGTATATGGCCGTCTGGATGAATTCATTCACAAAAAATTGGTTTGAATTAATAAGAACTGCTTCAGTGATGAACTGGGAAACGTTTCTGGAAATGTGAGAGATTATTATCCTACATAACTATGTTTTCCACTACAGTCACACATGAAGTCTATCATGAGGCCGAATAGCTCAATGGTAACGTGTCTTATTGCAGCACCGGGTGACCAGATCTCAGAATGCACATGAATTTCTTGAGGATTTTAGGTACGCCATACTGATGAGTTCTAGCCAACGCGAAGTCGACGTTCGAGGCTTCCTG
Source organism: Trichobilharzia szidati (assembly GCA_944472155.2). Taxonomy (NCBI): domain Eukaryota; kingdom Metazoa; phylum Platyhelminthes; class Trematoda; order Strigeidida; family Schistosomatidae; genus Trichobilharzia; species Trichobilharzia szidati. The sequence continues at coordinate 66,151,997 of OX235274.1, read as the reverse complement.
CTGAACCAGCTAACATTTACTTTTTCTATTCAGATAAATACCTTTTTACTGTGCAGCTAATCTGATTGGTTTTTCAAAGTTATTTAGTTTGTCGTAACATTTGAGACTGCATATTTTAGTGCAACTGCAATGTTGTTCTTGAAACAAAAAACACATTCAACGAAGAGGGATTCTCATGAACGAATTTATTTCCAAATTCCCATTTATGTGTTTAGAAAAACAACAGATTGTGCGAAGAAATATATTCCTTTTCCAATTAGTTCCTCATCATCAGCTCTACACTAATATATAGTTTTTTTTTACATTAAAATTTTACCAATCAAGTGGTTATTTTAGTTAATCCGTTCTAGGTATACGACGGGGGAATTAAGAGGTTAAAGGTCATCGAAACAATTAACTAATAAATGTTAGTAACAATATATCTAAGTTTTGAACGAGGGGTGAAAACCGATTAATTACGAAATTCAAGATAAGTTAATTCTTAAACACTAGCAATAAGTTACTACATAATCAAGAAATTTGTAAAATAATGATGACTCAGAAGAGTTACGTAAAATACAAACAAGTTAATGGAATTAGCTAGAATTGTAAAAAAATAAAAAAAAGTCAAAAGACAGTTACAAGGGGAGGGAATGGGAGGTAAAATCCTTTTTAAGAACTCATTATATATTAAGTAGTTGGCTATGACAAAGAAAGGGATTGTACAAATTTCTTTTGAACACACAGATTTGGCTTACTCAGATGAATTCTGATTGCCTCTGTTGTATGCAGAAGTCGCACTCGTAGACCACGAGAGAGGTTGGGTGATGCAGGATAAGTAGCTTCTAAAACTTTGTTACGGTCGACTTGATGTCCAGTGTCGACGAGGTGAGCTGTATTGAGCAGCGTAATTAATTTTTACGCCTCCTCCAAAACTTAAATATCTTGTTACTAACATATACCCCTTAATTTCAACCGCACCCTCCCCTCCGCGTACCTGATTCTGACTAACTAAAATAACCACTTGATGAGTAAAATTGTGATGTAAACAACGATATGTTAGTGTAGAGCCAGCCGATGATGAGGAACTAATTGAAAACGAAATTATTGTCACTGTTATACTAACATTCTACTCATAAATCTATTTCGAAAAGTAATGAAAGTGGTTAGAAGTTGTCTAGACATTTAGAAAGTATCTATAAATTGTTATTCACTTGTTATTTGGGTTATTATAATTTGGAAAGTATGAAATTGAGTTTACTTATGTGAAAAGTATTTCAAATTCATCTAAGATACAGTTTTTAAGATCGAAGACGCCTTGTTCATGAATACTAGTGGCATAAGAAAGGTAAGTACATTGATTATAAATATGATAGTACTAATTGGTAAGGAATATACGATATTTTCAGACATCATAATTGATGGTAGCAAAAATTGTTATTATTCTAAGAAATATTAGAATCACCATCTTATCTTCCCTGACGCTAACTCGTATCAAACAAATAGCACAACGGTGCAAATATCTGCCAACCGGCCTGCTGAAGCTTTTTATACTCATGATACCTCCACATGAACAAATCCTCAATAAATTGTAATTACAACTGCGTTAGGGCAAGCATTTGACTCGAATCTAGCGGAATAGAATATTCAACTCATGTGTACGAAACTCATTGGACCAGTCAAGGTCAATGGTGCTGTCGCACTCCATTAGCAGTTAGGGTTGCTTTTGAAGTTTAACTTGGCCCTCAGAAGATATTACATGAATAAAAGTGCAGACTAACATTTTATAGGCAGAATTATGATGTGAACTTGTAGGTTTGCTACTAGTTTTAAGATATGTAATTTAGGAATTGCAATCACAAGGTCGATATATGATTACTCATAGGGTTGTTATTTATGGTAAATATCAAGAATGATTTTTTGGTGATACCTGATGTAGTTATTTTTTACAGACAAGTGATTGATCTCACATCTAGTTCTGATGAATTCCAGAATGTATAAAATGAATGCTCACATGACATTAATCGTCTACAAGTATCCAGAGATACCTGGTATTTCGAAGTTTCCAATTTTCGTTCTTCTAGTGATAATTCTTTTTATGTTCAGCCTTTGAGATGATAATATGTAGTTAATGAATCAATTGCTTTGAATCCGAAGGCCTATGAATTCCCTCGTTGTTGTCACCAGTTATGAGTCAGCTATTAACTTTATTTAATCATATTCATTCTAATATTCGAGTGGCGTTAGATTTAGAACTAAGCAACAAGTTGAGTACCCTGGATATTTCATTGATTAGGTAGGATGGTGACCAAAATTTTTCCAGAAGACATCGAGTGGATAGTATCTTCATTTCAACAGTTTTTTTCGTATCCAGTATAAACGTTCCTTAGTGAAATCTTTGTTTTCAAGGGCTTTTGTTGGCTTAAATTCACGGTGATGGAAGCTCTTTGGATTAGTCATATTCATGTCAACCTATCTGTACAGAAAATAATACATTTTATCTTCTGACTAACCTAGACTGCTTGACCTATTAATATATCATTAGTTGCCAGTATTCACTTTTATAGCTGATTTTATTTGTGAAACATTTTTATTCTGTTATTGTTAACCATGTTAGTTGTAACGTGATTGCCGAGAAACTACAAAATGATTTCATCTAGTAATATTTGTCTTCAGAATGCCTTACTTAAATTTATCAGAGGGATTAACTGTTTCAAAAACCATCTTCTTCTTCTTTAAAATGTCAATTACGTAACCGTTTTGGTTACGAATACTTCTTATTTTTTACTGATGCACATACGCATCTGATTTGACATCACTTCGTAACCGTGAGTTTCGGTAACAAAAGCTACAATAATTTCGGGTGCCGAAAGATTCCCGGTAACAGAATTCAGAGTCTTACGTGTTTTTGGCTAATCATTTAACATAATTCATACGAATTAGGTAGTACTTACAAAGTAATTTTGAAAATAAAACACGATCAACTTGTCGAGACCTAATATGAACGAGTAGGCTACTGCTATTGGAACTCTGTGACGTCATCAAATTTGGTAGGGGTTGATATGATGTGATAATTTTAATGCTGCCTGCGACTCAGATTCCATATGGGAAGGTGACCGATTACCAATATCTATTCTTGGTCACTCCTGACTTCCAAAGGCCAGGCAAATAATAATAGAAGACAGGTTGGTCCGAACTAGTGAGAAAAATCGAGGTTTATTATACAAAAATTCATTACATACAAATATTACTCTCTTCGGAAAGCTAAGTCAATATACAGTTAGTTTAGTTGGTTGCATAAGCATTATAATAAATATTCTACCTCGACCTGATGATTTAGATTTGTTCAAACTTGTTTTAGATGGTTTTAAGGTTAAACAAAATGAGGGGCATATAACAAGGTTTAAATTGTTTCACTTCAACTTTATCTAGGTAACTTCAGCTTTATTTTTTAACATGAAATTTATCCCGTGTACCAGTGTGTCGATTGTTTCACCTTACATCAGATATTGTGGAGCTATTAAAATGTTCCCGTTATCTGCGTAAACCAATCCTAAAAATGTGATATCACTACTATCTCTCATAATTTCTAGGATTTATTTTAATCCTTTGCTTTCAGAGTGAAACATAGACCTTCAGGCTTATAGTTTTGAAGTTTCAGTTGAGGTAGAGTTGTTTTTACAGAGTGAGGCTGCTAATCACACATCCGAGCTCCTCTCTTTATCGGGCTTACTACCGGCTACGCGAAGTTTAGAGAGTTTGTGGGCCTGGATCACATGGGGGTGGGTGGGTTGGCAAACTTTCTACCACTGAACCACTGATATTAAAATACAAACACAGTCCATTTTTGTAGATTAGGTAGTTTACATGTAAGAACTAAAGACGTCCCTGGAAAGTGTTCTTTTTATCGAATTTATGAAATATTTTATTCATTACTTACAAGTATTTTGCTAAAAAACTTGTGTGAAACAATTTGTAAGCATAAATAACTTTTTGTTTTTTTAATCCAAGTATTACGGCGTATCGTCTTACAAAGCCTACATCTGAGTAGTCTTTTCCAGATACAACTATATGACAGTTCATTTTTTCAATCATCCTATGAACTCTTCCTTTACACCATTTCAAATATGCAGCATATTGACTAGATAAGATAAAAAATGTTAATTTATAATATGTTACTGTAGTTTCAATTCCATCTGAAATATTCTCTTTAGTGTTGTATCGATATACATCTTTTAACGTTGGTTCTTTTAACTGACTTAATGATTTTTCCAATGGTGCTAATGCATAAAATTGTGGGAAACTTTCTTCAATTCGTCGTATACACAGCTCAATGTTCATACAATTCTCACCTATTATGTAAACCATTCTCATATATTGTCCTCGATGAAGGTGAGTCGAATTTGAAAGTTGTACAATACAATCTGTATTATTTGCTATACGTGTTAAACGTCTGTCTTTGAAGGAATTAAATGGCTTTGTATATTTTTCTTCATTGGGAATATAAAATCGATAACTTGTTTGCAAATGATCAGACAAATAATCAGTTTTATACGAACTTTTAAACAACAGATTGGTGTGTATTCCTTGGATTTGTGTCATTGTAATTGTAAGTCTTATCCTACTGAAATAGTTTTATCGATATATTCAAAATCTCTTTATCGATTAAACGTTTGGTTGACTTTCTGAATAATAATAATAACAGCTGTTCACAATTCCAATGAATACTGTAGATGAATTAATGGAGATATTTTGCTGGAAGTCAAAGTTAAGAAGTGTTTGGAAAGAAAATCCAGATCTTTTTGATGATGCTATGGCTCGAATACATTCAGAAGCTGCTGTTTTTGATGCAATTATACGTAGTAAAAATGCTACAGTGCCACCTTTAGAAAAAATTGCGAAAACAGTACAATTTCTTAAACAAAATAGTTTTTGGCGTTCTAATCCTTTCTCTTTAGTCACTGGTACAGATGATGATCCAGCACTTATCAGAGCAACATATCAATTACAAATGAAAAGTATAAGAGATCTATGGCAAAATAATAACAATGATACAAAACTATTTCAAAATATGGAAGTGCAGCCATTATTTTTAAAACAAGACTCTTCAATTAATATTCAAGAGGAAAGGATTAAAAATTGTTTAAAAAAGGGGGATTCATTTGTGTAACTGAGTAATAACAGAAGTAATTATATAACTGGTTATATATTCTTTTGCTTAAAATTGTGTGTGATGAACTCTTACTCAGTCAACTGGGAACCGGAAACTTCAATTCCGTCAAACATAAACATATAAGGATGAGAATATATAGATGCATGAATGTACTCATCTTTCTAACGCTTATTTCCAGTTATATGTGAATATTATTAAATATATTTGCATTATTATTTCACTTTAAAACTGCTACTTTGATTGATTACCTTTTGTTTTTGTTTTATTTCCGTAAGATGTAATTCTATTGTCATACATAATCTGCTGTAAACAAGTAATAATAGTAATAGTATATTTCAATACGAAATTCTGAATAATTTAAACAAAATTTAGTATTGTTATTGTTTAACATAGTCATCCTTCTTGTTTTTCTCCTCGTCACTATTTGATAATAATAATAAATCAAATTGATTTTTTAAAATATTTAGATAGGTGATTCCTTTTATGAATGTCAACACGTTGTGTAAATGTATGTTTAAATAAATTTGTATTACAATAGAACAAAGTGTTCGATAAACCGTGAACAACAGAAAATTATATTTCATTGTGAAACTTCGTCAGACATCGACATCTGTTAGAGGATAATTTGAAAACTAAGGAGCACTTAGCAGCTGTTTCGTCTTTGTTTAGGAATTCTCAGTAGTGCGCACTAACGACTTTCAGAAACGATTGAACCTAGGACCTTCGGATTACGAGGTGATTCAGTTGACAATTTGACCATGATCTCAATAATATGACGTCCAAAGGAATTTAATACTATCTCGGAAGTACGAAACAGATCAGTGTAAGTTATACTTTAGTAGTCTTTAAAATTAACTGTGTATTAACCCTTTTAAATTAATCTAAATGATACCTACTCATCTAAACATTAAAAGCTTCACAGAAAGGTTATGTTGTGTATCATATTGATGACATACTGATAGGAAAACGTATCGAGTAGTCAGTGTGCATTGTGACATATTCACCAGTGTTTATTGTCTAAAATATTACAGAGTGGAATTTTAGAGTCACCATTCTCAGATATCCGTCCGTCACTCTAAATGACGGTGAAGAACTCAAATTTACAAAATAATTCTAAACTAATTCTAACCAGTGCTTCGATAACGCCTTTACATGGTAAATAAATATTTTACCTACCTAAAATGAACCCACTATGTGCTGAAATAACTCTGTCCGTTCTTAAAAAGAGCACTGGACGCTTAATTATTGCGACGAAACCTTAAAAATATTATTTACATTATTAGAAGACGGAGATTATCTGAAAAATGTGATGTATTAGCGCTATACATTTCGAACAGTCTGATCACACACTTACTTGTCAAGTCAATATATATGGAAAAGTTAAATTAAACAAGGTGACAAAAAAAAAGAATTAAGAATAATTAACACAAACGTTTGGTAATCCAATCAAATAAGGATTACCAAGGTAGGTTAAGAGTAATAACAAACTGTTTTGAATACACAAGGGGGGCTTAAGTTTATGAATGGCTATAGCCTCAGCGTATTTCAGTAAACGTCCTTGACCGTTTTTATAGATGACCTTAAAGGCTGAGTTAACATCACCCTCACGTGCAACGTGCGATTACTCCTCCCTATGTATGTATGTCCACACACACACGAAAATTGGTTAAATTGTATGGGATGTGATATAATCACTTGTGCACTTTTGAGGTTTCCAGTGAGGGTGGGAGAGCATATCCCAAAGTGGTTAGGAAAACAGATGAATTGTGACAAGCCCATAGATGCAGGTGTCAGACTACCAATTTCGTCTATAGCTAAACATTTAATCGAGATGAACCATAAGGTTGATGTTAACTCAGCCTTTAAGGTCATCTATAAAAACGGTCAAGGACGTTTACTGAAATACGCTGAGGCTATAGCCATTCATAAACTTAAGCCCCCCTTGTGTATTCAAACTACAGACCTTCATTAACAGTTGTCTTCGCTCAATACTCAAGATCAGATGGCCAGAAAAGATCAGCAACAGAGATCTCTGGCGATGAGCGAACCAACCAGGAACCGATTGTGAAACAAATAGGCAGGAAGAAATCTAGGTGGATTGGATTGGTCATACTCTGAGGAAACCATCAAGTGACATCACTAGACAAGCCCTCGAGTGGAACCCGAAAGGGAAGTGTCGAGTTGGTCGTCCTCAGGTGACTTGGAGGAGGTGATGTGAAGAGGAGATGAAAACGTGTGGGCAGACTTGCAGCCAGGTGAAGACTCTGGCAGAGAACCAAACGCAGTGAAGACGCACGGCTGAAGCCCTATGTTCCTCTAGGAATTAAAGGAAACAATAATAATAATAATGTTGAAATCCAGCACTGAGTTTTAGTCTGTACGCTAAATCAAACCATTTCAGAACATAATCAGAATTTGCTAACTACAGAATGTTAGAGTTAGTTCAGAATTAGTAAGATTTAATTCAACATTATGTGCGTCGGTGGCACTGCAGTTAGGATGCACGCCGACTATGCACATGGTCCGGCGTTCAATTCCCGGTCGGCACACTCCTTTACCTCGCTAAGACTGGTAAAGAGAGAAGGTTGGGCAGGAGGCCAGCAACCCCATCCCGTAAAAATAAACTCTGCTACATAAACTTCAAGCCTCTAGCTTGTAGCCCTATGTTCCAGTTGGAACGTGAAGGAATAAAAAAAGTCAACATTATAGTATGGGTAACAGTAGATTGAGCAAAGCGATTCTAGCGAGCTAACATTAAAATGACTTTGACCAACCAGTCAGATGGGCCGATTGTGGAGGCACAGGGCATTAGCAGACAGTAGATACTGTAGTCAAATCACGTTGCTTTTAGGTGAAAAGTAGCATTTGTGGTACAAATGAGTATGTTTACTGAGCATATATAACAAAAATGGATTATATAGGGTGTATGTCTCTAATATGCTGTAAGATGACGTCTCATTTTTCCATTGGAGTGGCTATAGTGATTTACACCAACGTGCGTTTATGATCCATTTCAATTGTATCCACATTAACAACACAAGGCAAGCGATTCATTTTATAAATTAAACAAACTCTCTATTCACCTAACATTTAGTTTTCATATATCAACCTTACAAATCTGTAACACCAGCATTCTATAATAATAGTTATTTAGTCATTAGGTAGAAGTTGAATGATACATTTTTTCTTGATAAGAATTTATAAACCTGAAGAATAAAATTCTTGATAATTGACAATTTCACGAATTTTGATTGTGACTAACACGTAAAATACAACATGTAAAGACGTCAATTTTATAGTTTACCCTGAATAGCAGTGAGTGAAGGAGTTCTCATACAATACAAAATAAGAAACCATAAACATAATTTAAAAAGTATTATAGGCTGAAAACAGATCCAGCTCCTTCTGAGTTAGGGCAAAGAAACATGTATATATTGTTTCAAATGATAGTATACGGATTCTCAAACAGATTGGCAAGTTGTGAAATAGTTTGTAATATAAATGATCTTGTGAAATTGTTTCTATCACCCAGTAATCATAAACCTTATAATTGATCATCAGTTCTAGGGATGCAGTTTCTTTATCTTCTGACTGTGTGACATATGCATATTAATGTATTCGGTTTTGTAATATCCTAAAGGCGTAAATACGATTTTTACTGAAATAGCAATAATAATAATTCTTCATTTATTAATACTAGTCAGCGTCCTACTCTCAGAATAGTTGTAAGATTTCCTCTGTATTAAGAAAAAACACTTTAATTTGATGATATTAGATGGTTGGAGGCAATCGTCAGGAAGCGTTGAACCTAGCATTCGTGCTAGTTGGCACTCGTCAGCTGGGCATATCTGCAACCTTGAAGGAACTCATGTCCCTTCTGAGATTCGAACCTGCGTCACCCAGTGCTGCAGTCAGAGACGTTACCACTGAACTATTCGGGCTCGCGATTGACCTCCTGTAGGACTGTAGTGGATACTTTGTTTGGACACTAGCAAATAGTGGGATGTGTCTAGTCCTTTCTTTGGCGCAGACTGAATTCTATCACACTTTAAAAAGGATTAAAATCCTGCTGAACTATTTGCACATTTTTATAAGTACTTATAATTCAGAAGAGAAGTGGGTCAACGATATATCTTAACAAAGATGCTTATTTTACGGTCGTTATATTCGCGTATTAGCATAAATAATATGTTCAAATAAAGTATAATTATATTTTGATGGTTTACACACAATGATAAGTTTTGTTATTGGTAATATTTCGAGCAAAATTACTGCCCGTGTTCACACCACTGTTGGAATTGTTTTTTTTTTAATTGTTAACACGGGCAGTAATTTTGCTCGAAATATTACCAATAACAAAACTTATCATTGTGTGTAAACCATTGAAATATAATTATACTTTATTTGATCTATTCCACAATGCTCAAACTTTTTACTGACATAAATAATATGTTATTTAGATATTTGACACTAAATAATGAATTGGTAGATTTTTTATGAGGTATTTATTTAGGCAGCTTCAGGGTTTCTGCAATTTTTTTGAAAGTAAATGTCGTTTCATAGTCATATCCAGAGGCTTCAGACTTCAATGTTGGAAATATAAAATTACGTTCTTATTGACTTTATACTGCTATATGTGGCCTATTGCATCAGGAATTCTTATTGTTTACTTATGTCCAAGTGGCGCTGACTCAAACCAGGGGTATTTAGCTCATGCCATAACATCACCGCAGAGTGGTATTTACACTTTACATCTTTTCTACTTGCAATTTAAATGGATAACCTAAAGTTGGCCCTCACATTAATGTAAACAAAACAAAGGATGAAGAGTCAAGCTCAGAACGAAATAAAACTGTCAGAGCCAATGCTGAAGCTGGTGGCATATCAAGTTATTAACATCAGGTGCATTGTGCAGCAGTTCTATCCATCCTACTCTATGGTTGTGACAATATGACTCTTGAAGAATGGGATAATGAGGGAGTTTCAAGCACAAGCAACTTCTTGGCTTACATCGCTTGCAGTTGGCCTACGACATGGGTAATATTTCTAGGTTGGATGTATAATGTCAAGCAGATAAAATAAGCCAGTCAATCCATTTGAAAAACTTCATCTACTCAAGTGTATGAAACATGTGCCATTAACTTGAAGATATGGTCTTCAATCAATAAAATTAGCCAGAATATGTAGAAATTGTAAATACTGTTTTTGCATAGACTTGAGATTCAAAAAAATATTTCTGTTTTTGAAGTTCATTTAACTTACCTTTTTTGCTAAAAGCAAATGTTTTTTGCATGCATAATGTAAAATTTCCTATCAGTGAAATTCCTAAAGTATTTTCACTCACCCAGCCGACATTCAGAGCCTTTACTACTCGTTCTTTTCTTGCAAGATTAAAGGTAACACACAGTCTCCTTCGAATAACTGCCAGTGATCAACTTGTTGAGTTCAGCAGTGAAGAATTTTCATCTAAACAATCCGTTGATTAGCTATAACTTCAACCTTTAGTAAAGTCTGAAGTGCACTACATCTTCAAGTAACTGGCGATTCTGATAACTTTTGCTATACTGTAACTTTTATGTATTATTTGGCTATCCATTTAATTTGACTATTTTTATCTTATGAAATTTCGGAAGAACCAAATTTCCTGTTGCGTTTGTCGTTTGGTCCACCACGAACAGGACTGAATTGCAAAAAAAAGCCAGAGGTAACCAAGACGATACAGTAAATAAAAAATCATTTGTTTACCCCTCACTTAACTGCAATTAAACGTCTTTATAAATAGATCATTCACCTATATGAGCTTTCCATAGAAATCGACTTTGTGTATTCCAAATGAATATTTACCATTATAATTGGTTCCTGCTGTAAAACTGAACGTGTGTATGAAGACCTATCTTGTTATTCATTAAATAGTTGATCACTGCCTGTTCGTTTGGGCAAGTTTAAATTCCCCTTTTCTACTAATACATGATCCAAGCCCTCATGTGCGTCTTTTGGTTTAACGTTGTTGTATGGAAGTAAATTGTGACATTTAGTGCATTAGAAATCTAAAATTATAATTAAACTTCCGTGTATCACCTAGAAGTCAGATCAAGGTCTACAACAGTTCATTAATCTCATGATATAGTAATTTACTTGACATACATGAAGCAATACTTCATTATTTACTTAAAGCATTTTGCGCACAATTTATTGCTCAGTGTTATAGTTATACCTTGATACACTGTCATATTACCCAACTTCTAATGTGCTATCAATCTGTAATGTCTCTGACTGTTGATATGACCCATCTATATCAATGTAGGTGACTGGATTGCGAACCTCGATATGTTAGAAATCAATGCCAGAAGTTATCGATGCTATTTTTATGGATGCTTTTCATGCTCAACGGCATATACGATCGTTCAACCACAGCTTCTGTGTTATGCTTAAATAGATAGGATTCGACGAAATTTAGTTTCTACCTGGGACTATCATGACAAAATTGTAGCTACTTTACGCATGACAATGACGAACAAAACAGAATGCTTATGGCAAAAAAATCGAAAAGTTTTGACTATCATTACAGTGAATTTTCAGTTATGATAAGAAAAACCAATCTCAAAAGAAGTGTGGATTTTCTGCAAGATATGATAAATGCCTATGTCATGTAATTATGAACAGAGAAGAGATCACTTTTCCTAACTTCACTTCAAAGCTGTACAATTAGTCAGGGAATGTATGTATCCAATGTTAATCAACAGCAGATGTCAGAGTTTATTGTTGTTTAGTAATAAAATGTATCCAAATGTATTCGTGATAAAATGTGTGAAAAATAATGAGTAATCTTACGAAATCGCCAGGTTCGACAATTAATTAGTTGAGTGATGAATAATCATTTGGAAATAATTCATAGGAGGAAAAAAGGATATAAAACCGGGATACAGAATTTCTTTATATAAAAAGGCTTGCATTGAGTTTGTAGAGTCCAGGGTAATTATCTTGTACATCTTTTAGTCGAATGACAAAAATGACACTTTTTGTATATCTGTTGTTTAAATTGGCATTTTTGTCACACAACACAACTTTCAGCTACTTTGAAATATAGACTCACTTGGTTGTTGCTGAGTCTTCTTACTCTCCGCAACTGCTCGTGTGTCAATGCTGATTTTTTTGTGCTTGCTTTGGATTTTGCAGAGCGTAATCAACCACCCGTTTAGTGACATCTTCTGTCGAGGAAAATATCATTAAAGCCTACCTATTTACCTTACCACTGGATTATACAGTTTAGATTGTGGAAGTTGGACTTGGGCCTAACTGCAAGCAACTGTAACTTCGTATAACGTAATTACCTTAACAACTTTAATATACTGTCTGAATAGCGTAACTAATTTCCCCTTTTTATTTTGATACTTTATACAATAACTGAGTTTTGTGTTTAGTCCACCACAAGTTCACCATACAAGAATTCAGGAAGACGAAATTGACACTAAGGCCACTGTACTAAAACAGGCCGGATAACCTGGTCCAGTCGCTTACCACTCGCATTCGGCGCATATGTAGCCCTGATATTGCGGAAGATTAATTATATCGTTTGAGGAAAATCCTAATAGAAAGTGGATTTCCACCACGTTTTATAGATAAGAATATACATTCAAATCCTGTAAAACGTGACTTATCATCCGTACCCAAGAAAATATTTTATATGAGCTTGGAATTCAAAGGGGACTTAGCTTCTGATATCATGAAAGGAATGACATCACAGTCCCTGAAAAGAACATTCCCTGCTGCATCTCTGAGAATAGCCTTTACCAGTCGACCATTACTGTTCAATAACCTGAAGGACAAGATCCCGCTGTTGACCAACTCTATGTGAGTTTATCAATTCACCTGCTTGTGTGGAGTTAGGTATATCGGTCGTTCGACTCGAGTTTTGTCCAAGAGGGTGTAAGAACACTATTCTGCATGATTACGAAGAGGTGGAAGTGGAGCAATAAGAAGCGCGATCATTAAACATCTGGTCGAAAATGATCACCCTATCTCTATAGCCCCCGCCTTTAATGTTGTAGTGGTAAATAATTCCCCAAAATTATTGACCACAGCAATCATCACTCAACATTGGATGCTGACCCTCACTGTTTAAGTCGACTTGTTTAGCTGAAGGCTTCCGGTCAAGCATCCCCGCCATTTGGTACTCCGTCGTGTCATGTGCGTGCACGATCACTAACTAGCTAAGCATTCACTTCAGCCCGCGATTTGGTCCCGAAATATATGTAGGGGACTTATGTTAGAGTTCACTAGTATTACAAAATATGAGAAATAAAATTCAAGTCAATGGAATGTTAAGTAACAGTATATTACCAAAAATGCAACGACACGTTATATCAACAAAAGGGTTACTTGGAAATAAAGTTTAAGTCCTCTGCTACAAATTATTTATATAACCCACGGAGACGTTAATTGTTTGGACGGAGTAGGTTGTAGCTGCTGTGTCCCGGTTGTAGAATTGTCTTCGGTTGAGCGTAGTGGACTTCTACAATAAATCCGAAAGATACAACACGGTGAGAGCTGAGCTAGTAAGCCGAAGAAACCAAGGAGAAGACGAAGTCTCCAACAGCAGAGTGTATTTTCCAATCGTACACGGAAGCCAAGTGTATTTCAACAAGAAGCGTTTTAAACAAAAATTATGTACAATATGTCTAATTTCTACAAATAACCAAAAAGTGTACAATCACATTGTTACGCACTCCACAGGGCTCCCCCTCTAGAGGTCCGGAGAGACCATCGGAAAATGTTAAGTAAAGCTGTGAAGTAAATAATAATAGTAATAACAATTTTTGGATAAAAATAGGGATATATTACAACATGCATAAACGTAAGAAGTTATGTGAGTCATGTAAAGTCTGAAAGCATATACAATTAGTTCAGCAATAAAAAAATTAAAACAGAAAGTCATGTCTTTTAAATTTGCATTAACCATGAGCATAGGTTTTCAATGTATAACGAAAGAAATATGGATTAAAGATCAATAGTTTCTGAAAAGGACAATGCCTGTTTTATAGGTGAGGCACACATAAGTAAATAATAGTGATAGCAACATCAAAGTTTAAAATGAAATACTAACGGTCATGATAATAATGTCTAAACGAAAAAGATAATAATAATTTTTAATATTTTTTATTAGTCCTCAAAATGAACGTAGCGAGCCGGTTTACTGATTTGCCTTCCACTACGTGTTTGATATGGAGGGATGATAAGACTTGGTGCCGGTGGAGTGGAATGTGATGTTTGATTATTTGATTGTGCAGTTGCCGATGTAGCTTCAAAATCGTTGTCTGTGTATGCGGGTTTGATGCGATCGATGGAAACAGTCTCTCGTTTTCCATTTTTGTTCACCGTAAAGTGTTTTTCTGAACGTTTAGTAACTTGAAATGGTCCTTCATATGGAGGTTGTAATCCTTTTCTGATGGCGTCGACTCGAACAAACACGAATTTGCGAGTTTGTAGATGTTTGTTGATCTGATCTCGTCCGGGAGATTGTCGAGGTGCTGTTGGTTGAAGCTGAAACATTTGTGACTAGTTAATCGGTTGGTGAAGTCGGTAATGTTCACGTCTGTGGAATCGGCTGATGGGACTAGCTGTCCAGGCAAGGTTAGGTTGGTGCCATAAACAAGTTGAGCCGGTGTACATCCTAAATCTTCTTTGATAGTAGATCGGATACCAAGTAAAATTAAAGGTAAGTATTCACTCCACTTAGATGTATCATTTTGCGCCATCAGGGAGCTTTTCAGTTGTCTGTGGAATCTTTCCACTAGACCATTCACTGCCGGATGATAGGCTGTCGTGGAGATATGTTTCACTCCCAGGAGTCTCGTCAGTTCGCGAAAGAGTGTCGATTGGAATTGAGGACCGCGGTCGGATGTAATAGTAGTTGGTACACCGTAGTTTGACACCCAACGGTCAAGAAAAACCAAAGCAACGTTTTCAGCAGATATGTCGTTTAAGGGGCATGCAATAGCCCAACGAGTAAATCTATCAATCGCTGTCAGGATATGTGTATATCCTCTTGATGTTGGCAATGGTCCCACGATATCTATATGGATATGCTGAAATCTCCTTTCGGGTAATTCAAACGGCTTCGGGGTCGTAATAGTGTGACGGTGTACTTTGGAGCATTGGCATTGGAGACATTCGCGTGCCCATCTCCAAATGTCACAGTTCATTTTAGGCCACAAGAAGCGTTCGCTGATGAGTCTGACTGTGGCGCGTACTCCAGGGTGAGAAAGAGAATGTAAATGGTCGAACAATGCTTTTCGGCAACTGAGAGGGACAAATGGACGGTTAGTGCCGGTAGATACATCGCAGACTATAGTTGCATCTAATAAGGAGGTAGGCACCTCTTTGAGCTGTAAGGAAGAGTTTCTGCGGCAGGTTTGGAGTTCAACGTCATCTCTCTGTAACTGAGCCATGCGATCCAGACTGATGTCTACCGCGGTTTGAAGCTGGTTTATTTCACTTCTTGAAAGGGAATCGGCTACCGCGTTCGCATCCCCTTTGATGTACTGGATGTCGGTTGAAAATTGGGAGATATAATCCAACTGTCTGGCCTCTTTAGGGGAGTGTTTATCGAGTGAAGTAGTGAAAGCATGACACGGGGGCTTGTGGTCAGTAAAAATAGTGAAGTGCCGGCCCTGTAGTAAGTAACTGAAATGCTTCACTGCAAGATATATGGCCAACAATTCTCTCCCAAAAGTGCTATAACGTGTCTGAGCCGGTTCCAGCTTCTTAGAAAAGAATGCGAGTGGGGTGACTTCACCTTTCATCTTTTGTTGTAATACTACCCCTACAGCTACTTGGGAGGCATCTGTGCACAAAATAAGCGATGCTTCGGGGTTGATATGAGATGGCGTAGTGACTTTGGATAAGGCGTCTTTTGCGTTGCAAAAAGATTCATGGGCTTCAGCTGACCACTGAAACTTTTTAGGATCATTTTTAAGGAGGTCGGTTAACGGCTGGACGATGGAGGCACACGAAGGAATGAAACGCCGATAGAAATTAAACATCCCCAAAAAACGTCCGACCTTCTTAAGTGAATCTGGTACTGGGAAGTTTTTGATGGACTCTACCTTTTCCTCCGTAGGCGTAATACCATTCGCAGTTATGTGGTGTCCCAGAAACTGTATAGAGGGGACACCGAATATGCACTTTTTGGGGTTAATGACTACTCCATATTGCTCAAATCGTTGAAATAAGATGGTGAGGTGAAAAGTATGTTCTTCGGGCGACGAGCTGGCAATTAAAACGTCATCGATATATACAAATACAAAGTCCAAACCTTGTGTGACCTGATCCATGAACCGTTGGAAGGATTGTGCTGCGTTCTTTAGGCCAAATGGCATTCGGAGAAATTCGAACAGGCCAAAAGGTGTGATGATGGCCGTTTTTTTGATATCTTCTTGGGCAACTGGTATTTGGTGATAGGCCCTGACCAGGCCTACCTTAGAAAATATGGTTTTTCCGTGTAGTGTCAGGGAGAAATCATGAAGATGAGGAATAGGATAACGGTCGGGAACGGTGGCATTGTTTAAGTGTCTGTAATCCCCACATGGCCTCCAATCATGATCAGCCTTAGGCACCATGTGTAAGGGCGAACACCAAGGGCTATTGGAGGGTCTGATGATGCCGAGCTGCATCATTTGATCAAACTCTGCCTTGGCTGCTGCTAATTTTTCCGGGGGTAATCTACGAGGGCGAGCACGAACTGGTTGACCCGTAGTAACTATCTTGTGGGTCACTGTATGAGGGACGTCCTCGACGTTGTACGACGGCTTAAGAATTTTAGGGAAACGATGAAGCAGGGCGGAAAAAGTGCAATCCGCTGGTCTTTCAATACTGATATTGTAGACAGAATAGTTGGAGATAATTCCGTGGATCTGTAGTTGGGTGTTGTTATCAATCAGCTTTTTATTTTTGACGTCAACTAACAGGTTGAAATTGGTGAAGAAATCAGCTCCTAGGATGGCGTGACCGACGTTGGCTACTATGAAAATCCATGTGAACCGCCGACGCAAACCTAGATCCAGTATAAGGGATTGCTCTCCATACGTCGGTATAGTTGTGTGGTTGGCTGCCCGGAGAGACAGTTTTCCGGGTGTCCGTGTAGATCGCCTGGATAATGAAGGAGGGATTACGCTAACTTCTGCCCCCGTTTCTACCAGGAACAAAGTGTCCGAAGTTTTATCCTTCACTTAAAAGAGGCGACTTGTTTGCTTGCCAGTAACAGCTGTCGCCATCACTGTCTGGCTGAGGCGTTTCCCTGCCTAGTTGGCTTCGCTAAAGCTGCACGGTTTTACACATTTGAGGGCGTGACGTCCAAACTTCCAGTGATACCAACATATATTATTATTCCGAGAAGGTGTGTGAGAATGCTGTCATGAGAAGGATCGTCGTCGTGACGGTGACCTTCTTTGTGAATTCTGTCTCCGGACCTGTCGACCAGACCTATTAGTTTCTAACTTGTCAATCCTTGCCGCTAAGTCTGCAATGGCAGCGAGTATCGGTGTGTCTACCGTGGGTGTGGCATGAGACGGTGTGGCACTATCAGATGATATGTGACTTATGGTGTTATCAGATAAAACATCCATAATACTATCTGCCATGTCACTTAGTTGGTCTAAGTCATACGACTTTCCTGAGATGATTAAAATTTGCTGGACATTTCTTGGTAAACGTTGCAGCCACATCTGTTTCAGCACTACCTCGCCTACTTTATGGTGTCCGATTAACTGACGCATGTGCCTGAGCAGCTGGGATGGTTTACGTGGGCCTAGTTCACAACCTGTGTGTAGTTGTTGGATTCTTTTCTCATCGGACAAACTGGTGCGTTGTATGAGGAGGGCTTTAAGTTTATCAAATTGGTGTTCCGTCGGGGGATTTTCCATGAAATCGCTGATTTCTGTCAATACTGGCGTAGGGACTTCTGCCAGCACTGCCCCATATTTGGCCATCTGGGACTTAATGCCCCGTGCGTCTAGTAACGGCTCAATTACCGCAAACCAAATCCTTGGTTCTGCGAAACCGTATGGAGGTAAACGGATATCCGTGATGGCATTTATTGTGGCATTTGTCTCGCTGTGAGCTGTCTGCCCGTTTGATGTACCAGACTGAGGTGACGACATGATAAATATGGGGGTATTGTTGCAAAATAGGATACAAATATAAACCACACACGAAATCACAATAAATATATAAAACAGCAAAAATGAGAACATGAATATGCCAAAATAAACCGTGTTCTTATCGGGCTCACCAATTAATTTGTAGGGGACTTATGTTAGAGTTCACTAGTATTACAAAATATGAGAAATAAAATTCAAGTCAATGGAATGTTAAGTAACAGTATATTACCCAAAATGCAACGACACGTTATATCAACAAAAGGGTTACTTGGAAATAAAGTTTAAGTCCTCTGCTACAAATTATTTATATAACCCACGGAGACGTTAATTGTTTGGACGGAGTAGGTTGTAGCTGCTGTGTCCCGGTTGTAGAATTGTCTTCGGTTGAGCGTAGTGGACTTCTACAATAAATCCGAAAGATACAACACGGTGAGAGCTGAGCTAGTAAGCCGAAGAAACCAAGGAGAAGACGAAGTCTCCAACAGCAGAGTGTATTTTCCAATCGTACACGGAAGCCAAGTGTATTTCAACAAGAAGCGTTTTAAACAAAAATTATGTACAATATGTCTAATTTCTACAAATAACCAAAAAGTGTACAATCACATTGTTACGCACTCCACATATATACCGTACTTTGGACGACTAAATTTGGTCTTTTGCTTTGTCTTTGGTACTCGAGTAGCGAGCAGTATAGAAGTTGTTGGTATAAGATCTTGCGTTAGTATACTCCGTACAATTCGTGAACGTCGATACCTTCAACATCCAAAATGTCCTCTACAAGGCAAAGAGTAATTTACCTAAATCCCTACGTACCTGACTCATCTGTACTTCTGAAGCTTTGGCTATAGAAACAGAAAAGCCAGATCTCTGTGTACAGGAAAAGTTCGTTCAACCCCTTCAACTTTCGTGGTCTTAATCCCTCTATGCTAAAGTATGGATATCCCCAATCATATTTTGGCTCCACCAATTTTTCATTTTTTCATTTTGTCTGTTTAATTTGTATTCTCTTCCTTATTACGTCAATTGTTGCTATTACTACTCTCACTTTGAACTGTCCCCGGTATTAGATATGATAGTTCAAAGTGAGAATACGAAACAAAGAATGAAGCAGTCGAAGAACGCTAATTGGTACAGAGATAAACTTTTAAGAATTTCCTGTAGACCTTGTGCTACCCATGGGTATTCAATAAGTAATAAATGTATTTCCATGTCCCGCACTAAGCATTCCTGATACGCTGACTCACTGGAATAAAATTAGACGAAGTAAAAAGTGATATTATGGCATTTTACAGACTGTGTATTAGGGGTTTTGAGCTGCTTTGATCATTTCCTACTGAGAAGATTTCAGGCCAGATGATTATTCCTAATCTAAGTCAGATATAAAGCACGGCAAATATCGGTTCGATTATGGATTGACTGTGCAGACAAACGGATAATCGCATTACAAACGAACGGGTAGTCAATTCTGCATTACAAGTGACAGTGTGGTCAGCTTGTAAACCAGAGCATTTCTGGACCTGATAAGCTCCCCGTTAACATTTTGCAAGGGTGTTACTTATATATATTTCATAGAGATAATCATCTTATACATTTTATGGCACACTGTTCAACCTCTTCTGATGAGTGCAAAATGTATCTGATTTCATACTCAGCACTACAGTCCTATAAAATAGTGCGGAAACTAAACATTCATTCTAATTCTTTAATTTGAAAAATACGGGTACCGAAAAGGTGCGAGAAAGTTTCAAAATAATGCGTTCCGTTGAAAAAGTGAATAGTCAGAGAAACCAGGAGAACCCAGTTTGAAAATTGTAAAGCTTTAATGCCATAAAAGCACCAAAACACTATTTTCAGCAGTGACTGATGGCCTCATTCAGGTATCCTAGTGAGGTGGAGAGGAAATACCTTGAAGTATCACTCAAGAACCCGTGGACCAAACACAGTCATGTGGCTGACAGCATGATTCTTTTGGCAACCGGTTTTTTAACAGACTACTCCTCAGACTGGGCTTGTTTGTCATCCCATCAGTAAAAACTTAAGAATATAGATGAGGTGACTACACAACTTTTGCGTCACTGAAATCAACAACATTAGTTCCGAAGAGAGAATCAGCTAATCTTTATTAACGCCTTACCTTTACTGCTATATTGGATGAGCTTTAGTATCAGACCAGTAGTTACCCTACCCAAACTGTTGATACTGATAACAAGTGAAAAATCAGGGTGACCCAGCTGGCACTTCCTTCGGGTGCACTGAGGAATTTATGGGGCAAAAGACGTCGGGCAGTGTTCTGCAGTCTGCTTCAAAGATTCCGTTGTGCGCCAAAATCATGCCCCTTACTTTCTGCAAGTGGCCCTATGCTTGAACTACACGCCTACGACTGTGCAGTGAACCCTAAGTCGATAGACGCCAAAAATATATATCTATTATGTGCACAAACCAACAAAGAGCCACAAACAAAGTACTTGCGTCAACTCAAAGACTTATGATATTAGAAAGCAGCTGAGTTTTATGAAGCGTGTATTTAGTCCCCATGCACGGCTGAAGCCCTATGTTCCTCTAGGAAATAAAGGAAACAGTAATAATAATAATACAAAGTCTCTTTACAGTGTTCAAACGCATCATACGAGTCAAACGCCTTATAAATAACCAGAAGTATTCAGACATGTACTTTCCGCATCTGGTCTGTTCTCCTTGTTCCGGCCGACGGTGATCTAAAAAAGGTGAAGTAAAGGTTGAGGAATACCGAAGGGGAATGTCCTCGTTTACATATCTCTTCCTTCATTCTGTCACGACTGTTATGGAAAGGCCGTTATATGG
Source organism: Trichobilharzia szidati (assembly GCA_944472155.2). Taxonomy (NCBI): domain Eukaryota; kingdom Metazoa; phylum Platyhelminthes; class Trematoda; order Strigeidida; family Schistosomatidae; genus Trichobilharzia; species Trichobilharzia szidati. Next base: position 66,130,868 of record OX235274.1, on the reverse strand, counting down.
AAGCTGTGATGGCGTCCGCTGTGGTCTGTCTATAGGCATTGTCCTACTGGAAGAGACTATTAGTGGTCCCTGCAAACTACACTAAAAACAATATTCATTCACGAATTACAAGGTGACACGTCATTGTGTCCTTGAATAACCCCTTCTCTTTGGTAGCTACCGATGAAATTTGAGTGCCACACGTTGGCTTCAGCAAAACATTCATCATGCGACCTACTGAGCTTTGGATATTCCAGTCAAGCAAAGTATTAAAGTTGACAGATTCACCATGCTGTCTAACTGCCATCTGCCTGAATACTTCAGTATTTGGAGGTTGAAGATATCGACGTTCACGAACTGTACGGAGTATACTAACGCAAGATCTTATACCAACAACTTCTATACTGCTCGCTACTCAAGTACCAAAGATAAAGCAAAAGACCAAATTTAGTCGTCCAAAGTACGGTATATATTTCGGGACCAAATCGCGGGCTGAAGTGAATGCTTAGCTGGCTAGTGATCGTGCACGCACGTGACACGACAGAGTACCAAATGGCGGGGATGCTTGACCGGAAGCCTTCAGCTAAACAAGTCGACTTAAACAGTGAGGGTCAGCATCCAATGTTGAGTGATGATTGCTGTGGTCAATAATTTTGGGGAATTATATACCACTACAAGTACTTTAACTGAATTCATTCGAATTGGGAATACGCTTTGAGGAGTAATGTATTTAAAACAGAATGAGAGATGAGGTTATCCTAAGAAACAAGATTTTGACTAATTCGGTTGAAACAGGACTTTTTGCTTGTTGCTAAAAGCAACGTTAATGCATTCCGATATCGAGACCTGTTGGATGCGTGCTTGTTTGAACGAAATTGAGGACATTCAAAAGGTCTGATGGCACACCACGTATTTGTTTAGGGTCAGATAACAATGTGACGCCACCATGAATATCATAAAAAGACCATTTCATGCTTAGTGGTCTGAAGGGAGCTACACCTAAAATATTGGACTTTGAATGCTTCAAACATTTGAAGCAGGTGTTACGACGCATCAATACGTTGTCGCCGTGTAGTGGTTCAAATTTAAAAGGAAGCGTCAGTTCAAAAACCGGTGGACACTGAACTGTAAAAGCCGAGCTCTTTTTATCCACATGTATATATTTTTTGGATTTCTGCTGGTGTAATTCAGTGTCAATTATAAAGTACTTTTCCTCAAGCCGTGTTTTGCTTCCTCGCTCTACCCTGCGTGCTTGACCTGTATAATTGCTTGTGTTGTTCTATTACAGACCGTTTCGGAAGTCGTTCCCGCTTGCGCCGTCGTGAAACAGTGTTCTCTTCCTACGCTTGTTCTATACGTATTTCAGTCCCAAGCTAACCATGATGCTGAATTGAATCTCACTAATTCTGAAATAATTCTAACTCTCCATAGTGAATAAATTCTGAATCTGTTCTAAAATGGATCCTTTAACTGTAAAGACCAGAACCCAGTGCTGGTTTTTAGCATGACTGGCACTAATTCAGCACCATTTTCTTTTTCTAGGCATTGTCAGGAGTAGATCAGAACCTATTGGGTTTGCTTGTCAGAGTTGTTCCAGCCCTCACAGGACATATTCAGCGCGGACTAGCGTTACTTCAAAACGAAAAGACTTAATTCATCACCCAGCTCTCTTTTTAAGCAGGACCAGCGTCATTTCAGAACATAGTGGGTAGATAAATGCTTCACTAACCATAAAAAGGCATTATCGAAGAATAAGTTTAGAATTGTTTTAAGTTTGGTAAAATATGACAACTTCAGTACCTTGGGGAGATTTTAGGGCAGTTGCGTAATATTGCGGCTCTCCTGGAAACGTCGATATTTTGATATATTTTCTCGAATATTTCACAACAGTGTAGATACACTGATTTGCAAATGGATGTTCACTAGTAGTGTGAATCGGGAAGGTGAGAAACTGAATTTCGTATTGGTTTTAGGTGAGATATTAAGTTCACTGGGGGCATTTAAACTTGTCTGAATAGCCAGTCATATGGTGGCACTAATGTTTATTTACATGACGTCATATATTTTTGTATTTTTCTCATTTAAATTGTATCAGCTAATTTCAGGTAGCATCATTATTTTATTAGTCTTTCTAAGTAAAGACAAAATGCAGTTTCAGCTTAATTACATTTAGGATATTTTAGGAAAGCATCTCATTTTAAAAGTCATTGGAATTTTCAGCAGATGGTGCAGGACAAAGTGCTGTAACCATGCGGTAGAAAACTAAACCAACAAGAATCACACCCATGTTCTTACCTAGTTTACTAAGCATGGCAACGCTGAACCGACGTACTGGCGGATTTTTGCAGCCCTATCCTTTTGGCTGTCTATAGGAAACATTTGCAGTGGTTATTTTAGTGGTGCGCACTTTCCCTTGCTAAAAACGGTTGTGTGATAAACATTAAGTCCTGTACCATTTAAAACTATAAACGCAATTGTTTCGTTTACCATCTCTCTAATTTTGCACGGAAAAGCCTATCATATACTGTGTATGCACAAATATAACACGTATTGAGTCCGTTGAATAATTTTTTCCCTGAATGTTTTGTGCTTCATGCTAGAGTAAAATAACTTATTTAAATAATTTTAACTTCTGGTATTACAAAAAGCAGGAGAAATGATGTTATTTCATCAAATTAAAATTCTATTTTGCAATTACGATTTGCACGAAAAAAATAATATAGGCAGTTCCGTTTCTACACATATTTTAACAGTTCCGTTTTATTCTTTTCAAAATGTTTTTAGAATGAACTCTGGTGACAGAAATAATGAGCAGTTACCTCCTAGTAATAGATTTAATTCACGAACAAGTGGAACCTTTCGTCGCGGATCTCGTTATTCAGTGGGTTTGTCGGCGAGGTATGATATGAATACGCGTCCTTCAGTAAACTATTATAATAGTCGTTCGAATTCTTATAATAGATATAGAACAAATGCCCGTCGAGGCCGCCCATTTAGGACGAATAGTCGGTGGATAAGTAATCGTGGCTCTGCTACCTCCATTGTAGGGGATTCTAATAGCAGAAGTCGTCAAGTTGCTGAGTCGGTTCCACAATCCACAAGTAGCTTAGATCACTTCGAAGGATCTGTATTCCCAGCTCATGACGGCTCTTCGGACAGTGATAACTCAAGTTCTGTCACCAAAGTGTCAATCAGTGCTACGATGTTGCCCACCGGAACCAAATTTCAGGATAATCTACGGAGTAAGTGATTGTCTTATAGCTTAAAGTTTCAATATATTAAATCTTGACTACTGTTTGCAAGTGTTAATACACTTCATTTTCTTTGTTTTTGATGTATATTTGGTAATAATCGGAATTTAGGTGCACGTGAAATACAGATGATTATAAAACGGCATGAAAACTTGTGAAAGTTACCTATAGCCTTCAAACGCTCATGTTGAACTCTTGAGCTTCCGGAAAATCTCTTTCTCTTGCTGTCACATCCTCTGGAGTGTGAAAATGTGTATCATTGCCCGTAGAATTGGACTTTCAACCAGTTGGCCCCACTGCACATCTTTCATTTGGCAACTAAGTAGTGTCATCAGTTTTCACGCAACAAATGTAGCCAGTCGCCTTATACATAAAATATTTGTTCTGCGCAACTAATTTCTTAAGAAATTGAGTTTGTGGTGTTACTTATTCTTCATGAATGTGTAAATGGTACATAAAATGAATCCCAGTGTGCCTACACTTTACTCATACCTTGGTAAAACAAAGTGAAAATACAAACACTAAGTAAACGTTTTCACAAAATATGAAGGCTGGTAAATTCCTGTCTATTGGCTTCAAGCAATATTTTGCTAATTAAGGCGTGAACATCTAGTGTTCCGCAGGTCGGTGGACCAGGTTCCCTCGAATAATAAGGTGGTTCATATACGTCAGACTAGCTATCAATGATGGTAGTTGCCGTAAGCCTCTACACTTCGATAGAGGCTTCGATACACTTATATATATATATATATAATATATATATATACAACTAATCTTTCCTGCCTTCTTTATGTATTATTGTATTTTTAACGCTAATAATCCAAGTAGATCACATATTAATTCGTATTACAGGCAGGTTTAATTTTGTAGTCGTATTTATCTCAGTCACATTGACCTAACTTGTCATAAATTTCTTCAGTTATGGATTACTTTTAGCAAGGGTCAAGTAATTTGGCGTTTAGCCGTGATAGCCACTCAAATGGCTTTCCTAACCATTTCACTAATGCTTTTGTTTCCTATCATATTAAATTTGTGGATCAGATAACCTTATTGATGGATTGCGCAACAGCACGTATGAATGTATGATATGCATTTCAAAGATTCGTATAACAGATTCTGTATGGTCATGCGCTACGTGTTATCATATTTATCACCTGTCCTGTATTAAGTCATGGGCGAAATCTCAAGTGAATGGTGCCGTATCAACTTCAACTCCTTGTTGGCGCTGTCCATCGTGTCAAGCAGATTATAAAACACCATTTTACTCACTTTTCTACCAGTGCTTTTGTGGACGCACCCAAAATCCTGAGTTTCATCCCGCCCGTAATACAGTACCACATGGTTGTGACCAACTTTGCAATAAGGTGAAACGTTTACTTTCTGCACATAATTTACCTAGCAATTCAGTGGCTGATTATCAGTGTCCCCATCGCTGTACAGAGTAAGTTTAAGGATATTTATACTTTCATCCTCTCATCCTCTTTTTTCTCAATAATTTACAGTTATGGATTGTGTTTTGGGAAGCAACAAACGAAGTGTTTTTCTAACGCCTGACAATACGTGCTTTCACCACTGAATTAAAAGAATAAATTTTATCAGAGGTGATTGGAAAAGTCTGTAGCCGAGCTATCGATCCTCTAGATGATCACGTTACATCAAAGTCAGCATTTGTCATGTGAAAAATCAAGCTATTTTTTATAACGGCTGTAATTATTGGTGTGAGCTGTGTATTCAAGCGTAGGTTGCTTTGAAAAGGTCGTTATGTTGTTAACTGTTTCTTCTAGTATTGTGTATTTTGTTTTTCTGAGAGGTAAATACACATAGAGAAGCCAAGGACGAGAAATGTCAGTTGATTTTGAAACATTCCGTGAAAAGTTAACTAGTTTGTTGGATATTAAAGCTTATTAAATTCCCAAACCTATATTTTATCAATCAACCGACTATCTTTTTTCGATGTCGATAGTTTCTCAATTTTTTAGGGACTTACATTTTATGTCAACGACTGTATATAAGGGTTGATGCATTCTCGCATACCGCTAGACCTTTTTCGAATATTCTGTCTTTTGACATTAAATTTTTGTTAGTATTTCAGGTTTCTTAAGTTATCGTCACTTATTAACATTATTGTATAATCTGGGTTAGTCAGTGAGCGAAACCCCAGGGTACATGTTCTTCAAATCGTAACTTGACCATGGTGATTATATCATAGTGGGTTTTTACAGCTCACTTTCTACGGTTGATTAACAGAATTTAAAGGGGAATATACTTTACACAGTTTGGTGAACATTTGTATAATTTAATGTTGCCAGTAGGTGTAGAGTTACAATATTTTGCTTTTTCATATTTACTCAAAGCATATTGTACTTCGTTTTAGCTGTAAGGAAAAAGCATTCATTTCTAAGAAAAGGTCTACAAAAACCTCTCGTATTTTTCCTGAACATTAGTTGGTTAGAACCCTGTCTTTAGGAAATGTGATACTCACCAGACTATTAGTCACATTTTTTGCGTGGCCATTAATGATACTACTTAGTCGCCCAGAATTAGGTAGGCTTAACATTATTCAAGACTAAAACCATCTGGCTAATTCAAACCCTACAGCAATAAGCTACATTCTCACGCTTTAACAAAGAAGTTGTTTATGATTTCGATACTGATAAGAGACTCATTGGCTCCCTGTACCATCTAATACCAAATAACAGTTCATTAACGGTCCAAAGTAACTGTCATGTTACTTAGTATAGTGGCCACACACCTTCGACTAGTGACGTTCGTTTTTCAACGCCTGCTTACCATTTTTTTACGCGTATTGTAAAGCGTAACAGTGTGTTCACTATGATCAGTAAGTTATAGTGAATGATCAATAGAGCACATTATAATTGCTTTGGTGTACCTGACTACGCTGCCAACTGCCTGCCTGAATCAAAGTAGAATTTTACAAGGACAAGCATTCATTTTGTTTGTCACACTCTGGAATATCACACAGAAATGAAATGTTGCAACAGTAGATAATCACATATAAGACATAAATGCTCTCGAGAGTATTTATGAAAAAGTCGGTGACAGTTAAATTCACTATTCTGCATAACATTTTATACCTCTCTCCGGATGTGTTATTAAAGTTGTATTTTCTCCGGATATCATCTTACTTACCATAACTTTCCTGTTGTTCGTCTGAAAAATGAGCTTAAGTAATCGACGTGAATTATCGATTCTTAGTGCTTTTTCTGTCTCTTTCGTTTCTGATTATTTTCGGATCTGTCGGGAGTTTTTGTTGTGTTAATCATCTCTAGATATTTGCTTTCTCAAAGTAAGCTCTACCGAGGGCTTACCAACTGTCTCCAATTTCTATTTTTTCAGGCAGCTAGATATGGTGCCACATTATTTCTTCGGTGCTGAGATAAGTGTATGGTCAACCTCGTGACACACACATATACTGCTCTCAATGATAGGCTGGACACATAATACTTTAGTATACACTTGTTTTTTGCGTAGTTAGTTGCATGTATTATCAGGTTTCATTCAGAGCTTCTAAAACATGTGACATTCTTCTCTCGTTTCCTCCTGCCTATGACTTGATGTCACCGGTTTCTAACAGAAACTGTGCTTGGAGTTAGCGCTGGTTAGATGCAAATGATTGTCGGGACTAAACTGTAAGAGATGATCACCGTTGTCGGTTAGTTGGCATCGGGTTCCGTAAATACTTTCCATACGCTTTTCTGATTTAGTCACTTTCTCCATTTGAGCACTACCATACTATGTTAACTCGCCTGCTTCCACAAAGTATGACTGTCTACAGCTATCTTTGCATCTTCTTGCAAAGCTTGTTCTTTATACTTCTCAAGAATCCATCTGAATTGGTGCTTAATCGTAGACTATGGACGCATTAAGGTGAACAATACTCAGACAATCGTCTCTTGGGATCCACTTGGTTAAAACCGTTTATGATCCGGTGCTTGACGACTCTATTCCATGCATGAGAACTGGTCAAAGAGTGTCTCTTGATGCTGGTAAGGTGAAGTCTTCAGATTTGCCATGTCTGTTGGGTGAAATTAAATAAATACCCAATCTCGGGTTACGTGTGCTTGTTCTGGAGATACAGCATAGGGTCTGGATCTCTAAATTTCCAGTGTACTGTTACTAAAATGGTTTTAAGTAAATGTTAAAAGTATTCCTCTAACTTAGATTGTTGGTAATGATCATAAGGAAAAGTAGGAATTGCACAGACTATATGAGACTTCATACTAACAGTGTAAAATAGCAGTCAGTTAGTTTTGAAGAAGTTTAAAAGATGAGAAGGGTATGCAACAAATAAATGAGTCTCGTGTACTGATTTCAGCGTGTAACCATTCGCTGCCTGATCAATGAAAATTTTGGAAGTATACCAGCTGTTTAGAGTACTACCGTAGACCTTTGTAGGCAGTTTTCTGATATCATACTGTTTCATCTTAGCCACATGTGATAGAGCATTTGTTTGTAAAGAGTATTCATATTGGTTAAAAATATTCCTGTCTCAACATTTAAGCATTTTGGCGTTCTTTACTGGACAAATTTTTCCTAGTAGCTACTACATAATTTTAAACACCGTAAAAGTTATTATTTATTCCATTTCCTGAAACAAAGCATATAGTTACACTGTTAAACCTGAAATAATCTAATAATGTTAAATGTACTGTTTAAGATACTACAGTGTTCTAGTTTAAGCGTGTATTTCCTGAATGACTTTCGTTGTTTATTCTATCCACGAGTAGATGATGTTTAAAAAAACAGATAATAGACGTCATTCCAGTAGACCATAACATCAAGGAATACTATACTTTTGTCTCTCGCTGGAATAGAAGAATGCGTTAATTAGCCATAAATGTATTCAAACTCAACTAGCAAACGAAATAACAGTTTAGTCTTCCAGTTTTAGCTTAAATGTTTGAGAACGCTGAAATGCTACTAATCCTCTTACATGTTGATTCCCCCATTATTCGTTAAACCAACTCGATCATTTAATTGTCTTACCAACTTTTAGATGAAATGGTAAAAAGAAGCAAAAGTGGCTGTGTGGTTAATTGATTGTGTTCAGTTAGCACAGCTGCTTTGTAAGTTCTGAGAAAAACGTAAAGATCCTAATTTTTCACTCCCGAGTGTAAAAATATGTCCTAAACATGAGCACTTATCACGTCAGTAATATGTTTTTTTTTATAGATTATGTCATCCAGGTCCGTGTCCTCCATGTCTGGGTTCTGTCACTTTAAGTTGTCCTTGTGGAAAGTTTCAACGTTCTGGTATTTGTGGTGATCCTAGTCTCCCACCTTGTGGACAGATATGTGGGCGTCAACTTCCTTCATCTCTCTGTGCAGCGGGTGTCCATGTGTGCCTGGAACGTTGTCATTATGGACCTTGTCTACCTTGTCGTTGGAAAATACAAACAAGTAAATCGATTTGTTTTACCGTTGTTGTTGTTTTTTTTTCATTTGATAATAACAGTTATTCTGCTTAATAAAGCTGGATCTGAATATCAATTATGCGGAACTGTGAAGCGATCCAAAGTCTTTATATGACTCAGGAGGTTAAATTAATGAGCGCGGATCAGTAGTTTAAAATTTCAATCTATATTTATGAAGTGTAAACAACCAGGTAGTGTTATGGGGTTCTCACACAATATTTATGACTCATATATAAATGGGTGTATAAATCTGCACAAGGTTACTCAATTGAAAGGTAATGTACATTTAAGAAAAATCCATACCCAACAGGCATATCATTTGTACTTTGGATATCTATTATTATTATTATTATTGTTCCCTTGGGTTCCTAGTGGAACATAGGACTTCAACTGCACGTCTCCACTTGCTTCTGTCTTCTGCTGTACTTTTCACCTGCATCCATGTTAGTCCATACTGTTTCAATTCCTCTTCACACGATCTCCTCCATGTCAACCTTGCACCAACGAACCACTCATTGCTTCCCTTTTGGGTTCCACTGGAGCGTTGGCCTGATGCGCGATGTCACCCAGTGGCCTCCTCAGCGAGTGTCCAATCCATCTCCACTTTCTCCTGCATATTTGTTGGGCGATTGGTTCTTGTTTCGTTTGTTCCCATAGTTTCTTGCTGGTTCTTGTTCTTTCCGGCCATCTCATCTTCAGTATAGAGCTAGCGAAGACAGTTGTTGATAAAGGTGTGCAACAGGTTGTTGGAAATATTCTTTGTGACCCACCAAGTTTCTGATCCGTAAAGAAGAACTGACTGACTTGACGTTTGTATTGAAAATCTGAATTTTGTTGTTGAGTATTGCTGAGTGAGGAAGATTTCCAGATTGGTTTCAGGTTGATGAATGTGTTTCTCGCCTTCCCGATTCTCGATTTGACATCTTCGTCCGTTCCTCCTGTAGTTGAGACAATGCTCCCTAGATCAGTGAAGTGAATGAAGTAACCTCTTTCAAATCCCTCTCGTTGATGGTGATTGACTCTGGATGTTGCTGCTGCTGCTGTTGTTGTTGGTTGCTTATTTTCATAACCTCGGTCTTGTCTATGTTCACCTGGAGTCCTGTCTTTGCTGCTTCTTCGACCAGTTTGTCGGTTTTCGCTTGTAAGTCTTCGGTTTTGTGTGACATCAAACATAAGTCATCCGCGAAATCCAGGTCTTCTAGGTTCTTCACGTCGGTCCAGGATATCCCTGTCTTCTCGTTTCCCACTATCTGACCCATGATCCAGTCCCCCACAATTAGGAATATCATGGGGTGATAATAAGCACCCGTGTTTGACTCCTGTGTTTACTCCAAACGCCTCGCTGAGTTTTCCGTTGTGGGTCACTTGACATGTTCCGTTGTCGTACAGCTGTTGAATAAGGTTGATGAATATTTGGGGTACGCCGTAGTATTCGAGTAGTTTCCAAATTACTTCGCGGTCAACGCTGTCGAAGGCTTTCTCAAAGTCTATACAGTTGAGGTAGAGATTTGATAGCCATTCCATGCTTTGTTCGATGAAGATGAGTAGAGTTGCAATTTGGTCAGAACATGATTTGCCTTTCCTTGTTCTGGTCGGAATTCTGTATCCAGTGCGTCCTTTATTCTCTCCAGGATGATGCGACTCAGGATTTTACTTGGCGTCGACAGGAGAATGATTCCTCGCCGGTTCTTGCTGTTTTGTAATTATCATTTTAATTACCTTTAAATACACTCTTAATGTTTTCTTGTCGTTTTCAAAACCGTGGTGTGATATACAATATTTTTTCAGTGAAAGACTGCTGGTGGTGGTATATCTTTTCAAATCAACACCTTTAGGTAGCGACTGGTTGAAAAAATGACTAAGAATCTATCATCAATTATTTGTTTGCAAAGATTTGATTGATTACGGGTTTGGTCACGAGCTGACATCATTTAAAGAACTATTGGAAAACCAGGAGGTTCTGGGTAGCTGTTTCGTCCCAGTTCGGGACTCTTCATCAGCACACTTCCATTGCGTTTCAAAGCTAGGGCTGATTACAAGACGAGCTGGTAGACCATCCAGCCACTGGAATCCCCGATCTACTGGTTCATCATTTCTGACAAGGACTATTAATACCAAGTCAATTGATTTATTCATAATAAGAGTGCGTTTGTTTTATTTTTGAAGTGTAAAGCTTGTAGGTCAGTCACAAAGATGGTGATGATAATGAAGAATAATCACTGCTACATATACTGATTCTGTGTTTGGCGAAAGCCTATATAAGTTGTAAAACCACTCAGGTATGACAATCTAAATGAGTTATTTCAACAATGAAGAACTCTTTCTTCGAAGAACACTTTACTTCACTATCGGTATACAAAAGGAGTTATTCTGTTGGACAAAGTTGAAAGTTTCGCATTATGCTTCAGTGTTAATTGTTGTTAAGGCCAAATAAAAGTAGGACCCGTCTATGTTAAGATTCAAATGTTTGTGTTGAAAACTGTAGAGTACATGGAGTTAGTGGAGGAGATTATTCTATCCGATTGGATGATTCCCTTTTGAGACAGTGAATAAAAGCCATATTCAACTGTGTTGTCAGCATGCTGAAAGTCTACACCAATCGAAGAAACTGTGTCACTCGCTTACACTAGATTGATTGCGTACGCAGATGCAGGCGATTCACACTCTCTCTGATTGGTAGATTCCAATTCGCTGACATCCAGGTCAGTCAGCTGATTATCTCCTTTGTCTACTAACTGAGAGAAAACGGTGAACTACAAATGCCTTCCAATACTTCAGAGATTCTACTTTGTATTGCAGAATGTAAAGGTTGAAATTTATTAAAACCCTAGTTAGAATCAGGCAGTTATAACATATATCAATGTAAACTTTGTTATTAACATAATCCGTAAATTGTATTACACTTATATGCATACATTTTCATGATCAACATTGCCAATACCAATAACGGCAAAAATATTAGGAAGATTATAAAGGTTGATGTTTATTGCCTTTTAAACGTTCGATCAACTCAACAACCCAGGAATGACATTTAATTCATCTACCAGCACCCGAGCATTACAAATGAAAAGGAACAACTGCAGTGGACATAAAAACAAGCCACAAAAGTTTCCAAGAATTCAAAAATACTTAGGTGCACTACATACTTAAATATATTATAAATTATTTAAATTAATCCCAGCGTGTTAAGAAAATCAAAACAAGATTTCTCTGAACGTTTCGCTGTGTAAGCCACAGCTTCTTCAGCAGATTTATTCGGATTTTTATTAATCATCAAAATATATAGTCAAAAATTTTTTACATACATTAAAGTCAGTTTATTTGAAGGTCATTTGTCTATGGACATCACATATATTTGTAATGACTAATGTCAAATTGTTGTTGTGTTCACTCTTGTATACTTAATTTTGTATAGATTAGTTTTGTATGAGTGTGTGTGTGTGTGTATGTATGTTATTTGTCATGTGGAAAATACGTGAATTCATATATGATAAACATGATCCTATATGTTTTAAAAGGTCATGGAGGCTCATAGAGTGCTGATTGATTTTTTCATTTGTCTTACTTCATAAGAGTTTGCCATATAGGTGATAAGTCTATCCCATCTTTCCTATTCACTGCATTCGAAGTGGTTAAGATGTGCAAGGCTTCAGAAGTCAATCTTTCTTTATGTGAATGAAATCCTCTTCCAAGAATTTCGACATTGTCGAAATCAATCTTATGTCCGCTGTCTATAGCATGCATTGCTATAGCCGATCTTTTTTCTAGACTTTTTAGTTCTACTTCATTTCTAGGTGGACGTTTCGTGCATAGTCTATGTTCATTCACTCTGACCTTCATCTGCCTACTGCTCTCCCCTATATAGCATGCATCACATTCGGAACACTTTATCTTGTAGACACAATTACTTTGTGACATTCTGGGAACTATATCTTTGACATGTACCAACGCCTTCTCTAGAGAATTAGAAGGTTTGACATAGACTTTAATATTATATGAGGCAAATAATCTTTGAAGTTGTTCAGTTGTGTCCTTTCGGTATGGGATGGCTATCGTGGATAGCCAGGATTTTTCAATTTTTGGTTTTCCCTTATGCTCCTGTCTATTGATAATATTATCAAGTAGCTTTTCAGGATAACCATTTCCAATCAAAACCTGTTTTATGTTGGATATCTCGTTCTCCATGTTGTCATTATCTGTTATAATGTTTCTAGCTCTGTTAACGAGATTTAAAGCTACTGAAACTTTCATTCCTATTGGATGATCTGATTGAAAATTCAAATACTTGTTGGAATGTGTCGGCTTTCTGTATATGGTAAACTTTAGTTTCTCGTCAGTTTGTCTTTTTACAAGACAATCCAGAAAGTTTAGAGTTCCCTCAGCCGATTCTATTTCATTAGTAAATTCAATATATTCTGAGATTAAGTTGATTTCTGTTAGAAAGTTTTCTTTTTCAGCTTTCTTTATGATGATAAAAGTGTCGTCTACATATCTGTACCATATTCTAGGATGACAACTAAAACTTGTCAATGCTTTCTTTTCTAGGGCTTTCATATATAGGTTTGCTACAATTGGAGATGCTGGTGAGCCCATTGCAACTCCATTTGTTTGACAGTATAGTTTATCTTAAAAGGTAAAATATGTAGATTCCAAACAAAGTTTTAAACATTTTATAACTTCATCTATTGATAATAAAGATTTACTTAATACTTCTTGATTGTTTTCAAGGTCATATTTCATAATATCAAGTGAATCACAAATAGGAATACTAGTAAATAAAGGAACTACATCAAAACTTGCCATAATTTCGTCTTCTTCAATAATTATGTCCGTTACTTTTCTTTTAAATTCCTCAATATTTTTGATGTTCGAAGGAATATTGTATTGAAGTGGTTTCAGTATTCTTGATATGTATTTTGATAAAGTATATGTTACTGAATTGGTAAAATCAATTATTGGTCTTAAAGGAACATCTACTTTATGTATTTTCGGCCTTCCATAAAATCTGGCGGCTGTGTTTGTCTTGGGAGCTATTGAAAACCAAACTGAATTCCCTAGTTTTGGTTTCAATTCTCTAAGTATATTGCATACTTGGGCTTTTACTTTGTTCGTCGTACTAGACATTTTGTTTACTGGTACTAATGTGTAAGGCCCTGCTTCGATATGCTCCAAGGCTTTTTTGTCATAGTCGTCTGTATTAAGAATTACAGTGATATTGCCTTTGTCAGCTTTAGTTATAACAATAGATTTATCTGATTTTAATGTTTTTAATGCATGACGTTCGGTCTTCGACAAATTTGAAATGCCCTGCTTTTGATTCGACAGGATACATCCAACCTTCTGACGTAATTCATTAGCTTCATCATCAGTTAAAAGATTTAATGTAGGTTCCATGATGTGAACAGACTAAGCCGAACTCGGGAGGAACAAACGAGGGAAAATCAAGCGGGCTTTAGGCCAGGTAGAGGGTGCATAGATCATATCTTCACTCTCCGACAGATCCTAGAACATAGACACACTTTTAGGCAATAATTTAATAATTCCCATTGTAGCATTAAGAACACAATATTCAACGAAGAGACTCTTTTCAACGAATTTATTATCAAGCTGTACAATCGTATATATATGGTTTTTTTTAAAAATTTTTATCCGGTGAGGGAATTAGGTCAAAGGTGTGAATACATGAAATAATAATAGTATGAAATGCAATTAAAATATTTGTGATTATAATCATAGTTTAAGGTCAAGTGACACAATAATTAATGTCGTATATAGAATAATACATAAGGTGTATAGATTTTGGAAAAGGGTACATAATTATAAGATTAGTAGACGAATATAAAATGTTACATAACATGGTATGAAATTTGATAAGACAGAATTCAATATTGTACTTTTAGGCGTCCGACAATCGCCATATTTCTTGACCTGAAGGCGGCCTTCGACTCAGTGGATCGAGAGGTACTATGGCAATGTTTGACTATGAAGGGAGTGCCAAGAAAGTACATTGCACTAATCAAGGCACTTTACTCAAACTCACGTAGCTGTGTAAGGGCTTATGGAGAATTGTCATCTGAATTGATAACAACCAGTGGTGTCCGTCAAGGATGTCCACTTTCCCCTTTTCTGTTTAACTTCATCATAGATATGCTAATGGAAGTATCCTTAACTGAACTTAATGACTTAGGAATCGACTTGTTACCAGGGAATAGTCTTATAGACTTAGAATACGCAGACGACATAGTCCTGTTAGGGGAGGACGCTGACAAAATGCAGAGTCTTCTGAACACCTTGAGCAGCAATCTTCGTATGTTTGGCATGCGATTTGCCCCTGTGAAATGTAAGATGCTGCTAAAGGACTGGACTACGTCAACTCCTAGCTTAGTGATAGGGAGTGAAGTGATAGAACATGTTGACCACTTCACCTATTTGGGAAGTTGTATCAGCACCAACGGATTGATTGGTGACGAAATCACAGCACGGATCCAGAAAGCTCGGGCTGCTTTCGCTAACTTACACCGTCTCAACCAAGGGACGTGTATACTGCTCAGCAGTTCGCTCCGTCCTTCTCTATGGTGGTGAGACGTGGCCATTGAGAGCGGAAGACATGAAGAGATTGTCTGTTTTTGACCACAGATGTTTACGATCACTTTCTCGCGTTAGGTGGTATAATAAGGTAAGTAATGTTGACGTTAGGCGTAGAGTGTTGGGCAAAGAGGGAAAATCACTCTAAGAGGCTATGAAGTTACATAGCTTGAGATGGCTAGGTCACGTGCTGCGCATGCCTAACCATCGCCTCCCCCGACTGACGGGCATTACTAGCTGATAAAGGTGCAGGTTGGAAAAGAGTAAGTGGTGGCCAAACAAAAACATGGCATCAATCCATGAAATCCCTGACAGTTAAACTGAGTCAGGTAGGGAGATAGATGCAGACTTCCGGGTTGGGGCCCTCGGGACTCTAAGAATCAATGGCTGGAGACAATAGGTGACATGGCTCAAAATCGTTGTCAGTGGCGCAGATGTATTCAGTCTCTTTAACCTTCATATTCCTTTCTACCATTACACATTCTGTTTCACTCTTATACTTATCTAAATTCTATTGATTCTCTTCTCTTATTTTCCTGTCTACCTTTGTGTGCTCTTTGGAACGTGGCAACTCGAACTGCTGCACCTCGGTGCCAAGTTCTATGTTGAATCCAGCAGCAGCAGCAGCAGGTTCCATGATGGGAGCTAATTCTATCACTGTCAGTGGTTTTCGAGTTATGTTGAAGTTTAGTCCTTTTTCAAGTAGTGCTGTTTCATGTACATTGAGTTCTCTAGCTGATAAGTTGCATACTGTTCTTGTGTTTGTCTGTACTTTTGACTTATTTGCTCTGGCGTATGCTGCAAGACAAATGAAAAAATCAATCAGCACTCTATGAGCCTCCATGACCTTTTACAACATATAGGATCATGTTTATCATATATGAATTCACGTATTTTCCACATGACAAATAACATACATACACACACACACACACTCATACAAAACTAATCTATACAAAATTAAGTATACAAGAGTGAACACAACAACAATTTGACATTAGTCATTACAAATATATGTGATGTCCATAGACAAATGACCTTCAAATAAACTGACTTTAATGTATGTAAAAAATTTTTGACTATATATTTTGATGATTAATAAAAATCCGAATAAATCTGCTGAAGAAGCTGTGGCTTACACAGCGAAACGTTCAGAGAAATCTTGTTTTGATTTTCTTAACACGCTGGGATTAATTTAAATAATTTATAATGAATCAATCTGACTCTGCGCTCAAATTATTTCACGAATTTCGTAACACCTACGGCCTGGAAGCCTATCATCATACTTAAATATAATTCAAAAATATGACAACCTTTTAAGTTTTCATTGAACTGAGTATCAACATGGTGTAGACTGTACATACTCCAGTAATTCTACTACTGTATCAGTTTCAAATTTCCCTGAAAGAGTTTTGACGTCAATCTAAGCACCATCTTCGGTAATAATTCACATATAGATTAGGAGAATTATACACCTGCATTATCAGAGTATGACGAAATGTATAAAAACAGGACAGATGACTTAAAAAAGTGTTTGAAACTAACAGTACTGTAAGACATTGATCTTCATTGCCACTTTGTATGGCCTCTTTACACCTCACATCAGTATTATCAGTAAACTTGTTTACATTTTGTGTTTGGTCGACGATCAAGGAAATTTGAAATAGCTTATTCAAATTACACAAATATTACCTTTGACACTTGTGTTTTATAAAACACAAGTGTCAAAGTCGTGTGATCACAGTTGATATGATTATGAACAATAAATTTTGTTCGAAACGTCATCCAGTAAATAATACTGTTTCACTGTGTGATATACCTAATAAACAAACTAATATGGAATTACTTACTACCACAGTGCCCAAGTTTTACACATATATTAATACACAAATATTAGTAAACTCACGCATTTGCATAAAATTGGTTGTATAATCCCGAAATCAGTTCCTTGGTATTCATTTAAAAAACAAACTACTTCTTTATTATTAGTTTTGTATTCAGATTTTATTGAGTCGGTGTTTATTGTTGAACAGTCGGCTTTCATCAACGTTTGTTAAACATTCGGCAGATGCATTTAGGTTTAAATTATCCGCTTGTTCCACCATTATTTAATATATATTTATTCGAACACTAATTTGGCACACTGTGAGCATCAAGAGATGCACCACACAAATTCTTAAAATTTGTGCATGGTCTGGGATATTGCTCAAATGCTTAGATTTAAGCTGGTGTTTGTCTCATAGGGCCATCTCCCGAGCTTTTAACTTGAAGTCTGGCCCGTAAGCCACCGAACTATCAACAGGAGCCACATCCCCATGGATGCTGGTGTCCAAAACAGGTTCGTACTCCATTCGATCTTTTCAGATTTTGGAGCCTATGTACACTGGTTTCCCAACTCCCCTAGGTAGACCTGTGTGTCCCCTAGTGGGGTTGTAAGAGCCAGGTGTTCTCATTCGCCATTTCACTTATGTGGAAATGCACTAGCCGCATGAAGATAGTGAATAGGACTAATCTGGCAAAGACTATGAACGCGTGGCCAAGTGAGAGCATTTCGAGAGGAAGACCGAAGTCCACACACCCTCGGCCGTACGAGGCGGTGTATTGGTTGTGTTTTATCTTTGTTGATATGAAAATGGCCTTCTAAGCGCGTATTCTACATCTTGCTATCAGCACACATACGTTTAGGTAGCTTCACAGCTTTTAGTTTAGCAATACTTTCTCAGTCATTTTTCACATAAAATATCTTTTGTGTATTATATAATGCAATAGAATAAATACGGTTCTTGTCTTCATCTATACAGCTTGTTTTTGCGGTCAAGTTGAACGAACGTTAATGTGCAACAGTCGTGAAGCTAAACAATGTATTTTTTCTCATGAAGATTTGGAGATTTTACGTGCAGCAGCTGTAGAACTTCAGAAAAGCATGGATTCTACTGAATTAACTGATATGCTGAAACGAAGTTTTATGCCACTAGGCGATGATATTATTCATAATGATTCATCTGTAACAGAAAAATCGGTTGATGTGCAAGTTTTCACACCTGATGCATTATTAGCAAAACTCGGTTCAACATTTTCATGTCATCAACCTTGCAACAGTCTTTTAAACTGTAATTACCATAAATGTACAAACTACTGTCATTCTGGAAAATGTTCACCATGTTTGTTAGATCCGGAATGGTGCTTAAATTGTCCATGTGGGAAAACGCCTCTTTCTAAATTGGTTGGTTATTCTTATTTTATATTGATGCATTGTGTGATGATTGTGTCATTTCTTGAATTTCTTAAAACTTTTTTCACTTATCACAAACTAGTTTGTTTGAACAAACTATTTTGTTTAGTTAACATTGTGATTCATTTTATATGGATAACAAGGCATTATTATCGCAACGAGTTCATCATTAACTTGGATAGATGACTAATAATAATAATAATACAATCATATCAATTAAATATATCATTCAATCTTATGAATCAGGTGTTTACTTACTTTCACAGTATTCTCGCAATACTAATGTGGTCAACTAGGTTATTCCAAATAAACTCAAGATTAATTCGGAAAGTGAGGGGAGACCCAGTTTATGCCAAATAAAAACATGTAGCCTACATTTATTATACTGCTTCCTGAGACATTTGATACCTGCTTTCCGATCTTCGTGAAAGGAATACAATATATATAGGTATACCTACATAAACGTAAGTATATACTTATATGCTGCACCAACCATGCCGTTTTCATTTTGATTAACAAGACCACTGTGCATTTTATACGAATTTATGAATCTCCGAAAACAACAGTCAAGCGATAATTGAAGTTGCATGAAGTTATCACCTCTTCGGAAAACTGCTTGCATTTGACACTCCCGTGAAGTCCTTAATAATAATAATCACTTTATTCCACAACAATAACAATTTACAGCATGGAATTTTCAGCGTTTCTTTTACATATTGCAATGGTTTAGCTCTGTTTATAATTATATAAATGTATAAAATGTTAAAATATTGATAGTTAATAGGAAAAAATAAAACCCCAACAAAATCACACCATTGCTAGGTCATAGTGAATAATAAATAAATAATATAACAAATAACACATGCATTAATATGCATCATTACATTTTATAGTTTAGTTAATGATTTAAAAGTTGTAAAAGTTCTTTTCTGATATTTGTCTCTTCACACAATACTCGTGCCAAATATGGTACGGTCGAATTTTTATATTTTGTAGTACGAGCATAAATGTTTATGAAATTTCTTCTGGTCTTACCCGAAGAGATACAAGGAAACAATTGTGAATAAAGAGGATGTTCACTATCAGACAAGATAACTTTAGCTAAGTGTTTACAAGAATTCATATGCCTATTGACAACAGTGTCAGTTAGTTGAGTCAAAGGGATAGCACTGACCCTACTTACAGCCTTCAATGTTCTTCGTAGTATTATATGGTCTTTCTTGAGTAGCCCAGGGAAGAATAATGGAGAACAATAAAGAATGATGGGCAAAACACATGAATTAATAAATTGTATGAGAAGAGGTTGGGTTATACCTGAGTGCCTCAACTTCTTTATGTAATAAGTCAGACGGAAAACTTTCTTAGAAACTATAAGAATATGAGACGACCAGCAAAGGTTTGAAGAGAAACTAATGCCAAGATAAGAAACACTTGACTTACTCTCTATCATGGTACCATCAATATTACAACAATCATGAGATTGGATCAATCCATGCATGTCTTTTTCACTTCTCAAGCTGAAATCAACAGTATTACATTTAGTTGGATTTAGTTTAAGACCATTTGAGCCAGACCAATCCTTAACTTCAGCTAAGAAGCCATTCATATGGGAACAATCCGATGTGGAAACTACAGGGACAGAAACGGTCAGATCATCAGCATACTTAATGAAGTTAACTTTGGGTGAGTTCGGAAGGTCATGCAAAAAGAAAGAGAAAAGAAATGGAGAAAGTACTGCACCTTGAGGCACACCACTTTCAGTTAGCTGAGAAGTGGAGCGCTTTCCAGCCAAAACAGTATGCTGTTTCCTATCCTTAAAATAAGAAGACAGCCATCTAGTTGCCCAGGACTCTGTTTGTGCTGAAATCATCTTTCCTAATAAAAGTGTCCTAGGAACAGAGTCGAAAGCTGCAGTATAGTCTAAAAAAGCTGTTCGAACGAACTTAGCACCCTTATCAAGGCAGGAAACAATATTGTGGTGTAGTACAATGGCTGCATCTAATGTACTTCTTCCACACTTATAAGCAAACTGCTTAGGGTCACTAAAAGCTTTTAAAGAAGGTTTAAGAATATTCAAAAGAAGTTTCTCCATAGTTTTCAAAAAAGGAGATGTTATAGCGACCGGTCTAAACTTTATACCTGCTCCAGAAGATGATTTCTGTACAGGTACAACCTTGATTTCTTTCCAGTCAGCAGGTACCGTTTCCCTGTTAAATGATGCATTAAAGATTTGAGTAAGAGGATGACACAAGATGTCTGCACACTTTTGAAGAAGAATGCTTGGTACACCATCTGGACCAAGGCTGTGTGTTGGATTTAAAGATTTCAAACATAATAGTACATCCTTTTCTTTAAAACCCGGAAAATGACCATTATCTTGACTAGGTACATCAGGTACAACCATATTAATTTGTTTCTTGATAAATGATTTGTTTAAAGTGTAGCGGTAAATAATTCCCCAAAATTACTGACCACAGCAATCATCACTCAACATTGGATGCTGACCCTCACTGTTTAAGTCGACTTGTTTAGCTGAAGGCTTCCGGTCAAGCATCCCCGCCATTTGGTACTCTGTCGTGTCACGTGCGTGCACGATCACTAGCCAGCTAAGCATTCACTTCAGCCCGCGATTTGGTCCCGAAATATATACCGTACTTTGGACGACTAAATTTGGTCTTTTGCTTTGCCTTTGGTACTCGAAGAACGAACACTATAGAAGTTGTTGGTATAAGATCTTGCGTTAGTATACTCCGTACAGTTCGCGAACGTCGATACCTTCAACCACCAAACTGGTGAGCCCAACCACGAACTTCATCTTCAATAAACACGCAGATAAACCCGGTGAGTTCGTTCCTTTTTGTGTTTGTTCTTGTACTCTTTTGTAATCGGCATACATTTCGTCATGAGTGATCCTAGCCCCAAGGTTATTCGTATTCGCTCAACCGCCAAAACAATTCAGCTCGTACCATATTGGCCAGATAATGCTGAAACGTGGTTTCAGATAGCCGAGTCTGATTTTTGTGAGCATGGGATAACCGATCAACGTTCACAGTTCCTCGCAGTTATTCATGCCCTACCGCGGGAATTCAGCAAGTGCGTAACTCTACAGATGTCGAGTCCAGAGGTAAGTAACTCGTACGAGTTGCTCAAAGCATCCCTCCTCAAGAGAAACGTTCTCACGGATCGACAGCGTCTGGATGAATTATTTCATAACATCGAGTTAGGGGATCAGTCAGCCGTGAGCATGCTGGCAAGAATGAGAGAGATTATTGACCAAAGTCAGTTCGACGAAGGACTGTTCAGAGAACTCTTTGTATCCAAACTGCCACAGTCAGTTCAGACTGTACTTGTTCTCATGAATGACTTAGCTATCTCTGCAGATAGAATTCTAGAGATAACTAAACGGTCAGTTAGCGAAATATACTCAGTTACCGAACAGACTTCGAGTAAGGATACTGCAATGATAGAGTTATGCAACTCCATCCAGCAGATGCTTAGGTCAAACATGCCTAGCAATTCCTCCTACCGTCGTCGTAAATCCCCTCAACGGCAGAACGCACGTGGTCGTTCTAAGTCCAACCCACGTTCTCGCAAAAATCCTGACTGGTGCTGGTATCACAACACCTATGGCCAGGAAGCAAAATGTTGCCGTAAACCTTGCAACTTCGGTAATATCACAAAGTCTGTGGGAAACTATCCCGCCGGCACGTGTTAGCGGCAATCGTCGCCGGTGGCACTAGCCGCTTACTTTACATCCATGATGTAATCAGCCAGACTAGATATTTAGTCGACACAGGCGCCGAAGTCAGTTTCCTTCCTGCTACAGCAGCAGATCGACAGAAGGAACCTACCTTCAACTTACAGGCTGTAAATGGAAAACCAATTGCAACTTTTGGTAGGAAATACGTCTATCTGAACGTAGGTTTACGCAAACCTATTCAGTGGATTTTCCTTATCGCTGACGTCACAATGCCCATCATTGGCACGGACCTACTTAATCATCATGATTTGCTCGTAGACGTCCGCCGAAAACGACTGATTGACAATACTACTAGTCTGTCTATAAAAGGCATCACCTACATAGGCCCCAGCTTGTCAATCGTTAAGATGAAAGCAATCCTCGATCCAACTTTTCAACCGATTGTTGACAAATATCCGGAACTCAATTGCCCATCTAACGATCTCCCGTGCATAACCAGCAATGTTATGCACCACATCATAACCTCAGGACAGCCGTGACATCTAAAGCACGACGACTGGCCCCTGACAAACTGAGAATTGCTAGAAATGAATTCGATCATATGCTCACCCTTGGCATCATTCGGCCATCGAATAGTCCATGGGCATCCCCATTGCATATGGTACCGAAAAAGGATAGTAACGATTGGTGACCCACTGGTGATTACCGGCGAGTGAACGCCAAAACAACCCCTGACTGCTACCCTTTGCCTCACATACACGACTTGACGGCAACGTTATCTGGAGCATCTATATTCTCAAAAATCGACTTGGTTAAAGCGTATAACCAAATCCCGATGGCAACGGAAGATATTCCAAAAACGGCTATCATCACACCTTTCGGACTTTTCGAATTCCTACGTATGCCATTCGGCCTCCGGAATGCGGCCCAAACATTCCAACGCTTCATCGATGAAGTATTTCGCGGTCTCGACTTTGTATACGCATACTTAGACGACTGCCTCATTGCCAGTCCAGATAAGGAAACTCACCTTAGACACTTGGACTTGGCATTTGAAAGGTTACGCCAACATGGTGTTACCATCAATATCCAAAAGTGTCAAATAGGCGTTGACTCACTCGATTTTCTGGGTCACACTATTGACTGTCAGGGCATTCGCCCACTGGCTACTAAAGTCGAAGCGATACTGAACTTTCCGGAGCCAAAGACAGTGAAATGTCTTCGCACTTTTAACGGCTTGGTAAGTTATTACCGACGGTTTATTCCTAACTGTGCTTCTCTGATTCAGCCATTGACAGACCTTCTTCGAGGGAATAACAAGTCTATCGAACTTGACGCGTCTTCTCGACATGCTTTTACTCAGGTAAAAAAAGCTATTGCGGATGCCACCCTTCTTATGTATCAGGATCCAACGGCACCGTTAAGTATCTCAGTTGATGCATCAGACACTGCAATCGGCGCAGTTCTGCAACAACTAGTTAACAAAGAGTGGCAACCACTAGCCTTTTTCTCGAGGCGCCTTCAATTAGCTGAAATGAAGTACAGCACATTTGGAAGAGAACTTTTAGCTATGTACTGTGCTATACGTCATTTTCGACATTCAGTTGAGGGTCGTGAATTCATAATTTTCACTGACCACAAACCTCTGACGTACTCTCTGAACTCAACTTCAGATAAGTATTCACCCATGGAATCACGACAACTAGATTACGTTTCACAGTCTACATCGGATATTCGCCATGTATCCGGAGTGAACAACACTGTGGCAGACGCCTTGTCTCGTATTTGTTCCTTCACCCAAATCGACGGCATAGACCTTGCAAAACTGACTCGTCTTCAAAAAGAAGATACCGAGCTTCAGCATGAGTTGTCGGAAACAACTCTACAATTAGCTGAGAAACCCTTAGGTATCGGAAAAGATACTATTCTCTGAGACATTTCCACTAGTACTCCTCGCCCTATCGTGCCTAAAAGTTATCGCCGTAACGTCTTCAATACGTTGCATGGCTTATCACACTCAGGTATTCGAACTACCGTCAAGCTCGTAACTAGTCGTTTTTGTTGGCCTGGTATTAACAAGGAAGTAAGGGAACGGGCACAGACGTGCTTAGCTTGCCAAAAGTGCAAGGTAATAAGACACACTAAAAGCCCCCTTGGCACCTTTCTTATCCCCGATGCCCGTTTCGAACACGTCCATATAGATTTGGTTGGCCCCCTCCCAGAATCTCATGGATATACCTATATTTTAACCTGCATCGATCGCTTCACACGATGGCCTGAAGCAGTACCCCTCAAGGATATATCTGCTGAAACCGTCGCACGCGTCTTTGTAGACAGATGGATCGCAAACTTTGGATGCCCATCTCCCATAACAACTTGTCGTGGGCGGCAATTCGAAAGCAGTTTATTCTTCGCTCTAACTAAAATCCTTGGTCGAACAACATTCGTGCCATATACTAGCCATATACTACGAAACGCCTTAAAAACCGATGCTGGTTGTACTACCGCTGAGCTAGTATATGGCACGAATGTTGTTCGACCAAGGATTTTAGTTAGAGCGAAGAATAAACTGCTTTCGAATTGCCGCCCACGACAAGTTGTTATGGGAGATGGGCATCCAAAGTTTGCGATCCATCTGTCTACAAAGACGCGTGCGACGGTTTCAGCAGATATATCCTTGAGGGGTACTGCTTCAGGCCATCGTGTGAAGCGATCGATGCAGGTTAAAATATAGGTATATCCATGAGATTCTGGGAGGGGGCCAACCAAATCTATATGGACGTGTTCGAAACGGGCATCGGGGATAAGAAAGGTGCCAAGGGGGCTTATAGTGTGTCTTATTACCTTGCACTTTTGGCAAGCTAAACACGTCTGTGCCCGTTCCCTTACTTCCTTGTTAATACCAGGCCAACAAAAACGACTAGTTACGAGCTTGACGGTAGTTCGAATACCTGAGTGTGATAAGCCATGCAACGTATTGAAGACGTTACGGCGATAACTTTTAGGCACGATAGGGCGAGGAGTACTAGTGGAAATGTCTCAGAGAATAGTATCTTTTCCGATACCTAAGGGTTTCTCAGCTAATTGTAGAGTTGTTTCCGACAACTCATGCTGAAGCTCGGTATCTTCTTTTTGAAGACGAGTCAGTTTTGCAAGGTCTATGCCGTCGATTTGGGTGAAGGAACAAATACGAGACAAGGCGTCTGCCACAGTGTTGTTCACTCCGGATACATGGCGAATATCCGATGTAGACTGTGAAACGTAATCTAGTTGTCGTGATTCCATGGGTGAATACTTATCTGAAGTTGAGTTCAGAGAGTACGTCAGAGGTTTGTGGTCAGTAAAAATTATGAATTCACGACCCTCAACTGAATGTCGAAAATGACGTATAGCACAGTACATAGCTAAAAGTTCTCTTCCAAATGTGCTGTACTTCATTTCAGCTAATTGAAGGCGCCTCGAGAAAAAGGCTAGTGGTTGCCACTCTTTGTTAACTAGTTGTTGCAGAACTGCGCCGATTGCAGTGTCTGATGCATCAACTGAGATACTTAACGGTGCCGTTGGATCCTGATACATAAGAAGGGTGGCATCCGCAATAGCTTTCTTTACCTGAGTAAAAGCATGTCGAGAAGACGCGTCAAGTTCGATAGACTTGTTATTCCCTCGAAGGAGGTCTGTTAATGGCTGAATCAGAGAAGCACAGTTAGGAATAAATCGTCGGTAATAACTTACCAAGCCGTTGAAAGTGCGAAGACATTTCACTGTCTTTGGCTCCGGAAAGTTCAGTATCGCTTCGACTTTAGTAGCCAGTGGGCGAATGCCCTGACAGTCAATAGTGTGACCCAGAAAATCGAGTGAGTCAACGCCTATTTGACACTTTTGGATATTGATGGCAACACCATGTTGGCGTAACCTTTCAAATGCGAAGTCCAAGTGTCTAAGGTGAGTTTCCTTATCTGGACTGGCAATGAGGCAGTCGTCTAAGTATGCGTATACAAAGTCGAGACCGCGAAATACTTCATCGATGAAGCGTTGGAATGTTTGGGCCGCATTACGGAGGCCGAATGGCATACGTAGGAATTCGAAAAGTCCGAAAGGTGTGATGATAGCCGTTTTTGGAATATCTTCCGTTGCCATCGGGATTTGGTTATACGCTTTAACCAAGTCGATTTTTGAGAATATAGATGCTCCAGATAACGTTGCCGTCAAGTCGTGTATGTGAGGCAAAGGGTAGCAATCAGGGGTTGTTTTGGCGTTCACTCGCCGGTAATCACCAGTGGGTCACCAATCGTTACTATCCTTTTTCGGTACCATATGCAATGGGGATGCCCATGGACTATTCGATGGCCGAATGATGCCAAGGGTGAGCATATGATCGAATTCATTTCTAGCAATTCTCAGTTTGTCAGGGGCCAGTCGTCGTGCTTTAGATGTCACGGCTGTCCTGAGGTTATGATGTGGTGCATAACATTGCTGGTTATGCAAGGGAGATCGTTAGATGAGCAATTGAGTTCCGGATATTTGTCAACAATCGGTTGAAAAGTTGGATCGAGGATTGCTTTCATCTTAACGATTGACAAGCTGGGGCCTATGTAGGTGATGCCTTTTATAGACAGACTAGTAGTATTGTCAATCAGTCGTTTTCGGTGGACGTCTACGAGCAAATCATGATGATTAAGTAGGTCCGTGCCAATGATGGGCATTGTAACGTCAGCGATAAGGAAAATCCACTGAATAGGTTTGCGTAAACCTACGTTCAGATAGACGTATTTCCTACCAAAAGTTGCAATTGGTTTTCCATTTACAGCCTGTAAGTTGAAGTTAGGTTCCTTCTATCGATCTGCTGCTGTAGCAGGAAGGAAACTGACTTCTGCGCCTATGTCGACTAAATATCTAGTCTGGCTGATTACATCATGGATGTAAAGTAAGCGGCTAGTGCCACCGGCGACGATTGCCGCTAACGCGTGCCGGCGGGATAGTTTCCCACAGACTTTGTGATATTACCGAAGTTGCAAGGTTTACGGCAACATTTTGCTTCCTGGCCATAGGTGTTGTGATACCAGCACCAGTCAGGATTTTTGCGAGAACGTGGGTTGGACTTAGAACGACCACGTGCGTTCTGCCGTTGAGGGGATTTAGGACGACGGTAGGAGGAATTGCTAGGCATGTTTGACCTAAGCATCTGCTGGATGGAGTTGCATAACTCTATCATTGCAGTATCCTTACTCGAAGTCTGTTCGGTAACTGAGTATATTTCGCTAACTGACCGTTTAGTTATCTCTAGAATTCTATCTGCAGAGATAGCTAAGTCATTCATGAGAACAAGTACAGTCTGAACTGACTGTGGCAGTTTGGATACAAAGAGTTCTCTGAACAGTCCTTCGTCGAACTGACTTTGGTCAATAATCTCTCTCATTCTTGCCAACATGCTCACGGCTGACTGATCCCCTAACTCGATGTTATGAAATAATTCATCCAGACGCTGTCGATCCGTGAGAACGTTTCTCTTGAGGAGGGATGCTTTGAGCAACTCGTACGAGTTACTTACAACTGGACTCGACATCTGTAGAGTTACGCACTTGCTGAATTCCCGCGGTAGGGCATGAATAACTGCGAGGAACTGTGAACGTTGATCGGTTATCCCATGCTCACAAAAATCAGACTCGGCTATCTGAAACCACGTTTCAGCATTATCTGGCCAATATGGTACGAGCTGAATTGTTTTGGCGGTTGAGCGAATCCGAATAACCTTGGGGCTAGGATCACTCATGACGAAATGTATGCCGATTACAAAAGAGTACAAGAACAAACACAAAAAGGAACGAACTCACCGGGTTCATCTGCGTGTTTACTGAAGATGAAGTTCGTGGTTGGGCTCACCAGTTTGGTGGTTGAAGGTATCGACGTTCGCGAACTGTACGGAGTATACTAACGCAAGATCTTATACCAACGACTTCTATAGTGTTCGTTCTTCGAGTACCAAAGGCAAAGCAAAAGACCAAATTTAGTCGTCCAAAGTACGGTATATATTTCGGGACCAAATCGCGGGCTGAAGTGAATGCTTAGCTGGCTAGTGATCGTGCACGCACGTGACACGACAGAGTACCAAATGGCGGGGATGCTTGACCGGAAGCCTTCAGCTAAACAAGTCGACTTAAACAGTGAGGGTCAGCATCCAATGTTGAGTGATGATTGCTGTGGTCAGTAATTTTGGGGAATTATTTACCGCTACACTTTAAACAAATCATTTATCATGAAACAAATTAATATGGTTGTACCTGATGTACCTAGTCAAGATAATGGTCATTTTCCGGGTTTTAAAGAAAAGGATGTACTATTATGTTTGAAATCTTTAAATCCAACACACAGCCTTGGTCCAGATGGTGTACCA
This sequence comes from Trichobilharzia szidati, assembly GCA_944472155.2. Classification (NCBI taxonomy): domain Eukaryota; kingdom Metazoa; phylum Platyhelminthes; class Trematoda; order Strigeidida; family Schistosomatidae; genus Trichobilharzia; species Trichobilharzia szidati. Next base: position 66,102,296 of record OX235274.1, on the reverse strand, counting down.
AGCATTCTTCTTCAAAAGTGTGCAGACATCTTGTGTCATCCTCTTACTCAAATCTTTAATGCATCATTTAACAGGGAAACGGTACCTGCTGACTGGAAAGAAATCAAGGTTGTACCTGTACAGAAATCATCTTCTGGAGCAGGTATAAAGTTTAGACCGGTCGCTATAACATCTCCTTTTTTGAAAACTATGGAGAAACTTCTTTTGAATATTCTTAAACCTTCTTTAAAAGCTTTTAGTGACCCTAAGCAGTTTGCTTATAAGTGTGGAAGAAGTACATTAGATGCAGCCATTGTACTACACCACAATATTGTTTCCTGCCTTGATAAGGGTGCTAAGTTCGTTCGAACAGCTTTTTTAGACTATACTGCAGCTTTCGACTCTGTTCCTAGGACACTTTTATTAGGAAAGATGATTTCAGCACAAACAGAGTCCTGGGCAACTAGATGGCTGTCTTCTTATTTTAAGGATAGGAAACAGCATACTGTTTTGGCTGGAAAGCGCTCCACTTCTCAGCTAACTGAAAGTGGTGTGCCTCAAGGTGCAGTACTTTCTCCATTTCTTTTCTCTTTCTTTTTGCATGACCTTCCGAACTCACCCAAAGTTAACTTCATTAAGTATGCTGATGATCTGACCGTTTCTGTCCCTGTAGTTTCCACATCGGATTGTTCCCATATGAATGGCTTCTTAGCTGAAGTTAAGGATTGGTCTGGCTCAAATGGTCTTAAACTAAATCCAACTAAATGTAATACTGTTGATTTCAGCTTGAGAAGTGAAAAAGACATGCATGGATTGATCCAATCTCATGATTGTTGTAATATTGATGGTACCATGATAGAGAGTAAGTCAAGTGTTTCTTATCTTGGCATTAGTTTCTCTTCAAACCTTTGCTGGTCGTCTCATATTCTTATAGTTTCTAAGAAAGTTTTCCGTCTGACTTATTACATAAAGAAGTTGAGGCACTCAGGTATAACCCAACCTCTTCTCATACAATTTATTAATTCATGTGTTTTGCCCATCATTCTTTATTGTTCTCCATTATTCTTCCCTGGGCTACTCAAGAAAGACCATATAATACTACGAAGAACATTGAAGGCTGTAAGTAGGGTCAGTGCTATCCCTTTGACTCAACTAACTGACACTGTTGTCAATAGGCATATGAATTCTTGTAAACACTTAGCTAAAGTTATCTTGTCTGATAGTGAACATCCTCTTTATTCACAATTGTTTCCTTGTATCTCTTCGGGTAAGACCAGAAGAAATTTCATAAACATTTATGCTCGTACTACAAAATATAAAAATTCGACCGTACCATATTTGGCACGAGTATTGTGTGAAGAGACAAATATCAGAAAAGAACTTTTACAACTTTTAAATCATTAACTAAACTATAAAATGTAATGATGCATATTAATGCATGTGTTATTTGTTATATTATTTATTTATTATTCACTATGACCTAGCAATGGTGTGATTTTGTTGGGGTTTTATTTTTTCCTATTAACTATCAATATTTTAACATTTTATACATTTATATAATTATAAACAGAGCTAAACCATTGCAATATGTAAAAGAAACGCTGAAAATTCCATGCTGTAAATTGTTATTGTTGTGGAATAAAGTGATTATTATTATTAACGGTATTATTTTGAATTAGGCGCACACTTGTAACTACTATAGTTGCGGCAATTTATTATCTTTATTAGTATTCATCAACAAATGTATAGACTTTTTCAAAACCTAATATTAACTTATATCATATATACCACAGCGCTTGGCAAATCGATTCACATAGTTTCAGTTATTGCACTCGTGTCGGTCAATTTCAGTTTTCTAGGATGTCAAGGAGGCCTTGAATAAGCCGGTTGTAGAGTTTCTGACTTGAGCACTGAATGACGTAAGTTCACATCCTGTAGGGAATATGAATTCCTATATGGTTGGTTTGCTGATTTTACCTCCAACAAACATGAAAGCTAAGTTCCTCAGGTCTATTTGATAATTAGTTCATATTATTAAGTGGAAAAAGAGGTGTTTTGACTGTTCATCAGTGGTTCTGTTCTAGGAATAGAAGAAGTGTCGTCTCTTATCGAAAACAGTTAGTATCGTCATCGTTTTGAATTTGTGAATAGTGTGATGATGTCTGGCTAGATAGCTTCATAAGCCTATTGCCTTCTATTGTAAGAATATATTTATATGAGGAAGTAGAATTGTCATTATGCATTTCCAATTTCTGGCTGGTTGTGACTAACCTGTTGTATTGGTAAGTTTGAAATTAGAACAATACTTAGTGGGTTTTGAACTACGTTTAATTGTTTATTTAATCATCTAACTGGACTATCTAAATTTTTGTTGTTTACCTTTGATTAGTACATTAATTAATGTTTTGCTTGTGCTTTCCCTGTTGTTTACGAAGTGGGTGGGTTCAGTAACCATTTAACTGTAATCTGGAATAAATAGGGAATCACATTCACCAGCGGTTACCCACTTTTCCAGCTTTCAGTAATTGAGGAACTTTGCAAAACAGTAGATTGTACAATATTCTTCCTAGGTGTCCAGTTTTCAATGACGAACAGATGGAAATCTACAAAGATCAATCTAGCGTAAGTCAAATTGGAATGAACATAGTTTTGTCCCAATAAGCAGAAGAAGAAATCTCATCGCCTCTCTTGCAAAGAGAATCTTCCGCATATCCGCTAAAGATATATTGATTAAGGAATCAGTATCCTTCAGAAAAACTCCGGTCAGAAATGGATATCTAACCTCCTTCATCCCTTAAACATCCGCGAAATGTGGATGTGCTGGAGAAAAAAGTCATTGTAAATGTGAAATTCCGTGAAGGCGTTTATCGAGAGTAATTTGAAGGGCATTGTTTACTGCATCTCTACGCCTCACCTTCTCTACACATGCTCTTGTTCATCAAAGCGTCAAAGACAAAAACCTACTGTTGACACCTTCAACATGCATTTATCGATTCGCTTACTCCTGTGGAGCTAAGTAAATAGGTCGTACTAGTAGGATATCGTCTAGACGCACCCATGAACACTTACTAGCATGGTCGTCGAAAGGAGAGCGTAGAAATTTCAACATCTCAATTTTGGAGCATATTATTACTTCAGGTCATGCAGTATCAGCAGACTTCATTCAAAGTCATATACAAAGCACAACCAAGCCGTTCGAAAGGATTTTGTTTGCATCATCATGCTGCCGAATGTTTAGCAATCCATAAGGATAACGCGAAACTTCTGTTCAGTAACGTTTTATTCACACTGTTTTACTACCATAGTCTTAGTGTCAATTATATTTTCTTGAATTGGTGCTTAATAAAATCTGTGTAGCCTTTATTTTTATAACCCATTTTTAATTCTTTTTCCTCTTATGTCCCATCAACTATTTCCAAATGATTATCCGTCACTTAACTAATTAGTTGTCAGCCCTCTCCACCACATGAAACTACTTACTGTTTTTCACATATTGTTCCTTTCATGTGCTTTGATTTATTTTGTTACCAACTGAAAATAACCTCTGACCTTTGTTGTCAATTATCATTGTATATATGATCCCCTCAAACAACTGTTCAGCTTTGGAGTAAAGTTATGAAAAGGCATCTCTTCACTGACGTAAGTGTTCTTAAAACAGTAATATTAGCAATCAAAAAGGCAGAGTAGGACTAATGTCTGCATAATCATCAGTGGGTCACACGCAAAAGTAATGCAATTTTTGTAAGGAAAAAAGATTAACATAAATGTCTGCTTTCACATTCACATCAGTATACATTAATAAGGGCGTATGACTACTGACAAGTGATTACTCAGATTGACTGAATTGAAACATGGTTGCTGTGTTTTATTTGATTCACTGTACCGTAGATGAACCTGAGCTGTTGATTGGTATCATATATTTGCATTTGAGTGATACATACTAGTTCTTTAGTGAACACAGGAAATAAGTGCTCATAAAGTCACTTGGTCTATGGATGATTTGATAACTCGGGGACACACATAATTTTCTGTATTCATGTGGTTGCTATTAAACAAAGAGTAAAGTTGACTACTATATTTTTAAAATTTTTTACCTTTTTGGAATTTTTTCACTGTAGGTATCATCCGGTTCTTTACATGGAGATAGAAAGTCATGTACTGACCCTCTACCTACATGTCCGAACATATGTGGACGGCGCCAGCTAGTGTGTGATCACCCTTGCCCTGAATATTGTCATGTTGGTTCTTGTCCACCCTGTAAATTGTCAATTTCTTTAAAATGCCGTTGTGGACATACTTCTAAGACACTAACGTGTGATGAATTCTCTAAACTAACCGAAACACAAGATGGTAAATTTCACTTTTCGTTACCTCTGGTACTATATTTTTCGTAGTGAGACCATCTCACATATTTTTGTGATGCTTTATTTCTAAACATTCTGTTATTATTTTTCACTCAATATGCTTATAATGAACTTGAATAACTTTATTTATCACACTGTCATATTCACACATTTTATCAAGTTCATGCTTTTAATTAGTAGATGAATATATATATTGATTCAATAGGTTTCTAGCCCGGTGCTCTACCGACGTTTAGATATGAGACAGGTTTTGGATAAGATTTTATTTTGATAAATCACACAGTGTTATACAGTTATATTAACTGGTGACGTTTCGAGCACAAACATAGCAACTTGATATGATAATGAGAAATAGTTTGTGCTCGAAACGTCATCAGTTAATATTACTATATAACGCTGTGTGATTTATCAAAATAAAATCTTATCCATAATGCAGTTATGCTCTACCACAGTGCCCAAGTTTTATACTTATATGAGACACGTTTATATATTATATATATATATGAATAGCTGCATTGAGTTATAACAGTGCATATTAAGACCTTTACCCCAAAGTATCCAAGAAAAGGAAGTGACGTGCATCATGAGCTCTGTTTTATTACTGTTTAAATGGTGCTAGCTACATAATGGATAAGAACTTTACAACATACCTAATCTACTATAACGTCTAGTGCGAATTCACCGTTTTAAAAATGTCTGACGCAACTGTGACCGATAAGAGAATCATAGAGGTTCGTGTTCAACATAGGCTAAAATACCGTCACTTGTGTGTTTCGTTATTTTATTTTAAGATGACTTATTGAATGAACTGTCTTCTTTGCTGTATAAATTCCAATCTTGTATTAAATTTATTTTGCAGAAGTACTATGTAGGTCGATGTTATAAAATGAATAACTCCCGTTAAACTCTTATTTGTTCTTCTGGATTATTATTACTATAGAGGGATTTCAAGGGAAGCTTCCTAAAGTTTTTAGCTAAAGATATTGTAGTAAAATGAGACAATCCTTTCATAAAGTTGTCTGCGTATATATTGCTGAAAAATTAACTCAACAATTCGATGAATTTGAAATTCCATTCAAACTTTTAGGTATATCAGAACTCATATGCGAACGGATGTGTAAAAGGAGACTAACTTGTGGTCGGCATAAATGTAAAGCTAAGTGTTGCAATGTAAGTCCCAAGATGGTTTTATGTATTAGACCTATTATTTAACAAGTATTCATTACAAAAACAATCTGTGTTATTTTCTATATAATTGGTTAAAGTGTATAGTTCTACCTTGTAAAAAAAATTCAATCTCAGGCTCGTTTATACACTTTCACTCTTTTTAAACTAAAAGTGTGGCTGCAGCAACTGAATAGCTTAGCGGTTTACAATATATTCCACGGTTTGTGAACATGAACACTGTTGCCCGAATATTCCTCACTAAACAGCTGTTTAATTGAATTAGCTTCTTTTTATAGTATCGTATAGTTTTATCATTTATTCAGTAGAGTAATATTGTGGTGAGAGCTGTCTACTAGCCAAATTGGTAGACAGTAATTTACATCGATGTTTACGTTCTCAAGATTTGACGTGAGAAAATATGAACAAAGACTGATTCAAAACCGACCACAGCAGACTTTGCGTAGGCGGATACAGTTAAAATATAGATGATGTGACATTCACGAAACAGTCACAAAGAGATGAAAGATTAACTTTAAGTGAAAAGCAACCAATCAGAAGACTGTGTTTGTTTGCTTGACTAATCTATAATAATGTGCATGAAAATATATAAATATGCTTTGATTTCCTTAATAAACGATCTGTTGCCTGACCCTCGTCTTCTTTTGTTACAATATGGATATAATAAGTTCTGTCTCTCATAATTTCTTTGTTTCTTTTGAAAAACAAGTTTTGTTTTCCCACTGGATTATTGTTATCTTGCGTCATATTCGAGATAACTTTTCATTATTATTCTTCGAGTCTACCAGTTTTTTTTTCTTTTATTATTCCGACAATACTGGTTTAGTACAAATTACAAATTATTGTTTGCTATTTTAGGTTCACAGAGTTTTCTACGCAGGTGACTTGGTTTTTAGCATTTAAAGCTAAGTTTGTTTTGTATAACGGTAGAACACAGAGGCCCCTGGTAGCAGCCTAGATTATTTGGCAATCAAAGTGATGGCGAAATATATTAAAAATCTTATAATGAAACTTCTGTTTGCAAAGGTTATTTGTATTCTGCCTCTTCTGTCTACATGTCATGCCTTCCATCATGTTTGACCTCGCCTAGTGTATTAATCTGTCATAAGCCCGAAAAGACGGAAGGTTGTATGGTAAGGGGCTGGTGTCCCTACCTCGGAGAATCGCTCCCATCGCTACAGAAAAATACTTGAAACATATTTTTTCCACAAGGATCTTCATTTCTCCTCTCTAAAACCTAATCCGTCACTCCGCGATTCAAGTTTCTCCCCCTAGAATATGCGACCGGCATACTACTTACAAATCCTTATCAGCAGTATGCATCACACTTATACCACATTCATCTAGCATAAATTCTGTCTCATGGGTTTGTTTAAGTGAATCTATGGCTAAGTACTACTGTGCAGTATTACTGCTATATTTTGGATAAACTTCATTATATGACAAACCTTTGTAAAATGTTTGTGTTACATTTTTTGTTCCGTTAATTTTTTTTCTTTTGTCTACGATAGGATACTGTGCATTCATGTTCCGAAGTTTGTGGTCATCGACTGTCTTGTCAAATACACTATTGTGAAGATCAGTGTCATTCAGGTCCATGTAATTCTTGTTGGCGGGGTGTAATTTATTCAGAATTAGTATGTCGTTGTGGTTATACAGTACTACATCCTCCACAACCATGCGGAACTACTGCACCTGAATGTAATCAACCTTGTAATCGTACGCATAACTGTGATCATCCAGTTAGACACACATGCCATAATGAGCCTACCTGTCCACCTTGTACCATTTTAGTGACCAAAGATTGTCCAGGAGGTAAGTGGATTTGTTAATGCATATTTTGATTATGCTCTACGCGATGACATTGAAAGCAAGCGGCATAGATACTTGAAGTTTTTGTACCTTTTTTACTGATACTTTTTGAGTTTAGCTAAGGGATTTATGCAATAAATACATACATACTGTGACCTCAGTTCTTTCAGTTATAGTAATCACTTGGGTAGCGCAACTTACCTGATATAAGCATCGAATGCACTTATCTTACTGGGACACTATGATCGAACATGCAGGTCTGCTTAGCGTCTTTAACTTGAAAAACCTTAGTTTGGCATAAGTGCAGACACTGAAATGTTGTAGATATAACCTTTGACGGAAGAACTTACAGCACCACCGTATCTCATTATCGGTGAAGTAAATGCAACTATAATTCCAAATGTTTATTCGCATATGTTATGTATGTGAATATGAGGACCTTGTAGACTACGACCGAATCTAACTAATGCTCTGGCTAATTCTGTCCTAATCGCACGTCAACAACAACAACAATAATACCGCCGGGCACGCAAGACAAATAAAAGAGAAGACTGGACGTTGATATGAGAGCTTTTACTGTCTCAAACAACAGTCGAAAATGTTAAACAACAACTCCGTATTTACACAATTAGAAAAATCAATGTCACATTTTAAAAATATTAACAAACCCTGGGAATTCAGTAATTTAAATCAATAATCACGCAGATGCGTGAAAACAATGATTATGCTAGTGTGTGAAATAAATAATGAATATTAATGATTCACCTGCGTATATATATTACCTCCCCCTTTTAAAAGGAATCTCGCAAACAGTTTAGTATCTTTTTTCCTTGGGGTCGATTTGGAAATGAACTGTTTGTGTTCGTTTGCGATGGGATCGTCGGCTGGATAGCATCTCTTGTTTTGCTTCTGGTTTGACTGGTGGTATTTTGAAAGTTTCCAGTAGTAATTCCAGTGGCAATTTAGGTTCTTGGGATGTAGTATATCGACGTCGCATCTGATTTTTATGTCTAATCCACCATTCATCCCCAACTTTAACCTTGTACATTAGAGTTCCATGTCGACATTCTATCAAGCCTTCGGCCCATTTTCTGTTCCTCGGTCGATAATCGCGCACATAGACGGCATCACTCTTGCGGTAATACTTCAGACTATTTCTTCGTTGATGTGCCGAAGATGGTAACATGGAGTGGTGATGAGTTCGTAGCATTCGACCCATTAGAAGTTCTGCAGGGCTTTTCTTCTGTTCTGTCAGTGGTGTAGTTCGGTATACAAAAAGAAAGTTTTGTATTGCTTCCGGTTTCGCCCCTCCCCCTGCTTTCAACAACGCTCGTTTGAAGGTGTCGACAAATCTTTCTGCCTGACCGTTGGATTGAGGGTGATAAGGTGGCGTCCGCACGTGTTGTATACCGTTTCTCTTGCAAAATTCCTGGAACACTTGTGAGGTGAACTGACTGCCATTGTCAGATACGATGATTTCTGGTATACCGTGACATGCGAAGATCTTTTCCAGGACTGATACTGTTCTGCTGCTAGAAGGTGGTGTCACTTGTACTACCTCCGGCCACTTTGAGTAAGAGTCCACGAGAACCAAGTAGTATATACCTTCTATCGGCCCAGCAAAATCCACATGTAGGCGGGACCACGGTTTTGACGTGGGCCATGCTCTTGGTGGCGGATCTTTGGCTGCCATGACCGACATCACTTTCAGTTTTTGAGCAGAGCTTCTCTTACTGGAGCTAACAGTTGCTACTTTGTTGCTACCAGACATCGAAGCACTTTTGGCGCAGCCATACTCACTGTGACGATTCGAAGTTGGTTTTTCATTAATCACGTCATTCTTTCTAATGGGCTTAGGTTTAATATATCTGTCTCTGATTTCTGGCTTTCTTGTTGAGGGTTCAATACTTTCGACCTTATTGCATACACTGCTTAACGGAATTTCTGACAGGTGCAGCTTCTCGAACCAGTCTAAACCCAAGAGGTCAAGGTTTGAATTATTGATGTAGCATGTGCCGACGAAATGATTATCGCGAAAATCAACGCTGCATTTTATTCCTCCATTCAATCGAAGTCTTCCACCACATGCACTAATTGCTATCTGATTTGTCTTCTCTATGGCGGGGCATCCCAACTTCTCCCATAATTTCTTTGATATGATTGTAATGTCGGATGCTGTGTCGATTTGTAGGCGTGCCGGTCGTGTATTAATCGTCAGATCGATATATTTGCGAGGTAACGGAGTACTAATATGATATGTGGCAGTAACACCCAAAGACTTGAGCTTGTTGCGCCGTCTGGGTCGACTACGAGATCTGGGTCGGTTGTTGCGTTTGCAGTAGCCATCTTTGTGACCAACAGTATGGCATCGACGGCATTTATGCTGTTTGAATGGGCACACGTTTGCAAAATGCCAGGAACCACAGTGCCAGCAGGCTGATGGTGGTTTATGCTGAGGATGAAGCGGTGCGGTTGATGTCGACGGTACTGGATGCACCGCATGCACTTCTGCTGCATTTTGGCTGCCAGACTGCACCAAGACGGTATCGTTGTGAATGTTGATTAAACGCTGATATTCTTCACCGACGTCTTTCAAAGTCATTCGTGGATCTTGTTCCAGACGATTTAATAGACGTGTGCGTATATCAGCAAATTTGGGAGACTGCAAACCACAAATGAAAATCAATACCTTGAACTGGTCTTCTGAGAGTGATTTCAATTTAAAACGTTCACACGTGCGATTGACTATACCCAACTGAGTATGGATATCATCATTTTCGTTCAAAACTAGTTTCATGCAATGATATCGAATGTTGAATAACGATCTCTGATCACCAAACTGATGACGAAGGGTATGGACAGTTTCATCGAATGATCTTTCACCGGGCTTCTGTGGCAGAATTAAGTTGCAGTATTTATCTAGCTCATCTGCTCCCAATTTACGAAGAAGAAGCCGTACTTTCCAGGCATGTTCTTTATCCGCAAAGTCTACTCGAAATAGGTCTTCATATCTGCGAAACCAGGTATCAAAAGTCACGTTCGCATCTGAATCATAAACGAATTCTGAGATGGTACTACCAATGCTGTCGTTGGCTGTAGATGAATCGGCAGGTCGTGATATCTGTAGACCAGCAAGCATTTCCATCAATTTTAGCTGCTGTTCCATTAGTTTCTCTAAACGCAGTGGGTCCATCTTCAGCAAACCCGTCGCCAAATTTGTTATGTATGTGAATATGAGGACCTTGTAGACTACGAGCGAATCTAACTGATGCTCTGGCTAATTCTGTCCTAATCGCACGTCAACAACAACAACAATAATACCGCCGGGCACGCAAGACAAATAAAAGAGAAGACTGGACGTTGATATGAGAGCTTTTACTGTCTCAAACAACAGTCGAAAATGTTAAACAACAACTCCGTATTTACACAATTAGAAAAATCAATGTCACATTTTAAAAATATTAACAAACCCTGGGAATTCAGTAATTTAAATCAATAATCACGCAGATGCGTGAAAACAATGATTATGCTAGCATCGAATGCACTTATCTTACTGGGACACTATGTTCGAACATGCAGGTCTGCTTAGCGTCTTTAACTTGAAAAACCTTAGTTTGGCATAAGTGCAGACACTGAAATGCTGTAGATATAACCTTTGACGGAAGAACTTACAGCACCACCGTATCTCATAATCGGTGAAGTAAATGCAACTATAATTCCAAATGTTTATTCGCATACCATAACACTGTATAATGTATGCAAACTACCAGTTAACTTGTATCTCACAATAAGGATAACTTACTATTGTAGCTATAAAGTACCCCACGTTTGCACCGGCGTAGTAATAAGAGATTTGTGAAACCTTATTTTCAATAATTTTGGTTATCCTGATAAATCTAAATTCTTGATGTCTTGTACATGATTTTTTTTATATACAACTCCAGGACATGGAATAAAATTCAATGTCCCATGTTTTCAAGATATTCAAAGCTGTGGCCGAACTTGCAACAAACCGCTTCCAGGTTGTTCACATAGTTGTCAACGTAAGTGTCATGCTGGCCCTTGTCTTGATTCGGCAGACAGTAAAGCTTTATGCACACAATTATGTCAGAAACCACGTCCTGGTTGTGGTCATCCCTGTGGTCTACCTTGTCATGAAGTCGATAAACGATCTTGCATGGAAGCTGCCAATAACTGTAGTTCAAAAACTCAATTACTTTGTTCTGCATTAGTAGATGTTGTTTGCCCATGTGGAAAGCGCAAAGAAAGTCAGTACTGTCATCAGGTAATTCCTACTTTTCTGGTTTAATGAGTCAGTTCTTCAACTAGGCTACTTTATGATAGTAAAGAGTGAATTAAGTTTTAAGTGTTCTCGTTCTGTGTTAGCATCGTCTATCCGATTTTTGTTTGTATTAAATAAATAAGTAAAGGTAACTAAAAGCATAGCACATATTCATCTGTCTTTTAATGCTTTAGAGTTATAGAAGGCACTTACAGAATGTATTATAACATAGTTTTGGGGAAAAATTTTCCATAAAGGTGGTATGTACAAGTGTTTGTTAATTTGTTCTTCCATATGGAATTGGTTAGATAGGGTGCGGATTTGGGCCTTTTTGCTTAATTACTCGAATTTTAGTCAATTGATCTTGAATCTAAACCACATTCTATCCAATTCAACCCGAGTAACTCGATCGCCCTCTAGCAGTAAGTGTGATTTATGGCCCAGTCAGTGCGTAACAAGTTTTTCTCCTGGTAACTGACTGAATGTAATACTTATTTAAACTTTAATAATAGTAGGCTTTCTTTCACTATCATAACGTTGAAAGGAATTTATTTGCCATTGATGTTTAGTTGTAGATATTTACATAAACTTATCGTTTTGCAAAACGAACTAACAAAATTTCGCATAATCACTACATTTAAGTACATTATGAGTAATAAGGGATGTAAATATTCACCTATGCAGCTTCATAAAGTGTTAGGTAGTAGTTTAGTAAAACTGTAGGTCACACAGCTTTCTTAGAGGCCAACCCGTCTGAATCAAAGTGATGTAATTAAGTTATGGGTCATTGTAACTGTTCATCATTTACTTTTGTGGGGTTGTTTGTGTCCATTGTGGGTTGAACCGAATTTCGTAACTTCGCGAACTCTTTCAATCCCATCTTGTCATATTGATAACACAACTTTATGCACCTCTTAGTTGTAATATTAGCTGTAACTCAAAAGATTATTACTGATCCGCCAACACCTTAAGCGCTTTCGTTAAAATGATGTGTCATGTACACGGATCCCAGTGGCTGAATGTTCTATGAGGTCGCCGGTGGGTGCGTGCCACCGAAGAGTCCCAAACTAAAACGAGACAGCTGTCCAGTGCTACTTCGTTTTATTAGTGTGTGTCGGTGTTGCAAGAACAGAGTGCTCACCAACGATGCATGTGCCTCAGGGCATTGATCACCGGCCGATGCACTCCTAAACCTCTCTTAGCCGGTAGAGAAGGAAGGTTGGACGCGAGTGTAGCAACCCTACCCCGTAAAAATTAAAAACCCACTTCCACTGAAACTCCAAAGCTGAAGCTTGATATTCTATATTCCACTCGGCATGCAAAGGAGTAAAATATAAAAAAATCGTGTTCACGCCTCTATCATTTCCACACAAGTTGAGTTCCTTTCAAGTCGACTAGAAACAGGTGGATGAGGATGGAAGCATAGTTTTGTTGCAATTCCATCACTGAAAGTAGAAATTACAACACAGTAATTAGTAATGGCGTAATTGTTGCTGTCGGTGCGAATTGGGCAATAACTACGCACATATTTTATGTCCTTACATACGTGTGCGCATACATGAGCATAATGTTGTTACGTATTTTGAACGTCCACCTAGGTTTACACAAAACAGTTCTTGCTTTTTGAGCATGAACTAAGTGTATCAGAGAAATCAACAATAATTCGTCCGCTCCATGCTAATGATAATACAATGAAATCTATTCCCCTGTTGGCTTGCAATGATCAATGCATTGATCATCCAAAATCAGATGTCAGTGATCGTTATGCTGATACAAGTACATGGAAAAGGGGATTTGTGAATAACTGTGATATTGCACCATCTTACTCAGAACAAGATGCTCCATTTGATCCTCCAGACTACCCTCAACATTTAAAAGAATTTGCATTACGCAATCTCGTATTCGTTGAAAATATTGAAAAGCAATTAAAAAACATGGTTCTTGAAGTAAGTCCTCATTCACAATCTACCATATACTTTAGAAAAATGTAACTTTCATTCTTCAAGCTTCACTGTTCCGATATATTTTAATTTTAGGCATTTAAAAGTTCTTATTTTGACAGAGGGATTAGCTTCCTCTAAAGAGATGGGCTGAGAATGTGTTTTTGATTTTCAGCGTCATGATTTGTAGATTTTATTAGCGTCTGTGTCCTTCGGTAGCGTATTTGCCCAACACATGCTGATCACACATGTACTTATCATGTAACGACAGAAGGCAAGACTCAGGCAACAGATTGTTTATTATGGAAATCAACACATATTTATAGATTTTTGTGTACATTATTATAGATTATTGTTAGCTGACAAACACAGTTTTCTGATTGGTTGTTTCTCACTAAAAGTTAATCTTTCATCTCTTTGTTGCTGTCTCTTGAGTGTCAGATCATCTATCTGCTAATTGTATCCGCCTACGCAAAGTCTGCTGTCCGTCTTTGATCTTGTTTTCACATGACTAATATTTGAGACATAAACATTGACGTCAATTACTGTCTACCAATTTGGCTAGCAGTCATCTCTCACCACAATCACACATACTTATATAATAGTCAACAATATGCAAGGTCAAGAATCAATCGATACAGCTCAAATTTTATATTCTAGGGGGGTTAACATCACGAATAAGAGTTACGAAAATAAAATATGGGTGGCGTATTATTTTGCAGAATAACCCTTGGTTTGAGAGCTAGGATTACCAAGGCAGTTTCAAAGTAACAGGTAATAGTTTTTCAATACACAAAACTGCTCTATGCGTTTTTAAATGACGAAGACTTCGACAAATTTAAGTGTAGGACTCACTGTTAAAGTCAACTTCGTGACTTGTTTGTCTGATTTGTTTAGCTTTGTCTTGCATCCCTTTGTATTTATTTATCAGTTTACACGTATGTGTGGTCACATGTACATGATGAGAACCCATCGAGCTCTTTGCGTTAGGGATACCAGTCAGTCTTAGTTTCGGTTCATTTGAAGCAAATAACGAGTGAAAGGTAAATTCACATGAAAATTTGTAAATGGTTCTATCCAATTATTGAATGTCAACTTTTGTTTTCTATACTTTAGTTCTTGAAATCAAATGTTGAAGAAGTTACTTCGAAGAATCGCACAGGTCACCCTCGAGTGGTTAACCATTACTTCCCACCAATGAATAAGAAAAAACGCCGGTTTATTTGTGATATTGTTGAATTTTATGGAATGGAGGCATCTGTATGTGGTATAGATCCTAATCGTCATGTTATGGTGATCGCTAGGCGTGGTTATTCTAAGTTACCTGGTGGAGCGATAGATAATCGAGGCAGTTTGATTAATACACTTAAACGAGAATTCGCGGGAACTATTAAATTCCCCGATGAACAAAAGAAGTCGGATAAAAATGCTACACGCGAATGTCATATATTGCCTAATTCAAACATATCAACTATATCTTATGCTCAGATTCTGAGTGGTAAGCACTCAGAATGACATACTCAGTACAATATTTGCCAAATTCTTTCATTATTTTTGAATAAATTTGTTGTTTTTTTGGATTTTCTTAGCTCTATACTTCATGTGGCTTTGTTATCATTATTAGATTATATGCAGTTTGATGTACACAATACTTAATGCGCGTGTTGAGCTACAATTTTGACTTACATTGTGGCTGAAAAATCGTATGCAATATCGTCCAGGAACAACTCTACTCAAGTCAGCACACTTCATACTTCTTGCTTTAAGTAGTCAGCATCTTGAAGTCCACCCGTCCTACCAGTTCACACAGCTGCGGGAATTAAACTTAAGATGTACACAAATGTATCAGCAGCGGTTCTGGTATATTTTAAAAGTAAAATATACAGTCAGTTCGCTACCCAAGACTTGTTTGAAGTTGGAGGGAGATTATAACGTGTATAATGTCAAGGTGAAGAAATATGAAGAGAGAAAAATGATGCGACCACAGAAAGGAAGTAGGAGTGCTTCTATGGAGAAAATGGTAGTTTAGACTAGCGAAATAGAAAAGCTTATGAATTTCTTGCAAATACGTAATATTAGCGATGATACAAAATAAAGGAGTAAAAGTATTTATTCGAATAACTGCATGGAAGTAGTATTAAATATGTTGCGTACCTTTAGCGATACAATTCATTATTCTGAAAACAATTTTTGGTCACATTATTTTTTTATTTCTTTACGTTCCCAGTGGAACAAAGAACTTCAAACTAGAGGCTTAAAGTTTCGTTAGCAGTGGTGCTTATTTTTTACGGGATTGGGTTACTAGCCTCATGTCCAACCTTCTCTCTACTAGTTTTAATAATGGCTTAGTGAGGTAAAGTTGCTCGTCGGTCGCGGATTGAACCCCGGACCATATGTGTGGTCGGCGAGCATTCTACCGCTATGCCACCGACGCCCTCGGGTCACATTAACAAAAGCTTAATCATATATTCATCGTTATCGCCAAAAAGAGGCTAACTGTCTTTGACCAGAGATGTTAACACCCCATATTTCGTGCTAAAGGATGTACTATGGTGAGTAAATTGAGGTTGGGCAACTCTATCCTTAAGGTTGTTATGCTACATCGATTAAGATACGTGTTACACATATCAAGCCACCACCTTTCTGTTAACTGATATGTGACTAGGTTGAAAAAGGGTTAGAGGTGGCCAGATGAAATCCTGGCCTCAACCCATGAGGGCAATGACTGTTGGTTTGAACCACACAGAGAGTAGGCTGCCTGGTCGCGGTCATCATGTGTGATGGAGATTGATAGTGATGTAGTGATATATAATTCCCGAAAGTTATTAGTCTATAACAATGGACTCTGACCTTCATTGTTTCACTCAATCTATTAAGCTGAATGTACACGGTCAAGCATTCTCGCTACTTGACACGCTGTCGTTTCACGTTCTTTCGTCCGTGCACGGTCTCCATCTAGCTAGAAAATCATCATTGCACCATGATTCTGATCCCAAAATATATCTCGTACTTCGGACGAGCAATTTGTTGTTTTGATCTAAGCAAAACGAGTACTTTTGGAGTTACAAGATGAATATTGCACTTATGTACAGCGTATCTCGCGCAGACATCAATATCCATCATCTTAATTGACATGGCTCAAAATCGTTTACGGTGGTGCAGATACCTCCACTCTTCATAATCTCCTAGATCCATGCTTTCCATATTTATGTAATTGCTCATTCTACTGTGTATTTCTGTTCATTATAGTTGTTTTGAGTTTCCCCTCTTCATTTGTGGGGTGAATGGAGTTGTGGCAACTTGAACCGTTTTTGGAGGTTGGTTCTTGTAAGGCTCATTCAGTTCCTTAAATCTATTATCATTCTTCATACCACCTTTTCTAAGTTTGCCGTGTCTTTTGAAGGACAATGCAGCAACAGTTTTATAGAACTTAAGATGATGAAGAGAATTGTTGTGCGGAGAATATCAACTCATTTGGAGCGTTCATATTCGTTCAAAATTTGACTATTTCCGTAAAATCAGATTGAGTTAAAATGGTCGTCCATAAACGTTTCCACCATCTCAAGCAATACTGAAGGCAACACACTATGAGTACGGAACAAGTTACCGTCTTGAGACATTAAAAATACCTCTCTCCACTCCTCAAGCAATCGCTATGATTATATGGGATGGACCATGTTAGAATTTGCAGAGTGCTTGAAAACAAATAATATAAGGTGAATTCACCGATGACTATTGTGAGATGTGTGTGGATATCACATTTTTAGATGCTCTGAAATGATTTGATGAGACGAGTTGAGCTGCTTAGTGTGTTGTTGAGCTATCCATACACTTTGCACAGATCATGTTCTTTACTTTGCTTATTTCCTTTCGAATATGAATTGTTAATGATTCTTGGTGATCTGACTTAAATCCCTTAAGGAGAATTTAAATTATTCTTCATTTTCCTGCACGCACTGTGATTAAAATTCCGCCTGAGTAATTCCCAACTGCTCCTGGTTCTCGGTACGACTCAGTGTGCCATCCGGTTTCAATCAGGGGGAAAAATCCTGAGATTTATTGTTACCACTGTCAATCTATGCTGAAACTCATTATATATTTGGGATCTGTGCTGATTCCGTGCAATATAATACAATTTTTACTCCAATGCATGTCAATATTTTTCTCACTTGATACAATTGCAACAACAGAGAACAAAGGCCAGGCAACAGATCGTTTATTGAGGAAATCAAGAGATATTTACATATTTTTATGTACATTATTATTCCTTATTACTAGCAGAGAAACAGCGCCTTCTGATTGGTTGTTTCCTCGCTGAAAGTTAATCTGTCATCTCTTTGTGGCCGTTTCCTTGAAGGTCAGACCATATATCTGCGACTCGTCTCCGCCCACGCAAAGTCTTTGTTCTGGTTTTTCTCATCACCAACATTTAGGAAGTAAACACTGACGTAAATTACTGTCTACCAATTTTGGCCAACAGACAGCTCTCACCACTTAATGAAACATCTAAAAGATGCCTTACAATGCAAATTAGCAGCGGAATGTTATGAAATATCTCAGTGTCAAAATTCTGGGGATTATCCGTTATTCCAGCATACTTAACATAACCAGTACGTTTATCACTATTTTAACACTGATTCTGGTCTGATAAAATAACTCCAAATCCCCATCACAGTATAACAGGCCACTACTAAGTGCCGCCAAATATATAACCTTCGAGAAATCACGAAACATTTTCTTAACGCTCTCGAAGTTGGAGGTTCTGAGATAACAACACAATGATTACTGGACAAAGAATATTCTTTTCGATAACTTCATCATCAGGTTTTACAGTTATATAATAATGAAAGAACGACTGTTATTGACAACATCGGTGGTTTTGAAGAGTAACATCGAATCACTTAGATCAGAATTCTAAAAGTTATTTGCAATTAGATTGTTAATAGATTACAGTCCTAAATATATGTATGTGGTAATATGTATAATTGTAACAATAAATTGAACACCAGTATTACAAAGTAAATGACAATGAATATATAGTAATGAATTCTCATGAGTCATGTTCATATTAGATTCTGTCCATATTGATTATAAACTTCAGATGGATGAGTTATCATGTCAAAGACAGGGGGAAAGAAGAAATTTTGGGGTCGCATCTCATGTGTGTCAGTGTGTAAGTTAACTACTTCGTTTAAATAAGAAAACCAAAGGTCAGTTAGTGGGAGTGTAATAACAGGGGATGGGGTAATTTATTAGTACAGGATGGAAAGCCATATACAAAAGGGCCGATGTGATAAGGTATTTAGGAATTTGTGGACTCCACAGCAGGCCAGGGTAGTAACAGTGATTGGACCTGTTTCTTCTATACACAGAGCACCGGTTGTTTTAGGCGAATTGCAATAGCCTCTGCTGTTTGCAGTATTCGGTAACTGGATGCTTTTGGCAATTTATTTGGTACTCGGTAGATGATAGAAAAGGATTCTTCAATGCTGGCTTTGTGGTCAGTTGGTCTAATATCGAACTGTTGATGGTTTTCACTACACCTTTATTTAGCCATACTGGTAGGTGTTCCTGAGCACGAAAAATCAAGTTCCTAGAACAATGACTAATATAACTCGATCCACAAGTGCAGTTGAATTGGCAGATACAAGAAGAAGTAGCTAATCTAGATACTTTATCTTTCAATCTAGGAATCACAATCCGTCGTGTAGAAAGTATGACTTGTAGTTTACCAGCGCTGAAAGTTCTTTGAATAGATTTTCTCAGCTTGCTAGTAATTATTTCACCAAGTGCTTCACCCTCGAGTTGCACTTTATTTAATCGAGGCACTTTTTCTTGGCCTAAGATTTTGCGACAGACGCAGTCGAATAAAACACTTAAGTACAAATACTGAATTTAAAAACCTACTTAGTCAAACAAGGGATCTAGGTCCATCTCCCACCCTGGAACTATAAAGCTTCAAATCCAGTCTGGTGGATTGTTGTTATCAGCACAAATACGACAGTAAAAGTTTCTTGAAATACGGATCACAGAGAATTACAGAAACTGATAAATGACAAACGACTAGTAATCACAACCTGATAAAGGATCAAAAGTAGTCCCCTTCGAAAGAAGTGACTATATTAAAAAGATGAGCGATACGTTCGGAGACACCTGACTGTTCCAAAAACTTGAGGAGAAGAAAGACTTCCACAACAAAATAGAGAGCGAATTAACCAGACGTTTGAGAAAAGTAAGGGAAGGACAGATATTTTCCTGCCCTTTCTTATGCGAACCGCGATGAGACCACTTTATTCGCTTCGCACAAGGCCTCCTATCTTACGAGCTCAAGTGCCAACTGTTACGCCACCCAGTGAAATCCATTTCAGAGGCTCTCGAGGTAGTCAAACGCCTCGAGAGCGTTTAGGGTATTCCTTCGCCTACTCCCGAGTATCTTCCTACGAGCAAAGGAAAAAAAAACATTAATTAGTGTTTATCAAATAGGTTTTGTCTTTATAACTATATCTCCTGGTCCAGAAAACTGACTCCCGACTATCTTCCTGCCAGTAAAGCAAAACAAACACTGATTAGTATTTATAATAAGTTTTGTTTTCATTGCATATGTCAAGCCCAGAGGTAAGCAACCCATATGAGATTCTTAAGGCAGCCCTCCTTAGGAGAAACGACCTCACGGATCGGCAGCGTTTGACAAACCATTTCGCAAAGTCAAGTTAGGTGATCAGTCAGCTGTGAACATGCTAACGAGAATGCGGGAAGTTATTGTCCAACGTCGGTTCGATGAGGGACTACAAAGAGAACTGTTCTTATCCAAATTGCCACAGTCAGTACTGGCTGTGCTCGTTTCACTCCAAGGTGTTAGTATAGACCATTTAGCTAATTCTGTGGATAAAATTATGGAAATAACACAACGGTCAGTCACTGAAATGCGCTCAATCGCTAAACAGACTTCGAGTGGCGAAACTGCAGTCGTAGAGTTATACAACTCCGTTCAGCAACTACTTGGGTCAAACAGTCCCCGTATTTCCTCCCACCGTCGACCGGATTTCCCTCAACGGCGAAACCCACGTGGTCGGTCAAAATCCAGAGCATGTTCACTTGGAAATCCTGACTTGTTTTGGTATCACAATACCTATGACCAGTAGGCGAAATGTTGTCGAAAACCTTATAATTTTGACAATGACTCAAAGACTGTGAAACTATCTCGCCGGCATACGTTAGCGGAGAACGTCACCTGTGACAGTAGCCGCCTGTTATGTATCCATGTTGTAGTCATCGAAACCAGGTACTTGGTCGACACAAGTGCCGAAATCAGCGTCCTTCGTGCTACAGGGGCAGATCGACAGGCTGAGAATGGAAACCTATTGCAACCTTGGTAGGAAATACGTCCATCTGAATGTAGGTCTGCGCAACCTTATACAGTGGATTTTCCTTCTTGCTGATGTCACGGATCTACTCAACCATCGTGATCTACTCGTAAATGTCCACCGAAAACGACTGATAGATGGTACCACTAGACTGTCTATTAAAGGCATCACCTACATAGGTGACAGCTTGTCACTGAATAAAAAGAAGGCGGTATTTGATCCAACTTTCCAGCCGATTGTTGACAAGTACCCGAAACTAAACTGTTCGTCTGATGAGATACGTGCATAACCAGCAGTGTTATGCACCACATCACAACCTCAGGACAACCCCTGACATCCAAAGCACGACGGCTTGCTCCTGAAAGACTAAGACTGGCTGGAAATGAATTCGGCCATATGATCACCCTTGGCATCATTCGGCCGTCGAATAGCCCATGGGCATCCCCACTTCATATGGTACAGAAAGAAGGTAGCAACGATCGCAACCCACTGGTGATAAGCGGCGAGTGGACGCCAAAATAACATCTGACTGCTATCCCTTGCCCCACACACACAACCTAACGACAACACTATCTGGCGCAACTGTTTTCTCAGAAATAGGCTCGGTTGGCGCATACAACCAAATCCCGATGGCACCAGATGACATTCCGAAAACGACTGTCATTACGCCTTCCGAACTGTTTGAATTTCTATGTATACCATTCGGTCTGCGGAAATGCAGTAGAAACGTTCCAACGCTTCATTGACGAAGTATTTCGCGGTCTCGACTTTGTATACGCATACGTAGACGAGTGCCTCATTGTGAATCCAAACAAAGAAACTCACCTTAGACACTCGGACTTGGCGTTCGATAGGTTACGCCCACATGGTGTTACCATTAATATTCAAAAGTGTCGGATGGGTGTGGAATCACCAGACATTCTCAGCCACACCACTGACTACAAGAGTATCCGCCAATCGGCTAGTAATGTTGAAGCGATTCTGGACTTTCCGGAGCCAAATAAAGTATTTATCAGTAAGAGACGAAATGCGTCCATCTACTCTACGACGATGTTGTCACGAATGATATAGAAGTGAGAAAAAGGAAGTATGCAATGAGGAAAGTAGTAAAACACAACCAACCATAATGATGCGTACTATAGTCATCTCAGCAGTTTTACACATACTTTTAAATATAAGTGCCTCAGTTTATATTTTAGCTGATTAGTTTTCTCAAGGAAATATATTCCGATTTATAAATGATAAATATTTTCAATTAAATTATAATAATTTGTATACCATACTATTTATTAATTTATTAATAAAAATTTTAGAAATAATTGGAGTACTTTTTCACTTAATATTATTTACTTAGTTATTTTATATGTTTAAAACAAAACAGAAAATTAAAATTTTAAATATACCTCATAAAAGTAAATGTTCAATGAAACCATTGAACTATTTAAAATCAACATTCACAAATAAGTTGAAAAATGAAAATAATCATTCATATGTAGTAAAGTATCATCAAATTACTCATCATAGAGATGAAAATAAAGAAGAAGAGAATGATAATGTGAACAATAATAATAATAAAAATGATATTGAAGAGGAAAGTTTGAATCTCAATGTAATTCCTAAAATTGGTAATGATGAATTCATTGACGATGTGTTGAATGAACAAGAAGAGATATTTGAAATAGGTGATAATATATCAGAGAGAACACTTTCAGATCTTATTCATTCATATACACTATCTGATTTATCAATGTATATTAATGAAATAGACGAGTGTATTTCAGGTTTATCACAAGAACAAAATCATTTGGATTCATTAATGAATATAATAAGTGAAATTGAGAAAACAGTCGATTTCTCAGATATCGATACTGACTACAATGATAGTCAGACAATACCAATTAATATGAAACAACAATTATTTCATGATTTCAAATTAATATCAAATAGGCAGAAATTAAACGTCACGTACAAGGTCATTCGTGGAGTGAGACGCTCAAAGGCCATTTCCAAGTGAAATTTTAACAGCTGATATTTAACGTCTACCTATCAAATACAAATGTTCAAATAGTTTATACGATTGGAAGTATTCAAAAGTCAATGGTTTATAATTACTCATTTACTTTATTTATAATTTACAATTGTTATTTATTAGTTACACTAACACCTTATATTTTAAATAGTTTAAATATTAATTATTTACAAAGTTATTTACCTATTTATATGATTCATTTAAATCTTTTAAGTTTCAACGTTACGCGGGATAATGGTAATGAACTGAAACATTTACAAGTTAGTTGTCACTATGACAACCATTATAATCAATCATCAATATGGGAACCCCTAGAACAGTTTCTTACATGTAAAATAAGCCTTGAAAAGACAGAATGTTTGAAAAATAAATCATCTTTATTGAATTTAATGAATACTTCAGATTTAACTAAGCTTATATCTAATTGTGAGAATGAATTAACACAGGAATTATTCAATTTTTAACAGTTCAACAATGCAACATATTGTTTTGCATTACTTCATTATTGGTTGAAAAATAAACAGTTTGATCAAATTACACGTATCATATTAACACTAATTATTCACGTATTATGTTCTAGATTAATTATTAAGGAATTTTTACTGATAACTGTATCAGACGAAACACAAAAACCTTTGGATATAGCATATTTCAAGTCGATTTGTACACATTGTAATTTAGATATGATAAACATGGAATAGAGTGAAGTGTGATAATATTAATTGGCGAAAAATTATATTCAGACAGCTGACGGATGCATTTCTTAAGTCTTCAAGAAGATTACTTTAGTATTAAATAGCTTATTTTTGTGGCAACTTCACAATTTGATTCATTTTCATGTCTACATATCTTAATTTTACGATCATTCTGTCCATTAGTGAGTTGATCGTATGTAGTTCAATTCAACTTTCAGCATAACTGTTGATTTAAATAAGGTTTTTTGCTCCCAATTTCGTTGTTAAACTTATTTTCAGTTAACTTTTGATGGAATTAAAGAACAAACTGTCTCAGTCACGAAAGAATATCATTATAATTTAATCATTCCCATTTTAAAATTATGAATAGAGTATTTGACAAAAGGAAACTCGGTGGCACAGCGGTTAGGACTCTCGCCGACCATGCACATGGTCCGGGGTTCGATCTTCTGCTGACGCACACCTGATATCTATGGTCGGCCTGCAAAATTTGGGCTACTGATATCACATGCTGAAAATTCCGTACTTGTACCAAAAATACTGTGTGGAATCAAGCTATAAACAAAAATAAAAAATAAAGTGGCAAATCTCCGAACTTTTAAGGGCTTGATAGGTTACTACCGACGCTTTATTCCTAACTGTGCCTCCCTGATTCAGCCACTAATAGACCTTCTTCGAGGGAATAACAAGTTCACTGAACTTGACGCGTACACCAAATTTGCCTTCATTCAGGTTAAAATGCGTTAGCGAATGCCACCATTCTTATGTATCAGGATCCAACGGCAGTGTTAAGCATTGCATTTGATGCACCAGACACTGCAGCCGGCGCAGTTCTGCAACAACTAGTCAACAAATAGTGGCAACCGCTCGCTTTTCTCTCGAGGCGTCTACAACTAGCAGAAATCAAGTATAGCATAGCAGAGAACTTCTGGCTATGTACTGTGCCATATGTCATTTTCGACATTCAGTGGAGGGTGGTGAATTTATAACTTTCACTGGTCACAAACCTCTGACGTACTCCCTCAACTAAACTTCAGATAAGTATTCACCGAGGGAACCACGACAACTGGACTACATTTTACAGTTTACATCGGATATTCGCCATATATCCGGAGTGGACAACTCTGTGGCTGATGCCTTGTCGCGCATTTGTTCCCTCACCCAAAGAGATGGCATGGACCTTGTGAAACTGCCTCATCTTTAAAAAGAAGATACCGAGCTTCAACACGAGATGTCGAGAACAACTCTGCAATTAACCGAGAAATCTCAGGCATAGGAAGAGACACTACTCTTTGTGACGTCTCTACGAGTACTCCTCGCCCCATCGTGACTAACAGTTATCGCCGTAACGTCTTCATTGCCTTTCGTGACTTATCCCACCCAGGCATTCGAACTACTGTCAAGATCATCACTAGTCGGTTTTCCTAGCCTGGTCATAGTAAGGAAGTTGGGGAATGGGCTCATACGTGTCTAGCTTTCCAAAAGCGCTATGTAGTAAGACACACCAGAAGCCCTCTTGGCACATTTCTCATCCCTGATGCTAGATTGGAACTCGTTCACGTAGATCTGTTGGACCCATCCAGAATCTCATGAACATACTTATATCTTAACCTGCACCGACCGTTTTGCACGGTAACCTGAAGCAGTACCCATCATGGAAATATCTGCTAAAACAGCCGCTCGTGTCTCTGTAGAACGATGGTCCGCAAATTGTGGATACCCATCCCCATGACAACTGATCGTAGGAAGCAATTCGAAAATGGCTTATTCTTCGCCCTGACTAAATTCATAGCTTGTATGCATTTTAGAACAACAGCCTACCATCCTCAAACTATGGTAGAACGTCTACACAGTCAGTTGAAGGCTAGGTTATCAGCTGCAAACAATGCACATTGGACTGAATGACTACCGTCAGTCCTCCCAGGCATACGAAACGTTTTAAAAAGTGATGCTGGTTGGATTAATGCTGAGCCAGCATATGGCACAACAATATGACCGCAAGGTGAATTTGTTTCTCCCTCTAGCTTCTCATTGGCTGTAGATCATGTCTCTTGCGTTAGCAGGCTTACAAACGCAATGCGTTCAGTTAAACCTGCTCCCCTCCGACCACAGTCCATAGACGTCTTTGTTCACCCAAGTTTGAAAACTTCCTCATATGTATTTGTTCATCATGACTCTGTACGTCACCCTCTGGAACCCACATACTATGGACCATATAAAGTCATTAAACGTAAAGATAAATTCTTTGCCCTGGACGAAAATGGCCACATGGACTCTGTAAACATCAATCGTCTGAGACCGGCCTACTTAGGAGGCAATCCCATGAGCCTCGAACTATTCCCAATAATACACAGGTAACCGAATATCCGTTTGTCTTCAAATAAATCGCTAGCCTGACAAAGGCAACTGAAACTTCTATCGAGACACCAAGGAAAATGGCTCCTGGATGAACTGTAAAATTTCCAGAACAACTTCATACTTCTCTCACACTACAAGACTGACGCAACCCAAACAATGTATCACACTTGTGGTACATATTTTGCAGGTACATAAATTATTTTTCATTGCATCCCTAATCATAAGTCAAATGTTTTTGTCGCCATATATGTTACATCCACTTAAAAGCTATATGTTTTGTCGATGTTCAATTTTTTACGCATTATTTTCTGTATGGTAGATGTACATCAAGGTTCTGACGTTATTTGTTGGTACATTTTCCTCGACAAGGTTCTGGGCACTCATGTTTTCTTTTCCAGGTGCAACAAGCACAGGACAAGAAGCACGAAATCCAACGGATGAACATCAATAAGCCATATACACACACTAGATTAGCATACGTAGAAAGCCAGTAGGTAATCCATCAAGCCTATTGAAAGGGTTTGACTAATGGTGCCAACACTAGGTTTTTACTTCCGGCTGGTTTCGTCGTCCTCACAACCCTATTAAGGAGGAGTTAGCCGTAGTGGTAGGTAATCCCCACTCATCACTTAATATCAAACGCTGATGCTCACTGTTTAATTTAACTTGTTAAGCTGAAGCATCCACGACATTCAGCACGCCGTCGTGTTACGTTCGGTCGTGCAAGATTTCTAGCTAGTTTAGCAGTCAACTCGCATTACGACTGGGTCCCGAAAAATACTTCTTAATTTTGACGATCAATTCTGGTGTTTTGTTTTGCCTTTGGTCTACGCGGAATGAATACTCTAGAAGTTGTGGGTATTACATCTTGTGTTAGCATACATCCATACTATCCGTGGATGTCTACCCCGCTCAGCTTCTAAGTGGTAATATTAATGAATAGATATCTGCGTATATGGGTCAGTGCATTCAAAAGAAGGTCAAAGTAGATCCTGGATCCAGCACCTTCCACTTTCATGGTTACCAACGTGTTTCTGAAGCTGAAAATGAGAAATAATTGGGGAAAATACATACATCGGAAGCAGTGGTATGGCGTGGATGATCACCTAAGTTCAGCACCAAGAAGCAAGTGAAGAGAAATCATTTTACAGTAGCTCGTTAAAAGGATATAGGTTATTATCTCGTCAAGTTATATTGGATTTTGGCAGCAGGAACAGTCGAACCCTGAGCACACAGAAGATGCATACGCTCTACTACCGCGCGAACTTTGAAAAGGGAGTGAATTTTACACGCTCTTGTTTAGTTATGGCATTTGTTGTGTTATACGCTCCAAAAGTCTGCAGATTAACTTTAAATCAGTTTATTCTGATCAAAGTTATTTTACTTTTCAGATCTGAGTCTATTTAAATTATAGGAAGTTGTATCTCATGACATAATAGTTGTATATATTTTTGTGCACTCATTGGTTTTTATCGCTGATTTATAAAGGTCTATATACATCTAAGTTATATTTAAATTTCTTTGCCATTCCGTTCTAGACAGTATGCCCATAAAATCCGCTGCGGAAGGGTTATGTGCCAATTCCCAGTGGATGAGGGAATGCAGTGTGATAACTGCAAGAGATGGTTTCACAGTATGTGCACAAACCTAACTCCTGCAGTATACAAACGCTGCTGCAAACCTCTAGAAACTGGTTGTGCAGTGACTGTTGTAGTACTACCAAACTCCGTATTACAGAAGCCATTGCCACTCTCAGTGGGGCTTCAAAGCTCATGGACTGCGAAAGTCTTTCATCACAGGAGAGGACTGACTACTTCTCAGACACCGAAGATGCGACTAGCGTCATTGACAAAACAGTACATGTTCCTAGTGAGTCTTTGTCAATGACTGAGTTCCCTTCAGCACAGAAGAACACTCACCACATTCCAGACACCCAGGCTGCCCCCACGATACTGGATAAGCCCTCCAGTGACAGTAATGAAAAGACTGCCACAAAGAAGAGGCGTACCAGGGGTCGAAAACCTGCAACTCAAGTCACCCAGGTACTAGTGGATCAAGCCTCATCCACACTAGTGAGAAGCAGGCAGATAAATCTTACTACGATTAGTGGGGAGAACACCAATGAATGGCGTAACGTAGTCTCTCGCAAAAAGCGAGGTAAGGACAATACATTTTCCACACTGCCCACGAAGGACAGAAAGACATTTACGCCGCAGAGCAAGAAAGCCACGGCAAGCAAACCTGATCTCTCTGACAGGTCGCTCATTCTCCACAAAGTGGAAGAGTCACTGGCCCCCGATCCCAAGACTAGATTTGAGCATGACCTTAACTTGGTTAAGCCCCTTTTAGACAAGCTACTGCCACAAACAGTATCAGGCATTACTGTACATAGCGTATATAGAATAGGCCAAAAGCCTAACCCTACAGTAAATCAGCCTGAACGTCTCCTCAAAGTCGTACTAAGCTCTAAAGTAGAGAGGGTTGCTATTCTAAGCAACTCTTAAAGGATCAGGCATATATGTCCGTACCGACTTAAGCCTAACAGACCGTGTCAAAAGACAGTCTGCGGCCCTAGAATTAAGCGAACGACGCCGAAACGGCGAAAAGAACCTTAAGATGAAGGGTTTTCGGGTTGTCCAAGTTCGCAGTTTAATGATCCCGAAACCTCTGTGGGTAGGCCGGGGAAGCAACGAACTGAATTAACAGTTTGCTACACAAACGCCCGCAGCCTGTTAAATAAACGGACTGAGCTGGTTAACATGATAGACTCCGGAAACCCGGATGTAATTATTATCACAGAGACCTGGCTCATACCCTATGTCACTGACAACGAAGTTAACCTGCCAAACTTCGAAGTGCATAGGGTGGACCGACTAAACCACAAAGGAGGTGGCGTAGTCATCTACCTCAAGAAATGCTTAACCGTGCGTAGTATCGAAGCACTCGCTCACGAAAGTCAGTCGTGCGAACTTCTACGATGCAGACTTAAATGCATAGGCCAAGACATTGACCTCATTGCTATGTACCGCAGTCCTGACTGCAGTGCAGATGATTTCCTGATAGAGAAGCTAGGCTCCTGGACCTCGAAATGTCAAAGTCTCGTAGTTGGCGACTTCAATGCCCCAACAGTTGACTGGACGAGCCTAACAACTCCATCTTCAGTCAACTCCTTTGATTATAAACTGCTGGAATCTATTATATCGTTAGCTCTATTCCAAAATATCGTTAAGCGCACGCGCTATGACTCGCAGCACTCCTCCTCAGCTGTGGATATAGTGTTCTCCCATGATGAGGATGTGGATCTCAAACAACATCTTCCTCCTTTAGGAAGAAGTGACCATGCTGTGCTCATTTTCAAGTTCACAGCAACGGCAGCAAGGGCAAAAACCCCATCTCGACCAAACGTTTGGAAAGCTGATATTAATGCAATCGTCTCAGCAGCCAACTCAGTAAACTGGTACATCAACCCAGAGTCTCAAGTAGAAGCCGCATGGAACCAATTTAAACAGCTTTACGCCCAAGTAACTGAACCTTTCGTCCCTTGGTCTGTCCCAAAGGGTCGGAAACACTGCCCTCCTTGGATAAACCGAGAGATTCGTAAGTTACTTAGACGTTAACACAAATGTTGGACTGTTTGCCACACTTGAGACTTCTGAGACCAGGAAATTATATAACACTGCTAGAAATAAAGCTATTGCACAAATCCGCCAATCAAGGATGAAATTCGAAGCACACCTGGCTCAAAATGCAAAGGAACAACCTAAGAAAATTTTCTCGTACATGAACTTCAGGAATAAAACATCCAATGGTGTCCCAAACCTGGCTATTGACAGTGATACAATCGAAGAAGATCAAGAAAAAGCAGAAGCAATGGCAAACTACTTCTCCCAAGTCTTCACACAGGAGTTGTCACTGCCTATAGGATCAGCTCTGGCTGCATCAGAAGAACATGGGATAGATTCCGTTGACATCGACCAAGGCATCGTGCTCAACTGCCTAAGGAAACTAGATGCAGGGAAATCAATGGGTCCTGATAATCTTCATCCAAGGCTTCTCAAGGAGCTATCAGCCCACAAAGCCGACCCTTTGACTACGATCTTCAAGCTTTCTCTCCAAAATGGAGTGTTACCGCGTGACTGGAAAGACGCCATAGTAACCCCCATCCACAAAGGAGGATCAAGACAAAGCCCTTCAAATTACAGGCCTATCAGTCTCACCAGCACTTTAATTAGGACACTGGAAAGAATCATCAAGAAAGCATAATGGCATGTCTAGAAAGTAGAAGCTTATTATCAAGAGCACAGCAGTGCTTCCGAAGGAACCTCTCATACCTGTCAAATCTTCTCGCTGCAAGAGGAAGCTGGGTCAAATCCAGAGACAACAGAAGACCAGTTGACGTCGTCTTCATAGACTTCAGCAAAGCCTTTGATAAAGTACCTCACAAAAGACTACTCATGAAGTTGGAAAGTCTTGGTACCAAAGGCAGCCTACTAAATTTGCTGATGGAATTCCTTATGGATAGGAGGCAGAGGGTTAGGATCAACTCGAAACTCTCCTCCTGGAGAGAAGTGCGTAGCGGAGTGCCACGAGGTACAGTACTCGAACCTCTCCTACTTATTTTGTATACCAATGAGTTACCTCTATTCACCGACTCCCCTATGGTCCTATACGCAGATGACTTAAAAATTTGGAGAGAGCTGAAGGGCAACAGTGACACGTTCACGTTGCAAGAGGACCTCAACAAATTGTCAGAGTGGTCCATAGAATGGATGCTCCCGATAAATGTGGCAAAATGTGCAACCATGCGCATTGGACAAGCAAGCACGAGCTCTTATGAACTAGAGGGAATTACACTTCCATCAGTTCAGACTCACTTGGACTTAGGTGTCATAGTTAGCCACGACTTAAAAACTACAGCACACTGTCACGCGGTGGCTGCACGTAGTTTCAGGTCATTATGGGCGATTCGTAGAGCCTTCACTAGAATCACCAGAGATATGTTCACCTCCTTATATACATCTCTGGTGAGGTCAAGACTGGAAAACTGCATCCAGGCCGCCAGCCCTTGTCTGAAAGGGGACTCACTTATTCTAGAAAGGGTTCAAAGGAAGGCAACACGTATGATTCATGGCATGACTAACTTATCATACGAGGAAAGACTAGACAGTTTAAATATCTTCTCCTTGTCATACCGTAGGCAGAGAGGAGATTTAATCACAATGTTTAAAATTTTAAATGATGACTACGGACCTGACCTATTATCTCTTTTCCCTCCCACCAGGTCGGAACACCTTAGAGGACATAGCAGGAGAGTTCAAAAGGCAAGAAGAAATCATATTGCTGTTGAGTACTGATTCTCACACCGAGTCATAAACTCTTGGAACCGACTCCCAGAAGAAGTGGTGTATGCAACCTCAACTGATTCGTTCAAGAAGGGTTTGGACAACCACAGAAATTTACTAGAAAAGGATTAACATAGGCTCCAAGCCTTCTATCCTCAACCAATAAATCTGAATCTAATGACCCTGCTAATGACCACGGAGCCCGCTTCGATTCTCAAGGTCGCTGCGGTGAGTAGTCATTTGTATTGATGCTAATTCTCACATGATTACTTTAAACGTCAGACGAAGTATTCCTAGCCCCTTTTAGTTTTAGAACCATCGGCTTCTATGCTTGTCATTACCTATTCAGTCTTGTAAAAATTCACTGTAACAAAGTTTTATACGTGAGCACGTGTTAGTTGAGGAGCTTCTGTAATGGATTGGTGCATCAACATAATGTTGATTTCACTGTGCTTTACTAGCGTTCTTACGTTCTGCAGACCGATATCATAGAATTTAACAACTTCAAAGTCGCTACGGACAATAGGAAAATTCCCAAGCGAGTAATACCAATTGACTGTTTTGATTTAGTTTTCCTGTGTGCTCATATGTGCGACATTGAAACACGTGTAGTTGTCATACCATCAGGTAACTCCACATAGTGGCTGGTGCATTACATTACTTTCTTCATGTGTTATTAGTTTACAGTTGCTCTTAAATCTGTCACTCATCAGGTATGTTGGTGACACTTCCATTGTACACCGATGAAAACTCTTGTAACTTATATGTACCACAGTTCTCTATGGACTGACTAGTTCATTCAGGTCCTGATGTAATACATTCCTGTCTTTAATGTTTAATAATAATGTTTAATGGTGCGTGATTGACAAAGAATAACTTAAGTGACGTTTGTTTCGAATTCCCTTTTGTGTCTTACAGCTTTAGAATAAAATTTATTACCGATTTGGCGATAGCCGGAGATGTTGCTATTGAATTTCTGTGGCGAAATTGGATTACTTATATAAAATTAAATTAGTTTCACCTTGTGTTTGTAAGTTAAGTGTGATAAGCTTAATGCAGTTGTGAATGTAGTCGGATAAACTAAAAATGTAGGGTTTGGTGCACTCATCATCATCAGTGGTTAATTATACAAGATTGAGTCCATCTGAAGTGCTTTATCCCATATTATGTATGGTTTCTTCTCATTGACTCTCCTTCGACTTGAAGTTGCAAGAATCAGTAAAAGCCCAAAAATATATTAGCTAGCATTTCTGTTTTGGTTGCTCTTGCTTTTACAAAGTAATCAGTGAGAAATGCTGTATGAAGTTGTGTTACACAGTAAATGTGTAGTCATAATACATATGCACTGTGTGAGGCAAGAAAATTAATAACATAACTGAGGATACTAAGTTAATCGAGTGGCTGAGATAAGTATTTCATTACAATACATTCAGTATGTAAAGTAAACGAGGTAGTCATAATTATATTAGCAGCTTGTTTATGTCAGTCTAAATGTTTTAAAGAACACAAAGTGTAAATCATTGGGATAAAACTGCCTGAAGAAAAGTAGGAAGTCGAAAAAAGTATATGAGAAAATGGTGTTTTGACAGTGGGAGCTCCAGCAAGGAATAAACCTCACAAGTGTTCTTAGTCAACAAAAATATATGGTCTGATTGTCACACTTCTATATTTGTGAAAAAACGCATGGCAACTGAACGCGATAATTTTCGTTGAATGCAACATATCTCAGTAAAGTCTACATTAGTGTTCCAAGAGTACTATGTCTACTAAGTGTGATCTAATAGAAATTTTATGAACTTATTTTCATATTCAACATGAAGTGCTTATATCAGGCACAATATCCTTATTTGCGTCTTTATCGTTGGGGTCAGATGTCGCAATAGTATCTCAATAGGTATATTTCCTGTGAATTTTAAACGTTAAGATAAGGGATTCTGTTCACTGTCATCAGTCCATATTCGCTGTCGTTGCTGCTTAGTTGGTGAATAGCGTTGATATTTCAGCTATCATAATGACAGCCGATGACTTGTATTCGTTCAAGGTCATTGGACTTTCGCACTCCTGGGACGCTATTGTTGAACTACGCCACTGCATTAATTCCTATCTTCCTAGGGTATCAACTGTCTCGTAGAGATCTCACATATTTCTAGGGCCAAAATGACTCCACTCCAAATAGTGAACACTTGATGAAGTGTGGGTTTTTTATCAGTATAAAGCGAAAGGAATGTGTGTCTGACTTTTACTATCAGTTTTTGACATACACTTCTCCCGAGAGAAATGTGTTTCCCTTTCATTAGTAAGTCATCGGGGAAATGTAGTTACATTACTCACCTTTATGTGTGAAGTGAACTGTCAGATGTGCGCTGCTGAATGGACTTAAAACTGAACGGTTACATAGAAATGTGTGGTAGAATATGAAAATATCTTTCATTTAAGTACAGCATTACAACACTTATTTCGTCCTTCAACAGGTCATTCTTTAGTTCTGCTAAAACTTAATCCGCAAATATAAAGCCCGGCAGAGATTCAGTCATTACTCCGTCAAACTGTCTGCATAGTACTTGATTAGATTGTAACTGGACATTCATTGTACATTTAAGCAATACGTCTCTCAGACTTACAATAAGTAACCCCGGATATAACTTTTGCTAATTGTTGGCAGATATAAACTACGGCTTCAATAAAATGCATGTTGGTGAACTAAGATTTTTCACCAGACTGCCGAAAATTTGGGTTCTTAATTCCACTAATAAACTAAGAAGTATCTCTGATGCCATATTTAGCAAGTCTGTCAGGCAAAGGTTGGAGTAACTGTACTAACCACAGTATGATCGTAAGGTTAGACGAGTCCGACTTACCTAGAACGAGACAGCACTTTTGATTTCTATTTGTTTGTCAAAATTTACACATGAAGTGATGCTGTCTAAGTTCCTCAGAATTATTTACAGTTTGGATGATATGTACTCATTGAATTAGGTCTGTCTTTTTCTAACTTTTCCCCCACGGATTTTGTTGGTTTTGTGCCTGAAAGTTGATTTTATACTGAAACTCACAATGGCAATTCTAGCCACATTGTCAGGAAGAGTGATGATAATATTCTTACTTAGTTTCGGTCTTTTAATAACCTGATAGTGTCTAGTTTTCATATGATGAGACAGTCTTATTCTCTATCTGTGCCGACTGCAATGACGAAATAAAATTGATGTAACTAGGTGTTCAGAGGCAATCGATGAGAAGCCATGCCTAGTTAGATGAGACGGTGAAGTCAGCTGTTTGTAAATAAGGGTTTTCAAACTGCACTTTTGCATCTATTCGCTTAAAATCCTTGCAAATACCGCAAAATGTAAGTACATTGTTAGTCCTTGCAGTCAAACTGTATCAAGAACTATACTAGAATAGCTTTGAGCTGACTTCTCACTGTTTGCAGGGAACTCATTTTGTGGTATTTGAGAAGTTCACCAAAGGTCCAGGAGGTCAAAATTCAATTTTGCACTGTATTCGGTGTATTTGATAGACTGAAGTCTCACGTATTCTGGAGGTACATACTTGTCTTGTGATGCGTTTACATACATATATTAGTTATAAGTGAATTAATCAAAACTAATTAAAAACTGCGTTTTGAGATGTTCTGATTTCCCTTAAAGGCTTTCGGTAGAGTTTATGGTGATGAATTTACCTGCTACTCATTTTTATTAGTGTTACAAATACCCTCGATTCATACAGCATAAATAATTGAAAGTCCTTTGTAAAATGTTTTGAAATAGTTCACAGCAATGCAGACGTATTTACTGACTGTCGTCTCCAAAATTTCGAACGTCAATATTTTTCATTTAATTATTCATCTGTGTCCGTTCATTTTGCTGTCTTCCTACTTCTGTTTCCTGACTCTGTGTTGTTTTGAATTTTAATAACACAAAGTCCTATATTGCTTTATCACTTCATCATTACTTGCCATTTTGATAATGAATGGGCTTTCTTGCTGAATTTATGTGTGACACTTTAAGGTTTGCTAAGGTTAAGAAATACCTGAATTTGCAGACTTTACTTATTTCATGTAAAGAGCCAAAGAAATCGGTATATATAGGATTCTGAAGTGAAGGTCGGTGGGTTTTCGACATAGAACTTTGCACATATGTGCGGCAGTCCAAGTCGCCACACTCCATGTAGCACACAAAGCAAGAGAAGAAAGTAGAAGAAATGCATAATATAGACAGTAAACAGAGGTGTGAGACAAAGGAATAGTAATAACGAAGAACAAAACAGTTTAATTGGAAATCATAAGTCACAAGGAGTGGATGCATCTGCGCCACTGAGAACGATTTTGAGCCATGTCACCAATTGTTTCCAACCATCGGTTTTTACCGTCCCGAGGACCCCAACCAGGAAGTCTACATCTTCCTACGTGGCTTAGACTAACTGTTGTAGATTTCATTGACTGGTGCCATGTTTTCATTTGACCGCCGCTAGCGGTGAAGGTGTATTTACAGGTCACTGCCACCCACCAGACATAAGATGGCAGGTGTGAATTATCAGCTTAAACACTTGTCTTTCAGCTGATAAGTTCAGGGTTCAAAATACATGACATCAACTTTACTGTAGGGAGCCGTAAAGCACATGTGCTTACATATCAATCATATGTCATAGGTTTTTTAATATAAGGAAACATGTTCCGGGTGATGTTCGCGGTTTAATAACAGTACAAGCTATTACTGTTATTAAACCTTTTTATAAAGCGTCACTTCTTTTGTGCAAAATTACAGTTGGATGGATGTGTCAACTACTTTTGGCTAACGTGAGAAAGATCAGTGTGTCGCATGTCAATTTTTGGAAGTGGTTAACAGAACAGGCGGTGTCATTGCTAAAGAGATTATTAGTCTTTCAAAAGGTGAATTAATGCCTTTTCAGTACTAGCAGTAGTATTTACTAGGCAGGACTTCAGGTGTAATATTTTTTACAGTCGTAACAAGATGGTTCTGCAACTTCAAGATATGTTAAAATCCCTTATTTTTTCTTTATAAGATAAAATTGTAGTTGGGAGTAGAAATCCTTTATTTTCTAGCTCTCAAATCTCTACACCAACTATGTGGTAAGTTCAGTAAATTGTCTGAAAATAGTGTCGATTCTATATTTATCTCACTACTTTCAACCAAGCAATATGTTTGTTTGCAGATATATTTTCGTTCTGTCTACAGTACTGTACTCTATCTGCTTGACACTACGTCAATATTTCTGGTTTTAGGAAATTCTGTCTTGACGAATCATTCAAAATTAGCTACAGAAACCAGCTAAATCATTTTCACGGATACAACCAACTAATTTCTTCTATATATGGCGCTGAGGTCTGTTGCCAGATTTTCACGCCTCGCTAATATTGGTTCACTATCTTTAACTCAATTTTGGTAAGTCCCTATCTTCTTTTTACCATCATTCATATTAGCCATCCTGTACAGTCACCAGTGCAAACTTGTTTCAGTATACGTCTCAATTCTAAACTTAGTACAGGAAGCACTGAGGAGTCTACAGTTCCAAAGGAAAACGACGGTGATAATGAAGGTCTAAAGGTTGAAATGCAACAACTTGCTGAGAAATACAGTGAACTAGAAGACAAATATAAGAGAGCCCTGGCTGAATCAGAAAACATGCGTAAGCGTCTAACAAAGCAGATAGATGATGCCAAATTGTTTGGAATTCAAAACTTCTGTAAAGACTTGCTAGAGGTTGCTGACATTCTCACAACTGCTACTGAGTCATCTCCCCAAGATCAATTAGAAGAGGGAGTCAACCCTTCCTTCGCTAATTTGTATAATGGACTGAAAATGACAGAAATGCAACTCTTTAAGGTAATATAACTTTGATTTTCTTGGCTTTCACTGTTACCATACACATTTGTTTGACTTCTCATAAAATTTCTTATAAAATAAAGACATACAATGTCGACACACAATGTCACATTGTTACCTATTGATCCTCTAGTCGCTATATCACATATCTGTGCACCAAACAGATACCAATAGAATAGGAGGTAGTACCTGTAAAAACCATTTTACAACTCATACAGATATAAAGGAAGCGGAAATTAATAATGCGGGACTTAACTAATCCATAAATATAAATGAAAAATGTCTCTGGCTGTTTATTTCAGGAATCTTTTTCGTCCACAGTTAAACGGTATAGTTCCGTTATTCACATAACTGAACTATGAATGGAATGTACATCTCGTTCGACTGCTATTTTAGATGACTGTCATCGTCAGGTAGATACAAACTGCGAATGACCCCACTAGGGAAAAAGCCGCAAATGGCTAAAAATGATTTCCTGGTTTTTATTTTCGATTTCGCTTATTCATTCTATATTTTACTTCAGTCACTTATTTTGCATACAAAACGTTTTACTCTCACAGGTTTTCGCACGCCACAGTTTAGTTCGCATATCCCCAAAAGTCGGTGAAAATTTTGACCCAAACCTTCATGAAGCCGTTTTCCAAGCTCCTGTGGAAGCAGGAAAAGAGAAGAATACTGTCGCAGTTGTCACTAAAGTGGGATACACGCTACACGGACGTACTCTCAGACCAGCTTTCGTAGGTGTATTCGGTCCTTAAAACGCGTAGAAAACCAAATATCTCGACCCAACTAGCAATACTGTTTGTTTCATAATTGTATTATCTGAAATATGATATAAAATTGATTTACACTGTTCAGTTTTCAATCACATTGATGGTTACCGTGGTCATCCTACGTAGAGGTGTTTCTAGAATGGCCATTTGTCTTTGTCTTATTTTTTCTAATGTTTGGTTGCCTAATTAAAGTATCAGATATCGGATAGTTGGTTCTGAGTGATTCAGTTCAGAAGCACTGCTTTAAATACGGGGCAATTCTGTACAAAGGAATGTTAGTGCAATTAGTGGTGTAACGACAGAAGGCAAGAGTCAGGCAACAGATCATTTATTAAGGAAATCAACGCATATTTATATATTTTCATGTACATTACTATGGATATTTAAGCAAACAAACACAGTCTTCCGATTGGTTGTTTCTCACGTAAAGTTAATCTTTCATCTATTTGTGACTGTTTCTTGAATGTCAAATCCTCTATATGTTAACTGCATCCGCCTACGCAAAGTCTGCTGTGGTCGGTTTTGAATCAATCTTTGTTCACATTTTCTCACGACAAATCTTGGGAACGTAAATATTGACGTAAATTACTGTCTACCAATTCGGCTAGTAGACAGCTCTCACCACAGTGGGAAATCTTCATTTTATATGATGATTCATACATTTTAGCGAAGAAAACACTGTCTGACTAAGTGTGCTAATGCAAGTACGTGGGAGGTTATTATTCTCATGACTGCACACACTGTGGAAGTTGACATCTTCCTCAGATACCTTAAACTTGAAGGAGTATTGGCGTTTTTCAACTGCAAAGCCATGGGGACAATTGCCTAAGGGTAGTCGCACATGGCCTGTTTGAAGTGGCTTTCAGAGTTGTACCCGTATTATGAAGTCGGAATGTACACTTTCTGGGGTCAAACAACATTGTGAAGTGGACTGAATTCATCTAACTTTGTGTTTTCTAAACCTATTGGACAAACAAATCTCAAAATATATGTAAATTTTGTTGGCTTAAAGTTAAACTGTAGCTTGCAAGTAATTCGCTCGAGTTAGACAATAAATCCAACATGGCACCTGTCTTTTTACATTCATACCTTAAAGCGCATATAACGTGGTTTTGGACCTAACAGGAAACATGTTCTTTAAGATGACAGTACATAATGCCACAAAATAGTAATACTTAGACATTTATGTTCAAAATCCACTAATACATTTGTATCTCTTGCTTTCACCGGCCATGATTCTGGCTGGCTGGTTTCAACGTTGAACTTTGCACAGATATACAGCAGTTCGAGTTGCCATACTCCATGTAGCACACAAAGCAAGAGAAGAGTAAAGAGAGATAATAAACAGAGATATAAGGCAAGAAGAATAGTAATATGAAAGAACAATATAATCTTATTGGATATGATAAATCACAGAGTGGACGCATCTGCGCCGGTCGTTGAGCAAGATTTCCACCCACATCACCGATTGTCTCCAATCTTCATTGGTCCTTACCATCCCGAGGACCCCAACCAGTCAGGAACTCTACACTTCCCGACGTGACTTGCTTAAACTAACTGTTATAGATTTCATTGACTGACGAAGCCATATTTTGGTTTGACCACCACTAGATCTTTTCCAACCTGATCCATTCTATGTCAGCAAACATTGCCCATCGAGGATGGCGATGGCTAGATATGCATGCGTAGCACATGTCCTAACCATCTCAATCGGTGTAACTTCACAACCTCGTCAATTGATTTCCACTCCTTACCTAGCACTCGACGCCTAACCCCAGTATTGCTCACCTTATTATACCCCTTAACACAGAAGATATAACGCAGACACCCATGATCAAAGACAACTAGCTGGCCTTTTCATGTCTCCCACTTTCAATGGCCAGGTCTCACCCAGTCATAAAGGAGGACTGCTGGGCAGCACTCACGTCGTTTAGTCGACAGCCGGATATCGCGTCTACGCCAGAGACGGCGTAAACTGGCATGTGCGAAACGAGCCTTCTGTATCCGTGCTGAGATTTCGTCAGCGATCAACTTGTCAGCACTGACGCAGCTTCCCAAATAAATGAATTGGCCAACACGCTCCACCACTTCACTCTCTTTAAGCTAGGAGTCGATGTAGCCCAGTCCTGTAGCATCACCTTACATTTGACGGCAGCGAATCGCATGCCAAACATTCGAAAATTGCTACTTAGTTCAAGGTGTTCGGAAGACTCTGCTCTATTTTGTCAGCATCTTCGCCTAGAAGGACTATCTCATCTGCATATTCTAAGTCAGCGAGATTATTCCCTGCTAGCAAGTCAATCCCTGAGTCGCTGAAGTCAGTAGTTCGGGTTAATTCCACTAGCACATCCATGATGAAATTAAGCAGAAATGGGGACAGTGGGCACCAATTCAGATGACAACTCTTCGTAATTTATTATCTGGCTGCATGAGTTCGAATAGAGTGCCTTGATCAGTGCAATGTATTTCCTCAGTATTCCCTTCACAGCCAAACATCGCCAGAGTACCTCTCGGTCGACAGAATCGAACGCCGCCTTTCGGTCAAGAAATATAACGATTATTGGACGCCGGTAAGTATGCCTATGTTACAGGATCTGTCGAAGGGTGAAGGAATGATCGATGAACTCTTTTTCTGGTCTAAAGCCTATCTGGCCCTCTTGTGTTTGTTCCTCCTGAGTGCTGCCTAGTCTCCGCATGATTATTGAGCCTAGAACTTTAGATATCATATTTGTGAAGCTAATCTACCTGTGATTATCACAGGAAGACTTGTCTCTTTTCTTGTAAATCGGGATAATCAATGACTAACACCAGCCCGACGGGACTTCCTCTGATACCCAGACGCTGCCTATTACCCTTGTTAACGCAGACAGTAAACCGTCCATGAACACCTCTGGAGTTATTCCATCGACTCCTGCTGCTTTGATCTATCTCGGACTAGTGACAGTTTTCACAACCTCAGTTAGTGACGGAGGACCGGTGTCTATATCTCATTCAGGGAGGTGCTGGAAAAGTTGAGCGTGGCTATAAGTATATTAAATTGTTCTTTCCAACGTTCCAGTTGTCTATCCTGAGGGCTAATTATGGTGCCATTTTTAGCTATTTATTATCACTTATCGTTCAGCTATTCTACTCCCTATTCTTAAACTAGGAACCAGTGCTGCAGCTTAATCATGCACTTGGTAGGAGTGAATTGGATGTCGAACATACTAAGATTTTCGCTTGGATTTAGGATTTTATTGACAGCATCTTCGCTTACATCATTTGTACTCTAAATCAGAAAGACTTTCTCCTCCTAACAGATCACTTCTACAAACACCAAAGTCCACCCAGGTCGCATTCATCAGTACTTCTACGGTTAAATTAAATAAATATAGTGACAGCAGACATTTCTAGCTAACCTCCAGTTGCCGTCTTCTCTAATCCTTCGTATGCTTTCAACCCGCTGCACGGATCCGAGTAGCGTTCCGATTAGCACAATGTGGTTTCTCCGCACATAAAGCCAAAAGAGCATAGGTAGGATTTAAGATGGTGTACTAATCCAATACACAAGACTGCAGTAGAAACACCACATAATTAACGTCATAAGCGAGCAAGCCAGCGACAGGATGGACAAAGAGTCATATGTTTTGTGTGGTAATAAACCATCCTACTTACTGTGGGGAAGGTTGTGTCAATATGACTTAGTACGGCAACCAACGATTTTCCAAAATACAAAGTCGTAAATAACTGTTCGGTGTAAAGGGAAAAGACTTCTTGTTACTTCACGCCATAGCATTCCTAACGGTAGTTGGCCTTCTACCTATCAGGCGAACTGACAGTGATGATTGTGTTTTAAAGCTTTGTCAGGAAAATATCTTACTCCTAGAGTCTTTTAAATGTGAACATAATGAAAGAAGTCATCTCACTCAGTGATCGTCGGCATCCCGCCAACGACTGACACTTAAGAGACTATTTTGTTGTAAGTTATCTGTGGGAATAGAGGTTATAAGGCCACATAGACTTTTGTAGTCCCATGGGAAGTGACGGATTCTCAACGTTGCACATAGTGTCAGAACCTTGATACTTTTCGCAACGACCCTGGGTACTAGAGGGTGGGCTAAGCATAGAACTTGCCACCACTCAAAAGCACGCGTATACTATGTGACGAACTTTAGAAAGGCCACAAGATGTGTACAGAAGGACATTTGCAACTACGATATGTCAGAACGCTGTTATGCACACTCCGAGGGCAGTTAGACTGACCTCCAGCAAACAAAAATGTTCAAGACTTGTCTGTAAACTAAATTAACTGAAGTATTAGTTGGTGAATATGAATTCAAACCTCCCACATGAGACTGGTGTGAATATGTAATCGTCTCAGATCTCATTTATCAGGATTAACTACATTGGGTCCCCATCCATACAAACTGTAGTACCGAAAGCCCAACCAGCTCCAAATACCGAACGACGAAACATCCGAGCATTACTCCTAACAGCTTCGTGTTACAGCCACACTCAGTGGTACCCAATAAGTCTTAGGTTTATTGACTTAGAATCAAGACTCCACCCCTATCAATCGAGAAGTGTTGCGGTACTGTTCACCTGTGTACCACACACCTCTTGAAATGCTCCCTTATGACCGGGCGTCTTACATAACCTCTCCTGAGGAAGTCCTACTCACTGCCTTCACGTGGCGGAGGTGTTTTTCACCAAAGTGAGAGGGCGAAAGCGGATGCCCGGCGCTCTTCACCGGGTTGACTGTCCATTGGATGACAGTCTAGGGGAGATGGCTAAACCCTGATTCCAAACCTCCAACGACTGGCGTATGAAGCTCACTGGAGCTCACCGGCAGACGTATGGACAAAGGGCTTGTTGGATGTCTGGCCTCATTCAAAAAGGCGTATGAACCGAACTCTGGTCACCGGCTGCCAATGGAGAGTGGACTCCCTACTCCACTCCTACTGCCTTGTAGGTCACACTTGGTTGTGTAAAGGCTAGAGCTGCACTCTCAAGCAAAAGGCCGAGCGATTCTGGGGACATCACTCGTACCAAATTCCCATGAAACTTCATGAACTCTCTTGCATCAAATCGCCGCGCCTGGGCAGCGATGATTTGAGATGTTCATGAAGCCGGCTCATCCTCCCGTAGGAGATAGCCGAAGTAAAGTAGTGTGTACCACGAAGGATACTAGTTACCCACTTTTTAAAAACAGATTCAATGAGATGTTCCTATCAAGATGAGCTGCTCTAAAGCTGCCTAAACTAAGCACGCTTTGTCTCAGGATTGAACCACCTCAGCAAAAACATGCAGTCCTTATTCCAAGTTAAATTGACTGTTAAGATTATTTACTACAAAACACACACAGCTAACCAGAATGCACGCCAATTTATGACCTTAAATTAAGTATTATACTGTCTAGAAGAAATGCTTGTGCCTAGTCATGCACTCAACATTAGTATCTCTCAGATATATAAGTGTTGGATTCATTTTATCTAAAAATAATGGACATGAGTAGTTGATGCCGCAGAAATACGTCATAGTTACATTTTTAGGTGCCAATAGAGTCCAATAACGAGGGCTTCCACTGCAAACGGAAAGTCATCATACTTAGGAATTCTGTAGGTAAGAACTTTTGACACTGCTGTTTTCTAGCTTAGTGTGGTGTTGCGCACTAAACGAAGAGCCGTCACGAAATTGGCTGTCTCAGCGAACAGGAAAGGTCAACTTCATCACCTACATTATTCACGCCTTCAGAAGATTACCACAAAGGTGATCCGGGAAAAGTCAGTGACCAATACATATGCACAATAACTGGAGGCTTTCTCATGGATAATAGCGATATTGCTTTTCGGGTTTAATACTGCTGTATTCTAGTTTCATAAAAGGCTCAGTCTAGGTAATGGTAGGCATTTTAAGCCGTAGGCTTTATGCTGCTGTTTAGAGTCAAGAGTCTTGAAGTCAATCATATACACTGTGGACCGGATGTTGGCAATCGGCATCAATTAGTGATGGCGTTATCAAATAACGACGGTCCGTCGTTCACTGAGTTCCACTTGTAGCTCGGGTTCATCTAATAGTGAAATCGTGAGCATGGTACCGGTGAGCCTCAAACTGCGACAAAATAGTTGTCCAGTTTACAATGATTCGACCACTAACTTAAGTTCGGGATATCACCACTCTACCTTTAGAAACGTCGATTCCAAGCGTAATTTCGTCTGTTTTAAGCTTTAAGACTTCAAATTTAAGAATCACCTACCAAGTAATTCAGTACTA
Source organism: Trichobilharzia szidati (assembly GCA_944472155.2). NCBI lineage: Eukaryota > Metazoa > Platyhelminthes > Trematoda > Strigeidida > Schistosomatidae > Trichobilharzia > Trichobilharzia szidati. Next base: position 66,058,081 of record OX235274.1, on the reverse strand, counting down.
GGCTGCTATACTTATTCAGTTGTGCAGGTCTCCCAAACAACGGGTATTTACTTCCCTGAAACCACTTTTTAAACGTCTTCTCCGGAGACCTATGTCAGTTGCAGTAAGTTGTATCGATAATCCAAACGCTGAGAATTACTTACCTGCAGCCAGCTTTTATTACCTGATGACTACTTTGCATATATTAGAAATAACCATCTTGAAAAAAATGCTGTCATTTTCCTGAAACATGTTTATTTGAGACACATCTAATATGTTGCAACAGGCAAGTGGTGTCCTGAAAAGCGTGGTACGGAACATACAGCCGGATTACACCGTCTTAATAATCAAGTACCGATTTCCTCTGCAAACTCCATCGGATTTGTACCGACTTAAGGGACAACTATTATTAACACTCATGCAGTATAAAATAGTAGTCCATAATTCTTCTAAACACTTGTGAATTCTAGGTATTGCCTCAAGTGACCGGTGCTCTGAATGTGTATATACGAGGTTCGCCAACATTTTATCTTTGTTAAGGAGAATGCATTTTATTTCCTCAACATGCCTACCACTTTTATTCATCAATCACAATGAGTCCTGAAAAACATTATTCTAGGTATCCCGAGAGTGGTTTTGAGTCATTGCAAAAATCGAGATATTTCCCCACAACTTCAAGCAGTTTGGAGGCATTCCGAGTACTGGTTTGATGGTGGCCGCTGGTGAATATGTATTACGTCGTACAGCCCTCAAGTGGCATGTAAAACACTGAAATGTAAATGCATAAAAAGACTACAATCAAAATATTTGTTCCCAGAACATCATGGGAGATGAGAAATTACATTCAGTTAGCAACTTCATGTTCACTCACCAACGGCTGTGGGACAATTAAGCAACCCGTGAGACGAGTTAACACACCGTAAGCAAATGATTTTACGCAAATTTCAGTTACACAATATTAGAAGACAACAGAGGATAACCGCATGTTGGTTTTGAAAACTCAGTACAAAATATTTATTACAAGTGTTCCTCCTTCACAAGCATCTCTAACTTTCTGGAAAAGACTAGTCATTTAAATGTACTACATACTGGCTTCAGAGCTATGCTTGAGATTCTGTTCTCTCTGTTTTTCTTCGTTATTAACTTGATGATCCAGGTGAACACGATTCGTTCTGTTGTCGGACTTCTTATGATGCTCCTCAGCGTCCCTTTTCGTTCGGTTTTTGCCACCCTTGGAACCCGCTATCTTGTCTTCTTCATAGTTATAATGTTCATATTCATCTGGCTCTTCAACGACGCTACTATCTGCCATAGCTGCTTACAACACCAAGTTTTCAAAATTGCCTCCCTTGGCACGGATTCGTTTAAACTGCGAATGGAAGCTCTCCCAACAATCCATTCTTCTTGAGTTTAATGTGCTACTCCTTCCCTACAACTTTTTGCACAGTTTAATTAGTGAACATACGGTTTTCGAGAATAAGGTTTCTAATTTTCCCTAAGATTGAGCAAATTATTGGTACACAGCCATACGAAAAATGCATACCTACAAGGCTTTGAGTAATTAATTAAAAGTGGTGCGCTTTCAGCTGCTTGTTTACTTCCAAAAAAAGAGCATAGAACTTCATCTAAGCTTTCAAAATATTTCCATGGCTGTTGATAGTTTCGTCCACTCTTTGGCATCACATATATGTACAATCGGCCTTTAGGTCTACATTAAATCTTTTTGATTTTTGAGCAACAGCGACCCTATATCGTTTTGTGTGAATCAACAAAATAGGATCAAGCTTTGTGTTTCCACAAACATTTCCAGTATGAAGAATATAACTCCAGTAGTGGACAGCTGTTATGTGGCCCTGCAAATAATAATAATCTACTTTATTCCAAAAACAGTACTTATAATACAGATTGGAATTCTCAGCATTTGTTACAATACTGCATCTGATTTACTCATAATATAAATAAAATTAAAGCAAAGCTAACCAGGGGAATTTGTCCACATTTACGATACAAAGTCAAAAATATTTGAAGTACGATTTGGGAATATTAAATATAATAATAATAAAAGCGAGTTTGCTTCAAACGGTATTGTCGATTCAGTTGGGAAATTTTAGCATGTTATAGGTTATTGAATCTAATGTTCTGTTAATATAGTATGTTGAGGTGAAATACAAAATTTACCGTTATAACACAGCTTAAATGATTTCCACACTAATGAAAAATAAAAAAATTGAGAGGGGTATAAACATAAGAAGTACAGTAGCAATAAAGCTTGATGTTATAAGGGTGGAGGAAATGGTTTATTCACTAGTGCCTAACATTATTTTCATCATATAAAGTACGTGCCAGATATGGTCTAGTGGGATTTTCGTACTTAGACAAACGTGCATATAGTTTTCTGAAAAGACTTCCTGTTTCACCTGAGATGACACAAGGTTGGAGCTGCCGGTAAAGTGGATGCTCACAGTCTGACAAAATTCCTTTAGCAAATTTGTTGAACGACATCAGGTGCCTATCATGAATGACGATGTCAACGATATGGCCCAACAGGATACCACTCGCCCTACTGACGGTCTTCAGAGTTCTACGAAGTATGACGTAGTCTTTTCTAAGCAATACAGGAAAGAATCAGGGTAAGCAGTAAAGAAGAATAGGTGAGACGTACGAGTTGACAAACTACTTCTGAAGGAGACAAAGAAGCAGAATCAATCAGCATCCATATAAAGTTTCCACGTCAACGCGCCACCTGGAGTATATTTCCCAATCTCCTTTGGAAAACCCATCATATCTCTGTCAAAAAATAACGGAATTCATCGATTGACTTTAGAACCTCACATTTCCTGAGAATGCTTACTATAGCAGTCCAAGTTAATCGTCTGCTAGCTTCCATTCCTCAATAATCGACCACATCTCTTCACGTACATAGACTGGTTCATTTGAGTGCTGGAAGCAACCGCTATATTTCATATCACCAGCGGGTTGTGTTTTCACGGAAGGATAGTGAATGCATTTTGTGCTATGAAAAATGGCCAAGTGTCTCTTATCCGCTTCACGTTTGCCTTTCGGTGAGAGTGTGCTCTGCGCACAACACCCTGGTACCGAAATAATCCTGAGGCCAAAGTAAACAAGAGCAGATTTTCGCAACTAGTTTTGTTGACTAAACCAAATTTCTAACTTTTTGGTCGGAAACCTGGCTTGGTCATTCCAACATTTAACACAAATGAGTTTCCTTAAAACCAAGGAGACAGCTAAATCAGTAGAAAAATTATATTATATTATTATATCAAATAGTTAGCTTTCTTACGTCTATTATTCCGTCTTCTATCAACAAAGTTGTACTTTATATACTATTTGGAATTTCGTGTTAATTTTACCGTTTTTGCTTCATCGGACTCATATAATTCTTGTTTGAATTGACACTGCTGAGTGAGAACTAATTTTGGATTCAACTGATGCACTCTTTGTATGTGGACTCCGGATAACCTTATATCTAGAGTTTTGCACCGTGTTTAGCTGACATATTTCGTTTCATAGAACAATAATATTGCATTTCTTCAACAGTCTGAAATCAATAGAATGCTATTTGGAGCCCTTTGGTTTTGTTTTGGAGTTGATCAAATGCAATCTTAACTGTTTACTTTATTTTGGATTTCGTCTGGTTTCTTTAGGACAATTTGATTTTGCTTCAGTTTGGGCGCGGTCTACAATTCTACATTACCAAGGATTATCATCGCGGCGCCTGTAACGCTTACTGAAGGCAGGTTGTAGTATTATAATATTGTAAACATCTAGAATTATATTTTTCACAAATAATGAGGTTTATGAGAAATTCAGAAGTCTTTCAGATAACATTACAGCAACCAACGGCGGATTTGTGTTATTGCACAAAAGATGAAGCTATCTTAAGTGAGGTGGGAGTTCATGCTCCGCTATCGTCTGTTTATTCCAGAAACGATTCGCTAAAGATAGGTACGTCAACAACAACTAAAAGTTGACGTAGACCGCGCCCAAACTGAAGTAAAACCAAATTGTCCTAAAGAAACCAGACGAAATCCAAAATAAAGTAAACAGTTAAGATTGCATTTGATCAACTCCAAAACAAAACCAAAGGGCTCCAAATAGCATTCTATTGATTTCAGACTGTTGAAGAAATGCAATATTATTGTTCTATGAAACGAAATATGTCAGCTAAACACGGTGCAAAACTCTAGATATAAGGTTATCCGGAGTCCACATACAAAGAGTGCATCAGTTGAATCCAAAATTAGTTCTCACTCAGCAGTGTCAATTCAAACAAGAATTATATGAGTCCGATGAAGCAAAAACGGTAAAATTAACACGAAATTCCAAATAGTATATAAAGTACAACTTTGTTGATAGAAGACGGAATAATAGACGTAAGAAAGCTAACTATTTGATATAATAATATAATATAATTTTACTACTGATTTAGCTGTCTCCTTGGTTTTAAGGAAACTCATTTGTGTTAAATGTTGGAATGACCAAGCCAGGTTTCCGACCAAAAAGTTAGAAATTTGGTTTAGTCAACAAAACTAGTTGCGAAAATCTGCTCTTGTTTACTTTGGCCTCAGGATTATTTCGGTACCAGGGTGTTGTGCGCAGAGCACACTCTCACCGAAAGGCAAACGTGAAGCGGATAAGAGACACAATTGCACAGTGACGATTACTAGGGTGTCTAACTGGTCACAGTGTTCCACATTAAGACACGGAACTTCATGTCAAGAGAGGAAGACTTGAGTCTTTCGTTAAAATCCTTTAGACTGAGTTGATTTCACACGGGCCACTAGAATTAACTAGGTTTGCAAGTAACTAAGAAAATTCTAATGGGCTACCAAAATTTGAACAACACGCAGTAGCTCGATTACACCTGCGTGTTGACAAATTTCAAAGCCTTCTGCAACTGATATATTCGATATGTTGCACTTGGCCATTTTTCATAGCACAAAATGCATTCACTATCCTTCCGTGAAAACACAACCCGCTGGTGATATGAAATATAGCGGTTGCTTCCAGCACTCAAATGAACCAGTCTATGTACGTGAAGAGATGTGGTCGATTATTGAGGAATGGAAGCTAGCAGACGATTAACTTGGACTGCTATAGTAAGCATTCTCAGGAAATGTGAGGTTCTAAAGTCAATCGATGAATTCCGTTATTTTTTGACAGAGATATGATGGGTTTTCCAAAGGAGATTGGGAAATATACTCCAGGTGGCGCGTTGACGTGGAAACTTTATATGGATGCTGATTGATTCTGCTTCTTTGTCTCCTTCAGAAGTAGTTTGTCAACTCGTACGTCTCACCTATTCTTCTTTACTGCTTACCCTGATTCTTTCCTGTATTGCTTAGAAAAGACTACGTCATACTTCGTAGAACTCTGAAGACCGTCAGTAGGGCGAGTGGTATCCTGTTGGGCCATATCGTTGACATCGTCATTCATGATAGGCACCTGATGTCGTTCAACAAATTTGCTAAAGGAATTTTGTCAGACTGTGAGCATCCACTTTACCGGCAGCTCCAACCTTGTGTCATCTCAGGTGAAACAGGAAGTCTTTTCAGAAAACTATATGCACGTTTGTCTAAGTACGAAAATCCCACTAGACCATATCTGGCACGTACTTTATATGATGAAAATAATGTTAGGCACTAGTAAATAAACCATTTCCTCCACCCTTATAACATCAAGCTTTATTGCTACTGTACTTCTTATGTTTATACCCCTCTCAATTTTTTTATTTTTCATTAGTGTGGAAATCATTTAAGCTGTGTTATAACGGTAAATTTTGTATTTCACCTCAACATACTATATTAACAGAACATTAGATTCAATAACCTATAACATGCTAAAATTTCCCAACTGAATCGACAATACCGTTTGAAGCAAACTCGCTTTTATTATTATTATATTTAATATTCTCAAATCGTACTTCAAATATTTTTGACTTTGTATCGTAAATGTGGACAAATTCCCCTGGTTAGCTTTGCTTTAATTTTATTTATATTATGAGTAAATCAGATGCAGTATTGTAACAAATGCTGAGAATTCCAATCTGTATTATAAGTACTGTTTTTGGAATAAAGTAGATTATTATTATTTGCAGGGCCACATAACAGCTGTCCACTACTGGAGTTATATTCTTCATACTGGAAATGTTTGTGGAAACACAAAGCTTGATCCTATTTTGTTGATTCACACAAAACGATATAGGGTCGCTGTTGCTCAAAAATCAAAAAGATTTAATGTAGACCTAAAGGCCGATTGTACATATATGTGATGCCAAAGAGTGGACGAAACTATCAACAGCCATGGAAATATTTTGAAAGCTTAGATGAAGTTCTATGCTCTTTTTTTGGAAGTAAACAAGCAGCTGAAAGCGCACCACTTTTAATTAATTACTCAAAGCCTTGTAGGTATGCATTTTTCGTATGGCTGTGTACCAATAATTTGCTCAATCTTAGGGAAAATTAGAAACCTTATTCTCGAAAACCGTATGTTCACTAATTAAACTGTGCAAAAAGTTGTAGGGAAGGAGTAGCACATTAAACTCAAGAAGAATGGATTGTTGGGAGAGCTTCCATTCGCAGTTTAAACGAATCCGTGCCAAGGGAGGCAATTTTGAAAACTTGGTGTTGTAAGCAGCTATGGCAGATAGTAGCGTCGTTGAAGAGCCAGATGAATATGAACATTATAACTATGAAGAAGACAAGATAGCGGGTTCCAAGGGTGGCAAAAACCGAACGAAAAGGGACGCTGAGGAGCATCATAAGAAGTCCGACAACAGAACGAATCGTGTTCACCTGGATCATCAAGTTAATAACGAAGAAAAACAGAGAGAACAGAATCTCAAGCATAGCTCTGAAGCCAGTATGTAGTACATTTAAATGACTAGTCTTTTCCAGAAAGTTAGAGATGCTTGTGAAGGAGGAACACTTGTAATAAATATTTTGTACTGAGTTTTCAAAACCAACATGCGGTTATCCTCTGTTGTCTTCTAATATTGTGTAACTGAAATTTGCGTAAAATCATTTGCTTACGGTGTGTTAACTCGTCTCACGGGTTGCTTAATTGTCCCACAGCCGTTGGTGAGTGAACATGAAGTTGCTAACTGAATGTAATTTCTCATCTCCCATGATGTTCTGGGAACAAATATTTTGATTGTAGTCTTTTTATGCATTTACATTTCAGTGTTTTACATGCCACTTGAGGGCTGTACGACGTAATACATATTCACCAGCGGCCACCATCAAACCAGTACTCGGAATGCCTCCAAACTGCTTGAAGTTGTGGGGAAATATCTCGATTTTTGCAATGACTCAAAACCACTCTCGGGATACCTAGAATAATGTTTTTCAGGACTCATTGTGATTGATGAATAAAAGTGGTAGGCATGTTGAGGAAATAAAATGCATTCTCCTTAACAAAAATAAAATGTTGGCGAACCTCGTATATACACATTCAGAGCACCGGTCACTTGAGGCAATACCTAGAATTCACAAGTGTTTAGAAGAATTATGGACTACTATTTTATACTGCATGAGTGTTAATAATAGTTGTCCCTTAAGTCGGTACAAATCCAATGGAGTTTGCAGAGGAAATCGGTACTTGATTATTAAGACGGTGTAATCCGGCTGTATGTTCCGTACCACGCTTTTCAGGACACCACTTGCCTGTCGCAACATATTAGATGTGTCTCAAATAAACATGTTTCAGGAAAATGACAGCATTTTTTTCAAGATGGTTATTTCTAATATATGCAAAGTAGTCATCAGGTAATAAAAGCTGGCTGCAGGTAAGTAATTCTCAGCGTTTGGATTATCGATACAACTTACTGCAACTGACATAGGTCTCCGGAGAAGACGTTTAAAAAGTGGTTTCAGGGAAGTAAATACCCGTTGTTTGGGAGACCTGCACAACTGAATAAGTATAGCAGCCTAGTACTGAATTACTTGGTAGGTGATTCTTAAATTTGAAGTCTTAAAGCTTAAAACAGACGAAATTACGCTTGGAATCGACGTTTCTAAAGGTAGAGTGGTGATATCCCGAACTTAAGTTAGTGGTCGAATCATTGTAAACTGGACAACTATTTTGTCGCAGTTTGAGGCTCACCGGTACCATGCTCACGATTTCACTATTAGATGAACCCGAGCTACAAGTGGAACTCAGTGAACGACGGACCGTCGTTATTTGATAACGCCATCACTAATTGATGCCGATTGCCAACATCCGGTCCACAGTGTATATGATTGACTTCAAGACTCTTGACTCTAAACAGCAGCATAAAGCCTACGGCTTAAAATGCCTACCATTACCTAGACTGAGCCTTTTATGCAACTAGAATACAGCAGTATTAAACCCGAAAAGCAATATCGCTATTATCCATGAGAAAGCCTCCAGTTATTGTGCATATGTATTGGTCACTGACTTTTCCCGGATCACCTTTGTGGTAATCTTCTGAAGGCGTGAATAATGTAGGTGATGAAGTTGACCTTTCCTGTTCGCTGAGACAGCCAATTTCGTGACGGCTCTTCGTTTAGTGCGCAACACCACACTAAGCTAGAAAACAGCAGTGTCAAAAGTTCTTACCTACAGAATTCCTAAGTATGATGACTTTCCGTTTGCAGTGGAAGCCCTCGTTATTGGACTCTATTGGCACCTAAAAATGTAACTATGACGTATTTCTGCGGCATCAACTACTCATGTCCATTATTTTTAGATAAAATGAATCCAACACTTATATATCTGAGAGATACTAATGTTGAGTGCATGACTAGGCACAAGCATTTCTTCTAGACAGTATAATACTTAATTTAAGGTCATAAATTGGCGTGCATTCTGGTTAGCTGTGTGTGTTTTGTAGTAAATAATCTTAACAGTCAATTTAACTTGGAATAAGGACTGCATGTTTTTGCTGAGGTGGTTCAATCCTGAGACAAAGCGTGCTTAGTTTAGGCAGCTTTAGAGCAGCTCATCTTGATAGGAACATCTCATTGAATCTGTTTTTAAAAAGTGGGTAACTAGTATCCTTCGTGGTACACACTACTTTACTTCGGCTATCTCCTACGGGAGGATGAGCCGGCTTCATGAACATCTCAAATCATCGCTGCCCAGGCGCGGCGATTTGATGCAAGAGAGTTCATGAAGTTTCATGGGAATTTGGTACGAGTGATGTCCCCAGAATCGCTCGGCCTTTTGCTTGAGAGTGCAGCTCTAGCCTTTACACAACCAAGTGTGACCTACAAGGCAGTAGGAGTGGAGTAGGGAGTCCACTCTCCATTGGCAGCCGGTGACCAGAGTTCGGTTCATACGCCTTTTTGAATGGGGCCAGACATCCAACAAGCCCTTTGTCCATACGTCTGCCGGTGAGCTCCAGTGAGCTTCATACGCCAGTCGTTGGAGGTTTGGAATCAGGGTTTAGCCATCTCCCCTAGACTGTCATCCAATGGACAGTCAACCCGGTGAAGAGCGCCGGGCATCCGCTTTCGCCCTCTCACTTTGGTGAAAAACACCTCCGCCACGTGAGGGCAGTGAGTAGGACTTCCTCAGGAGAGGTTATGTAAGACGCCCGGTCATAAGGGAGCATTTCAAGAGGTGTGTGGTACACAGGTGAACAGTACCGCAACACTTCTCGATTGATAGGGGTGGAGTCTTGATTCTAAGTCAATAAACCTAAGACTTATTGGGTACCACTGAGTGTGGCTGTAACACGAAGCTGTTAGGAGTAATGCTCGGATGTTTCGTCGTTCGGTATTTGGAGCTGGTTGGGCTTTCGGTACTACAGTTTGTATGGATGGGGACCCAATGTAGTTAATCCTGATAAATGAGATCTGAGACGATTACATATTCACACCAGTCTCATGTGGGAGGTTTGAATTCATATTCACCAACTAATACTTCAGTTAATTTAGTTTACAGACAAGTCTTGAACATTTTTGTTTGCTGGAGGTCAGTCTAACTGCCCTCGGAGTGTGCATAACAGCGTTCTGACATATCGTAGTTGCAAATGTCCTTCTGTACACATCTTGTGGCCTTTCTAAAGTTCGTCACATAGTATACGCGTGCTTTTGAGTGGTGGCAAGTTCTATGCTTAGCCCACCCTCTAGTACCCAGGGTCGTTGCGAAAAGTATCAAGGTTCTGACACTATGTGCAACGTTGAGAATCCGTCACTTCCCATGGGACTACAAAAGTCTATGTGGCCTTATAACCTCTATTCCCACAGATAACTTACAACAAAATAGTCTCTTAAGTGTCAGTCGTTGGCGGGATGCCGACGATCACTGAGTGAGATGACTTCTTTCATTATGTTCACATTTAAAAGACTCTAGGAGTAAGATATTTTCCTGACAAAGCTTTAAAACACAATCATCACTGTCAGTTCGCCTGATAGGTAGAAGGCCAACTACCGTTAGGAATGCTATGGCGTGAAGTAACAAGAAGTCTTTTCCCTTTACACCGAACAGTTATTTACGACTTTGTATTTTGGAAAATCGTTGGTTGCCGTACTAAGTCATATTGACACAACCTTCCCCACAGTAAGTAGGATGGTTTATTACCACACAAAACATATGACTCTTTGTCCATCCTGTCGCTGGCTTGCGCGCTTATGACGTTAATTATGTGGTGTTTCTACTGCAGTCTTGTGTATTGGATTAGTACACCATCTTAAATCCTACCTATGCTCTTTTGGCTTTATGTGCGGAGAAACTACATTGTGCTAATCGGAACGCTACTCGGATCCGTGCAGCGGGTTGAGAGCATACGAAGGATTAGAGAAGACGGCAACTGGAGGTTAGCTAGAAATGTCTGCTGTCACTATATTTATTTAATTTAACCGTAGAAGTACTGATGAATGCGACCTGGGTGGACTTTGGTGTTTGTAGAAGTGATCTGTTAGGAGGAGAAAGTCTTTCTGATTTAGAGTACAAATGATGTAAGCGAAGATGCTGTCAATAAAATCCTAAATCCAAGCGAAAATCTTAGTATGTTCGACATCCAATTCACTCCTACCAAGTGCATGATGAAGCTGCAGCACTGGTTCCTAGTTTAAGAATAGGGAGTAGAATAGCTGAACGATAAGTGATAATAAATAGCTAAAAATGGCACCATAATTAGCCCTCAGGATAGACAACTGGAACGTTGGAAAGAACAATTTAATATACTTATAGCCACGCTCAACTTTTCCAGCACCTCCCTGAATGAGATATAGACACCGGTCCTCCGTCACTAACTGAGGTTGTGAAAACTGTCACTAGTCCGAGATAGATCAAAGCAGCAGGAGTCGATGGAATAACTCCAGAGGTGTTCATGGACGGTTTACTGTCTGCGTTAACAAGGGTAATAGGCAGCGTCTGGGTATCAGAGGAAGTCCCGTCGGGCTGGTGTTAGTCATTGATTATCCCGATTTACAAGAAAAGAGACAAGTCTTCCTGTGATAATCACAGGTAGATTAGCTTCACAAATATGATATCTAAAGTTCTAGGCTCAATAATCATGCGGAGACTAGGCAGCACTCAGGAGGAACAAACACAAGAGGGCCAGATAGGCTTTAGACCAGAAAAAGAGTTCATCGATCATTCCTTCACCCTTCGACAGATCCTGTAACATAGGGATACTTACCGGCGTCCAATAATCTTTATATTTCTTGGCCGAAAGGCGGCATTCGATTCTGTCGACCGAGAGGTACTCTGGCGATGTTTGGCTGTGAAGGGAATACTGAGGAAATACATTGCACTGATCAAGGCACTCTACTCGAACTCAGGCAGCCAGATAATAACTTACGAAGAGTTGTTATCTGAACTGGTGGTGTCCATCAGATGCCCACTGTCCCCATTTCTGTTTAATTTCATCATGGATGTACTAGTGGAATTAACCCGAACTACTGACTTCAGCGACTCAGGGATTGACTTGCTAGCAGGGAATAATCTCGCTGACTTAGAATATGCAGATGAGATAGTCCTTCTAGGCGAAGATGCTGACAAAATAGAGCAGAGTCTTCCGAACACCTTGAACTAAGTAGCAATTTTCGAATGTTTGGCATGCGATTCGCTGCCGTCAAATGTAAGGTGATGCTACAGGACCGGACTGGGCTACATCGACTCCTAGCTTAAAGAGAGGGAGTGAAGTGGTGGAGCGTGTTGGCCAATTCATTTATTTGGGAAGCTGCGTCAGTGCTGACAAGTTGATCGCTGACGAAATCTCAGCACGAATGCAGAAGGCTCGTTTCGCACATGCCTGTCTCTGGCGTAGAGGCGATATCCGGCTGTCGACTAAACGACGTGAGTGCTGCCCAGCAGTCCTCCTTTATGACTGTGGTGAGACCTGGCCATTGAAAGTGGGAGACATGAAAAGGCCAGCTAGTTGTCTTTGATCGTGGGTGTCTGCGTTATATCTTCTGTGTTAAGGGGTATAATAAGGTGAGCAATACTGGGGTTAGGCGTCGAGTGCTAGGTAAGGAGTGGAAATCAATTGACGAGGTTGTGAAGTTACACCGATTGAGATGGTTAGGACATGTGCTACGCATGCATATCTAGCCATCGCCATCCTCGATGGGCAATGTTTGCTGACAGAGAATGGGTCAGGTTGGAAAAGATCTAGTGGTGGTCAAACCAAAATATGGCTTCGTCAGTCAATGAAATCTATAACAGTTAGTTTAAGCAAGTCACGTCGGGAAGTGTAGAGTTCCTGACTGGTTGGGGTCCTCGGGATGGTAAGGACCAATGAAGATTGGAGACAATCGGTGATGTGGGTGGAAATCTTGCTCAACGACCGGCGCAGATGCGTCCACTCTGTGATTTATCATATCCAATAAGATTATATTGTTCTTTCATATTACTATTCTTCTTGCCTTATATCTCTGTTTATTATCTCTTTTTACTCTTCTCTTGCTTTGTGTGCTACATGGAGTATGGCAACTCGAACTGCTGTATATCTGTGCAAAGTTCAACGTTGAATTCAGCTAGCCAGTAGGCAGCGTGATCAAAGCGCATGTGTGAAATAATGGGCGGCCGCACGGCAATCATGGCAGTTCTTTCTACTTAAAGCTAGAATGATAGGAAATTTGGACTGTTCAGGTAGCTCAACTTACTGGCTCTCGGGACACCTTAGTTCACGGTGTTACAGCCCTCTCTTGAATAACCCCCTGAAGAAGCGGGTTCGTAATCTTCAACCCAACATTAAATCTCTCGCAGCTGAAACAAAACTGTATTCAAACGAAAAATGCAAAATGGTATATAAACTACAACTTTAGTGTTTAAAGGTCTAACACTTGACGTAGCAATCCGCCCGAAGACGTTTTTGAATGGCACTTATGGCTTGGCCAAAAATGTAACGTATGATGTTTTTCAGTCAATTTTGAAAAGTCTTGTAGGAGCGGTGAAAGCTATGAGCGGGTTTCGAGCACAAAGTGATCCTGAAAGTTTGCCTCCGCGAATAAATGCCACATTTCTTCGTTTTGCCTTTGAGATACGTGCTTTGGCGTAACTTCAACCTTTTATGATGGGAGATGACGAGTGGACGTATTATCCTCCAGGTGGTTGTAACTTCATATCAAGAGAAACATTTCACCCTCCAAAACAAGATACGCTTATCACAGTGGTTCTGGTTCAACCGTTATTTTTGCTTATTTGGCTGAGAGTGGCACGCAAACTATGGAAAGCAGTACCATTGTAGTGAGAGCTGTCTGCTTTCCAAAATTGGTAGACAGCAGTTTACGTCAACGTTTGCTTCCCAAATCTTGGTGATGAGAAAAACAAGAACAAAGACTAGGCGTAGGCAGATACGAGTAGCAGATATATGGTCTGACCTTCAAAGAAATGGCCATAGAGAGACGACAGATTAACATTCAGCGAGGAAACAACCAATTCGAAGACGCTGTTTCTCTGCTAGCAATAAGGAATAATAGTGCACATAAAAATATCTCTTGATTTCCTCAATAAACGATCCGTTGTCTGGCCATTGTCGTTACACCTAACTTGTGGATTAGTAAGGCTGCTCGACCATAGCCCTTAATTTAAACAAATCTACTGAGGCCCTGCAAGCTGATATCCGACACCAAATATACATACCTGGTTTGACTCATCTCAGGGAGCCAGTCCAGTCTAAACCGCCCAATCTCTGACCAGCCACTTGGGTGATCGTGTAACGCCTTAAACCAAATTCATAATCTGCAAACAGATTAGCATGGGTTCACATCTGATAGTTTGGTCAAGCGGAAAAGACAAGACAAAAAATAAGTTTTGAAATGTGTGAACAGACGTAGTGGATATACGTAGGTGATACGAAAATGGTTAAATAGGACAGATAATCGAAGATATAATAATAATAATATTTTCACATAAAAGCATTTAAATGATTAACACACCGTTTGTACAGGCATGATCATATTCGGCAAGTGCAATTTGAAATGGAACACTGTTTTTGACATTAAAAATTGGAAAAATGGAAAGAATAACCTCTGGAAACTTTGTTAGAATAGATTACAATATATTGGTTTAAGTCTAATTTATAGTCTACAATATACTTATAGTCAGTCAAATTCATGCGGGAATTATGAAATGTTGCGTTAATGGAAGGTAAGAAGAGAGGTGATATGCATGTGCTAGAGTAAGACATACAGGATACAGGCTTTGTGATCATTATCATTTTGTCAATTAATAAGGGTTCAAAAATTAAAAAACTCCATAGTAGCGGGTAAGTGCAGCATTATTCTGGTATTAACAGATACAAGGGACCAACTTTGCGATGATAAACAGAATTCAGAATGGAATTTGTTCCGTGATTCGTCGTGTGTGCCAACGATATTCTGAATAACGCTCAAGTAATACAAACGTAGAAAGCAGCATTACTGTTCATTTGCAGTGCATCAATGCAATACCTTCGAGAGGAGAAAGAAGAAAACAGAAAGAGAGGTGCAGAGGCAGCCAGCAAATAATAATAATTTAAGCAAACAATATGCGATAAACGCAGGGTTTATTCCCCTATTTTGTTACTAATAATTTAGAGTCATTGAGTTTTATAGTGTTACATACTAACAGTTAGTTCAAGTTTGTGGTAGTAAACAACAACAAAAAATATAGAATAACAAATTTTAAAAAAATAAGGGCAAAACGAATAATGATTTTTACACCTATATAGGATAATGGGAATAGAAATTGGAGAAGTTAAATCCAAACGCCAAATTACATAAAATATGTAGAAGGGAAGAAAAACAAAAAGAATGATGATACTTATTTATGCTGTTGTTCTGATTTATACAGTTAGATGTCCTCCTGAAGTAGATAAATCTTACCATGAGCTTGTTCTCAAAGAGTTTATACACAAGCTTTGTCAAACTGGCAGCTTTTATTTTATTTTATTATCAAGGAGTTGGTGGTCACCACTTCAAAATAGGTTTCCGACCGATTCGGGTTTCATGTGTCTTACATATTATGTTGCACCCGAAACTGCGGCTACTATGTCATTGACTAGCGCGCTTGGGAAAAGAAGACTGTAGATGGCGTGGTCTATTAGCCGTTTGTTTATCCGAGTCGCTTTCATGTTCCTGAAAGGCATTCAAAGGAGTCCATATAAGCCAGAATGGGTATTCATGTGAGTTTTCGGATAATCACTGGAATACATACAGGTATTATTCCAGCCTCTCACAAGTTCAATTCTCAGGAAAATAGATTCAAGTTAGGCTAATGACTGAGACATGAATTTCAGGCAGTGTATGTTGAATGCAAGCTACAATACATTGAGCAAAAGAGTAAAGAAGAGTGTCAGGGAAGACAAAAAAATATTATGAAGCAAAGGCAAGTGAAGCAGAACAAGCTGCAGGCAAAGGAGACCTCGCAACACTCTACCAAACTACTAGGTTGCTACCGGGGAAAAGTTCGACACAAATTTAGCCAGTGAAAGATGACAATGGAAAGTCAATCACCAAATAAGTGGAGCAGAGGAAACACTGGGCTGAACACTTCAAAAGACTTCTAAATCGACCACCACCTACAACGCGCCCAACAATACCAACAACGGAGACAGAGCTGTGGTGAGAGCTGTCTACTAGCCAAATTGGTAGACAGTAATTTACGTCAATATTTACGTTCCCAAGATTTGTCGTGAGAAACAACCAATCGGAAGACTGTGTTTGTTTGTTTACATATCCATAGTAATGTACATGAAGTCGTGAGAAACAACCAATTGGAAGACTGTGTTTGTTTGTTTACATATCCATAGTAATGTACATGAAATGTATAAATATGTGTTGATTTCCTTAATAAATGATCTGTTGCCTGACTCTTGCCTTCTGTCGTTACAGAGCTACCAGTGAACATTAACTTCCCGACGAAATCAGAAGTCCTGAAGGCAATCAAGATGCTAAAAGCTGGCAAAGCAGCAGGACCAGATGGAATCCCAGTAGAAGCATTGAAAATGGACCCAGAGACAACAGCGGACTTGATGACACCACTACTGGAGAAGGTGTGGAAAGAGGGCAAGGTACCCGAGGATCGGAAGAAAGGATTCTTATTCAAACTACCAAAGAAAGGTGACTAAATCCAATGCAAGAACTGGCGCGGAATTATGCTCCTGTCCATCCCAAGCAAAATACTAAGCCGCATCATCCTGGAGAGAATCAAACATGCCCTGGATGAAAAACTTCGACCGGAACAGGCTGGATTCAGGAGAAACAAGTCATGCATTGATCAGATCGCCACACTACGGATCATCATTGAAGACAGCTTGGAATGGCAGTCACCTCTCTATCTCAACTTCATCGACTTTGAGAAGGCCTTCGACAGCGTCGACCGAGAGGTGATTTGGAAACTACTTCGCCACTACGGGGTGCCACCGACAATTATACATCTCATTCAACAGTTGTACGACAAAACTGCATGCTAAGTAATCCACAACGGGAAGCTTACGGAATCCTTCGAAGTGAAGACGGGAGTAAGACAAGGCTGCCTACCATCACCAATGATTTTCCTGATTGCAGTAGACTGGATAATGCGACAGTCAATGGGCAACGAGGGATCAGGCATAAGATGGACCCACGAAAGCTTGGAGGACCTGGACTTCGCCGATAATATATGTCTGATTTCCCACAAACTGGAATATATGCAAGTGAAAGGCAACAAGTTAGCAGAAGAAGCATCAAAGATAGGCCTTTAGGTGAACATGTTGGTCAGTAGATATGGTGGTGGTCACTAAGGTGAATTGCCCCATTCTGCAGGAACAGCAATATGCAATTTGACGGCTCGAAATTTCTATGAGGGCTGGAATCTTTATCTTGAAAAAGATAATAATGATCGCTTAGACAGATCATGCTTCTACCTTTAAACATATACCATTCGGTCAGTCTATTGCTGGGATGCGACCACGTGGGCTCTACACAGATTTATGGGGCATCTTATAAATTAACATGCTTTCCCTTGTCGAATCTTCGAATATCACTTCACAATGTCTCATCTCATCCATTTTCTAATAACGTCTTCACTTGCTCATTATATTCCACTAAACCTAACATTTTATAGCTCTTAATGAATTTGATTCGACTTATTCTATTCCTATTCTCTATAGGGTACGGTTGTGCACCAAATACACAAAAAGGTATGAAACGAAAACAACCGGCTTGTGGATGGTTGTATTTAAACCAAAAGTGGACATCATGATAGTAAGACCTATATGGGTAGCATTATACATTGCAAATGTACTTTGTCAGCCTAGGGATTATAGTCTCCCATTGTATTTCCTTTATGAATGCATCTATTAATGATACATTGCACTTACCTATTTCACTACACTTTAATGATTCACCTTGGCACCTTTACTTTTCTAAAACAGCTTACTATCCCTTGTAAACGTTGTACTCACCTCAATATTGGTTGGTTATCGTATGCCTATAAACACGGGTTGAAAACGAAACGAATTCGATTTTTCCGCGCAACCTGGAGGACTACTGTACAATTCAATAATAATACGGCATGGGTCAGACAATGAGTGTATTTATGTATATATCAAATATTTAGCTGTTGAAACATTATTAACTTGTAGACAATCTACTATTTGACATTACATCATACTTGAACGTGCCTATAAAAATGGCATGCATTTTCATGTAAATTTATGTTTATATGAAAATATAAAATTATTATTATTATTAGAGAAAATAGAGGTGACGAAGATTCCTGGCCAACAACAGCAGACAACAATCAGCATAAATGGAAGGAACCTGAAAGAAACAATTTCGTTTACCTACCTGGGAAGCATCGTTTCAACTACAGGCGGAACTGACGAGGATATCAAAGCAAGAAGCGGAAAAGCAAGACAAGCTTTCACTACTCTCAAGTCTGTGTGGAGGTCAACAACACTCAGCATCAAAAATAAGATCCGGATTTTCAACTCCAATGTGAAGTCAGTGCTACTATACGGATCAGAGACTTGCACTGCACGTCATAAAGAGCATCTCAAACAAACTACAGACCTTCATTAACAGTTGTCTTCGCTCAATACTCAAGATCAGATGGCCAGAAAAGATCAGCAACAGAGATCTCTGGCAATGAGCGAACCAACACAGCAGGAACCGATTGTGAAACAAATAGGCAGGAAGAAATGGAGATGGATTGGCCATACTCTGAGGAAACCATCAAGTGACATCACTAGACAAGCCATTGCTCGAGTGGAACCCGAAAGGGAAGCGGCGAGTTGGTCGTCAGTGCAAGGGTGACTTGGAGGAGGTCATGTGAGGAGGAGATGAAAGCGTGCGGGCAGAC
This sequence comes from Trichobilharzia szidati, assembly GCA_944472155.2. Taxonomy (NCBI): domain Eukaryota; kingdom Metazoa; phylum Platyhelminthes; class Trematoda; order Strigeidida; family Schistosomatidae; genus Trichobilharzia; species Trichobilharzia szidati. The sequence goes on along the minus strand of OX235274.1, from coordinate 66,039,340 downwards.
ATGGAGCCAGGTGAAGACTCTATCAGAGAACCGAACGCAATGGAGACTTGTGGCTGAAGCCCTATATTCCTCTAGGAATTTAAGGAAATAATAATGTTGATCAGTGGTTACGTGGTTGGTTACAGTTCGCTAGTCTTCGCGTCACTGTGTGTATCAAGTTCCTCTTCGAGACCGTGTAGAGCAGACTGGCCATGAGAATCGGAGTAGGCAGATATTGCCGAGGTCTTAAAATCTGTCAAATTTTCCTTGGCTATTTGAAGCTTTATAGGGCCTGAACGACAATGCTCGGTGGTTACCGGTAAATCATGTCACAGTGTGATGCGTGTCATGTTTCAGTTCACTGTCTGAAACCATTAATAATAATATTTTCTCATTTTTGTACATGAGGGACGCCAGTTTACAGGCATCATCAATTCGATAAATTACATATACGATTAGTAAGTATAGTTAGTAATGATAATATAATAAGTTACATATTTATTCCTACAAGTGCAGGACACACAAGTTGTATAGGCATGGATAAGTGTTATTTAAGTTGCATATTTAAATTACATGGTTTACGGTTAAATAACATGGTTGCTGTCATTTTATCTTCAGTTTGTGGGAAAAACCTGATAACTAGTGATTCGATGGACCACATCAAGAAATATAGAGATATTGACTTCGCATTAACAGAAATACCCAAGTATGCGTTGGATGGATTACAGATACTTGGGAAAATAAATAAAGCTTGAAGTCAGTTCCCTCATAAAACAATAATATGCGTCTTATAATGATATCTATATTAATTCTTGTGACTTCGAAAAAGAATAAAAGTAATTCAACGTAGTATGAATCAGTGGTAGAAGCTGCAATAGGATTCTCAGATTTAAATTTGAAAAGATTTCCTGTCGTCTGTAGGATGTGACCAGATGTGATGCAGAATGGTAAACGCTACTTCTTGTCGGTCAGTAGTCTGGAAAACCACAGAAAATTTACACCGACAGTTTGTAAGGACACGTCGGCAGCCATAAATATCCACCGATATATGTCATGGATAGCAAGATGTATGGTTAACAAATAAGTGCTAATGGCTAAAATGTTTGCTTCATAAAGAACCTACGTGATATCTTGATATTTATTTTCGTTTGGTGTGGGTGAAACAACACTCATTTCCGTACGGGTCTCAACTAGTAACTGAGCTTCACACGTTTTGCCGATACTTTGAAATAGACGACCTCAACACCCTTGTTTGCTGGCGGCAATAATCACCACTGACCACTGTTTCCCGAAAGCTTGTTGCATTGCAAATAGTGTGTTACAGTGCATCGACGTATAGAGTGAGAAGGCTGCAGTGATGTCCAGAAACATACTCTTTCACTGTATGCTTATATGCACAGTGTTCCTGACTCAGGGACCTTCTGTCGGAAGTGAGAGATTGTTTTCCCACACTTAGGCCATTTAATGCTCTATGAGGATATCTACTTTGTGCCGCAGAGGCGCAAGATATCCCTCATTCAGCTGATCAACAAGGAAGACCTGTGGCGACATTATTTATTACCTCCCATGAGTAATTTTGGCGACTTCTTCTGAATTCACGTCGTCATCCATTATAGCATCTCTTCAATTTCCAGGAAGTAGGGTAAATTATATGGTCAGTTTCAGCTGCCTTTGTCAGGCTAGCGATTTATTTGAAGACCAACGGATATTCGGTTACCTGTGTATTATTGGGAATAGTTCGAGGCTCATGGGATTGCCTCCTAAGTAGGCCGGTCTCAGACGATTGATGTTTACAGAGTCCATGTGGCCATTTTCGTCCAGGGCAAAGAATTTATCTGTACGTTTAATGACTTTATATGGTCCATAGTATGTGGGTTCCAGAGGGTGACGTACAGAGTCATGATGAACAAATACATATGAGGAAGTTTTCAAACTTGGGTGAACAAAGACGTCTATGGACTGTGGTCGGAGATGAGCAGGTTTAACTGAACGCGTTGCGTTCGTAAGCCTGTTAACGCAAGAGACATGATCTACAGCCAATGAGAAGCTAGAAGGAGAAACAAATTCACCTTGCGGTCGTATTGTTGTGCCATATGCTGGCTCAGCATTAATCCAACCAGCATCACTTTTTAAAACGTTTCGCATGCCTGGGAGGACTGACGGTAGTGATTCAGTCCAATGTGCATTGTTTGCAGCTGATAACCTAGCCTTCAACTGTCTGTGTAGATGTTCTACCATAGTTTGAGGATGGTAGGCTGTTGTTCTAAAATGCATACGAGCTATGAATTTAGTCAGGGCGAAGAATAAGCCACTTTCGAATTGCCTCCTACGATCACTTGTTATGGGGATGGGCATCCACAATTTGCGGACCATCGTTCTACAGAGACACGGGCGGCTGTTTTAGCAGATACATCTATGACGGGTACTGCTTCAGGTTACCGTGCAAAACGGTCGATGCAGGTTAAGATATAAGTATGTTCATGAGATTCTGGGATGGGTCCAAACAGATCTACGTGGACGAGTTCCGATCCAGCATCAGGGATGAGAAATGTGCCAAGAGGGCTTCTGGTGTGTCTTACTACATTGCGCTTTTGGAAAGCTAGACACGTATGAGCGCATTCCCCAACTTCCTTATTAATACCAGGCTAGGAAAACCGACTAGTGATGATCTTGACAGTAGTTCGAATGCCTGGGTGGGATAAGCCACAAAAGGCAATGAAGACGTTACGGTGATAACTTTTAGTCACGATGGGGCGAGGAGTACTCGTAGAGACGTCACAAAGAGTAGTGTCTCTTCCTATGCCTGAGGGTTTCTCGGTTAATTGCAGAATTGTTCTCGACATCTCGTGTTGAAGCTTGGTATCTTCATTTTGAAGATGGGCCAGTTTCACAAGGTCTATGACATCTCTTTGGGTGAGGGAACAAATGCGTGACAAGGCATCAGCCACAGATTCGTCCACTCCGGATAAATGGCGAATATCCGACGTAAATTGTGAAATGTAGTCCAGTTGTCGTGTTTCCCTCGGTGAATACTTATCTGAGATTGAGTTGAGAGAGTACGTCAGAGGTTTGTGGCCAGTGAAAGTTATGAATTCACGACCCTCCACTGAATGTCGGAATTGGCGTATACCAGAGTATATAGCCAGAAGTTCTCTGCCACTTGTACTGTACTTGGTTTCTGCTAGTTGTAGACGCCTCGAGAAGAAGGTGAGCGATTGCCACTATTTATTGACTAGTTGCTGCAGAACTGCGCTAGTTGCAGTGTCTGGTGCATCAACTGCAATACTTAACGCTGCCGTTGGATCCTGATACATAAGAATGGTGGCATTCGCTAAAGCATTTTAACCTGAATGAAGGCAAATTCAGTGGACACGTCGAGTTCAGTGAACTTGTTATTCCCTCGAAGAAGATCCATTAGTGGCTGAATCAGGGAGGCACAGTTAGGAATAAAGCGTCAGTAGAACTCTATCATGCCCTTAAAAGTTCGGAGATTTGCCACTGAATTTGGCTCCGGAAATTTCAGAATCGCTTCAAATTTACTAGCCGATTGGCGGATACTCTTGTAGTCAGTGGTGTGGCTGAGAAAGTCTGGTGATTCCACACCCATACGACACTTTTGAATACTAATGGTAACACCATGTGGGCGTAACCTTTGGAATACCAAGTCCGAGTATCTAACGTGAGTTTCCTTGTCTGAATTCTGAATCATGCAGTCGTCTACGTATGCGTATACAAAGTCGAGACCGCGAAATACTTCATCAATGAAGCGTTGGAACGTTTCTACTGAATTCCGCAGACCGAATGGCATACATAGAAATTCAAACAGTTCGGAAGGCGTAATGACAGTCGTTTTCAGAATGTCATCTGGTGCCATCGGGATTTGGTTGTGTGCGCCAACCGAGCCTATTTCTGAGAAAACAGCTGCGGCAGATAGTCTTGTCGTTAGGTTGTGTATGGGATAGCAATCAGGTGTCGTTTCGGCGTTCAGTCACCGCTTATCACCACTGGGTTGCGATCGTTGCTACCTTCTTTCTGTACCATATGAAGTGGGGATGCCCATCGGCTATTCGATGGCCGAATGATGCCAAGGGTGATCATATGGCCGAATTCATTTCCAGCCAGTCTTAGTCTGTCAGGAGCAAGTCGTCGTGCTTTGGATGTCAGGGGTTGTCCTGAGGTTGTGATGTGGTGCATAACACTGCTGGTTATGCACGTATCTCATCAGACGAACATTTTAGTTTCGGGTACTTGTCAACAATCGGCTGAAAAGTTGGATCAAATACCTCCTTCTTCTTAACCGGTGACAAGCTGTCACCTATGTAGGTGATACCTTTAGTAGACGGTCTAGTGGTGCCATCTATTAGTCGTTTACGGCGAACATTTACGAGTAGATCACGATGGTTGAGTAGATCCGTGACATCAGCAAGAAGGAAAATCCACTGTATAAGGTTGCGCAGACCTACATACAGATGGACGTATTTCCTACCAAGGTTGCAATAGGTTTCCATTCTCAGCCTGTCGATCTGCCCCCGTAGCACGAAGGACGCTGACTTCGGCAGCTGTGTCGACCAAGTAACTGGTTTTGTTGACTACTCTTTCTGCTACTACTCTCTGCAAAATACCTTCGCAGACTCTTTTTCACCTCCTTCGACATTTCGCACCTCTGCATCTCAACCATCAAGGGCTCTTTAAAAACCTATGATACTTATATGCGTGGAACGTATAGACTCACACGTAGAAAAGGATTTAACCAATGATGTTGTAAATTTATTGCCATATCAAACTAATCTGTTAACTTCTACTGTACTACCATCTGTTCTTCGCTTTGACTAAAATCCTTGGTTGCATGCATTTTCGAACAACAGCCTACCATCCTCAAGCGAATGGTATGGTAGAACGTCTACACAGACAGTTGAAAGCTGGTTTATCAGCTGCAAATAACACCCATTGGACTGAATCCCTTCCGTTAGTTCTCCTAGGGATACGAAACGCCTTAAAAACCGATGCTGGTTGTACTACCTCTGAGCTAGTATATGGCACAACACTACGACTGTCAGGTGAGTTTGTTTCTCCCTCGAGCTTCCCACCAGTGGTAGATCACTCCTCATACGTCAGCAGGCTTACAAACGCTATGCGTTCAGTTAAACCTGCTCCCCTCCGACCACAGTCCATTGATGTTTTCGTTCACCCTTGTTTAAAAACTTCTTCACATGTATTTGTTCGTCGCGACTCGGTACGTCGTCCTCTAGAACCCCCATATGACGGACCATATAAAGTGATTAAACGTACTGATAAATTCTTCGTTTTAGACAAAAAAGGCCGCGAAGACACCGTCAGTATCGACCGTCTGAAACCAGCTTACTTGGAAGGTAACCCCATTAGCCTAGAGCTAAACGTACCCGATAATTCACGAGTAATTGAATCTACTTCAGTCTTCGAAGAACTCCCTAGCACGGCGAAAGCCACCGAACCTTCGGTCGATCACTCTAAAAAAACGCGTTCTGGACGTCACGTTAGATTCCCAGAATACCTTCACACCTATTTCACATAACTGAGTGACACATCAATTTTTTTTATGTTGCGTCATTTAACACAAGTAAATGATGTTTGTCCTATAACCGTACATAAAATTAAATTAGATGTATATTTTTTTTCCCGATATTTTGAACTTTACATTATTTTGCTGTATAGTAGATGCATGTCATTTTTTTTGGTAAAAAACGCTTATTTGGTACATTTTTCTTGACAAGGTTCTCAGCATTCTTGTTTTCTTTTCCAGGTGCAACGGGCACTGGACAGGAAACAAACGAAGCACGGGATCCAACGAACAACATCCAGGAAGCTATGTACAGACACCCTATTAGCATAGGAAGACAGACCAGCAGGCACTCCATCAAGCCGCTCGGAAGATTTTTTTCACCCGTCAGGGAACCATCGAGATTTTTTTACTTCCGGCTGGTCATGTCTTAGGGTCCTCACAAACCCACTAAGGGGGGAGTGAGCTGTAGCGGTAAATAATTCCCCAAAATTATTAACCGCAGCAATCATCACTCAACATTGGATGCTGACCATCTCTGTTTAAGTCGACTTGTTTAGCTGAAGGCTTACGGTCAAGCATCCCCGCCATTTGGTGCTCCGTCGTGTCACGTGCGTGCACGATTACTAGCTAGCTAAGCATTCACCTCTACCCGCGATTTTGTCCCGAAATATAATACGTACTTTGGACGACAAAATCTGGTCTTTTGCTTTACCATTTGGTACTCGAAGAACGAACACTATAGTGGTTGTTGGTATAAGATCTTGCGTTAGTATAATCCGTACAGTTCGCGAACGTCGATACCTGCAGCCCCCTAAAATATCAAACTAATCTGTCAACTTCTACTGTACTACCATCTGTTGTAATACACTGGGAGACAAATTGTGACACTCCTACACATATATATACTCATTGAACCGATAGTACTGTTATGAACCTCCTAAAATATGTGTAAATTTTGTTTATTCTATATCTTCTAATTGTTCCACACTATGTACACGCAAAGAGCATATTGTCCTTATAAACCTCTCCGATGTTAAAGACTATTGCTACACACAACTGTCGCTGTTATCCTATGATTCATACATGTAAGCAACATCCAAATGCTCAAAATTAAAAAGATTCTTGTATTACATTTAATGATTTTATGGATATTAGATATTAAAATCAAATTTCTGCACGACATATGAATGTCTCACATGGACACGTGACATAAACAATTACACATACAAATACATAAAACTGATAGTCCTGCAGCAAAAGTACATAATATTGGAAATAACATGGGCTGCTGTGCAAATTTTCTTCTAATTTTTTTTCTTTTTTACAATTGTGTTTACTACTATTCTAAGTTACTATTTTTGTAATATTATAGAAATTTTTCTATGTATTTTTGTGCGTGTTTTCAACTTGAATATTGTAAAAATAGTCCATTCGCGGAAGAGAACGGACTATTTTTGTTCAATATTCGAAAATAAAGATATTATGGATACATAGCAGGTGGCTACTGTCACAGGCGACGGTCGCCGCCAAAGTATGCCGGCGGGATAGTTTCCCAGTCTTCGAATCATTGTCAAAATTATAAGGTTTTGACAACATTTCGCTTACTGGCCATAGGTATTGTGATACCAAAACCAGTCAGGGTTTTTAAGTGAACATGCTCTGGATTTTGACCGACCACGTGGGTTTCGCCATTGAGGGAAATTCGGTCGACGGTGGGAGGAAATACGGGGACTGTTTGACCCAGGTAGTTGCTGAACGGAGTTGTATAACTCTATCACCGCGATTTCGCCACTCGAAGTCCATTTAGTAATTGAGCGCATTTCAGTGACTGACCGTTGTGTTATTCCCATAATTTCACCCACAGAATTAGCTAAATGGTCTACAAGTAACGATGCCGCACACAACAAAGTTATATGGAGGAATTGACTTCAAACTTTATTTTTTTCCAAAATATTTGTAATTTATCTAACACATACTTGGGTTTTTTTTGTTAGTGCGAAGAAAATATTTATATATTTCTTAATGTGCTCCATTGAACGACTAACTATAAGATTGTACTCACTAACTAATGTCAGAGAGGATAGCAACCATGTAATTTCACTATAAGTCAAATTCATATAATGTAAATAATACTTATCCATGCCTGTACAACTGGTGTGTCCTACATAGATAGGAAATATACGTATACTTCTAACAACTTGGAGTGAAACAAGCACAGCCAGTACTGACTGTGGCAATTTGGATAAGAACAGCTCTCTTTGGAGTCCCTCATCGAGCTGATGTTGGACAATAACTTCCCGCATTCTCGTTAGCATGTTCACAGCTGACTGATCACCTAACTTGACTTTGCGAAATGATTCGTCAGACGCTGCCGATCCGTGAGGTCGTTTCTCCTAAGGAGGGATACCTTAAGCATCTCATAGGGGTTACTTACCTCTGGGCTTTGCATATGCACAGTTACGCATTCAGTTAATTGCTGAGGTAGAGCGTGGATATCTGCAAGGAACTGTGAACGTTGGTCAATGTTCCCATGTTCATGAAATCATACTCGGCTATATGAAACCTTGCTTTCACATTATCTTGCCAAATTCGCGCGAGCTGAATGCTTCTGTTACTTGATCGGATACGGATGAGTTTAGGCATTTGGTCACTCATAGAGAAATATATATTTTAAAAATTGTACATGAGAAATACGAAATGGAACGAACTCACCGGATTTGTCTGCGCATTTACCAAAGATTTAGTTCGCGGTAGGGTTCACCAGTTTAGAAGTTGATGGTGTTGACGTTAACGGGTAATAAGAATGGCACTAACACAAGATCTAATAGCAACAACTTCTATAGCGTTCGTTCCGTGTAGACCAAAGGCAAAGCAAAACACTAGAATTGGTTGTACAAATTTGTTTATTTTTCGGCATCAAATCGCATTGCGAAATGATTGCTTAACTAGCTACGGATCATGCACGAACGTAACAAGACGGCGTGCCAATGGCGTGGATGCTGGGCCGTAAGCCTTCAGCTGAAGAAATCGACTAAAACAGTGGAGGTCAACATCCAATTTTCAGTGATGAATGCTTTGGCTATTAATTTTTAGGAATTACTTACCACTACGCATTACTAGAATCCAGTAATTTTTCTTAAAACTGGCATTACTACAACTTTCGGATTATTTGAATTCACAGCAGTTCAAGAATAAAGCTTAAACTTTTCTCAGCCAGGTACTCTATAGCCTACTATTTACTCATGTCTATTATTATGGATTACGTATTTTATGCAAGTATATGAAAGCTGAAACCTGCAGGATTTGTCAGCAAATGTTTGTATTATTATGTTAGGATACAGGGGAATGATATCGGAAGATAGTCAGTTGTACGAAATCACATAGTACCTAATCTTGCTATCAACCATTGGAATAAGCACTTCTGGAATTTGATCTGCTTGATTGAAATGTCGACCGATATCTAATGCTTGATTTGTTTGTTTTTTTGTCGATATTCTTTGATAATGAATTTTCTGCTTGGAGTTATGGTGATTATTGAAATAAGCATTCTCCTCCGTATACCTTTACCTTAAATCATTTCACATACTTCTAAAATACTTATTAGATATGTCATAATATTCATCATCAGTTCAAATGCTAAGCATGAGTAGTTGAACTGAAGGGTATTGCTTCTTTTTAAAACGTCACACGGTAGCCTTTTCATTTTAAACTCTTTATTTAAATCATCTTATTTTACGTATTTCTGCATACGTACAACACACACACAATGTAATGTAGGCTTATTACAGAAAACCTTAAATCCAAAATCTTATAATGGGCATAGCACAGCAGAGACAGTTTTTGGGAAGGATTCATTCTAAGATTAAAGAATGCAGGTCAGACGACGAACTTGCTGAATTATCACTAATGTATCTGTAGATAAGTGGCACAGAGTAAATTAAAAATAGAAAAATATCTATGCTGCGATTGAGCTTAATCAGGAGCCAGTTAGGAGGTTGTTTGTGACCAATCTCACAAGGTAGTCTATTATCTGTGATGCTAGCAAAGCTATTTTTACTAGTGCGAATTTCTTTTTGAGTAAAACATAAAATAGTAATCCCAGGCATTGACTAATGGAAAAAATGGGGGTCGTTCTTCAGTCACCAACTACCTCATCCAACTTCGCTTCCCAAATATTCTAACGTTTCTCTTCGTCAGTAAGGTCCATAAATACTTAAATGCTGATAGCTCTTGCCAAGTATATGAAAGAGTACACTAAGCTTACTGAAACAACACTTTTGAAAACATATTACTACATTTAACCTAAGGTTCTATGCATTAATGTCACATGGAGTGGCCTTCAAATGCACCAATAAATGTGTGATATTACTACAATAAAGAGATTGGGATATTTAAATCTTAAACATTTTAGAAATGAACTGCTAACGCAAAAAAAGATTTTGATTGATTTCGAGTGAATTCCAAAATAATTATTTTGTGATTATACAAAACATTTAGATGAATACATACATATAATTTAATCACAACAAGATTTTGTTAGTCTGCTAGCACAGATTACAATGTTTTCAGGAGTAACTTCAGATTTTGCATAAGATACAAAATGAGCATCAGGAAATTTCAATTCATGTTTAATATACATAAGACGACCCCAATCAATTAGATGTTTGGATATTTTACCGATTCTCATTTTGTAGTTGACATCTAGACTGCGACTGGGATAAAAAATATTGAAGCAAGAGGTCAAAAGTTAGTAATGATTAAAGTACAAGTAAAATTTTTTTATATTATTACACATATATATTATATGGAACTTAAGAATAAGCATTTATTTGTGGAGGCTAATACATTGTTTTGAAACACCCTAAAAAATTGCGATACACGGAGAAAGAAACATGCATATGGTGTCATCAGAGATTTGTAAAACTAACAGACATCAACACACCATCAAAACAAAATGAATGATTTCCGACATGTTACCAAAAGAATACTGTTAGTACAGAAAATCTTCTTTTTAGTCGTGAAGTCATGATTTTTGCACGTACTGATATGATGTCGTGATTGGACAGTTTTGATTCGTTTACTTATGGCTTGAATTTATGAGGTTTTGAAAATATAATATACCACAAGTTTATCTAATAAAGGTTATTATTGTTCCGGTCATCGTTTTCCCCAGGTTGACTTTTATGTCAGTCTCAGTGTAAAAGATAATTTCAGGTGATCAGTTGCTTATAGTGTTGTGTTCTGGAGGCGCATTCTAGTCAAGTTAGACGAATCCACAACTCAGTATCACTTCATCATAACTATTTAAACATTAATTATTGTTGAAAAATGGTGTCATTTACTTGGTAATGGCAAACGGTGGAATCCAGGAGGCACATTCCATCCTATCTAGAACTTGTCATAAACGCGATGTACCTGTGCGCTCCTCGTGAGTGATGACAGTGTCTTTACTGAAACTTGACAAAGGTTAATTAATTATTTTGATCAAGTATAGTCAATCAACGAGGAAATTGAAAACATTTTCAATGCATTGTGTTTTGATAAAATTATCAACGATTTTTTCAGCTCTATAACTTGATGAACAAATTTATAAGCAGTGTAGTGTGCTTAAACACTCACGTAAATTTATCATAAAATCTCGTAATAGGAATAACAATAATAAGGCATTAGAGACTTTATGCAAATAATTTGGATATCAGCAAAAATAAGAAGAAAGGAAATACTGTTTTACTAATGTACCTTACATGAGTGTTACATTCAGAATTCATTGATAAAAAGACAGTCAAAGAGCACTTTGCATGTCCTTCTATAAATACTTTGCTCGACAAAATACGTATTTATGTATTAAATGTATAAATAAAATACATTTTGCATCAGTGGTTCAATAATGCTCACCAGCCACCTACGTCATCTGGATTCAATTCCCTACCGACGCACTTCTGAACTACCCTTAGCAGGCGGTTAGTCCGTTAAATAGGTAAGATTAGGTGTCAGGCTAGCAACCCCACTCCGTAGAAACAACATCATCACTACTAGACTCCAAAGCTCAAGCTTGAAGCCGCTCTATATCCTACTCAAAACACACAGGGATAGAAGAAAAATAAGATACACTTTACGATATAGAAAAACAAAGGTCTGCCGGCAAATCTTGCTTAAGAATAAAAAAGACTTAAAGTGAGAGTGAATTACAAGGTTTCACACAGTAAAAAACACTGGCACATCACAATAAATGAAAATATAACCCAATAAAAAGATCTAATAATATAAATTCAATTGATTTATTCATAATAAGAGTGCGTTTCTTTTATTCTTTAAGTGTAAAGCTTTTAGAAGGTCAGTCACACAGAGTAAAAACAATGACAATGGTGATGATAATGAAGAATAATCGCTGCTACGCATACTGATGCTGTGTTTGGCGAAAGCCTATATAAGTTGTAAAACCACTCAGGTATGACTATCTAAATGCGTTATTTAAACAATGAAGAACACTTTCTTCGAAGAACACTTTACTTCACTATCTGTATACAAAAGGAGTTATTCTGTTGGACAAAGTTGAAAGTTTCGCATTATGCTTCAGTGTTAATTGTTGTTAAGGCCAAATAAAAGTAGGACCCGTCTATGTTAAGATTCAAATATTTGTGTTGAAAACTGTAGAGTACATGGAGTTAGTGGAGGAGATTATTCTATCCGATTGGATGATTCACTTTTGAGACAGTGAATAAAAGCCATATTCAGCTGTGTTGTCAGCATGCTGAAAGTCTACACCAATCGAAGAAACTGTGTCACTCGCTTACACTAGATTGATTGCCTACGCAGATGCAGGCGATTCACACTCTCTCTGATTAGTAGATTCCAGTTCGCTGACATCCAGGTCAGTCAGCTGATTATCGCCTTTGTCTACTAACTAAGAGAAAACGGTGAACTACAAATGCCTTCCAATACTTCAGAGATTCTATTTTGTATTGCAGAATGTAAAGGTTGAAATTTATTAAAAGCCTAGTTAGAATCAGGCAGTTATAACATATATCAATGTAAACTTTGTTATTAACACAATCCGTAAATTGTATTACACTTATATACACACATTTTCATGATCAACATTGCCAATACCAATTACGGCAAAATATCAGGAAGATTCTAAAGGTTGATGTTTATTGCCTATTAAACGTTCGATCAACTCAACAACCCAGGAATGACATTTAACTCATCTACCAGCACCCGAGCATTACAAATGAAAAGGAACAACTGCAGTTGACATAAAAAAAAGCCACAAAAGTTTGCAAGAATTCAAAAATATTTATAAATAATTAGGGTAGAAAAGCTGTTGTATATTTTTTGTTGTCACGGCAGTGCAAGTACTTTTGTTGCACTACTTTGTTCAAGTTCAATTCAAAAATATGACAACCTTTTAAGTTTTCATTGAACTGAGTATCAACATGGTGTAGACTGTACATACTCCAGTAATTCTACTACTGTATCAGTTTCAAATTTCCCTGAAAGAGTTTTGACGTTAATCTAAGCACCATCTTCGGTACTAATTCACATATAGATTAAGAGAATTATACACCTGCATTATCAGAGTATGTCGAAATGTATAAAAACAGGACAGATGACTCAAAAAAGTGTTTGAAACTAACAGTACTGTAAGACATTCATCTTCATTGCCACTTTGTAAGGCCTCTTTACACCTCACATCAGCATTATCAGTACAGGCATCGAAACAATGAGATGATTTCCGCTGGAATCCACAAACTGCCCATGAAGCTAATGAAGTAATAAGTGAAAATTCATCAGATGTTATATTGGCCACTTGTTCTAACCAATAACGACCAGCCGTTTCATTCCATGAACACTTGTGGTGACAGCATACAGCAAACATTATTCCCGACAAGCTTAAAAAATAAATTTGAAGGAAAAAATGAAGCAGTTGTAAAGATATGCATAGATAAACTGTGATTTTCGAATTACCTGTTCAATTAGCTGCAAAGCAAATACTATCATTGTCTTATATTTACACTAAATAGTGAGTGCAACATTGAAGGGGAAGTTATGATTCACATCAACAGTTTACTGTTATTTATAGGAAGAATGATACACAGAAGAGACTGTCAGGACAGCAGGGAACGTATATGAATCACTGTTTACTTGACCTCCATATCAAACACTTGACCATAATGCAGATTAAGACTTATGCTATTGGGTCTTTATGTTATTCATGCTATCCAGTTAGAACATAATTTTCATTTCTTATACCTGTAATTTATCGAGCACGTGAAATAATAATCATATAAATGGTTCGAGGTGTTCCGCAGGAAGCCTTGAAGCTAGGTTTTGAGCTTATTGGTACTCGTTAGCAAAGCATGTCTGCGATCTTGAGACTCGAACCTAGGTCACCCAGTGCTGCAGTCACAGACATTACCACTGAGCTATTCAGGCTCACAGTTGATCTCCTGTAGGATTGTATTGGGTACTTTTTGATTGGACAAATGCGTGTAGTCCTTTGTTGGGTGCAGACTGAGTTTTATCAGTAATGTCTGTAATGTGACTATCATGCCAGGTGGCTCACCATCACGGTGTGCTGTGAATTGTTATTAGATGGCTAGTTGGCAGGATGTTTATATATATATATGTATATATATATATATACACCTTTTGACTGGAATGAGGGCGCTAGCTTTCTTTAGCAGGCTTAAAGGAGGTCATCTCTTTCACTTATCTAGGCAACATCGTTACATATACAGGCAGCACATATGAGGACGTCAAAGTCATCCAGAATCGGAAAATCAAGACAGACTTTCGTTAATTTGAAATCAGTGTGGAAATCTGACGTAAAAAGGATAGAGAACAAGATTCAACACCAATATCAAGACAGTTGTTCTATATGGTTCAGACTTGTCCTGTCACCAAAGCAGTTAGAAGAGTGTTCAGGCTTTTATCAACAGCTGCCTTCTCTATGAGGCTAGAAAACTAGCCCCTTAAAGCTACAACAATACTACAGCTACTGAAACGTCACACCTCAACCTTGAAGTCTTAGGTTCCACTCGGAACACAAAGCAGTTGCAATGGTGTATAAAATATTATTTGTAATCAGTAAACCACATAATAACAATTATGTTGACAAAGAAAACTTGATTAAACTAACTCAATTATATTTCCACCATTTTTGAGACATCGAAGTGATAAATCTGAAAAAATTTCAAAAACAGACGAGAAAACAACCAAACGTTACAAAAACAGTTAAGAAAACTTAGAGTATTTAAAGGCATAAGCATGTATGGATGTGGATGGTATCAAATTTGATCACGGATTGATATCAGTTGGAGAACCATTAGAAACTAGAGAGTAGTGGACAGCTGTTTCGTTCTAGTTTGTGACGCTCCGACAGTACGCACCTATGGCATCACCAGGGGTGGAACATAAGACCATTGACGATTCACCCACTGAGACGGAGTGGAATGGCCATTGATTCTAACTTGTATGAGTTCTCGATTTAGCGGCACAACCAGTCAGTGTCATCGGCAATTATTCGCCCTCACACAAGACCTGGTTACGACTTCTCGCTAGAACTCCAGCCAAATTCGTCCTACAGCCAGTCACTGGTAAGCATCCGATTAATTTTTTTCAGTTCGTTTAAAACTGCTACTAGCAATCGAAGTATTTGTTAGGCAGACAAAACGTTAATTACCCAAGTCTTTGCAGGAGTTACAGATAAGACATGTAAGCTGCCAATAAACCTCAAATCTGGGTTGTTTAAGTCCTCCTAACGAAACGCACCATCTCTAGTATCCATTATCGGATAACAGTAATGTTGTATTCAGTTAGCTTTTTGACTGCGATGCATAGCTTAACAATAAATTTCTGTTGACATTTAGCATCACGCAGCCACATTAGTTATTATCCAGAGATCCGTTTGCATATTTACTAATGAATTTAGTCTGATTGTAATATTTCACCTCCTTAGCTTGAGTGACAAAACTCACAACCATCTAAGTGTATTGGTGATAATGTCAGTAATCACGGGCAGTAATTTTGCTCGAAATATTACCAAAAACAAGAACTTATCATTGTGTGTAAACTACTGAAATGTAATTATAATTTATTTGTATTGTGGTGTGAGCTGTCTGCTAGCCAAAATTGGTAGACAGCAATTTACGTCAACGTTTACGTCCTAAATATTAGTCATGAGAAAAACAAGAACAAAGACTGACTCAACAACCAATCACAGAAGACTTCGCGTGGGCGGATACAATTCGCAGATGAAAGATTAACTTTCAGCGAGAAACAACCAATCAGAAGACTGTGTTTGTCTGCCAACAATAATCTATAATAATGTGCATAAAAATCTACAAATAATTGTTGATTTCCTCAATAAACGATCTGTTGCCTGACTCTTGCCTTCTGTCGTTACAGTATCAGTATTATTCATAAACAGCAAACATCTATATTGTTCAGACATAAGACGGTTCATTTTGTTTATTTTACTGCACTGTTGTATGAATTTTTGATAGCATGAGATAAAGTAAATGAAATCTTTCCGAGTAGAATATGGCAATGATAGACGTATTTAATGAAGGTTTCACTTGCGAAGACTTTAATCAGTTACAGGTTTGATCACGAGCTGACATCTCAGTTAGAGAAACACTGGAAAACCAGGAAGTATTGAACAGCAGTTTTATCATGGTTTGGGATATTTCATCAGTGCGCACCCACCGGCGTCCCAACTGTTTATCGCAGCTAATTCCACATCCGAAGAAACATTGACAATCAAACCGTAGCCAAATACACAATTGGTGTTACAATATAAGTGTATCACATAGTGTGACTTAGTATATATATGGAGAGAGACAAATATTATAAATCTGGAAGTACCACACATTGTTTTATATCAGGACGTTTCAGAAATGCGCATCTACAAGTTGGTGAGAGGTTGAACTAAGGGAAGTTTACTCATTTGTCAGGAAAATTGAGTGGGTACCCTAACAACGACGCTTACAGCAACATTTCTGTTTTCATATAATGACAAGTAATATATTATCTAGATATTCGACATTAAATTATAAATTGGCAAAATTGTTATGGGGTATTTATTTGGCCGGTAGTAAATTGTGCTACACAGTGATATCTAGGCTTCAGGTTTCAAAGTTAAACATATAAAATTGTAATTTCATGATTTTATGCTGCTATATGTGGCTTATCGCATTAAGAATTCTTCGTTTCCACCTGTGTCCACGTGGTGATCACTCAAACTGGGGCTCTCCTATATCATTGCTGGTAAAAACTCACCACTCAACCACTAAATTCGGTATTCAGTAGGATTTATGGCTACCTATAAACTCGATTGCACAGCTTTTGAAAATGATTCGTCGGAAAGAGAAGTTTTCCCGTTTGTATTATTATCATTATTATTAACATTTTTGTTTAATTTTATGATCCCACAGTCTTCATTTTGTAAATAAAATTAATACGCCAAAAAATGTAAGGAATGCCTATGAACATATAATCTGTTATTATTCGAATACTTCTGAAAGGGCGAACATATTGCCATATCCCAAAAATACACCAGTTGGAATGCACGCCACCAACATATTAGTAAAGACTATGAATATCATATGCAATAAACTGGATATGCTGCTATGAAACAATGAAGATGCAATTTTAGATGTTTAACTCTGAAGCCTGCCGTCTAGATATAACTATCAAAGAACATTAACTGCAATAGACTAGCAAAACTTGTTCATTAAAACTGAATAATTTAGGGATATGCTTTAAAAACACTTCTCTTGAAAAATGTTTCCTATGATCAACTTATCTTTATGAAGGATAGAATTGAGTTTTCGGGGTAGTATGCACTCACCTGTAGCATCACCGCACAAGTGTTTCGCCACAGCAATCACTGGTCTTTTATTCTCTTGTATGAGTTGTACACGAGCTGTGAAATCAAAGAAAAATATTACAGGAAGTCAAATAGAATCGTAATATTCTTTTTTAAAACGGGTGTTGAAATTACTTAGAATAACTTTATTTAACTTAAGGTTTACATTGAATGGTCACTGAGTAGTAACACATTTCATATGTCCAGTTCTTACTGGTAATGACTGAATTCTATAAACCGACTGTACAATACAGTCAGCAAGCTTGCAGACTCACCACTACTAGACAATTGAAGACAATGGAAGTCATCTTATAATAACTCATCATTAATTTGTATGAATATTTATTCAATTTTCTAGGATGAAAATTTGAATTTCTTTTTGAGTTCTATCTTTTCTCTCTCTCGGTGTCAATTATTACAACAAAGATGTGACATTGCTATTCACCAATTCGGAACGGTGCGCAAAATATCAGCGGTAATAACACTCAAGTTCAGTATATGTGGAAAAATAACTTTCATGAGTTTTATCCTAACCAAGAAGTGAACAATCCTAATACGTGATAGGGATTCGATTTTATATCTAACTAAATAGGATTCCAATAAATTTCAAAGTTTTTTTAAATTTATAATACTTTGAGAATCTGATTTTGGGTGTTTATGATCGCCATATACAAGTCTGAATCTGCAGTAATAATAGGAAATGAATAATATTCCATCCCAAGTGTTTTTTTCATTTACAAAAGAAGTCAAGACTTCAACACGAAATTTTATGAAACTATCACGAGAAATCTAAGTATTTCGACGATAATGAATGTAGAAATTCTACAGAACCTTTGCGCCTGATGAATTCTTTTTCATTCCTTGAGTCCCGAGTGAAACATAGGGCTTCAGACTTTGAAGTTTCAGTAGGTTTGTTGTTATTTAAGCAGTGAGGTTGGTGGCCCCACGCCAAATCTCGCCTCTTTTCCCGGCTTACTGTCGGCTAGCAAACTAGGCATGGCTTAGGAGTGCGTCGGCGAGGAATCGAACCCCGGACCACGTGCGTGATTGGCGAGCACTCTATCATTGGATCACCGACGTACTGATCATTGCTTTAATAAAACAAAACAGCTTCACCTAGCATTATTTATTATTTTGCGTTTCCTTTGAAAAATTAATCAATTCATGTGTATTCTGATGTACTATGAATGTTCTACCCAAAAGTTGAAAACATAAATGTTTATATGTGGAGCTCAAGAATACTGGACAAAGTGGTATGTGAGAAAATTACGAATCGTTGGTTGTTTTGTATCAAGTTTGCACAATTTGACAAGTTTAACATTCTACAATGAAATATATTAGCATTTCTAAAGACAGTTGTAAATGTTTTTGAAATAATGGAGAAGGTTCGCAATTTTGATGGATGACTAAGAAGTACTACTACTGGCTGAAGTGAGTGGTTTTGTGGTATTAAAACTAATAAATATTGGTGTTATTCTGTAGCAAATATTACAAGAATATCGGATGTGGGCTTCTTTATACTTGTAAAACGTAATATTTTAATATAACTGGCAGGGGATTCGTGGAATCCGAAGCCTTGTGCTGTAAATGGTATTGCTATTCACCTCATGAAGCTCGTTGTTTGAAATATTAAATTACCACACAAATGCTTACCAGTTTAGCAAGACTCGTTATATTGAAACAATTCGCTCATATTTTTGAGGAAGTATGCAGAATTATGCTGTTGTGTCTTTAAAAGTTACTTGACAAAAGCTTTACTGGACATATATTACATATATACAGCCGTGCTTACATACAGCAGTTCAGCCTATTAAATATTTTAAGTTCATTTTTAAGAAAGATAATGTGTTTAACGAAAGTATAACTTGGGGTACTATGGCACAATTTAGGTCCATATTAGATAAATTTATTCGATTCAGTTATCAATACTGTATCATTGAATATTATAACGAAATAAACTCATTTAATATGCGAATAATGTGTTTAACCCATAAAAGTGGGATGTTTGAAAGTTAATGAAGGCATAAGTATTGATCAGAAGTAAGAACACATTAGCGTAGTGAAACTACAAAAGAAGTCGGTTTTCACAGAGATGGTTCGATTATGAAAAAATTTCAGTATTTATTATCAACCCAAATAAAAGAGTTATAGTTACCAAATTGGGCAACCAATTCACCGATTATACTTGTGTGTTTTTTCATTTGAACGCTTCATACTACTTTTTTTTCTTCGATAAATTTCCAAAAGCCTCAGGATGGTCGGGGGTGGGTGCCTTGCGCTGCGGGTTGGCCACCCCTCCGCACACCTCTTGAAATGCTCCCATATGACCGGGCGTCTTACATAGCCTCTCCTGAGGAAGTCCTACTCACTGCCTTCACGTGGCGGAGGTGTTTCTCACCAAAGTGAGAGGGCGAAAGCGGATGCCCGGCGCTCTTCACCGGGTTGACTGTCCATTGGATGACAGTCTAGGGGAGATGGCTAAACCCTGATTCCAAACCTCCAACGACTGGCGTATGAAGCCCACTGGAGCTCACCGGCAGACGTATGGACAAAGGGCGTGTTGGATGTCCTGGATGTCTGGCCCCATTCAAAAAGGCGTATGAACCGAACTCCGGTCACCGGCTGCCAATGGATAGTGGACTCCCTACTCCACTCCTACTGCCTTGTAGGTCACACTTGGTTGTGTAAAGGCTAGAGCTGCACTCTCGAACAAAAGGCCGAGCGATTCTGGGGACTTCACTCGTACCAAATTCCCACGAAACTTCATGAACTCTCTTACAAACGACTCTCACCAAGCTACGGCGTTCCCGGTAAGCGACGCGCCCTGTGCTCACCCGGTGGCCAGTGTGAAAAGTAAGCCAGCTGGGAAATTAACACTTAGGAACCAACTATTTGTTGGCTGCTGGAATGTTAGGACGCTGTTGGACCCTGGTAGCCAGTCTATCACCATGCGTTCTTTATATGACTACAAGGTGGACATAGCGTGTCTATCTGAAGTGAGGTTGCCCGATCATGGCTCCCGCCGAATAGCCGTACCTGGAACAGATTCTTCATTCTGGTTGCTTCATAGTGGACCCCAGAATAATTCGGGACAACATGGGGTAGCATTTGCACTCAGTAACAAAGCCAATAATGCCCTAATATCGTTCGAACCGGTCAACTCCAGAGTTGCAATCGCTAGGTTCAAGGGTTCCCCACTCGACATTTCTGTTCTCGCTGTCTATGCCCCAACCCTCGACTCTGATGAAAGTATCAAAGACGAATTCTATGACAATCTTCAAGAGGCAATCAACAAAATCCCAAAGCGTGACGTTCTCATAGTAGCCGGCGATTGGAACGCCCGCACTGGCCCTTCAGACGACGCGACGAAACATATACTAGGCAAACACGGTCTCGATCAGCAATGCCGTAATGGTGATAGACTTTTAGCTTTTTCTGACTACAATCGATTATATATCACCAACACTCGATTTCAACACCCTAGAAAACATCTTCTCACCTGGTATTCGAACGACGGTCGCACTGCACATCAGATTGACTACATCCTAGTGCGCTCACGCTGGATCTCCTCGGTGGAGGACTGCCGATCCTATCGTGGCGCAGAGGCCGGAAACAAAGGGGGATCAGACCATACTCTAGTTCGGGCGAAATTCAAACTTCGTTTAACAACACGCCAGAAGGTGCGACCTCCGAAGCGTATCAATGTTGCCCCGCTTCAATGTTCGATAAAGCGACAAGCCTTGTCCAAACAAATCCAGGCCGAACTAAGCGCCGCAGATGAGCCAACATCCACATCTTCTAATACACCTGAGACACGATGGAATCATTTCAAAGAAGTAGTCTCTAAAGCTTCAATGTCGCATTTGGGTACCACATCCAACAAACAGAAAGACTGGATTTCAGAGCACACTATGCAACTATCCTCGCAAGCCAGAGACGCTCGCCTAGCAAAGTCTCCAGTTTATCGCTCCCTCAGGCGCAAAGCTACACAGTCTGCTAGGAATGATAGAAATCGCTATTGGTCTAATGTGGCGACTAACATGGAAGGAGCATCAAATGTAGGCGATTTCGGAAAACTTTATCGCCTTATACGCCTATCATCTGGCAAACGCCTTAACAGCCATGCTGTGTTACGCACAGCATCAGGAGAAATTATTTCGGACACCAATGGTAAGATGGAACGATGGGCCGAACATTTCAAGCAGCTACTCAATCGCAACGCTGGTCAACCGCCTCATCGACCGATACAACACTTACCAACACCCTACGTAGTTGACTGCGATCCACCCACTCCAACCGAAATAGCTAAAACAATTAACAGACTCAGGAACAAGAAAGCTCCGGGCGAAGATGGTCTACCTCCAGAAATATACAAGGCCTGCACTCCAGCGCTAATCGATTCGCTGCACTCGCTGTTCTGCTCAATTTGGGATTCCGAAACCATTCCTTCCGATTGGAGCACCTCAGTTTTGCTACCGTTCCACAAAAAGGGAGACAGGTCAATATGTGAGAACTACCGAGGCATAAGTCTGATTGATATCGCTGCTAAGGTTTTTGTTTCCATTCTCCTGAACCGCTTCGCTGCCGAACGCCACGTGCGAACAAGGCCAAATCAAGCCGGATTTCGACCTGGAAGAGGCTGTATTGATCAATTATTCACACTACGAAGAATTTTGGAACACAGGGACAAATATCAACAGCCGACGGTTGCTTGTTTCATCGACTTCCGAGCTGCATTCGACTCAGTTGATCGAGGAGCACTCTGGTATCTAATGGAGCTCGACGGAGTTCCGACCAAGCTAATCAACCTGCTCAGGTCATACTACTCCAACACCAAAGCTCGAGTCCGAGTGAACGGTGAAGAGTCTCGCACTTTTGAGGTAACCAGCGGTGTCCGGCAAGGTTGTCCAGCATCCCCCATTCTGTTCAATTTCACAATTGATTGGATTTTGCGGCACGCCCTAACCGAGCACCACGGCGTCCAACTTTCGCCCGATATTCACATAACCGACCTCGAATTCGCCGACGACGTCGTGTTACTAGCTGAAAACTTCCCCGATATGCAACAGGCGCTCGATCAGATAAACCACCTCGCGTCTACCATCGGTTTGGAAATCAACACTTCCAAAACCAAAATGTTTTCGAACACATCCACCAGCAATGATGAAATCTTATACCTGAATGGAGCACCTATTGAAATTGTACCATCCTTCAGATATCTGGGATCCATAATGCTTCCCAACGGTCAAGCGAAAAACGAAGTGAATGCGCGGATCTCCAACGCCCGGAATGCGTTTCTTCAGCTGAGAAGCGTTCTATGGAGCAAGAGGGAAATCAGTCTCAGGACTAAAATTCGGGTTTACCAAGCCTCCATACGATCCGTTCTCCTGTATGGCTGTGAAACCTGGCCTCTTCGCGCGGAAGATGTACGCAGACTTGAGGTAGTAGACCATTGGTGCCTCAGGTACATTCTGCATGTTCGTTGGCAGGACAAACTCTCCAACGAAGAAGTGCGTCGTCGTTGCTACAACACCAACCAAATTCCAGTACTGGTCCAACAACGTCGCCTTCGGTGGTTTGGCCATGTTCTGCGCCGACCAGATGATGACCTGCTCAAATCAGTTCTAAATCCCTCGCCATTACCATCTTGGCGATGTCGCAGGGGTGGACAGCTGAAAACATGGCTTGGTACAGTCAAGGCTGATATGGAGTGCCTGGGGCTACAAACCGTCTACGGACTCCGTCTGTGGAAGAAGAATTGGATAACCCTGTCGCAAAACCTTGCATCAGATCGCCGCGCCTGGGCAGCGATGATTCGAGATGTTCATGAAGCCGGCTCATCCTCTCGTAGGAGATAGCCGAAGTAAAGTAAGTAAGTAAATCAGACAAAATGTTTAATGTCTTATGTTAAAAATACTTCCTTTAATGAGAGTCTTTTATGATGGCAGTTACACACCCAGAAACTGATAGTGTACAGGTTAAAGGTTTCATTATTTTAATTAAGGCTTTCTTTGAACTTTATAAAGCAAACACTATGCGTAATAGGTAAGATACATACAGACTAAATAATAACAATAATAATAATTCGTCTATATGAGGACTATATCAGTAAAAAAAGAGAAGCCACTTACTTAGATCCAAGTCAGCTATATTAATTCTAAGGCGTGTAAAATTTCCTTCACCGCGTTGACGTCTATCCATCTAATGAATAAGGAGGAAGATTAGATATGATAAATGAAATCATACGAAAAATTAGAGAGAAAGTAAGAAAATAAAGAAATTGTATTGTATTCTTATTAAGCCACATGTGAAAACAGACCTCAATATGACCTAATCCAATTAGCTGAATCAGTGTTTTAGTAGACAATACAACTTCGAATAACCAGCAGAAAATATCAAGGTTATCGTAATACTGAAAAACACAAACACATTGTATTTGAATACTAATCCATAACCATTTTCAAGTGTTAGTTTGTAGGGATTTGATTGGTCTCAAGTTTGATCACAGACTGATATGATTCAGAGAACTACCGAAAACCAAAGAGTATTTGGACAACCATTTTGTCCCAGTTTGGGACTCTTCATCAGTACGTACCCAGGACCTTCAGTTTACGAGGTGAGCTCATTGATGATTCAGCCATTGCGACAGAAACAAATACTCCCTAGTTTTCAATGGTTCACTAACTGTTAACATTTTATGATCAAACTTGAAATGTCTATTCAACTTACGAAAACACAACTGATACAAATTGAATGAAAATTTCATTCAACAACCACGTGCATGTTTGCGCTTATGACGCTGAAACAAAGCCATTGTGTGATGGGCAATGATGCTACTATCAGAATGAAAAAAAATCTAGATAGGTGAAATGGCGGTCGAACTTGTGACAGTCACTTTTCCAAAGCAGGAAGGCTTAAAGTCATAAATCACAACTTTAACCGAGTATATAACATCCGTAAGCTGGATATGAACTGAGTAACCAATCGTTTTATTACACTACCTGATGCGATTGCTTTCTCATAGAAAAAACCTCAAAACATATTAGCGAATCGTTAAAACAAGGAGACAAACAACACATGCCCACATAACCGAAATGAAAATTTTATATCTGCCTGAAAGAGAATTTATCTTTTATTTTTATGTTTGTAGTGATGAATTAAGCACAAGATAAATTATTCAAAATTTTTCATTTTAAGTAAAATCTCATTCCGTATCTTACAAAAATTTCCACATTTAATTTCTACTTTGACAACTAACGGCAACACTTAGAAGTGAACCTATTTAGAGCACTATCTGTTAAAATGCTATTTGCAAATGGTTCCATGGTTTCATAGAGAAATCTTAAGGAAGAAGTGACATCTGCGAATCATTTCAACAGGCTAAAAGAATAAAAATACCTTTAAAAACCTTCCTTGTATCTTATTACGCAATATTCCTCCTGGATGTTACCAGCTGAATGGTATTTTGATGTGAGCCATTCACCCAAACTTGTTGAATCTTTTTCCAAAATTACTATAAATAGCTAGTTTCTTTTCATTTCAAGTATATTTTTTTGTGTCATTTCATTGTTTGCTACGATGACTGAGCTTAGTTCGACTCTCTTTCTCTCTCTCTCTCCCTTAATTCTTACTTCACTAATCTTATCTATATTTTCCAAACTGTCTGTAGCTGAAGAGAACTGTCTAAGTAAAATGAACCTAGTTATTCACTTTGAAGAACAACACCATTGTTAAAGAAAACAAGCCTAAAATATGAATTATTTTTTCAACAAACAACTAAATCAAGATGAAGTGTAAGAATTGTATGTGTCATTCTTTTATAAAACTGGCTATCCACATTGAGAATTGAAGGTGTAGGTTACAAACAGGTAAAATGAACTTTATACCAAAGTTTTATAGTTTAAATTCTTCTTTTTGTGTGTACAGAAAATTGATGTTGAAAAATTCTTTCTTCACACATAAATCTAGAGTATTTAACTTGATGACGTGCACAACGTTGGACGGAATAAACATTCACATACACAGAAATATCAATAAAGTCTTTTAATTTCTCATGGGGATGAAAATAAAGTGATAATAATAATAAGTTAAAATACTCCAATTACGCGGTTAATGGAACGTTGTAAACCTATGTGATCCCTTTAAAATACCCTTAAGAGTAGTGCTACAGGAGAGAGAAACATGGTACGCAATATGAACTAGGCATATACACCTTTGCAGTAATTATTTTAACAATCAAGGCTTTGACCCATATTAATTCACATGGTACAGTGGATGATATGGAAGTTAAGCGTAGGGTGATACATAACTAAAAGAAGTCAGTCGAAGAGGTTGTGAAGCTGCATTTGATGAGATAGTTAGGACGTGTGTTATGCATGGGAAGTCATTGCCTTCCTCGTCGAACAATGTTAGCTAACATAAGGTTAGAGTGGAAAAAAGTTTGGGCTGGTGTTCAGAACAAAACATGGCACCAGTCCGTGAAGTCTTTGGTTGTTAGTTTCAGCCAGTGTAGGGAGGTGCCCAGTTGAGGTTCTCGGGATGCTAAGAACCAATGGTTTGCGACTGTTGGTGATATGGCTGAAAATCGTTTTTCAGCGAGTAGATACTTGCACTCTTTGTAATCTCTTACAACCATTAAATCCTCATGGTTTTCAATGTTACTTTTCTTTCCCTAGAACTTTTATGCTTATTGTAGTTTCTTTGAATTTCTCTACCTTTCTGTGCTAAATGGAGTGTGGCAACTTGAACTGTTGCGATTGTGTTCAAAGTTTTATGTTGAAATTCGACATAGACTATTTGGTTAATGGTGATTAGTGGTTCAATCTATAACGTGTATTTCGTCCTCTTTGGAAAACCTCAGGTGGACATACTTACTTCTTTTAACAGACTCAAGAGACTCAAAATAGTTTTAGTAAATATGTTATTATGGAGTTATTTTCAACATACAGTAATTTTTCACAGATGACTACAACTAAATGGCTGAGTTTCAACGTGGAATTTTACACAGAAGTGCAGCAGTTCACGTTGCTACACTCCATGTACCATACAAAGATAGAGAAAAGAAATTCAAAAGAAGTATACGGAGTAGACATTTACAGGAGAAAGAAGTAGTAACATGGAAAGAAAACAGCATGAGGATTTAATGGACGTGAGAGATTACAAAGAGTGAATGTATCTACGCTACCGAAAAAAGAAACGATTTTCAGCCATATCACCCAATAGTCTCAAGCCACTGGTGTTCTTAACATTCTGAGTATCACAACTAGTCAGCGTCGAGCTTCTCTATGTGACTCAAACCAACAATCAAAGATTCCATTGATTGATGTCAGGTTTGATTTGACCGTGTTTAACTCTTTCCCAACCTCATCTTACGTCAGTTAATAATGCTTGTCAAGAAAAGAGGTGGCTGGATAACAATACTGCTATCACAACGCAAGGAAACAGGTTCACAGGTAATAAAGATTCCACTTTTTGATTTACACTAAACACTGAGTGCAAATGTAACAGGATAAAACGGCTACTTGTTCCACATTAATTAGTTGCACACAAGTTTAGTTACTTGTTGTTTTTTTCTCATACTTAATAATTATCATTTAAATAAGAGAAAGTAGAGCATTCCTTTAAACAGGAATAGCTAGATTTGTTAAATACTTAGTGAATAACTGATGAAATTTTTCTGTTTAATAAGAATAAAGCTCACCTTATCACGAATGGAACATAACTCTACAACTAGAAAATTAGTTTCAGGCGCTTTAACTGGCCATACACCTGGATAATGATCATAACAACGTTGACCTAATTCAGTAGATGCTAAACAGTTGTTAATCCAATGAGACAGTCCAGCGCGACCAGCACCAAATTCAACATATAAACTATTCGTTGACAGCAGGCCTTCTTTTTCTAATACACGAATCAAACATCCATTTTGATAGACATGACGCATTGATCCACGGACTACAGTTTGCGGATCCACACGAAAGTTATCTTCATCTAGGCTGTTAATGTTATCAACTTGAAAAAGAAAATAGATGAAAGTAACAAAATTACTATTTAATGATATCAAATATCAGAGTATAACTTGTAATAAATATTATTCGATAGCGAAATTAAATCACAGTATCCCAACCGTATTAGATGGTTCGAGGCAATCGGCAGGAAACCTTCGACCTAGGTTTCGTGCTAGTTGGCACTCATCAGCAAGGCGTATCTGCAACCTTGAAGGAGCTGATGTCCTTTCTGAGATTCGAACCCGCATCACCCAGTGCTGCAGTCAGAGACTTTACCACTGAGCTATTCAGGTTCGCGACTGACCTCCTGTAGGACTGTATTGGATATTTTTGATAGAACACTAGTCAGTAACTAGAGTAATGTGTCTAGTCCTCTCTTTGGTGCAGACTGAATTCTATCAATCATGTTTGCAATGTCAGTTGCGAGCCTGAATAGCTCAGTGGTAAAGTCTCTGACTGCAGCACTGGGTGATGCGGGTTCGAATCTCAGAAAGGACATTAGCTCCTTCAAGGTTGCAGATACGCCTTGCTGATGAGTGCCAACTAGCACGAAACCTAGGTCCAAGGCTTCCTGCCGATTGCCTCCAACCATCTAATACCAACAATTCACAGTGCACCGTAATGGCGAGCCACCTAGCATGGTGGCCACATTGGAAACATGACTGATAGAATTCAGTCTGCACCGAAGATAGGACTAGACACATTACACTAGTTACTGACTAGTGTTAAATCAAAAAAAGTATTCCAACCGTATGATCGCATCAATGACTTTGAACCGACAAACTAAAGTAAATCATTAACAAAATGCTCAGAGAATATTACACAGGATAGATGACTTTCTTTAAAAGTTTTCGGGAATAACTCCAAGTTTCTCATAAGAATGTTGGTGTTCATCTGAATGACTATAGTTTAGCTTCAATAGCTACGGCTACGGTTCGAGTGGACCATTGTTAACCCAAAAATAAGGTTAGAAATTATTGATTTAAAAACATATATATATATATATATATATTGCATGTAGTATATGCATATACCATTAACATTGCATTTGGAGACATAAGACTGCTAAACAAACAAGTCACATTGAATCAATCATACCAAACAACAGGTGTGAATATTTTTCAGGTCATGTTCAGATAGATTGGTATGAGTATAACAGATTAAAATGAAGATAATAATGCATTACTGTTCAGTTACATCATACTTAAATAAACAATTAGTTGTCAGCGAAAGAACTTGAAAGTGTCAGAAACTGCACACTAAAAATAATAAGACTACTATTCAATATAACCATTATTGTTATTATGAAACGAGTTAAGATTATGCTGCTGAAAGAGAGTTTTGAATGAGTCAAGAATAAAAGAGAAAAAAATGGAATGATAATTAGCAAAAGATATTACCACGGTAGATTCAAATAACCACCACCACTCCCATTTTGTACACAGAGACAGCGGTTTATGAACTCTGATTGCATAAGGCTACACAAATGCAATCATCTTTTCGTTTCTTTGCCTGCTGACACAACAATGAATGACTTGACAGCATGTTAGCATCATGTCTGTGGTTGGCAAAAAGTCCTACCGAAATTCGATGAACTCATTAAATCCTGTATTATTGATTAGGGTTTAGTTTAAGGCTATGTATAGGAAAAGATATCCCCTAAATCCCGAATAGCATTGATTATTAATACCTAATTCCATTTGTCTTTGCATTTTTACCTCAGTCAGTTGGCTAAAAATGATTAGTGTGCTCCCTCATCTAATCAACATTAAGGAACTTCCATTTAAATGACTAGTTAACGCAAAATTCAAGTGTTCTTTTAGAAAAGAAGTAAGGAGAGGGAAGAACACTCTGAGAATTCAATGGTGGTGAATCAATTTATAAAAACAGAGATAAAATACAGCTGGAAACTAGAATAATAACTAATTAATTCATTGAACATTATTTCTGTTTGATGACAGGAAACGCGTTGTTAAGCTATTCAAATACTTTGAATGTGCGTCGGTGGCACAGTGGTTAGGACTCTCGCCGACCATGCACATGGACAGGGGTTCGATCCCCTGCCGACGCACACCTGATATCTATGGTCGGCCTGTAAAATTTGGGCTACCGATATCACATGCTGAAAATTCCATACCTGTACCAAAAAATACGGTGTGGAATAACAATAATCAAAAAATAAAATAAGTATGTCCAACAAGGAGTTTTAAACATTCATAAATGCAGAAAAAGTGCAGAAATCAAAACTACCTTCATTATTGCCTTTATCCGACAATGTATTATCAGTCTGTGTGAAAGAAGGGATCTCTTTAAAACCTGGAAAACCATTAGAACACCAATGACGATGATTATTCAGTGTGAAAGCAACTAAGGGATGAATATCACCATCTGACAGATCATTCACTTGACCAAGTAGATTCAATTCTAAAATAATGAAATGGAAAAAAACAAAAACATAATGGACATTGGCACCAGTGGTAGTGCACTTGATTTTACCCCATAATTATCAAAATTTAGAATAG
This sequence comes from Trichobilharzia szidati, assembly GCA_944472155.2. Taxonomy (NCBI): domain Eukaryota; kingdom Metazoa; phylum Platyhelminthes; class Trematoda; order Strigeidida; family Schistosomatidae; genus Trichobilharzia; species Trichobilharzia szidati. Next base: position 66,009,421 of record OX235274.1, on the reverse strand, counting down.
AAATTATTGTGCAGAAACACTTTTATTAAATTGATTCATAAGAAATTGAATTCATGTAAAAAATAGTTGTGAGTATATAAACTACAACAAAACAAATCTACTTCCCTTTCATCATGAGCTGACATTAGTTAGAGAACCATTGGAAAACCTGGGAGTACTGGACAGCTGTTTCGTCCTTCAGCAGTACGCACCCACCGGGATTCGAACCCAGGACCTTCTGGTTACAAGGCGAGCTTTGACATCTTCATTCGTGCCGCCTACAGTTGAAACAACGCTGCCTAGATAAGAGGAACTGGTGAAATTCTTCAAATTCCTCCCACTGATGGTAATCAGCGTTTGCTGTTATTGATGGTGGTGCTTACGTATCTCCACTCTACTCTATGTTCACTTGAAGTTCTGTCTTGACTGTTTCTCCCGCCAATTCATCGGTTTTCGCCTGTAGATCTCCAACTTTGTGTGACATTAGACAAAATCGTTCGCGAAGTCCAGATCTTCTTGTCCGTAGCATTTACAGTGATAATTGTATTCAGGAATGCCTAATACTACTTCGCATTAGTTTAGAGTTGTATATGTAATTGACGACAGTCCTCTTAAAGGTCTTCCTTAGAAATGTCTACCTACACTTACTTGTTCGTATCATGGTAACTGAAATTGTTATAGAAATAGCTTAGGTGGCGAAAACCAAACAAGTCTTTCCCAGTTTATACTTTTGTTTCTTTAACAGCTATATTGGCCACACAAAGCGCACACTTTCCAAACGCATCTCTGAGCATTATCCGGCATGGTTAGCAAAAGGACAATACAATACAGTTACTAGCTCAATTCTTCTCGAGCACTCGGTGAACTCAAGCCAAACAGCTCCACCAGAGTCGTCTTTCAAAAGCATCTACAAGGTGAGGCCAAATGGTACAAAGGGCGTTAGGTTTCACCATTTGTGTATAGAGGAGGCATTGGAAATTCGTCAATACAACCCCAAACTCTGTATACAGAAAACTTTTGTCGAGTCTCTTATTCTACCATGGTCTTAACCTGTTCACTAGTCGTTCCCCATGAAAATCTTTCTAAATTTTACTTTTGGTTTGCTTTTACTTTAATAATTAACTCACAATTATCACTCTAACACGTTCCTTTTGTACATTTTCTTACTCTCTTCTCACCTATTAAATAGACACTCAACTGCCTTTCTTCTTACTCAATAACAATTTTAATCTTATCAAATTTCTAATACTTTTTCCCCTTGAGTTGTGGAGTATTACGTAATTTACAACTTATGTTTTTACTTTTGAAGCCACTTCTGAGTAATCATATCAGTTATGTCACACCCTCCCCTACTACTCAGTAATGGACTATTATAGATTTTTGGTGAATATAAATACGATTGTACAGCCTCTGAAGACGATTTTGTCGATAACGATAACTTTCTTCGCTGAATTTCATTTTATTTTCTTTATAGCTCAATGGGTATTTTCGGTGCTTTAGCAACTAGTCTTTAAGAAATGTTCAAATAATTGAAGTTATGAACGCCTTCATTAGTTTTTCTCTGTAGTCTTAAACTAGATAGCAGTAAAACTTAAACAATCATATGATTGTTCTCCTAATTCCTAATGTGTCACGTCCATCACGTTAAGGCTTGTGGTAACACCTGACTGCCAGAAATTTACTATGTATTTCTCTCTTCATATCTCTGGCTGTCTGTAGGAAGGCCTAAAATACTGAATCAGCCTTATGCGGTCAATTATGAAGCACGATAATACCATTACACACTGTGACACTCGTGTCTTTATGAGATTAGGAGATAAATATCCCCTGGCTGGCTTCCAGAAAATTGGAAATCATTATGACTATATCAATAGTGGTATACAGAGTCATAGTCTAACACAACAAGGTAAATCACCCAATTATACGTGAATAACATTTTTGAAAGTATTACTAGAATATTTAAATCTTTTAGGATATATGCTGCCCACAAATCAACACAACAAATTCGTTCCATAATAAGAAAAGCAGAAAACGCAATAGTAAAAGAGGACAAAACCAGCATCGTTTCTGAGATAAAGCGCATAGGATCTCTCCGTCAAGTGTGTAGCACATATGAGTACTATCCTTTTCAAGACCCATATTTGTTATACATAAACAACTAGGGGATGATATTCGCAGACAGTGCTCCCTTGTTTTCAATAGTTTTCGAATAGATATCAATTCACAACGAAATCTACCTTGAAATCAATCGAATTCCTACAAATCAACACTTGGAGAAATAAAGTAAATCCTGCCATTTGCAATCACTGACATAATATTAGTGTTTCGGGTTAGGGTTAGGACCTAAACCTACTTTTATGTGGAATCTCCGTAACCGCATATACTTTTAGATGTTTTCCTAATTTACTCTATTCACTAGAAGGTAATTTAGTTTCTTGCTGATATGTCTGACATCAGTTCAAAGTTCTTCGCAGTTTACGATTAGGACAGAAACGAGCTCATCAGCGGTGTATCCGTTTTGATTCAGTTCAGAGGGTTATGTTAGTTCAAACCACCCGATTTCTGACCTCAGACGAGCGAAACGGCCATCTGGTACTCACATCACTTCTGCTTGCCTAATCAAACAGCACTACTGGTTCATATGAGTGGTGTGTGCAACTACCCATCTCAATTAGTCAGTAGTACATAGTTTCACACATATAGTGGCAACACTGATGTATAACAGAATTCACTATGTTTGTTTTTCTATCTTATAATGGTTAAATACATAGATCGCAAAGTATTATTATAATTGTTTCCTTTAATTCCTAGCGGAACATAGGGCTTCAGCCGTGCATCTCCATTGCGTTCGGTTCTCTGCTAGAGTCTCCACCTGGCTCCAAGTCTGCCCACAAAGTATGCAACAGTATCTCTGTGTCTTCGGATTCCAAACTGACGGCACAAAAATAAACGGTTTACAAAGAAACCGCATATTTTCATCACTTACTGAGCCAATTCAGTAATAGATGTTCTGGCACAGTAGACACATTATGATACGATAACCGAAATTAAAGAAGACTGCTGGAGCGATTTAACTGGTACATCACTACACATACAAAAAATTAAAGCACTGAATACTCTAGACACGAAATACTGTCTAACAATCTTCATGAGCTGGGTCAGAAAGTTCCCACTATATACAATCGTATACAATACTACATAGCTTAGTGTAGATTATATGATACAGAAAATAAAATCTGGGTAAATTAGTCATATAAACACATGAAGAATAAAACCTTATTCGAAAGCTTAACGAACCATAGCCGCGTTAGCAAAAGAAGGCACTTTTTGTCACAAATATTGTCAGCCTCTCATTCTTATTATTGATAAGAGTCAGAAGACAATGAAGAGGTGTAAATGGAAAACACATTCTAGCGACTTCAGTGTAGAAGAACAGGCGGTGATTGAAATAAAAATTGAAATGCATTCAAGGCACAATATCTGTCACGCACACTTTAAGTATTGTGAAATGATATAAGTTCTAGCTGCTGAACAAAATTATCTTGAGTTATTCAACTACTGCTATATGACTTTCACGCAGAAATATTTGACATGATACCATAACTAATGGAAAAAAGTTATACACATAATACAAATCGAGAAGGAAGAATCAGGTGAAAGACAAATACTGTTCAGTTTCACCCTATTATAACTGCCTCCCAGAAAACTACCTAACTGCATGGGTTGAAACGTACTGACTGCCTGACTGACGAGCTAACGCAAAATTAGCGCAGATATGTACCAGTTTAAGTAGCTACACTTCTGAGGTATACAAAGTAAGTAAATACAAAGATAATAAAATATACAAACATGCATATGACGAGGAAAATAATGATATGGATATTAGGGGAATTTTTCCAGATACGGAGGACGACAAAGAATGAATGTTTCTGCGCCATTGTGAATGAATTTGACATATAACCCTAACTAGTCTCCAACAATTGAACCTAGGGGTTATGCTGATCCTAGTCCAGCAATCTGCACTTCCCTACGTGGCTCAAAGCAAGTGTCTAAGACTTAATAGCATATTTTGACGTGGGAAATTTCAAACTAATCCTGGTTTAGCTGGCATCGGTCTTCGAGGAAGGCAGTGGTACAGCATATATCCTAGCTGACTTGGTCGATGAGGCTTCATGGAATTGCCAGTCGATTTACACTGACTAACACAACCTATCTGTTACTTAATATATAGCTCAATGGAGAGTCAATGATCAAAAATTTCTTATGTCTTTATACATACTAGGTTTAGCCATGTCACACTGGTATAGCAAGACAGAAGGAATTCTTGATCAATATATACAATTACAAACTTAAAACTTGCTTAACACCCACACTTAATCTCTGCATGAGTATATGAACTATGATCATGAATGCCATATTGGTTAAGCGGATTTCCCTATGTTTATCGCATGAAGATGTACACTGGAAGGGTCAATAATATACATCAATCTGACGTGACATCACAGACCATTATAAAATAGCCAGCATTAATTTAGCCAACAATACATTCCCAATATCATTAAACACCTCAGAATTAAACCACCAGATGCTATATCTGTCTTGTTTTAGGTGAGAAACAACTTTTATAAATTCAACTCCAGCTGCAGATATTTACACCTAGTGTCTTACCAAATTACGTAAATGACATCAAACAGCTGGATACGTGCAAACTTACACATTTTAGACCATAGAAATACACGTGAAGGGAGTAATACTTAGATTCCACTTAAGAGTTCCATAAGGAGATGCAATGGGTCGAGTCACAATGATGAAATCATTCCACATTGGAAATACACTTAGTCTTTCATTCCTTCTCGAATAAACCTGCTGGTCTCTTCCACATTTTAAAAAGTGATTTCCTTTCGGAAAAACGCTACTTTGGCTGCATGAGTGTTAACTGACCACTGTGTCCTAGGACAGATAGCATTTGTGCTAATGACCAACTGAAGGGATTTTAAAGAGATCTGACAGGCTTTCTAAGCGTCCTTGCACATTGTTAAACAACATACCATATTCCCTACTGATACTAGAAGCATTTTTGCTGCTTATAAACACTAAGTGAGGGAATTACCACTTAAAAGACTTGTACAACAGTTGATAGTGAGGTTATATTAGTTTTAAATGAACGCCACGGTGAGAAACAAAAAAATACGTCTGTGAACTGGACTATTTTTACTCCTTAACCGTTTCGCACGTAGAGGATGGATTGACTATGTCTAAAATAATGAAAATCCCTAAGATTTATTGCACTTTAAACGAACACCAAACAAGCCATACGAAATTATATCTGACCTGCATTTAATTTCTCCAAACGTACTATTAACTTCAACACAGCTGATGGAGACGCAGAAGCTAATGTCACTGTCGAAACGGGTGCATAGGAACCTAAACCACTGGAATTAATTCCACGTACTTCATAAGTCTATAAACTAACTAATGTAACAAATTATTAGCTTACAGCTTCAACTTTGCGACTTGCATTGCATTTTTTCAAGTGTCCTTCAAGATTTGAACGATTGACGAAGCTGTGAATTGATGTTAATTCTAAGGACGTCTTACTGTTTTGGATCCAGAGGACAAGCTACCTTATCTGTTGAAGTTTCCTAAACGGCAGTTACACGAAATACTGCACTTACACTTGTATGAGTGTAACAATGATTCGAACCCTGAACAACCAGCTGACGGCAGTATCTCTGCTTATTTTTGATATAATATCCACATCTGTCAGACGCCATTTAGTCGTTAACTACTGAAATCGAAATCAAAAGACATGTATGAAGAAAATGTGAAAACTAATTATATTTTGTTTATTTCATTCAACATCTTTAATCATACTATCCAAAGGTGAGGCGTATTCATCCATAAAAGATTTATAGTACACTGAATGAGATTTTAAACAACCCATTAGTTCAGAGTGAAGTTTAACAAATAAATTGCGATTCTGCTGCTTTTCAAAAGCATCTTCATTTTTCATGAATTTGTCTATATTTTGCATAAAGTTTCGGAAGAAGTATCCACATGGACCAGATATGTACGAACTAACACAAGAACAGTGCCAATTGAACTGACCATTTTCGGTACGGAATCCAGGTTTTGAGAACTTACGATCAATGTCATAGTAATCTTCAAGACGTAAAGTTGAACGGGCGTCCTTTTTGTTTAGAAATATAACTTCATGCTTATTTGAGTAGGACATTTCTAAATTCCTTCGATACTAGTCTGATTTGAAAAATCAGGTGGTGGGAATAACGAATACACTCCAAACTTGGCAGAACGAAGCCCGCTGTAGTACTCCTACGGGCAGAAACCCACTTCCTAATGCAGTGGATACACTTCCAAAAATCAGAAGCTAGGAAAATTGATCAAAAACGAACCATTATTTCTTTTATTAAGTAAAGAAAATATAAAACAGTTACATAATGTCCCCATCAAGTCAACAGGACATTATCAGAAGCATGTTTTTCTGCAAAAACCCAATTGAACTGGGTTGAACTACTCATTGATTTATCGAATTTACTGAATACTACAGAAAAAAGCACAGCAATCGTAATACTTGACAAGATCTGTCAGTTTCAAATGCTGTAAGCGCAACAAAGTGTTACGAAGAGTGATGATTGAGTGGCAACTGTCGAATGCACGCAAATAAACTGTTGCCTTAGCTATGCACTGACAAAGTATGATGAAACATATTTAAGTCCTATATTCTTCACAGATGAGAAACCATAATTCAGTGATCAAGGGGATGTAACAGCAAAATAAGCTGTGTACGATACTCATGTTATTTATTTTCATACAAAGTGAGTAATCAAATAATTGATACAACTTACACTTAGAGCAAGAATCTATACTTGGTGTTTTTAGTCCTTCGGAAAAAAGCATTTAGAGCAAAATCATATTTTTCTTTAATTTGGCGGAAGATTGGTTTTAGCTATTGAACTTAAAGTTGGGACTCATTTTCATTAACAATCACTGGGAATAATAGGAAATGAGGGGCTGATACTAAAATCCCTTCATTTTTAGAGCTAGATCCTTATATCACAAATAAAATACATGATGCTTACAATTTATACATTCACAGAAAACTGTTTACGGCACGAGCACTCAAAAACCCTACTTAATATACAAACACAACTGCACAAAACATACATCCCAACAACAGAAAAGAGGAATTTAGTTAGTCAAACCTGTCACGCATGATGTTCTGGAGAACATTTATTACGTGAAGAATAAAGAATGCTTCAGATATATTCCCCTCAGAGGTGTTGTTTTTGGACATAATAACCCAGTTTCTATACATAAATTCATCCTGAAGTGTTGACGGTATGCCTGGTTGGCCAAAAGTCATTCGGCCGCGATACCTATTTTCTACAGTCACCTCATTTAAATTATAATCTGAATGAGGTAACTCATCTTGTGTCATACTAATTAGTAGTAGATAAGATCAGGAGACAACTCTTGACACTCAAAAGTCACCCAAAGCGACAAATTGGCAGAACCAGGCTAGTTTCGCTTTCGGGAGATGGTGAAAAAGCACTTTAACAGCCAGACAAAAGTTGCTGTACTTTTTGACTGGTACGCCACCCAGTCGAAGAATTTTTTCAGAAGTGAAATATGTGGGTAAACATGTGGGTAGTTTTCCGTTAGAAAGTAGGGAAAATTAGGCTATTTTCGGTCTTAACAGGCATAAGGTGGGAAAAGCTGGGCTACTTCCGACGTAATCAACAATAGCGTCCCAAGAGTGCAAACGCTCTAATGACTTTGAACGCATCATAGTCGTTGGCTAACGGCACCTGTCATTATCAGAGCTGAAATATCAACGCCATTCACCAACTAAGGAGTAAATTCCACCTAGATCACGTTTTTAAGTACTGTTTGGATAATGTGTTAATAACACGTTGGGGTTAGGATTAAGGTCATAATTAGCATTAGGGCTAGGTTTACGGTCAGGATAAGAGTTTTAATTAGGGTTAGTGTTAAGTTTAGGGTTAGGGTCAGGATTACGGTTGGGTTACACCTAGGGATAGATTAGGAGTTGATGTCATTTATTTTAATTTCTTATCCCCATTTTCCTGGTGAGTAGTCTTCGATAATCTTACTGGAAACCATAGTAATCCAACCGAGGGCTTTTGAAAAAGACAGTACAGTTGGATAAGAGAGATAAACAATTCACAATAAACAGCATCTTTATTCACCTCGCTGAATACATGTACAGAAACTAGTCTAACTTAACAACTTATACTACCCATTATAAATGGGATGTATTTTGAAGTCATGTCAGAGAAAGATACCCTATTTAGTGTGTTTTCATGCATTGTCTCGTAAGCGTACGTCATTTTTGTGCGAAAGTCACTTATTTTTATGGTTGATCGGCTGAAGGTCACTCGTGCTTTCGCATCCCATGAGACGCTATTGTTAAACTTTAACCTAACCACATTTTGACCACGTTTTCACCGATCAAAATTGTCCACTTTGCTCATGTGCACTCTCCGATTGGGCGTAGTTGACTGGGATACATTGTACTTTCTTGAATGTGATGGGTGTGCAAAATAAGTACTGCATATTATACAAAAACTTCCGATCCAAACTGTTAAACCATGTTAATTAAGGTATAGGGTGCGCGAACTCACTGGAAATATAGAGACGCACCCACTGCTTACGAGTAGCTGAGTACCTCAAGGTCACACAATTCAAAGGGATGTTATCCAATATCCAATATCGTTTTTACGAGCTAGTGTAGACTGAAATTAATATCAGTAAAAAGTTTGAGCATTTTAGGTTAGATCAAATAAACTATAATTATATTTCAATAGCAAATGGTGAGGACCTGTGACATTGTGTCAGCGAGATGCAGTGACGATCGTTCGTCTGTTCGCTGACAAATGGGTGTTTCATTTTAGTGTCCCACTCAACCTGCATTCTGACCAAGCCTCTAATATCAGGAGCCAACTAATATCTCATATCTGCAATACCTATGGAATTCTTAAAACTCTCAATGTTTCAGACCACCCACAAGGAAACTGTTTGTCGGAGCGGACTAACAGAACAACCAAGAACGTACTTCTTGCCTTCCTTCGTCAAACACATGAAACCCAGCGGGATTGAGTTATACCACAATACCTACCCACACAACACCTTTTAGTACAGTACTCCGTGAGGTCTGTTCCTTCTTTGCTCATTTTCAGCCATGAACCTCGCCCCCAGTTGAAATCTAGATGCCAATGCCACCGTGAGAAACAATCGACTGTGTGTGTAGTCCGAAACCCTGCAGGCGGCTAGAATTTGCGTGCGCTCACTAATGCTCTTCTGGAGAACACCCTAGAAATGTCTATGATCATCCCACTAGCAGAACCACCTATTTGGCAGGCTAATATTTATGGTTTCATTGGCCGTTGAGTCATACCGGCTCATGTCCTAAGTTTTATGTCCTATGTAAGTGTCCCTATGAGACAGTACACCACTGACCGCCAACTACGCATATCTGGTAGCACCTCCATCGACCAAACGACATCGTGGCGAATGTGTGCTGTAACTGAGTGAAGCTACATCATCCAGCTATCCGAAGAGAACTGTTGTCTCCATCGCTACTTCCACTTGCCACAAGCCACTAAGAAGTACCAGCCAAAGGGAGCAACACAGTCATGCATTGAGTGTCGTGTCTACAGAGGAGTAAATAAACACTGCAGGGCGATATTGCAAATGCACCGAAGATCAAATAGAAGTATTTCACCTATGCAAGATATATGCAATGATGGAAAAACTGCTTACGTGCTAAGTCAAAATTAATGTGAAGTTCAGCGCAGTCGGTCTATGGTTTACTGATCACTGGGAGTATTGTGCCTATGTGAGATACTTCTATTCAATCATAAGCGCAGTTGCGATATCTCTCTGCTGCGTTTTTTGATTGAGCCCTCATAGGGCCCATTACGTTACAGTGATGGATCCTGCCAAAGACATTAGAGACATTGCCGAAGTACTTTGCTGACCAAAAGCATCAATAAAGGTATTGTTAAAAGTGTAATTTGCTTGTAGACTGATGAATATGAGTTTAACACAGAACCACATGTCTTCAAGTTATTCTAGGCGCTGGGAAATTTCTGCAGGTACAAGTAGGAGTTGCGAAGTCTTCTTGACCGTTGTCAATGTTAAGAGCCACTTCATTTATGTACGAGTCAATATTCAAACAACGTCTGTGGCAAACGTCGTTGGAATATATTTTAGCAGCAAAGTGAGGAATGTTTCGTAATATCAACATGACTGATGCTGGTGCATGGTATTTGTGAAGCTGACAGCTTTTGACGATTGCTTCAGCACTTCAGTGTTTGTGTGGTTGTGTATTCCGCCTAGACGTTCAGTACCTGCATGCATGCATTATGTCCATTCTTCGTGAATAACTTCTCAGGTGTCTGTGAGAGCTCTTAGCTCTATTATCGGTTTTGTTAAATGACAAAAGAGCATTCTGAATATACGCTGTGGCCCATGGTATGCTAGCAGAAGTTAAGATCAATAGGTTTCGACCTGACCAACAACCAGTCAAAATCCGCTAAATATATTTCCGGATCTTAGCACGACTATGCATATCGTGAACAGCGGATAGACCTAACAACTGCCTGGATGAGTTGTAAAAGTTCTTGTAGACTTTTGTCGATAGTAATTGCACTGAGAAAGCTTGCACCACCTGACTGAGTGATAAATCTCAGTCATTTACCACCCCACGCTGGAATTTGAATTGCATTCACATATTATCCCTGGCCCAAGTAAGTTTTTATTATGACTTATCATGTATCGAACAGTCCTGGGGATATCTAGGTGTATTTAGGAAAGTGCCGATATTCTGACGAATTTCCGGAAAGATTTCACAATAAGCCTCCCCGAATCGGCCGAACATCTTCCATGAAGCTTAAGTAACACAGTCAAAATAAAGGTCCTCCAAAGATTGACTCCCAAGAACACATCGGATACAGGGAAGGCCATCCCAAATCAAATCATTCCTGCGATTTTGGACATGGAGCGAGTATATATAGGGTGGTTCTAAACTACAGCAGCTAAAAGCAAAACTACTCGGTGAACGTAAAAATGACCTTGGCAAAAACTCTATTAGCCAGTCAGACGCGCCAAATGCAAAAGTGCATGCCTTGAAAAAACTTTTGTTAAAAAAAGTTACATAGGATGAAATTGTTGTAGAAGTTCTAGGAAGAGCTCCTGATTTCTCCCATCAGTCTGCATAAGTAGGTTAAACCAATTGCTGCAGATGGATTTGTCGAGATAACTGTAGACTATCGTGTTTTTCTTCTCTTCTCGAAGGTATTGCATTGAAGCACTTCAAATGAACACTAATGCTGCTTTCTACGTTTGTATTACTTGCGCGTTATTCAGAATATTGTTGGCACATACGATGAAGAATGGAACAAATTCCATTCTTATTCTGTTCATCATCGCCAAGCTGGTCCTTTGTATCTGTTAATAAAAAAATAATGCTGCACTTTCCCCTCTACTGAGGAGTTTTATAAATTTTTGAACCCTTATTAATTGATAAAATGATAATGATCACAAGGCCTGTATCCTGTGTGTCTTACTCTAGCACCTGCGTATCACCTCTCTTCTTACTTTCCATTAACGCAACATGTCGTAATTCCCGCATGAATTTGACTGACTATAAGTATATTATAGATTATAATTTAGACTTAAACCAATACATTATAATCTATTCTTGTAAAGTTTCTAGAGGTTTTTTCCATCTTTCCAATTTTCAATGTCATAAAACAGTGTTCCATTTGAAATTGCACTTGTCAAATATGATCATGCCTGTACAAACGGTATGTCAATCATGTAAATGCTTAATTTATGTGAAATATATTATTATTATTCACGATTGTAATTTATAGCACATCTGATCGTGCCTGTAAAGATGGCGTGCATTTCATGTAAACTTACTCGTTTATACGAACTATAGTCATTATTTTGTCATTTTTCAGGTTAATGTCATGTAATCCCACTACTCGCTGCTAACCAGAAGTCAAACTACCTCGATGGTATTTCAATTTTATAAGAACAGTTTCATCGGCTGGACTTATCCGGCATATTGGTTGAAATTTCGCTCGGCAAATTTTTTTTGTCAATAATTTTTAATAAAATTTTGTTATATGTTTTCTGGATTGATAGGAATTCTCATTTCCTGGCTAGTTATGTTGGTGTCCGCGTCATGTAATCTGACTGCGACACACCTAGCATATTGGTTGTAATGATTAGTGTTTCATGCTGAATGCGTCAAAACATCTCTACAATGAAGAAGATGGGGTAGCTGGAGGGTAATGTCATCTACACAAATAGTTTATTTCTTGTAGAAGCTGCAGCTTTTGACATAGTGTCATTCAATGAAGACTACGTCAGAATGTGGCTATTTTCGCGTAAAGAACAGTACTATTTTACAAAAGAATGCTATCAGTACATGGGAATCACCTTTAAATGCCAACAGAACGTAAAACCAACGTGTAAACGAACGGCTACGGAATTGCAATCCAACATTACCGACTAACATGGACGAAAATGACCTTTGAGCGTTTCACTCCATCAATGACCTTGAGCATGCGGGATAATTTCAGCCGTTTCATCCACATAAGCAATGCCAACAATTACACATGTCAAACTGTTAATTTTCCTTGATATTGTATCGCTGCATTGGTGATACCACTGCACTACATAAACTTCTGTATACTCTGTTGTTGTTGTCACTGGTCTATCAGGAGCCAGTTATGACACATCACCATAATCGTAGTTACAGGCAACTTCGACTTGGTGCAGAAAGCACCTGCAGCATCCATAAATTTAAAGAACGGCATACCTTCTTGAAACGACTTTCTATTTGAGCAGTGGTCGCACCTGTAGACAATTCCGTCAATACGGTGGGCGTATCTTCCCAAAGACATAACACCTCCACATCCACATATTTTCTGTCTTCCTATAAGTCAGTCCTCAAAAATGTGATTACATACTACATCTGGATGAAGTTTGCTACGGAATTAGTGTACGGCATCCATAAATGAGCCTTTGTACTATGGACTCATTCATCTGTTCATTATGTTTTTAAGTTTTGTCCGATTTAGAGTCACCAGTATTCTGCTTTATTCAAAGGTGCTTCTTCTGGAAATCCATAATTTTAGGTGGGCTGTGGCTTTTAAGATTGCGATGAAGGCTCTAGGGTCCAGGTTAGGATGACTTCAGTGTCGCAATCTCGAATACACCGTGTAAACGGATATATATCTTTCATTCCTTCTCATCCTGGAACAGAGATCATTCACCGCTAAACTAAGTCACCGGAAGTTGCCATCCCTACTACTTTGAAAACTTCCATTCTCAAAGGTCATTCTGCCTCGAATATTTTTCCTACAACCTTGCATTTGCTGCAGCTTGCACTGTCATTATAGCCTACTATCATTTCAACGTCCACTGTGGCCGGTGCATGAAAGTGGCTCTAAAACAATAGTTTACATGCCTGTTCCGTCTGATTATGTGTATGCCTTGACCTAATATATCCTTTAGCTCAGATATTAGGTCGGTGCATTACTCTTTGTTACTACTAGATTTGCCAGCACCACAGTGTGAACCTATAAGGAACACACTACTTAAAAAAGGCGCCGGAATTATACCCAACAGATGCCAAAGCTGCTGGTTTGAAGATTTTGACGTGGACAATCCACCAACATTCAACTGCAAATCAATCTTGTCGAAGGATGCTTCAACCAGAGACATCTCCGCACAATGCTGCAGACGTTTCAGGAGATAGATGTGGCAATACATTCCACCTCCATTTGGTCTTGATTCGCAGGGGCCACATATTCTCAGGATATTTCTAATAGCCATAGGTAGCTCAGGCCATCCCCCACGAAAGATCTCCTTTATTTTGTTGCCATTCGCTTTTGGAACGTTTGTGGTGGCCATGGTTTTGAGTGGCATATTTGCCATGTCATCATGTTCAGAATAGACTTTTGGGTATGTTTGTGAAGTTGGTGGTGGCCGCTGAAAAGTCGTGATTGCACTACTTGAGTTTTCATGTACATGGAGTTATTATTAACAGAAAAATCCTTGGCATTCGTAGGGAGGATGGCAGGTACGCCAGACTCTGGTAACATCTCGGCCAGTAGCTGATCACAGCTACGTTTAAACCTTCTATTTGATGTCCGGTAACTGCAGTTCATACGTTGGTCACATACACGTAATCTTTTCATACTTAACAGAGTGCATTTAGAATAAGAATAAGAAGAGCGTTTAAGGCACCACATCGACCACTTACCTGCATTGTGTAGTGTTTTAAAGTGTGCGCACAAGGATGACTGAAATTCACGTAAACAGAGTAATACTTAGCAATTAACGAATGCGTTTGTGTCTCTATCTACTCTGCTGGTTGGTCAATAGGCATAGACCCACATATAAACTTTGTTTGTGAAATAATGAGTCACACAGGTTGGTTTATTTAGTCTCTCAGACCACTTCAATTGACATCAACAGGAAGTATACTGACTGCATATATTATCATCGTCAAAGTGATAACAATGCATGTGTATCCCTGATTGTTAGTTGATCGTGAGAAGTACGTGATCCATCATCTTCATCCCCTTTTTCCCGCCTATATTTGATTTCTTTTCATCCTTGATAAAAGGTTCTCACTTTTTGTCATCCTTTTCCCACCGATGTCACTTTTTCTTTACTGTCGTCTTGTTGTGTGATGTGTTTTTGTCGAGACTGTTGCCTAATCTGGCTGTACTTGCTATCTTATTGTAGTAAGGGGACAGGTGATTGGATTTCCCCCCTAAACGTCCAAACTGGTACCTACGTATCCCCCTTAGGTGTCTGCAGTGGATGAGCTCTAACATATATTTAATGGAAAACTCCAAAGAATTCCTCATTTAAGCGCTTAGATAGATGTTTGTAGTGTCCACTAAAGGTGAAGTCATTGGATTATGATGGATGAAAATGTAGAGCCCATGGGGGTTTAAGTTGCCTATGATATTAGTCCTAGACGATTTTATTATTCAATGTTTCACAATCCGATCATCTCAAGAAATATACTGTGCAATATTTTTGGCTCATGCACGTTACTGCAAAGTTTCGAGTACTAATTTCCAGATTGCACAAATCTCACCGTTCGTATAATTTTTATTTCAATCCTTGTTGAGCTAACTTATCCGAAAATAATAGTAATGACATCATAGACTCAGATAAGGAGAACTAGAATAGTGTCTTACCGGGCCACTACTTAGGACAATCTCCCACCAACAATGTATCCAACTAATTCACTATTCACATTATAAAATGTTAGAAGCCTTAGAGACAATTAAGTAGGATATTATCCAATACGAGCAATTTCAGTTTGCCGAGTAGACCTAAATAGGACAGTTTTCCAGAAGATTAAGGACAATGGGCACTAGACTTACTAATAGATTATTACCTATGACCATTACCTAGTTTTTCCTAACTACCAGTAAATTTGTTATGTCAAACCATGTTACTCAAAAAATCTTCAACCAGGTCATCATGCATCATTTAAGCTAGGATTTGGTCATAGAGTTTTCCCAGTGACCTTAGTGACATCCTTCAAGCTAGCTGGCGGGCTATTAAATGCTGATCGCTTAAGGGTGTACGGAGAATATGCCGTAGATTTACGAGTACGCTGGGAAATGCCTCTTTACCTAAGCCTCTAGCTGGGAAATTCTGTTACTGAAGATTTTTCTATTGACATAGTTAGGAATAAAACTTGCATACTGGTCTCCAAAACTTCGAGAGATCCATGTGGAGCAGAATATGTGATTTAAATATAGCGTTTCTTCAATCCTTAAGCATGATCGGTAATTCTAAGTAATAGGAACCCAAACCGAAACGACCTACGAACGCGCAAACGACCCTATTAAGGACAACTTCGACCAATCAGAAGGCTAAAATACGGCGCATAATTGTAAAATATCGTTTATATAAAAGTAAAGCAATTTTAAAAATAGTTACAAACGACGAAGTTCTTGTATATGTTGCAAAAAAGCTTCCAGTTTCTCATAGGAATCTTTATACTCATGTTAAACCAACTTCTGTACATAAACTCATCCAGATAACTGTATATCATTGGATCTCTTGATCCGTTCACGAATCTAATCCTTTTTTTCAGGTGACTCCAGAAACTTTCGACGCAATTATTATGAGTTCCATCCAAAGGATTGCGAAAACCGTCTGTTTGATTGACTACATGATGAATATACCCGAGATTCGACAACTGACCATAACTACTCCATTCGTCTGTGTAAATAGTGGTCCCGGGCAGCACTAAGCGCTGGATCCAATATCCAATATCGTTTTTACGAGCTAAAATAAACCAATTTGATTTCTTTGTGCTCGCCTCTTGATTGTGAGGTAGAGGTTCCTGATCTTCGGTAAACGTCTGCGTAGCTCGTCCCGCCACTCGACTATCGTAGCTTTGGTTGACTCCAAAAGGAGTAGTGCAGGGATTAATTGTATGTGGTTTGTAGAATGAGGTGTGTTAAGACTGTTACTACTGTGAATGGAGTTGATTCTTTCACCAGTTGGTCCTTCGGTATCGTCGTCAATAGAAAAGAGATAATAATAATAATAATAGATATAATTAGTGGTATTCAGACTAACAGACAGAAGAAGAATAAGAAAACGTAACAACAGTCAGTCAACCGGTATATATATATATATATACCCGTAATAATGATAATAATAATAGGTGTAGTTAAAGGTGTCAGGAGAGTAAGACGGAAGAGAATGTAAAGAAGTGAAAACGACCAGTTCGATTGTCTACCTTTGAATGGTGTATGCGATTTTAAGGGGATAGGCCATTTGGATGCAATCCTTGTGTCGCTGCATGGTAAAGCGGAGTGCGTCGGCCGGGAATCGAACCCGGACCGATTAGGAATCGCAGTAGAGGTGTAGAGCATCCATAATTACGTCTAGAAACAACAGAGTCACTTGATTGGTTTCTCAAGATTGTTTGTGCGTTCGTAGGTCATTTCGGTTTGGGTTCCTATTGTTTAGAGTTGCCGCATGATCACCTCTTGTTTAAAGCCATCATGTGACAAAAGATAATAACTGTCGTAGCTGACAGTTCGTTGACTTACTAATAAAAAAGACATTATTGAATCACCAGCATTCATGTTTCCTAGTATTTTGTCTATACGAGAATAATACATTATTCTCGTATAATTTGTAGCATTCCATCTACCTTCAGTTGTTAAGATGATCTGTAGTCTGCTCTTAATTCTTGTGTTCAATTTGCGAAAATTTGTGAATAGAAAGTCGTTGTAAAGTTAATAAATGTAGTGTTGGCTGGCATATCACTATAGCAGCAAAAGCTACTACGATTGTTATTACTATTTAGGTCTTCAAGAAGAAAAGGATCATATTGGAAAGCATGTTTTTTCACAGCTGGGATTCTTTTCCCTCCCATGTGTGTTAAAATACTGCAGATAATATTTTCAGTAAACTTAAAATTGCATTATTCTTACTATATGAGAAATACCTAATCACCTAAACATACGTTGTAGCCTTCCAATGATTTAGGTTCGTACAGTAATATATTGAGCATTGGCATTGATAATGTGCAAAGCTTGCAGAGAGTAAGATCAATATCGATGCTGGTCAATCTAAATAAGAAATGGTTTTGTCCCTGTTGTTTGAAATACCGCATTAAAAATTAGTCTGTTGCTGGCCCTTCCCTATTAAATAGTAATTCCTAGGCTCATCTGTTGATATAAGTGAATAGTCTCTCGGAAGAGCATAAGGATCCCTTAACTCACTAGTTGTTACATTTCGAACCCTGTGATTTCTCAGATGGATGTGTCTGATTTAAATTTGAAGTGCTGGTTCTCTTTGAATCCTTACGTAATACAGCTACATATTGACCAGACTTTTGTCATGATGATTCTGAAGCTTCTGTTTCCATTTTCTGAATCGCGTCAGTTACCTTCTTCTTCCTCATCATCTTTTGGTTAAAGCTTGTCTAACCATTAGGTTATGAACACAAGAAGCGCAGCTTAAATGTTCAGATTTGAGCATTAGGCAATAAAAACATGTGCAGTCTGAAGACTCGTAACACTAAATAGGTGGCATGGGCTATAAAAACGCATGCTCTATGGGTTGCAGTTATATTTGGCTCGTTTATCTTCATCCTCTAGGAAGCTATAAACTTTGGTAGGTCAAACATTAGATAAGTTATAAGTTTAGTCCATACTTTTGTCGGCAATCTGGTCAATGCCTCACACAAAATTACTTCAGAATACCCAGCTCTAGTAAGAAATCTTGTATTTCCTTTTGTTAATTAGCCATTTTTCTAATAAGTGTTGAGGAATCTCCGTCTCACCTCATATTTACCATTTCATTTATGTAGCATGAATACACATTTGGTTGAATATTCGTCTAGTGATGAAGAGGAGAATAAGAAACTGGAACTTCCCTCGGCATTACAAGTCTTGGATTCCGATCGTTTGCGTTTTCCTGTTTATGAAGATGATCCTGCAAAACACAATTTTCGTACGAGATCATTTCCTCATGAGACTGGTAATTGGGCTACCTCTATATATATAGCGTGTAAGTACTACAGACTCATGCATTTTTTCTTAGGTCCTCATTTAATTTCTAGGCTGCTTAAGGCTATTGACAATCCTATAATGCAGTCGGATCTCGTTATAGATAATTTCCACTTTATGGACTCCCTTCACTTGAGTTTATCAAAAACATGGCCCATTTATTTCCATTGGATCGAGAATCTTATTTGTAATCTTCGCTCTTCTGTAAGCACTTTCGAGAAGTAAGCATGGTGTTTTCATATTTGGTTATCGGTAGATTTCACATTACTTTTGATGATGTAAACATATTGGTAAATGAGGAAAAAACAAGGTAATAATCTTTCAAAACTAATATTGTTTTTTCAGATCTTTTGTTACTTTATTAGCTTCTGCAGAATCTCACGTAGCGTTAATCCCTTTACTTAATTCTATAGACTCATGCGTCACAGCATTTAGAGGTCCAGAATATTATAAGGTGAAGCGAATAATTGCTTATTTATTCCTCAGGACCCGAAGTTCCATATAAGTTTCTTGTGGTGTATTGGGAATGTTCGGGAAAAGTATTCTGAAGATGTCTTAGAAAATTTTCTAGTAAGTGGAACACCTTGTAATTCCCCTTCTCCATAGACAAATTTGAAGAAAGTAATATTCACTGAGAGCAAACAAATGTATCATGAAGTAACGGATATAGTGTGCAAAAGTGGAAACAAATATTTCAGTATAAATTTGTTGTAACAATTATTTAGCAGCAGGATTTTTCTTTTTGTGTTATTTCCGGGTTGATAAACTGATCAGATATGTATATATTTAATATAAAAAATCTTTTCTTTTATCATTTTAAACGTCTTGGTGATACAGTGACCTAAGATAGAGTAGCGCTATGAGAAACAATTGTAGTTTTATTAAATGTTTTTACCTAATAACTTCAATGACTCCATTTGAAAAATGCACTGAATTTATACGTTGTTTTTGAGTAAGGTAGGCAAATCTAAATCATATTTATCTTCTAAGGAGAGATTTAGCATACCTATTGTTGTGAACTAATTGAACGAAACAACTTGTTTCTTACAGCTATGGTAGATTTCAAGTGTTTTTACCGTCCCGGTGAAAGACATCACCGAACTATAGAAAAATTTAACCATTATCGGCGCATGAAACTTTTTGCAGTTGTTAATTCCTACCTGCTTTTCTTTGTCCAGATATGTTAAATAATTGAATTTCTGGTTAACTAGTTTTGATAATCGATTGTTTTTTATCCTCCGAGAAAATATTTTTCATTAGACTGATATGACGTCAATCTGTAACTAAAACCACATGATGTTTTCAGAACAGCGTAATTGTGTTTCTAGCTTGAATGTATATATGTCTACGTCTCGTGGCTGTTAGCTCCCGTCAGCAAGGCATATCTGCAATCTTGGAGGAACTCATGTCCCTTCTAAAATTCAAACCCAGTGGTAGTTAGTGTACTTAATGCTTGGGAATCACTAAGCGTTATGCTTTTAAATTCTGGAGATTGATTCCGTAGGCACTGAAGCACATTAGGAGCAATACTGATACATTTTTACATGCGTTCCACGTGGAGGTGCGACTCATTGACCGAAGAACTCAACTTATATTCAATGAGTCCCGTTCGCCCTGGCTAACTGATTAGTATCATCAGTGCTTACAAATCGAATATGGCTCATCACCTGATATGTCCTATTTTGGACACGTCTGGATCTCCTTGGCATCCCATTGCGAAGTAGCTGGCAGGACTTCTACATTGCGTTAGAGGACGAATTACAAGGTACATGCTTGAGTTCGTCGACTGTATGAAAGGTGTGAAAGTGGGAGACAAATGCATATCACTCGATTTCGAGTCTCTCTTCATAAATGTCCTGATTACGGAGACGACTTATCTCCTATGGAAATATTTGGAAGACAACAACTTGAGTACTAGGATACCGATCCCCGGGTTTGAAAAACTACTTAGATGCACTTTGAACGTCCAGTTTACGTTTGATGGTATCATTTATAAACAACCGGATGCCGTGGCTATGGATCCCCTATGTGTATCTACAAATTTACTTGCTCGTGTGGGGCGAGATATATGGGTCGTTCGATGCGTATTTAATCTAAAAGAGCCAGGGAATATTATCTCGCATGGCTACAAAAATGTAACTGCTATAGTTGAACGTATATTCAGCACTGATCAATCAATATACGTGGAGAACCTATATTCAAAGCTATCTGCAAAATCAGTAAGCTCCCGCATACTTTGCGACCGGATGGAAAACCCTGATTCATAAGCACACAAGAAACTTCTCCGTTCCCTCCTTCCACCTTGGGTGTAGTTCCAATTTCAACCGTTGTCAGTACTGTATTATTACTATTTTGTGCATTTTTCGTATGACATCATTTTCTAAAGTAACCTATTTACTCTCTTCACTTAATACATAATTCATTTCGATACTTGTCTCTATGTTGTTTCACTAACATCCAGTTTTTTCTGAACGTTCTCATATTACGTAACTATAACCTAAAGTTACTAATCTCCACCTTCCTGTTGGTTGCAGTTTCGATTATTCATCACATTGTTCTGAATAATCCTAACTAATTTCTATTCTTGCTTGACAAACCTAATGTACATATACACATAAAAAATGATATATAATTGCAATTGCAAAGTGAATGGATTCGCAGAAAATAGACTCTTCGCTGAACTGTTTGCTCTTTTTTCCATGTCTGGATGGATGTTTCGCGTGAGTTGAAAATTAGCTAAGACACTAGTATACACTTGAGTCAGGTAAACTGTCAAATACTTTGTGGATAGATGATAGACAGGGGTAACGCTTTTATTTAAAGAACCTTAGAAATCGTGTTTTCAGTTAATATATGTCCAATGGTATTGTGTAAAATTTCGATATTCTCGTGATCACTCGCTGCTTGTTCTACGTAATTTGAAGGTAAGTTCGAGTGAAGTAGTTTGAAAGTGTATCATGAAGTGAGTGCAGTGCATGTATAGTCTTATTAAAAGATGAATTTGTAGCAATGTTATACTGAAGCATCATGTATTTATAAATAACAAATATGACATTTAACGTGGATATGCTGATGAGATAATCACAGAACCAGTAATACACAAAGTAGTAAGTTAGTGAATGAAGTAGTACTAAAACATATTTCAGGTGAATGATTTCTGTTCCAGGACGAAAAGGAATGAAATATATATATATATATATATATATATATATATATATATATACGTTAACACAGTGTATTCGAAATTCTGACACTGAAGATGATAAGTATATTTTTTCAAAAAACTATAAAATGCAGGATTATTATTTCGGCGGTTGTTTCGCAAGTTCACCCATTGATGTATAGGATGAAACTGGCTTTAGTTGTTGAGTGCGCATCAGGCCTTGCTGAGCCATGCTTGCCAAAAGGTGACCTTCTTTGTTCCAAATTTCCCCATATGAAAGCGTTAAGGCGCCACCTGTTTTTTTAATTTTACGAAAAATAAAATGTACGGTTAATATAATTTCCGGTATGTACTTCGTAAAACTGAGTGAAGTGGTCTTTTCCCAAGACTTTAGAATTCTACCACGTATTTTTTCAGTAAGGTTTGAAAAAGTACTACACCATATGTTGATGTTTACCATTCTGCTGCAAATTATGCCAATCCTTTATTTGATGGAAGATTCCTTCACACGATACCCTTTGGGTCATGGTTCGCATTGTGAGTCAGCATCTTATCGCACTGATTTTCATTATGGTTTCGGGTTTGAAAGCTTACAGAGCGAGCAACGTCAGAGAGTAATTACCCATGAGATGAGCAGATTTTCACAATGAACTAAACCGACGAAAATCCAACTAAATGGGTTCTCGAAGTTTTGGTTTAGTGATCAGCAATTTTGGAATAAAGAAAAAACCACGTCATCCTATATCGGTTCACATTGTACGTCGAGGAAGCAGCTGGCGACGCATCTGAAACTCGTGCTGTAACGATCTCAATCGATCTAGCTTCACAACCTCATCGACTGACTTACCCTTCTTACCTAACACAACGCCCAACCTCAATATCACTTACCGTGCTATACCACTTAACTTCGGATATAGAACCGAAACATCTGCGTCTGAAGACAGCGAGCCCTTTGATATCTTTCACTTTCAAAAGTCATGTTTCACAGTCATAGAGGAGGTCAGAGCGAACTGCTGAGCAGCACACACAGCCTTTGACCGGTAACTGGATATCACGTTTATGGTATGGCGAATCCATACGAGTCTTTTGTATCCGCGCTGAGATCTCGTCAGCATTCGGTCTATCGAGGCTGATGCAACTTCCAAAATAAGTGAAGTGGTCAACACGCTATTTCGCATCACTTTCTGTTTCTAAGTTAGGAGTCGATGCGGTCTAGTCACATGGCACCATCATATATTTGAAAGGGGCGAATCGCATGCCAATCATTCGAAGATTTCTACTCAAGGTATTGAGAAGACTGCTTTTTATCGGCGTCATTACCTAGAAGGACGATATGATCTGCATACTCTAAGTCAGCAAGACTGTTCCCCTGGTAACAATTCGATCCGTAGGCAGCTTAAGTCAGTTAGGTGAATTTCATTACTACATTTATGACGGAATTAAACAAAATTGGGGACAGTGGGCATTTCCGATGGAAACCACTGGTTATCATTACTTCAGATGACAACTCTCCCACCTGGATGAGTGAATTCGAATAGAGAGTGCCTTGGTTAGTGCGATATACTTTCTCAATACTTCACGGCCAAACATTGCCACAACACCTCACAGTCCACGGAGTCGAATTCCGTCTTCAGGTCAAGAAATATGGCGACTGCTGGATGCCGGTAATTAACATTATGTTCCAATATCTATCGAAAGGTTAAAATATGATCAATATACACCCTCTACCTAGTCTAAAACCTGTCTGGTTTCCTCGGGTTTGTTCCTCCCGAGCATCACAATCTACACATGATTATTGAGCCTAGAATTGTAGATACCATATTTGTCCGGCTAATTCCTCAATGTTTATCACAAGAAAACTTATCTCACTTCTTGTATACTTAGACCAATCTAATGGGACTATCTCTGATTCCTAGACATTGTCTAGTACCTTAGTTAATCCCAATAGCGATTTATCACCTACGTCTTTAAGCACCTCTGTAGTCATTCCATCAGGTCCTGTTGCTTTGCCGCGTTTCAGATTAGAGACAGTATTTGTCACGTCAATTACGGATGGATGACCGATGGCTACATCCCATTCAGATAGATGTTGGATGCTGAGCAAGTTGAGCGTGGCTGTAGACCAGCCAAACTGCCAGTAAAAATGTTCCATACAACGTTTCAGTCATCTATCCTGAGAGCTAATCAGGACACCATGTTTCTCAGGGATTACTTCACTTATCGCTTGCCTTTTGCCAACTATATAGTTGTCCGGTGTTATCCATCGCCGATGCCTTTCCCGTCTCTTTCACTCAAGTCGCCCACTACCGTCCACAGTCATTGAGGAGACTTTTCGTCAGTTTGCGTTTGAGCAACTTTCGCTCCTCGTTACATTCAGAGCCAGCTGGAATCAGTCTTCTTGCATCTATCGGTTCGGATGAAGTTAGGCTACCAACAGCATTTACCGTTGTTTCTACAGCTGAGTGGATATTATGCCAGGCTCCTTCAGGAGGAGTCATGTTGTCCATCTC
Organism: Trichobilharzia szidati; assembly: GCA_944472155.2. Taxonomy (NCBI): domain Eukaryota; kingdom Metazoa; phylum Platyhelminthes; class Trematoda; order Strigeidida; family Schistosomatidae; genus Trichobilharzia; species Trichobilharzia szidati. Next base: position 65,985,143 of record OX235274.1, on the reverse strand, counting down.
AGTTACGCGTTTACCTGTTTATTCCTAGAACAGGGATTTAGTGTCCTGGTCAAATTATGGGAGTAAAGGCCTTATTGCTACAGTCTCTTTAAAATGTTCGTTCAATCTTAGGTGCACACATACACAGACTAGGGCATGATTGGAGTCTACGAATGTGTATTAGGGGGAACGGCAGTATCCTACCAACAGTCGCCATTGATAGCTTATCGCTACGTGGTACATCGTTGATTTGATAACGCAAGTCGCCAGTTTAGGCAATGTCTCTTTTTGTGACTGAAGATAGTCAACGTGGTTGGTTCGTCGGGACGGAAATCCGTAGGTGCCATCAATATATTTCTCAGACTGGTACAATTTTCCAACTTGAGCATTGAGGTTGCGTGCTAAAGCAACTGTATCTGAGTGTTTTACTTTTACCAGCAGACTAGAAAATTGCTGATAGAACTCATCCTTTACTTCGTCCGAACGGCAGTCTGTTGGGGGGCAAAGATTAGGAGAGGATATCGACGGATCTGTTCAGCCAGACAGTACGCATATGAGTATCCACTGAATTTTTCTGCTCTAGCACTCAAATGTTATCCCAATACCAGCATGTTCTCACAAACTAGTTGAAGAATTTCCTGACACCCGTAAGATGGATTTTACGGACTCACCGTGTCAACCAGGTGGAGTTAAGTGAATAATCACACTCTCCGCCTTTGCATGCGTGTCTTCGAAACACGACATACATCCATGGTTTCAGTTAGTGATACCTGATTTAAAAAGGGTTTTGACGTTAAATTCTCGAAAACGAAGTCGGCAGAGTGATTTTAAGAGACCATCAGTAGTATTTTTGCGGTTCTCGTGGCTATTAGTGGTGACAGAGTTAACAGAAGATGAGGTACTTGCCTATGGAATAGTACTAACAGGAAGAAAGCAACATGATTGTGACGTATATAAAGATGGTCGGTGATCATGAGAGCATTATGTGCTTTCATAAGTTTGTGGGCGGTCGTTCCTACCTGGTTGAACACACTGTAGAGGCTGATTTTTTCTTGGAGTACCTGAAACAGAAGAGCATTAGTATTGCATTACCACAGAGTTCAGGGAATAAGTACTTGAGGCCGGTCACAAACGGCGTCTTTGAATTGGTTTTTGGGAGATGCGTCCATATGACAGTCTTATAGCCGGTTAGAGACAGCCTCAAGGTAAGTTGGGATGTACAATTTTCATGATCGACAGTTTTTAAACCCCCTTCCAGCAACCTGGCATGATGGCCGTCTGAGGGAAGCATCTTACTGCTGTTACATCATTATTCCCCAGCAGCACAACTTCGCCCACAGATCCCCCCAATACAATGTAAACACCTTAAACTATGATGATGGTAACTGCCTTTAGTCTAATCGCTACTTAAAAAGACCTCCCTGGCGTGGCAGCAACTGTAGGAACATTAGTCAGTGCGATATGCAAGCCCAACCACCACGTCAATGTCGGAACCTACATATCCACTTTACTATCTATGTTCCACATGTTTAAAAAGAATTTATTATCCACAGTAAATAAACGAATTAAAAATGCTAAACTCACCTACGTAATTAGCTCGTGTTTCGAAAAGAATCCACTCATTTGGTTCAGGGCATATATCTGGATTGTGAAACCATATGCTTTGATTTAAAGTTACCAAATAATGAACATGATGTGGTTCAGTAAGGGCAACCCATAACAAAAGAGCATCAGATAAATACGCTAGCATAGCATCACGATAAGAGTGCAGGGGGATAGCTAGAAAAACAAATATTAGATATGCAAATAACACTTCATATTACTTTTATATACATTTATTATTTACGCAGACAATATTTTACCTTTAATAGTTCTACACACAATGCAGTTAATAAAAGTAGTAAATATTTAACCGATGGCCCATCACTAAGTGACCGTTACACATAACCAGGACGTCAGGTATAGAGCGATAGTTTACAAGATCGGCATGATAACGTGTGTAAATCATTCAGCATTTTGGGAGAAAACTATGACGATGCTTTTGTCCTGTTTTAGACTAATTAAAGCTAGTCTTTCCGATATTGTTAACTTTGATTTTGCTTTCTTTTGATTTTTCAGGGTTAATGCACATTGTGCTCGAACCTCTTCTGCTGTTGTCTTATCTATTGAACTTAGCGCTACTTCCTCTGGTTTTAATTTACTAACTGTTACGTTGAAATTTAGTCCTTCGTCAAGTACTTTTATCTCACTAGAGCTTAGTTCCCTTGATGAGAGGTTGATCACCCATTTTGTTTTGTCAAAAGAGGATGAAACGTTGTCGTCAATTTCATTTATTGTGTTTTTTCTTCCATTAGTTTGTTGAATTTTTTGATTTGTGTGGTTTTTGATTTTCTTAATGCTGATTCGCAACCTCTTTAGATAGATTGACAAATTATCAAAACACTTAGCACTCTAGATTAACTAATTCATATGAGAAGAAAATAAACTACATAACATTCAACTACAGAATGATGAAACAATGGTTAGTTTTGATATAACTAGTCTTTATACTAATGTACCAATCAATATAGCCTTAAAAGCAGTTAAAAAAGAACTAACTGCAGATCCTGAACTCACTCAAAGGACAAAGCTACCCATTGAAGAAATCATTTTAAAAATTCAGTTATGCCTCACATCTACTATCTTTAAATTCCAAGGCAAAATATATAGACAAACAGAAGGCGTAGCAATGGGATCACCAATATCCCCTATCGTAGCAGACATATTTATGAAAAGCTGGGAAAATGGTGCTCTTAATACATTTCATCCCAATCCAAAAATATGGTGGAGATATGAGGATGACACTTTCACAGTGTAATAAACAGAACATATCTCTAGCTTCTTGACACATATAAATTCACTAGTAGAAGGAATAAAATTCACATTTGAATCGGAAAATGAACACGGAAAATTAGCTATGTTAGATTGTAAAATAAAATGAATAGAAGGCAAACTGCACACTAGCGTTTATAAAAATCCAAAGCATTCTAATAAATATTTAGATTTTAATTCGTCTGATCCGTTAACTGTTAAGTGTCTAACAAACCGAGCAGTAGCACTAAGTAGTACAAGAAAAGACCTAAATAATGAAATAAAACAGATAGAAGAAGCGTTGGTACCAAATAACTATCCTAAAATTCATTAGGAAGATCAGAAAATATCAAAATCAAAATAATGGTGAAACTAATAATGATAACATATATAGGAGAGAATATAAGGCATCTACAGTTTTACCATATACGGAGGGGACGTCTGAAATCCTACGTATAATTCTTAATAAAGCAGGAATTAGGGCGGCATTCAAACCTACAAAGTCACTCAGGGACAAGATCTGTAGGTTAAAGGACCCTGTTGACCCAATTAGGCAAAATAATATAATTTACAAAATACCCTGCAATGACTGTGAGGTCAACTACATAGGTCAAACTAGTAGGTTACGAGTAGTTAGTTTGTCAGAACATAAGAATTAAGCTAAGGTAAGAATGCTTGACCCCGAGAAGATAGGTAATTTAGAAAAAAGCATGCATTAACATGCAACCACGCAATAGAGTGGGAGAGGGTTAAAATTCTAAAAAGTAATCTAGGTAAGTGAAGAGAGAGAGGTTGATTACTGAATCCTTGTTCATCGAATCTACACCCAACACATGCAATAGGAATGACTCATCACTCATACCACAAATATGGAAAATACTACTACCAATTAAATCAGGCGATGGAAAATAATGGAATTATATAAACGAAGTTAGAAAGTTGTGTGAGTTCCTTGATATGATCATGAGCAATAAATTTTGCTCGAAACGTCATCAGTAAACATTACTGTATAACACTGTGAGACTTTATGAAAGTAAGTTTTATCCATAATGAAAGTCTATTCTTGCGGTGCAAAAGAAAAGTACACAAAATCAAGTGACTGGGAGTCAATAGTCAAACTATTTTGAATTCTGAGATATTGACTGACTCATTAAGAACGAAGAGAGAAATAAGAAGACAGTAAAGAAAACGACTTACATGGGGCTTCTTTTAAACGCATCCAAGAATGCAGTCGACCGCCAACATTAGACTTAAGGCCAAGGCCATATTCTGGCTCACAAAATCTAGTTTCAATAGGCGAATTAGCATCAAAATTCAGAAACTGTTGTATGCGACCTCGTGCTACAGCTGGTAAACTCTCGCTAAAAGCAAAAGTATGAATAAGTATACAGTACGTTAAGAATGTAATCAAAAGTGAATACTTCTTAATCCTGTTTGAAAACATACTGGATATTATGAACAAAGTGAATAAATGTTACAGTATTACACAAAGTAAAAACAAAACCAGCACAGTCTCAAACAATAAACAGAGACACGCAAATACCAGTGACTGCGGAATCTTTGTTTGAGGTGGCTGAGGGATAGTGACAACAAACCAACTCCATAAAGGAAACATATCAAGCAAATAATAGATATAACATTGAAATCCGCTTCATTTTGACAGTGGTGTATAACGCCTGAATATGTTGATGCGAAATGTCTCTAAAACTGTACCTCTGTTGATATACTATACTCAAAGACAAAAGTATTTGAAGAGTACAGATTAGAAGTGGGAACGACTCAAAGGAAAATAAGTATGATTGATATACTTCACCACATACTTTTTAAATGTGTATCTACTCAAAGCTATGGATTTACTTATATCTATAAATATACATCCAAAACTATCATAAGCATCAGAAGACCGATTTGCCAATAGTTGGATTGCTTCAATTTATGGTATATGGTATTTATCAGTTTGAGCATAAAAAGATGACTCACTTAACCGAGGAAATTCATGTTTCTCAGTTTGATGAATAAGGAAAGTGACTCAGTGAATGCAAAGAAATTTGCACTTTTTTATTTTATATAAGATAAATTTTTTCATCTATAAAGTTACAACAAGCAGGAATTGGTTTGTCACTCGTGTTCATGTGTTAAAATCATCAAGCCAAGAATGTATTTATTAGTATTACACAAAAGCATGTTTTACGTTGTTCAATCAAGACATTTTTCAAAAGTCTTCAGTAAACAATTTACTATTATAGAGTGTTAGTATGTTACATGTTGTCATATAAAACCAAAAATCATACTCATTAAAAATGCAAAAATTGATTACCAAGAAAGGAGTAAATTGTGGTAAAAACTCACATATCAAGTGACTTTAAATACGTATTAAAATCTTGAATTTCTTCAACCGATGGAACTTTTGGCATAGAAGACAAAAAAGATGCCGGGTCTTTTTCAGGAGTTTTAAACGAACAATCCATGCGAAAGTAAGGAGTTACGACATTGTCTTTATTTATCGGGAAAGCTTCAACTAATCTATGGCAAAATGAACGTCCATCACGGAGTTTGGTAACATAATAATCATTTGGTTCTGAAACGCTCGCTTTAAAAATCAATGAAAAAAAAGATGAGTTAGGGAAATTTTAATTTGATATACAATTCCAAACAGTAGTACATCGCAATCAACTAACGTCATGACTGTACTTAGTCACTTGGAAATCTTTATCCTACGACTGTCACAACTAGGAAAGATGTCGATTATTGGGAGCTTTTATTATATGTGTATAAAGTTTGTTCAAGGTAATTGTCCCATGTGACAAGATGATACATACTGCATCTTTTGGCTGCATAAATTCCACGTGTAAATGTACAAATTTATTCTCCAATCCGGAAATTCAATAATTAACTTCATTGCGAAAAGCTGACAAGTTTCTTAACGTATATTCACTTTTGATGATATTAGATGGTTGGAGGTAATCGGCAGGAAGCCTTGGACCTAGGTTTCGTGCTAGTTGGCACTCACCAGTCAGCAAGGCGTATTTGCAACCTTGAAGGAACTCATGTTCCTTCCTGAGATTCGAACCAGCGAACCTGACTGATAGAATTCAGTCTGTACCAAAGAAAGGACCAGACACATCACACTAGTTACTAGAGTCCAATCAAAGTATATTCACTTTGTTGAATATATTATAAAAGTAGGTGGAAACAAAATTCAAGGCTTTTAGCATTGGTGAAAATTAAACAGTTGGCTGTCGACAACCAATAGGGGTACTCATGAGTGGTTACTTGTAGTAAAAGTCAAGTCTTTATAACTGCTTTTCAGAAATGAAGCTTTTTTCGTTAACCACACATTTAAACTTATAAGTCTCGGCAGATATACATGGATGTGTCAGAGCTACACTTTTTATGGTTGACAATATAAATAAAATGTTTGATCACAAAGTACTCATTGATACGTAGATAGTGAGGAAAGACATCCACCATAATCGATTCTAAACAGTATACAAAACCCTGTGAAATTGGACTCTGTATTTATATTACCATATTATTCATCTCTTGGAAATTTGGGCTTCAGTGGCACACCTCCATTTTATTCCGTTCTCTGGAGCCTTTTTTAGTTGGCTCCAAGATTACCAAAAGCTTTCATTTTATATTCACGTGATTTTCTCTGTGGCAACCTCGGTTTCCTGACTTATCAGATTCCAATCAGGCAAAAGTCTTCTCAGCGCGTATCCGATCTAACTTTATTTCCTGCATATTTACTGGGTAATAGGTTTGTAGTTGGTTCGTCACCAAAGCCCATTGTTGTTTATCCTTTTTTGACCGATCATCTCATTTTAATTGTTGCGAGTAGGCACGTGTGGATGAGAGTTTGCAGCAGTCTGTTCGAAATTCATTTCGTTAGACGTGGACTAAGTCCTTTAACCACATGGACACATTGATTACCTTGACATAGGTGTTGAAAATTTGGATCATATTCCTTGTGCTGTAAATCTCCACAGTGATTTCGGAGAAACGAACGCCATTTTTACTTTTTCGATCCTGAGTGATTCGTTTCCATTTGTTTCGTCTGTAGCTGAAATGAGGCAGCCTAGGGCAGGTTAGTAAAAGAGACAACTTCCTTCAGCTTCTCTGGTTGGTGGCGAGTGGGACTTGTTGTTGTTGGATGAATATCTTTTAGTATATCCGTCATGACGCAGCTGAATATTTTGCTTGGGATGGACAGGAGCATTATTCAGCTCCTCCTGCTCCTTTTCAGGCTTTCAGTAACTTAACGGTATTCTCAACTTCTGACTTTTTCTTGGAGGGTTAGTGTTCACTGGTAGTTGTGTCTGCTTGGGATAATTCTGGATAATTTGTAAGTGGTGATCGATTCAAGGATCTTGTAAATTGATCTGGGCAGCATTCATTGTGTTTCAACTTTTGGCGATTAGTTTTCCTTTACTATCTTTCACAGGCTTCGTTTACGTTGTTCTTTTCCCGGAAAGTAACCTAGTTATTTGATATAGTCTCTTGAGCTTTCCCTGATTTGGAACCTGCTCTGCTTCAGTTGCCAATGTGTCGCAAAAGCGTCTTTTAGCTTACTAAGCACTTTATTTTACTCTTCTGTTCAGTACATTGTATGTTTTACTCAGTTTCTCCCTTCGTTATTCATCTCTACACTGGTCCATCTTCCGCGTGACCATTCTTCTCTATTCTGTCAAATTCAACATCTTCATAGGGAGCCATTTCTTACATTGTTTCTTCTTGCTGTGCAAAATGTTTACGCAGGTTTCCTTCTACATAACGTTTCAGGGAGTTCCAGTGTTCCTTCACGCAGGTTTGCTCAAATTTTCTTTTCCGAATTTTTCTTGATGACTGCTTTTGTAGCTTCATTCTTTAGCATCTGAGTGCCGAAATTCAATTGTGATTTATCTCCAGCTTCTTTGAAGACCCTCAACTAGACCTTAAAGTTGCATGGCACTGGAGAGTGGCTTGAGTTTAAACCTGGTACTATGTAGTTCATCATAGTATATTTCGTGTATATAAAACATTAAAATAGGGAATTAAACCACTGCAATGGTAAATGTGCGTCGGTTCTTCAGCAACAGAATACTCCCCAACCACAGACGTGGTCTGGGTTTCGATTCCCGGCCGACGCACTCCCAAACTTCGCTTAGCCAGTAATAAGGCCGGTAAAGAGGGAGGGTTGGGCGCAAGGCTAGCAATCTCACGACGTAAAGAAAAAAGCACCACTGATACTGAAACTTCAGAGCTCAGGCTTGAAACCCTATGTTCTACTCGGAGTGCGCGAAGGAATAAAATAATATTTATAGAAATGATAACTACATAATTACAGCTTCAACACAACATAAGGATCGCTTCCATTAGTAACAGTTATCAAGTATTGGTATTATCCAAGAATAAGAAAGCAGAAAGAAGAAAAAATAGTTATCCCGTGTTTTTTAAAAAGACTCCGTAATTTTCGCAAACATTGGCTAAGTAGTAGTTAAGTTTTACTATGGATATCATGAAATCCGATATGAAATTATAGGTTTTATAGATTGCTGAGTCGTTTTTATCACAATTTACCCAGCATTAACGGACAAAAGTATTTCACATAAAACCGTTTATTACTATTATTATTATTTTAACTCACATCGATCATGAAAGTAACAGTGTAGGCTATTAGGTCTATAGCCGTCTGGTACAGTTTTACTGGCAGCCATCAATGCTTGTGCCATAAGTTCACCGCCATAAATAGTTCTTGGATTAGGTGAAAATACTCTTTCACCTCTAGAAAGTACGAAAAACACTGATCACAATATCATGATGGGAGAGTATAAAATATTGAAAGAATAGGATTTCCCTGTAATAGAGTATACTTACTGTCTAAAGAATGATGTCTGGTTTCAGTTAACACAAGTTCAAAAATAATAACTGACTTCACACACAAACACACACACGGGATGATTACTCACGAAAGAATGTATAATGTAAATAAACCTTAATTCGCCCTTCTTCAGCAGTTTGACAAAATAGTATTTCTTCCAATCAGTAGGTACCTTTGCTTTCTTACCAAATTTCTACAATAATGGCGTGAGCATAACCACTGAAGTTTTGGGATCTGTTTTCAGTGCTTCCAAGGGAATTCACTGTGGTCCTGTTGTCTTTCCAGCTTTCATTAGCTTTATGACATTCAAGAAAATGGGGATGGGATGGATGTACGCTGAGTGACAACTTATGTAAGCAACCAACACATGAAAAGTGTACATTCATAAGTTGCAAATTTAATTTACTTCAGTTCTGAACAAACAGCTTCTTATAGAGACTGTTTCAAACACAAATTTATTTGCATATTCGTATGCATGCTATTTTAGGAATACATACAAATCTGATTAATAGTTTAGATTTTTTACAGTACGCGCTATATGTAGTCCTGAATTACTTTGACTAGCATATCAATAGTGAGTGATTCTCAGCCCAACCATGCAAGCAAAGTATTCGTTTCTCATGAAGATAAAATCGATCTAGTGAATATCGTCGTTAGTCCACCATAAACTACCATTTCAGGAAATCACAGGATTGGTTAATTAATGACAATTTGTCAGATCATGTTTACAAACCAAATACTACACTTTAATAATAATAATAATAATAATAAATATTGATTATTGGTAAAACAAGAGTTGTAAAAAGCTGGAAAAAAAAGGACAGAGATATGCTTATATGATAAACCAACTAAACTGTCTTTACACACCTATTTTAATATATGAATACAATTACCTTGAAAAAACTTTTCATATACCTGGCTAATAGCCACACTAATCGAAGGGGGGTAGTGGTACTACCCTGTTGCCCAGGCTGAAGTAGGTGGAGCGGAGCCCAAGCCCGTGACCCATAGACTAGAACCAATGAACTACATCTCTACATTTTAATATATAATATACGTCACTCACCCAAGAATCAAAAATAGCTTCATCACAGTATATGATTTACAATAGAAATGCTTTGTAAAATTTCTGAGTTCACTTTAGTGCCACAAAAACCATATTGCAGCATATACTGAGATTTTTCAAGTTACTGAATAAAATCATATCTTCAAGTGCTGGCTTTCAAATATTTGATTGATTTTGGTTTTGATAAACAATTGAATTTAGTTAGAGGACCGTTGAAAATCAACGGGTACTAGATAGCTGTTTTGTCCTTACTTGGGCCTTTTCTGCAGTAAGCAGTTGTGACCCTATCAGAGATCGAACCCACAAACTTCAGGCTACAAGGCGGACTCGTATACCATCCAGCCACTGGTACAGAATCCAATTGCTTATCAATTCTTAACACATAGGGAGACTACCAACAAATGTCAACGGCGAGTGTCTGCCTTCACGTGCAACTTGGTGGACTCCTCTGATCCCTGGCAAGGTGAATGGATACGTGCTGCTAAAAAAAACAAAGAGGAAACAGCTGTCCGGTACTCCCTGATTTTCAACGGTTCTCTAACTAAATTCAATTCGTGATCCAAATTGATAATAGTATCTTTTAAACACACTCTCGAATAGGTAGCAAAAAAAAAAACAAAGGAAATATTATCACTATCCTTACCTGAATACGTCTCCACTTTGTAATTGTGGATCCAATAATTTATAGATGAATTTATCGCCGATATTCATTATTCTAGAGATAGCTAGAAATATTTAAAAAAAAACCTCACAATATTCACAGACTTCAATGGAAAAACAATTACAATAGAAAAAAGAAACAGGAAAGATTTAGTTAATTATAATGTTTTATTGAAAAAAAACAATGATTACAATACATTGTCCGTAGAAGAATTGAATTATATTCTTCAGTTCATATATTTCTTTTAATATACTAAGTTCATTAATGTGTTTTGAAGAAAAGTGGAGTTTTCATTTGCCAATTGCTTCAAAATAGGCTTCGACTCCTCAGGGAATGGTAACGATGGCTATAAAAAGCATGAGAAGTATTTACTCAAAAATGCTAGTGGAAAAAGAATCAACAAACATCAAATTAATACAATTTCCCTAACTAGAATATATGCGAAAATTACTATGAGTTATCACGTGTACAGTCCTGGCATTCTTATTATTAGGCGATTGGGCTAGAATCACGAAATGGAAGGCCTAATGACACGCAAACGTAGCCTTTTTACATGGAAGTAATTTTTTACTTATAGTTTACTTCATAAATGGGAGAAAAATTTAGAAAAAAGGTATAGAAACTATTCGTCATGCATTCTACACTAATCACTTGTGTCTTCAAAGTAGTTAGGAAAGCAACAGATTTTAAATTCAGAGGAATTTACGAAGAAATGGAGCTGGATTTAACATATAATGAGACATTTAATTGAAATTACACATCAGTTCTTTGAATGGAACCCAAACGGGTGTTACACGAGAGTTACAAAGAGATCGTGTGAAGAGGAAATGAAAGTGTGGACAGGCCTGAAACCAGCTACAAAGGACAATGGAGAACAGAGTACCATCGAGATGAGCTGTTGAAGCTGTGCGTTTCACTTAGAACCCAAGGGACGAATAAGAATAGTATGAAGTCTACGATTAAAAAGGATTATATTGACTGGGAACTAAGCAGAAGTAGTCGAATACATTTTCGATATTATATTCTAACCAGTATTATCCAAACAGCATTTTAAAGAAAATTAAAGAAAGTTGCTATTCTCTTTTCATTAGGTCTAAGTGAATAATACGACTGATCCCAAATTCAAGAAAAATTAGTCAGAGGTTTTGGATGAAGGACATAGATATTTAATCTAAAAGTGTAACTAATATTTCTGTGTGTAACAATTTAGCTGTTGTCTTGAGTGGACGAAACTGACAATAAGGTGTTACCAAATTTCAAAGTCTTATCTATATTCACAACGCTTTCATCATTTACTAACAATCGTAGTAGTTGCTGAAACATCTGAATACAGTATACATTCAAGATAATTTCCAGTTCCTATCGTGCTAGCAGCAAGCTAAAATGAATCTTTGTGTGATCGTAATATTTTATTATTTTTGTTTATATAGTGCCAGTTGGACCTAGTTGATAAGATTCCTTAATGATTCATCGGAAAGCCAGTATAATAGGAAAAACAGTAGTTAGGCACGTGCTGCAATTCTTAATTTATCTGTAGAGATAATCAGAGGCATATACCTTATTCAAGTACATTCATACCAGCAAGATAATATCAGTGAACCTGACAGATAAATCGTAATTACTAAATTTGAAATATGTACGGAATTTCCTATAACTGGAAAACGTCGATTTCGAAACGTCACACAAAATTGTAATGGAATTTGCCTTAAGAGAAGAAATATTAAACTAAGACAGTGAAATTATCTACCAGAACTTGAAAATTGAAGGCGAAATAAAAAAAAACAGGACTCGTCAAACCGTATACCTGATTGTTGGAGTAGTTTCGTAAAAATTTGACCAGAATATTAGTAAATTTAACTGATTTTCTCAGATCGGTATCTCTTTGGGTTTCTGAGTTAAATTTATTCACAATTTGTACAAAAAGTTGTGTAGCGGATACACCAGGCAATGAACAGAGATGCGTCAAGCACTTGAAAAAAAAATTATTTTAAAAGAAGAGATGCGATAACAGAAATAATTGGCTATTTATGTAAGTAATATACAACAATTTCCTAAGAAGCGTAAGTATAGGGCAGAACTGACTTCTGTAAAGATTAGCTCACTGAAATGAAAAACCCTTTTTGTTCGGAAGATAATTCATTCCTAATACTGCAAACTTTACAGCTAAAAGCGTAGTGTAATCACAGATTATTCCGCCATATCCGGTTCAGATTTTTCTACATTCTCTTCAAATCATCGTTTATAAACTAAATGGAGTTGCGGATCCTCTTCAACTGTGTACATCCTAAATAAATCAATTACATGTTACAAAATGCTGTCTGAAAATAAATTTTACAATGATTTCAACTTATAGATAGATAGAAAGTATTAACAGCATAATTTCAAAGTTGATGTGAGTAGATAGTTATTTAGTGTTAAAAGAAAAACTATTTATATAGTGATTAGACAGAGGGTTGGATGGAATTCAGATTTCTCTTGGAAAGAAGTATGGACTAGTGACAAAATACAATAGAGAACAACAGAGTTTATTGATACATATCATGGTGGAGAGTTCATCAGGTTGAAGGGTGGATGGGGTGAATAGTGAAGTAAATTATGAAATAGATAAAATAATTTAGTCGATTTGGAACCTTAACAGTGAGTTCATTCAATTCAGTGAGTGAAAATCAAAATTGAGTGGAATGTTATGGATCGAAGTCATTGCCATCTAAAGACTTCTATGGTGTGACTAATCTCTCACTACCCTGGTAACCATGATTGTTTTGTTCTGTTGCATAACATTGCACTCAATTTTGATTTTGATTTTCACTCACTGAATTGAATGAACTCACTGTTAAGGTTCCAAATCGACTAAATTATTTTATCTATTTCATAATTTACTTCACTATTCACCCCATCCACCCTTCAACCTGATGAACTCTCCACCATGATATGTATCAATAAACTCTGTTGTTCTCTATTGTATTTTGTCACTAGTCCATACTTCTTTCCAAGAGAAATCTGAATTCCATCCAACTCTCTGTCTAATCACTATATAAATAGTTTTTCTTTCAACACTAAATAACTATCTACTTACATCAACTTTGAAATTATGCTGTTAATACTTTCTATCTATCTATAAGTTGAAATCATTGTAAAATTTATGTTCAGACAGCATTTTGTAACATTTTCTTTCTGATAAAAGGCGGCTTTCATCATGATCATCATATAACAAAAGGTATTTTGAAACAGTTGAAAACCTGTAGTGTATTGATTCAGTGAGAAGAAAATTCTGATCATGAAGACATACACTGCAGCAACAGTCACATGAATATTATTCTAAAAGTATAAAGGCTGATTTATTGACCAGTACTCGTAAATTTTTAAGACGATGAGTATTTAAGGTCCCTTTGGTATTAATCATATCGATGAACCATAATGAATTTCAAAAAATGAATATATATATATATATGCGTCGGTGGCACAGTGGTTAGGAATCTCGGCGACCATGCACATGGTCCGTGGTTCGATCCCCTGCCGACGCACACCTGATAACAATGGTCGGCCTGCAAAATTTGGGCTACCGATATCAAATGTTGAAAATTCCATACTTGTATCAAAAATACTGTGTGGAATCAAGCTGTTACCAAAAAATAAAACATATATATCTGCAAAAAACATACCGTACTGAAGAGGAATTCTAACACAGGGTATGAATCCGTAGGCCATTCATATTCCGCTAAACATAATTTACTTCCAGCCATTGGCAAGAAAAATTATATAAGAAAAGCGTAAAGACGTGTATAAAAAAAAGGAAACAAACGAACTAGTTAATTACTGTTTATAAAAATCACTATCACAGATAGTGATAAATGAGAGAGAAAACAATTCTGACGCTGAGTAGTAATTATCGATCACATAGTTTCTAAATATTCAGAGTTAAAATAAGCCCTTTAGAAGTATACAACATCAAAATGTAGTACATTAACTAGTTGGTGGGTGCAAATATTCACTTATAATCAAGTTATTTAGAAAGATGATACTACAAGATTCAGGATCATGAATGTGTTATCGCGTCGACTGGTTTTTTCTTTTTCCTTTATTAGTTTACCGTTAAGATTGAAAGTTATTTTGAAGCTTTGTATGTTTTAATTTGTTTAAATCGACATGTTCTTTGTCCTAAATCTCTTCTTCCCATATATTTGTACATACTGCGATCATCTCAAACACTCCATAATTTTCATAATTTGATGTGATAACATGGTTGAATTATGGATGAGTTATATCATTTTCAGCAGTATCAATAGTAGTAACTCGCACACTGCAGTCATGCATCCTTTCCATACTATCAAATTTTCCAGACTGAAAGTAACCGGCGTTTTGCTAAGTTATTCAAAAGACATGGGATTCTGAGTGAACTAGTGTTTGGAATACAATGCATCTGGATAGCGAAGCAGCATGTCGTTTACGTTCAGTCACATTTTCATACGTCAAAATACTTAAAGTGCTTGCCATTATTTGATATTACTGTGTGAAATGACACCGTTTCCACATAGTACAGCTGTCCCAGGCAATGCAGCAACGATCTTCCCTTTCATCTGAAACTTACATTCTGCTACCTTTACTCACATCTTACTACGGACAACAACAAAATAAGCAAGAAAATTAGAGTCACCCTTATTCATGCCATTCAATTTTAGGCGAAATTAAACTTTCGGCACCGAAAAGGCGCAAACTCACAATTGACCTTAGAAAGAGGCATAGAGCTGAAAAGTAAATTTGGTCTTTTAATCCTAACCCTTATCTTTCTTTAACGTTACCCTAATCTACTTCAAATCAACCTTACTATCTTCCTATTATTCAGTAAGTATGCTATTTACAATCAACAAAATAAGGAACGCATCAAAGTTTACAATTATACTAATTTATATTATTGAGCTAACGCTATACATAACATCAGATTTATTTACACAATTATCGTGCTTTAAAGTCATTAGTGATCAGGTAACTATAACTTGAGGATAGTTGTGTTGATCCATGAAAATATTCAGAGAGAAAAATGTGGTGGAATTACCATGTGGTTTGATACTATTCAACTGAATCCAACAACAAATTTGAAATTTTAGCTGATTCAGTCGACAAATAAAAGAACAAAGCTTTATGTAGAACTAACTTTTGATACATATTCAACTTCCGGTTACAAGGCAAGCTCGTATACCATTCAGCCACTGGGACCCGATTCAATGGCTCATGAATTCTAACTTCTACCAATTCGTGATTTTAGCGCGACCCCAACTATTGTCGTTGGTGGAAATCCATCCACACGTGACTTCTATTCTAATTGGACCTCACTGGTCACGACTTCTCACTAGAACTGCAGGAAGCTCCAACCTGTAGCAAGTCACTAGCGAGCATCAGAATAATTTTCTATAGTTTGGTTTGTAAGGATTAGTTATGTTTTACGAGTTAGTGACTTGCTACAGGTTGGAGCTTCCTGCAGTTCTAGTGAGAAGTCGTGACCAGTGAGGTCCAATTAGAATAGAAGTCACGTGTGGATGGATTTCCACCAACGACAATAGTTGGGGTCGCGCTAAAATCACGAATTGGTAGAAGTTAGAATTCATGAGCCATTGAATCGGGTCCCAGTGGCTGAATGGTATACGAGCTTGCCTTGTAACCGGAAGGTCCCGGGTTCGAATCCCAGTGGGTGCGTACTGCCGATGATTCCCAAACTAGGATGAAACAGTATCTGTCCAGTACTCCCTGGTTTTCAATGGTTCTCTAGCTGATATCAGTCCGTGATCAACTCGTAAAACATAACTAATCCTTACAAACCAAACTATAGAAAACATATTCAACTTTCATTAAACATAGTCCACGCTCCTATAAACGACCTAGTACGGTAGGGCGGGTAGACTTCAGTCTCTTTCTCGACATGTACTCAAGTGTCCACGCTTTCATAGTTTCTACCAAATAAGTCCTATTCACTTCATTCACACATAGCAGGGGTATTACTTATAAAAGTGAAAGGACGAATGCCAACATCTGGCGTTTACACTCAAATTGGTGAACATGCTGGTCTACTTAGGGGATGCGGAAAACACCGATTCTAAACACATGGTGTGTATGGGCTATAGAGTCTAAAAGGATCGTATGTCGTATGAACCTGTTTTAGTCAGCAGCGACCATGAGAACGTAGTTTTTGACACTGCTCCAGTGTCTTGTGGGTCAAACTTCAACAGGGTTGGCCCTTCAATATAAACAGTGGCTTCGGTCTGGGAGTCCAGTTAGTATCCCAACCCTCGCAAAAACTACTAGATTTTGTGTGACGCGTCTCTTGGTGCCATTAGTATACCAAGTTTGTGTTTAATAATAATAATTAACATAGCTCACAGAATATTTGTCTACTGTGAGTTCGACAGAAGGCTTCTTTTAAGCTAATACCATTTTAAAGTTAATGTTTTTAAAAAAATTTTTTGATTTATTTATGAAACTTACTTCAGGAGTGTGTATCGGTCAGAAGGCGTAGAATTCTTTAGAAAATGCAAAATATATTCGCTATGGCGATGATCTACAGAAGAAAACATTTAAAATATGAATAAACTGCATTCCTATTGAGTTATATTTGAATAGTGAAAACAGTACGATAAACGATGTTGAAACACACGCATAAAAAATGAGAACAACACTTAAAGATGTTAAAAGCAAAACAAAAAGCGATGGTAAACGAGAGTCAACCTGGAAACAGTGACATATATATATATATATATATATATATATATATATATTACACCCTGTATACGACACTCGATGTGTTAGTTTTTTGTATACTTTTCAGATTTTAGAGTGTAATGCTTTTAAGGTTGATGGCTGAGTGAAGCATGTTTGAACAAATTCATTGGAAAATTTTGAATGGTCTATTAGAATGCAACTTATGCTTGCAGACCCAAATTAAGAGAATACAAAGGTTTTAACACCCTATCTTCTTAGTTAAAATCTACCATGGTGGAAACAGAATGATTGTCAAGTTACAGTTCTAAGGAATACTAAGGAGCTTTACATGTTAAATGAGATGGTACATAACAAATAAGATCGTTTATTTGGACGCTAGTAGCAAATCTTTCAAGTCTGATCTTTATTTGCCTCACTCTACAAATATGTTTTAAGATATTGGTACGCTATTTATTAGCATAAGGATACTGAAACTGTGCGGTGTTCAACAAATTCAGTAACTTGTTGTTAGTCTGTAAACTTAAAAGTGCTAATATCCCTAACCTAATTTATTGAAGTTTGTGAATTTTATGTTGCTTTACTACACTTAAATGATCGGCCACTGTTAGCGCATAGGTTGTTCTGACGGAAGCTGTGATGATGCAGAAGAAATGATAGTATTTGCTCAGTATCCTCGTGGATGACACATTGGTGTTTGAAATGACATAACCTATGTTTCAACCTCAGTGCAAATAACAACTCAATAAAGACGGGTGGGTAGACACATACAGATAAGTAAGTGAAGTGTGCATCCTGGATTCAGTTAGTAACTATCATCTTTTAAAAAGCATAAAAGGCACCATGAAAGTGTCTACACAAGAGGTCGATAGGCCAACAAAAAAAGGATCATTTCGGTCTAGTGAAGACAAACAAGGGCGTCGGTGGTGCAATGGTAGGTTGTTCACCATTCACACATGTTGACCGGGGTTCGATTACTGGCCACCATACTCCTAAGCCTCGCTTAGCCTGTAGGAACCCTGGCAAAGAGGGAATGTCTGAAAAAAAGCTAGCAACCCCACCCTGTAAAAATAAAACCTTCGCTGGTGAAGCTTCAAAACTCTACTTGAAGTCATGTTCCCTTCGAAAATGAAAGGAACAAAATAAATAAATAAATAATAAAGACAAACAAAGGAAAATTCAAAGTCTCAGTAAACAAACGAAATTTAATGGATAAGCAGCAATTAAAGGATGAAAAGCTAACGGTCATAAAACTGTTCAAAAATATATGAAGAGTACTTGTAAGTTGGAATAAATTAAGATAGTCAGACAACTGAAGGTAACTTAGCAACTAACAAGATACAGTGAAGTTTTTAAAAAATACCACATCGAAATACTATCAACATATTTTAATCGAATTCTTGATGTGTAAACACCTTTTTGGTATTTTGACTACGAATTCTGAAACGAAGACGTTTTATCAAACACGTTGAGATATTTTACTAACGTGTTGCTCGTGTTTCATAGTGCTTACTTGTGTTAGAGTAAATACCTTAAAAGCAATTTAGTAGTGACATTAAAAGTTAAATATTATTGTATGTCGTATATTTAAGAATGTATTCCCGCAATCAGCATATATTTACCGTTCGTTTTTTCTTTCTGTAATGGTTAACAGAAGTTTTAGGGAATTCTGTTTTCATTTAAGCATGCACTTTCTCCCAGGAAGTCAGTCGAATTGATTCCTACATGAGGACAGTTGCCAATTTAGCTAGCTGGCTAGAAATCACTCACGTGTTACCGGGTTACCAGCATCATTTGTTGTATGAGGGCTGATGATACTACTACCCAATTATCCAGGCTAAAGGAGGTGGAGGGGGATTCGAACTCAGGACCCAAAGATTTGAAGTTACGCGCTTGAACCAAACAGCAATACCTCCACTATTTCCACTCACTAGGAAAACAATCCTTGGTATACTCCAAGAGAGGTATAAACGCATCATCCAGTCCAAATTGCTATGCGTAGAGAACTGTAAATTGTAGCTACATTTAAATTTCCATGCAGTTCCTTGTCTTTATACATCTAAATACAATCAGAACAACTACTAAAGTTATGTGAAGTATGAATTTATCTTATTCTGTGGTTTCATAACAGATTTGAATGTCTACAGCAATATGGAAAATCATCACATGAAGTGATAAGTTAAAGTTGAGCAGTTGAAATTAATGGAACAGTAGAACATTTTAGTAGTTAAAATACATGGAATAGCAAAGTCGCATAATACAAATACGGATTTCGAATAAATAGACAAAATAAACAAGAAACTTAAAAGTTCAGAACTACCCTTTAGACATCAGTAAACTTAGACACATTGAGTTTGATCACGGGTTGATTTCAGTTACAGAACCGTTGAAAATCAGGGAATATTGGACAACGGTCTTGTGTTTGTTTGGGACTCCTCCGCAGACACACCCATGACCCCACTGGGGATCAAACACAGGACCTTCAGGTTATGAAGAGAGCCCGTTGACCACTTAACCAGTGGGACGAAATTCAATGACCCATAAATTCTAACTTCTATCAAATGACGATTTTTAGCACTACTGCCAGCGAAGACACCAGCGAGTATTCTTCTTCACACTCAAACCTGGTGGACCCTACTGATCACAACGTCGCACTGTAACTACAAGCAGCTTCCTCCTGTAGTGAGTCACTAGTGAGCATTAGATTAGTTCTCAACAGTTAGTTTGTAGGGGTTTGATCTATTGATATCTGATTGATATCAGTCCCAGTGACTGAATAGTTAACGAGCTCCCCTAATGACCTGAAGGTCCTGGTTCCGATCCTTGGTGCAGTAATGGTTGAGTACTGATGAAGAGTCACAAAATTAGGATAACACAGCTGTCTGGTAATCCCTGGTTTTCAATGGTTCTCTAACTGATTTCAATACGTGATCAAACTTGAAACTAATCAAATCCCTACAAACTAACTCCCGGAATGTAGACAGTTTATTTTACCAACCTTACAGGATGAATTCGCATAACTGACAGGAAATATTTTAGGAATATTTTACTTCCTCGATATATATATATATATATATAAATTTAGCAGATAAATTCATCAAAACAGGAATATTTTCTTTGTAACCCGTCGTTTTACTTTTCTACACCACGAAAATTGCCTAGCCATAGAGAGATTCAAAAAATATCCTATCGATTAGGCTTTCGATAATTTCCCTACAATCATATGATAAGAGAACGAGGTTTAATTTAAGAAAACTTAAGGTATTTGGTAGGAATGATAATGCAATTTCATCGCTGTATTGATCAGTCATTTGGTAGACAAATATCTCTACTAGACTGAAATCTACTAACATTTATTGATAGGTTAAAAAGTGAGTGGAAATAACCTACAAGTAGTAGACGTGAGAATAATAATCAGAACAATGAGAAGAAAGCTTTAGCACGCGTAACGGAACAACTCTTATTTCAGAAATTAATTGTTATCGTTACTTTTAACGCTTATTGCCAAAAACAAAAATCAATTGTAAATCGATAGCAAGGAAATTCAGTCAAAAAGTACTCAATGTGCAATATATATTATATATATATATATATATATATATATATATATATTATTATATATATATATATATCTGCTGGTTTTTAATATATTCGTTCACACTACTTGAAGTCTATGCGGAATGAAAATGAAATTTGATGTATAATCCAACTGCTAGTCGGATTATCCATATAGTAAACAAAAAAAGTAATCACACACCGACTCCATTATTTATAGTCAGTGTTGGTGGCACAGCCAAATACGGTGTTAAATCATGTAGGACAGTAAACCAGGAAATCTAATGAATGCTAAATTTACCTAAGTTTTGAATCCAATAAAGTAAAGATTTTTTTATTACGTAGTTAAGATCACATGAGTCAGAAAAGAGATCTCTTTTCCTTACTTTACTTCAAAGCTGTACACTTATTTAGGGTGTTTATGTATGTGCAATGCAGATTGACAACAGGGGTTACCAACTGACAATAACCTTTGATCTATGTTGTCAATATATATTGCATATACAGACACCCTAAATAACTATACAGCTTTTCCAATCACTCAGAAACAACCACACGAAAATCAGCTTTGAAGTGATATTACTTAGTCATTAAAGTACATGGAGTAGGGATAGAACATCAGCACTGTGGTAGAATACACTTCCATATTAGATAGGTGTATTTGAAATAACTGGAGGATGTTTCGAGCACAATTTATTGCTTATAATCATATCAGTATTATTCACACAGCTTCATAATTAGCCTACTATATATATATATATCTTCTCTCTCTCCCCTCCCCTAGTTGTTTGTTGCAGTTTTCCATGTCTGTGGTATAGATATTATGTCATTTCGATTGCAATTATGCCGTGTTGAGTCAATAAGCAAAGATTCAGTAATTAACCTCCCTCAACACGTAACTATTTCACCTTTCAATACTTTCACCCTGTCTTACCCTATTGTGTGATCACATGCAGGTGAATTGCATTGCAATCACTGAGCTTTTTTCTAGATTGTTTCATTTATCATTTTAGGTCTAAATAGATTTTTATTTTCCGATAATTTAATTGATCCCGATCTACTACTCTGACCTGTTTAACTGAACTCGCGTTATTTGGTAAATTACATTATTTTTTCTAATTGGATCTATCGAGTCCTTAAGCTGACATAGTTTACCTCTGAAAGAGTAGTCGGTTTAAATGCCACTCTAATTCTAGACTCATTCAAAATTCTACCTAAGGCTTCTAATGTTCCTTCTTCATACGGCAGTACTACAGAGGCTTTGAATTCTATAATATTTATGCTATTTTTACCATTTTCATTAGTTATCTTATTCTTCCTTTGGATAGTTATTCGCTCGTAATATTTTCTTTATTTGTTTGATTTCATTATTTAAATCTCTGGCTTACTAGTTAGGCTCTTGCCCCAGTTATACAGACAATGAACTAAACCTATCTTTACCGATTCTCGATAGGATGAATTCAAGTCCAACTATTTATTGGTATGTTGGTTTCCTATAAATGCTAATATCTAACCTATCACCCTGTTTTCTTTTTATTTTATAGTCTAGCATGGTCAACTCACCTTGTTCGTTCTCTAACTCAGAAGTGAATTTGGATTCTGTCAACCACTGAGTTTATATGTGTAAAAAACTGCGGGATATGTTCAAATTTCAACATAGTGAATGTATCATCCACATATTTGCACCATAACCTAGGAGCAGGATTAAACGTTCTAAGAGATTTATGTTCCCACCCATCTACAAATATTTCTGCTACTTTTCGGGATATTGGTGAACCCAGGGCCATCCCCGTTCAATTGTTGGTATATTCTGTTTTGAAATTTCTATGCAGTGGAGGTTAGACATAACTAAATATCTGATATTATTTCATTAATCGAGATCTTAGTCCTATTTATGTCCAGTTGATTCCTAATCGCCCCCAAGAGCTGTATTAACTGGAATATTAGTGTACAAACTTTTTATATCAAAACTAATCATTTTTTCATCTGAATTTCCTCTAGCCTCTATTTTATTCCATAGGAATTAGTTAGCTAAACATGGTACTATAATTATTCAAACGACTACCACTTTACAGTCATTCATGGTCAAGTACCTATAATTTGAGGATGGTAGTATTGACCTGTGAATATATTTAGACAAAAAAAGTGGTGGAATTACGAAATGGTTTGGTACTTGCTCAGTCAAACCCAGCAACACATAGGAAATTTTAGTTGATTAAGCCAGCAAATTTAGGAATAAAGTGTTAGTCAGAACCAACATTTGATAAATATTCAACTTTCATTAAACAAAGCTCACAGAATTATTGATATAAGTATAAAACTTGGGCACTGTGGTAGAGTATAATTCCATAATGGATAAGATTTTATCTTATCCATTATGGAAAAGCTCACAGAACAATTACCAACTGTGAGTTCTCAAGGGCTAGTTTGTAATGATTCGATTTGTTTCGAGTTTGATGACAAACTGACTTTAGTTAGTGTACGATCGGGAACTAGGAAGTACTTGATAGTTATTTCATCCTAGTTAGTAAATATTTAGTACTCACGACCCTACCATGGCTTGAACCCTGGACCTTCAGGTTACAAGGACAAACTCATTCACTAAACTCCTATTTGTGAATTCAGGATGAATGTCGAATTAATTCATACAAAATTGTATTTTATGAATTTGTGTACAAAAATTAGTTTTTTTTTCCTGACTGTGAAATAGATTGCAATGAGTAGTTTAGTAATTACTACTCCTAAAAAGTGACCAGATCAAAAAATGGCATCAAACTATGCAATCGAGCTATATAGGGTAGTTTCTTCAACTATGAACATCAGTATATTAATATTTAAGGTTTTTTTCGTTCACGTTCCCCAGTGGAACTTAGGACTTCAAGCTTGTGGCTTGAAGTTTCTTTAGCAGTTTTTATTTTACAGGATGGGGTTGCTAGCCTCATGCCCAACCTTCCTTCTTCACCAGCATTATTTCTGGCTTAGCGAGGTAAAGGAGTGCGCCGGCCGGGGATCGAACCCCGGACCATGTGCATGGTTGGCGAGCGTCCTAACCGCTATGCCACCGACGCTAATATCTATCTAAGGTTTGATGACTATGAATAAAATGGCGCTTAAGTAGTTGTAATGGGCAGGTGTATTAGCATATCTTTATTTTCGGGAGTTTGAATAGTTTAAATAATCTTTATTGGAATTATTATTCCCCTTTTGTGCTCATACTTATTAATCGTAACATGACTCAATGCAAACACCAGAGATATGGGAGATATTATTGTGGTGAGACCTGGCTGCTAGCCAAAGTTGGTAGACAGTAATTGACGTCAATGTTTATGTCCCCAATATTGGTGGTGAGAAAATGAGAACAAAGGCTTTGCGTAGGTGGATACAGTTAGCATATGGATGATCTGACACAGCCACAAAACGATGCAAGGTTAACTTTCTGTGAAAAACAACCAATCAAAAGACTGCATTTTCTACTAAAAATAATCTACAATAATGTACATTAAAATCTATAAACATGTGTTGATTTTCCTTGATAAATGATCTGTTGCCTAGCCCTTGTCTTCTGTTGTTACATTATTACCACCAGTCGAATCAGAGGAGGATAATAAATAATCTTAAAATTTTATTTCAATTCACGTACATCATAACATTCTAACAAGTTACTCATTTTGACTATAAGATCTCTCGTCTTATTTTCCATCTGATTATAATTGATGAATAACACTCGTATTATTATTTGTGAATGTAGATTACCCTATAGTGATTTTTGTTCAAATGTCTAATCATCAACTGCACACATGTATATAAATGAAGGAAAAAAGTTATGTGAGTAACTTGATATGATTATGAGCAATAGTTTGTGCTCAAAACAGCATCAGTTAATATTACTGTATAACACTGTGTGATTTATCAAAATAAAATCTTATGTATAATGGAGTTATATTCTATCACAGTGCCCAAGTTTGATACTTATATCAATGATTCTATTTCTGCTTAATTTTTCTTTGAGCAGTGCTCTGATGCGTCCCAACTTCTGCTAGAAGAGACGAGTGTGCAAACAACAGGTGTACGTAGTGATTAATATCAAAATTCGCAACAATAAGTAATATAACGGAAAACATGCAAAACTCGGCGAAGGGTCTATTCTACAGTGATCATTAGAATATCCTACACTTTCTTAGCTAATTAAAACTAACAACCAGTATTACATTTCGATCTAGTTAACGTCGACTTTTCAACAACTTACATTTCCACTTAAGTAAACATGGTGGGTCAAAATTACTGACGGCTAAAATTAACCCAGATATTTCAAAAACTATAATCAATGCTCGTTCTCATTCATAATAAGTGACTTCAGTCCTCTTTGTAAAAGTGAGATAGTTAAAACTCAGTTACTCGAGGCTATGAGCCATTTATATTGTATGGGGGCTAATGATACTGACTACCCAGTTGCTCAGGTTGAAGTAACTAAGTGGGATGACATTCTAACATTACACCCCCATTGGAAGAAAGTTCAACAATTAAGCCAATGAAACCACTACTGCTTCACTTTACGTAAAACACCGAGCATTTATCCTAAGTATCACCTTCTATAAAGTTAACTACACAACTAATGTAGCATAATATGAATCAAAGTCGATTTTCAGTGTTGATGAACCGGATATTTTAAAGAAGTTACAATTTCAGGAAAACAGACACAAAACTGGAGTAATAAAGACTAAAAAATATAGAAATGAAAATAAAAAATAAAATCATACCAAAAAGTTAAGAGAAATCTCTCAGATGTAAGTCTGAAACTGAATTTCTTGAAAATTTTATAGTTAAAACACATATTAAATATAAAACTTACTTGGAATTGACAGAAGTAAAGGAAGTAATGAATCATAGAAAATGTGAGAAATAACTGGATTTTTGT
Source organism: Trichobilharzia szidati (assembly GCA_944472155.2). Lineage (NCBI taxonomy): Eukaryota > Metazoa > Platyhelminthes > Trematoda > Strigeidida > Schistosomatidae > Trichobilharzia > Trichobilharzia szidati. The sequence continues at coordinate 65,959,549 of OX235274.1, read as the reverse complement.
GTAGTTCAAAAGTAGACAGTACAAAATATTTGGGTGGTAATTTCCGACAGTATTGTGCCTAGATTTAAATAATGCAAAAACTAAAATATATATATATATATATATTACACGTTAATTTTACAAACACGTCACAAAGGATACACATATAGTTTGCTAATAAAACAAAAACAAATGTTGTGTGATATCTCACAAACACATGAGACAAAGTTTAAAAAAGAACTAATTTTCCACTGGACTATTAAAACACTAAATCTAAACGTTATTTTTATTCTAACCCGTTTAATTGGTATTTATCAGAAAACCTCAGTTTTCAAGTATGGTTTGCAGGGATTTGATTGATATCAGTAGGAGAACCATTGAAGACCAGGGATCACTGGACATTTTAGTTGATTCAAGATGCCTGTCAGAAATTTTAGAGACTAATTAATGAACAAAGAATATTCCTTTCGATAAAGTCGTCATCAAGTTCTACACTTATATGATCATAAGAATTAAAGAATTACTGATATTGACAACATTAAAGTTTTGAATTACCTTGGACCAATAGTATCGGCAAATTACATTTCCAAAGTATCAGTAAGAGATAATATGCAATGACATAACACTGAACTGAATATCATATAAGTTGAGGGAAGTATCACAGAATTTGTAATTTATAGGCTCGGCAGCAGGCCAGAGTAGCAATAATGACTAGATCTGTTTCGTTTGCACACAGAGCTCCGGTTGGTTTAATCGAATTGCAATGTGCTCTGCTGTTTGGCGTGTTCGATATCTAGAGGCTTTTGGTAATTTATTCGATACCCGATTGATAAGAGAGAAAGATTCTTGAGTGGCCTGTATGGACGAGGTGACTTAGCATAGAACTGTTGACGATTTTAACATCTTTATTTAGCCACATTGGTAGGTGTTTCCGAGCACGGAAAAAAGGTTTTTAAAGCAACGGCCAGTATGACTGGATCCAGAGGAGTAGTTGAATTGATAGATGGGTACTTCGTCTTTCAGTTTCTGAATCACAACCGGTTGTATGGAAAATATCAACTGCAGCTTACCGGCATTAAGCGTTCTTTTAATCAATTTTCTCAACTTGTCGGTTATTATTTATTTTTACGAGTTGATCACGGACTGATATCAGTTAGAGAACCATTGAAAACCAGGGAGTACTGGACAGCTGCTGTTTCGTCCTAGTTTGGGAATCATCGGCAGTACGCACCCACTGGGATTTGAACCCAGGACCTTCCGGTTACAAGGCAAGCTCGTATACCATTCAGCCACTGGGACCCGATTCAGTGGCTCATGAATTCTAACTTCTACCAATTCGTGATTTTAGCACGCCATTGAATCGGGTCCCAGTGGCTGAATGGTATACGAGCTTGCCTTGTAACTGGAAGGTCCTGGGTTCGAATCCCAGTGGGTGAGTACTGCCGATGATTCCCAAACTAGGACGAAACAGCAGCTGTCCAGTACTCCCTGGTTTTCAATGGTTCTCTAACTGATATCAGTCCGTGATCAACTCGTAAAACATAACTAATCCTTACAAACCAAACTTTAGAAAAGGTTATTATTTCACTTGGTATATCACCTTTGAATTGTAGTCGTGAATACACAGGCCTACTGAAGAATTCTTTTCGACTTTGCGGGCCATGGGTTTATTGATTATGATCATATAAATGTAGAACTTGATGGAGAATTTATCGAAAAGAATATTCTTTGTTCAATAAACAGTCTTTTAGATTACTAGAAATCTATTTTCTTATTGTTTGGGATTCTTCAACAGCAGGTAACTGTGACCCCACCAGTGATCGAACAAAGGACTTTCAGGTTACGAGACCAAGCTCCGTGACCACTCAGCAAACTGGACCAGAATTCAATAACCTGTGAATTTTTAATCCTGTCGATTCACCATTTCAAGGCCACTGCTAACCGATTTCGTTGGCGAGCATTTTTACTCCTTGGTTTACAGTGGTTCTATAACTGAAGAAGTCAATTAGTGATCAAAAGTGGAAAACATCCCTTGACGCTTTAGTAGCAATACTTCTAAATAAAGTTGAGAAGTCATATGCCTTAATGTAATACTCTTAAAATCACTTGTAACGTTGTTAGGAAGTACAAGCAAACTTAGTACGAAAGAATATCCTTTAAAACTCTTGTATAGCGAAAAGCCTATTAATGCAAAACAAAACAGGAATCAAGTGATGTATGAAATAGAATAATAATATAATGCCATACCAATGTAAATATTATAATCATATTAGAATCCAATTTATGTATCCACAGACTTTAAGAAAGAAATATTTGCGCTACAGTGAGAAGCTTCCGAACCAGCACATTACTTTTAATTTCACTATGGGCAAGAAGAGATGCATCATATAAAATCTCATAGTTTGTCCAAGGGCGGGGATAATTCGCGGACACAAAGACTGAACCAGGCAGTTGTTTTAAGAGGTCGCTTACTCCCCCCAGCCATTGGCTTGAACCTTCAACCACAAAGCAGTGGGGCAGTGTCAAGAGCTACATTCACACGGATGATGCTGACCGAAACAGGTTCATACGACATTCAACCCTTTCGGATTCTGGAGCCCATCTATACCATGTGTTTCGAATCAGTGTTTTCCCCATCTCCTAAGTAAACCAGCATGTCCACCAAACTGATTGTAGACTCCGGATATTCGCATTCGTCCTTTCACTTTTATGAGTAGTACCCCGACTACTTGAGGACAGTGAATAGAGCTTACCTGGCAGCGGTTATGAACGCGTGTTTACATGAAAGCATTTCGACAAAAAGACTGAAGTCTACCCAACCGCAAACTGCCTTTACTTCAAAACCTACCCTGTAGACGAATTTCACTTTGATTCGATTAAGAAGAATATAGAATACTGATGTGGAATAAGACACGTTTAGTGTTAACAAAAATTTCAATCTAAAATATCTTCAAAGTACTGTAGTTTCAGGTAAAATGCAAAAATAAGTACTCTTTCCTTAATGCATGAGCAGACATTTTGCAATATTTACGCAGTTGGAAAGGAATCACTTCGTTAAGAATTATTTTCATACAGCCGTTTCTTTTTATTGCTTTGAATGAAGGAACGAACTTATTTACAGGATAATACCTTAACTTCGTGGATTCTCTCCAACTGCGTATATCCTAGATAAACCAATTACATGTTACAAAATGCTGTCTGAGCATGAATTTTACAATGACTTCAACTTATAGGTGGATAGTATTAACAGCATAATTTCACAGTTGATGTGAGTAGACCAGGGAGTCACTGATTGAAAATGGAGTGCCTAAGCCAGTGAGCCACGTCTCCACAAATTCCCAGTGAATTCTGATAGAATCTATTCTCAAGGTATATTTCAGTTAAGCAATTATAATAACAATGCCATTTACAAATAAAATTACAATTGATTTGAATACATCACGTAGTTTTGTAGATGAGAAATAAACAATAGCACCAGTAGTACTGTTGGTGAATACTGCTCTCATTAAATATGTGAAATATGATCAGGACATGTTTTGACTGAAAAAAGTAGAATTTTGTAAACAAATAGTCTGAAAGTGTATCAACACCCATGGCTCTTTCTCTGTATGTTAAAAATTATTATGAATGTTCAAATAGCGATGACGTATGTGAACTGAAATGAACTAAATTTAATAATCATAATAATTTGCTTTATTCCAAAAACAGTACTAATGATAGAGCAAGGAATTTTCAGCATTCAGTACAATACTGCATCTGATTTACTCAAAATGACAAAAAATAAACAATACATAATAATAATAACAAAACGTTGTTAAAGCAGCTATGTATCAATTACAGTATGCGATATGGAGAAAAGTATGCATAAAGTATAAAATTATAGTAATAATAGTAATAACAACTAAAATAAAATAGCTAAGTTATAATTAAACGATTGAAAGAGTCCCTTCATAAAATTACAGAAAGCTGAACGATGAAAGGGTCGATTCACTTTGCTAATTACATAGTAACTCTCCACCATGATATGTATAAATTAACTCTGTTGTTCTCTATTGTATTTTGTCACTAGTCCATACTTCTTTCCAAGAGAAATCTGAATTCCATCCTACCCTCTGTCTAATCACTATAAAAATAGTTTTTCTTTCAACACTAAATAACTATCTACTCACATCAACTTTGAAATTATGCTGTTAATACTTTCTATCTATCTATAAGTTGAAATCATTGTAAAATTTATGTTCAGACAGCATTGATTTATTTAGGATGTACACAGTTGAAGAGATGTAAATTGAAGTCGTATCATCCTGTAAATATGTTTGTTTCTTCTTTATTCTAACAATTACTTTACGCAGATGAATGGTTTGCTCTACTTGATAACATTTTTATTCCTGAGAGTTGTAATATTAGCTTAGAAGAGATCGATGTTAGCTGGTACATTTCGTTTAGGTTGGAAAAGATTTAGAGGTGATCAGACAGGAACATGTCACCAGTGGATGAAGTCTTTGGTCATTTGATTTCTCACAATAATTATTCCAAAGAGTATCAGTTCTGCGACCAGCAGCAAGCTCACAGACTACAAACATAAATTATATAACAGGGAACAATTGTTAATGTAGATCAGTATCGCGACTAGTTTGTTATTTTAACGATTTCACTTATTGACGAGTGTAGTTCTTTAAAGTTAACTAGATGGCTGACTTTAGCAACTTACAGAGTGACTTGTTACAGAGGCACAGTCCTGTCGTTTTATAGTACGCAGATAATATATTCCTTCTAGATGAAGACGTTACCAAAATGAAGTCTTCTAAACACTTTCAGCATAAATCTTAAAATGTTTTGCATGCGATTCGCCCTGTCAAAAGTAAAATCGTACTACAAATTTAATCTGCACCGACTCTGTGTTAAAGGGTAGGGAGTGGAATGCTGAGTACGTTTATCACCACTTAGCTGGGAAATTGTGTCATTCCTTATAGACTGACTGCTGATGAAATGTCAGCGCAGACACAAAAGGCTCGTGTGGTTTTCGCCAACTTACGTCACTTTTGGCATGGAAGTGATATCCAGGGACGTGTGTACTGAGCAGCAGAACGTTCTGTCCTTCTTAATGATTGTGCGGTAGCCGTTGAAAAAGACTAGTTATCTCTAACCTAAGGTATCTGCGTTCTATCCCCGTGCTTAATGGTATAATATGCTAATATTAATGTTAGGCGTAGTGTTAGTTAACGAGAGCAAGTGAATCGATGAGGTTATTAAGCTGCATCGATTAAGGTGATTAGGACAATTTTTATGCATGCCTAGCCACAGCCTTCCTCGACGTGTAATTAAAGCAGACATGAAATTAGGTTGGAAGAGTTACGGGTGGTCAAAGCACAACATGATATCAATCGCTGAAGTCTCTTCATACACTTATTCCCTTTTATAAATTTGAATAAACCAAGAACAACAGTTTGTGCCATTGGTTTAAATAATGCAGGTAGGTGTAGACTACCTGATTTCGGTCCTCGAAATGTTAAGAATCAATGTCTGGAGACTGTTGGTGAAGTGACCCAAAGTCGTTCTCAATGGTACAGATGCATTCACTCTTTGTAATCTCCCAACTTCAATAAACCTTATGAGTGTTTCAAGTAATTATTCTTTCTCCCCTACATTTTTTTGGTATAGTTTCTTCCCTACTTTTATGTATGCAGCTTAAACTGTTGCATCTTCGTGCAGTTCTGCATTGAAAATTTAGTTCACTTCAGTTCACATACGTCATCGCTATTTGAACATTCATAATAATTTTTAACATACAGAGAAAGAGCCATGGGTGTTGATACACTTTTAGACTATTTGTTTACAAAATTCTACTTTTTTCAGTCAAAACATGTCCTGATCATATTTCACATATTTAATGAGAGCAGTATTCACCAACAGTACTACTGGTGCTATTGTTTATTTCTCATCTACAAAACTACGTGATGTATTCAAATCAATTGTAATTTTATTTGTAAATGGCATTGTTATTATAATTGCTTAACTGAAATATACCTTGAGAATAGATTCTATCAGAATTCACTGGGAATTTGTGGAGACGTGGCTCACTGGCTTAGGCACTCCATTTTCAATCAGTGACTCCTTGGTTCAAATCCCACTCCACCTACTTCAGCCTGGGCAACTGGATAGTGTCGATAGCCCTCACACATCAAGTGTGCGTCATTGTCCGGGAAATGAGTTTGAGCCACAAACAGTTATAACATGTACCATATGAATATATATATATATATGGATTAATCGAAAAGAAGAGATTCAGTTGTTCAACTTGATTTAGAATTGGCTACTGAAGAATTCGCTTGACTAGCCACTACTCGCTTAACTGATTTATTCTCCTGAAGTTATATAAAAATGGCATTTATGCGCAACACACTATGTGATAATTTCCGTAACAAAATAAGCATCAGTTATAACGATGTATACAACACTTACATAAGAAATAAAAAATACTAATGTAAACAAATGCAGAAATAAATTTTGAGTAGACGTCAGTTCATTCCTGTGCAACAGTTTTTGAAGGTTTTCCATTATGTTAAACAAAGAAGATTCATCCACACCATGGAAATGCTTCGTCAGTTCTAACTGTCATTAATTAGAAAATAAAAAGATAATATTTTTAAAATTAATAAACAGAAAACGTGGAAACAATTAGTATATATTTGAACTTGAACGTATTCAAATAATTTATTACCACCTATACTGAACTATCTGTTATATGAACGAGTTAGAGTAAGAGTAGAATATCAAGAGCACTAGTGATCACAGAAAGAATATATATATATATATATATATATATATAATAGATATTTGTTTGATTACATTAATTTTTTTCATTTTATTACATTGTATGAGGATTTAAACGTGTTTGGTTAACCACACAAAGGTGACACTAATAACAAAATAATCTGTAAATGAATACAACATTTAACTTGTATTAAAGAAATTAAGAATTTGAATAATTTACCCTCGGTTATTTTGTTTTTGTTTTTTTAGGATACTTTATTTTTCTTGTTACTTTTTATGAATGTAGCAAATTAATGTAGTCTTAAAGCAAAAATAATAAGGCAGCAGTGCAAAAAAAGTGAATATCGATCGACAAAAAGAAACATAAAATGAACTGATTGATCGAGAGAATGAAACATTATCTCTATGCGTTGTGAAGTAGTAAATCACTATTGTATAGCATACTTATCACTGAAACACGAAATTCGTACATTATGGGCGCCAAGGGATGTGGCAAAAAAAATCGCTTAGTTTTTCAGAGGGCTGGGATACTTCCTTAACAGGCAGACCGAAGCAGGCAGTTGTCTTAAAGAGCCAACCCCGTTGAAATCTAACCCACAGGGCAGTGGCGCAGTGTCAAGAGCTACATTCGCATGGATGACGCTGACCGAAACAGGTTCATACGACATTCAACCCTTTCGGATTCTGGAGCCCATCTATACCATGTGTTTCGAATCAGTGTTTTCCCCATCCCCTAAGTAAACCAGCATGTCCACCAAACTGATTGTAGACTCCGGATGTTCGCATTAATCCTTTCACTTTATATGAGTAGTACCCCCACTACGTGAGGACAGTGAATAGAGCTTACCTGGCAGCGGTTATGAACGCGTGTTTACATGAAAGCATTTCGACAAGAAGACTGAAGTCTACCCACCCTCAGTCAGGTATGCTGTCTAAAGCAACATAAAGTACCAGATTGTGTTACTTTAAACAATGAAGTAGTAGAACTTATTGTAACATACAGTCATTTGTGGTAAGTTTAGGTGAGAAATGTTATTTTCTTCTACAATGTGAAAACTAAGGATGGACACAATTTCACAGTAATTTTGGAATGATTTTTTCACTGAAGTCGTATAACATCAATCTGTATGTAGTATATAATAGAAAGTACAACAGAAAGTTACCATTCCAAATTATTTAAAGCTGAAGAATCTGATACTCAGTGATAACATGGGAGCAAATCGTCTAAACATGTGTTTCTAATCATTTATTTTAGAAGTTTCTAGCTCAGATTTTTAAATAAACATTTGATAGCTTCCCATACCTAAAACAGTGGCTTAGTAGATGAATGAGTCGTGCTTAAACAACTGCTAGACAGCTAGATGAAATTAGAAGTGTTAAGTATAGGAGCATAATTTGAATGGTCAGATATTTGATGGTGCTAAGTTCGACGAAGAAGAACTGTAACTGCATACTCCAAAAAACATAACTAAGCAATACTCTCTCATACCCTGTTAACCGAACCACCGGACTCTATGTTACTATTGGAAGCATCAACGATTTGAATTGATGATAAATGGTTGGAGGTAACCGGCAAGAAGCCCAGGCTGGACCTAGATTTCCTGCTTGTTAGCGATACCCCGCAAGGCATATCTGCAACCTCGAAGGATCTTGTGTCCCCTTAGAGACTTGAAGCCGCACCACCCAGTATCTCTGTCTGCAATGTTACGCCTGAGCTATTCGGGATCAAACTAATCAACTAATCATGTTTCGTAAAATCGGGCGACTGACTTAAAATAGAACAAGTAAATGAACATTATACATTTGTTCCTCTTCATCAATTTGAATGAAGCAAGGACAACAGTTTGTGAAGAATAAGATGGTACCATCATTTATTTCGTTGGCTCCTCATCAGCTGCGTACAGCCTAAAGAAATTAATAAGTTTATGTACAGAAAAATTTTAACAAACTTGCAAATTTTACATGATGTCAGTTGACAGGAGTTTCTAAACTTAATCAACAGTGCTCAGGAAATTACGTTTATACACTTTTTACCCAGGGTTCAACCCCGTAAGAACAAAGTTGAAGCATGCAGTCAACGAAACAAATTCTTATTGTCGATATGTAGACGACACATTCGTAGTGTGCAATAATGAAAGTTATGCTTTCTACCCACTCGATTTATACAACGACGCACATACAAATACTGAATTTACTATGGAACATTGCAATGATGGAAAGTTACATTTCTTTGATATTGTCACACAAAGCCTGGAGGATGGTAGTCTCCAGAGGCCAATTTACCGGAAGCCGACATAGAATGGACAATTCCTACATTTTAATAGTTTTCGTCCAAATAGCTATAAACGAGCACTAGTCCAAACTCTGTTTTACACAGTAAGGAGGATATGCTCTACAGACAAATTAGGGAAAGAATTTATGATTCCCAAAAAGATGTTGAAAAACAGCGGTTACCCACAGAGATTCATTAACACGTACGGAAGATGCGAAGACTCAAATGCCAAATAAATCACAGTGGGAAAGACGCTTGTATTCATTGAACTCAATTTTAAAGGTGGAAACAGTGCAGGAATAGTCACTAGCCAGAGCCTATCATGCAGCTAAGTTGGTTCCTGTCTATCGGACAGCATGCTCTTTGGTGTAATCGAAAGCTGACAGTCATCCTTCTCATGTTAACTCTAACTGTGAATACAAACTTACATGTATCTGCGGGAGCAGTTACATTGGGAGAACAGAAAGAGGGGAACACCTGATTTTCTGAACATGTACCAAAAAGCCTATATGTCAAGGGTACAAACGCTTACAATAGTCCTGGGGTGGGAGCTGCTAAATCCTTTAAAATTATCAATAGACAAAAAAGCTCAAATCTCCTCAAGTTTGCCGAAGCAATCTTTATCAAGCACTTTAAACCCGATTTATGTGTTCAATAAGAAGCATTTATCAATCTTTCCTTGCTCTGGTATCTGGATGTCTTCACTCTCTCTTTCATTCGATTACGTAATCTTCGGCCTTAACCTCACTCTCCTTTGGTATAATGTAAGAACTCTTTAAACTATTCATCTTATTGCGTAACTCTGACACACTTACTGAACTTCTTTTATGCATGGACAAATCACTGCTACCCTCTTGCCAATCTTCACTCATCTCTAGTTATTATTTGATTATTCATAACAATTTTGGAAACATTCTGATGACGTAAACAATAAATAATTTTTATTCTTGTCTGACAAACCTAATTTACACAAGAAAAATAGTCCTATGGTTTGAGTTGAACTCAATATATTGTTACCCAATTTATTAGTTACTGATCATCTTACTCACCTCCTTTACCATTGTGTGGATACATTGATTTTTGTTTAGACTTGGACTCTCTGAGTAAAAAGTGTATAAACGTAATTTCCTGAGCACTGTTGATTAAGTTTAGAAACTCCTGTCAACTGACATCATGTAAAATTTGCAAGTTTGTTAAAATTTTTCTGTACATAAACTTATTAATTTCTTTAGGCTGTACGCAGATGATGAGGAGCCAACGAAATAAATGATGGTACCATCTTATTCTTCACAAACTGTTGTTCTTGCTTTATTCAAGCAAACAGTAGTCAAATGAGCTCAGTTCAAGATAAATGAACAGATTGCCACTCAAAATAGGATCACTGCATTTGATATTATTAGTATCAACCAGTACAAGACCTACAATAGTAGATTAGACAACAAAGATTGGAAAGGTATACAAAAAACCTATATGGTCTACACAACTGTTTTGTAAATCATCGACTTTCAACTTTTCATAAGACCAACGCCACTGAGAAAATAATACCATGAAATAACTTTGATGTTATTGAAATGCAAATTGCTTAGTAAAGACCCTTTTAGTGAGAAAATAACTAGCCTTCGACTCTTAAATTTGGAAAACTCCACTGTTTCTCTTATATTTATTGTATGAAGTGCTCTTAAAGAAATTAAGATTTTGGAAATGATGAATAAAAAATTGTTTCAGTTAAAGTTATATCTTTTAAAAATGCATATCAAGAACCATGGCCAATCCAATTGTAGTTAGAATGAGAGGAATAATATGTTATAGACATCGTCATTATGAAAGAGGACTATTTTAGAAATCTGAAGTAGTAAATTCCTTTGGTTGATTGAGACAGGCAGTGTAATGAGGAGATGAAGCCTAATAACAAAATGTATTGAAAAACTTTGGATAATAGATAAAAATTACTCGATTATACATATCAGTCTCTTATTCAGTTTCAGATCCGCCTCGCCCGAGCTAGTGGGCTCGTTCGTCGATGGTTCAGTGGTAGGACGCTCGCCAACCATGCACATCGTTTGGAGTTCGACTGCCGGCTGATGCACCTCTTTAAATCGCTAAGCCGGTAGTGTGGCCCGTAAAAAGTAAAGGTTGGACGTGAGGCTAGCAAGCACGTCCCGTAAAAATAAAACCACTGCTACCGAAACTTCAAAGCTCTAGCTTGAAGCCCTATGTTCCACTCACAACTTCAAGGAATAAAAAAAATAGTGTAAGCAGATTACTTGAAGTGTAAGGCGTTAACATGCAACACTTTTGAGGTAATCTTAGTTTCCCCTAATTATATTGTCTAAACGGTTTAAAAATTGGGGATTTTAGAAGAAAATAACAAACCTCATGAAAATTTATACGATCGATATCAATAGGTTCATTTGGCCAATCAGGTTGACATGTTGAATTCAATAGATCAGTGAAGAACTGATGGAAAATTTGATAAAAAGCCTATGGTAAGAAAGAGAGAAAAGAAGAGAAGACACAAGACATATTTAATAGACGAGTTAGCTGTGAGATTGATTGCACATAAAATAATAAGTTTATGTTACTACTAACAATCAATATGAACGGTGAGTATCCTTTCCACTCTATTCTGTTTAGATTATCCAGTTAAGGAATTCAATAATAATTGTACGAAAAAAGGCATACATTGTCACATAATGAAGTATTGATAAAAATGACTACCTTTAATAGGTTAAAATCGAGTATTTGTGGTGAAAAGACTAAATAAAAGTGATGAGACTAGGAAATTTTAAGCTTACGATGTCCTAATGTAATAACTAAAGGTAAAACTTACAGTTATGTTTGAAAAATGTGTATATAACTCACGTTTAAATCTACGTAACCCACTTCATCTTTGCATTCATTGATTTTCGTCTCACCTAGTAGTGACAACAGAATAAGTAGGGAAAAAAGTCAAGATTAATTATATAAAAATAATTGCTGTCATCAAAGTATTCACATACTTCAAATAATCTCTATGATTTAGTCAAAACAAGTTTGAAAATAATAATAAAGAAAATTAACAGCTTTCAGTATTTATCTGAGATGTGTACCATAATTTCATTTAAATAAAATCTTATTTCAAATTACCGAAATTAGCCATTGAGTCGTGAAGAAAATAAAAGACATTTCAGCAAAGAAAGTTATCTTTATCGACGAAATTATCTTCAGAGGCTGTACAGTCGTGTTTATATTTATCGAAAATATATAGTAGTAACAGTATTGAATAGCTGTCATCAGTATGTCAATACAAAACCAAATTTCAAAGGATTTATTTCAGCTGAGTACAGAAAGCAACTACGTGAGATTTTAAGCATAATAATGAATTGGGGCTGATCCATCCCGATAAAGGCGCTGGCATCGTCTTAATGAATCGCCAAGACTACGTCGATAAAATGTTATCTATCATATCAGATGAAAACAAATTTTCAAAAGAAAATAACCAGAAAGACGAAACTGAACAAATTGAAGGAAAAATAACACAAACGCTGAAGAAGATGAAGAACGAATCGGTTATTAACTCTGAATTATTTCAGCAAATGCGACCCTCGAGTTCTATAATTCCCCGGTTATACGGTCTCCTGAAAGTGCACAAAGAGGACATACTACTACGTCCAATCTTCGATATGACAAATTCGCCATGAGATGCTACTGCCAAATGGCTCGCAGACATACTTCTACATGTCAGAAATAATCTCTGTTAGCATTGCGTTTCAGATTCATTTGAATTCGTCGATTTAGTAAGTGATGCTAATGTATCCAGGAAGAAAATATAATATCTTTGGATGTTACGTCTCTCTTCACTAATGTTTCTCTCACTGAAACTATTTGCTTTATATGCAAATTCATCGAGGATAATAATCTGGACGTGGGTATTCCGACCCACTACTTGGAGGAACTACTATTGAGATGCAATTTCAATGTGCAGTTAAGTTCAACAACACGCTCTATAGAAAAAGAGATGGAGTGGCAGTGGGGTCACCATTGGCTCTTTCACTTGCAGACTGCTTCTTGGAAAGTCTAGAGAATAGCATGTTAAGACCCACTATCGATAGTTTCCATATGTACCAAAGATACATGAATGATACTTTCATCATTTGTGACGAGAATACGGACATCGAGATAATAACAAAGGAGTTCAGCAACTGCCATCATGCCATCTAGTTCACATTGAAATCAGAGATGAACTCGGAATTCCACTTTTTGAATGTTTTTCTAAAAAGGAGATCTGACAGTTCTCTTCAAAGATCGATCTACAGAAAACCAAAATGGAACAGTCAACACACGAATTTTCATAGTTAGATCCCTTTGAGAAGAAAGATAAATCTGATCCACTCCTTCTCCTCAAGAATAAGAAGGATACGTACCAGTGATACAATCGATGGCGAACTGGAGCGACTCAGACAAATCCTCGTGGAAAGTGGGTGTCCTCCAAGATTCATCGAGAATAAACATGAAAGTAAAGCAAAGTCCCGAAAGAACCCAGGAGGTGTTGAAGAAACTGCTATTTATAAGTGTTGAATTTAAAGGTGATACCAGAGCTGAATTTTGAAGAATCGCTTATGCAGATCACTGAGAAAGGCTTTCTTTTGGGCGAAGCCAGGGATCAATTTTTATAGCCGACAAATGATCATTGGGTGTGTGAAGGATAAACTGCCGCTTTGGGCCACTTTAGTGTGTTTATGAATTCACTTGCTCCTATGGAGCCATTTATATTGGTAGCACAAAGCGCACAAATTTCAAACGTACCTCTGAAAATTATCCGACATAACAAAAGGAGAATGCAAGACATTTACTAGCTCATTTCTCGAGCACTTCGTGAACTCAAGCCAAACAGCTCCACCAGAGTGGTCTTTCAAGACTACCTACAAGGTAAGACCAAGTGGTACAAAGGGCGTTAGGTTTCGGCATTTGTGTATGGCGGAGGCGTTGTCAGTTCGGTAATGCAACCCCGAACTCCGTAAACAGAAAAAGTTTGTCGAGTCTCTTATTCTGCCATGGTCTAAACCTGTTCACTAGTCGTTCCCCGTGAAAATCTTTTTAAATTTTACTTTTGGTATGTTTTTACTTTAATAATTAACTCACTATTATCACTCTAACACGTTCCTTTGGTACATTTTCTTACTCTCTTCTCACCTATTAAATAGACACTCAACTGCCTTTCTTCTTACTCGATAACAATTTTAATCTTATCAAATTTCTAATACTTTTTCCCTTTGAGTCATTGAGTATTACGTAGTTTATAACTTGTTTTTTCAAAGCCACTTCTGAGTAATCATATCAGTTATGTCACCCCACCCCTATTAGTCAATAATGGACTACCATGCATTTGTGATAAATATAAATATGACTGTACAGCCTCTGAAGACGATTTTGTCGATAAAGAAAATTTCTTCGCCGAATCATCTTTTGTTTGCTTCCAAATCCTATTTCGTAATGAAGTAAAAGAAAGTGGTAGGATGAAAATATCTCTCCACTACATTTTAAAAGAACATTGGCTGTCTAGATTTTGTACTTCTGTCATGATGAATTCATCGATACGGCTGTTTTTACTAAAAATGCAGACAAAAAATGTAACAGACTTGAATTCTTGAGAATTAGCACATATTACATCATTCTTAAAATGAGTTACTCTACTCAGTGATTTATCAACAGGACGAAAAAGCGTATTTGTTCCTTCTTAATGTCATCAAATAATATAGCAGGGAGCAAAATAGATGCACGTTCTCATGTTATTTTAGACTTTCTTTATGGCATATGAATGATTCATTTCATTTAAGTTAACGTGATTTACTGAAATGTAGTGTAAGCCAATACAGTAATTAAAAAACCAATGGTGAGTTGCATCCTGTAAGAAGGATATAACTGGTGAGTTATACTAAATATGTTTCCATAAAAATATTTATTTAAATGAGATAATCACAACTAGTAATCGCAAACTCAAAAAGACTAAGAAAAACAAACTTTTCGTAAGAATTGCCCTGAGTACTATTCTATTCGATAAGCACAGTTGTGACCCAAAACATCTTATTAAGTACATACGTCCATGAAAGAATTTGCTCTGTTTCAGTCAGTTATCTATGCACATATACTAGTTAGTAAGGAAATTATTAGTACAGCTTGTTGGCCTAAGTGAACGACTTTCGATTAATGGTTCCCCTTTTAGGCATTCGCTCTGCCTGACTGACAGTCTCTGTATCGAACTTCGCACATAAGTGCAGCAGTTCAATTCGCCATACTCCATGTAATACACAAGGGTGGAGAAAAGAGATATTCTTAAGAACTATAATGAGCACAAATGTGCCGGAGTAAGAGTAGCAACATGGGGAAAATGAGTGTTTAATGGATATGGGAGATCATGAAGAGTGAATGCTTTACCTACTTTGACCTTAGTGGCCTGGTAGATTAATAAGTCCTGGAACATATGGAGGCTTAGAATTTAGTAAATATAAAGTCCTCTCAAGTAATTCAGTTGTGCGACAAAGCTACTTACGTGTTACTGCGTCAATGTTTTCAAGTGGAATGACACTTCTCCGAGCAATTTCTGCAAAACGTGCACAGGCATCTATCAATTTAGAAACGGAAAGGAGATATACATTTTTTGAACAATTCGATTTTAGCATGAATAAAATTGAGCTGAAAATATACACACACGAAGTGATGGCTATCCTAGTAATTACACTACTTACAAAAATGTATTGTTAATGACCTTACACAGCAACTATTGACACCCTAATGGAACTATTTTTTAACTTGATCCTTCGACGTGTTTACTACTGAACACAAATATGAAGATTAACTCAATAATCTGAAGTTTAAAAAGTTAAACTGACACATCCAAAATGTAGCTGTGATGCAGAAATCAACAGTGAGTAACTGGTTGCAATAATGAATATGGTGAAATCTAACATTTTTAATGTGACTGAAAATTTGTGTAGGTCAGAATGAAACGCCGTTACGTTAGTGCTTCTTCCCTAAAGATAAATGTACCAGGTAGCTTTTAAAAATACTTTCTTTACTCACTTGTGAATCACGTGAAGATATTAGAATCAGTATGTTTTTCTTAAAATATACGTAGCTGCGACTCCATTGAAATGATGGACAAATTTAAAAAGACTGAATACGGTTGAAAAGTTACGGTTCTACGCCTTACATAAACACCTTCATTCCTCCATGGCTAAGAATTTTCTTTACAATCTAAGTCATTAGATATACATTACTCTTGAACATAAGTATTATTATATTCGTATTGACTGTTTTTTGCATGCACATCTGATGAAGAATAAACAACTTTTCGGGAACTAAGGCTTAAAAATCCAGACGGAAAATAAACACACGATTGTTGAAATTTGGTTGGGGGAAAAAAAATAATGGTATTCCCAGTGTAACTTAGAGTCAGAGTTGGTTGTTTAAACCGTGTAGCTGTAAAATATTAATTCATATCATCATCACTCGTTAGCAAATAAATTTAGCAGCCACTTTAATATCACTGACACAATACTTATAATAAGATATTCGAGTTTAAAAACAGTATTAGAACTTTTATTTTTATAATATCAATTGATAATATCAACATATTTAACGATCTCAAGTAAAATCTCTAGACAACAAGAGTTACAACGTCACCACTGATTTGTTAGCTTTTCCAGACAAGCTGGCAAACCACAGTACAACTTTACCAAGAGGCGTATTACTTCAAGCTACGACATACTATACAGAAACGACTTAAAGGAAAAACGAAATAATCACAAGAGGAGGAAACCAATTCAATAAATGACTGCTACATTTTCTCCAATATCTTTTATTTCTCAGAGCTGTAGTATTTTAACGTTTTAATCTTATTACATTCCTGAGTTTCGATGAACTTTTTTCTAAATTACTCTAATAGTCAAGGATAACGGTCGTGCCAGTCATTTGTTTATCAGATAAAAAGCAAAACAGAATTCGACATAAATCCACGTCAGTTTAACTCCCCCGTTAACATTACCCTGAAGGAGAGAAAAAACCATAGAAAAACTAAAGATCCAAAAGCAGTAACCTACATTGTGTACAATGAAATGTATTTGCAATGTTTTAAGTGGGTAGAAGTGCAAGTTTTTGAAACTTGATTAAAATTATTCCAAGAAGAAATTGAACATGAAACAAATCATACCGAATCCCAGAGAACCCTGCTTACCGTACAGATTAGATGTAAAGAAAACATAAAATACCCACTTGAGCCTGTAATACTGAAGAAGCTAAAAACCTAGCTTTCAGCAGCTGTTCATGCCATTTTTAAACCAGCAAGTATAGGTATTGACTTATACAAGGATAAGATGGTTAATGTTACCACACTTTAAAATATCATTCTTAACATTCGTACATTAAATATTGAAAACATTTAAATTGCTGAGGTAAAATTTTCTAGGGATGAAGACAAAGATTTATCGACGACTTCAAACACAACTGAGCCCTAAAGCATTTAATAGAACTTTTTCTTTCTATCAACTGAAAATATTTTCTGACTACTCTGTCTCACATATACCTCAATCCTTTCAAAACTAAATGTACACTGACACAAACAGAATTACTTATCCACACAGCATATTTTATCTATGTGTAGATATCCATAACGTAAGAATGATATCCATCTTTGAGTACTGCGCAGTGACCTACGTTTATTCTGTCAGAAATGAGCTTGTAGTTGCTATCCACTAGTTATCAGACAAAAGATGGAAAGAAATTTCACTAACTAGCAGTTTATATAGTGCTGCAAATGGATTTGTGATTTTCGGTACACCTTTCCCGACATGCTGCATGTTTACTCAAATACATATATTAAGTGATATGCAGCTGTCAAAACCCTCAACACACTTGGTCTTTCTAGTAAATATATTCACATCTTTTAAAAACTGATGGCATGCTTGATAGGATATTAATTTAGCCCATTAGGACAACCTCTTTAATGCTTTGAATAAGCATGGACATTATCAACGTACGTCTTATCACTATTTTATGGTCCAAATTGACGTTGTGACAGAAAAACAAACGAGAAAAACTATGAATGAATCTGTGAGTAAAGCTGAATCAAGTACCCCGAATTTTATTTAAAGTTTTTCATAAGACAGACATCTATAAACCTCAGTCGTAGAGCAGTTGGAGATTCGGCTGTAAGCTTAAGAACGACGACGGGATTGTTAATTTTGGTGGAAGTAATTAAGAAAGGTGACATCCTTGGAAAGTTTATGTAATTTAGATTAAATTCCTTCTGGACACTAAAAGATTAAGGAACATCGGAAATAACCTTTTATTGGTCTAATATATTTACAAAGCCGGAAATTTATACTGGATAAGGTGATACTGATGTGTCCGACACATTTTTTTAAACAGTAGTTTTCCGACAATATATATATGCATCAATTTAGAAAAACTTGCCTGAAAGCCAAGGATTCCCAGCGAAACCAGGTATGCACTGCTGAAGACGCTGCAATTTGAATAGGTTGTTTACATTTTTATACAATTAGTTTATTATGAAGACAGTTAGCGTAATATGAAAAAGACCAAAATATGCCACCGAATTGTAAACCAAATAATTACTGGTTTCCTAAATGAGGTTTGAAGTTATGCTAACTATGGTGATTACTACTTCATATTTGAAGTAGTAAATTCCCAAGCTTACAACAATTCTCTAACTAATTCTAACCTATGCGTCGATGATGCGTTTTTATGTTAAATGAATATTTCCTCTAGCTAAAATTGCCAGTATGCGCTGGATTAACTCTTTTTGTTCTAAAGTAATGCCGGTCACTGCTGAATCTGGGCTAAGAGGGCTAAAACAACACTGATTAGCAAACCCAGTAGGTACTGAGCTAATTTTGAAAGTGTCTAGAATTAGCACAGGGTGCTGAATTGGTGCGTCATGCTGTAAATCAGCACTGAGTTCTAGTTTGTGCGCATAATCTAACCATTTCAGAACAATTTCAGAATTAAATCATTATAGAAAATCAGATTTAGTTTAGAATTTGCAAGATTTAATTCAGCATTATTTCTAGCTTGGATTAATTGATTAGGCATGACGAAAATTCTGTAAAATGACTATCGATCGCATTACGATTTTACACAACGCATACATTATTGCATTTGATGAACAAATGTAATATAATGCGAGTCCCAGTGACCAACACATTTCAGATGGAAAAGTAAAAGATTCAGAAGAACAACCAAGATCCTATACCATTCAAAAAGTATTGTCACCTATAACTCTTAACGTATGTAGTTCACCGATCTTTTTTGAAATCTCTATATACTTTGTATTACTGAGGTATAGTCATGTACAGCATATATATATATATATATATATATGTATGCATATATAAGTGTGCAGTTCGTGAATTCATAGTTACGATTCTTTAAGGAATTAAGGTTTAGAATTCAAAAAAGTTTTGAGATGTGCACAGCTTAGGTTAATTATTACATGCATTTATTAATAAATTTACAAAGTACAAAGTCACCTTCGACATAACTGGTTCGTATTGTAGAGACCGCCACAAATCGCCTCTTTTTGGAAACTGTATGAATTTTCAGTAAGTGAGAAGCCAAATTATAGTCGGATTATGTAAGCAGATACATCTGTTCCCCATTAATCAGACTCCTGTAGTATGATATAACTATGAGTGAAGTAGCGCATAGCGATTAAACGTTATGCGTACCGAAACGAGTATTTCAACACTTCAGGGTCATGGACTTTTTGTTTCCATGGTGGCGGGTTCAATTTCTAACGCCTGTCTGACATGACTAAATCTAATATTTCTTTTGCTAACCATGAGCTTATGTGCACCAGATTGACTGTTTTTCCCGTTTGTTGATTTTGATGGAATACTGTCTTATATGTAGTAGGTTCTTGTGTAATCCAGCATAAAATATCTGTTTGAAGAGCTTAAATAAACCTTAAGATTTCTTGGCTCTTGCTTCTTGTTACTTTTTAATGGCTATGGATCTTTGAAATATTCCAGAACAGTCGATCCCCTTGACAGCTGAGGCTCATCAGGACGCCACAGAATGAGGAACATTATTTTTCAGAGAAGGTATTTTAGAAGATGAGGGAATGTTGCCATTTACGCAAAGTGTGATATGCACCATTGTAAGTCCTAATACTCACAACCCTTTCAGTGTTTATTTTTCGTGGACCAAAGGCAAACCAAAATGATCGTCCAAAATGCGAAATATATAACAGGACGCAAATCGTAGAGCGAGGATGATTACTTAACTAGCTAGAGATCCTGCACGATCGAACGAACGCATCATGAAGACGTGCCGAGTTGAGTGGATGATTGACCAGTGGCCTTCAGTCTCACCAGTCGACATAATTAATGGAGGTGAGCAGCCAATGAGGAGTGATGAATGTCGTAGGCTAATGACTTTGTGGAATTATTTGTCGCTTCAGTATTCTTTTTACATGAGTAGTGGGGTCACCGAAACTAGCAACATTTGCTCCGTCAGGGAAATATTCATCGATTTTTTAGAAACGGTCTAGAGAGGAAGATACAAAGTGAGTAGGCGAATGGATGTAAACTTTAGTTTCCTGATACGAATGTAAAACAAACGGCAGAAGTTAATGAAAAAGGATTTAGTGAATTCATAAAATTTTATTCCAAATCTATAGCTGGATACTCTACATAGGGGGATAAAACTTGGATAAGATGCATTATGGTTCACTTTTATAACTTGGACTAAGAATAAGCAATCAGTGAGTGAAAGAACTCAAAGACATCAAGAACTGTGAAATAAATGATATTGATGGTAATCGTAATGCTAATAATAACAACAATAATCATCAACACTAGTGTTTACAAACTAGTTAAGATAACGGTGATGGTAAGGGATAGTTTTAGATGAATCAGAAATTGCATTGAGGTAGGATGAAATATTATCAATAATAATAGTTGCATTTAGGTATAGATGATTTCACTGTACACAGTTCGAACAGAGATTCCAAGCGCGTTGCGAGGTGCCTCATACACATACGTAACTCATTTGAGTTAGTAAGGTGAAAGATGAAATACTGAATGCGGTACCTGATTTACCCCCGGTCATCTTACGTGGAGATAAATACAAACTTCTCATAGTCTGCGTTTATCGAGCACAATGCTCAACTCGAGAAACAAATGAATTATCAGGTAAATCGCTTGCGCACACCTCCTCCTTTTGTACTAGTTACAAAGTAATTGCAGGGGACTCCAATCTTCCAGGCATCGACTGGTTAAATGGTTCCGGCGCCAATGTTTCGACGAATCACTTGTTACTGGTGATTGCTACGTATGGAAACAACACGTCCAGACACCTACCCGTGGCGACAACATATTGGACCATGTGTTCCATAGCGATGTAATGCCTGCTTCCAACCATTCTGGTGACAGATTTTCCTGCAGCCACTATGGAATGATACTCTGTTCTCTGCCATTCTCATCACCAAATACAGGAAACAAACATCACTCACAGAGCATGCTCTGCCATAGTTACAAAGATACGGACTCGGGATCACTCCAAGAAGTCATTAGACTCTGTCAGTGGGATGACTATTTTACCACTGACTTCCTGGAGGCCGTAGTATCCCTACCTTACAGGAATTTCACCCAATGTCAAGGTACTGCTGCTTCTAAGAAGACGGTAAAATTTAATAAACACCCAGCTGAATATATTCCAGGGGCGTACCGCAACAAGTTAAGGAAGTTGGTGAAACAGTATTATTCCACTAAGGATATATCACTACTGTACTCGATCCACGAGTCACTTGAATCTATCAAGTGCCTACGCTCTCAAAAGGACCTAACAATACTTCTTAAAAAACGAATGCGGTCGACGAGGGACATTCCCTACTTACTTCACAACAAAGTAATCTTCAAAATGCCTGTCAATACCTGTGAAGTTTTGAGTGAGTGTTTTGCTAACTCTAGAAATGCACCCCAGTAGTAAAGCTGCACCCTTCACCAGCTCTTCTGTCAGCAGCATGGCGTTCACCAGTCAGTTGATATGACAAGCCGTTAAAAGCCTTGAGCCTTCTATCAGCGCGCGATTGGATGGTCTAGTCTCAGTAATCCTCCCAAACAGTGGTCACGGTATTCTTCTCCTACTTATTAACTTCTTTGAACCTATGGGGGACAACACTTACCTTAATGAGTGGAAAACTGGCTTCAAAATTCCACACTACAACTGTGAGGATAAAGCAAACGTTCGCAATTAAAGATTTATAAATATGACCACAGCTTTCTTGCGAATCTGGATAAAGTTGTCAAAGATCAAATGTCAGATTTTCTACTTAAAGGAGGTCCTGTTACAGGATCTCAACACGGATTTCTCAAAAGAAGTCCTGAGTTACTTGTTACCCCGACTTTTTCAACTGCATCGCTAGTACGTGAGCTAGTCATTGTTCTCTACTTCAGTAAATCTAGGGCATTTGACATGGTATCTCACCCGTTTATACGAAATATAAATTATTATTATTCTCTTTGAGAAGCTGTACTAATGTGGAATTCGCAATCTATTACTTAACTGGTTGAAGTCACTTCTAAACATCAGGGTACAAATAACCAAAGTTGGATCTGTATTGTCTCATCCTAGGTAGATCAAAAGGTAGTGTCCTACGACCACTTTTATTTCCAGTCTACACTAACAGCATTTGTAACTGCTTCACCTCAGGTAAACCATTTCTATATGCTGACGACCTCAAAGTCGTTTACTCCTGCTACGCTCATGAACTAAGCGATATGGTAAATAAAATACATCTTGAACTAAGTGGTCTCGCAACATGGTGTACTGAATCCTGTCTAAAGTTCAACATTGATAAATGCGGCTGGATTTGTATCGGAAACAGTAACCTTGACCTGAATCTTGAAATAAATGGGCGTAAACTAGCCAAGCTCAACTCAGTCGTAGACCTCGGCATCAGATACTCTAGTAACTTAACGTTCTCTGAACAAACTGATTATGCGAGACGTAAAACACGAAGGCTCCTAGAATGCATAACTCTCAATTTCTTTTGTTGTGAAACTAGGGTTTTATTGTACAATGTATGTGTCCGACCTATTTGAGAATACTGAGCATTTATTCTTAGCGGACTGTGACAGAGTGACAAGCTGAAATTAGAAGGAGTACGTCGGCATTTTACCTTGTGAACTCTTGGTTTAGAATGTAGTCTCAACTACTCTGAGCGTTGCAACACACTGAAAATGGAACCACTCTGAAAATGGCGTCTTAAGCTAAACCTTACTTTATACTTCAAGCTAACTAATCTTCTTTTGCACTCCTCCAGACCAGTAACTGAATCTACTGCTGTCATCAGTCACGATCGTAGGAATCAAGACAACCTGGTCGCTTAGGCGGATTGCCAGACTTACTTGCGGTACAACTTAAATAAGTTTTCAACCATTTGGAATAGACAAGCAGCTAATGTGCGTGATGCAAATACACTTTCAGTGTTCATCTCCTCAGTTATCAGACTGCTCAAAGTTGACAATGCTCTACTGTGTCTGAATAACACACCTTTTTCACCCCAAACAGATATAATTGGTCCATTAAGCGTATGAGTAACAACTTAATTAATAAAAGGTTATTATTATTGGAAGAACCTCCTAGACGCTTTTAGACAGGGTATAGATATTAGTTCATACATACAATATAAAAGTTAGCAAAACGGGACCATACAATTGGTGTATCAGTAGAAACCATTGTTTCTGTACAAAGCATTTATATAAATTTACAAATCTCAACTTGAGAAATCCTTATGGTTCTTCCTGTGCTGCCACCTTTTATCTTTTTTCCTCAACATCTTAGCTTGTATCTGACTATGCGAACGACGACAAAGAATGTAGGTTGATATAAGTATAAAACTTGGGCACTGTGGTAGAGCATAACTTCATTATGGATAAGATTTTATTTTGATAATCACACAGTGTTGTACACTAATATTAACTGATGACGTTTCGAGCATAAACTATTGCTCATAATCATATCAAGTTACTCACACAACTTTTTCCCTTCATTTATATACGTGTGGGATTGACTAGATATTTGGAATATAATTCAATATAGGATAATGTACATTCAGAAATAATAATACAGAAATAATAAACACATCGAAACATTCTAAAAAGTAACTTATTATGACTATAGAAACACTCGTTTTATTTCCTATCTAATTGTAATTGATCAATAACACTCATATCATTATTTCTGAATGTACATTATCCTATATTGAATTTTATTCCAAATATCTAGTCAATCCCACACGTATATAAATGAAGGGAAAAAGTTGTGTGAGTAACTTGATATGATTATGAGCAATAGTTTATGCTCGAAACGTCATCAGTTAATATTAGTGTACAACACTGTGATTATCAAAATAAAATCTTATCCATAATAAAGAATGTAGGTATTTGGAGAGTTAAAATAGCAATCTGAAGAGATCTGCAAACATTCCTGGCCCCAAATCCTATAAGAGCCTTGCAAAATACCCAATACTTTCTTCCGCCACGCACCCTTGATGAAAATTGTGTAATATTATCGTTATGTCAACAAATAAATTTCAGTCAGTACATGTACGACTGCATCAATTCTGGTAATTTAATAAATAATAAGAATATGCTGTCGATTGCAGTTACAATCTCACTGATTATAATTTCCAGGTCCTACAAGCTCCACTTGTCGTTCTGTATGGATTAGTTCACCATTATTCTGGTTACTAGCCGCGTACGGACTGAAAATTACTGGTTGATATAACAGTACTTCTTAGTAAGTTTAACTGAACACTAAGTGCCGTTGTGAGTTGCTGGGAGCTTACATTGCTAGAAATAGTTATCGGTAGCCAAACTAACGTTTCACGAAACAAACTTACCACTCTTTGAATAACCTAACATACGTATCACTGGCGATTAAACCTTCAGTTATTAAATATCACCAATTGGGACATTAAGAAATATGCTGTTCACTTTGCTACTTAATAGATAAACTGGTCTTATCAACGTAATTCTGCAGGGTGTCAGAGAAGTTCGTCAACCCAATTGAACTTCAGACGTTTCACCGTTGGTGATCAACTTGTTTATCCATGCGGATTAAAACATACTGTAGTAAATATAATTTTAAGAGTACAAGAGATCGGCACTTCCTTTATGGTGTGATTGTGTACCTGTACACTTTCTTCCAGTCATCGTCAATAAATGCACCTTTCAGCATTAGTGAGTGTTATGTTCTTCTTTTGCTATTTGGCAAGGTGCCTGGTCACTAGATTAGGTGTTCTAGGCTAAAAAGCCAGTAGGTAGTGTGGTTAGCACTTAGGTCTAACAGGATAGATAGCCATATAGCAATCGTGAGGGCTAATTGTGGTTGACATCAGCGGAGAACGAGCTCGAATCTGTGCAAGCAGCCTAGCTAACTTAATTCCTTTTATTTGACTACCTTGTCTTATGTATATCTCTTTTAATTGTATAATTGTGAATATGCTCACCCCATATATATACAATTTGTCTTATGTTGATACCTCTGATGTGGCGTCGCTGATGTACTGACAAATAAGAATACATTTTATATTATTAGAACATATTAGCATGGTAAATTTAGAGTGACCACCACTTGCTTTTGTCCACAGGGACC
The DNA here is from genome assembly GCA_944472155.2 of Trichobilharzia szidati. NCBI lineage: Eukaryota > Metazoa > Platyhelminthes > Trematoda > Strigeidida > Schistosomatidae > Trichobilharzia > Trichobilharzia szidati. The sequence continues at coordinate 65,933,865 of OX235274.1, read as the reverse complement.
TGGTTTGTAAATAGCGATTGCACAAGCCACTACAATCACGAGTATTTTCCTATTTGAATTTCCGCCAACAACAGTGAATGACAATGTGAAGATGAAAGACAAGGCACTGTCTTTCGAACAAAAGGTTTAATAAAATTGCCACCACCCTGGTGAAGTTATTGTACCGTACAATGTTGAAAGCTGACACATTTAATAAATAACAGTTAGTTATCCGGTGAACACTCTGTATTTGGAGGAACTTCTAGTGCTGGGGAAAAGCTCTCACATCTAAGGAAATCTAGGTCGAGTCCAAAGTTTACATCAGGGATTCCGTCAGTGCTATCGATAGAATAGGGACAAAATATCTTCAGAGTCTTTATTTCATGTTCATTTGTACTGTCAGAACAAATTCTTCATGCTGTATTGAACAGTGTTCCGACGGAGTTCCCTACATGTTGGGTTGGGACAAAACTTTAAAATGTACGTGATTTCCCTTCCGTAAAGGCTTCTTAAATATAGACCTTTCCATTGCTCCATCAATCCTTTTCGGGTGATCTGTTGTGTCGTTAAGATTCGCAAGGCATGGGTTTAAATTTGTCATTGGGTCTTTTTATTCTGATTTGCTTTAACAAACCACAAAAAAATCACTAATGTACCTCTGGCATAATCCCATTTGTTATGTAAGCTGTTGCAAAATACCGGCTTCTTGGCCTGACAAGAACGAATTCGCAAAAGGTGGTCCTAAGGGGCCTCCTTTTGCAACCACATCAACTTGATGCAATAGATGCCCATAGAATTCAGTAGGAGCATAAGGTGTAAGACAGTGGGGTGCACATACAGAAAAGACCATAGGAAAAGAAAGCAACAGGCAGTGTAGGGACAAAATAATTTCAGCAAACCATAAGTTTCGGTGAGGTATTTGTTGATCTAGTTTCCTACGTTGGCTGTTTTGGACCCGGACAACACTGTGCACTCTGTTAGACATGAGATAAATACTGTGTGTTTGGAATCTATGGTTTCGCTCTGATTGGAATTAATCTATTAGCCAGCTGTTTGTTTGACTTGAACCAAGAGGACCAAATGGTCCTTTTTGAGTCTCCAAACATGGTTTTCGCTTGTACTTAGTTTCTGTGATGTAAAATGACTTAGTTTACTCTCTGAAGTACAAAATAGGCCGGTATGTGGGACCTAATTTTCATGAGATATTATCTCTTCATCATTCAAGTTTTTTGTGTGAACTGGATCTATTATATGCTTAAATGTTGGTGATTTTACCTGCGAATGTTTAAGTGGACTCAAAAGATGAGTTCTGAAACCTCTTCGATTTTTACACTGATAAATCACAGAATTTTGAAGCCTTTTATAAATCTCAGACTTAACGTCTGCCTTTTTATATCAGTCATGCGGAAGCTGAGTTTGTTGTCATATGCTTTTAAAGCTCTATGAATTCTAGAGTGTAGTCTTCTTGATACAGCTGTATTTCTTGACGACATTATTGACAGGTCCACTTAAAATTTAATTGGCATCTGAAACACAGTGGTCGAAACTTCAAGGAAAATATTATTATGTCAGCAGTATGTTGCTCTGCTGCAGCGCATGTTCTATTCCAGATAATCCACAAGTACTACTTATAAGGTCGTGTTAAAACGTTTACATCTTACAAACGGATATCGGAAGAGTTTTACCAGTTTCTGAAGACATGCTAGTGTTTCATTTAGCCGAGTAGTCAGAAACTTGACTTAAATTCACAGAAGAAATCAAATAAAACATCTGTTATGCATAAGCAAATGAAATAACTGCATGATTACCGAGCTGCTTTTAAGTGCCTGTTCTTTGTAGTTATAAATTAAAGCACGAGAAATGGTCACAGAACTATGTGGACTTGGACGTGATATCATTATGCTGAACGAAGGAGGTTTGATGATGAGTGCATTTAAAAGTGACTATTTCCACATGGTTCACGAGGTATTTTTGAAGCGTGAGTTAAATCCTATACTATATATGAATTACAATAGACAATAACAATCAATGTTTGTGTGTTACAGTTTGACAGTGAGTGGAAATACTAAAAGTGATAAAGTTGATGTCTATGAGGTTGAGTTACAAACAGATTAAATACATGAATGAACAGATTAAGGTGAACATGATGTTCAACAGATATGCGAGAAATAGTTGATCGGAAAATGAAGTACATTCGGAAATGTTAATATAATATTCTGAGAATATAGCATGAGTGAAGTGTTATTGTGGGGGTGTGATACAGACAGTGTGTGCCAACGGATTATTATTCTCACATATTCCCACAGTTCAATAGTGAGGTACAACACAATATGATATATCTATTTGAGCATTCTATTTGATGTTACCGACAGAATACATTTCCCACGGTCATATGTTGTATTAACAAAAGAATACTATGTATATTTGAACATTCTATTTCACGTCATTTGATGTAAACCGAAATCACAAGCTCAGTGATTGGTTAAACATATAAACTGTATATATATAAACAGCGGTTTGATCAATGGAAAATATACCTTGACTCCTGTGTCTTGCCTTCTGTTGTTGCATTATCAATAGAATAAAATGTGGGAATGTGATAAATGATTAAGAAGTTTTGTGAGTAGCATGAGTGTATGAAGACTATAGTACGACAGAGACCGTAAAAATTATTTTTGATCACAGAGTTGTGGTCTTATGTTATGTATTGCCAAAGCCTCTGCTATGCAGAGCTATTGCATTCATTTTTTTCGACAAACTTTGTAGACTATATTAAACGATGAGTCAGATACTTCGTGGTCAGTATCCACTAAATGTTGCAATGCGGATGAATTAATTGGGAATAAACTGAGAAGTGCTCTCGAACGCGGCGGGATATGTTCCATGACGAACGTCCTGTGTTCCTAGCCCCACAAGAGCAGGTGAGCACATAATATACGTGGAAATGGACGATCAAGGTAACATGAAAGTGCACTAGTGGATGGCTAGAGTAGGTTTATCACAGAGTGGCAGCGGAAGATGTTTTCTCAATGATCCTGTCAGTCAGTTTCTAAGGCCTTCACTCTCAGTGGTACCCTTAAATTCTACATTTATATGCAACACTCTCTTTTGTTTTTATCTTTTGAATTATATATAGTTGTGCATATATGAAAATGAAATCGTCGAGAAGAGGATTTCCTTTCGCTGAAATCTTTATGTTGTAGTTTCATTGATTATTGGCTTTGCTGGACAAAGATGAAATGGAGAATATGACATCTATGTCCATTGTGCATCCGGCATGCTAATAAAATACGGACGATACGTCAATCATCTAGGCAGCAAGGCCTTCAGTGAAACATTGATTAACTTTATTTATTTACAATATAATTTGGTATAAATTTTATTATCATAACTATTACTTGATGGATAGTCATTTGGGAAATAAATGCAATCAGTATGTCAGTTTGTTCATACTAGACAACGTCTTGTCAAAAAGTCATGCTTTATAAAGAAATGTAACCTACTTATAGGAAGAAAAGATGTAGGTTGTTATTAGTTAGCGGGAACCGTTTGCCAAATAATGTATCAGTGGAAATGTTATATACTTTTGTTTCTTTCTATTCATAGACTTTGGTTGTTTGTGTTTCTTGTATGTAAAAAAAACATTGTCATATCGTTATCGGGCTTCTCTGATGTTGCATGAGCTGTAAAGCGTAAACCATACATAACCAATTTCAGGACTCGCCTACTTCACCCTATATTCACACTTACAGTTTCTATAGAATGTATAAGCGTCTATCGTTTGTTGATTGATTTCACATTAAATTACATTTAGGATTGCTAAAGGGCTTGTATAATTCCCCCACAATGACTTAATTTCAGTTCACCTAAGAAATATAACCTCAGAAATAAATCTTCATCTATTAAAATGCCCCGCTGTCATACTTAATACAGATCAAATTCCTTCACTGTGAAACACCGTTGTATTTGGAACCGTCTTGCAACTGAAATTGGAAACAGTTCTTCCACAAAAATCGTCTTATTTCTGCTGGACAAATATTTTATCCACATCGGGTTGGAAGCACTAAGTGACAAACTAAAAATTAGAGGTCTTATACGGCACTACTCTGACCCTCACTGTTAGCTCCCGAAATCTGTGTACTCTATGTTTGACTACTTTCACTATGATTGTCTTCACAACCTGAGTCACCTATTCACAATCAGCTTTAAATTCTAATTATTTCTTCAATCAAATATTTTTGCACATATCCCTGATAACATTGTATTGTGGGCATTTCAGTATTCTAAAATTTCAGTCTCATGCTCCAGTAGCAAATCAACTGAAGATGAGTAGTATTGAAATGTATCTGGAGACCACCTAATACTATACGTAAACACTATCTGCCTCTATGCAAATTAAGACCCAAATGGTGTTAGTCTAAATAATCAAATATTCGGTGAGTCTTAAATATTGATGGATCTTATCTTACTGTTCTATGACTACAATCCTGTGTGGTCAAATTTTTCGGAACAGTATTTAATAACTTTCTGCTGTTTATATGTATAATGCTGCACCATTGTGCACCTTTTTTCGAAATTGTATTTATTTGTATCTAAAAGGTAAACTATGACAGTCTAAGTTCTTTACATTTTGATTATTTTTCTCCAAAATGCTGTAACAGATGAAACATACATGATGGTTTTCTGAAAGTAGTCAGTCATACCATGACTTTGAATGAGTGTTTTCATCCGGAAAATGATAATAAGCTTCTCAACTTGTTGTAACTTTGTGAAAGCTACTGACTGCAGACCACAATCTGATAGTTTGTTCCTGCTGGTTAAAGTTTTAGCTACAACTAGGGTAGTTCGTGTACTCCTCAGATAGTCGAGTGTAATCCGCTTTCTAAATCGTTTTGCAACATACTGAATAGCTGTTAACAATGGCTTAACTACAGACAATTCTAATTCATTTATTTGAATTAAGTACACGAAGCATTCATATTGATAGATAACACTTAACCTTTAAAGGTTTCTGATTGCTTTCCGGTTTCTTTTGTTTACAAATAATACATTCAAGCACAACATACTGATAATTCAAATGTGGTTCACCTTTGTTTAATTTAGGTCCTGTGAGAACATGTCAGGTGCTTGTAATCTGACATTAGGCACACTTATTTTGTACTCACCCTCTCGAAAGCCCCAAAGCTTTTTCAACCTCAACCCAGGTCTATAGATTCAATATGTTCTTAGAAAACCTTACAAATATCAACTCTGGCCGTACTTCACCAGATTGGCTTGCAGAATTTGGATGCAGTAAACATTTACATCAAGATTTCTACATATTAAGTAACTATCAATTACGACAACCGAAAAACAACTTGAAACAGCAGCTTCTGCCACCAAAACGTGTTCACATATACTGCTTCCAGAATTGGACATAGTGTTATTACATTACCAGCTGAAATATAACTAAGATGCTGCAACCACGCATGAAAGCAACGTATGAAACAATTACAATGAAATGAACACTAGGTGTCACGGGCTGGAAATGAACGGTCTATGAAATGAGGAAATGTGTGAATAGGTTTCTCCATTTCTGTATTAATACATTACATTGATATGTAACATGGCCGTGTCAAATTGTTGTGCTGTAACCAGAGGACTTGTTATTGCGCAACAGTGCAGATGCATGCAAAATAATGAATGCATCTTTTTATCTAAAGTCTCGTTTAATGAACTTATGGATAGTGAAAGACAATATGTGTGGAATGGAAAGCTGAACATTATGTGTTATTTTACTACTACTGCAAGACTATTACTCACCCTGAATTCCATGGGCGTGGTTCTATTTGCACCATCTCTAGTGCTGTCGCTTTCTTTCAATTTGCTACTTCCGTTTAATCATACTTTCAAAAAGGATTTGATAGTGGAGAGGAAACGGATATCTGATCGCACTAACCTGAGTTTGTCTTGTTTACAACAACGACTAATCCACAGGCTACTGCAACATCAACACGTCATCTTTCCCACGCCTCTCCTTTGGGATCGGTGACAGCTTGTATAACTGAATTCATTTTCTAGTTTTAGGCGAAATGTAAATCAATGTGGCATGGTATTGGAAATATAATTATTTTTCTTAAATAAAGAAATGCATTCCTTATTTCGGATCACCAGCTTTTGTTTTGGAAAAAAACTTAGGGTTCCCATGAGAAAGTGAGTGAAATAACATATTGAAGTATACTCAGTCCCCTGATCATTCGTTTTGTAGTCTTTCTGGAAACTTTTCACGAGTTAGGAGTTGTGTTACAGCCACCGCACGAATAACTCTGAACGAAGGTACATATTTAATCCGAAACCAAAACAAACCAGTTTGTTTCAGAAAGATTTTTATTAAAACCAGGACTTTTGAAGAAACTGGAAGACTTATTGTTCTCCATTTACGGGGTTATCCGGCATGCGAATATCAAGAGCACAATGGCTGAACATAATATGGCTCTCAATCAGATAAAGTGTGCATCCAAATAAAAAAACAACTGTTCAAATCGAATCACAAATGGAACAGTTTGCACAAATATGTAAAATGACATAGAGTTTAACTTTAGTGTTTAAAGAAGCAATTCATCCCAGTTAACTCGCTTGCCGGGCTCAGTGGTTTTCGCGTTGTCACACGTTCCGTCGATTACAATTTGTAGAAGACATAGAAGAAGACGTAGGAAGGATGGTTATCTAGATAGGTCGGTTTTAGTCCTTAAATGCTAAAACTGTCAATGATATTATCTCGTTGAACCACAAAGTGTTTCGGGTGACTTGCCGTGACTCCGAAGAGTTCTCCATATGATGAACTGAGGGGCAATTGTGTTTTTTCCCCCCTCACCCCTACATTGTGGCGCTTTGCTATGTTTATCTCTCTTGCTTGTTCTTTTGAGGGAACAGGACTTATACTAACCAACTTAGTCTCATTCTGTCACTGGTGATAGAAGTTGAGTTTTGCAATCGGAGTTTGATGGATGAAGGATGGTTTTTGATCAATAGACTGCTCTATCAAAGGAAATGATACTGAGATTTCCCTATCAGTTTTGTAAATAGGTCCTACACTAGCATGTGTTAGACGTCTCATATCGTTCAGTTGAATATTACTGGGATGAATTTTCACCACGGCCATTCAGAAAGATTAGGATAATTGTACATCACTAGAGTATCGAATAAGTCAAAACTTTGTATAGAAGGCCCTCAAAGTTACTGATGCACAGTTCTTAGGCCTTGCTAATAAAAGATGGATTTATACGCGTTATAAGCTTTAAGTTCTCCATGCATGTTATTCTCATCAGACCTCAGGCCATAAGGAGGCAGTTTACTGAGGCCTTAATGCATCCGCAAGCCTTAGTGACACTACAGAGATGCGCTACCGAGAATGACGGTCAGTGCTACCCAAGTGTCCTACCCGAATCCAAAGAAAAATGACAATGGACTGGTTTCATTGGAATCCGCCGACTAGTCCACATATTAAGTCCCCTACCAGCAGACGCTGTAATGTCAACTACCCCACAACACGTTGAGGTTGTTAGGATCACTGTCAGCTGCCTTTATAGCAATGTTAGAGAGCTAAGAAGGAAAGTAGGGGAAGTGAGAAACTTCCAGTCTTACCTAGGCCTTAAAATATTCATCCTTACTGTAACCTAGATAACCCCCACTATCGCCGACAACGAAATCAGTATAAGTGATATGGTTCTGGTCAAGAGAGACAGGGATAAAAAGGAATGGGGGATTGTCATATGCTTTGATAAGCAACTTAAATGCGTACGTGCAATGGACCCTACACTAGTTGAACTTCCAGATTCCATATGGTCTTATTTCACCGTAGGCCACACCAAGCATTTACTGGGTGGCATCTACCGATCACCCGCCAGCGTAGCAAAGCACAACCAGCTACTGCCCAGCACAGGGATACGAGACTTGGGTTATGACCAAATCACCATTGCTGGAGATTTCAATGGCCCATCACTGAACCTTGCTTTTGGGTATGCTCAGGGACATGATCACATCAAGGAGCACCTCGATAGGACTGATAGACTCCATGAAGCCCAACACGGTTTTCAGGAAAGGCAGATCCTGCCTAACAAACCTATTATCATAGATATAAGAATAAAACTTGTGCATTGTGGTAGAGTGTAATTCCATTATGGGTAAATTTTGTTTTGATGAAGTCTCACAGTGTTATATAGTAATGTTTACTGATGACGTTTCGAGCACAATTTATTGCTCATAATCATATCAAGGTGATTATATGATATGAGTATCTTGATATGATTATGAGCAATAAATTGTGCTCGAAACGTCATCAGTAAACATTACTGTATAACACTGTGAGACTTTATCAAAACAAAATTTACCCATAATGGAAACCTATTATCAGCTTGGGACAATTGGAAATCATGCTGGAAGATGAATGTCCCAGTCCATGTTGTCTTCCTAGAATTTGAGAAGGCACTTGACATACTTCGCTATGACGTTCTCTTACACAAAGTAAATCAGACATGTATAAGTGAGCCGCTTCAGTCACGGTTGAAGGATACCTAGCTGAAAGGTAATTCTGCACCAAGATCAATCGGGTCCGATCATCCTGGCACTGCTTCTCATAAGGAGTGTTACCGGGTTCTATCCTGGGACCACTGATGATTTTGATTCTTTTCAGTGACCCAACATGCCGTCTAAGCTGCCGGACTCTTCTATACGCTAACGACGTAAAGACATGGGGAGTAATAAAATGTTCGGATGACTGAGATAGGCTGAAGGCAGATCTAGAGCTTCTGGAAGACTGGGCATGATTTTCAACCTGAAAAAGTGCAAGGTAGTGAAATGAGCTCTTTCTAAGGTTGTACAAAATATGTGTCAGACAACACCCTGAAGTGCACAATATTATTGCACCCGCACTGCTTAGAAGAGATGCCAACCTCTTGGAAAGAGTCCAAAGACGGGCGACAGAAAGAGTGGTTGGTCTCCGAAATAAACTGTATGATGAAAGGCTAAAGAAATTAGGCCTATTCACACTTAGATACCGTCAGCTTAGAGAGGATTTGATTACTGCGTACAAGATAAATGACAAGAATCACCCAAACAAAGGTGCTCTGCCATTGAGTAGGTATCGGCTTCCTTGTGGAAATCCCAGAAGGATAGCTTACCACAGAGCAAAGATTCGAGTACGCTCCCATTTCTTTTCACTGCGGGTTTGCCTCCCTGGAACTCCTTACCGACAGATGTAGCTATGGCACCGTCTGTGGACGCCTTTAAGCGAAGGCTGGACAATCATGCAGCAACACAAGGACTGCGCCTAAATTGTCTATCCCCTTAAAATCCCACACACCATTCAGGTGTCGTTTTACTTCTTTGCATTCTCTCCTGTCTTACTCTCCTGACTACCCCAACTACTACACTTACACTTATTATAATTACTATTCTTATTGATATTATATGCATATACATGTTTTTTATATGTATATTTATATCAACCTCAAGTTTAATTAGCTCTCCGTTTTGACGTTTTCTCTATTCCTCTCTCTGTCTTTTAGTTTGAATAACCTACAATAATTATATGTTATTATTATTATCTTCCCTTTTTTGACGATGATACTGGGGGGCTAACTGGTGAAAGGATCAACCCCATTCACAGTAATAAAAAAGTCTAAACACACCGCATACTATAAACAACATATAATTAATCCCAGCACTACTCTTTTTGGAGTCAACCAAAGCTACGACATTCAAGTGGTGAGACGAACTACCCAGAAGTTTACTGAGCACTAGGAACCCTTACCTCAAAATAAAGAAGCAAGCACAAAGAAATCAAATTGGTTTATACCAGCTCGTAAGGACAACATTGGATATTGGATTGTTTCTCTGCTTAGGCAAGGTATTGCATGACCTTGAAGTCGCACAAGTCAGAATTCGTTAGATGGAGCCTCAGATACTGCCCTTGCTAAAACTAACATCATTAGATAGTCCTCCTAAATTCCTACTAGTAAAACTTATAAGTTTAGTTAACGTCACTTAATTTCAGACTCTTCAATCTGCTGGAAAGTTTGTTAAAAAGTTAAGAGAGACAGAGGCGAATGTAGTTGACTCGCAGGTACATGACCATCGTGATTTCCAATTTTCTTAGGCTAATCGTTCCGGTTCTGAGGAAGAGCACAGAGCATTGCAGGCTGGGCTGCTGTATTTGGCACTCACTGAGCCGGATCCAAGGCACTCATTCTGCACGGATATTGTATTGACATCTCGCGACAATTTAACCTACGTCCTGTCAGAGTTAACTCGCTTGGTGGCAGAGACATGGCCGAAAATGACTAATACTGTTCGGTCTAACGCTATATCTTTGTTAGGTGAACTTATATCAACGAGGACTGCAAGTGTCGAGGTCTTAATGCTGCATCTTTATCGACGAATGACAAGTAATTTTTGTGTTTTCCTTTTAGTTTTCTGATAGCTGGTGATATTAGTCCACCAAATCTCTGGCTCATAGATGTTATGGTAGACCTTTTGGAGAAAAACAAGTAATTTGGTTTGATTCCTGAATTGTATTCACTAGAGAGTGGCTAAGCAGCTTAGATCGACAGCCGTTTTTGCTCCCCCTAACTGTATATACACTGCTTAGGCTAATTCCAGATCACAGTGGTCACCTGCTCAACCACCAGCAGCAGTGTCTCCTATTCCATCTGTCGTTTTACCCAAGCTCCGACAGAAGGAATTGAGTTTAGTTGAAGAACTTATTCGCAAGAACGTAAGTCAAAGACACGTAACTGATTTCTTTACTTTGGTGTTATTTCGTAAATGTCCCTTTTGTATGTGTTCGTAAATCTTAATATTAAATAATCTACTGCATGTTAAGATTGTAGATAGTCCCTTGGATATAGTTTTGTTTGCCTTTCTTATGGATGTGTAATACATTAGTATAACACAGCACCTGGTATATGCTTGTCGAGGTTACTGCACCTGACTGTCCTTTATATGTTGTTAAATCACTTTTCACTGGTAAATAACACATTAGAATAATTTTCCCTTCTTATTTAAAAGACGATTTGTTGAAATAAATTCCTCATGCTTTCATATTTTTTATCCTTCATTGGAAACTTTATTCAACTACCTCTTCTCGATAAGTAACTGACAGCATCTAAATATCCCACCTTGCAGCTCAATGCTTTCTATATATGCATTTAGCTTACAGGTAAAAGCTGTGTAGCTTTTTGTCCTGAATGTCTAGGACAAAATCGAATCCCTGTTGTTGAAAAGTAATTGTCCTAAGTAAATACTTGAACACAGAAGTATTGTGAGAACAGAGACTTCCATAACTGAACTTTGGACTACTGAATGGGTGTCTGTAATTTAGCTGACTGATACAGGTTCATGCATCAGCTTACAAGCCATAATTTTTATGAAACCAATTCAAGGTACACTCCTTAAGGTGGCTGTCGTTGACAAATATTTTTGCTAATTTATACCGCAAACAATTGTGTCAGTTCAGTTTGTCGCTTATTTGAATGGTAATAAAATCGTTATTTTCTAGAACTATGTGCATTATAGCACATTTGTTTAAACATGATTTTCTCTAGGGTTTTTTCTCAGCAAGGTAAGAGAAACTGTTCTCGTCAACTTCCTTCGTCCTCGGCAGTGGTATGATGTCTGGGCATATGTGTACTGTCCAGCATTTAGCCCCACCCAATCTATAACGTGAGACAAAGGTGTTGAAAGTTGACACCGTGGTTGTCTGCGTTCAGTTTCTGCTGTCAGTAGAGCGAGGTTTTGAGTAGTAGTGAGGTCAAGGGAAAGTTGTTAGACAAAGAAAGGAAATCGATCACTTGAGGCCGTGAATTTCCATCGACATATATTATCCCTTCCGTGTCATCACCTTCTTTGAAAAGCATTGTTGAATGAAATATAATTAATTTAGGGAAGTTACTCGTCAGACCGAAACATTAGTTTCACAACTCCAAATGGAATAGCTTAGGTGTTACACACTTTTAATGAGCAGTATCAGCTGAATTAGGATTGGATAGAAGAGTTACGGATGACCAGATAAAAACATGACACCCATTCATAGCGTATATAACTGCTAGTTTGAGCCGCCTAGGGTGGTGCAGATTTCCTGGCTAAGTTCTTCATGCAAGAGATTGCTAATGATAAGGCTGGAAATCGCATCCACTCTGTCATCTAAAAATCGTCAGCAATCTTCATCTAGTTAGTTTTTCTCCGTTACATTTTCTTCCATTGTGATTTCGTTATATGTATGTTTCCTCCATCTTCGTGTGTCTTTACCGAGGTGTGACAACTTCAGCTGTGGCGATTTTTTGCAAAGTTCTATGTCGAGAAGTCAATCAGCTTTTAGTCCGCTTCCTTCAATAGACATTTGTGTTGTTAGTATTTACGCATTCTTGATCTTAATTCTCTTTCGATACATATTCTTTTAGAAACTTTGTTTTTATTCTTGTAGATTAAGGTGTATTATAGAGCATATCGTTATGCGTTTGCTTCTGAGGCATACAAAATTTGTTTAATGGTTAAGAGTAATCAAGATTTTTTCTGAAAACATTTTCTGTTTTAGTTTGACCGCTGCGCCCAAATTGGTCGAGACTTTATTCGTCTTTTACATGGTGCTGCGCGACTAGAACCTATAAAGCGTTTATGGGATGATATCCTCCAAAACATTTCATCTCTGTCTTCTTGTTTTTCAAGTAAGTCTTGTCGGAAATTTAGGTTCACTCTCTGTTTGTACTTTTATTCAGAAGGTGATGGTTTTCTGCATTTGTCTCAAGTTGTTTCTTTTTATTTGGAGTTAACTGGTTTTTAGTATATTGCATTTTTATGAAGCCTTCCACTGATTACGTTTATTTTCGACAAAATATTCTAGATCTTTCTGAAATATTGGAAATCACAACGCCTCAGTGTTTCACTCAAACTCTTATTCCACATGAAATGGAACAATGGGTTCGTTGGATGATGAAGAATGTCCACTGCGTGCCAAGAGTGCCTGTTCACCGGTATCAGGACTTTTTCCAGGTAATTTCGCACTTCATACACTTTTTCATTGTGTTTTGAGTGGGGTATATTTTCATAGCGTTTGGGTCGCTAATTTATTCACTGTTTTGTTACAACACCGCTAAAATTGTATCTTACGTTTTATGTTTTAGCGAAAATTCTTCGCAACTCCAGAAAGTCAGAGCCTTCGCGTATGCCTTCTACGATACGTAGTGACTTACTTCTATCCGGACAATGAAATGTTAGCTTCAACATTAATACCCCGATGGAATGTAGTTTCTTGGATTCTATCACAGTCTACGGTGAGTGCCCTAAGATATAATAAAATTCGGCTGTTTTGTGGGCCTAATTTTCCACTTATACATTTATTTCGCTTAAACAAATATTAACCTGGATGTAAGGGATCATCGTGTTGCTTTTTGCTTGAAGGTTGGTTTTCGTTTGATTTTTGGGTAAATATTGATATCTTTTTGATTTATTCAGGTTTGTAAATCTGATAATTTGAAGAAAGTTAGTAGTTTGTTCAACTTAGGAAAATTAGATACTAGCCTCATACATTTTGATTTGACTGTGTTCTCACTGAAGGGGATTTTGCACTCACAGCCACACTGCAGAATAAATTGTTCGCTTTCGGTCGAGATTTGTTGCTATTGAGTGCAAATAAAACTTTGTTCCTATGATATCTACAGCTAACAGCAAGTGTTGCTGAGCGTAAATTTGAGTGAGTGATGTAGGTTTTATTTTTCTGGCATATGGAAGCTCAGTACTATGTGAAAACCCCAAGATGGATGAAAATTGAATACTTTCGGAAGTCAGACGCTTTGAAAAAGTTGTAGCCTTTATATGAGTGAAATCTGCTAAATGTTTTCATATAAACCTACAGAATTTTTCTTACAATTTTCTTTTTGATTGGTAGTCAGCTTTCAGTCAACATCACAGGTAGTTGCTGTTTGTAATCTTTATCGTGTTCATAATTTTAGCAACCATCTTTTGGCGTGTTTGGGAAGTATGCCTGACTACGACTTAACAACTTAATTGTATGCTTTTAAAACTTCTATTTGGTAACATGCGAATACACATAAGTTGTATTTTTTGATACATGGAAACTTTTGAATTCCAAATCTAATTGGTGTGCAATTGAATTTCATTAATGTGTGTTGTCCTTATTGGTTAATTCGATTTTGTATTCTTTCTTTAGTGTCCTGTAGCTACTGCTAACGCCAAACTGGCTCTTTTCTATGATTGGCTGTTCTTTAAACCTAATGACTGCATAATGAATTTAGGTAAGTTTCTTATTTTTTATTAGTTAAGATAAATGTTCGTTTCAAATGGTGATTTAACATTTTAATATTCTTAAAGCTTATTATGGTTGTTGCTGATACTTCTTCCCCGATTCACTGTGGAATAATTCCTTCACAGCTGTTTGTAGTTGGGTAATTAGTCCAACTAACTCATTTTCTGGGACTACACAAATCTTGCTACTCCGAACTTCAGCAATTTATTTTCGTAATTATTTGTACTCGTGCTTATGTAATTCAACTTTTAAGAATTCAGTATATTTCAACAGAAGTTCATTAAATAGTTAAAAAAAAGAGACGTAGTAGTCGGAACGTATTTATTTTTTCTTTCGATTCGTTGTTTTATAGGTGGTAAATATTTAACCTGTGTGGTTCGAAAATAACTTAAATATTTTAAGCTCAATCAGCACGGTCGTCTAATAGCTGCTAAACCACCTACTAGTTTGATAATTCATGTTTGAGAGCATGGATTTATCTCGTACTCAATAATCTGAGCTTTTGGTTACCTAAAAAGATGTCTTGGGTCGCTACTGCACTTCATTTCTCCTTGGCAACTGAATAACAATTAGGCAGATTCTCTGATACTATGTTTCTTACTTAATTTTAACTCTTAAATGCATAGTTAACGTGTGAGCTCATATATCAAAGCTGATTATCAGAGGGAGTCACGTGATTTCGTTATTTTTCAATGTTTTGTGAAGCACGTAGTAATGAATCCTCTTCCTTTCTTTGTACTGACTAGATGATTGATTGTAAAAGGTGGTGGTGATAACTAGCATAGGATCAATCTGTTATATGATTACGTCTTAGCTGTAATGGATGCCAGGTCATAAGTGTAAATTATTCTATCTAGTTTATGATGGACAACTGAGTGACATTGTCAAAAATACAATGGATGTGGCTATTAATGCAGCTGATTATGCTAGTTACCAAGTCTATTTTCCCATGGAGTTAGATGTTTTCACAATTACTCGTTGCTTTCATTGTCACTTTTCTATTCTGTCTTTACAGAACCTGCTTTATTGGCTATTATGAATCATCTCAACCCACGTTCCCAATTGATCGCATTTTCACTGGTTGATTTTTTAATCAAGGTAAGGAAATTATATTTCTCGAGTCTACATAATCCTGTTTTTATGGATATGCATCGTAGAAAGTAGAGCGGTTGTAGATGTTTCTTTCGTGTATTGTTTTGTATTTATTATATATTATTATTCCCTTGGGTTCCAAGCAGAACATATGGCTTCAAAAACACGTCTCCACCTCGTTCTTTTTTCTACCATCCTCTTCAGCTGGGTCCACGATTGACCAAACTCTCTCATCTCTTCCTCGCACGATCTCCTACATTTCACCCTAGGATAACCCACTCGTCGATTCCCAGTTGGATTCCACTTGAGGCCTAGCTCGTGATGTCATTCGACGGCTCCCTCAATGTATGACCGATCCATAACCATTTTCTCCTACATATTTGTTGAGCGATGGGCTCTTGGTTGGCTTGTTCCAAGCCAGAGTTTCTTGTTACTAATTCTTTCTGGCCAGCCATTCGATCTTCAGTATGGAGCGAAGGCAGTTGTTGATGAAAGTCTGCAACCTGTTGGAAATCCTTTACGTGACACGCCAAATTTCTGACCTGTATAGAAGAACCGACTTGACATTGGTGTTGAAAATGCGAATCTTGTCCCTTATGCTGAGTGTAGAAGGTTTCCAAACTGGTTTCAGGTTGATAAAAGTGTCTCTTGCGTTTCCGATTCTGACCTTGACATTTTCATCCGTTCCGCCTGTAGCTGAAACGATGCTTCCCAGATGAGTGAAGGAAGTAACCTCTGTTAAATCTCTCCCGTTGATGGTGATTGGTGCTGGTTGTTGTTGCTGTTGATTGGTTATCTTCATCACCTCCGTCTTCTCTGTGTTCACCCACAGTCCTGTCTTCTCTGCCCGCTTCTTCAGCCAGTTTGTTGGTTTTCGCTTGCAAGTCTTCGAGTTTGTGTGATACTAAACATGATTCATCTGCGAAATCCAGATCTTTTAGAGTCTTCTTATCGGTGGTCCAGCGTATTCCGGTCTCCTCGCCCCCAACAGTCTGACACATAATCCAGTCCACCAAAATTAAGAATATCAGCGGTGATAACAGGCAGCCGACCTTGTCTTACTACTGCACTTACTTCGAACTCCCCGCTGCGTTTACCTTTGTGGATCACCTGACACGCGCCATTGTCATATAGCTAGCTGTTGAATGAGGTTGATAAGGACTTGGGCACTGCATGTCGTAGTGTTGAAGTAGTTTCCAAATTACCTGTCGATCTACGCTGCCTGTCGAAATCCTTTTCGAAGTCGATGAAGTTGAGATGGAGGTTTGACTGCCATTGTATGCTTTGTTCTGTGATAACGATGCGTAGAGTTGCAATTTGATCAGCACATGATTTGCCTTTCCTGAATTCAGCTTGTTTAAGCGGTCTGGCGGAGTTCTGTATGCAGTGCATCCTTTATTCTCTCCAGGATGATGTGACTCAGTATTTTACTTGGCGTTGACAAGAACATTATTCGACGCCAGTACTTGCAGAGTGAGGCGTAAGTCACTGTTCTCTAATAGTTTGACAAGTTAGCCAGTCTTTCTTCCAATTAGCAGATACCTTTCCTTCTCCTCAAACCTTTTGCAATAATAGCGTGAGAACATCTGCCGCAGTTTCTCGGTCCGTTTTTAGTACTTCGGGGGCGATTCCGTCCGATCCTACTGCCTTACTGGACTTCAGTAGCTTGATCGCACTTAGGATTTCTGCTTTCGTTGGAGATTTGATGTCCACTGACAGGCAGTTCCATTTGTTCTGTTGGTGGTATTTCTGGGCGAGTTGCAGGTGATGGTCGATTCAAGAATGATTTGAAGTGATCAACCCATTGTTTTATTTGTTTCTTCTCCTTGGCAATCAGGTTCCCTTCACCATCTTTTATTGGTTTCATTGTCGGGGTTGATCTCTTCCCAGATAGAGACCTGATTATCTGATATGACATTCTGAGGTCTCTTTTACCTGAGGTCAGCCTATTCCACTTCATTTGCCAGTGTGTCGTAGAATTGTCTTTTATCTTTCCTAGCACTCTTCTTTACTGCTTTATTCAGTGCAGTGTACATTGAATTCAGCTTCTCCTTCTGTTGTTCATCTTTTCCTTGAGTAATCTTCTCTTTCACTATCCTCCTCTCATCTTTTCTGTCAGCTTCCAGGTAGGCGTACGTTCAGAGCAATTCCTTGTCTTCTCTCTCCTTTCTTCCTAGAAGAATTGTACACGTTTCCCTGAACATCACCTTCATAGAGCTCCAGTGTTCTTCCACGCAGGTTACCTTGGTGATGCTACGTAGTGTGTCGGATTTTGTCCTGATTTCTGTAGTGAAGGCATCCCTTGTATTTTTGTCCTTCAGTTTCTGAATGTTGAACTTGAATTATGGCCTGTCTCCATTTGTTCTCAGGGATTTCAGTTTCACCTTGAAGGTTCCTTAAACTAGGTGATGGTCTGAGCCCACATCTGCTCGCCTTCTCGACTTTGTATCCAGCAGGCTGCGTCTCCACTTCCTTGAGATTGAGATGAAATCTATCTGGTTTGTGGTGTGCCCGTTAGGCAAAATCCATGTTGCTTTGTGTATATCCTTGTGTTTGTACACGCTGCCTCCGATCACCAAATCGTTGAATGAGCAGAAGTCTGCGAATAATTCTCCGTTCTCATTCATTTCTCCGAGAGCCTCTCTCCTGTATAATCAGGTTCCAGTTTAGCATTCATATCACCCATGAGGATTTTGATGTCACCATTCGGAATGTTGTCCATTACTGTTTGTAGTTGTCTGTCAAAATCTTTCTTCTTATCCTGTTCGAAGTTGTTTGGAGGTGCGTAGCATTGGATAATTGTTACCTTCCTTCCTTTTGATTTGAATCTTGCTGTCATGATTCTGGATGAAATTGGTTCCCACTGCATTAGGGCTCTGACTGCAACTGGTGACATCATGATAGCCAGTCATTGCCTCAGTGTGCTCTTGGTTGTCATCTGGGTGACCAGACCTGAGTAGATTACTGACTCTCTAGTTGACAATTTTGATAATCTACATCCATTCCATCTGCTGTAGCAGATTTCGAGCTCTTCTATACCATATCTTCTTCTGCTACCTGGGCAGTCTTCCCAGTCTCTTACATTGTACGTACATTCCACGTCCCAATTCTTATTCTTGCTTCCATCGAGAAAAGACGCATAGGCTGACTGGCTTCCCAAAGGCTTTCATCAGCCCACATCATTTCGCCTCCGATTCCAGCGAAGAATAAGATTGTTGTTATTTGATTTTTTCGTATTTTTAGTATATTTTCTGTGCGTTGAAGTTTCCCTAGCAGTTTGATAGGTTTAGTGGTGTAGGGTTGGTAGCCCCACACCCAACCCTCCCACTTTACCCGGGCTTGGGACTGGCCTAGAAAGGTAGCAAGCTATTTAACTAGGCGAGATTTTGTTTTGTATTTATTCATGCATTATTCACTTGATTTTCAGTACAAAATGATACAACCAAGGAATATGATGCTTTAAAGCTGACAGCAAGAGTGCGAAATATTGAGGAAGTAAAACAAAGATCAATAAAATTGTTGGAAAGATAATATGCCCTAGTGAATAGAGGAACTAAAGGAACTATATATATGTCACTAGTTTCAATTTGGAGGAAACTGTCAAAGTTTCCAGCAGCTAATAGTCAACATTTCGCACACCCTACTACAAGATGGTGTAATCTCTGTCCAAAGACCAAGTTACTTCAATTGACAGTCTTTGCGCTTATTTCAGCTGTCCTTGCAGCTAGGGTAGGACTAAAAGTAACGGGCATGTTGCTAAGTCATTCAAAAAACAGGATTATGAGTGAACTAGTATTTGGATACATTTATTCTAATGCATATGAATAACCTAGCAACATGTTTACGTTCAGTTGTAGAATACAGCTTTTAGTATATAAGTCACTGTAGTAACATGCTTATGAAATGTAATTATAAAATTCTTTATTTAAATGACTATTCCTTGCATAAGATCGTACATTTGAACTGCTTGTACGGTGTTACTGCAGAACACTGTCATACGGAAACATGTGCAATTAAGTACAAAGCGTTATCGAGAACTTTTGGATCTTGAACTGAACATTTGGTAATTACTCTAGAAATGTTGTTCATTGGATTGAAAATGTCATTTCTATCTAATGGGTCCATGTTTGAAACCCTGCTTCACTGTAGCTTGGTTAGTTGGGTGTTATCTTGAGGATTAACACGAATGTTGATTAATTGCCGGCTAATGTATCGTGATTTTATTTGAAATAAAAATTCCATTTATTTATATAACTAAATGTTTGGTAGCTCTCTGCATATATATATATATATATATACTCCTGTGTATATAATCTATCTTTTATTATTGTACTTCAGATTGTTGGAACTTATCACCCACCTATGGTCGAAAGAATCGTTTTAGGCGTCCGTGCTGGTTTAGAAGAAATGATCCGTTTGGGTGTTGTTAAGTAGGATCATGATTGTTATATACTTTTTTGCAATTACATTGATAATTTCTGTGTAATTTTTTCTCATAGTTACAAACAAAAGTATTTAATTTACTGCCGTATTTTAATACGTTACCCTTTACTTTCACGGCCTAATAATCCCCTCTACCTTTTGTGGCCTAAGTCATAGGTTAGTTGTAAGTTTGTTCATGGTCTGTTATGCAAAACGTATTTTTTCAGTTGGGTAAAACTTTTTTTGTGGTATATGTGCCTACTAATGTGGCGTAAATTATTCAGAGGGTTTCATTCAAGTTTAGATATATGGACAACTGACGAGGTTCAATTTACAACCACTAAATCATGGATTGCAAATTGATTTCATCTAATGTCATTTAAATAACTAGGTATTTTCATCAGCATCAACTCAGTAGGTGGTTTAACACCAATCAAATAAACACATATTTACGAATCTCTAAACACTTAGGGTTTCAGAAAGCTTCACAGACATATGGTTGCGCATCCATAGCTGTCAAGTTTCAAATGATATTTGACCATATTATAAGTTTCATTCTCTAAGTAGGTTTTAGTGTTAGGTGTTAGAAAGATTTCATCATTTACATATCCAATTAAATAGCGTTACTCTATTTCACCGTTTGCTTACAAGTAAAAGCCAAAGAACACCGTGGATTCATGTTGGTTGGCCACGAAAATTCGGGAAGAAGCTGTGGACCTAGATTTTGTGGTTATTGGCACTTCTGATCACCAGATAACTATTATTTCATCGGAGATTTAAATCCGTGATATTAATTGATACAGACATACTTTGCTAATGACTAACAATAAACACAAAGCCCTACGTTCAGGACTTTCTGCTAGTTCTCTCCAACCACCTATGTGGTGTATATGATTCCAGAGATTCTTGGTTTCTTTGTATATATAGCGTAACAGTGTAGATTGCAGTTATGATGCTTCCACTTATTCTGCTACTTAGTTTTTAGTTGTGTATTCATATCGTGTATGTTATTTTGACTAAAGACTTCAGCAATATGAGAGACTTATGTTATCCATTAGTGTTTACTTAAATGTGATATTCTGTTTATTTGCAGAAGCATTGCTCCACTTTTCGAATTTCTGCACCGTTCTTCCTCTACGGATTTGCTGCGGTCGCTACGTGTTTTATTGGGTCTTGATCCCCCTAGTACCTTGCCGAATACAGTAGTCTCACCAGTTGACAGCCCTAATCGCATACTCCCTGAGAAGTGGATCGGACCAGGTGATATGCCAACGGTGAATACGAATTCAAGTCCTGTTACAACCAGTGCAATTGTGTCTCGTAATCAAAATACCACACCTTTACCGAACTCAAAACCTCTATCCTCTGGTTAGTTTATTTTTTGTCGGGTGAAATAACGATTTCACAAACTGTATTTTAAGATCGCCGTATTGTTTTTTGAATTTTAATGGGTGTAGCATTTAAAATATAGTAATCATTGTGTCGTTAGATATCACTACTTCTCCCAATACTCCCTGGCGTGTATGCCTCATTGTACCAGCCTTTAAAATAATTATTAGAATGCGATAGAATCCAGTGATGACATTTTTGGTATAGTGTATTGAAAAGTGTATTATATGTCCCCGAATTTTATTTCTAGTTCATGCATTTACATCTCAAAACATAGCATTCCTCTTTGAATATAGGTTGTAGAAAATGTAATATGCATGAAAAAGGTTTTTCTAATCGACACTGTTTTCCTTCATTACATCTGACGTTTCGCACCTGAGTAGTTTTCCTGTTAGCCTTCTAATCCAATTTAATGGTCACTATAGGCAACAGAGAATTTTTTTAGCTGTGTTTGTAAAATAGAAGTACAAGTTTTTCATGCAGCCTTGTGTTTGTATAGTATAACGATTATTAAATGATTAGTTTTCGTTCCCTTACTTATTCACACCTTTGAAGGTGTGCATAAAGATGAAAAGTGAATAAATATACTCCTTGTGTATGGTGCTGATTATCAGTACTAGCGGATTCAAAATAATCTTACTTTCTTCTTTGACTGTGTCTGCTTTTTTGATTCTTGTTGGTTACAGTGTTGACAACAGATAGTGGACCACCAACAGATCCTCGTTTGACACGAGGTCATGCTGCCATTATTGCTGGAGTTGTTCCACCAAGTATGAGTTCTGTGGCGACTGAAAATGTAATCAAACCTGTTTTGACAGCATCCGAAACACCTCCAATACTTCAAACAAGTGTACCGATGGCACAACAACAAAACCCAGGCCTACTGATCCCATCGCAAGATGACGTGAAAGCCTCAATTATTCCTGTTCGTAACACACTACCCTTATTACCAACCTTACCTCGCAGTTCTCAACAGTTGGCAGAAGCTCAGATAACAGATGATGATATGGATATTATGGAAATAGATATATTGGACAGTAAACCAACACCCACAAGAACCGCCACCTGGAGTCCTCCCCCAATCGAAAGTCGGCATGTAATCAAGAAATCTGCCGATCATGAACCAGACACACCAGATTCCCTAGAGTTTAAAATCGGTAAGTCTCATGTCAGTGTATACCAGTTGTTTTTATGATGGCAGTAACTGAGAATAGGTGTTTTTTGAAGTGTGGAATCAATTCATAAATTTTATTGTCATGTGAGTAAATGGTAATGGTTTTCTTTGTATAGGTACGCAGTTCTCACATTGTTCCGTTTCATTCTTTGTTAAAACCCATCTTCACTCTGTAATACAATACGTGTTTTTTTGTTGCGTAATTCCTTCACATGTCATTCACAATTTTAATTGCTTCATTATTGTAACAGTCTATGTTGTTTAATTTGAAAGCCTTTCTGCGATAGGTCAAGTGGTTCATTTGCTTAAGCGCTTAACTTTCAAGCAATAGATCCTGGATTCAAATTCCACTTTTCCCACTTCAGTCGGGGCAACTAGATAGTGTTATTAACCCTCACATAGTGTGTTGCACATATCGTGGTACATGAAATCTATATGAACTGAGTTCAAAATAAAAGCGATAAGTTTTAATCCTATGTCTGTCCCTAGCGTTTGAGCAACCATCATTTTTATCGCAGAATTAAATCAGTCATAGACTCAAAAGTGACTTTGTATTCGATCACTGGTTTAAAGGAACACACGTTGAGGAGAAAGTAAGATGATGAAGATAATGTGGGTAAAGAAGAATGATGCTCAGGGAGGCTTCGTTTGTTTTTAGAAGTGTGTGGGCGGTTGTTACTTCCCGGCTGCCCACACCATGGAAGTTGATTTAGTCTTCGGGTACCTGAAACAGAAAGAGGGTTAGTGTTGCGTGACCGCAGAGCCCAGGGGACAACTGCTTGACGCCGGTCACACACGGCCTGCATGAACTGGTTTCTGGGATTGGTTCTGTATTAGTAAACTTACCGTCGGTTACGGACCACCGTAGGGTAAGTCGGAATGTAAAATTTTTGGGGTCGACCTTTTCTAATCCCCTCTCTGCAGAGTGGAGAGACAGCATAGCTGGCATGCTGGTCACCTGGTGGAAACAGCTTACTGCTCTTACATTCCTGTTCCCCAGCAGTACGACTTCGCCCACAGACCCCCAGCATAGTGTAAAAGAAATTCTTACACAATGTCGGTAACTGCTTTCAGTCTATTCGCTATCCTAACAACCTTCGTGGCATGGTAGGACCTGCAGGAACTATAGTTCCAGCCAGTGTAGCTTGTTGGGTCATTATGATATGCAAGCCCGACCACCACATCAAGGTAGCAGCAACAGCATCAGTCAATGAAATCCACAACAGTTAGTTTAAACCAGCCACGTAGAGAGATGTAGACTTCCTGGTTGGGGTCCTCGGGAGGGTAAACACCAATGTCTGGAGACAATTGGTGATATGGCTCAAAATCGTTCTCAATGGAGCAGATGCATCCACTCCTTGTGACTTACAATTTCCAATAAAACTATATTTTTCTTCGATATTACTATTCTTTTTGCCTCATATCTTTGTTTACTGTCTTTATTTTGCGTTTCTTTTTACTTTCTTCTCTGGCTTTGTGTGCCGAGTGAAGTGTGGCCATTCGAACTGCTGCACATCGGTGCAAAGTTCTACGTTGAAACCAGTCAGTCAGTCACGCTAAGGAGACTGTCGAATGACATTGCGCGCTACGCTGTTAAGCGGAATTCGAATGGGATACGATTATGGAACCTAAAGAAGGAATTATCGAGAACATTCTTTTTGTCTAGAGACTAGTTAGCAACTAATACTACGCGCCTAGTCCTTCGTTTGGTGCAGACTGAATGCTCTCAGTCAAGTTTATAATATGGCGACCATTCTAGCTGGTCATCATGGGGAATTTTCGTCAGGTGGTTCAAAACAATCAGCTGCCTGACTGGTCGTACTTGGTCTACACCAAACGAAGGACTAGATGCGTGACATTAGTTAATAATTGGTGTCTAAACAAAATATCCATTACAGTCCTACAGGCGGTCAATCACAATCACGAATACCTCATTGGTAGCGTCTATGACTTCAGTACTGAGTAACTCGAGTCGGAATCCTAAAAGAGACATGAGTCCCTACACGACTGCGGATATGCCTTGCTGACTGGTGAGTGCCAACAAGCGCGCAACTTAGGTTCAAGGCTTCCTGCCGATTGTGACCAACCATCACCTAATAGAATATTCTTTATCCACAAGTCTGGTCTTTGGAAAATTAAAATGGACATCTTTAGTGATTTGTAAATATGTGTCGTTGACTGTTACCTCTGAGTATTGTAAATAAACTACAGATGATCTAATATAATTATTTCTCTTTTTTCTTTCGATTTCCTGTTTGAATACGTTTTAACTATTTTTACTTACTTCTCACAGATAATCTTCGACGTCGGTTTCAAGATTACCAGTTGAGATTTCATTATTTTGTGGAATCTGTTGATGTTAATTCCCTGATTAAACAACTTGATGGACCAATACGTGCTGCTTTGGAACAATTCCGTGATGTGGCCAAAAATGTTGGTTTGATACGTAATTCTTCAATTGGTTTATGCGCTTCACAAACATTGGAGGATTTGGACAGTGGTTCACATGATGAAGAGCAAAAGTCCTCTGGTAATTGATGTATATACATATTTATTTTGAAAAAAAAGTTTGTTGTGCGTCGTTCGGCATGCAATGTTCAACGTTTATTTAGGTGTCTGTCTTAGTTATTTTTATTCATAAAATGCAATTTCATATTTTTAAAGTAGTAAAGAAAAATAAATTAAAAATGATGTTAATCCTTTCTTAGTGATTTTTTAGTCTAAGAAACACCTACTATCTTCAACTGTATAGTAGTCTCAAACAATTTTCACTATGTTGATCACAACCACACATCGAATGATTTATCTGACTTTCTACTAAAGGACAGTCGGAATGAAAACTGCAATCCAGACGGATTGGGGCCTTTTGCAAATTATTTTGGTGATTTATACCGGTCGTAATCGATTTTGCTGTGTATTTGGGTTAACCAGTAGTCATCAGGGGGTACCTAACCTGTCATATGCTCTGATGGTGTTCTCGTGACTTTTGTTGCCAGATCTGCCAAGGGCGATGGGATAGTATGCGACCTAATGGTTGTGTGCAAGGTTTGAAGAAGGCTGTGTGTTATTTGCATGCGCCTCGCCCTGATAATGTTTAAATGTCCCGCGTGGTCTAGTGGTTAGGATTCCTGGCTTTCACCCAGGTGACCCGGGTTCGATTCCCGGCGAGCGAGCGCTTGTGCGTCGGTAGTACAGCGGTTAGGACGCTTGCCGACCATGCACATGTTCCGGGGTTCGATCTCCGGTCGACGCACTCTACCTCGCTGAGCCAGAAATAATGCTGGTGAAGAGGAAATGTTAGGCATGAGGCTAGCAATCCCATCCTGTAATATAAACACTGCTACAGAAACTTCAAGCCACTAGCTTGAAGCCCTATGTTCCACTGGGGAACGTGAAGGAAAAAATAATAAATGATAGTAGTCATCAGCCTTCTGAATAATAGTAATAAAAGTAATGACAACAACAATAATCATAATGGTATAAAATAGGCACTGGATGATGTTTAAATGTCTTACTATAACATGAACTCACAGTGTTAGTGGTAATTTGAACGACAAATGTTTTATGAATATGTATTAAAACAAAGTTCAGTGATCACACGGTGACGTTGAGTGAAAGCATCATAGTTATTCATAAGCAAAGTAATAAAAAAACTTTTTTTTGCTGAAGCCTGCTCAATCAGATTAAATAAGCCGAATCTATGTATACAAAAGGAGACAGTAATTAGCTTAAATCTACTTTAGTAGTATACTTTTATTCTACCTTTATAATTTTCTTTCCTTCCCTCTTCTCTTTACAATGTTTTTTTTCCATTATTATTAGTATTTTATGTGATATACTGTTAGTTTTCTTTGAATATGCACATATCGAAAGTCATAGTTGAATATTAATCTTGGTGAAGAGTATTCAAACTCTTTTATGAGTTTAAATCAGATATCTAAAATCTTGTTATTTAGTCCTATGTTTTTTACGTATGTTACATTTATTTGTGTGGTTTTTTTTACGAAGTTTCCTTGTATTTCAATATCGAATCTAGTTGTTTATAATTGTATTAATTCTACCACAATAATTCCAGTTTATTTATTATCTGCTTTGATGAATATTATTCACTTAATAATGACGTTAACATATTTATCACTCACCAATTATAGATCATATATTTGTTGAAATTGATCCTTATTTGTTGTGACAGTGTTTATGTGTTTGAATGTATTTAACCTTAAAAGGAAATTGTATAAATAATAATGTTTGTAGAGTGAGTATTCAGCTGACAACTCTTGCCGAAATTTATGAGTTCATGAAATGCTACTTTTTTCACAGTTGTTGCTTGTTTGTTTTAAATTTACTACAGGAAAGAAATGTTTTTCAAGTTCATTTGATGCATTGCATTTCTTATTCCTGTTGGTGGTTGAGTAAGTAGTGTAATGTGCTAGCCATGTCTTCTTTAAAATTTAATGTAATCGTATTAGTTGTTAAAAAGGAAGAGGATTTTATTCCTTATCGAATTAATGATAGATCTATTATCTGTTATTATTTGTTCTGTTAACCTAGTTCACTTGGAATTACTAAAACCTATTGCCATAATGTCATCAATGTATATGCAAATAATTATTGTACATTATTATTGTTGTCATTGGCTGTCTCTTTATGGCTGTTTCCTCTTTTACCTTTTTTATTTATTTCCAACCTATCCGAAATCAGTGTTTCTGCGTTCTCCGTCTGTGCTCAGTGATTTGTGTGAGTCAATGGAGGCTTTAATTCAAGCAGTACTTGTTGAAGATAGCTTTGATGATTTGGAAATTGCTGGTAGAACTGCAGCTGTTGTATGCGAATTATTGTTTTGTCTGTTCGCTCAACGACTTATGCCTATTGGAGTTGAATGGTCTGAGGAGTAAGTTTTTATTAGCACAGTTTTCTTAAACATTCGTCTGTAGTTTATCATATACACATTTGATTTTTATTGAATCTTCGTTATTTAGCTTATCAACCAACCAGCGTTTTCTGTAACATGGAGTTGTATTTTACAGTGTTAATTCTGGTTGTGTGTGTGTGTGTCTCAAATAAATCCTGATTTCAATGAAACTATGTCTCCTTTTTAACTTTTACATTTCTACTAGGCACCTGGAGGATTGTTTGGCATTCCCCATATTTGTTCCATTTCGTCATCTTTTGCAAATGAGTCCTGGTGATCCTAAACGTGAATTACTCTTATTATTGTTAACAGAAATGCAAAGCCGACAACCTCGACTTGGTTATCACTTGCTATTTTTCCTTAAAATCAGGTTAGCATTCTTTTTAAATTGATCTTACCTCAGTATTGAATTGGTGGATGGTGACTAGCAGTGGAATCCAGGATGCTCATTTCGTCCTATGATAAACTCTGTGTGCACTTTTCAAATGAATAATCTACTTTTTTAAGTGTGCAAATAACCAGAGATGTATTATATTATAGTCTGGAGAAAATAGTTTGGTGAATATTCAGATATAAAATAGGTCGTTTGAATTTCAGCAGTATTTACAATTATATTCACCATTTGTTAATTCTAAGTCAGTCAGTCAGTCAGTCAGTGGAGGAGTGAATTTAATTGACTCGACCGTCTACCGATCTGTGCATTAATTGTGCTCAACTACTTATTTATTCAAATATTGTGTTCTAAAGCTGTCTAATATCTTGTGTAGTTCTGTTTATTTTCCTTACAGTATTTCTTCTAGTTTAGCTTAGTTTCTCTGCATCTTTGTTTTTGTTTTTTTCAGCAAGTTAAATGATGAGAAAATGTCAATTTATCGTAATTTTTGTGCAAGTCAAGAGAATCCTAATTTACGAGATTCTTTGTTTAAGGACATGCAAGTAAGTCAAATGGATGACCTGAAATTCCTTTTATCTCGTTTCATGACTATTTCCATGAAAAAAAGACGGCAGACATTTTGCAGTAGTTTCTTTTTTTCCCTATAAAATTTGCAAGTTGCGTGTGAAAATTCAAAGACTAAAAGTGACGAAATTTTACTAAAACTACTACTACTACTGCTACTTCCTACTATTACTACTTCCTCTCCCGTTCTTTTACTGAGAAATATAAAGTTGTGTGTTTTCTTAATGTTTTCGCCATCACCTTAACTACTTCTGTTGTATTGTATTGAAAATAATTACGTGCTCCCCAACTTAATTTTAATACTATTAAAATTTGTCAGGGAAAAGTATCCAATCAAATTAGCAAAGTACAATCCTCAATTTACACAGTTCGAGGTGAGTATTTCACCACAGTGTCATTTAGAAACTGAGATTATTCAGACCACAATGCATATGATCAGCTTGATACCATAAATGGTAATTAAGAAATCAGGCGTATATGCATAAAAGTGTATTCTGCTGATTGGTTGAGATGACTAGTTGTCTACCTCATCTCACATCAACCAGTCGTGTTTGCTAGCCAGGTCGAAGTGATCTAAACACTGGACAGCTGTTTCGCTCACTTGGGGTCGAGCTGGTCAGTTGGGTACCCGGACTGCCCCAACTCAGCGAACCGAATCAATTCGAACCACCCAAATTGTTACCAGCTACTTTAGCGAACTGGTAGAGCATATAGTCGAATTCGTCATCTTTAGACTACACAGTTTCCTTTCGAAACCACAGTCATTCAGATAAGAAATTTGTGATCTGTTTGGTATCACAAATGGCAGTCAAGCAAACAAGCGAACTAGCATTGTGGTTTATACTACTGACTGACATAAGTAGTTACTATAACCAGCACTTATATCACTTTAAACGATGCGTAAATATTCGTCTAAGATAGAAATAAGCGACTTTTCAGCATTTGTAACAATTTCAAATTAACTGTAACAAAACTGATTCTTCCTTCTCATTAGATAATTTTAGAAGTTAATAGAATTCTATGTACCACTAAACATTTCACTTATCTACAGTCAAATTGATCTTCTTTTTTGTCGGAGTGATTTTGGTAAACAGTCTTCTCTTTTCTTAACATGCTGGAGCAAGCTTTTGGATGAAACTACACCTATGACAAAACAGCAATCCTGTTGTCAGTATACTCATGATAACAGTGTATATAACGCCCTTTTTAGCAAGCTGTTGTTATATGAAAGAGTAGAACAACCTGAAGCATAACCGAAATTTAAACTTATTGGCTAAAGCATTTTGATCCTTTTTCAATCATTTAATTGGTTGTAGACAGTAGATCATAGTAATTATAAGTTATTCACAGATCAACTTGTTTGATTTCACGTTCTCTGATCACGTTAACACTTTTTTTGATTATTGGATAATTTGTTTAGAAAAAAACTTGCGTCTGTTATTGTTGTATTTCATTTAGCTATGTGATTGCTACTCATTGTTGAAAATTCTATTGTCTTTATTTTCAGTTACTTTCGGATGATAATCGTCGTTTGTTCGCTTATCTGCTTCCAGATGTATTCACTGTAGTAAGTCTTATGGAGAGTAGTCAGTCTGAATTATGACATGTTATTTTGGATAATAGCTATGTGTTTGATTGGTTTCAACTCTGAAAAATCAATGTAGAAAATTAAAGTTTCTAAATAATCTATAATTTATGTTTAGATTTTGTCACGAACCAACATCAGTTGGAGAGATCATAGGAAGGCAGGGAGCGATGGACAGCTGTTTCGTCCCTCACCAGTTTGCACCCACGATCCCATCAGAGATCGAACCTATAAACTTCAGGTTACAAAACTAAGTTCGTTAATCATTTATCTTACTGAAGTAGGAAGTGACAATGGAATGTGACATTCAGTATATCAGAGTGTATGTTTTAAAAATATACTCTTCACATATCGCTTGCTGTATCGACATTTGTTTTCTGTTCTGTGTCTACCGTTGTCCTATCTAGTTGTTAATGATGAATTCATGTTCTGATATGTGGAAACTGGAAATTTTAGTGCATTATTTGCTTGAGTATCAGCTTTGTGTGCAAAACTGTATAGTTCATTGTTTATCGTACATAGCATTCAACTGTTAAATCATACAGTAATGTAATGACTGAAGACAAGGGCCAGGCAACAGAACGTTTATTGAGAAAATCAAGAGATATTTATAGATTTTTATGTACATTTGTATCAGCGTTATTGTTAGCAGAGAAGTTTTCTCGCTGAAGGTTATTCTGTACTGCTTGTGACCTTTTCTTAGAAAGTTAAACCATATATCTGCGAATCGTATTTGCACACGTTAAGTCTGCTGTGATTGATTGTTGAGTTCCTCAAGATTGAGCTTTGTTATTGTTTTTCTCATGACCCCGATTCGGGACGTAAATATTGACGTAAATTGTTGTCTTCAATTTTGGCTTGCAGACAACTCTCACCACAGTTATATCTCAATGCATGAATTTGGATGTTTTATTTATTTACTACTGATCATTTCAAGTTTCATCATGAACTGACTT
Organism: Trichobilharzia szidati; assembly: GCA_944472155.2. Taxonomy (NCBI): domain Eukaryota; kingdom Metazoa; phylum Platyhelminthes; class Trematoda; order Strigeidida; family Schistosomatidae; genus Trichobilharzia; species Trichobilharzia szidati. Next base: position 65,903,099 of record OX235274.1, on the reverse strand, counting down.
CTGTTACAAAAATCATTGAAAACTAGGGAGTATCGGATAGCTGTTTTGTTCTAGTTAAGGTCTTTTCAGCAGCACGTACCCATTAACCAACCGGGAAATCGAACTGAACACCTTTAGGTCATGAGGCGAACAAAATATCATGCCGGATCGGTCGGGGCCCGGATTAACAACGACCACGCTTTCTGCTGCCGTGTCACAGGGCAGAAGTGATAAATATGATACTGAAGACACACCAAATGAAAAAGAACAAACAAAAACAGGCCGTGTGTGACCGGCCTCAAGCAGATGTCCCCTGGACTCTGGGGTCACGCAACCAACTTTCAAGGTGTGGGCAGCCGGGAAGTAACAATCGCCCTCACAATCCGAAATGCACGCGAAACCTCTCTAATCCTCACTCATCTTATGAGGCGAACCCAATTGTCCAGTACTCCCTGGTTTTCAGTAGTTCATTAACGGAAGTCAGTTCGTGATCAAACTGGACATCAATCAATCAAACCCTTGCAAATCAACACTTGGTGTAACCATTTGTCGAAATCTAGACTTTACGCTTATTTCGTTTAGATAGGTAGTTTGATTCGTCTTAATTGCCTTTGAAGAACTGTAGTATTAGAGAGATGGTACTCATCATTCATTTGACTTTAATCACTTTTCATCTAATTTTTACAATATGATATTTCTAACAATATAAAATAAATTTTCAGTATTAAATGATTAGGATGAGTATATCACATCAATATTGTATGCATGCTGCATATATTAGTAGTGGCATTGTGGGAATATCGGTCGGTTCGAATCATAACAGATGCAGCAGAGGAATTTGTTAAAAGTATATTATTATTATTGGGTAGAAAAGGACATCAGTTGATTATGCATAAAAGAAAGACATTAATTGTTGTAGTGTATGCAAATTGAACTAACATGCTAATTTAATTAGGTTAGTGAATTGACTGTCAATATAATACTTACTATTCTGACGAACAAATTTCATTGAAACAAACAAGCAAAAAATGTTAATAAACGCAGGACTTAATTAAATTCATCAAATTTCAGTAGAACTATTCAACTGAATACTCATTGACACGTCAGACTGTGTATATCAACGTGAGTATGTTTGTAGCAGCAAAATATATTCAGATCGTACGGAAAGGCGATTGTTTACTTGCATGATAGAGCATTCGTCCAAGTGTTTGGAAAAATCATACTGAAGCCAAGGTGCGAACATGTCCAATAACAAAGTATCTTATAGACTATAGGCATAATACTGACTCTGTCAAGTTATTCACTGTTGTCAGCAGACAAATAAACAGAAAGGTGCTTGCACTTGCGTAGGGTTGTACAATTAGAGTTTATAAAGCCGTTCTCAGGGTACAGAAGGAAATCCCGGTCACTCTGAATCTGTCATGGTGATGTGTTTTACTTACTAACTGCGACTGCTGAAATTTTCAGGTCTGTTTTCTGACGACTAATTGTTTATTCAAGTAATGTAGCTGAACAGTAATCTATTGTTATAAATATTTTAATCTCTTATACCCCTTCACCATTATCTATCTGTTCTCTTGCATTATTGATTCAATGTATTTTATTTATTTAACAGTTGTATATCCCAATGTATTTCTAATAGTATGTATCTATGTATATGCATATATATATATATCACTGTATGTAGAGTATTCAGCTGAAGAGTTCAACCGAAGTTTGATAAATCCATTAAATCCTGCTTTATTGACATTTGTTCTTTGTTTTTAATTTGTATTGGAAAATACATTTTTCCAAATTTCATTGCAATGAGTTGCTCTTTGTTATTAATAGTTGTTAAATTTTTGCGGTACGTGCTTCTCTTTCAACTGTGTTCATATGCTATCTTCATTTTCCACGTTATGCATATTTCTCCTAAAGTGGAGTACTAATTTGCCAAGTCATTATATTTCCTGCTCCAATCATTAAAGTTGACTAATATATATATATATATATATATGCAGTGTTATTTGTTGGTGGGTGGTGACTAGCAGTGGAATCCAGAATGTACACTTCGTCCTATTCCGGACTCGTCATCTGGACGTGTCTGTATTTCACAGTAAGTGATGGTGTTTCCACCGAGGCTCGAACCCAGTGCCCATAGTTTCAAACGCTAAAGCGTCATCCACTAGACCACTTGTTCCACAAGAGGCATCACTCGGTGGGGAATGCAGGTATATCCAGCTAATAAGTCCCAAATTAGACGAAATGCGCATCCTGGATTCCACTGTTAGTCACCATACACCAATTGACTTCGAGTTACATGACCGAAGCATCTGCACAAGGAGCCGACGCCTCCAACCAGTCGACGGGAAAATCTAAAATTGAATTAGATAGTTTTATTTGTTGTTTATTTTTTTCCAGTATCCTGTCATTTATGTATACCGTCTTCATCTTACTTTTATTGGTAGGCATTAATTAGTGATATTAAGAGACATCATAGCATGCATGCATAGAAGTTAGTGACCAAATACCACATTACCACCTTTAGCCTAAGTTTATATGATTGTACGCTTTCGGCAACTCTTGTGATTTGTAACAAAGATTTAACTACTATCTAACTACTTTTATAACAATTTGGTTTACATTTACATTCACATATATTTCACATTTTTAAGTGATGCATTTGTTTTATACAAATTTGTAAAATTTCCTAAAAGTGCATTCATCACTTGACATTTAGCGGACAACGAGTAAATGCTTAGAGAGTTAATAGTGTTATTTTAACTTTACCTTGGTTAAATTCATGTACTGTTTGATAATAATAATAATAATTTCATTGTATACACTTATTCTTTTTGCACATAGTTTTCATCTGAATTATCTGATGATACTGAATTTCTTCAACTGATTGTTGCTACAATTGATCCAGGAATGTGTAATTCTCTTATAAGTGAAATAGTTCGTGGTCATTTGAATCTTTTTCCAAATAATGATTTGACAAGCATTTTAAGTAAGTAATAGTTCATTTGAAATTTGATCTGTTTTCTTTTTATCTATTGAGTGTTTTTCATACATGGTATGGTCTGTTTCAATGCTTTTCATTAACTTGTAGTTAATATATTGTATAAAATTCAAAATGTGGAACTGATGAGAAATAAGTACAGTTGCCATACATATGGAGCATCATTTTGGTTTATGATCCGCTGATTGACTGACTAAGATTCAGCGTCGCAGAACTTTGCACAAAAGTGCAGCGGTTGAAGTTGCCACATTCCATGTGTATAGCACACAAAAGCAGATCAACTAAAACAAAAAGAAATTCAAAAGAACTAAATGAGAAGGATTGTAGAGGAGAAAGAATAGTAATATGAGAGGAGTGAATGCATCTGCACCATTGATAACAATTTTGAGCCTAATCATCAATAGTCGGTTGTTACCATCCCGAGGAACCCAACCAAAAAGTCTACACCTACCTACGTGACTCAAAGCAACTGTTAAAGAATTCATGGATTTATGTCAGGTTTTGATTTGACCACCACTAATTCTTTTCTAACCCAAGCCTATGTCAGCTAACATTGATCGATGCGGAAGATGATGGATCTGCATGTGCAACACGTGTTCTAGCCATCTCAATCGATGTAGCTTCATGATCTCATCGATCGACTTATCCTTCGTATATGACACTCTACACCTAATATCAATATTATTCACTGTATTATGTCATTTAACACTGGAGATAGGACTCAAATATCTGTGGTCATAGACAGCTACCCCTTTCATATCTTCTACTTTCAATGACCTTGTCTCACGCAATAAAGGAGGACAAGGAGAACTGCTGCACTGTATGTACGTCCTTAGATTGACGGCCGGATATGAAATTTGAGCCACAGATGACGTAGGTTGGCAAATGCCATATTCGTCTTTTGTATCCGTGGTGAGATTTCATCAACAATCAGTCTATCGGGTTTAATGCAGCACACCGATTAAGTGAATTTGTCAGCGCATTCTACCATTTCACTTCCCTGTCTTTAAATTAGGAGTTGGTATGTTCATGGATATGTAATTTTCCATTGTTGTACTACGATGATATTCATCTACAAGGTTCCTTACGACAATTACTTTTCATTAACAGTTCCTGTGATAATTATCATCCTGGACAGCGCTTACTTAGAAAAATGACCTTTTACTGATAAGCTGATGTGTATATTTCAGATGGGGAAGGATTAGTCATATCAAGCATTCGATTAGTCAACTGATTAAGTTATTTTAATCAGTATAAATCATTCCAGAAGATATGACCGCCTAATTAATTATGTTGTTCTTATCGACGTATACTATATAAGTAACCTCCCATATTAGTTTTTTTGTATCATTATGTGTTCAGTATTCATGGTGTAATATTAAATTAACACATTGACTATTCAGAAATTAGTTTATTCCATGAGGCGTAACTGTTAAAAACATTTTTCTTTCAAGTTATCTAAATTCTAAACTCATCAGCAGTGCTTTTATGTAGAATAAATGGTACAGCTGCGTGTTCCACCTATATTTCATCTGCTCATCCTATTGAGATCAGTATCAATACATTTCAGGTTCTTGAAATGCGATCGTTCATTTCATTTCCAAAGAAGTGGAGATATGCTTTATTGGGCCTAGTATTGAAATATTGCTGCATTTACTTCAGTCCGATCAACTAGGTAGAATTATCAGCCCTCGCACATTAAGTGTGTGTGAGTGAATGGGTTCCAAGAAATCAAAGATGTTAATCCTTTAATTTCATTGGCTCTCAGTTTCTTAACCATGTCAATATAGGTGACTTTCTGAATTCGCTATCACTATCTGTTTCTCGTTAAGGTTATGCTAAAGTTTGAAGTTGAAGTCTGAAATACATCCAAACGTAAGAACTATAACGTTGATATATATATATATATATATATGTATAATATTTTCTCATGTTTCCAATCTACTATCTTGCTAATTATTTCTCAACCCGCTTTTTTATTAACCAGATGCCAGTCTCGAGTGGAATTCTATCGAACAGCTGTTTTTCTGGCAATTAATTAATGCTCATGAGATTCCAACCAGTCGATTTTTACCACTAATTCGTTCAGTCGATTCACTGAGTAAGTCGGTTGTTTCATTGATAAATGTATAATGGTCTCCAACTATGGACGTGTCCCGGGGTTCGATTTCCGGCCAATACATTTCTAAACCTCGCCTAGATGGCAGTAAGCCTGGAGAACAGGCAAGTTTGATGGTAAGAATGGAAATCCCACCCCGTAGAAAAACGCCACTTCTGCTGAAACTTCAAAGCTCCAACTTGAAGTCCTATGTTCCACTCGGAACGCAAGGGGTTAGAGAGAGATTTTCAAATTTCCGATTGTTTGACTTCAAAATAACGAATGTTTTCAGAAACCGTTTACTACCTAATTATAGGTAATCTGTTCTTTGTTCTCTGTCAAGGGAGGCTAAATAATACCCAGTGGTGATCTTATGTATGATCTTGACTATTGTCGAACTTCTGTATTCATAAAGTCATTATAATGATTTTAATGAACAGCTAACAAGATGTTATACACTATTATAGTTCAGTGAATAAAACTATTAGAACATGTAATTACTGTCATAATAAACTAGTCACTAATTCAATAGACATTAGTATTATTATGAAAGTTTTTATGATATTAAGTTATTATCCATCCCCCCAACGTTATGTTCGAATGTCACTTACAGGTGCCTATGCAAATACATTGGGCATAAATCTGATCTGTTTCGGTGTAAAGCTGAAAAGTAGCTGGTCACCGCAAAACTGAACATAAATGAAACTCATGTATATATATCAGTAAAGATATAGAATTGTAAAGTCGATGTTTGCTTTTCTATACTACTGTTCCACTGTGATGAATGTTCAGCGCATCGTCACCCTTGCGTATTTTATTCTAAAAATTCCTTATTTTCAGTATAGATATTGAAATTTTCGATATTCTTCTCATATTTTTTGCTGGTTTCGTCTTTTTGTGTTGTTATAGAGTTACGCGTTTTGAGAAAATGTCGCACAATATTTGAGTGTTGTCTTTTTTTTATAATGGAATGATTGTGTTAGTGATATTTTATTTTTATTCAGGTTTCATCTTAACCTTTGTTTTTCATACATTATTTTTGTCTTATTTCCTTCAGAACACCCTGAAGCATGTTCCAATTTGATTCTTCTCTTGAAATTGGAAAAGTAAGTCTGTGTGTATACTGTTTGATTTGATTTTGTTCACTTCAAGTAGAAGTCTTTCTAAGGGCTTGAGAATATTTGAATAAAATAAAACAGTTCAGTGTTTAACTTTCATCGGCCATTTGTGTAGCTGTGTGAGAATACATGTGTATTTAAAACTTAGGTATATATTTAAAGTAAATCCCTAAATTTATTGAAGCATTTTTGTATAGTATCAAGTTAACACGAGTGGTTTACACAACATGTTTTATCATATAACAGTTAAGAAGTACACATCATTTTGCTATTTAATTGCAAGTCCAAGTCATTTTTATTCAAATAATTATTGAAGCAATTTCTTTACTTATGATTTCTCTTTTGACATAAGAGACACACTTCAGTGTCGAGTTTTTGTAAAATGACCGTTATGTGTACTGCAGTCCATAGGAAAATTTACTCCTATGCAGATGGAAGAATCTTATGCTACATACATGAATAAACTATTAAAACAAATGAAAATGTGGTGGATTTGGCTAGATTTTCAGCATTGATTTTTATAATAATAATGTGTTATTTTTAATAAAACGCAAACTTAATACATTATGTGTAGGCAGCAAGACATATACCATACAAAATCTCACTGGGATACCACCTGGATGCGTAGATCAAAGCTGGTGTGATTGTTTCGAAGAGCCACTCCCGGAGCCTTCTACTTGACGTCTGATCCACAAGACGGTGGAGTAGCGTCAGTAACTACGTTCCTATGGTTGCTGGTAACCATAACAGACTCATATGTCATCCGATTCTTTCGGATTGTGAAGCTGTGTTCACCATATGTTTGTATTCAGGGGTTTCCAGCTTCCCTAGGTAGACCTGGGTGTCCACCAGTCTGGTTGTAAGTGCCCAGACGGTCACATTCGTCTTTTTACCTTTGTGAGGAACACCCGTTTTGCGTGAAGGAAGTGAGTAGGACTTTCATGGCAGAGGCTATGAACGCTTGGTTACATAGGAGCATTTCGGGAGAGAGACCAAAGTCTAACCATCTACGGCTGTACTGGGTGGTTTTTGGGGACTGTATAATATATGGCCAATAGGTTGATATTTTGTAATACCATATTAGTTTTTGTAATCTAATATTGGTAACGATATCTCATAAATTTTCGGTGTTTCCTGGGCTTCAGTAGTCTCTGGCGAATGGTAGACTGGCACTATATTGACCCATAATAAACCTCAGTGGATCGAAAGCTTCTGAAGAATCTCTGAAAGTGTATTGCAAAATTTTAATCTATAGATTAAAAAACCAAGTAGTTCAACGTACTAAGGGATAGCTACTCTATGAAACTCCAACGCAGTAATGATGTGGCAATCATTAAGTATTCACTCACGTGACAAGTAGAAGTAGGTGAAGGAGACGTGTTAAAAGAGCACATATCTACAATTCGGCAGTATTCAAGGTTGGAAAATATATTACACTCTGTTGGTCATTGGAAATACCTTTAGTATGTTCCATTGAAGCCATCTAACTACCTTGTAATGGAAATTGAGATTACAAACCGTCATTGGTTTACTTTGGAAAGATAATAAAACGTATTTGTTGGGTTTTTCAGGCATTAAGAATTTTTTGATTCGTTTATTTATTATGGTTCAACTTCTCCTTTTGATTTCTATTTCTTTACATGATTATTAGAGTATTGTAATTCATATCTATGCGCTGACGTCATTTTCGTAGTTAAAATAAATGTCATTGTTCATGTGATGTATTTTTATAAAAAAAGGTATACCACAGTTTCATAAAACATGCGAATCATATTTTGTGATTTTTTGTTTGTTTAAATTATCTTTGCAGGCCTAGTTTTGAGTTAGTTCGTGCCTTATTATCTCGTCGTAGTCCTAATGATTTATTATCAATGACAGCATTACATTTCTGGAGTTGTCCAGATAATCAACACTCTGGCCGTTTTTCAAGCATCTTGTGTTCCTTGATCAGTACGCCTTTAGCATCAGTTAAAGATTCAAATTCCGTTAGTGGTGGTACTTCAACTAATAGTGGTCAAAATATGAGAGAGAGTAAAGAGAGACGTCGTAGTAGTTCTTCAAAGTAAGTTTTACACTTTTACACTTCGCTCCTTCTTTTTTTCAGCCATGATGTTGGAGCATTTCATGATATGAAATTAGAACTAATTGAATGAGATTCCTATCATATTCATCTATGAATGACATTTTGTATATTCAGTCAATTATTTTTAGGCGTTTTCACATTGTTAATCTGTTGGAGGGCATCTGATGTTAAAGTGTACATCTTTGAGTAGTGATGCTGCCTCATTGACTTCGTCTACTATTACTAAGAAACTGGCAGTGGCACTTTGTTTTTATATGCTCGGTAGCTATACGGTTTATCAGTATCATGAGAATAATTTACAGGAAGATTTTCAGTGGAGTTGGTCCATACGACCACTTTTCACTATTGTTTCAAATCAGCCAACCCTCTTCAATCTTGCTGTTTATCTTTATCTTGTCTCTGTTGAGATTTATCAAGTAGTTTTGAAGAAATCTTATCTTCCAAAGTATAGGTTCTATAGTGCTTTTTTACGTGCATTTCTGTCAAGCTTTGCCTTTCGCAGTTGGAGTTATTTTGTAACTATGCCTCTTGAATCTTATCTGCATTCATTGGCGATTTTATTTGTGTAACTCTATGGCTTAGTAGTATGTCTTCAGTTGCGAAAAAGACTTGCGTCCAACTAAAACCATCATCTTGGAGTGTTATTGAGGTACCGTTATTGTGTGACGAATAATTGGGATGAGCTGATATCTACTGGCGCATCATAACTTGTTTGATAAATTTTAGAGAAATACGACTCAGACACGCGCGAAATTGCCTTACTGTCTAGCGTTGACACTATTGGTATGTTGCCCCTTGTTCATTCTACTGTTTATAGTGAGAGACTCGTTCAACTCCCTGATGACTTTAACCGGGTACACTGTACCAATTATATTTAATATTGGTCATCACAGTAGTGATGGTAATAACAGTAGTGTAATTTGTGATGATCTAAGCTCAGAGGTTATTAACAGTAATCAACCATTTTTGTTGTACAAGTAAAATCAAACTAAATTGAATGAAAAAGCATTAATTCCAGAATCTTTGTCACTCTTCGATGCACAGGTACCTGTTAACCTTTTTTATTGACGTCGTTGACACCGCCTAACTGCAAAGTGTTTTTGCAGGAGCCTGTACCTGCAGTCACCCTTTCAGGTGAACTTCTTTAAGTTGTTGCCAAATTCGTGTATCTAAGTAGCTATGTAAGTGTTGGAGAAGGTTTGACGAACGAGATCTCTGACCATATAGTGAAATCTAGTGTGACATGCTAATTTGAGTCACTTCTGGAGCTATCGCGACGTTAGCCTGGCTGTCAAAGGTTGAGTTTACAATGCTTCGGTTCACACAGTCGCTGTTATCCTGTGAAACCTGGCATCACCGAGTTGAAGGCGACTCTGTGCATTCGGTCGTCGATGTCTTTTTAGAATTGATTGCGTCCTATGGCATCATCGTGTAAGTAATTGTGAGCTCCGGCAGCGTAAATCGGGACGCGGTGAATATCACCATTCATTGAGTGCCTTTATGTGGAAACGCCGGTTTCGGTGGCTTGGAAATGTGCTACAAATTTCATCCCAGAGGCCTCCGTTTTGGTGTCTGTCCGCTAGCCCTGAGGCTGGATGGAAAAAGCCGATAAGTTGTCAGCCTATGACATGGCGCCATGAGATGAAGGATTTTTGTGTTAGGTCAATATGAGTTGGTGCATCACGCCTTTCTGATAATGGTCCGAGATATAGTTCAAATCGCTGGCTCGAAACGTTATCACATATGTCGAAGAGTCTCAATCATTGACGAACATGCTGCAGTTTCCTGTTTTGTTCCCTTTCCGAAAATAACATGAAGTGATGAATGTTGAATGATCTTGACAAGTATGTTTACTTGCTTTCTTACTGACATCTCCCACTCATTCTCTCCCTATTTTTTCACATATTCTTGTGTTACGCATCTATCTCTTGCTACTCATATTGCACCAAGTTTGTATTTCAAATAAAAAGGGACGTTAAAATTCCGTAAGCAATATTTTGTCCAACTGGTTGTATGTTGTTATACTAGATGCCACAATTAAATCGTTACTAGTGTCCCATTATTTCACCTTAACACACACATTCAAATTCATATAAATTCACTTTTTAATAATATGTCTTGCACTCCTTTTAAATTGAACTATTGAATATAACCTTGTTACTACTGCACATGTTCGTGTTTTTTGTCGCTTTATATTCATTTACAGAAATCAACTATCACCGGAGAATTGTGTTGATCTTTCGCTTATTCTTACTCACTTGGATTCTCTTCGCAGAAATTGTAAAAATATCTCATGTGAGTTGTATAAAAGGCTCTTTTACAGTCTTGTATATTGTATCCTATTTTAGAAAAATTAACTGATGTCTATTTACGAAAGTAAATTTTATTTCATATTTTTACTGAGTCCCATTATAAAGGTCAGATTGTCATTCAAAAAAAAACTCAACCAAAGGATCTGAGTATGTACGCGTTTTCGAAATTCTGCTTGATGATGATAGCGTTGTATACCACAATAGTCAGTGGATTTATCCAATTTAAAATGACGATTTGTTTCTTTCAGATGACAGTGCCATAGATAACATGACTAATGGGCACATTTTTCTCACAGTATACTTTGTAGCACACAAAACAGTTATATGTTTAGTTATTCAGATAATTCAAACTTTGTAATTAATGATTTGTGAAACACTGTTTATATTCTGTCAGGAAGTAACGCAGACAAATTTATTCCTTTTATACTATAGTTTAGTATCAGTCTATAATTACTGCATACTTCTTCTTTTTTGTTCTTTAATAAAGAAAAGGCGTTCAACGAAGAGTTACTCTCTTCGGCGATGTCATTTTCAAACTGTACAATCCCAGCAGGCGGCTTTGGTGCGTCGGTGGCACAGCGGTTAGGACGCTCGCCGACCATGCACATGGTCTGGGGTTCGATCCCCAGCCGACGCACACCCAGTATCAATGGTCGGCCTGCAAAATTTGGGCTACCGATATCACATGCTGAAAATTTCATACTTGTATCAAAAATACGGTGTGGTGTCAAGCTATAATAAAATAAAAAAAATAATAAATTTTCTTAGCAATAAAATGAATGTTTCCAAAGATGGGTGTCATTGGAATTGTAAATTTTAGATAACAAATCACATGCTGTAGAAAGTGTTAATTGTGGGTAGAAAGTAAAATAAAATTGAATAATTAAATCTGAGTGACGTAATTTAATTGACAGGGTTGAGTAGAATTCAACTATAATTTGAACGAGACTCAATCTGCTTCAGGGATTAAATTTAAAGTAAATTGTGATAGATGGACATATACTTCTCCTTGTAATTCTTCTGATGTTGCTCATAAGTAGGTAGTGAAGTTAATTGGGTTATCGGGAACATTGGGTATGTTTACTTGGTGGTTAGTTTATAGCAGTTTACTTTTATAATTGATAGTTATTTGATTGAAGATGCGCATTAAAATTTTTAGAAGTCTGATTAGTGAACAAAGAAGATTCTTTTCGATAACTTCCCCTTCATCAGATTCTACATTTATATGACCGTAGTAAATAAAGAATTATTGATATTAACAACATTAGTGTTCTAATGAAATAACATCGGACCTAAAAAATCGATAAATCACAGTAGAAAAGCATCTGCAAGCGATAATATACATCAGTATAACAAACACTAAATTAAACGTCAGATAAATTAAGGAGAGTAATACAGATTTTTTAGTTATGTAGGTTCCACAGTAGGTCAGGGCAGCAACAGTGGAACCTACAAATTTATAAATTCTGTATTATTTTCCTAAATTTACCTGATGTTGAATTTAGTGTTTGTTATACTGTTCTGCAGTGCGTCGGTGGCACAACGGTAGAATGCTCGCCGACCACGCATTTGGTCCGGGGTTCGATCCCCGGCCGACGCACTCCCTTACCCCACCAGTAATAAAACTGGTAAAAAGGGAAGGTTGGGTATGAGGCTAGCAACCCCGTCCTGTAAAAATATATACCACTGCTACCACAACTTCAAGCCTCTAGTTTGAAGTCGTATGCTCCACTGGGAATGTAAAGGAATAGAAAAAAAATACTGGTCCATATTGCAAATTCTTTTGCACCACAATTTACTGGTTTGTTAAAATTCGGTGTTATTTAATTAAAAATTTAATGTTGCTAATGACAATCATTTTTTTAGTCATTATGGTCATATAAGTTGTATAGAGATTGATGACAGATTTATCGAAAAGAATATTCTTTGGTCATTATTTATTAACAAAGCAGAACTTCCTCATGCTAATTCGTGCTTTGGGTGATCTTGCGCAGTAAGATTTCTTTGATAGTTTATTCAACTTCAAATGGAAGTCAGTGCTGTGTATCTTGCCTCTAAAGTAAAAAAAGTTGAGTACTCTGTATGAGCCTGTGAAAAACATTATTTATTTATTTTATTCCTCTGCGTTCCAGGTGGAAAATAGGGATTTAAGACTGAGCTTTAAATTTTCAGTAGCAGTGGTGTTTATTTTTTACATGGTCTGGTTGCTTGCCTCACGCTCAACCTTTCTTCTTTGTCAGATTTAATACCAGCAGAGCGAGGTTTAAGATAGTGTCTGCCGAGGGTTGAATCCCGGACCACGTGGGGGGGGCGGGCTGTCAAATGTTCCATCACTGAACCACCGACTCAGTGTGGAAGGTCATTACTCCATGAAAATTAGCAGTACTATGTATACACACACTAACAAACACAGGAGATAATTGATACAAACATTACATATTTAAGTGGCGTGGGAAAATGTTATGTTTCAGACTCAGAATTTATTAAATGGGTCTTAAATATTTTGCAGTTTTCAAATGTTATTTATACATGTTTTTATTTAATTATTGATTTATTCTTCGGAAAAATACTATGAAACTACTTTTGGTGAAATTAACTGGGTTTTTTAAAATGATAAACTATTGTATTACTCAACCAAATGTATTGCAAGTCATCTTTTATTACATTAGTCTCTTATGATTGCTTAGATTTTCTAATCTGCATTTGATTCTCTCATACCATTGATTTTATCTTCAGTATTTCAAGACGACGATATACAGTCTTCCCTCCAGTCGTTGGCAATTTCACCAAAATTATCTCCCAGCCTCAAAGATCGTTTTTCGGATTTATTAGCACTAGTTGAAGATCTTCCTTCAACACAAAGTGGTTACCAGTCAAAAGGTAAAGATTCTTCGTTGAACTCCGCTAACACATCTGGTCTTATGAATGGTGATGTGTATACAGGTACAGGTCAAGTAAAGAAGGGTACAACAAACAGGCTGAAGCCTACTGGTAAGGGTGGTCATAGCCTTCGAAATTTGGATTCACGTCGGGCAGCTGAAGTAAGCTTGTCTAGCAAGTTGTTATTTGCTTTATATAATCATCATTTACTGTATTATTTTCGTTCCAATGTAGAAATCGCTACACTGTGATACTTAATGTAGACTACATAACCAGTTTATATGAAAAGTAACTTCTAGTTATTTTCAGTCACTTAGTTTTTTACTTGTGCTGGTTTGGCTTGATGGTTTAAGATCTCGAATTCTGACTAATGAGTTATGGGTTCAAATTCTGCTCCAGCTGTTTCAGTCTAGATACCAGGGCATTGTAACGACCGAAGCCCCAAGTATTTTGGTCTGAACCCATAGGACCAGTTGATGAGTTCTTCTGTATAGCTGGTCAAACTTCCGCCAGTGACTCACAGTCCCAAAGGAGACGGTTAGGTGGGATTAGTCTGTTGTACTATCAAACAATAATAACATATCAAGAACTCAAAAAATTGCGTCAACAATGCCACTGAAGGTTTATACAATCTAAATATTTCTCATGTACAAAATAAGTACTGTACAATAACATTAGTTAACTAAAAACTACTGTAAGCGATATCTGAGAATCGAAAAGGATATCTCCAACAAGGTGGGATCTAAACTTTGCCGGCAAGAGCCAAAGATTTCCCACTGACTGTGTAAGGCTAAATAATCTCCACTGCGTAACCTTGAATTCGTCCAAATGAATCTCCAATCATAAAACAACGCTCTGTTATTAACAGTCCATCATTACTCAATAGTTAAGTGGAACATTAAGTGTAGGAATCAACCACAAACAAAAACCAATAATTTCTCTTCAATGTTTGCCCACAGCGCTTCATCAACACACATGAATTTCCCCTTCTTTAGAAATCTATGCCTTCATTTGATAGGTTTCATTAGTAAAACTTGCTATCACATTTTTTGTTGTCATAATCTCACTTTCTTGTCTTTCCATTTCTTCATAGGCGGAAAGACGACAGGTTTGTAGTAATTCAAATAATAGTAGTAATAGTTCAACTTCATCGAAACGCCAAAATCAATCCGAGACTCAAATCATGAACACTTTTGATGGCGATTCTGATTGTAATGAAGTCATATCCCTGACTAGTGATTCATCGTCTTGTTCATCTGAAGACGAAAATGAATCAGCCAGAAGTAAGAAAACAAGAAGTAGGACAACTCGATCTACAAACAAATCAAAGTCACGTGGGGTGAAACGTTCTAATTCAGAAATGCTGAAAGACCGAAAACCAACAAGTAAACGTTCAACAACTGTAACCCGTCAAGAGTTGAATGAAGAAGGTAATAAAATTGAGAATGATGGCGAGGAGGACGACGACGACGATGAAGAATACGAAGATCGTGCGCTCCAGGTGGTAGTAGTTGATGAGGAAAGCGGTGATGAATCCAACACTCCCAAGACTTCCACCTCACGGGGTAACAATAGCAGTAACTCTAATAATGAGAATGATGATGTCGATGATGATTGTAGAATTCGACCATCGAAGCGCCGGAAAACAGCAATTAAACGCTTTATGTTAGATGACTAAATATATATGAGTTGGATTTCCTTGTATTTTGTACATATTCTATTGTAATTGCTTTTTCCACAATATTTTTTTATGCTGTTATTTATGGTAAAAATCAAATGTCACCTGAAATTTTCTTGTACATAAAAATTGTTGCCTCTTGAAAAATTGTACAGCTTATGAGCACTTTCATAATATTCCCCTTTTTTTTCTATTTTTCAACACCTAGTTACCTTCAGAACTGATTTTCCCTTCTGAAGGGTATTTATATTACACAAGAAAAAGTTTCTTTTGTTTTTTTATCAAAATTTTTGTTGATGAAAAACAGCTTACTATTTGCAGAATAAAATAATTTCCGAAGTACTTCTGGTTTATTGATTTATTTCAGTTGGTTAGCGTTAACTTTTTTTAAAATGTTAGTTTAGTGTGAGTGTACCACCCAGTAATGTCTACTATCATTTGAGTTTTACACTCAGACAGTGACGTATGATGATGTCTATTTTCAGCGCATAGATTGATCACGTATTTCTGCTCTGCGTCCGTTATACTTCTAAGTCTCTAAGGATATAGGCTGTTCCAGCCTGATTAGATTAATTCTGTGTTCAAATTCTAGTTTGCTCATAATCGTATGTGTATTTAGATGACTGACAAATATGTTGTACACTGTCAGCCTACTTTGAAGGTGTTTCTGCATAAATTTTACATAGTTGCTTATCTAGTACTGGGAGAATGATCAGAAATCTAGACTACTGGATTTATGGGGATTGAGATTAAATTCAGTTTAAACTGATACATTTCGAAAAGAACCAACAATAGCTAGACAGATCAGTGAAAAGCAGAAAGCATTTGTTGACAACGGTTTCTTCCTAGTTTGAGACTTTTCAGCAGTTCTCGCACATGACATACCACCAGGTATTGGACCCGGGGACTTCAGATTATGAGATCAAGCTCGTTAATCATTCAGTCACTTGAACTGAAATTCAGTGACCCATGAATTCTAATGTCCGTCAGTTCGTGATATACCACTATGCTTAACCGATGCCTTCGATGAGCATCCACTTCACATTGATATGCTGGACCCCACTGGTCACTTCTCATTACGGTTTTAGGACGTCTATCCAGTGACCATCAATTAGGTTCGATCCCTTATGGGATCGTGCATGCGAACTGATCAAGAGTCCCAAATTAAAACGAAAGATCTTTCCAGCGCTTCACGGTTCCCAGTAATCTGTCTAACTGATGTTGGTTCATGATGAAATCTAATAATTTGATATACTGGAGTGGTCGATTTACACGTCTTTTATGAAATCATGGTAAATCTTTGTGTGAAAACCATATCTCCAAAGCAATGATTTTCCGATCACTATACTATTAAGTATCAACAAATGAAGATGGTTCATCGTCATTACAAGGGATTTTACTTGCAATATAATATCACATCATGAAACTCTATCTCAAGCATGCTGTCGTTAGACTGTCTTTTTTTTTTAACTCTGTTACGCGTTTATGGCGCTTAGACTGTAGTTCTATGCCCCTGCTGTACTTGGAGAATGTATATTCAAAGCTTTCAAATTTCCAGTAATCTTCCTACAGAATCGAACAGACTTAGCTCCTGTTCCACACTACCATGTAGTAGTGTCCACAAATATGATGAACGCCTTCACTATTTCAGTAAAAATTCAGTTTGATTTTTACAATCACTTTTCGGCGTTCAACAAAAGTACAGCATTGCACAGTATTTTATTTGTCTTTGAGGATAACTGCGCCTAAGTCGTCTTGTTGCTAGATAGCTTTTTGAAATCCGTTATCTAGTGCTACTTATAAAGTACCGTTTTACTCAGTACATCTACTCTAAAAGTAGTTAACAGAGTAGCGGACCAATAATTTTATCCCACTTTGTGTTCTAAGTAAAGCTTATTTGGCAGTGTTTGATAAGTGTCAGCAGCTTTCCTTGCTATTATCAAATAGTCATTAGTGATAGTATTTGAAGAAAGATGTTACAGCGAATTATGTAATTCACCGTATTTACTGAGAAGTCTGCGTTGGTAGTTCAGTGGTAGAATACTTGTCAACCACGCATCGCACGTCGTCTGGGATTCGATCTTCTGCTGACGCACTTCTAGACCTTGCTTAACCTGTAGTAAACCCGGCAAAGAGTTAAGGTTTTGCGTAAGACTAGCACTTACATCCCGTCAATAATAAACACCATTGTCAGTGAAGCTTGAAGCCCTATGTCCTATTCGGAACGCAAAGGGATTAAAAGTCTAAAGGCTACAGTCATCCTCAAACAGATAAGCGATATACGGGTGTAGAGATTTTCTCGTTGATTTACAGTACTTGTCATGAAATGAATCAGTTTTTTTGTACAATTTAATAGGAAGGAGAGACTAGTACTTCACTGTAGTTAGATTTACACCACAAATATGTTTGTTCTTCAGTGTGTTACATTGTTAGTGCAGTGTCTGATTATTGAGGATATTCTACCTCCTTATTGTAAATCTTAATGTTAAACATTTGGGTATGTGGTGTGAGCTATGTAGATGCAGATTTATCGGAAGTTGTCAAGAACAGAAATCAACTGACTGCAGAGGTAGAAGTGTTTATTTCTCAAATCTGGATTTACTTTATGTTATGGTTTTGAGGGGATTCGACTAAAAGACTCTTCGTCCCATTGTTTAAGCTTGGGCCAGTCGCCAACCAGTTCGGATAGTTTATTGTCCCCTGACCAAGCCGACTTTTTTAATGTGGTTAAAAATGTAGAAATACGATGCATTTTTTCTTAATAATATATAGTTCATTCACAACTGCCTTATCCTCTGTCGTTACAGGTATAGTAACGGGGATTTGTGTCTTAACATTTCTCTTGTATATATCCAGTAAAAAAATGATTTGAAGCTGTATTTTCTGTGAATTAACTGACTTTCACAGTCGTTCAGATGCGATTTGATTAAATTTTTGCAGCGTTAATTTAATATCAGAATTTTAATAACACTACAGATTTTCATGAAGTACCTAAGATTTTATGGGTTGGCTTTTCCTTTCCTAGACCTTTTCGTAAAGAGAATTGACTTTTCGCTTCATTTTTTCTTTCTATAATTCAGGAGTATTAACTGCCTATTGAATTCGTTGATTTATTTTATCTCACAAAAACTGTAAATCAAAAGTATGTTGCTTCCTCTTTGTTTATCTTAGGATTCTTACTAGACAATTACTATAATGATTTACTAGATAACGTTTTTTTGATTTTGATTATAGCTTGACTCCATACGGAATTTTCGATACAGGTATGGAATTTTCAGCATGTGATATCGTTAGCCCAATTTTGCAGGCCGACCATTGATATTGGGTGTGCGTCGGCAGGGGATCGAACCCCGGACACTGTGCATGGTCGGCGAGCGTCCTACCCGCTGTGCCACTGACGCCCTTGTCGATGAATAAAAATCCTGGATTGGCAGAAAATAAATTCTTTAATTAAGACAATATGGTGAGATTATCATATGCTTTTTGTAATGTTTCTGAAATCGGTACTGTCGAGAATAGATGTGTTCTGTTGACAAAGTTCGAATTCGTTTGATAACAAATGTTGATAAAAATATCTTCCATCGAAATTAAACTCCTGATTTATGGAGTTATTGAGTTGATGATTTTATTCCCGATAGGTTGTTGATTGAGGAATCTTGGCCTAAATAAGACTGCTTTAATTTTAATCATATAGAGCTTCACTTAGTGTCGTTGTGATATCATACTGTCCATTAAGGCTCAAATGTGTTGCGCAGCAGTAATTCTTACAGTGAGACAGAAGTAAAGTTATTGAAGTTATGAAAACTACGAAACCATATATCTCCCAATTCATGCACGCTTAGAAGACACACCTAGAATCACATTGATGCCGTCCTATCCAGACTAGCTCGACTGGAACCGAGTGTCTCGATGAGCTCCCACTTTCTCTACGATTTAACTGTTGGTGAACGTACATCATTCGAGCATTACGCTGATAAAGTTACGCAGAAAAGAAAGGATGATATCATCAAGAAACTTAACCAGAGCCTAAAATCCGTCACCAAGGAAACAGCTTTTCCGTCTTGTCCTGCGAAATATATATTCAATTATTCTGATGTCTCACTTTCGCCGACTCAAATGCAATTATTGTCGCTTGGACCGAAATTTTGTGATGCACCGTCGACAGTAAACGATTTGAACACCAAAGTCCAATTCGAGAATTTGATTAGTCAGACGAATGATCTGGTCCCAATCTCATATGACAACGCATAACATTTCAAATCAACTGTTTTGAATTACTGCCTCGATTACATCAACAAAAAACCGAGTCTTCGTAATATGCTCTCAAAAGAACATTGAAAGCAACTTAAAGAATTAAAATCAAATGAAAACCTGATAATAACTTGACCAGACAAAGGTTCTGGAATTGTGCTGATCAACAAGTCAGACTATGTGAAGGAACTCTCGCTAATTCTATCTGATGACAACAAATTTCAAAAACAGACGATTCAAAAAGATCCAGCTGAACAGACAGAGCTCTAGCTAATCAGATTATTGAAAAAAAAGAAAGATGAATCAATTACTAACACAGAAATATATGAACAACTTCACCCATCTGGTTCTACATCGCCACGAATGTACGGACTACCCAAAGTGCACAATAAGGACGTCCCACTCCGCCTAATATTAGATATGATTAATTCACCATATCAACTAATCGCAAAGTGGCTGGTAGAAATTCTTGGACCAGTGAAAGAAAAGCTGTCGAGATAAACCTCTGTGACACATTTGATTTCGTCGATTCAGTTAAAAATGTCAACCTCGCAGATAAAAAATGGTCTCCCTAGACGTTGTCTCTCTCTTCACCAATGTTCCACTGACAGAAACCATATGTTTTCTATGTGGCTTCATCCAATGCAACAGCATAGATCTCAGCTTACCAATCCATTATCTAAAGGAGCTTTTCTACGCTGTACCCTCAACGTCTACTTCAGATTCAATGACGAAATCTACAGGCAAACAGACGGCGAAGCAATGGGCTCCTCACTGGGACCCCTCTTGGCCGACTGTTTTATGGCCAACCTCGAAAACAACTTCTTGTCATCGACTATCACTGACCTCCATCTTTACAAGAGATACATTGATGATACTTTCATCATTTGTGATGAGAACCTGGACCTTGAAAACTTACTTCAAACCTTCAACAATGCCCACCAAAACATCGACTATACTCTTGAAGCCGAATCCGACGGAATGTTCCACCTCCTCGACGTCCATCTGAGAAGAAACGCCAACAACTCTCTGAAAAGGTCCATATACAAAAAGCCTACACTGAATGGACAATTCATCAATTTTCAAAGTTCGCACCCTTAAACAGAAAGAGGGACCTTATGTACGCTCTTTCCTCGAGAATTTGGAAGATATGAAGCGAGGAAGTGATTGACAAGGAACTGCATTATTTTCGAGGAACCTCGATGGAAAACGGTTTTTCGCCTAGGTTCATAAACAAGAATTCAAAATCAAAGAAGACTTCTAAACAAGTCCAATTTGTCCCGAAGAAGATGCTTCTGCTTAATCTAGAATTCAAAGGGGAAACTGAAGCAGAAATCTTTCGTAAACGCCTTTGCAAATCTCGCCGCAAGCCTACGAATGACGTTTTCCTGCAGGAAACTGTTCAGCCAGAACGCAAAAGACAAGCTGTCGTATTGGGCCACTTCAACGTGCATATAACAGTTAACTTGCTCATGCGGATCTGAGTACATCAGCTGTACCATAAGCCAACCTGGCTAGTAAAAGGAGAACGAAAATGTATATATAGTTCAGTGACAGAACATCTAGTCAACTGAGGACATTCAGCGCCATTCGAAAAATCCTTCGAAATCATATACAAGATTCTATCAAACCTATCAAAGGTAGTAAAATTAAGACATCTGGGCATAATCAAGGCATTAGCCATCCAAAAGCTCAAAACCACGCTACATATCCAAAAGAAATACGTCCAACACTTGTCCCTGCCATGGCCATCATAAACAGGTAATTCTTTTAATTGTGACTATCCCCTTACCTTTCACGTTATTTTAAAGTTTTTCTTAATCCCTATTTACACGACCATAAATTCATATCCGAACTTCCTGCCTATTTTGTCATTTTATTATTTAATGAAAACAAAACGCGTAGTTTAGGGAAGAGTCTCTTTTCGGCGAATTCATTTTGTTAGCGGTACAATCGCGAATATATAAATGCGTTATTTTGTATGCATGTGTTCATTAAGTTTGTCAAACAAAAATACAATTCGTCATGGTTATTTTAACTAAACAGGTGAAATTAGTAAGTTTTGGTTAGAGCCGCATAATACAAAAATGATCAAGAAAATTGGGTGTTAATGAAACTAGTGTAGCGATAAAGGTGATGAGTTGTCACAAACAGTTGTTAAAAAGGAGTTACGTAATAATGTGGATAGTCTGATGATTGAGTTGGAAGTAGAGAATACGGAATTACGTAAGAGTTATAAATGGATACAAGAATTATAAACAATTAAAGAAACAGGCCAACAAACAAAATAAAGTGATCAAAAATCAACAAAGTTCTTACTGTGATAATAGAAGTGGTTGAGTAATTCTCTTTTGTATGCATATCTCTGGTTTTTCTATGTGAATGGCCAGAGCTTCAGTGATACAAAGAAGACGAATCTGTATTGCCTTTTGTAGGTTATTCTTGACTCTGCAGATTACTTTGAAGGAGGCGTTTGCTGAAATGGAATGATTAGTGTTAACCAGGTGTTCAACAATCGCACTCTTTATAGCACCACTATTACCTTTTCGCAACCATGCTGGATAGTGTTCTTGAATCCTCTTGGACAAGATGCGCGTCGAACGACCGATCTACCTGGCTCCACAGCAGCAGGTGATGGGATGCGGGATATTGTCCTTAAGGCTTCTGCAGATCAGTGGGCGACTGGAGAACACTATTCTTAGCGTTGCTGTGAAGAATGTTCTTCTCAGAGATGATGAGATGCTTCTCTTGAGAATATCGCTTGCTAAATCTCCCTTGAAATCCAAGTTCATGTAGAGTTTCTTTTTAGGCGCAAGTGAAGTTTCATTTCTCCAAATTCTTGGTTTGATATTTTTGTCAATGAATCTTGGTGGGTATCCATTTTGGATGAAGATTTCTCTCAGAATATCTAATTCTGTTTCTAGAACATCGGGACTACAGATGCGTCGGATGAGGGTGGCAAGGGATTTAATTAAATTCTGCTTTTGCTGAATGTGTGCCCAGCTATAGAAGCTTGTTAGTTGACCATTCCAAGTAGCTTTTCTATGGATTGATCTTCTTAGGCTCTCATCAGTTCTTCTTGTTAGTTCCACATCAAGAAAGGGGATTTCTTGATTCGTTTTCCATTTCAAGAGTGAATTTTATTGCTGGATGTCAACAGTCAAATGTCTGCAGCAGTAGGTTGGGTCATTACTGTTGTCACAAATAATGAATATTTCATCTACGTGTCTTTTATACAGTCGTAACGATTATTCGTCACGTTAGTTATGATACCACTAAATTTTTTATCCAACCATCCTGTCTATTTTGTTATTTCTACATTTCTAACCGCTAATTGCACAATTCGTTAATCTACTCAGTAATTATGATGCTCCTCTATTTGAGTTTTATCCGTCCTCTCTGTTTATTATGGCATTTTAATTCCTAATTGTAATTTTATTAATTTGCCCCTTGACCGGATATTATTCTGGAAATTTTCCACCCATTTATTACGTAATTTTACTACTTCGACCTTGACCTGAAATAGTCCTGGAACTTTCTCACCCATTTACTATAAATACACAAATGTACAGCCTAGTGGATGACTTCGTCTAAAAGAAAATTTTCTTTGCTGCAACCGTCCTTTTATTATTCTCTATGATTAAATGTGTAAATTCTGCAGTTATGTAACTATCCATAACTTTGTTTCATTGTTAGTATTTAGCAGAACTACCAAGTTACCACTATTATGGAGGTTAGTTGTAGAGTCTTCAAGAAGATGAATAGATCACTTGCATAAACTAACAGTTTCCATTAGCTGACGTCGGTAGGACTTGTGTCACGAACATCTACGCACACTAAACCTTACATAGTATGTTGTAAGAGCTTAAGTTAGATTAGTCTGGGATCAAGCGAAAGATGATGAAGTCAGTTTGTAACAACAGAAGACAAGGGCCAGGCAACAGATCATTTATTAAGGAAATCAACGCATATTTATACTGTATGGAGGATTTCATCATGAGCTGACATCAGTTAGAGAACCACTGGAAAACTTGGGGGTACTGGACATATATTTTCATGTACATTACTATGGTTAGTTAAGTAAACAAACAGCCTTCCGATTGGTTGTTTCTCACGTAAAGTTAATCTTTCATCTATTTGTGACTGTTTCTTGAATGTCAAATCCTCTATATGTTAACTGCATCCGCCTACGCAAAGTCTGCTGTGGTCGGTTTTGAATCAATCTTTGTTCACATTTTCTCACGACAAATCTTGGGAACGTAAATATTGACGTAAATTACTGTCTACCAATTTGGCTAGTAGACAGCTCTCACCACAAGTTCACTGAACCTATATTTAAAGTAATATTACTCAGAACCAATCAATACTTTGTTTTTACTTTGACTCCTTAATTCTAATCTAATCTGTTTCTTATCCTATTGATCTCTCTTTCGAATTTAAATTTAGCATAGAATAACAACTGTAGTGAAATTTGTTGAATCTTTGTTACACAAGAAATTATGCACTTTTAAGCATTGTGTTTCTTTTTTGGCTATAGCATTTCACTGTCTTTCATATCTCTACGTATAAATGTCTTTCTTCAGATAAGTTTTTTTTAACCTTACATGACATACAGTTTTATTGGCTGGAATGGTCGTTGTTTTTTTCTTTTACGTTTGTTAATTAATCATTATTCAAGAAAGAAAAAATGCGTTTTCGACACCACTTTAATCGAATGAAAGTAATTCATCAATGTGTAGTAAGTACTAAAACGTTATTATTGTTGTATAGCTTTTATTATTATTATTGTTATTATTATCACTAACTTGTAAGCAGTTTTGTGATTGTCAGTATTTTTGTCAGTAAAGTTTTAGCTAAAAACTAGTCCTTTTTATTAACGTTTTTGTCAGTACTAACTGGACAAGTACTGTAAGATCATTCAGTAAGGGAAAGTACATAGCTACATTTATTATCGCAGCTGATTTCATATCCAGGGAATTTGATAGTCCATAGACAAACTGGTCGCTGATTACTTAGAAATTCATACTCATATCAATATTTATTGGGTTTGATCACGGATTGATATTGGTTAGAAAACTATTGAAAGCCAGAGAGTACTGAAGAGCTGTCTCGTCCAGCAGTTCACACTCACGACTGCACCTGGGATCGACCCGGGAACTTCAGGTTAAGAGGCTAAACTCGCTGATCGTGTAGCCACTTGGGAAGGAATCTAGCTGTCCATGAATTTTAACTTCTGGTGGTTCATTTTTCGGAAAGATTTGCATTTAAGCAACACATTCATAGCAAAATGTGAATATGACCTCAAGATTGACTGCGTGGAGATTTATGTACTATAAGTAAGGATATATTGTAAGCCAGCTATGTGTTTCCACTTTTATTTCAGCCAGGAACACTTATCAGTTAACTCAAAGCAAATCTTAATCAAGGCTCATCTGACAGCAGTTAGATTTCTTCATAAAGTTAAATCAGTTAAAGAGCCTTTGGAAATGAATGAACAGCTAAAGAAAAAGAAAGAAATAAAGCACTTACATAATACAAAGTCTGACAACGAATAACATCTATTTGGACACTTTTGGAAACTAAAGTATAACTCTTTTAGGTGTGAAGCAGTGAACGTTATACCCTATTGAGAAAATTGTTGAGACAATAAAAGTTATAAGCACATTTAACTTTGAACTCTGGTAATGAACCAATCAGGAACCTATAACCCAACAAATACGCCAAAGAAAATGTATTGGATACAGATGTTGAGGAGACTGCTGAATCTGTCTGTCTGTTTTCGACATAGAACTTTGCACATATGTGCTGCAGTTCAAGTCGCCACACTTCATGTAGCACACAAAGCAAGAGAAGAAAGTACGAGAAATGCATAATATAGACAGTAAACAGAGGTGTGAGATAAAGGAATAGTAATAACGAAGAAGAAAACAGTTTAATTGGAAATGATAAGTCACAAGGAGTGGATGCATCTGCGCCACTGAGAACGATTTTGAGCCATGTCACCAATTGTTTCCAACCATTGGTTTTTACCGTCCCGAGGACCGCAACCAGTAAGCCAGTCTACACCTCCCTACGTGGCTTAGACTAACTGTTGTAGATTTCCTTGACTGGTGCCATGTTTTCGTTTGACCGCCGCTAGCTCTTTTCCAGCCTGGCCCTATATCAGCTAACATTGCCCATTGTCGAGGAAGGCGATGACTAGGCATACGTAATACATGTCCTAACCATCTCAGTCGATGTAATTTCACAGTCTCGTCGACTTATTTCCCTGCATTCGACGCCTAACCTCAATATTGCTCACCTTATTATACCACTTCACGCGGGAGATAGAACGCAGACACCTATGATCGAAGACAGCTAATCTTTTCATGTCTTCTTCTCTCAATGGCCATGTCTCACAGCCACAGAGGAGGACGGAGCGGACTGCTGAGCAGTAAACACGCCCTTTTGTCGACAGTCGGATATCACGTCTTCGCCAGAGACGGCGTAAACTGGGATGTACGAAACTAGCCCTCTGTATTTGTGTTGAGATTTCGTCAGCGATCAATCCGTTGGGGCTGATGGTAATTCCCAAATAAGTGAAGCGGTCAACTTGCTCTATCACTTCACTTCCTATTTCTAATCTAGAGGTCGGTGAAGTCCAATCCCGCAGCATCATCTTACATTTTACAGGGGCGAATCGCATGCCAAACATACGAAGATTGCTGCTTAAGTTGTTAGACTGCTGAATGGCGTGACATGATAAGTCCTGAAGTCGAAACTAACTGGAAAATGACAAGTTGGTGACAGAGAAGAGACGAAAACTTATGAGCCAGCTAAAATGGACTTCAGGGAACCAGTGCTGTTGAAGCCCCACGTTACACTCGAAACCCATGGTAATAATAATATGCACTTAACTTCTGTTTCACAGAAACGGTGAAATCTGCATCCTTGATTCTACAATTAACTATCTACAAACATGAGCTAATTTTTGTGATAAGATTTAATGAAAATTTACATTTTAATATAATTGTATTCATTTTCTTTCTGTAGTTTTCCTTAGTGAATTAATGAATTGAAATTCGAATCCACGATTGAACACAGTAAAAATTACAGATTACCGCTTAATGTATCAATAAATATGTATAGCAAACATATTCATATTATATTTGCCAAAGTCCAAATACGAACAATCCATACGTCTTTAAATACATACACTTTTTTTGCTGTCATGTGATTTTTCTTATCATTAGAAGCTTCTAAACTTAGCAATATGCACTGATAGTGGTTATCAGTCATACCAAGTAGGAAGAAGGAAACTGAGTGAACACTATTCATTTAAAGTTAGATTTATAGTAGTACTATTGTAGCTAGTGAACAGCTTTCATGTATTTAGGATTATTTAATTAACTTTTATGTACAGTTTGAGTGGTATTGCCATTTATGGTGATGTATATATATGCATTTCAAATATTTAAAACTAATTAGTAGATTTATTTTTTGCATTGTTCATCTGGGATGAGTATACAGAAGGCTAATATGTAAAATACTAGTTCAATTAGTATACTGAACTTGACTGAGAAGTCTTTTAAAAACGCAAATGATTAATATTGCACTATGACTGTAACTGAATGGTCTACTACGAGCTCGCCTTGTAACCTGAAGGTCCTGGGTTCGAACACTGCTGGGGCTATGGGTGCGTACTGATGAGGATTCTCGAACTAGGATGAAAAGCATGTCCAGTACTGTCTGGTTTTCAGTGGTTCTCTAACTGATATCAGTTCGTGTTCAGTTTTGAAATCTCGTATTGTTTTCATGATAACGTGACCGTTAAATTCACTAGCCAACAGAATCTTGTGAACATCTTGAGCAGCAATCTTCGAATGTTTCGCATGTGATGTGCTCCTGTCAAATGTAAGATAATGCAGCGCGACTGAACTACACCGACTCCTAGCTTAAAAATAGGGAGTAAAGTGGTAGAACATCTTGACCATTTCACTTATTCGAGAAGTTGCATCAGCCCCAATTGATTGAATGGTGACGAATTTTCAGCACGGATACATAAGGCTGGTGTGGCATTTGCCAACTTACACCATCTCTGGCATCAACCTGATATCCAACTATCGATCAAAGGACGTGTATACTGAGCATCAGTTCGCTCCGTCCTCCTTTATGGCTGTGAGATATGGCCATTGAAAATGGAAGACATTAAAAGACTAGTTGTCTTTGATCATAGGTGTCTGCACTCCATCTCCCATATTAGGTAGTTAAATAGGGTGAGTTATGCTGAGGTCAGGTGTCGAATGTCAACCGATGGATTTCTGAAGCTTCGCATGCCTAGTCATCACCTTCCTCGACTGGCAGTGATAGCTGACATGCGATCGGATTGGAAAAGAGTTAGTGGTGGTAAAACCAAAACTCGGAATCAGTCAATGAAGTCTTCGACAGTTAGTTTGAGCCTCGTATGGAGGTGTAGGCTTCCTGGTTAGCGTCCTCGAGATAATAAAAACCAATGACTGGAGACAATTGATGATATGGCTTGAAAACATTCTCACTGGCGTAGATGCCTTCACTCTTTGTGATATGACACATCCAATAAAGCCCTATTGTTTTTATAAGTTACTATTTGTTTCAGGTTAGACCACTGATTGATATCAGTTAGAGAACCATTGAAAACCAGGGAGTACTGGACAGCTATTTTCATCCTATTTTGGGAGTCATTGGCTTCTAACCCAGGACTTTCCAGTTGCAAGGCAAGCTCGTACACCATTCAGCCACTGGGACCCGATTCGATGGCCCATAAATCCTAACTTCTACAGATTCGTGATTTTTAGCCCGACTGGCACCAACCAATGTCATCGGTGGGAACTCCATCCTCACTCCCGACTGGATGGACCCCACTGATTACGACTTATCAATAGAACTCTAGACAACTTCGTGCTACATGGAGTGTCGTAACTCGAACTGCTGCACTTCTGTGCAGAGTTCTATGTTGAAAGCAGTCAGTCATCACCAAACAGTTTTTCAATCGATAAAGCCTCAATTACTTATGAAGATGTACAGGTAATGATGATCAGGATGAAAATGATACTTCTACCAATCAAAAGTCCAAGTCAGAAAATAGTGTAAGCCGAATACATAGACTGTTATATTTCAGTTTTGACTCTTGTTGATGGATGACAAGATAAGGAGTAACAGAAACATTCATTAGGTATTACCTTGTTCTTGATATTTATTAGACAATGTCAATTCTGAATGATGATACAAATTTTATACCGACTATAACAAAAGAAAGGAATACTTATACACATTGCAACGCGAATACCTTCTGAACTCGGTAAACAAAAGTGTGTATGAGTGTTATGAGAATGTGCTTTCGCCAACTTAAGACTTCGTTCTACGCCGCTTTTAGTTATTACAGTTGCTAAATACCACCACACAACTGTTGATGCTAAAAGTGACTGACTATAGAAAGCAAGGATAACTAATCAGGACAATACGAGCACAATTTTTATTTTTGTTTCATCGATACTTCTCTACTCGTCAACTGTCAAACGGACTACGTATTCATAGAGGACTTGGATGAATATTGAGACAATTAAAGTTAGAAATGGGAATAGAAACCATATTTAACTTGAAGTAGTATATATGCATTTGGATGTACATAACTGCAGGAAATTTTCTAAAAGTATGAAAAGTAAAGTGATGAACAGCTACATAAAAATAGAATTTCGAAACAAAAGGAAGGCTGCGGAAAACTCAGTGAATTAATAAATATCTTGCATAATTATAATTTGTAGTCTGTAATCACCAGAGTCACAAGAAAAAGATGCATACAGCGAAAATTCTCTTTTCAACGATTCATTTTCAGAAGCTGTACAGTCGTAATTATATTTAGCAAAGAATTCATAAGACCAGTCAGATACTAGTAAGTTTATTTTAGAAAGTGTATCACATAATATAAGGTGTAACCTAGAAGGGGATGGCTAATTTGGAAATTAGAAAAAGGGGGCAAAAGTTGGGATGATGTAATAAGTGTGGGAAGATGACTAGTCAATGTAGTTGTGTAGAGCGAACAAAAACTAGTGGAAAGAAAATAGTGCTCTTATAAAGTTTGTATGAACACTCAGTCTTCTTAATAAACAATAAAAGGGTGATAAAAGATTAAGGATGATCATACTAATAATAAACATACATAATAAAATGAAGCAAAATTATGGTACGAACGTTACTCTGGTCAAGGTGAGGCGAGTGAATACATGTGATGCTTTTGGATTCACAGGTCCGGTTTCAGATCCGGAATAGCCAGTTATTTAGTAGTGGATAAATGGAGTATCCGCAGTCCTTTTATGTGATACTGAGGAACTCTGTGAAGCATTCAAACAGGGATGCTCGATGTCCAGAGCTGACAAGGTGCTCAATGATAGAACTACTGGTATTCTTTTCTCCTTTGGATGACAGGGCAGGACAGTGTTCCAGAATACTATTTGCTAACTTGAGGTTGCGTACAGTCGATATACTTTGCTTCATACGAACAAGTAAACTGATAAATAAACACTGAGATGGCCAAAAGTGGTATCTTGTCCTTAACGTTAGACTGAACTGTCTGACGGAGAATGTGATAAGTAAGATGGTCGCTTAAACTGTCTTCAGACGCTCAGAAAGGCAGTTTCTAAGAAATTCTGCTTCGATGTCAACTTTGAACTTCGGGTTCATGAAGAGAGCTTTCTTAGGAACATTTGTGATTTTTGTCTACGGAGACTTTCCCTGCATGTTTTTGGCGATAAATCTCTGGTAGGGTTTCACATAACGAATTTATCGTGTCTTCCGAACAGATTTTTCTGATCCTTGAACAAAATTTACGTACTAGGTTTAGCTTTCGGATTGGTGGGAGGAAGCTCTGGAAGTTGATAAACTGTCCCGTCCATGTTGGCTTGCGACATATTGACCTTTCTATCGTGCACTCCTTTCTTCTGGTTAGTACTACATCCAGAAATGGAACTAACATGTCTGATTCACGTTCTAGGGCGAATTTTATTGATGGGTGTGTAGCGCTGAGAGTTTTGAGGAGATAGTCTAAATCAAATTTTTCGTCACAAATTATAAACATATCATCTACGTATCTCATGCATAGGTGCAGTTGACTGATCAAATGATCAAGGATGGCGTTTTCGAGACTCACTATGAAGCAGTCAGCTAAGAGATGGCCAAGAGGAAAATGCATAGCTACACCATCTTTCTGTACGTAGAATTGTTCATTGAATTTGGATTGGATACTGAATGTACATCTGAGCAGTAGTTCCTTCATATAGTTGATGTGAAGAAGAACTTCTAGGTTGTTGGTTTCGATGTAGTCACAGATGAAGCAGATTGTATCAGTCAGGGGGATGCTTGTGAATAGAGAGGTGACATCCAGGGAAAACATTTGTCCTTCAAGCACGATATCTCACTGAATTGGCGGTATCAGATGTATCACTGAGGCATACTTCGTCATATGCCACTTCGCCATCTGATGATATGGTGAGATGACCACGTCTATGATAGGTGGAAGTGGAACATCCTTCTTATGCAGTTTGGGTAATCCAACTAATCTTGGAATAATTGAAGTGCATGGCTTTGTTTGTTCATATACCTCAGATGTTATGACTGACTCTTCTTTCATTTTCCTTAGTAATTTTATAAGTAGGTTTTTGTTCTTCCCGTTGTCCTTTTGGTTGGGGGATTCGAGGAATTTGGTATTGTCTGACAGTATGTTTGTTAATTTTTTGACATAACCTGGTCTGTACATTACATCTTTTGTGTAAATATGTGAAAATATTTCATTGCCAAAAGGTGGGTAGCCGTAATTTCTTTAGGAAATATAAAGTATTTTCATTAAATTGGTGGTATTAAAACTTATATGCAGTATTGTAATATGTACATCCACAGCAATTTGTATTGCATTTCGAAATGACATTAGTAGAATTACAGAAATGACAATAAGGTGTAAATTAGCAAATTAATCCAGCGTTCGTATACACACAAACACGTACACATAAACTTTTCTGTGTTTTTAGCACTTTATTATATCACCTAGTTTTTCTTTCTATTAATTCTCACTATGGTTATAGTCTCAGTATTTCTGTTAATATACACACAAAGACAGGACTGTTGGTTCAAAATACATGAATTTCCTCCATCACCCATTCGATATACGCACATGCCTTTGTCTATTGTATTATATATATTCTTTGTTCAAGTTGAGTTTCGATTTCCCCTTTTGATTCATAGAACCGAAATGTTCAACCTCTGCTGACGTGTAGGCTCCTAACACGGACTCCTTGACGATGTCTAAGGATTAACTTGAAGTGACTATGGTGGATGGTAACTAGCAATGAAATCCAGGATGGACATTTCGTCCTTTTCGGAATTCGTCACTTGCATCCCCTAACAAGTGATTCTGTTCCCACTGAGACTCGAACCCAGTACACATCGTCTCAAACACTAAAGAATTATCCAGTGGGCCAAAGAGAAACATCATAACTCACCTGGGGAAGCAGGTGATGAGTCACAAATAGGAAGAAATGTGCAACCTGAATTCCCCTGCTTTTTGGTCACTACCCACCAAATTACTTCATATATATTATACACGTATATTTTTAAAGAGCAATGTTGACTAAGTCGTTATCGAACATATCAGTAATCTGAATAGAGCTACATGACGTCACAGCCCACCGATAACTAAGCAACACTTTTGATGAGTATAAAACATATTTTAGCACAATATTATGCATCTACTAGAACCTAGAATTGGTTTTAATATGCTTCAGTTATTGAACAAACTATGTATGCATATTTAACGTACAGTAGGCTATAATCTATTCTATGTAAAATAATCACTATACGAATTGACGTATTAACCACCTACCACCCAACCACCCACCCACCTAGAGAACACTAATGATTTGTCAAACAGAACGAGAAAAATTAATGTATAATTTGATTTATTATTTGTATTCTAGGTAGTTTTGTTGTTTTCTTCTTTCTTACTGTACAATTTTATAATTACATAAAACAATTTTTTTCAAAAAATATATATAATACAAACAAGTAACTCTATGATCAAGATTTCATTGTTTTCCAACGTTGAATGAAAGAACGAATCAATTCCAAGCGAACACCTAAACAATATTCAATATATGCATAAATGATGATGAGTTGATTCACATTGAAAAAATTATTGGTAACATGACATGAAATAATATTGATTTGATACACTGACACTTAGGCATCACTTATCCAACAAAGAGCAAGTTGAAATCTTACAACCAAGCATATGGCGGTGTATCAGTTCACAACACAGGCTTTTAATTTAGTTTTAGTCGTCATTCAAATATATTTGCTTTTGATTATAGCTTGATTCCACACCGTATTTTTCAGTACAAGTATGGAATTTTCAGCATGTGATATTGGTAGCCCAAATTTCGCAGGCCGACCAATTGATATCAGGTGTACGTCGGCAGGGGATCGAACTTCGGGCCATGTGCATGGTCAGCGAGAGTCCTAACCGCTGTGCCACCGAGATCATTCTTCAACAGGAAGAAATCTACAGTGGTATTCATCACTGGGTACAGTGATATTTTCTAAGGCAGTGTAGATATGTTGATACATAAGTGACAATAATACACGAAAAAGATCTCGTTATTTTAGATGATTTTAACGCCACTAGACATTTAATTGACTTCTATCAAATAAACAAGAAATGTGTTCAAAAATGCCACATGTGATATAAGATTAACTGATTTGATTGAACACTAGGTAGTAGCTAATGCCATGTGTATAGTGCCTGGTTTGGTGCAGACTGAATTATATCAGTCAAGTTTGCAATGTGGCCACCATTCTAGGTGACTCATCATCACGACGCACTCTGAATTGCTGTTATTAGTTGATTGGTGGCAATCGACAGGAAGCCTTAGGCCTTGGTTTTGTGCTTGTCGATACTCAACAGTCAGTAAAGAGTATCTGAAAAGGACTCATGTCTCTTCTGAGATTCAAACTCGGGTCACCCAGTGCTGCAGTCAGAGACGTTGGGGCTAGCAAATGACCTCCTTACAGGACGGTAATGGATACTTTGATTGTATACTAAGTAGCAACTAATGTCAAGTGTCTAGTTCAAGGCTTTCTGCGGATTGCCTCCACCCATCTAACAATAATGTGACTGGCAACAGTTCGAAAAAGCAACCATTTTTTATTGACACCATGACCACACACTCAGTTATAGTTATTTACAAAGTAAAATAAAGTCCACACCATTGAACATATTCTTGAATAATACATAAAATAGACAGTGGAAATGATAGTTGAAAAATAGACCCTAATAAATGACAGAATTAAATAATAGTATTTGTATGAGACAGTTAATTAATTAATTAAATCACTATTAAATCTTAATATTGAGGAAATTGTTACTTTTATGTGCTAAAAATGTCCAATTCCAATTCGACGGGCATCTATTCCGTCAAATTGATAGTGTCACAATGGGAAGCCCTTTAGGACCACTTTTCGCAGACTCATTCTTGTCAGGCCTAGAAAGTGGTACCTTGCAGCAACATATACAAGAAACGGATGTATACCTAAGATATACTGATGACATTTTTATTGTCTGTGGAAGCAGATCAAAAGCCGAAGACATGTTGATAAAATTCAGTTCATGCCATCCAAATCTCAATTTCACAGTAGAACACGAGGAAAATGATACTATCAAATTCCTAGACGTTTTTCTAGAGAAAATGAATGATGGCACAATCGACAGATCTATATTTAGAAAGTCTTCATGGACAGGACAGTACATACAT
The DNA here is from genome assembly GCA_944472155.2 of Trichobilharzia szidati. Lineage (NCBI taxonomy): Eukaryota > Metazoa > Platyhelminthes > Trematoda > Strigeidida > Schistosomatidae > Trichobilharzia > Trichobilharzia szidati. Next base: position 65,868,886 of record OX235274.1, on the reverse strand, counting down.
TTCAAGAGCTTTGTTCCAATCCAGTATAAAAAGAAATTAGTCAGAACACTGTTCAATAGAGCACGAATAATTTGTTCTGACAGTACTATTGAGCATGAAACAAAATCTCTGAAGGATATCTTATCTAAGAATGGATATCCTGAGAAGTTCATTAATAAATACTCTAAAGAAAACACCCGCTGCAAAACAATCCAAACAGTTCTGAAGAAACCTGTCTATATCAGTTTGCCGTTCAAAGGAGATGATGTACAGGAAGTAGTCAAACGAAGACTCGACAAAGCCATCAAGAGAACTTATTATGCTGCAAAACTTGTTTTCCTTAACACCACTAAGCGAGTGCTTCAGTAATCTGGGAAAGACCAATCGCTAATCCTCGACACTTCAAACTGCGTATATCAATTTGAGTGTGTTTGTGGAAGCAAATACATAGGTCATACAGAAAGGCGATTGTCTACTCGTATGATGGAGCATTCGCCAAAATGGTTGAAAACAGCTGAGTTCAAAGTGCCAAAATCCTCAATAACAAAACATATTGTGGACTACGGACATGACATCGACGCGGTCAAGTCATTCACCATTGTCAGCAGACAAAGAAACAAGAAGTTGCTTGCAATTGCAGAGGCTTGTGAAATTCGAGTTTATAAACCACGTCTCTGTGTACAAGAGGAGATGGTCGTGACTCTGAATCTACCATGGTAATACGTTTTACTTATTATTCTACCTCTTACTATTATTATTTTTATTATTATTATTATTCTCATTATTATTATTCTTGATTCATTTAAAACTATACTTTATCAGTAGCATTATCTTAACTCACTTCAACACTATTATTATAATTATTGTTATTATAACTATTACTATTGACATCCCTCTGGTTGCAATTCTTGTTAAATTCTATAATGTCTAATTGTTTATCTAAGTGATGTAATTGAAGCGTAATGCAATTTATCTTAATTTTGATCTCCCATACTCTCTCTCCCCTTATCTAATTGAACATGACCTGGGAAAACATTCGCATCTGTCTTTCTGCATGACTAATTCAATGTAGTTTGTTTATTTATCAGTCTTATATCCCTCGATGTAATTTTAAAAGTATATATATCTGTGTATGTAGAGTATTCAGCTGACGAGTTCTGCCGAAATTTAACGAATTCATTAAATCCTGCTTTATTAACCTTTATCACTTGTTTTCAATTCTTAATATTTCTGCTGGCTAGTTATCAAACCTTGAGATAAGAAGTCCCTTATCTAGGGTGGCCACCACATACTCATTTCATATGACATAAGAAATACTGAGAAATGCAACACTAACAGGAGAATTTCTGAGATCAAATTTTTACATAAATTAGTAGGAAACAATACTGTCAACCTGGACAAGATATATGAGTTGATTCGAATCGAAATCATCACTGCAATAGTCAGTCAAGCTAAGGAAAAGCAGACTGTCAACTCGGTTAAAATTGAGGTCGTTAAACAAAGAGACAGTATCAAGGTAAAATGTAACATTATTACATAGCTGTCTATACTTGCACGTCAACGAGGTCATTAGTCAGATAGGTAGGATAACTTCCGTGGATTAAGACAATCGGAGGTCAGTTAATTAATTACCTAAGAAGACTGCCTTTATGTATGTTTAAAACTAGTCAATGAGCGATAGAAGAAAACCTCTTTCAATTAAAGAAAGGTCAGTCCACAAAATCGATATGACTTACATCAGTTGATTCAGATAAAGGAGCCGAACAACAGACAAGAGGTCATCTTGCTGTACACTATCCTAAGGAAGTCAAACATCCAGATACTAACACTTTCTCATAAGTGAATTTTCAAACTAACCAGTTTATTAGACCAAAATAACACAGACTTTTGCAAAACAACTTATGATGTTAGATAATCGCGTCTAGCGGGACAATGAGTGCTAGCCGAAGCTTCAACCTATTGAGTGAGTCAGTATGAGTATCTCGACACCATGAGCTGCAAATATATATGCCTTGAGTTTGAATTCCATCAACTATGAGAAGCTGGTGAAATAGACATTTAGGTGCTGATAGTAAGGGATTTTTTAAAATACACAATTACATTAGATGACTACACGAAGGACAAGTTTTAAGATGAAAAGCTACATTTTTCCAATATGTAACACTATATATATATATATATATATATATATGACATACCATGATTAACAACCAGTGTTAAAAACTCTTGAGGAACTATTGTATCTTCAGGCGCTGTATTTCTAAATCCAATTAGAATAGTAACCGGTGCTGTTTTATTGGTTGACAGATCATTCGATTCATGTGCAGTACACTCTTTAGAGAGTAAATCACAGTATGGAGGAGTAATATTGAGAAAGTCTTTGACACTACTGATTTCTTGTTCATCTGAACCATTTAGTTGGATGCTTTCCTTATTGGTATTGCTTTCAGAAGATATTGTATCAGAGGATTTGTTTGTATTTGTTAATGTCTTGTTAAAATAAAATAAAATAAATACTTACTGATAATTATTAGACTGCTTCATCAAAGCGAAAATTTGTAAACTGGAAAATAATGATATGACTCGAAATTCACATTTCATTAGAGTATGCACTCGCTAACTGAATTATACACGAATAGTCGTAAAGTGGTACTATATTTAAGACCGTTTATAGGCTGACATGTCACCTATTCACTATGTCTTAATGAATTATAAAAACGATGTATTGTGAAACAAATAGTAACTCTTTAAGCATTTTCATATGAAATGAAACGTTACTCAACAATCACCTGCTCTATTGCAGGCAGTTGACAATGAGTGACAACTATTGTGTGTGAAGTCTACTACTAATACTACCTGTCTGCTCAAACTTCGATAGATGAAGCTTGGTTTTAACCCGTGACCGAGTGGTTGGAAGTTGAGTGCCTTGAAAAATGAGCCAAAACTCCACATATAAAACTGAACATATAATTTGAAATCTTGTACGGATGATATCATGATGCTATGGTCGGTAAAAGCCGTATACCAGCATCTGAAACCATTAACTGTTTGTAATCGATGAGATATATTGTATCCATATTATTTCCCTATATACTTATTCTTCCTCATGTACATTTCTCTGTTCATTGGAGTCGTTTTGAATAGTTTCTTCCTTTTTCTCCATCTTTGTGTGGTATATAGAGTTTAGCAAATTGAACTATTGCATATCTGTGTAAAATTATACGTTGAAACTTAGTTATTATCTGATTCCTGCTGCATCCTAGTATATATATATATATATATATATATGTATATATGTATATAAACAGTTCATAGCTAAGAAGTCAACAAACATTACCTGCGCAAAATAAGATGCACAATCAAGTATACTCAACCATCTTCTTACAACCCGAAGATTTACATTTTGATTAGTTGAACTCTTTGATTCCCCTTCATCAGTTTCTGCTACCAATTCTTGAGTATCACTATGTAAAGCATCCTGACGATGAAGTTCAATAGGCTTATTTGGTTTCTCTTCTGGTCTTTGTAATCGAAGATAACTTTATTTTTGAAAGATAATTATAAAAATGGAAAATAAAGAAGTTAAATTAGGTAATTGATATTCATTGTTATCCGGGGATTTATTAAAAATTGAAGCAGAATGACCATTTCAATATTGAACAAACATTTTGAATGAATACCTTCATAGGTACACTTTAAAACAATAATTTCCATCTATACTCATCACGTAATTGCAAATAGACCTTCTGAAGTTCCTTGGTGGAAGGGCGAAAAGCAGTGGAATCCATGATACACATTTCGTCCTATTTGGGACCCGTCATCTGGGTGTTTCCGCATTCCCCAGTGAGTGGTAATGTTCCCACTAAGACTCGATCCAACTCCCATCGTTTCAAACACCAAATATTTAACCACTTGCGCAACAGGCACCAGTTATTATTCATTTTCAAGTCGATTTTGATTTTAATTTAGTTGTGTTCTCTGAGCTGGTTGATTTAATTACAAAGCTTTCGTTGTCCTGCCAGACAACATTTTCACTGCAGGTTTTACTTCCCGTTGATTGATTAGACCAAAATGTGGATAAAGCGTTAGCGTTTGAAACGATGGGTGCTGGGTTCGAGTTTCAGGTAGGACACCATCATTCATTGGGGAATGCAAACACACCCAATCGACCAGTCCCGAATGGGACAAAATGCGTGTATCCTACACTGCTGGTCGCCAACCACTAAATTACTTCAAGCTAGTCCTCAGACATAGTCGAAGACATCTGTACAAGGAGCCGACATTTCAATTCGATCAATCAGCGGGAAAACCAAGTGACTTAGAAGCAGCAAATAACTTCTGAAGTTCCCTTCACATCGATTTATTGAATAGTTAAATATGAATGACACTTTATTTTAACGGGATCCTTACATGATTAGGAATTGCTTATTCTGAACAGTGTTGTGATCTTCGTTTCGTCAAGTCAAAAAGTAATAAATATATGAATAGAAATCCCCAACACTTGAATTTGTATGCAAGTTATACTGAAAGTTTTACGCCTATAGAAAAGTTTAAGTGAAACTAACGTAGGACTCTGAGATGTGTATATTTCCTTACTGTTATTTTACATTCAGATTCAAACTGAAAATTACCTTTAACAACAAATAGTAACTTTCCACTTGATGTTCTGTGATGATATCAGCAGAATTCAGCACAACATATTTCGTAATCATATTTAGCAATTGCCAGAATAACAGACAATAGAATAGCTCGAAACTATATACAAACATTACAGCTCAAGAAATGTCCACCAAAATGAAAAAAGCATAATATGAATAGTGTTGAATGTACTCATTATAAATTATTTAAATTAATCCCAGCGAGTTAAGAAAATCAAAACAAGATTTTTCTGAACGTTTCGCTGTGTAAGCCACAGCTTCTTCAGCAGATTTATTCGGATGGTGGCATATTATACAGTCGTCTTTTACTCACACACTTAGACTCATTATTATTACTTTCATCACTCCCCAGGGTTCCGAGTGGAATACTAGGGCTTCAGAAACACATCTCCAATTCACGAGTTCTTTGAAATCCTTTCTAGTTGGCTCTAACATTGACCATAAGCTTTCATCTGGTACTCACGCTATCCCCTCCATATTGCCCTCGAATGCCCAACTCACTGTCTGTCCTATTCAGGTTCAACTCGAGGGCATGGCGTGAGATATCGCTCAACTACTTTTTCAGTATATGTCTAATCTATCTCTAAATTTCCGTCAACATATTTATTGGGCCATAGTTCTTTGGTCAGTTTGTTACTAGAGTTCCTTGTTAATAATCTCTTCTGACCAGAGTCATGTGATCTTCAGTATGTATCACTCGTTTTCATTCAAATCTTAGTGAAAATAACAACGTTGTTAGGTCTTCTATGGAAAATCTCTTATATGAGGATTTGTTAAGTTTCTTTCTTTCTTCTTTGAGGATAAGACTTATTATCATCACTTTCCCATTGAATCAAGTAAATTCAACTTCTATGCCGTATCAACCTTGAATAGTCCTTTTAATTTATTTACTAGTATTAAAAAATATCTCATCTATTAGGAACAAATACAAGTAGCAATTTATTTGCCATTTAAAAAAAAGTAGAAATTTTTCTTATCAATCACTCCCTAACCACAAAGCTATACATTAAGAAAGAGTTTCAAAAGACAAATTCAAGGTAAAGGAATATTACACTCATATGGCAGTCTGAAAGAGAAGACAGAAGTGTGATGAAGACAAGAAACCAACAAAGTGGCAAGCATCAATCATTATCAACGGGAGAGACTTAAAGGAAGTCACTTCTTTCACTAATCTAGGTAACACTGTTTCAACTACAGACAGTCAGCACATATGAGAATGTCAAAACCAAGATTGGAAAGGCAAGACAGACCTTCATTACTCTGAAATCAATTAGTGTGTGTATCTGTTGCAATCAGCATAGAGAACAACATTCAGATTTTCAACACTAATGTGTCAAGTCATTTCTTCTATTTGGGTTCAGAGACTTGGTGTGTCATAAAAAACATTTCCAACGGTCTACAGACTTTCACCAAGATCTTCCTTCGTTCCATACTTAAGATCAAATGACCGGCCAGAAAGCATTAACAACATAAAAATTTGAGGAAGAACCAATCCAAACGTATCGCCTAACAAATATGCCGAAGAGTATGGGAATGGGTCGGACATACGCTGAGAAGACCGTCGAATCGAGCCCGAATCGGAAACGAAGAGTGGAGAGTGTCAAGGGGAAATGACAGCCTATGGGTAATTGTGGAGTCAGAAGACAGGATGAAATAGAGATGTGCCATTGAAGCCCTACGATCCACTCGGAAATTGGGGGAATAATAATAAAAGAGATGGTCTGAAAACAGAAATAACACTAGACTGAAATATGACAGCTTTCGTTAAAATATGAGGAATTCAGGAGAACGGGTTATTTTCCAGAACCCTGTTACACGATGTGTAACTTAAAGGAGATACTTAATACTCTTAACTTATGTGTGAATTACTGATTACAGTAATCATCGTATACTGTTGTTCGCAAATTTGCCACCAATAAACTACTTACCGGTTACCTCCGTGTGTTTCATGTTCTAAATAGCGTATAGCTACCCTTGCAGTCGCCATTGTCTTCTTTAAGTAGTCCAAATGAGAAATAACTGAAGTTCAGGTTAGAAACAAGAAAAAAACATATACAGCTATAGCTAGAAATTCACATTATGCTTAAATGTGCACATAAGAATTCATCTGGAAATAGTGTTTATTAACGTCTAAAAGAAAATCAAAAATTCTATCTATCTACGATTCATAACTATGGGGAAAAAAGGAAATCTGTATGCCCACAATATGTGAATTTTTGAAGTCAATACAATTAAGTATGCCCAACTTAATTACCTACTTGAAGTTTCCGATAATACTACATCGAATGTACGAAGGGATTGTAAAACCATCTCGTTATCCATAACGCGATATGAGCAAGGCATGATTCGAGCCCAAAACACCATGATGAAAGCTAAGTGTATCATTTCAGTGACCCATAGCTCCATGAGTGAACATGTAATTAACTTGGGTTGTGTTTTTTCTTCTTTAAGTCACCACTGAAGTGTATTTTCTCATATAGTGTGGAAGTGCTGTATTTTTGATGGTAAAATATATTAAACAGCTACACCTAGAAATTCTTTCTTTTTCATTCTTTCGCGTGCTAAGTAGGCTTCAAGCATGAACTTTGAATTTGAAGTAGTAGTAGTGTTTTACGAGGTAGAGTTGCTAGCCTCACGCCCAACCTTCCCTCTTTACTGGGTTTATACTTTCGGTTAAGCGAGGTTTAGGAGGCTGTCAGCCTGGAATCGAACCCTGAACGCAAGTATGGTTGGCAAGCATTCTACCACTGAACAACTGACAAAATAAAAATTTTCTGTCTTCTGCTAAACACCCTGTCTTTTTAAACCACTTTTCAAAGGGAAAGAAGCATTAACTGATAATTAAGACGGTGATGCATTCAACAGGATTGTAAATTGGCGCGTCGGTGGCACAGCTGTAAGGACTCTCGCCGACCATGCACATGGTTCGAGGTTCGGTCCCCTGCCGACGCACACCTCATATCAATGGCCGGTCTGCAAAATTTAGGCTACCAATATCACATGCTGAAAATTCCATACTTGTATTCAAAAGTACGGTGTGGCATCAAGCTATAATCAAAATAAAAATTAACAGAATAACTGTCTAGGTCCTATTTTCAAATTATCCATTCATATTTGGCAACAAGACCAAATATGACTTTTAAAAAAATACTTTTAAGGGAACCTTATATTATACAGTCGTACTAGGACGAAACAGCCTTCCAGAACCGCCTGGTTTTTCAGTGGTTCTCTAACTGATGTCAGTTCATGACTAAACCTGTAACCAATCAAGTACCCACAAGCCAATACTTGAGTCTTAACTTTCAATAGATCGTAATTGAGAGTTGAATTAGTATCGATAGTTAGCCAAATTACAAATGGACTGAAGGCCTACGAGATGAGATTTAGAAATCAGCTATGTGAAAACTGACGCATAAAGATAATTATGTTGGAAAAAATCAAATCAACTAACCTGCCTGTGGTATGATTAAAATAAAGCGATTTGAGCTGACCAATTGTTTAACCATATGTAGATGACTAGTTAAACAGTAGGCATCTATAACTAGGTAGGGGGATAAGAAGCTTTTAGTAATATCGAACTCCAGGATGTCTTTTGTGGTCGATTCGCCGTTCTGTGGATCGGATTTAGCATTGGCATTTCTGGCAGATGAAAGGGGAGAGTGATTTCGAAACTGACTTGCTAACTTGTCCACCTCGTTTAACAAGCGCAAACGAGCCATATCTCTCATTGCCTGATCTCGACGTGACTGACTAGCTTCACTTGGATCAGTCTTTAAATAACAACAGTAGTATAAGCATTGAATTAAAATACAAATAACTGATAATTTGACACATTGTGAAAATATAAGCTAAACTAAACATAGACGAATCTTCTTGTTAAACGAATATTACCTAAAGAACTATTGAGAACCAAGGAGTACTGGATACCTTTATAGTCACTTTACAGGACACGGGATTAGTGGGTTGTTAGATCCTGACCCATTGTAGTTGGATGATAGCATTTCCACCTAGGAAAACTGACATTTATGTGCTCGGTTCTTCATGCTATTGTAGATATCTGCTGCTGAAGAGTTAAGAACTGGGACCAAACAACTTTAATTACAGATAAATTATAATCCTATGCCTGACAACAATCTACATTAAAAACTTTGAGAGAGATTCTTGAAGCAACATTTCCTTAACATAAAACACCATACATTCATTTTTAACCACAGAAAAATTGACAGCCTCTTTATACAAGAATGATAATTATCGTTAGGAGAAAAATTCATTTGAGATGGAGTTCAAAACATCTACCTGCAGTCTAACAGTTGAAAGCTTTTAAGTGTAAACTTTGCTATCTAATCAAAGTGAATAGTGCACTTAAATATAAGCATGTAATTTTTCAGAGCGAAAGTCAGACATACAATCTCGGTAATCGAGGTGAAATTGAATCTTGAATCCAATATATTTGCTAGAAAAAAGTGATATGAAAAGATAAATTCGAGACGATAAAGTCCACTTTATGTCCGTACACTTAGGAATGAAATTTCACTGAAATAAATTATGAATCATTAAACTTTCACCTAGTCAGACAATTTTAACACAATCACCCAAAAGACTGAGACGTCGATTCTGCATACTGTCGTAAACGGATACTGCTAACAAATCCGGAACGGTTGTTTAACACTTTTTTTAGATTTTCACTAATCTTTTAGTTGACTTTGACTCACAACTAAAAGTACATCTGAATGTAAGATAACTAATTAAGATTAAGTTTCCAGTTTCTAAATAGTATTACGTTTTTTTGTATTTCGCTCTTGTAATGGTCATGGGTGTTATTATTATTATTATCCCCTTGGGTTCCGAGTGGAACATAGGGCTTCAGCAACACAACTCCACTTTGTTCTATTTTTTGCTGTTCTCTCCAGTCGGGTCCACAATTGCCCATAGTCTCTCATCTCCTCCTCTCCAGCACACAATCTCCCCTATGTCACCCTCACACTGACGACCCACTAGTCGCTTCCCAACTGGGTTCTGCTCGAAAGATAGCCTGGCACGCGATGTCATTCGACGGCCTCCTCAACGTATGACCGATCCATCTCCATTTTCTCCGACATATTTGTTGAGCAATCGGCTCTTGGTTGGTTTGTTCCAAGCGTGAGTTTCTTGTTACTAATTCTTTCTGGCCAGCCATTCGATCTTCAGTATGGAGAGAAAGCAGATGTTGATAAAAATCTGCAACCCGTTGGAAATCATTTTTGTGACGCGTTGGACAAGTTTGTGACCAGTACAGAGGAACTCACTGACTTCATATTTATGTTGAATAGAATCCAAATATTGTTCTTTATGCTGAATGCAGTAGATTTCCAAACTGGTTTCAGCGTGGTGAAGGTGTATCTTGCCTTTCTGATTCTGGCTGTTTGGTTTTTACGTCTTCATCCATTCCGCCTGATGGTTGTGTGCTTTATAATTATTCCGTGTTTTTATGATTCGAAGGATATATTTGGGTAGGGGATCATTGACATATAATTAAGAGGTATGTTTAGTATAACTCAGTTTTAAGGCAAATATTTTTATGATAGTATATACATCTCCATTAAAAGTAAATATCAAGTTCACTTCACTGACCAATATTTAGCCTGAAATTGATGAAGAAATGTGTTTATTGGACACTATTGTGATGTCATTGACAAAATATCTCAGAGTGGAATATCTTAGTTTCGTAGTGGAACAACGAAAAATAAACTTTTCTTTGTTAAATCAAAGCGTGTAAAAAAGGCCTTTACTGTTATAACAAAAATGTAACACTTAAGATTTGGCGTTGCGTGAAAATAATTCAATTATTTACACTGAATACCAGTGACAGTAGTTCTTTGTCAATGAAAAGAAATGTCAGCTAACTTCTGCCGGTAGTGATGACAAAGCATATTTTACAAAATAAACATTTCTACGAAAATAAGGTGTTACATCATATCAGTCATGTCAGTTTGGTAAATGTTGGAAAACAACTGAAAATAAGCAGTGATTTACTAACCTGATCTTTACAGGGGAGTTCTTGATCACTTTGCGTTGGCGGAGACGACTCTGATTTTTGTGTATTTTCCAAGCAAACAGAATCATGAGTATCCGATTTCGTGACAGCTTCCACCCTGTCATCAGATTCCTCTGCCTCCCAGGTGTCCCGATGCTTGTCTCTATGTTGTGAATGACCACTATGATATCTTGAATCATAATATGATTTATGTCCTCTAGTTGAACCTGAATGCCTCGGATGATCCCGATATGATGAACCTCTGTGATGCATATATGAACTGCGATGATCACTTCTGACATGTTGATGACTACCAGTGTTAGAACAATAAGAACTGTATCGATCAACTCTCTTATAAGCAGGATAAAATCGGTGGTATCGACGGCCACGTCGTCGGCGACGATTTGGTTGAAGCCAGTTTGAATGATGAGAATACAATGGACCACATGGATTAGACAATGCAGTATCACACTTGAAAGGTAGACGGTTATTTGTTATGGAATCATTATATGTAACGTCTAAGCCTAGCTTAGGGCTACATGATACCAAATAACGGCCATGAAATACTAACGACAGGCAACGAAGTACAGTCTAATAGAGATAGAAAAAAGACTAAATTAAATTATGTATAACACAAATTACGATCAAGTTACTGATGAACTGCTATTATGTAAATTAATATATAATAAATGTGCGTGACATGCAAGCGTACGGAGTCATCAGCAGTGGCTAATCTTATTATTTAAAAATTATGTGATTACATTGTTATAATTATTCCCTTGGGTTTTAAGGAGAACGGAGGGCTTCAGAAGCCCATTTCCATTTCAGCGTACTGGCTCCACGATCAGCTATAAGCTTTCATCTCCTCACACGATCTCCATGGCAATCTCGAACACACAACTTGTCGTTTCCTTTCGAGTTCGACTCAAGAACTTGGAGCACAATGTCAGTCAATTTAGAAATTACATGATACTTCCATTTTATTTTTAAAAATAGCTAACTGACACATACATTACAAGTTATACTTACTTCATCAATGGCCGTATATGTAGGTGCTATCCACACATTATGAAAATCAATCTTATCATGAAAACACTTCATTGACGGTAAACCAAGCAGTAATGAATCCTCTGGTAAGGGAAAAAGATAAATTCTTTCTTCTTTGTCCTTTTTATCATTATCATTATTATTATCACCGACATCATCCTTATTTACACTTTCTTTCTCAGAAATTTTATCCGATTCATCTGGTATATTGGATGAGAATTTATTCGATTCTGGTATTTGGTAGGAAATTAATTTCAATACCGAGAGAGAACCATCAGTAGACAAGTTATCCACAATATTGAAGGCATTTCCATCTTTACTAACTATAAAGAAAAATATCTGAAGTTAATTTCTCATAATATCAATACGCAGATGCGTAGGCGGGTGGGGGGGTTCTAAAAATATCACAGCGATTCGAACAATTAAGGTGAAAAAGGCACATGTTAATGAATTACTTACTGACACAGAGGATTTTCATCGCACTGAGAATCAGTGCGCCGACATACTGCAGTCATTAGCAGTGGACCTCGCGTCAATCTCCTTAGATCTCATTATATTAAGGAACTATCTTCACAACCTCTATTATTTATTATACAGTAATTTATTATTATGTAACACTATGATACATACATAATAATATAATTCATTATTATTTGGCTATATTATACTGGGATGCCAATTATTATCTTTTCAGTTTTCTAATCAACTTTTAGAGATTAGTAAAGTTTGTTATTGATGACATCAGACAGGTGATATTCTTCCTAGTGAAAAACTGACCTAAAATTGTTGTTATTATTATTACATTATTACTCGAGCGGAACATACAGCTTCAGCATATCTCCATTCCATCCTGCTCTCTGCAGTCCGCTCTAGCTGGCTCCACGATTACGCATAAGCTTTCATCTAGTCCTCACACGGTCTCCTCCATGTCACCCTCTGACCGACGCCCAACTCGTCGTTGCATTCAAAGACCTTGCATGTGCCGTCATTCGACGGTTTCCTTAGCGTACATGTAATCCACCTCCATTTCCTTTTGTATATTTATTGGGTGATAGGCTTTCGGTTAGTTCATCACCAGAGTTTTATGTTGTCAATCTTTTCCGTTCATCTAATCGTCAATATCAAGCGAAAACAGCCGTTGATAAGAGTCTGAAGCTTGTTGGAAATGCTTTTCTTAGTGCGCCAAGTCTCTGTATCATATAAAAGCACTGAATGGACATCTGAAACAACATACCTTACAGTAGATACACTTAAGTGTGCCTTTCAAGTTTCATTATTTCACTGCTTTTAATGAGGTTGCTGTGAAACTAATCTGTGTAGTGACTGATAAAGCTGTACATCTTCTCAGTAGTTACAGTATAGAAAATTATGCTTTTTTCAAAATAATTAAATTCTCTCATATTGTATGAAGAAAACTGTAAACTTAAATTTGCTGTCCTCATCATCACTAAGTGTGCATATTTAAATCTATTCAATGAGTGTAGTCTCCAGTTTTGGCTACTAATTGTTAATAATTCTGGATTACAGAACTATTTGCAGTAACTAATTAAATATCAAAAGAGGATGTTAAAAATTTCTATTAATATCACATTAAACTTCGTCGTACCATTAGAAGCCTAAGTAAGACTCAAGGCATTGTTCAAAATGATTTTAAAAAATAGTGAAGCATCTAACAGCCCTAATAGAGAAGTTACTTTATATAAGGCACACAACTGGAAAACACGTACCTGGATCAAAAAAATGAGAACACACATTCACAACTGGTTGTTCTCCTTGATCACTAGTGTATGCTTGTGAAGAAGTAATTTTATCTTGACACAATAATTCGTGAGTAACTGTATTGTGTAACGGATGAATACTGTTTAACAATGGTGTTAACTGTGATACTAATCTTTCGATAGATGCTCGCCAAATACCAACTGTTCGACAAGGTTTCTGTGACTTAATACTAGCATCAGGTATTACTGGACAATCTATATCTTGAAGTGCAGATATATCCAAATGTTCAAATTGTGAACTTGACAGCCAATCCAAAAACAATTTAACAGCAGATAGTAAATAAAGTCTACTAAATAGACTGATTCGAATTGTTATATCTTTATTTGGATCGTAAGAATTTTTGTTACACGTGTCACAGGGATCTGATATCTCTTCATTTTCAGTCTTTGAAAGATATTTTGACGAGTGAGAGGTATTCTTGCCGACAGATTCACTTGAGGGACTGGTAAATAGAAGCACAAAGTTATTTATCATATGGCACGTATTATAAATAAAGAAATATGCTCACTGTTTAGTTCCATTCGATCAATTATAAAAATATCAGCTACTAAGAACGATGACTGCTTGTCATATATCACTCGCTTAAAAAGCAAAGAATTTACTGCACACACAGACTGACATGACCGCGGGAGTGGATGCAGCATCGACCTAGAGAGCAATCAGATCAAGGTAATGAAACTGGGGAAAAAAGATGCTGGAAAAGGGCAGGAAGATTTAACAGGATACCTTAATTTATTATGGATGCTCATTTATGTTTCTCTTCTTTCGCCCTAATCGGCTGCGTGGACCCTGTTGGTCGTCTGAAGATCACTGGTGTGTCCATTCCTCGTGGGTCGCTATTCTTTAACTTTGGCCAATCTACAATACCTGAAATCATCACCTTAATCCTATATGGTTTTCACGATTACCTGCGTATATTTATTCGAACCATTAGTATTTTTACTCCATATTATTCATGTATTATCTTCTGTACTACTTTCTTCGACTTCTTAATATGCCAGTATTATTTTAACCTATACGCCTACATTTCGGAAAGAATTTGCAAAGTGATCACCGAGTATATGATATACACAAGTAAAACGATTGCATTTAACTTGAATAATATCTTTGAGGACAATATAAAATCTTGATGTGGTGTGGAATGTTAACCTCTAAGTTATTTGACATGTGACACCGGTTACAATTCTCCACGTCAGAATTGCATCGCATTGATGATAGAAGACTGATACTATTCAGAGATATTATTGTTTTCACAAATTCCTACTTTGGAGCACCAGGAATTCGATTATACTCACCGATGTTAGTTTAGAGTTTTGCAGCTTTAAAAAGTATTTTAGTTACCTCCTCAAACGAAAATCCGGGACTTAACAGCAACCTCTAAATGTATATGCTCTTACGCTTTACATACTGTCAGTGCAGCTGTGAAATACGCTTGTTCAGTCTCCTCTATTTATAAAGACTTTTGGTGGTAATAAGAACCAGTATTCTGCTGAAATCATTTAAATCAACCTTTTTTTCTTCCTTCACATTCCCAGTGGAACATAGAGCTTCAAACTGGAGGTTTGAAGTTTTTGTAGCAGTCTTTATTTTTACAGGATGGAGTTGCTAGCCTCATGCCCAACCTTTCCTCTTCACCAGCTTTAGTTCTGGCTTAGCGAGGTAAAGGAGTGCCGGGGATCGAACCCCGGACCATGTGGATGGTCGGCGAGCGTTCTAACCACTATGCCACCGACGCACAATCAGGTGAATATTTAGACTCAAAGCATCTTGCTGACTTTCTCCGTTATTACATAACTGTTAGATGGAAACACAGTTGTTTTTTTTAATTTAGAGGCAACATTCAATGCATGATTGACAGATCTAAACCAGTACCTAAACGTTATAACTACCTGATTTATATAAAAACAACAGACAAGTACTGCTTACTCATGACGTGATGGGCCCTCAGCATCCTTTGCAGAAACTTGAAATTCAGCTTTTTGGGGAACTGTGAAAAAAGTGAAAAGACGTAAATCTTACATTCCAAAAAACTTTATATCAACTTGTATTAATGTAAGCGGAAAGATAACTGACTGATATGAACACATTATATTTCAGAGTGGTTTGTACCGCTACTGTGCATCGGTGGTTCAGTAGGAGGGCGCTCATCAACCACCCATGGGGTCCGGGTTTCGATTCCCGGCTGACGCACTCCTCAACCTCTCTAAGCCGGTAGTAAGTCCGGTAAAGAGGGAAGGTTGGGTGTTAGGTTAGCAACCCCACTCCGTAAAAATAAAAACCACTGCTACTGAAACTTCAAAGCTCTAGCTTGAAGCCCTATGTTCCACTGGGAACGTATAGGAATAAAATAATAATATAATAATAAGTATGCTACTACTAATTAATATATGCAATTGAAAACCACCGATAACAAACAGTATTGCTTACTAGCCCGATCGAAGTGATTTAAACACTGTTTCTTTCGTTTAAGGCCGACCTTACTAATGGTATATCCGGTTAGACTCAGTTCAAAGAGTCCAGTCGCTCTAAACCACGCGAATCCTGACTAGTTACCTGGGTGAACTGACTACATATGTAATTAAATTCGTTATTTGCAAGTTACACAGTTCGACGTGAAAATTCACCACTGTTTCCTTTGGAAAGCAAAAATATTCAAATCAGAGACACGTGGTCTGCTCGATAGCATAAATGGCAACCAAGAAAATAAACAACATTGCTCGGTTGCAAATGGACGAAATGATCATTCAGTGTTTGGTTCACTTCAACCTGTCTAATGAATACTGCTGCTTGACGTGAGTGCTTTTCAAATACACGTTAGTTAATCAGTAGTATATGCCATCCTGTTATTTGGTTGATTTTCACCTCAGACGAGTTCGATTAATATATTGCATGCCACATATCATAATATACACACCTACCTAATAAGAAAATAAGAATATTTTCATATTGCATAACTCATTTATATACTATAGAGGAATGTCAAGAAATAAAATGCCGTCATATCGAATAAAATGATGCTTACCTTCTGCTTCCATTGGTTTATCATCTTGCATAGTTTCTTCCTCAGACGCATCACTCACGGCAATATTATCATCATCCTTATCTACTGACTTAGAGTTGAGTGAGTGTTTCGATGAGGCTTTATGACGTTTAGGATTCTTAGCATTTCTTTGGGATCCAAAGCGATTGAGTTTGGAAGCACGTCTTAGACGATCATCAGAAAAAACGTCTGGATCTTCATCTGAAGACTTACCTGAAGAATTAATTTCATCCTAAAAATATGAATGAAAATGTGTTTCACACATCACAGTACACATTTTAGAATATTAAGAAAAAATGTAAGACAGAGTTAAAATATAACCAAATCTTCTAGAAGAGGATCATAGTTTTGAATAATATACTACCCCAGCGTTAAACTACAACTTGTCAGCAATAAGTAGTTTCAGTTAGGAACTTAGGAGCTTCACGAAACTTAGCTAAACTGTTTTGTTTGCCAGAAGAAAGTGATTAGTATATAACAAAGTGAGAATATAGGTCATTTCGATCATCACTTTGACTCAGTGGCCAATCATGGGTGGCAAAGTGAAGTAGAGTAGTTGTGATAATTACGAACAAAGCAGTTTGAAAATACTTGACTTGATTGAGTGATTTAATTTAGCATGTTGATGAGCTAGGGTATGGACACAGTTACTTCAAAGTACTTTAGTACCTAATTAACATACCGGATATCTTCATCTCTCAGTATCAAAGGGACTATGTGTGAAGTTGTGGAAACAACTCTTGTTTTGGTTGGTGCCTAGATACATGATGTCGGATTCAAATTAGACACTAGGTGGCTGAGGTCACACAGAGGAACTAGCCCCATATTTCTAGTATTCCTAATAAATACCAGACAATTGCAAGGTGTTTCATGATGGTTTTTGTTTGGTTGTTAACAAATTGTGACGAAAATCATCTGTAAATGCGCTTGATTTCCCAATGAAGTACACCCGTGGACAATTGAACTGCCAGAGTAATTTCGAAATCAAAAGTGTGTACGTACTTGTGAATGTAATAGACTAGAGTCATCAGAACCCCAGAAATCTGTTTCAGACTCATTGTCATCGGATACCCTTCTTTCAAGAAAATCATGTTCTGAATCCTCATCTGAAGAGTATTGATGGAATCGTGTTCTTATGTAGTCTTCATCGTCATCGTCATTATCTGTGCTGTAGTGTAGGCTTTCATGGGAATTGATTTTTTTACACGCAACACGATCTGAATCTTCTTGTTCATCCTCAGGATTATCAGTATCTAATATTCAAGGTAAATAATGTGAAGACGTGAAGACTTAAGAAATAGACAGTTAACGATGTAATAAAAAAAAATATATTCCATGTTTATAAATATTTTACAGTGAAAATCTTTATAGTCGTCATTCTACAAAATTAAGTATAATACCTTGTAAGTGTTTTCCGCGATTTGCAATTTGTCAATAATACAACTGGTTTTGTGATTTATTTGAAGTCATAGGATTGGATTGGGTAACTGCTTTTAGTCTAACCGCTATCCAAACAGTCTTTCTGGCATGGTAGGACCTGCAGGAACATAAGTTCCGGCCAGTATAGCTTGTTGGGTCATTGCGGTGTTCAAGCCCGACCACCACGTCAAGGTAGCAGCTTTCGGTCGGGAAACATGTTGACCACTTCACCTATTTGGGAAGTTGTATCAGCACCAACGGATTGATTGGTGACGAAATCACAGCACGGATCCAGAAAGCTCGGGCTGCTTTCGCTAACTTACACCGTCTCTGGCGTAGGCGTGACATCCGGCTGTCAACCAAGGGACGTGTATACTGCTCAGCAGTTCGCTCCGTCCTTCTCTATGGCTCTGAAACATGGCCAATACTAGTTGAAGACATGAAAAGGTTGTCTGTTTTTGACCACAGATGTTTACGATCTCTTTCTCGCGTTAGGTGGTATAATAAGGTAAGTAGTGTTGACGTTAGGCGTAGAGTGTTGGGCAAAGAGGGAAAATCACTCGAAGAGGCTATAAAGTTACATAGATTGAGATGGTTACGTCACGTGCTGCGCATGCCTAACTATCGCCTCCCCCGACTTGCATTACTAGCTGATATAGGTGCAGGTTGGAAAAGGGTAAGTGGTGGCCAAACAAAAACATGGCATCAATCCATGATATCCTTGACTGTTAAACTAAGTCAGGTAGGGAGATGCAGACTTCCGGGTTGGGGCCCTCGGGACTCTAAGAATCAATGGCTGGAGACAATAGGTGACATGGCTCAAAATCGTTGTCAATGGCTTACTCAGATGTATTCAGTCTCTGTAATTTTTCATATTCCTTTCTACCATTACTCATTCTGTTTCACTCTTATACTTATCTAAATTCTATTGATTCTCTTCACTCATCTTCTTGTCTACCTTTGTGTGCTATTTGGAACGTGGCAACTCGAACTGCTGCACTTCGGTGCCAAGTTCTATGTTGAATGTAACTAACTAACTAACTAACAACTGGTTAAAAATATACAGAAGAGAAAATTAAGCGTAAACCTACACCTACTTTATAGCGTAAGCCTATTGTGGTACAGTGATAAGTGTAGCTAATTAAAAGTAATTAAAGGGAAACTACGAAACAACAGTAATATTCAATCAGTTCTATTGGGTTCAGAGACTTAGTGTGTCATAAAAAGCGATTCCAACAAGCTTCATACTTTCATCAACAATTGTCTTCGCTTTATACCGAACATCTAATGGCCAAAAATGATTAACAACATAAAACTCTGGCGAAACGCCAACCAAGAACCTACTACCAAATAAATATGCCAAAGAATGAAGAGATAGATCAGATATACACTGAGAAAACCGTTCAGAGACATTGCACGCCAAGTTCTAAAGTGGAACCTGGATGGAAAATGACGAGTTGGACATCAGTTCGAAGGTCACATGGAAGAGATGAAATCTTATGAGCACTGATGGAGCCAGCCTAAGATGACTGCAGAGAACAGCATGAAATGGAGATGTGCTGTTGAGACCTTAGGTTCAACTAGGAACCTAAAGTAATAATAATAAACTATCTGCCATTGATAACAACCTTTTAATTTTTGAGAGGAACAAGCTTAATGTAATTATTATAATGGAAGCTAGACAAAACACAGTTCTGATCTACAAATTATGAAATCGAAAAGAAAAATATCCCTAGAATCTTGTCCAAGATCTTTAACAAAACAAATGTTAGCAAACAACTATATCACAATGAACTGAACTGATTGGTTACAGGATTTCACCATGAATTGACATCGGTTAGAGGACCATTGGAAAAATTGCGAGTACCGGACAGCTGTTTACCCCTAGTTAGGCACTCTTCAGTAGTGCGCAACCGTCAGGGTTCGAGCCCAGGACCTTCCGGTCGTAAGGTGAGCTCGTAAACCGTTAAGTCCATGAATTCCAACTTCTGGCAATTCACGATATAGCACAACGACTAGCCACTGTCATTGGTGAGTGTCTGTCCTTAAACCCGACCTGCTGTACCCAACTGGTCACGACTTATGACGCAGGACTTCGCACATAAGTGCAGCAGTTTAACTCACCACACTCCATATATCATACAAAGGTTGAGGAAGAAAAATCAAAAGAACTATACGTACATCACGATACACTACGTCAAAAATTCAGTATAGTTAAAGGGCATAATTTTTAATCAAAACATTTTTGCTCAGTTTTGTTTCACATGTACGTTAAGAATTTAAACATTAACGATATTATAAGTGTAATTTAATTTGGGTACTAAACTAACCTTCTATAATTTCAGGTTTTTCAGTTGGAGAAACACTTGTATGCTGACTGTCCTGGTTTTCTGAAGATTTAGAGACACCAATAGTTTCTACGCAATTATCACATAGTTTTTGAGAATTAGAACAGATATCTGCATCTACTGACTTACTTTTAGGGCCTTCCATATTTTGACCCAAATGATTGTAAATTTGCCTACATACATGGGTTATAAAAAGTTCTCCCATGCACAAGACAAAAGACAAAGGTCCATAGAGATCTGGTGCATTTGGAGCTGTAGATAAGTCACATTTATCGGCCACCGGAGGCAAACAGTTAATAGAAGGATTGACCTGAAAGATGCATCAAAAGTCATTAAATATTGTAACCACTATCTGTCGAATTAATAAAAACAAAATGCAGCCTACTGGAAGTCACATTTTCAAATATTAGTGTAAGTTGTTTTACTTGACTACAGAAAATAAACTAGAGCGGAGAATCCTAGAATGTACAACTCTACTTAGCGTAAGGTTGAAAAGTGTGCTATATTCCACGAAGTTTGTAACACAAGTTTTGTATTCTTTAATTTTATGCACCAAGTCACAAAATTCTAAAAGGTGAACGAATACCAAGAAAAATTTGCGATTAGAGAAAGTTCGAATTGGTGAGTACAACCATAGAAAATGACTAAAAGTTCCAAAAAAGGCCTTATTCTTACACCTTCAGTCCCACGGGGATAAGATCAGCGAGATAAGACAACGCCTTAGGGATGCGGTAAAAAGAGCATTCAGTGCTGCTGAATTATGCTGTGTCTTCAAAACCACATCTAATTTATGTTCTGGAGTAAAACATAAACTGCCTAATTTCGCCTCTTCTGTTTGTATCTACTAATTCGACTGCTCCTGTGGAACCAGTTACATAGGTCGTACAAGTAGGTGTGTTTGTCGTCGGATTTCTGAACATCATCCTGTGTGGTTAAGTAAACGATAAAACAAAGTTCATTCATAGCGCTATTCTATCTCATCTTGTGGATACAGAACACAAGATTGATGTTGATGACAAGATTGATGCTGACGACCTCTCTGTCTCTATGCCTGTCAACTCTCAGTCAGACTGTTCCAAATTAAATAACTTTCTGTCGGAAATTAGTCAGTGGTCCTCTTCAAACGGTCTTAAGGTGAATCCGTCTAAATGTCAGGTAGTAAATTTCACTTTCAGACGAAAACGTGACCTACAACAACTAGCTAGCTCACATGGTCCCACTATCATTGACGGCATAGAGGTTGAAACTACATCTAATGTCAAGTACCTTGGACTGAGTATTTCCTCCGATCTTTCCTGGTCCTCTCACATCTTGCTAGTTACTAGAAAGATGTTTCGCTTAACGTTCTACGTTAGGAAGTTAAGGCAGTCTGGTATAAAGCAGTCTTTGCTTTCTCAGTTTGTCAACTCTTGTAATCTAACCATCCCTCTTTACTGCTCCCCATTAATCTTTCCTGGACTACTTAAGAAAGATTTTGCTTTGCTGCGTAGGGCACTAAAAGCTGTTACTAGGGCAAGTGAGATTTCGTTAAACCCACTGGTTAACACCATTGTGGATAGACATATAATGTCATGTAAGAAATTAACGAATACTATATTGTCAGACCACGAGCATCCTCTCTATACACAGCTCTCTCCTTGCATTTCATCTGGTAGTACTAGAAGCAACTATAGGAGGCTATTTGCTAGGACTACCAAGTACAAAAACTCCACAATACCTTATCTGGCACAGCTGTTACGTGATGAGAAATCCGTTAGGTATGACACGATCAACTTACTGCGGCACTCTAACAAATAGTTCCCGTTAGCTTTCGTTCTCCTTTCTTTGTTACTATTATATTGTTGCTCGCATATTCTATTACACACTAATTTTATATTTCATATCCTGTGGTGCATTGTTAAAAATTTGAATGCAATGCTGTTCTTTTTCATTTCTTTTATTTATCTTTTTTTCTTTTTGTTGTTGTTGCTTTTTATTTTTAAAATCTTATAAAATTTATGAGGTAATTAGATGTAATATTGTAATGCACGCTGAAACTTCCATACCTGTACCACAAATACTGTTTGGAATAAAGCTATTATTATTATTATTAAAGATGTTAAATGAAGATATTAATCCTTATTTTGGCGCGAAATTTGTGTTTTTTAGATATTTTCAGAGATAAGTGAACTAGCCATATTTGAAAGGTGTTCTTTGAATCGTACGAAAAGAGCTACTCATTACATGTTCTAGCAGAAAATGTAAATATTCTTATTGAATGCGATGCTATAAACAGTTTAGACAGGTGAGAACTGCAGAAAATAATAAAGTAATAGTCGCGAGAGAAAAGTTAATATTAAGTTTAGTGAATACTAAACATGATATCATCAAATCGATGTGCACCGTGGTGGCGAGCTACCTAGAGTGGTGGCCATATTGCAAACCTGACTGATAGAATTCAGTCTGCACCAAAGAAAGGACTAGACACGTCACACTAGTTACTAGTGTCCAATCAAAATAATCAAGTTTCCTTTTCATTGTTCAGTCTGTAATAAAGATGTTTACCACCTTGGATAAAGCAGGTAAGTAAATCGACAAAATTATAAGCCCACATCGCCTGAAGTGACCACATGTATTACGCATACTTATGTCTTGATGTAGCATACTGCGATAATTAGGGTCAATTGGGGAAATAGTGACGAGTAGTTATACCAAGACGTGGTATCAGTCCATGACGTGACAGAGTATTCGTTTGAGATGTTGGAGGGGACGAAGATAGCATGGTTGAGATATTTGTGAATTCCAAGTGATGAATACTTTGAAATTTCAATAATCGTAACTTATCCATAATGTAAGGATTATACCATCAGAGTTATTTCGGATACAAATTCAACGGGAAATTTTAATTTTTGCTTATTTCTGACATACCTGGCCGCTATTTTCGTCCTCATCAGTATCCAAACTGAAAGAACCCACAGAACTTTCGATTTCCTGAGCATGATTAGGTTCATTTGAAGATTCCTTTACTTCTCCTTCCGACTTATTAGGATCATTCTGCCGTTTGGACTGACTTGTGTATTCATAAATGAGTATGGAAATAAGTAACATTCTGATAAAAATTGGTCCAGTCAACTGGTCTGATGCTTCGTCTGCATGAACCGAATAACTTTGCTGACCATCATCTCCCTTTGAACTTTTGCAGTCAGTATGCTCTTGACTGAAAACACTTTCAGATCTTATTGTCAAATGGTCAGTCAGTAACAAAGATGAGTGTAGTTCTGCGAGTGTATCTTGAAAAATGTTCTCTAGTGCTGGATCCCTGGATCTTACAAAAAATACGAAAAGTACAACTTTAGTTTATTTAATCGAAACCTCTTAATCTTAAGAATTCATAATATTTGTGTAGTTGAACGTGCAAATTAAAGTAATGAGGGGTAGCAATGAGAAAATGAACAGTCTAACTAATTAATATGTTTCCCAAAACCTATTTGCATTTACACATACAGGGAGAGAGTAAAGAGCTACGCGTACTGTATGAGGGCTGATAATACTACGTGACTGTCCAAAGATCGGTAGTTGTTGGGTATAGAACATGTTTAGAGTTCTGTCTTATGATTCCAAAGATCTGTCATTCGAAAATGACATGAACTATGTGCATTTCGTACGTTGGTTGAATGGGAATTTCCTCATTCGGTAAGGGCACCATACAAATAATACTGTTTTATGAGTCTCCAGACAGTAGATGTTACGAATTCCCCGGAATAATTTGAGCGCCGAGTCAGATTGAATCATTATACGAGTTGATCACGGACTGATATCAGTTAGAGAACCATTGAAAACCAGGGAGTACTGGACAGCTGCTGTTTCATCCTAGTTTGGGAATCATCGGCAGTACGCACCCACTGGGATAGTAGGAGTAAAAATTCTGACATGAAAAGACGATACGAGTATACCGGGGACCTTTTACCTGTTGCATAACTTCTTCGTTAATAACAAGTTTTATTGGGAAAATGGTTACATACTGAAGAATCTCAATATAGATTCGATTTTAGTTCGAACTTACTTTCTCAGTAACGACAGAAAACCAACTCTTAACATATTCGGTATGTGAAACAATGGATACTAGATTTAATTATTCTCAGTGGGGACATTATTATTCACTGGAGAGTGTAGATACATCCAGTTGACGAGTTCTAAATAGGACGAAGCGTGCATTTCGAATCTCACAGCTAGCCTTCATCAGTCAAATAACTTCTTGACATATTTCAAATGACTGCTTTTTTGTAATGCCCACTAACATCTTGATTTTAGTTTTCCTGACATATTTATATCATTATTTTAAACTACTTGATCTCTTTTTGTCACTTTTTTAAAGTATGATAATAATACTAAATGCTGGTTACTTGCTGGATAACCAGTGGTTCTACTGCTAACATTTCTCAATTTAAATATGAAAGACAATAATTTTAATGTGGCTTCCCATAAGTCGACTTTTAGTAGATCCAAAGATAAAGACAGCAATAATCTCTGTTAAATGTTAAATTATCTTTGGATATATAATAACAAAAAAAGAGAGACATACTCGGCAGGCTTTAGAAATTGTTGAATCAAATAGATGAATTTTATAATAGTCTTCCGAAAGTCTTTCGGTCTGAAAAGTTAAGAAAAAGCACACGTATTAGCTAGAGAAAAAATGTACTATCTTATGAATTAACTGAAGCCATCAATTTAAAATATGTTATTAGGTGAAGCAGATGATTCAAAAATATGAAGACCGACATGAATTCCCGTAAGTTCGAGAAGTGAAACATTTCAAAAGCAGTCCGGACTATCAATTTTGCTAACCTAGAGGGCAGACAAAATTTTGCACAGTTACACAGGAATAATTCACACAATGTTTAGGAAATGGAATATATGAAAGGGATAATACATAACATGAAGCTTCCTGCTAAATTGAAGCCACAGAGCGCCGATAGGGGTAGTAGATGAAACGAAATCGCTGAGAAATTTCGGTGACTAATACTGCAGTAGTTATTTAGTTACTCCTAGGGGGTATTACTTCTGTTGTGTAAGAAAGCTTGGTAGCTTGAACTAATACTTTACTGCTACACATTACTTGTATTGTCTATAACATGTCTAGCACACATTATTCTAATACATAAAACATACCTGAAATAAGAAGGATATCCTATGCGTGACGACTTTTCTCGGGTAATTCTACCATAACGTATCTCATTTTTAGCCAATACTGTTACAAGATTTCCTTTAGCACCTTCAAACGGAGAATAGGATGTCAAACAACGTAAATAGTGGAAAATAGCATTCAAGCCGTAGCAACGTCCAACATCCAGGATCCCCAACTGGTTGTGAGGCGAACCTGATGGAAAATGAATCAAGAAATGTACAGAATATATATATATATATATCAGTCAAAATAAAAACTAGAGACGATGCAGATGATTATGTGAAATAAATCACTTTTATAATATCATATTCCGAATAATACAATCGTTGGCTGAATTCCTGTTAAACAATAGGCTATTCAGATAATCAAATATGCACTTGTGGGGTCAAGAGCAATATAATTGTGCAGTTTTTTGTTAGATGTTAAAGATGCAACAATTGTACATAACTTTTTTAAAACGATTCGTGGTAAAATATGCGCTAATTTGGAATGCAATCTCAAATACAGTGTACTGCTTTTCGCTGCGTTTTCTCACTGTTCCGTACTGTCTACTTGCTTCCTTTGGATTTTGCAGGAACCTCTCATCCTCATCTGAAGACTATTCTACAACCGGTGCACAGCTTCTACTAGTAGACACGAATCCAGCAGTGAACGCTTCTTTGGATTATACTAATAATTTGTAGCAGCGGTCTTTAACTGTTATGTAACTCGTTAACTGTATTTCTTATAATATACTGTTACACTATCATTTCACTAACTTGAATTTTTATTCTAATATTTGTACGGTTACTGAACTCGCTATTAAGTTCTCTACACACCGATGTAAGCCAAAACTCACCATTTAGACAAACAGAAGGTAACAAAATGTTTACTTTTCAATGGCTCTGTTCTAGTGCATGCATGTATGGCAACTAAAATACAGTAGGTATTTTGTCAATCTAATGGTTGTAGATTTGTTAACAAATATGAGTAAACCTTAACGTGCCGAAGGAGTGATAATTAGCCAAGAATACTAGTTCAACAATTGAAGATTAGAAATATTTGTGGAGATTACAACGGGCGGTTGCGTAATCAGTGATCAATACGTTGAAAAATAAGGATGAATGAATAACCGAATTACCAAAATGAAGTATGTAAGAAAAATTAAGGGTGAAGTAACCAAATTATTGAAATGGTAATGAATAAAATATAAGTGAACATATAGTATACAAACCTCACCCAGACTACTAGCTCACTAGTTTTCTAGCCGGTCCCAAGCCCGGATAAAGAGGGAGGGTTGGGGCGTGGTGCTAGCAACTCCACCCCCAAAACTTAACCAAATCGCTACAGAAACTTCAACGCACAAATATATTAAAAATTCTAAAAATATAAACAATGACCTTAATTTTCGCTGGAATCGGGGAAGTGAAATGACGCAGGCTGGTGAAAGCCTTCGGGAAGCCAGTCAGCCGATGTGCTTTCTTTCGATGAAAGCAAAAATAAGGATGGGGACGTGGAATATTCGTACAATGTACGAAGCTGGAAGGCTGCTCAGGTAGCCGCAGAAATGAGGAGATATAAAATAGAAGTGTTCAGAATCTGCGAGAGCAGATGGAACGGATGTGGAAGGAGCCAACTACCAATTGGAGAGACAATAATATACTCCGGTCACCCAGAGGACAATGACGGGCACACTGAGGGAGTAGCCATCATGATGTCACCAGCAGCAGCGAAAGCTGTCATGCAGTGGGAACCAATCTCCTCCAGGATAATGACAGCCAGGTTCAACTCAAAAGGAAGGAAGGTTACAATCATCCAATGTTATGCGCCTACAAACGTCTCAGAACAAGAGAAGAAGGAGGCCTTCTACAGACAACTACAAGCAGTAGTGGACAACGTCCCAAATGGCGACATCTTTTTTATTCTATCATTAATATATCGTTGTCGCCACTTCCATCAATCCATAATTATAATCTTACACCCATATTTTTAATGACGCTAATATTGATGCACATCTGCTGTTAATTATTTTCCCCTAAGTAAAGTTAAGAGAAAATTAGACGCAGTATTGTACTATATTCCGGGAATCTCATACTGTCAAGTATACTACTTGGAATAAAGCCATTATTATTGTAAAGTATGGTTAAAAGGAGGAATCTGCTATTTATTTACACCAAGCCGCATATGATAATGATTCACTGTTGAAATCGGTTGGTACGAAATACTGAATGTCTAATTACATGACTGCACACAATCGTAAACCAGTTAAAACAAACAACAAATATGCCCTGTTAGCGTAAAAATGTTCATCAATCTTAATTTATAAATTCCTCTTGAAATCTGACCAGTTATTGTGACAGGCTTTGAAGTGAAATGGGTCGTAAATTAGTGCTTATGAAACAGACTTCACAGAGGGAAACTGATTGAAACCTTTAGTTACCGACCTGTTTTTCAACTAAATGAGGTGATTAGATACCATAGAACCTAGTAGTACGAGTCCATTTCATTAATGGAATAGCACTACGAATAATCAGACCTGCATAGATCCTAGCATTTAAATCAACGATAAAATAACGAAGAATAAACCAGTAAAACGTTGACTGGAAAATAGAAAGCTAGAATCATAGCTTCGACTACTCTGTAAAAGAAGTTGCATTTAGTGGAGACATTCGCTGAAGAAATTAAACACTTAAATGTTTTCAATGTACTATGGGTATTTTGCAACAGTGAATATTTTGGTACTTACCTATGAGGGGATCAAAATAAAAAGCTGCTTTGTAGTATCGATAGGCAAGTTGTTTGGCGTTTGCATCTCCCAAGTCAATTAAATAGCGAACTGAATGTGTTATGAACATATAAATGACATACAAAGATCTCCAATATTTGTCAGGCACTTATGTATCAGCTTGTTAACGACAGTTTTATTCTCCGTAGAGAGTTCCGGTTTGGCTTCAAACTCAAAAACCAGTCCTCGAGAAACATATAATGGACAAATACAACTTACCACAGTAAAAAGGGATGTGAAAAACTATTGAGACCCACCCACATATATCAGGTAGGTGCGTTTCACCAAGTTCATTCTGTACAGCTAGAACCAATGACTGGTAATACCCAATCGCACTGAAAATGTGTACAACGAGAGATTCCTCAAACAAAGAAACGCGGTCTTGATGATCATTATCCTGATAATTACAATATTTTTAAATTATTTAGTCACCTTAACATAGAGTTTATACAGAAAGATAGGTTCATAAAAAACTTTCCGCCAGATAAGTTCTTCCGATCGCCGCGAATTTCCTCCCAAATCTATGAACATGAGCCTATGCAATGTTTCTTTCAGCCTATACAAATGTGGAAATGAAAAAATAGATCTAACCTTAGTCGGTGACCATAAGCATCATAACTGAAAACTGTTTTAATTGCTTTGCCACCATGATAAATTGCGTCCAACTTTTTAATTGCCACATATGCTGCTCTATACTTATTGTAATATACTGAAAAGTCCCCTACCTCCATAGTGCTTTAGATTTGTCAGTATTATCACCTGACATCGTTACGCCACACTCAAAATAACCGGTGGGTTTCAATATCCAATATCTTTTTTACCAGCTAGTATAAACCAATTTGAGTTCTTTGTGCTCGCCTCTTGATTGTGAAGTATAGGTTCCTGATCTTCAGTAAACTTCTGCGTAGCTCGTCCCGCCACTCGACTGTTGTAGCTATGGTTGACTCCTAAAAGAGTAATGCTGGTATTAATTAAATGTGGTTTGTAGTATGGGTGTGTTAAGACTGTTACTACTGTGAATCGAGTTGATCCTTTCACCAGTTAGTCCTCCGGTATCGTCGTCAAAAGAAAAGAGATGATAATAAAATTAATGGTAGATATAATTAGTGAAGTTGTTCAGACTTACAGACAGAAAAAGAATTAAAGAAAACGTAACAGCAGTCAGCTGATTAAATTTGAAGAATAACATGATTGTCCAGCCTTCGATTAAAGGTGTCCACAGACAGTGCCATGGCTACATCTGCCGGCAATGAGTTCCAGGGACGGCAAACCCGTAGTAACCACCTTCTAACACCTACTCGTACTTATTCAAATGTATAGATCGCTCTACTCGTTGACCGGAGGCTATCCCTTTTTTCGACACAACAGCCGAACCAATTCGCCGACCATTCACGAAGAGATATGTCGCACAGTTTTTCGCCCTTCTACGGTGACAACAGACCGTGGGCAACAATTTGAGTCTGTAGTTTTCAAAAGCTTTTGGAACTATTACGATGCAACTGTATATGAACTACAGCTTACCACCCAGCAGCTGGCAGACTAGTAGAGCTGTTTCATCAGCGACTTAAGCTTGTCTAATGGCCACTAACAAGGGCAAATTGACAGATTCTCTTTCCCTAACCCTTCTTAGCATCCTTCCTATTCTTAAATTATATATTCAATGCACCGCAGGAGATCTGATTTACGGAACCACACCCCGTTTACTTGGTGAACTAGTTTCTTCAGAAGGTGCCAAACTATTTGTTTCTGATGCTCGTATTCACGCTCAGCGTCTAACACATTTTATGTATCAACTGCGAACAACTCCAACACGTTCACAAAACAGAAAAGTGCATCTAGATGCCAGACTTCAAGACTGCACCAACGTTTCTGTGCATTGCGACGCTGTGCGTAAAACCTTGCAAGCTCTTCACGAAGGACCTTACGAATTCATCAGTAGGAAAGAAAAATTTTCGTATTGACCTAGCAGAACGCCGGAATGCCATCAGCGTTTATCGACTAAAAGCAGCTTGTATTGAGGGTGAACCACTAACCTCTGCGTCACCTACACCAGGAAACTCCTTCAACCCAAGCCCAACCCAGACTAAAATACCATAGGACTTCCTATACCTCCCAATACCGCATCTGACTACACTAGTAAAATGCCTTTAACACTAACTTGTCGGCGAGGTATATTGACCTTAACGGTGCTCAAACCTTGTCAACTAAGTCATTCTGATCTATTAGTTAACTGTTGTATTCCTCATTTGGTGTAACCCTAATGAAGGATATCCATACATAGGGTTTTTTACTCACCTTTCATATTGTGTCGTTGATAAACTGATAAAATAGAAATTCAAGATTTTCACAGGATGAAGGTTACATGAGGATTTCAGATACTCAGTTGGACTAACAAAGTGATTGAGAGTTGTTTACAGCTATACCTAGTCTTATGTACACTAAGTAGGAGAAAGAAAGGAATTTCGGCATGGCGATGGAGATAATAGTACTAATATCCTCATTTCTGTTGTTTATAAAAAATTCCGATCCATAATTTAATAAAAGCAGAACAAGTAGGTCTGCGAACAGTCTCTCTTCTGTGAAATCATTTTCTGTAGCTGTACAATCCCATTTGTATGCAATTACCTAACGAAAGAGGATAGTAGCGATAGTGTTGGGTTCCCACGGACAAAGTTATTAATATCAGTTAATTCATAAAATTAGTTGAATTTGTGTACTAGATTTACGTATCAAAACATGTAATATAATGAATGCGCTGCAATCTGCATTCACATGGAACTGTCATTATTCTTTTGGGTTCTGACATGAACATAGGGCTTCAGCAACACGTCCCCACTTTGTTCTATTCTGCTGTCTTCTTCAGCAAGTCCCATGATTGCCCAAAATCATTTATCTCCTCCTTGCCACAAGATCTCATCCGTTTCACCTTCGCACTGGCTTCCCATTGGGTATCTACTCGAGAGATGGCCTGGCACGCGATGGCATTTGACCGCCTCTCCAACGTGCAACCGATCCACCCCCACTTTCTCCTACACATTTGTTAAGCAATCAGCTCTTCGTTGGCTTGTTACAAGCAAGAGTATCTTGTTACTAATTCTTTCTAGCCAGCCATTCAATCTTCAGTATGGAGGGAAGGCAGCTGTTGATGAAATCTACAACCTGTTGGAAATCCTTTACGTGACACACAGTACAAGTTTCTAATCCGTATAGAAGAACCGACTTGACATTGGTGTTGAAAATGCGAATCTTGTCCCTTATTCTGAGTGTAGAAGGTTCCAAAACTGGTTTCAGGTTGATGAAGGTGTCTCTTGCCTTCCCGATTCTGACTTTGACATTTTCGTCCGTTCCGCCTGTAGCTGAAACGATGCTTCCCAGATAAGTGAAGGAGGTAACCTCTGTTAAATTTCTCCCATTGATGGTGATTGGTGCTGGTTGCTGTTGCTGTTGATTGGTTATCTTCATCACCTCCGTCTTCTCTGTGTTCACCCACAGTCCTGTCTTCTCTGCTCGCTTCTTCAGCCGGTTTGTTAGTTTTCGCCTGCAAGTCCTCGAGTTTGTATGATACTAAACATGATTCATCTGCGAAATCCAGATCTTCTAGAGTCTTCTTATCGGTGGTCCAGCGTATTCTTGTGGGAATCTTCTCCTATATGCAATTTATGCCATTAGATGTGAGTTCATTGACCTTTCAAACGACTAGTAAACAAAGTAAAAGCGGCAGAAATAAATTTCATCAAAATTCCACCGACAAACCTATGACTACGAAACTTTCAGGCGCCTCCAATTCAGCTCAAAATTGATAGAATCAGTTCACGCCGTCGCGCTAATCAGGCTCATGCCGTGATGACGCAGGTAGATGACATCACATCATAGACAGAGGGAGTGCGGAAAGACCTGTATTTCACTTCATTCAGATTGTGCAGGACGGCGAAGGTGATTATTTATTGTGTTCACCGCACCAGTTGTAATTACATTTTACTGGCAAACAAGAATCTGTTTAACAACCGGCAAAAGAACACTTGTAACTTCAGTTCCAAATAGGTAGTTAACTTATAAGTTTGTCGGGAAATATCACTGTTTAGAACCACTGTGAACGCAATGAAATTGGTGAAACTAATTCTAATGTTGTTACCAGAGTTGGTTATAACCAGGTCATCTAACATTAAAAAAAAAATGTACGGGTTTAAGGCCATAAGTTGGAACTGCTTTTAGGCTCCATGTCAACTCAGACTGACGACCAGCGTCACGCATACTGTGTCCCGTGTGTGACAACGGGTGATGCAGTAGCAGCACTGATTTGGGCAAACGAAGCTGACCGATTTCGTGACAGCAAGCACTGTCAGGTTCCCCTACTGGTGGTATTTCCCACGTTGCATCTAGTGGCAGTTAACTATGAGTTTCTGAACACCTTGAGCAACATCCGGTAACCATGGTATGAAAATATAATTGACTGTGTTTTCGACTTATATTTAGGATTTTCTTATTCAAAAGCAATAATGGGATCCCATTAAACACTGAAATTCCTATTTTAGCAGAGCTGAAGGAGTTGAGAAGGATAATTTAACTTCTGAGGGTCAACCGAAAGTTTAAAATTATTCTACCGCAAGTGAGGGCCAAAAAATCAGAAGTGTCAAGATATGAGCAATATGCACACTTTCTTAGTGGAGATTTACAACAAAAAGACTGGTTGCCTCCTGATTGTGCAATGACAGCTTTTTACTATCATAGTTATCTTAAAATTATCTTCACCTTGTCATGCAGCGGTTTCTCACTTGCCAAAACGCTCCCCAAGCATTAACTGGGTGGCATCTATCGATCACCAGCCTGCGGAGCAGAGCAAAACCAGCTACTGCACAGCACCATCACAGGGATACGGGACTTGGGCTGTGACTAAATCACCACAACTGGGGATTTCAATGCCCCATCACCGAACCTTGCTTTGGGGTACGCCCAGGGAAAATTCGGTCGAAATCTGCTACAAACCATTAAAAGTACAGGACTGACTGGAAGTGTTGGAGACGACACTAGATGGGGTCCTAGTGAATAGTCACCGAAACTAGACTACATTATAACTAGTGACCAACTACTTGTCGAAAAGGTTCAGATCAAGACTCCTCTAGGAAGTGGTGACCATGCAGTCACAAGTTTCGATCTCGTTCTCCGTGAGCATTTGCAGTGTGACGTTACGCGACCACATTTGTGCTATTACAAGGAGGACTTTGCTGAAACAAGGAGGCTTTTGTCCGATTCAGACTGGCCCTTAGCATGGGATGAGCTATCTGTGAATGAACACTGGGAAGTGGCTAAAAGTATTATTCACACAGCATTCTTGGATACCGTCCCTCTAGTCACAACACAGCTGCAAATAAGGTCCTCATGGCCGAAGAGAGGTACGCAACGTATTCTGCAAGCAAAGTGGAAGGCTTGGTCCACATAGCGAATATCCAAGAGTCAGACTAATCACGATGCTCACCTGGAACTCAGGAACCAGTGCAATGCGAGGGTCAGGAGTGACAGGAGGTCATTCCAGGCAAACCTTGCCCAAAATCTCCTAGCAAACCCCAAAAGCTTTTATCGATTCATGTCGGAAAGAAAACCAACCAACCAGGGGGCATGTGCCTTAGTAGGTACCAACGGTCAATATCTCACTAGTCTGGAGATGGCCGAAACATTCAGTTTAGCCCTCACCAAACAGCTAAACAGCAATGTGGGTATTACCGGTACGGACCAAAATGGGGACACTACTATTTCACTGGAGGAAGACCTAATGGCTACTCCACAAATAAACCCGGCAATAGTACTAAGTAAGCTACAGCGACTCACACCTGGGAAGTCCCCCGGTTGTGACGACATCAGGCCATCTGTTCTGA
The DNA here is from genome assembly GCA_944472155.2 of Trichobilharzia szidati. Taxonomy (NCBI): domain Eukaryota; kingdom Metazoa; phylum Platyhelminthes; class Trematoda; order Strigeidida; family Schistosomatidae; genus Trichobilharzia; species Trichobilharzia szidati. Next base: position 65,834,805 of record OX235274.1, on the reverse strand, counting down.
AACAGTGCGCCGAAGCTCTCTGTAGGCCCTTATGGGACTTGTTTTAACACTCGATGAATTCGGGGAAGCTGCCAAGGGAGTGGAAAAGAGCCATCCTTTCTCCGATCTTCATGGATGGGCATAGATAAAATGCCACTAGTTATAGACCAGTAGCTCTACTCCCAGTGGTATCAAAAGTACTGGAAAGTGTTATTGATGATTAAATCAGGGATTAACTTGATAGGTCTAATATACTCCATGAAGCACAACATGGTTTCAGGAAAGGCAGATCCTGGGTAACAAACCTACTATCAGCTTGGGACGATTGGACATTATGCTGGAATATGAATGTTCCACTCCATGTGGTCTTCCTAGACATTGAGAAGGCATCTGACACACTTCCTCATGACCTTCTCTTACACAAAATAAGTCAGGCGGATATAGGTAAGCCACTTATGTCATGGTTGGAAGAATACCTGACTGAAAGGCAATTTTGCACTAAGGTCAGTCAAGTTCGATCATCTTGGCACAGCTCGTCATCAGGAGTGTCGCAGAGTTCTGTCCTAGGACCACTGGTGTTTTTGATTTTTATCAGTGATCTGCCATGCCGTCTAAGCTGCCCGACTCTTCCATACACTGACGACGTAAAGATACGGAGGGTGACAAAGAGTCCGGATGACTCAGTTAAACTGCAGGAAGATCTATAGCTTCTGGAAGACTGGGCGGTGGCCAGTGGCATGATTTAAAACCTGAAAAAGTGCAAGGTAGTGAAATTACGCATCTGTAGACTTCAGAACGCAAGTTGAAACCCTATGCAATGAAAGCTCGTCCTTCACAACGTCGGAGCGCGACTTAGGTATCGTTCTAACGGAAAAAATGGACACAAGCGTAAATTACACGGGCGATCGATGTAGGGCATTTGCAGTCATACACTTTGCACATAGACAGTTAGGTGCATTCACTCCTGAGCTCTTTCTAAGGTTGTACAAAATATGTGTCAGACAACACCTTGAAGTGCACAATATTACTGCGCCCTCACTGCTTAAAAGAGACGCCAACCTATTGGAAAGAGGCCAAAAGACGGGCGACAGAAAGAGTGGTTGGTCTCCGAAATAAACCGTATGATGAAAGGCTAAAGAAATTAGGCCTATTCACACTTAGATACCGTCAGCTTAGAGAGGGTTTGATTACTGCGTACAAGATAAATGACCAGAATCACCCAAACAAAGGTGTTCTGCCATTGAGTAGGTATCGGCTTCCTTGTGGAAATCTCAGAAAGATAGCTTACCAAAGGGTAAAGACTCGAGTACACTCCTACTTCTTTTCAATGAGGGTTTGCCGTCCCTGGAACTCATTACCGGCAGATTTAGCTGCAAGACCGTCCCTGGAGTGCTTGATAGCTGGATATTCATGCAGTGACACATATACAGCGTCCACGTGGTGCGTCCCCTTAAAATCTCATACACAATTGATGGGTAGACATCTAAAATCATCGTTCTACTTCTTAACACTCTCTTGTCTTACTCTCCTGACTTCCTCAACCACTACATCCCTTACACTATTACTATGGGTATGTATATATCCATATCCCATGAACCGCCTGCTTTTACGTTATCTTTCTTTTTCTTTTGGCTTATATAACTTAGGCTGGTTATATCCTCCAGTGTGACTACCTCTTTTCTTTTGCCGACGACAACGAATGACTAACTGGCGAAAGGATCAACTCCACAGTAGCAACACGGTTTTAACACACCGCATACTGCAAACTATTTATAATTAATCCCAGCACCACTCTTTTTGCAGACAACTATAGCACCGACAGTCGAGTGGCGGGACGAACCAGAGAGGAGTTTATCGAAGACTGTGAACCTTTGCTTCACAGCCAGGAAGTAATCAAAGAGAAGTCAGAATGGTTTACACTAACTCGTAAAAACCATATTGGATATTGGACAAATGACTAACCTAAAATGTGAAGCAATCATCAGAATTGTTTGCAAGGCACAGTGACTTCCAGAACAACAGTGTTGTCACTACTGGCTTAATATGGCTTGCCGAGAAAGTTCTCAGCAATAAATTCGAAAGCGTATTTTTGTTCAAGCACTATCTATTAGATGTTGTATGGTAAGTTAACTTTTGACGATGATTTAAACCTGAAGGTCGTGTAACGTGAATTCGCTAGCATGTGTTGGAAGGAATCATCTTTGTTGTGCGTGAAGTGTGTATTATTGTGTTTGAATGTCATATTCATCCTTGTCGGTTTATCATCGATTGCCGTTGCTTGCTGGGTTTTATTTTGGCCGCAAATGTTTGTAGATATAATAGGCCCTCATCTGTTGCGGACTTCGGCATATTCGACAATATCTATTGGTGGCGTGATTCTATTGCTTTCGGTTTTAGGATGTGCTGGAACTGCATTTGAAAATCGCTGCATTCTGGTCACGGTAAATATGAATTTTTCAAAATTATTGTATCATAGTTCTTCACGCTACTCTGTGGCCTATTCATGGCTTGTCTAGTAATTGGAACGCTAGCAACTGTATTTAGAGGAGATGTAAGTATTTTGCTTAAAAAATAAAGCCATGGAATATACGTGCATGTCATACTTATATACGTCAGTTTGATAGATGTTTGCCTATGACTTGCCATTCATGCATTTTTGGGGTCATATGCAATGAGTAACTTGTGAACAATTTTAGATTTCGCTTTAGCTGAGTAACTAGCGCATAAACTTTCTAACAGTGATGAGTATTATAGACCAATGAATTTGAAGAAGCCAACACACTGCATTTAATTGTGTCTATTTTTCTATCACGTGCTTTGTAATTCATAAATACGCTAGTTAAAAGAATAAATACCACAGATGAATGACTACGAATCAACTAATCAGATTGCTCAGAATTACAAACAAACCCCTTACTGTCTTCACTGCAAATTTCTCCCTGATTCAGGGTTAGGGTAGGATTAACTGGTGAAAGGATCAACTCCGTTCACAGTAGTAAAAAAGTTTTAACACACAGCATACTACAAACAACATATAATTAATCCCAGCACTACTCTTTTTGGAGTCAACCAAAGCCACGACATTCAAGTGGCGGGACGAACTACGCAGAAGTTTACCGAACACTAGGAACCTTTACCTCGAAATTAAGAAGCAAGCACAAAGAAATCAAATTGCTTTATGCTACCTCGTAAAAACGATATTGGATATTGGGTATTGAAGGTAGGATTAGGATTAGCAATATGGTTAATGTTAAGATGAATCTTGCAGCAAATACTCTGTGTGGCGTCCACTTTAAATACTTAGATCATTGGGTTATTTTCATCTTAAAGTCGATTACTGAGGCGAATTGCTGGGCCCTATTACTGTCATTCACATAATTCCTGTTGGAGGATTTTAGGCATATCTAAAAACGGATTAGAACAGTATGTGTCTGTAACCACTCCTGTAAAACTCTGATACTGTTTTTGCAGCATGTCAGAGAAATACAGCATGTATAATTCATTTTTATTATACATGTGTCCTGTAAAGATAATTTTTATTCTATAAATGCCATATTTTACCTAAAAGAATATGATTAGTTGGTTCAAGGTCATTTAACTGTGGTGTCTGTTCCTTGCTGTTCCTCTAAATCATGTAACCACAACATACTCGATGTCTGTTTAGAAAATATAACATGGATTCAGGACAGCGATAAGGTAGCAAACCAGTGTAATGGTTTCTTTTCTAGTAGACGTATTTATGTGTGATTTCGATTTCTTCCTGTAGTTTTTGTCTTCAGCTTTTTTTCGGAAATGGAGAATGTTAGGTCTGATTACATGCAGACAAAAAATGGCTCTACATTACAGAACGCTATTGAGACTGCATAACATTCAAGAATCGTCTTGAGAATATTCACAGAACTTCCTAAGTTCTACGACTGCTATAAATGATGAAATTGTCCTAGCTAGCGGTAGCCTTAGGAAGACTGACAGCTCGAGACAAAAACTCACAAAACTTAATTTAGAAGCACTTTGTTTCGTTTTCCCGAAGACATCAGTAGTCGACAAAGAATAACTAAAGTGTGCATTACGAAGTACGAGTTATAGTTCAGGAACATAAAATGTGTTTTGTGATTTAATATCAGAGTTAAGGAACACTATATTACAAGCCTTCAGTTCAGATAATATATACAAAAGTTGAAGTGTACAAAACTGTTAAGGGATTCATTTAAATTATATACGAATTGGTAATTATTTTTTAGTATAAAGCCTTAGTCCTTTGAAATGCTGTCGTATTCAGACAGAGGTATTGTGAATATGACAAGTGTGAAAATGTGCGATTAATCAGCTATAGTAAATTCACTGAGAGCAAAAATCACTACACACAAGGGTGATTTCCAAAAATAACTTACCTCTGCTAGTCTTTATACAAAATAGTTAGCACGAAAATCGAAAATAGTGTGGGTATCTCCAAACTAGTTGCAAGTGCTTCAGAGTGAGTGACAAGAATGACTTAAGTTGAAGACTAACGATAGCATAAAAGTAGGCAAGTGAAGGAATTGTTTATGTTTTGAGTGGCAGCATACACCGTTGAAGATACACTTAGGTCCAAATAATATTTTCATAAATAATTATTCATTTTTAGCTTATCATACTCATGGTTAATCGAATGAGTGTTGCTGTACAGCAAGACTATGGAAGTTCTGAGTTTTGGACAGAGCTGCTGGATCTTTTCCAGACAAGGGTGAGTTCCACCTACTGTTCATACGCAGTTCCACCTTATTTGCTTTATAAATTGAATGCAAACATTATTGATTTTAATGCTAATTTACACGAGAGGGTAAGTGAAGATATAAGGATGCTTGACATTATTATATTATTTCAACTACTAAGAAAGTGTTGTCAACATATTTTTTATGTGACTAGTCAAAAAAACATAATGTGAATCGGAATACATTATTCCTAAGCATTAATGTGTACGATAACTTTTAAGCAGAATTCTGGCAAATTCTTCTGTGGAAAAATTGAATGGCTGAAGAATTCATTAGGTTAAAAAGAGTAGAAATGGGAATATGAATGACTTTTGCAAGTTGAAGTTTAAATTGAGGGTTTTATATTTTGCTATCAATGCACGCATAGAATATGTCTCTGCAAAATAAAACTGAGTTCTGCCATTACATTAGACGTGATGGAATAGCTGTCAAATTATAGAGATGTGTAAACTGACTTTATACCTTCACCGTTCTTTAATTAATCATACCTTCTGCAATAAACCTCTTTCAATGGCAGTTTCATTGCATTCCCTTCGTTTAGCATAATATTTGCTTCTTATGAAGTATGTGAACCAGAATTGCTGCACTTTTATGCAAAGTTTTTGCACTAAAAATCCAATCCAATTCCTCTCAGTGAACTTTTTGTGTAACTATTCTATAAGCAGAATTTTTATTTATTTAATGATATGAGTCTTAATGCCTACCAGTGTTCGAAGTTTCAGTTACTTGGCACTGGCGTTCCGTGTACCAGGTAATGGATTAAATTTATCGAATGAAGACTAATAATGATACAAAAATGCTTAGGCTAGAGAGGGATTCGAAACTCGCACTGGTTGAATTTCAGCAGTGAAACCAAAGAAGCTAAAGAGTAGTAAGAATTAAGGCATAAAATAAAATAATCTCTTGTTTCTTTTACCTATAGGGAAATGATTCAAGATCTCCTCATAACTGTTATGTTCTACTCCTTTTTTATGACAGACCATTTTGACTGAATTGATTAATTCTTATTTTTAGAATATATTCCATTAGACCTTTTCGTAGATGAGGATTAATCGACGAAGTATCCCAACATTAAGCGGCCAAATGAGATACAGATATATAAAAATGAGTATCAATTGAAAGTCATCGGGGATAAAGAGTGAACAGATTTTTAGAGAATAAAAACAAGCAAAGACTTTTAACAAAAAAGTAACATGTTTATGCTTTATGTGCATCATGGTGTCGCATATATTTAAAAACCGCCTAAATTAACACTCTCTTCCAACCAGTTTATCGCTTAACATAAAGAAACAAAATCAATTATGTTTGCTACTCATTATAACCCAAAAATATGTCAAAATATTAAGTTTAGACTTAGTTTAAAGATATACAGATTATGCTTGACTAGAACAAGAATTGCTTATCACAGTCGACTTATTTTTGCACAAAATTTATAATTATGAAAAGAAATCAAAAACTCCGCCACAATTAGTAATTGTACTTTACCAGTGAGATGTGGGTTACCTGTCGATAGGGAATCTTGAAATGTGATCAAGATAAATAGTAATTCATTACATCACCTTTATTGTTTGCATTCAGTACGAATTCTTTTCTGATTATTTCACAATGATCTACTGTTACACTCTACCCTATATTTCAAGTTGTCTAGTTTGATTAATTTGAAACTAACAGAGTAACTTCATTACTGTGGTACGGGGAAACTTATTCATTCTGTTCATGCTTCATCATAATAATTTAAAATGTTATTCTTGAGAAACAAGGAATATGAATCTGTTATTTTGCAGTTAACTATCTTATAATTTTAAACACTGATTGCTAAAACAGATCTCTAAAGCGTTTGTTTTATTATTCAACTCAAGATAATGGGATAATTTTATTTCTAAGTTATAAACTGTTTTCATTAGTTATTACAATAATCAGTTATTGTTAACTGATTAAATCTGCAGTTTAACTTTTTTCTTGTGGAGTACAAAAAAGGTCTGAGGCAAAGTTTTATCAAAAGGGTTGGGTGCGTTAGGTAAAAGTTCATCAAGTGAAATTTAGACTAATTTGTCAAGAATTCACTCGATTACATTTGTGTCGTTAGTTGTTTATTGTAACTATTTTGCTTTAAATTAATTTCATATTACCCGTCAATTGATTGTATTGGACCGAAATGTTTGGTCTCTGTTGGCATTTTGGCTTCTATTATGGACTCTTCGACAATGTCTGAGGATAAAGAATGTGTGTCGGTGGCACAGTGGTTAGGACTCTCGCCGACCATATGGTCCGAAGTTCAATCCCCTGCCGACGCACAAGCGATATCTGTGGTCGGCCTGCAAAATTTAGACTACCGATGTCACATGCTGAAAATTTCATACCTGTACCAAAAAATACGGTGTGGAATCAAGCTGTAATCAAAAATAAAAAAAATAAAATATTTGGTGGGTGGTGACTAGCAACAAAGATCCCGAACATTTTGGTTTAATACAATGAATCAACCAGAAATACGAAATTAACTTAAAGAATAAATGGCACCCGTTGCATAAGAGGTGGCTATTACGGACCAAGTGGCCTAGGGGATGAGGCTTTGGCGTTTCAAACGATAGGTACTGGGTTCCAGTCTTAGTGGAGATTGCAGGAAGATCTACATGACAAGTCCAAAATAGGACGAAATATACGCCCTGAATTCTGCTGGTAGTCACCATCCATCAAATTATGTACTAATTTATTGAAATAAATTCAGTGATTGCGTAAGTTGTGAAGTAATTAACTTATTCGTATTGATGATTATTATTATTATTTAAAACTTAAATAATTTGAAGTCACATACATATATAAATAAAAGCTTCATATTGTTCACGTTGTCAGGGAAATTTTGTTTGCGTATAATTATCCTAGCACAGTTATTGTCTATTTCATTCAAAGTTTCACCCTACTGTTTCTCTTGCTACTCACTAGAGGTGGAATGCAAGAAACTACTGGACACGAAAACATATTTTCAAACTACATTTAAGTTTGAAAAAGGCTAAAAAAATTAGCTGTTACATGATTAAACGCATCTTGAAAGTATAAACATGAGCGGTTAATTATGACTAAAGAAAATAAACGCACATCTAAAAATTCTGATTATCATGAAGTGAAAATACAAACTCGAATCAGAAGTCAAATAATATCTTAATGTAAATACAAATCGTAAATGTGATTCACACAGTCATATAAGTAACCATTACTGAATGGTTCTGTAATTAGTACCCACGATATTTGAATTAAGAAAGAAAAACTCAGTGATTTGCCTTTTTCGGCTTCGCCAGAATTAAAATACAAGCTAAATCCGAAGTTAAATTCATTTTTTAAACTACTCATTTGACTGCTGTAATCGTAGAATTATTAGCACATTTTACTCTTTAAAGGTTCTGATAAAGCAGTTGTCAAGACAATGTCTGAAGGAGCTCCTTTATGAAATATTAAAATTTTTAAGGAAATGCACTATTTATAGTTGAAATAACATGTCTGCATTGATGTGAAAAACAACATTTAATTTTTGTTATCATTATAAAAAAGGACTGATGTCAAGGGGAATAAAACAAAAGGATTAGTGATAACTAGTGTCTACTTCTTCTAAGAACTTATCATTGATCTACCAGTTGAGGCTATTTTTAGCATAGTGTTCAAGATCAAAAGTCATTTATTGATTTCTATTGGGAAATTTACACTAGTGACGTTTCTTGACATTTTCCGCAAAATCAAAGATATGAGTTATATAGCATATAGGTTTCAAGCATAATTATGCTAAGTGTATCTATTATTTTTAAACATAAAAATTTAAAATTTATCATTTGACAGATATAAGCTTCCTTTATTCAGTCATTTTACGGTCCATATACATACACCTAAGTTTCTTTTCTGTAATTTTAGCTAAAAATCCATTAAAAGTACAAAGGAAGGCTAAGTGTAGTAAATATAAGACTAATGCAATATAAGCAGATTTATCAGGAATTGAAATAAACTGCGGTTACAAGGTGAGGTCGTAGACGATTCAGCCATCGGAACCCGACCCAATCGCCCGTGATATCCAACTCCTTACATTTCGCAATATAAAGCGGAATCGCCGAAAAATGTCATGGCGAGCAAATGTCCCTCTACCTAACTTGGTGGATCCCGCTGGTCTGTGAGCTCGTCTTTAAACCGGAAGTTCCTCGACTCGAACCCCTGTGGGTGTGTACTGTGAAGAGTCCCAAATTAGGATGAAATGGCTATCCGATACTCGCTGATTTTCCAATGGCTCTCTAGGTGATGTTAGCTTGTGACGAAACCAATAACAAATCAAATCCCTACAACTACATTTGAAAACTACAACTGACTAAGAAACCTGAATATTTATTTTTATATCATTTGTATGTCAGCATCATTTACTATAAATATGTTATCCATGTTGAATCTTGGTTATAATTAATATATGGAAGCAGACAGAAAGTGATTATAAATAGCTGTAGGTAAACTAAAAATTTTTAGTAAAGCACGTTTATGGTTTAACAGAAATCCACAACCTCCTTCACGTTTAGATGAATTAAACAATTTAGCTATGGTATTTTTTTCATTTTACTCATGTTCTTGTTTTATTTAGACAGATTTGATGAAATGGTAAAAAAAGGATACTGCTTTCCATTGGGAATATATAAAATATTATTTCATAGTTTGAATGGTTATCTTTAAGTTTTTTAATCTCATGCTATGATTTTGAGTTTTGTAGGAAACTTAAAGCTCTATCTGATTACATTCAGTATCTCATAGTCTAACTGAATCATAAATTTTTGGTCTTTCTAATCACAAATGTATCGTTCTTATACTGAATAAAATAACCCACTGTAGTATTCAGTTGTCGCAAACAATGAACTGCTCATGCTCGATTCTGCTGCTGTTCATCGTCAACTGAATAACATCATGTTAATCTTGTGAGACTATCGAAACATCCTTACTGGGAGGTGATATGTATGTCAACAGACTTTGAGTACTTTGGTTCAGTATAATCAGTCAACGTGAAACACAAATTAGATTACAGTTGACCAATTTATTTTCCTAATTGTGATTTGATTAGAGATGAGAGAAAATGGCTGGTTGGATAGGCTATTTGTGAGAGGAGTGTTGTGTAAAATTTATTTTCTTTGTAATGAAGCAATAGAGCACAAAAAATCCCTTCTGAAATTATAAGTGAATGTGAAATAAAGGCCTAGAAAGATATTTCATCACCTAGGAATGAATATCCTAAGATGTTTAGCAATAAGTATTCTGAAGAAATAGGAGTCAGTGAAACTGTTCAAGCCGTTTCGAAGGAGGTGGTATATTTCAGTATGCCACTGAAGGGAGATAATGTACAAGAAGTAGTCTAACGAAGATATGGTAATGCAGCTAGCAGAACTTACTATCCTACAAAGCTTGTATTCATTTACATCAATTAGTAGGTGCTTCGACAGTCTGGAAAAACTGATAATCAGTCTTTGACTCTTCTAACTGTGTATATAGATTCGACTGTGTTTGTGGAAGCAAATATGCAGGTTGTATTTAAAGGTGACTGTGTACTGGCATGACTGAGGATCTACTCATGTGACTGAAAAAAGTGAAAGTTCAATAACGAAGCATCTTGCAGACAGCAGACGTGTCCCTAACTCTGTCAAGTCATTTACTGTTTTCAGCAGGCAGAAAAACAGAAGGATACTTGCAATTTCAGAAGGCTGTGCAACCAGAGGCTATAAACTCCATCTGTGTGTAAAGAAGGAAATGATGATCACTCTAAATCCAACCTTTTAATGTCTTTTACCTGGAGAATTGCCATTATTAATACTGCCTAATTTCATTCCATCTCTTATCATTGACTGTTGTCTTATTCAAAATTATGTTTCGTCAGTACTATTATCTTTAGTTTCAATATTATAGTAGTATATGAGTATTAATTTTACAATTCCTACCAGTTTCAAGTTCTCTTTCTGATAACTGACTGTTTATTATAGTGAGGTAAATTAATCGTATTATTATTCTTTTATTCTTTTATGATCTCAGCAGAACATAGGGCCTCAAGCTAGAGGCTTGCAGTTTCAGTAGCATTGGTGTATACTTTGAAGGGGTGGGGTTGCTAGCCTCATGCCTAGCCTTTCCTCTTTGCCGGTCTTATTACCGGCTTGGAGAGGTAAAGCAGTGTATCGGCTGGGGACCGAAGCCTGAACCACATGAGTGGTTGGCAGGTATTCTGTGGCTAAGCCACCAACGCATTCGTCATAATCCTAGTTCTCAGTTGAAGAGTTCTGCCGAAATCTTATTCATTTTGTTAAATCCTGCTTGGCGAGCATTTTTTGCTTATTTCAAACAAATTATTGACGGATGCAGTTATTTTCTGTAATCGGTGTGCATATAATTTATCATCATTACCGAAATCCTTTGCTAATGTCTGAAATCCTCTCCTTGAATTATGTTTGTTAGATTTTTTAGCCTTGGACTATAAAGACTTTGTTGTAGTGAGCTGAATTATACCGGTTGAATTGCCGTCATAACCATTAAATTGGATAAAATAATAAACTGAAGTCAAGTGAGAAATTTTTCTTAAGAAATAGTGAACACGAAACTTGTTTTTTAAAGCATTCTCCTTCTGACTAATGAACCACCTTTGCAGAACACTGTTTACGTTCAATTATCTTGGATTTGATGTTTCATTTGACTTCGAAAATATCCGACATTAGTTTACACCTAAACGTAATCTGTATTTCTCATGGGTGAGGACTGAAAGTGAAATGAAAGTTTGGGTTATCTCAAGACTCGACCCAGTGGCCTAAAAAAAATACTAGTCCGGCGCTCTATCAGCTGAACTACGAGATCCACCTGCTAACCAGATCATCATTCCACTGTATCCATCAATGGAATTGCTCAGATGTCATGCGAATTAACAGAATGTTACTGTCTATTTAAGATCATACTAGTAACCCAGCTGGATCTTCTAATATAAGTCGCAATCATATCGAGTTAGAAAGAGACGTATCTTCCACCATCAGTGGTTTACTAGTAGAATGCTAGCCAACCGCACACGATGTCTGGGGTCCGATTTTCGGTGAACACACGGAGCTGGCATAGTTTATCAGCCGACAGTAAGTATAGGGAAGAGAGAAGGTTGGACGTGAAGCTTACGGTCTCAATCCTTAGAAAGAAACAATACCATGGCTACTGAGACTCCAAGATTTTAAGTCTGGAACCCTATGTTCCACCAGAACACAAAAGAATAAGAGGAAAAACAGAAAACATCTCCAATCACCACGCATTATATCGATATGAGTCCAGTAACCCAAAGCTATCTCAGATAATCCTACAATTCATTGTACTTACAGCTAAAAAATATTAAGTTATCAGTTCTTGTGAAAATGACACATTTTATGTAACAGTAGAAATACGAAAGGTATAACTGACAGAATTGGGTTAATTACAATATATTTGTTTGCTTCCATCAATGAAACAGAAAAAAGGCATGATAAAGTTTGATCTTCATTGAGGCAAACAGAATCATTGTGATACAAAATACGTGGAAAATAACACAAATAGAACAGTTAGTCAATAACTAAATATGCGTAATCTGTTAATGATTAAATGTAATATAATTGAGGTTATTTCTACCGCCCAGTAGAACACATACTACAGACTGGTAAAATTTTATAGTAATAGAAACATTTTAAATGTCTGTAGAAGTCTACTAAAAGTAGATACATCTAGTTAGAAATGACAGCAAGTTTATAAGGGTTAGGGAAAATATGGGAAAAAACGTAATAGTAGGGTATTAAAAATAGTAGGAAAGTAACTGTAATTACTTAGTATATGTTTATATGCATATGCATATAAACTGAAAGTGGGGGAGAAAGTGTCTGTGAGGTAATTATTCCCAGTAAAAGGATTATTTTATATCTGCCTAAGTATACAGACAGAAAAAATTGTTTAACTGGCTTATTTAATCGTTGAAGGAAACTTACATATATGTGTCTAGATGAGTTTAATCACTTATTAGTTCTAAAACTTTTGGCAATTAAATTTTTACTGATTTTGGCATTGGTAATAGCCTACTAGTCTTAAAGCATCAATACAGTGATAGAAGATAGATGAAATACTAATGATATGAGGGTTCAGACTATTTGTTTTGAAAGATTATTTACTGACTTATTTGTAATCTGACTGACTGACTTCTAAATGAAACCTTTCCAATTCAGCCTAAATTGAGGTGAAAAAAAACACAAAAGATGAAGGAACGTTTTGTAGCTACAGTGCATATCGGTCCCGGTTCCAGTGATAAGTGCTCATTACATATCTTCTTGATCTTGAGTTGTTTGCGCTAATCCTGTAGCTTTTCTATTTTATGTTTCTGTATTTACTTCATTTTAAATTATAACTATACCCAACACACTTTTAAGCAGGGAAATGGATTTCTATTGAAGGGAAGCTTTCGGATTCTAATTTTTATTATCTAGCAAATATTAACCATTGGAGAAGAGATTTAAATTTCTCATCTGTAATATACAGTCACGAACTGAGTTTCTTGTAATCAAATGGTCACGAAATTTTATCATTGCAAGTTTTTAGTAAAATGAAGTTGTTTGTTAGTCAGTCCCTTGAAAACTTGCCAGTTTGTATTATTATCAGGCGTATAGAGAGAAGTAAATTTACTGAAGAAAGTTATACTCTTTGTTTGATACAAACGTTTTTTGAACTTTCATTCCTTTGCGTTCCGAGTGGAATATGGGACTCCAAGCTTTAAGCTACAAATTTTTCTCAGCAGCGCTAGTTTGTTTATGTGGTGAAGTTTCTAGCCTCACACTCAACCTTCCGGGTTTACTGCTGACTAGTAAGCTAGGCGAGGTGGAGGAGTGCGTCGTCTGGGAATCGAATGTGGAATGCTGGCATGGTTGGCTGGCATTTTACTACTGAACTACCAATGTACTCTTGATTTAAACGGTTGCAGATATTTTTCCAAGTAGGTAACTAAAGTGGGGAGTATATAATGACGCAATCGTCTAAACTGAGTCTGTTAGACTTAAATACCTGGTCAACTTGAGCATCTGGTTTATTTGGGAATATAATAATAATAATAGTCACTTTATTATTATTAATTTTATTATATTCCCAAATAAACCAGATGCTCAAGTTGACCAGGTATTTAAGTCTAACAGACTCAGTTTAGACGATTGCGTCATTATATACTCCCCACTTTAGTTACCTACTTGGAAAAATATCTGCAACCGTTTAAATCAAGAGTACATTGGTAGTTCAGTAGTAAAATGCCAGCCAACCATGCCAGCATTCCACATTCGATTCCCAGACGACGCACTCCTCCACCTCGCCTAGCTTACTAGTCAGCAGTAAACCCGGAAGGTTGAGTGTGAGGCTAGAAACTTCACCACATAAACAAACTAGCGCTGCTGAAAATATCAATGGTTCTCTAACTGATATCAATCCGTGATCAACTCGTAAAAATAAATATAAATATCATTTCTTTTAATTTAGATTAATCACTTTTCAGTTAATTTTTAGTAACTTTTCCTAAGGCTCTTAATATTATTGAACTGTTTTATTTTATCAAAGGAAAGTTGTGCCTAAGTAGGTTTTCATGTCTATTGATGATGTTTAGTAGCATGGTCTTAAGGAAAATCATCATCCTACCGTAATCTCAGCCTTCATCATTCACTTCTGAATCCAGAGACTTCAAAATATATGACATCCGGGTGATTATAACTTCCCATATTCTGTAGCTGGACTGTTTAGGTGTTGTAATAAATTTTTGGAAAAGATGTGGAATGTGACTATCACGATGATTGAAATAAAATTCATATACAAATCAGAATATTTTCTATGTCATTTGATGTAAGTATGGGTCAAATAAATTGTTATAAAAGTTTCAAGCTATTCCAAATCTAGACGCAGGAATTATTGTCTATAAATTCACGTATCGATTGCTTAAATTGACTCCGAAGAATAATAAAACCTCAGAAATATCTGGTTTATTATTTTTAGTCATATTCGTAGGTACTTCAAAGTTATTGTTAATACTAGAAGATAGTGAAATGACTATAAAACTTCAAGTCACCTAATAAACTTCCTTTTACATAGAACTATGATAAGTGATTGTTGTATCATATATCAGAATAAGTGCAGGGGTTCCTAATGTAAGAGCAGAATTTAGACACCTTGGTAGAATATAATTCCATATTAGATAAGTTTATTTGATATAACACACAATGATACAGTATTAATAACTGGATAACGTTTCGAACACAATTTATTACTTATAATCATATCAGTGTATTCACACGACTTCCTAACTTGCTTTATATTGTCCTACCCCTGATGTTTTTTATTGTGATTTCTCACCTTATTTCGACTGCACGTGTTTGGTGTTGATTTGATGGGCAAAGATAAGGTGATCAATCTGTCTCTCCACCTAAATATATTACTTTTTGGTACTTTTATCCTGTCTAGTCATACATACAAGTGAATGCATAGTAATGAAAAAGCTCTTTCCAGATTACTTAATTTGTCAAGGCCAATCATTCTAGTTCCATATAAATTCTTATGTTCCTATAATCTGATTGATCTTGATCTACAAATCTGACCTATGTAATCGACCTCATAGTCATTACATGGTATTTAATAAATTAAATTATTTTCCCTAACTGTGTCTGTCGTGTCTTTAGATCCAATGCCAGCATTATTCAGAATCTTACTTTAGCTTCTGATTTTTCTTACTTATATGTTAGTACTATTGAGGTTTTGAATGCTTTGTTATTTAAATTATTTTTACTATTTATATTACCACTTCTGTTATTATTATTAGCCTTAATAAACTTTCGAATGAATTCAAGCGCAATGTTATTTAGCAGTAATGTTTTCCTCATTTCTTTGATTAAGTTTTCTAATTCACTAGTCAGATTCTTGTCTCGATTGTATAAACACTTGGCTAAACCCACTTTTACAGATTACAGGTGGGATGATTCAAGGTCCAAGTACCTACTGGAATGTCATGCTTTCTCATATATGCTACTAGCTAAACTTCTATCTAGCTTTCACTTAATTATATAAGCTACCATGGTTAATTCGGCTTGTTCATTGCATAACTCGAAGGGCAATTAGAACCTTTCAAATGCTGAGTTTTTGCGTGTGTTTTTAGATATCAACATTGTGAATGTGTTGGCCACATATTATCACCATACCTTAGTAGAAGGATTAAATGTATTTAAGGCCTTATGTTCACAACTATCCACAAATATATTCACTACTTCTGAGGATAGTGGTGGTCCTATTACTATCCGTTTGCTTGTTTATATGTTTTATGTTGAAATTTATAGACTGCAGAAGTAAGGCATAATCGAATACCTGGCCTGATTTCATCAAACGATAATTTAGTACTGTGTATGAGTTCAGGATCGATGCATAGCTCATTACCATCTGATTCCACAGATTTATTTATTGAAGTGTTAGTACATAAACTTTCCATACCAAAATTAAACATTTTTTCATCCTTTTCAATGTGAATATCCTCAAGTTCATGTTTCTTTCTCTAATAGCAGTTTGTCTTTGGGCACAATATGGATGCTAAATATTTAGATAACTCATATGTTGGGGTGCTTCTGAAGTCATCTATCAGTCTAGTGAAATATCCCCCCCCCCTTCAATAGACTTTGACAATGCCATGCGTTCTATTGGGAACATTAGTTTTGATGACTTTATTCGAGGTATTAGGTTGGCTGTAGATTTTTCATTTAATTCATAAACGTGTCAATGGGTTTCTTGGTCTCTTCATACCGATCAGTTTGAATGTGTACATATTAATCACTCTGATATAAACTGATTTTTCCATGACTACCGTTGAAGTTAATTATTATTCCTTTGTCACTTTTTAAAACCTTTTCAGACCAAACATTTCTGGTTTTGATAAACTCTTTCTTTTCAATATTTTGATGTTTTAGTATTAATTCGTATTGTGTTCAAACCTGTTCGTCAGTTGCATAGAAGGACAATGAATTCTTCACAGTTAAATCACTAGTCGCAGAGGACATAAACACGTCAGGAATCTGTCTTATCTATAGCTATCTATCTATGCTAGGAATGATATCTTAAGGCTTTTATCTGTCAGTGGCCATAGGAAAGTTTAATTAGCTCTCGAGCACGTTTATTTCCTCTAGACATAATGTTCTCTCATCCACTTATACTGTATCAATGTGTCTTATATCAGATAAACTTACCTAATATCAATGAATTTCTCTAAATTATCACCAGTGATTGTACAGGTGAAAAAGTATATTGAAAAAGGCTTTCTAGGATGATAAGCCTACTTCATATATGATTAGTAGATGTGGACAAACATTTTGTATTAAATACCATGTAAATGATCACGCCTTATTGTCTTGAATTTCTTGGTTGGTTCGTTGACAGGCTTCCTTGCTATTGATCATTTAAGAAAACTGAAGTTCATTTCTTAATTCTAATACTGCTGTCTATCTGTCAAAGGTTCACACTTCTGGGAATGTTGCAAACTAATGATCATTATTCAAGTTGAGAAGTTACTAGCTAATTCTCATTAACATGAGTTGAATTAAAGTGTTTTAAGTGCATGTAAGACACGTTTACTCCTTACCATGAAAGCTTTTGGCAGTGAATTTCTTCACTTTCTGTCAAACTGGTTGATACAAGCGGACTTTATCAGGGAAGTGGATTCTACGTAAGCTATGCAAACTGAAATGATATCCAAGAGGGATAGAAGTGTTATGATTAGTGTGTGGAATTTCGGCGTGTCCACTTACTGTTACTGTTCTGTGTGTGTGATATTGAGTCAATTAAAATAGATATAACTGCGAAATATAAGCCGTTCTTTAATTATGAAAACTTTACCTAATCCATGAATCAAATATTGATAATCAAAATGCTCAAGTGAGTATCAAAGAGTTGCCAAATATAATTCAAGTGGTATTTTATGGAACACAGAACTTAACTTTTACTATTGGGTTACGTTGTGTAAATGAAAAGATTTTTTATTTTCTTTAAATTTTAGTTAAAATGTTGTGCCGTCGAAGATAATCAAGCAGATTTATATCTACGATCTGTTTGGTATTCACGTCAGATACATCAGTCTTCAGTATTTGGTTCTAGTTCAGTACCATTGTTATCTGAAGAGCACAACAATGGTTCTATACTACCTACTATAGTAAATGTTCCTGCATCTTGTTGTGTATATTCACCTGAAACAATGGAGTTTATAAATCTGACTGCATGTCAAACAGGTTCTTTAAAATCAAATTTAAATTCATACCTTAATCCTCATGTAAGTTAACTTTATGACCCCTATTGTTTAATTCTTATTATGAAACAGAAGAAGGCAATGAAAACTCAATATGTTTGTATTAACTTCGAATTGAATTAGTTGTTTATTCAGACAACTTATGACTTATTGATATTGTCAGCTGTCTTTTCAACTCAGAAATAGGAGGATGGAATCTAGAACTTTTAGGATGCGAAATGAACACGTTAACATTCAACCATTGTGACGGAATCCAATGTCCCATGAATTCGAATATCTTTCAGTTCATGTTATGTGTGAAATTTTCATTTTAATTATGGAGAAACTAAATTTCACGTCCATTTATGCACCTGTTTAATTCATTTTTTATATATTTGGGTAGAGAAAAAGTCATAATCAGTACCTTAAACGAAGAAAATACCAATAATATTAAGAGTAGCTCAATGGACTGAAGAAGCTTCAGATTGACATTAGGAGGGAACAAGCCCTTACAATAGCTAAAACTGTATTTGAGTGGCAAACACTTAAAATACAAATATTTAGTTATTTTTCTGATGCTATGGCATAATGTGAACAAGGTGGTTTGATTGCGAAACTTTCATTACCTTCAAGACTCACCTCATTTTGAAGTACAGGTCTTTCTTCCCCAGGTTTGCATCTGACTTTCTTTTATAGTTTACGGTTAACCATTGTGAATCGTTAGGGCTGAATTAGTACGAATGCTTCTCTCAGAAGTATGAAAATTAAAGACGGCAAGCAACAAGAAACTGTGACTTTAATTAGTCTGTATATTGTAGCTTATACTAGTAGAAGGTGGAGGGTATTCATTTATATACTAATTAGACGAATCAGAATCTCCATGAGGAGATCCCACATCATTATTTCATTATTAGGTTTTAGAATTCACTTTTATGCGAATTCAAAAGGTTGCCTATGTCGTAATAATTTAAGAAGATGAAAGATAAATTTTTCAGTGTATAAGAATTATGAATTAGTTTTTTAAAATATTAGATACATTATAAGTTTACAGAGAAATTTTCGGAAAAAGAGAAACAAATGACACACAAACACACCAAGTCAGTTTTCTCAAATACGTTCTTCTATAGAAGTCTAAATTAAAATAATAATCATTTCTCCTTTAAAATGCAGACAATGAAAATATGCTTGACTGGATTTCATGCACTGAAATAAAATTACGCCTGCTTTTCGTTACTAATTTCAATCTTTTTCAGAGGAAGAAAGCAAATTAGTAATATCGATGTGAATTTTGTCACAAACTGACGTCGTATAGAGGATCACTGAAAACCAGGGAGCAGTGGACAGTCTTTTTATCCTAGTATGAAACTCTTCATCAGTGCTCACCCACGAGTCCACCAGGAATCGAACCTGGTGCCTTCTGGAGATCCGAACCCCCAAAATCTAAAATGAACAGTAGTTTGTATACATGTATTATAGGTGGGGATAAGCGTCTGTTTTTACTAAAAAACAAGTAGAAATAAGCCGCTTCTTTCCTTAAATTTACATCTCTTGCTTAGTAAGTTATTAAAATATGAAGCCATCACTCATCGTATTCTGACAATTTGATAGGTATGGACGTGAGGTTTATCAGAGATTAATACAAATATAATTTTCAATCAGCGCCTAATGCTTGTGGAACTGTTCAGTCAAATCATGATCAGACTTCATATAAATTAACCGTGTACCGCTTTTGTTGAGTTATCATGGAACTAAAAGTAACGTGAATTAAAGGTTTCATCACAGTGACAAATACCATGATAAACTTGATATTAAGTATTTTCAGTGGCTTATTTAACCATTTATTAGATGTTTACTGGAACTCATATATTCGGTGTAATTTGTAGTGAGTTAATTTAATCCTGTATAACTGTGGTAATAAGATATATGTCATGCTTGAATTTATGGTATAAAGTAAACTCGAAGAAAGTTTCCTTGTTTTTCATGAAGTTTATTTAATTCATTTTCATCAGGAATAAAACGCTGTCTATTGATTTCTTCCTTCAGGGTTGTGCGAATGTGATTATCGCCCTTCTATACCAGTATTTCATCCCACTGATAATAATGATTGTTATATTGGCTATACTGATGGTAAGTTTTTGTGTTGACAAGTTAAATCCTGTGATTTTACAATCTGTATCTAAGATGTCTTAAGTTCTACGTTTACTTATTATGAAAACTCAACGGTGAAAAACACCAGTGAAATTCATTTTGGATAAGATTTTATTTTGATAAATCACACGATGTTGTACAGTTATATTAACTGATGACGTTTCGAGCACAAACTATGGATATGATTATGAGCAATAGTTTGTGCTCGAAACGTCATCAGTTAATATAACTGTACAACACTGTGTGATTTATCAAAATAAAATCTTATCCATTATGGAGTTATACTCTACCACAGTGCCCAAGTTTTATACTTATACCAGTGAAATTCAGTTTGAAAAACCTTATCGAATTTTTGCTTCGCTTCCTTGTAACTTTTCAAGAAAATAATGTATACATTAATAGCTTGTCAGGGTGTATCTCATTTTGGTTTCACTTTCTCAAATTCTGGATGGCATTCGTTTATCAACTTCTAACTGTAGACCAGTAAGTAGTACAGCAGAATTTGAAGCAGAATGTTGAAGTGATCAAACACATCAAACGTTTGAGTAGCCGGTTGTTTTTTCAATTAAAATTTTATCAGGAAACAGTCGAAAAGAAGCCTTGAACCACTGGATTTGTGTTTGATGACACTCACCAACTTTAAAGAACTGTTTCTGACTGTTATTTGCCGTATCTTGTTCTCAAAAGTTAAAGATAGTTAATCAGTACGAACCTTTGGACTGAAGGTTTGTGTCTGTTGACATTGTTCACAAATATATAACCACAACTTTGAAGATGAAACGTGTTAGTCATAATCTGAGAAGAAGAATAGAATTTGGGTACTGTGGTGGGGTATAATCCCGCCAATGAATAATTTTACTTGATAAAATATACATAAAGTGATATACTGTTGTTTACTGATGGCCTTTTCAGCACAACTTATTGGTTTTTTATGTACTTTACAGTAACTTTATAATTGTGATTATTAACAAGTTTGAATGGTAATGTGCTAACCGTAAGATGTAACGCTTTCTAGCTGAATGCCCCACGAGTTCTGATGTCTGCAATACTGGAAGCTTTAAGCTAGAGCAAACCATATTTTAACGATATTCATATTCATTTTGATACTCTGGCAGTTGGTGAGAAGCTGTGGAATAAAGTTAGCCCACTTTTTAATGCCAGACATTTCCACTTTCATTGTTCAAAGTTACCATAAACACTCAGTGTTTGATACTTATACTTTCAAGAATGGTCACAAAATGGCTTCAGCCGGAGAACCATTGAAAACTAGGGAGTACTGGATAACTGTTTCGTCCCTCTTTGGGACTGTTTAACTATACGCACCCGTGATCCAACCAGAGATTGGACCCAGGACCTTCAGGTTACAGGGCAAACTTGTAATTATCGATTATTGGTTTCCCCATTTTTCGCAAAATACCCACGAAATTACGCAACTTCACGCTGAATCTCATGTCTAGCCTTTAGTTTGATGAGTTTTCAAATTATTCTAGTATCTTTAACCTTAGAGCTGATCAACCAGCTAGTTGTTAAACACAATATTACTTACTGGTACTATAATGTCACAGAATAACTCCTCTTTTTGTTACCCATGTCATTTTTTCTCTTCCTGTCTGTAAATGCTGTTAGTTAAGCAAATGTCTATCAGTTTTGCACGGTTATATTTTGGTTAAGCAATCAGTCGACGGATGTGTATAATATGATTACTAAAAATTGTGCCAGTTAATTACAATCAGATGTTTAACAAATGTTCAGGGAACAAAATTTCAATAATTTCTATCGAAAGGTGATGCAATAGACTGGTTATATCAAAAGTTGAAAAGTTACCTATTAGTATACCTTGTATTTATGTAAATAAACTGCAGCAAACTCAACTAGATATTATGATGCAGTTTAAGAGCAAATCCAATTAAAAAACACATCTAAGTAACGATTAATAAATTTAAACAATAATACAGAATTTAATGGGGCCTTGGCTTTTTCTACCTAGAATGTACACGTCCATTTTTTAGAAATTAATTAACTTAATTAATGACACAATATATACAAATCTCTTTCGAGTTATTACTTTTATTCAAATTAACTTTCTCTTGACATAGAGTAACCTAGATAAGCTGTGCCTTGAAATTATTCGAAGGAGAAAGAAGAAACAAATAAAATTCCTTAAGGTTTATTGATTTTTGTTTACAGATTTTTATTACTATTGTTATTCTCTTGGGTTCCGAGTGGAATATAGGGCTACAACAACACATCTCCACTTCGTTCTATTTTCTACTGTCCTCTTCAGCTGGGTCCACGATTGACCATAACCTCTAATCTCCTCCTCACCACACGATCTCCTCCATGTCACCCTCGTACTGACGACTCACTCGTCGCTTCCCATTTGAATTCAGCTCGAGGTATCGCCTAGCTCACAATGTCATTCAACGGCCTCCTTAGCGTATGCCCGATTCACCTCTATTTTCTCCTACGTATTTATTGAGCAATCGGCTCTTCGTTGGTTTGTAGCCAGCGTCTTGTTGCTAATTCTTTCTGCCCGTCCGGCCATTTGTTTTTCAGTATGGAGCCAGTGAAGGCAGTTGTTGATAAAAGTTTGTAACTTGTTGCATATTCTTTTCGTTACACACCAAGTTTCTGATCCATATAGAAGAACTGACTGACTTGACATTTGTGTTGGAAACCCGAATCCTGTCCCTAATGCTGAGCAACAAAAGAAGATATCCAAACTGGTTTCAGTTTGATAAAGGCTTATCTTGCCTATCCGATTCTGGCTGTCTGGCTTTGACATCTTCATCTCTTCCGATTGCCTGTAGTCGAAAGGATGCCTCCTAGATAAGTGAAGGAAGTAGCCTCTGTTAAATCTCTCCCTTTGATGTTGATTGGTGCTGTTAGTTGCTGTTGTCTCTGTTGGTTGATTATCTTCATCACCTCCGTCTTCTCTATGTTTACCTTGAGGAAAGTCTTCGCTTCATGCAGCTTCAGCCAGTTTGTTGGTTTTCGGCTTCAACTCTTCGATTTTGTGTGACATTAAACATAAATCATCCACACGCAATATCCAGATCTTCCGGAGTCTTCTTATTGGTCGTCCAGTGTATTCCTGTCTCCTCGCTCCCAACACACAGTCTTCCGCATAATCCAGTTCAACACAATTAAGAATATCATCGGTGATAATAGGCAGCCGGCCTTGTCTTACTACTGCACTCACTTCAAATGCCTCGCTGAGTTTTCCGTTTTGAATCAACTGACACGTGATATTGTCATATAACTGTTGGATAAGGTTGATAAAGATTCGGGCACTGCACGCCATAGTGTTGAAGCAGTTTACAGCTTTATCATGGCTTAATTTAACATATTGATTTCGAACCCGCAATGTTATATATACTAACTGTAAACGCTGCCATGGTAAATATATACACAAAGCAGACACATAATGGTTATTCTGCACATGTTCTAATCAACATTTGGTAAAGACGTTAAATATACCTTGTAGAAATGATCCTCATCAGTCGATTTTCATCGGATGAGTCCAGGGTTTGAACCCCGCCCCACCTACTTCAGCCTGGACGACTAGGTAGTATCATCATCATCATCCTCACACAATAATTATGCAGCTCATAGCCTGTCACATGAAAAATCTGTTCCCTGTAACTGAGATAGTCAATCATTCAATGAATCAATCACTTAGGTGTACTTGGTAGCACCCAAAAATCCCCTGTTTGTAAGCTAAGCTCACTCAGTAGGTGTTTATTTGAGTTTTCATTTGTCTCCAAAAATGGATTCGATTTTCACTAAAATCGATTTAAATCACATGCTTCTTTTTCTGCCTTTAAATTTCTATGATCGTTCATTCTACCTTGTCTGACAGTTTTTAAAAATTTATGTTACATCTTTAATATAAATTTTCATACTACAATTCATTGTAATATCCGGTTTGCAGATAATTATGTGATTTTCAAAACAATATTAAAACGATAATGTGGTTAAAACAAGTTATGAGGAAGTGAGATGATTATATTTCACTCATCTGAATATATGTGGATTGCATTATTACACTACTACTAGTAGGTAGGAAATTTCATTTGCATGGATCTCTTTGTTTATAATGGTGATACAGACGACTTTGGCTGATTAGAAATGTTAGGTCTAGGATAGTGTAATAAATGCTGTAATCCCTCTACATTGATATAACAGTGGCATTAATCTGTCACCTTTCGGGAGACCTAATAGTTCCCCTAATTATCCTTTGGATTCGAACACATTTATTGAGAACACTGTGGATTCTTCTGTTGAATGCACTGACTACTCCTGCTGAACATCTGAGATTGACTGGAAACTATAAATCTATCTTATTGGTCCCGAGGATTTTCCTAGTGATGGACAAAACTGAATGGTTTGTTTTTCTTACTAAAACCTTTCTGACTTCAACCTAGGGGAATATATTTTCCGTGAGGTAACCTCTGGTGAATCGGAAAGCTGTTATAATCCATCATATAATGATCATAATTATAGGTCTTGAGAACTACGATCTAAAACCAATAGCTGCAATAGTCTGGGGGAAAATATTATCAATATTCTTCGCTAAGATTCATAGACAAGCCGGGTTGGTGACTGTATTAGTTAGTAAATGAGTTTGATTTTTATTGTCTATCAACCCCTTTTACGAATCCATTGAGTTACCTCTTTCCTTGCCCCAGATGTCGTGTTTTGCGCAGGTACACCTGCATTTCAGTTCGCTTCAACTCTTCCACTTCATCTGTTTACTGATGCTACTGTTATTTACTACTATTCTCTTCGGTTAGATTATGGATGAGTTTTTCACTAGAATTGGTGCATTTGAATTCTTGAATTAATGACGTTTTTCATTTCAAACGCTGGGAATTCATTCCAGTTATTATACTTACATAAATACAAGTAATTAGCGCAGCTAATGGTTTGTCTTCATAGGAAATAAGCAGACAGTTAACTAACTTACAGCAAATGTCAGTAACTATGGAAAGCTGTGAGAGTTAAGTATGACTGATTACAAATTCATTATTGTTATTTGACTGAGGTGTTTTATGGTGACATGAAAATGAGTTTAATTAATTATTTTCCTTCCATATCAAAGCAAACTTACATGCAAAGAAATCTAGATACTTATTGAATAGCTTCAAAATAAAATTCACTGGTTTCAAATGTGAATTGTAGTCTGAAATATACTCAAAGGGAAGTTAGAGGTATAACTTTAAGAGATAATGTGTTTGTGTAATGGAGAAGTCATCTTTTCATCTTAAATAAACTAGCTAAAGCAAGGGAATTGAGGGCAGTCATTTCTGCATAGATTTCTTCACGAAATGACATTATTTAAAGAACAATTAGAAAGCATAGGAGGCTGAAAAGGTGTTTTGTCTTGAGCTGGGGCTCTTCATCAGTATGCACCTTACTAGCAATCATATTCAAAACCTTCAAATCACAAGATTTTTAATAATTCTCTGACTGATGTCAGTTCGTGACGAAATCCCCCTTGAGATCAATCAAATCGCTTCAACCGAAACACTTGACAGTCACTCCTGCCTAGAGAGTTTTAAAGCAGCTTATTTTTCCCCAATACATAAATTTAAGCGTTAAATAACACTTGAGAAGTCGTTCAAAGCGTGACAGAGTACCTAATTTGTTCAACTCAAAAATAGTAATGTGTTAGTGGTTCAGTGGTTGAATACTTGGCGAAGTTATACTTGAGCAGCCAACTTGGCACATGACTATCGACAACCAGTTAGAGTTACAGAAATTTTACATCCAAATTAAATTGGGTCTTCTGTTTTGGATTGGCTTGACAAGTTCTAGGAAGATGGAGTGATTTATTGCTGTGTGAGTGATGAATAAACTGAAGTTACTAGCATACTCACTTGCAGTGGAAGCTTGACAGGATAAGTGATCTATAAGAAGGATTGGGATACTGGGGTAGGTTAAAGGAACAAATCAGAAGTCTGAACGGATCTCAGATGACTTGTGGTCATCCTGTCAACAATCTGTTGACTCATATTGCTCCTTAATTCTGATTAGTTGCTGAAAATCAGTGGTAAGGTAGGCCAGGATGGCTGCTATAGTTTACCTTAGCCAAATACTCTATCACCAGATACGTGATTGGGCTTTTTGATTTTCGGCTGATACACTCCTAAGCCTTGCTTAACCATCGTTAATCCCGGGAAAGAGGGAAAGTTAGGCGTATGGCTAGTGACCTAATTGGACAAATATCACCATGGCTATCGAGATTTCAAAAGCTTAAGGCCAAAGGAATTGAAAAAAGGGACGTCAGTTTACAGGTAATTCAAGTTAAAAATTTCTTCAAAGTTATTGTACAATTTATTTTTCTGTTTAAATCTATTTCTTTAACACTGATGTAAATGATACCTTTCATTGTCTTATAAATTCACTATTTGAACTTTCAACCATACAGTGGTTTGATTTACAATGAAGGATTTACCTCAAATATCACTATGATTTTAACCATGATAAATTATTCATCGATTTATTAGAATAATTCGATAAAATGCAGTTGTTTATATTTATAATAAACAAAGATCATTAGACATATGTTACATCAATAGATTTCCAGGATTTTATTTTTGGTCTATCATTTTTCCCCCGCTGCAAGATAATATATGTAGTGGGTGTATTATGTTACTGAGAGCAGCTTTATGTATGTATGTGTGTTTATATTTGTAGAAGGTTTATTATCTATGCATCAGCTAATAACTAAAGTTGAAATAGTGAGCGTCGGTGGTTCAGTGACAGAATAATCACCAACCACGTGTGATCCATGGTTCGACCTCCGTCAATTGCACTCCTAAACGTCACTCAAACTGTAGTAAGCCCGGTAAAGTGGAAAGGTTGGGTGTCAGGCTAGCAACGTCACCCTGTAAAAACACACCACTGTTACTGGGAATTCAAAGCTCAAACCTGAAGTCCGGTGTCCCATTTAGAAACAAAAGGAGTAAAACAATAATAAAGCTGTAGTAAAAGCCTGAGTCTTGGCAGGATCGGAATCAAGCATTTTCAAATTTTCGTCTGTGAAGTAAAGGTGTAGTACTTTTACGAAAATTCGAGGGTAAATCAAAATCGACTTGATTATTATTTCACCACTTAATCATAAATACTAGTCCAATAAATGTAACAGAAGCTGGAACCTACATTGGCGTACTATAGATATGTTAATTCAATTAATATTTGTTCGCATAAATGATTTTGTATTGTCTAGTGACTAAATAATACTTAGGTATATAGTATATGTATGCCAAACAGAAGAAGAATACGATGATGAACTAAATATTTAGGCCTGTTTATGTTTGCTTACAAATACATCATTTCTATTCAAGAGTTAAACTGAAACTTGGTCAGGCTTTCACAAAAATTTCAAAGAACACGTGTCACGTCAGTAAACATAAGAGCTTAGAATTTTGCATTGCAGAAAACACTGTACCATTTCAGCGGGATAAATATATACTGTCGATATGTTAAGAGATGAGAAGTAGTCATCTTGTTCAAACCAGCAGTGTAGGATTAATATTTTCTGCATTACTACATTTTTACTTCCTGTATCTTTTCCTTTCCTAAGAATTTCAGCTTTGTATAGCTTCACTTTTATTGATACTCTACATTTTGGCTATATATATATATATATATATATATATATATATATATATATATTCATTTTGTCAAACCTTAAAAAGGTCTTAAGAGGTATAAGTGAAATAGGAATAATAATGGAAATTGACAAGTCAAGAAAAAGGAGGTTTTCAATAATGAATTAGACTGAATTAACGCATTATAAGTGAAAAGGCTTCTTTTAATAATTCATTTCATTTATGAGGGAAAGTATTATCCTTTACTCTTATTATTACTGAATAGCGAAATGTGTCTATTCTTGGAATAATAAAGTATGTTGTGACATAGTAGTAAAGACGACTGTTATCTGAATTTCCACCAAGTAAATATAATTCGTTAGATGAAGTATAGTCAATTCCCTTATAGATTTATTGGTAGACATAAGTCAGGGTTATGCATATTAAGGACTAATCATGAGAAGGAAATAAGAATATTTGACAAATCATTTATGAAACATCTTACCAGACGTCTATAGACGAGTGATGCTTTATTTATAAGCACAAATGTGTAGATTATTTGTTTTTAATATATTTATTGCTATTATTAATTATTAATTATATCCTAGTGGAACGTAGGGCACACCTCTATTTTATCCTTTTACTGAAGTCGTCTTTAGATGACTCGACGATTGCCTATAAGCTTCCATTTTCTCGCATGATCTCACCCATGATATCCTAGCACCCCCGCCCGACTCGTTTCTCATTCGGATTCGACTAAAGAGTCTGGCACCTGATGTCACTCAACGGTCTCCTCAGCATGTCCACATTTTCGTTGGACTATTTATTGAGCAAAAGGTTATTAGTTGGTTCATTCCCAGAGTTCCTTGTTGTCAATCTTTTCTAACTATCTGATCTTCAGTACTGACTGAAAGCTGCTGTCGACAAAAGTCTTTAGCAGCGTGTTGGAATGCTTTAGCTATGATTTACTACACACCCTGTTTATCTCATCATGGGGAGGGGAATTTTGTAGATAATCTTGAGTAAATGAAAATTACTTGATTGCATCCATTCTGGTGAGAGTGAGTATCACTCATTGCAAAAGTTTCATATGGTATTCAGGTGAAGCTTTACTACACTAGAATGTTTCAGTCTTTTTTTTGAGGTAACTGTCATCACATCCCTGCAGATATAGCCGTAACAAATCCTTTAACAGTATGAAGAAATATTTGAGCTAAGTTAAATGAACAGCGTTCTTTAATTTCTTTGTCGAAAATTATTTTGGTTTCAATGAAATTATCATTCATGAAAAAGCTTAAAATCTTATAAGTTGTTTCATTACCTTAGTTTAGATTTGGATGTTCCTAAAAATTATATTCACTTTTACTAAGTATTCATGAAGTCTAGCAATAATTGATCGAATTTGATTGTAATATTGTAATTTACCATTTCAATTTTGATGTCTTAATTTTCATTATGAAGTCGAAGTCAGTATTAATAGATTGCTGTCATCAAAGCGTTTAATTAAACTTGACAAAGTAACATATTTTGTTTGCTAACTAGCAGTGGAGTTCAGTATGTGCATTTCTCCATGTTTGGCACTCCTCATCTGGATTTACCTGCATTCCCAGTAAGTCATGTTATTCCCACTGAGACTCGAGCCCAGCACTCGTAACTTCGGATGCCAAATCGTCATACACCAGACTACTTTGACTATGACAGGCACCTATAGTGTAACTTGTGCCACTTATTATTTATTTAAGTTAATTTTTCATTTCCCAGTGATTGACTATATCGGACCGAAATGTTCGGCTTCTCTCTTGGCCCAAGTGGCCTGGTAGATAACGCTTCGGTGTTTAAAATGGTGTGTGTTGGATTTGAGTACCAATGGAAACAGTATCACTAATTGGGAACGCTAGTACATTTAACTAGCGAGTCTCAAATAGGAAGAAGTGCGAATCCTGGATACCACTGCTAGTCACCATCTGCCAAATGACAACATGTTAATCTTCAGATATCATTGAAGTGTCTGTACTAAGAGCTGCCATATCAACAAAGACTGAATATTTCGGTCCAGTGTAATCAGCTAACGGCAAAAACAAAATTAAGAATGAAATCAGATATACAGAATCGTTTATAATTGCTGAGTTTATTTGGAGAAAGAGACCAAGAAAATCAAAGCCAGTTGCTGATCATCTTAAATGTAGTGTCTTAATCTGTTGTTTATCTTCAACAAACGAAATAAAACCTTTTTAGAATACAGTAGTTATGGTTTTTTGCAGACCTCCCATAGCTACATCTGTTTGTTAGTGTGAGCTGGAATTGTATTCACTAGTTTCGATGGAAATGATGAACAAGCTTGAAAGCGATCTCTTTCTCTAATTTGTAACCACTATCAGTTCAATAAGGGAAATAACGGCTTTGTATTAGTTCTGTTGGACCATTTTGGACCTGCAGAGAAAAATGCTTAGCAGTAAGTCTGTTGTCCTGTGTAGCTTTCACTAGAAGAGTAGAGAAATTCGTAAGCGCATGTAGGAATGGTATTGTGAGATTTATTTGCCTCATGAATAAAACAGACCGGTCGGTTGAAAAATAATAAACAAAGGGTAGTAACCTTATAATTTTTTCTACCCATACTGAATAGCCTTTGATATAAAAATCCGCCAGCAAGGTTTGAATCAAATTGAAGCCCTATGACCACTTGCTTCTTTTTTAATGCTCAATAGTCTCAATTTTCAGGGTAATTTCACGAAACTAATTAGGTAACCATTGTTAGTCATGTTGTCATGGATGTTTTCTGACTATTTTTTAAAAAAGCGTCACTAGTGCAGAATCTTGTAAAACTGATCTTGTGGTGAATTGGTAAAAAACAGAAGCAATATGAATAATATCGCGTAAACATGTTCCTTTTATGTACGTCTTTCTTGAGTCAACCTTCTTCTCTTTCTGATAGAACGCCGAGATGATGTTCTTCATCATGAATGAACTTAAGTGATGAGTGCACATCACTGCGTTTCTTTTCAGCTTTTATTCTTCGTTGTTCTAATCAAGCATAATAAAAGTATCATCAGTCGGAAGATAATAAGAGTCCCGTTTACGTATTGCACGTTTCAATAGATGATTTGAAAAAGGCAAAGAAAAACAAATCTGGTAAAATGGGGAGTATTTGAAAAACTATAGTGAGGTCATCAACGTATATAGTTAGAGTTATCGCATGTAAAATGTGTGTTCATGGTTCTCATATATTAGTAGTAATTCATGAGGAATAACGACTAGGATGATGGCATCACTATTCTTTCCTTAAGTATGTCCTTGTCAGGAATATGATAGTAATATCATATATTTCCCGTTAACAATGAAATTGCCTATACTGGTAGTGTATTTGAAGGCACTTTTTGTACTGTATTTTATGATTACTTTATGTAAATTGTCTAGAAATCCAGATAACCACTTTGAAATCTGATTTTTGGCGAATTTGAAAACAATTAAAACTGTCAAGGATGAAGTCCAGGTTTAAGAGTATTAAGCAAACCATATTGACTTAGGCGTGTTGCCCTGTGCAAATTTAAGATTCGTGTTGATCTCACAGACTATTCCTTTTTGTATCGGTTCTTAAAAATTGCAGGAGAGATGATTTCCACCTCTTCACATAAGTCTCATAGGGTACTAATATTTTAGAACTTAGTAGGATAACTGGGAAGACACATCAGTTTAATTATACACTTACATTTATTCATTAATGCTTTGTCTGCTTCCTCACCTGGCCCACTTATTATATATTATATTCATATTTTCTTAGCTTACCGATTTTATTTAGTCATGAGGTTTTGGTAGAATAATCAATATTTTTATATTGCTGGTAAATGTCAATTTGTATACTTCTAGACGTAGCAAGCACATCCTCTGAAGGTGGGGACATTTGCTTTCCTTCTAAGTACAAGATTTGGAAGCAAACATTAGGTGTAAGTTGTCGAATCCATGTCATTTATCACCAAATTTAAGACTGAATAACACTACTTTTCAGTGAAATTTGTTTAACATTACAGCAGAGAAGCTATGAACACAATAAATTTGGATCTGAAGGGGGAAAACTCACTCCAGGTGTTTGTCCTTCTAAAGATTTGATAAATTCGAATCTCATTCTTTTATTGTAATGTAGTAATTCCTATGATATTTTATAAATATCATATTTTTCTAGTAATTAGTTTCTCTTTAACTCTGAGATATGACTTTCAAACTTTTGAAACTTATAATTGACCTACAAATCACAATTACTGGCTACAGTTTTTGAAATGGATATTTAGAGTTATGCATACCGGAATAGAGTGTAATGAAGGCGTAAATCAGAACAATATTTTTTGCTAAATATGTGCCTTCTTTCGTTTTTAACAATCGAAATTTTGAATATTTTAAAACCAGATATTTACCACTAAAGCTCTGTTTACATTACCTCCGTATTGTACAGGCTAACAATTTTGACACTTAGCGAATATAGATGAAAAATAGTGAGTATTGTAAAGTAGGTGTTGAAGATTTTGCATCCATTATTTATCTATTATTTCTTATTATTACTGAATCAAAGTGAGAGTTAATAAAGTTTGATCAAGAGCTGACTTTAGTTAGAGAACCATAGGAAAACCAGGGAGTACCCGACAGGTATTTCATCTAGGTTTGGGACTCTTCAGTAGTCCGCACCCACCGGGGTTTGAACTCATGACTAGGGCGAGCTTGTTGATCAAGTACTGATGGCTGGATGGTCTACGAGCTCGCCATGTGATGGAAATACCCTGTGTTTGAACCTCGGTGGGTGTCTACCACTGAAGAGTCCCAAATGAGAATGAAACAGCTGTCCAATACTCTCTGATTTTCCTAAGATTCCCTAGGTCATATCTGCTTATGAGCAAACCTTGAACTAAGAAAATCCCTGCAAACCAATGCTTAAGAATGATAAGTTTGCACAATACCGTGGATTTATTACATTTCGATGCCCTCTTGCCATCCATTTACAAAACGATAAAGTTGATTTCAAAATAGTGAACATTTTTAGTTCAGATTGACGTTCATTGCGTTGTTGTCTTCTCTGAGTTGGATGACGAAAGCCTCACAAGTTGATTACATTTGCAATGAAACAGCAATCTATGAATAAATGATAGAATTGCTAGCAGAATCATAGTTTGGTGAATTACTTATTGGATCAGGTTACCAATAGGAAATCTCTAACACATAAGAAATGAAGACCATAAAACGGACGCGGATTTAAATTCGGTGAGTTATAGGAACAATTAGAAGGAAGATTCTTTTGTTAATAATGAAGAAAAATATGAGGCAGAAAGCTTGGTGTCGGATTGTCTGAATTTCTTTCAAAGCATATAGGGATTATTTGAGATTTCACCCTCTGTATTGTAGTTTCGTCGGGAAAGCACACTAGACAAAGTTGTTTTCCTGTGTTATAAGTGAACTTCAGTTTTTACACTCACAGCATAGTGCGCACTTCGGGTTTTGATCTGACTTACTTGTCAAAGGAGTGATTTAATTGTTATGAAATAGATAGAACTCCACCGTTTAGTCATTATGATGTGCCTGCTTTCAAATTTGGGTGAGTTTATGCACAGATTTGTTTACTTTGCTATCGTTATTACGTAGAACACAGATTGTGAAAATCCGATTAACTATTGTGGATTAAATGTATTATATAAATTTATTAGTTTTCACCTTGTTTAAATAGGTGTTTAGATTATGAGATTTGTGAGGATTTGGATTAATCTCACTAATTAGATTTCGTCACGAACTGACATCAATTAGAGAGATAATTGAAAACCAGGTAGTAGTGAAGAGCTGTTTCGTCCCACTGCAGGTCTCTTCATCAGTGTACATTTGCTACTCCACTAGAGAGCGAATCTGGAACCTTCAGATTACGACACCAACCTCATTCAGCATTTGGCCACTTGGAATGGAATTCAAGGACCGGTGAATTCTACTGTTGTCAATTCGTGATCAAGCTCTATCACCATCAATACCTTCGATAAGTATCCACTTCAGTTTAACATGATGGACCTGATCTCCAGTTGATTGGTAGATACTATATGGATGCCCTGAAGAGGTAGT
This sequence comes from Trichobilharzia szidati, assembly GCA_944472155.2. Classification (NCBI taxonomy): domain Eukaryota; kingdom Metazoa; phylum Platyhelminthes; class Trematoda; order Strigeidida; family Schistosomatidae; genus Trichobilharzia; species Trichobilharzia szidati. Next base: position 65,800,972 of record OX235274.1, on the reverse strand, counting down.
GAAAAGTCGTGAATAGAGGCGTAACCTGAAGTTCTCGCTTTCGATCTCTGGGGGGGTCGTTTTCAATTCCTCTGTAACTAATGTAGGTCCGTGACTAAATCTAACAGCTGAAATTAAATAGGAGTAGGGAAAATACGCCTAATATACTTTTAAGAATCTACTTTGTGGCTTTTTTTGTAGAGGTTTTAAAAGCGTATTTCTAAATTATATGCTTGAATATAATCTATAAATATATATTTTTCTCTGTTTCAGATGGCTGGTCTCATATTAGGTTTATTATTGTTAAGAAGCTTCTCAGTTGATGATTATCCAGAAATTAGTCTACATGAAAATGTATAACCTATCGAAATAATATTGGACACATTGAATTGTACACATTTACAAATTATGCATTATAGACTGCCTATATTTCTTTCTTTCTAGGCGAACACTTGCTTCACTATAGGAGATATATTAATTTAATTTTATAGTTTGTACATTCTTTTACACATACTCTGTCTGTGTTATCTGCTAACCTTGCAAATAATCATGTTCACTTATACATATGAATATACATATTGTTCTTCTTCCAAACATAACATTACTTTTCGATTACTATACAGCATTACTGATAATGCATCTTTTCTATTTTATTATGACTATTAGTGTTGTTATTTCTGATCTTACAATAAGCGGGCGAAAAAATGAACTGATTAACAATGCTTATATCATCTCATCTCTGATGTGTTACATAACAGTCAGGTGAAACAAGATTCTGCCTTCTGCTTATGCGCGTGTGTGTACATGGCTAATGTAATTGATTTTTATATTATAGGGATTCTTTTACCTGTTTTCGCTTATTTTTCTCTTTTTATGAATCAAGCAAAAAAAGGTGAAAAATAAATAAAAGGATAATAGATACACTCACTCATTCACTCACCATCTTCGTTATTCCTTTTTATGAATATAAATTTGTTTAAAACAGGAATGGAAAAAGAGAGTGATTCGATGTATCCGTCCGTATTAATGCATATTAAATCGATACATTGTTGGTTTGTTTTATTTTACAGAAAAGCTCTTTCGTTCACATTTCTAATGTTCATTAGAGTTTGTGTGTGTATGTTTTGGTTAACTTACTTTAGAATAAAAATTCCAGTAGATACCTTTTTCTTCCATTTAGATTTTGTACTTCCTCTTTCTGTTAACTTATAATTTCCATGTCAATAAGAGATAATACGATTTATATGATCAAAATGGAACCGTATAAAATTTGAAATTATACATTATGCACACGTGTAACTTGAATACTATTTATGCATTGCTTATTACATGTAACAAAGTATATTCGTTGGCCTTTGGACCTGGATTTTTGAATTTCTTGGTGGTTTGAGTTCTTTGTTTCTTCGTTCTTTCCTCTTCTTTGTTGTCTTGGTTTTTAATCTGTAACCAGTTATGCTTCCGTTTTTCTCATCATTAATTGAACTAAAATTTGTTAGAAGAATAATTAAACATATTTTTACTTTTGTGAAATGCTTTACCTATGTTTAATGTTCTTCTTGGTTTATTTTTGCCTCTTGTATAGACTCCTTCATTTCTATTGAGATTATTATCATTGATAATAAATATTTATCAGCAGATTGACATAAATTTGTTTAAAAATTAACCTATTTCGGTTGTTGTCCAATACATTTATTCAGTTATATATATATATATATATACATATATATATATATATATATATAAAGTATTACATGGTTTTTGTACAATGTAATTTCTAATTTTACAAGTGAGTGCATTGAAAGATAATGGAACAACAGATTTGGACTTGGAAATTCACTGTTTGTCATGTCAGCGTACTGTAGCAAAGTGAAGGTAATTTGTTATTGAAATTTCACGTCTATCATGTTTGTATAGAAATATAGCATGGTGTGACTATTGGTACGGTTTACATGTTTGCTACAAGTGTTTATTTTTCAACTGAATTAAGTTGAAATATTGCTACTACAAGAAGAAAAGAATAATTAAAAGGGTGATATTTTCTACTAAAGTGCTTTATTATTATTTTGTTGTTGTAAAAACTGTTCTCATTTTTAACATAGACTCATTTTATGAAAACTTCCTTAGTTTGATTGGTTTGTAAGAATTTTTGTTATATAAAGGGAATCTCTGGTCACTTTCAGTCGAAAAAGATAGTTCCCCTAGTTAGAAAGAACCTCTTAGTGGTGCAACTGGCTTTTGCTAATTAACGTAGATGACTTTCATTAGCTTGATTCGTTTGATATTACTTTTGTAGACAGAATGACGAGTGACAGCAAACCTACTTCGTTTGTATTTACACTAATGAACATAAAAAGTGTGAGTGTTGTATTATTGTTTCAGTATCTCGGATTTATAAAGAAGGAGAACGTGTTGCCTATTTAGAGTTTGTTTAATTCATTACATGGTAACTATATCGATCACATATAATGGATATATGTACTCTTTGTATAACATTATTTTTGAAGACAGTATCAAAATAGACATTCGTTTAACTATTTCAGTTTATATTTATTTTCGGTTAACATAGTAAATAGGTTAGTTAAATATTAAACACATATCAAATGGAATCCAAATTGTCTGAATAAGAATGATGGACTAAAACAGAATTTGATCTGGTTACAACAGTCCCCTCCCCATGAAGTGACAAAATCAACACGAATGTGATAAGCAATTTCATTATGGTTACACATGCTGCTTTTATTATTTTAGACACTTATCAAATCCAACAATCTACACCTGCTTTTGTTATCTTTACCAATTGGCCAATTTGACAACACAGAAATGCCTCCCTCCCTGTTGGTTAACGATGATTAAGTTACTATATATAAGTTGAGATTTTGTAAATTCCGGTTTAATAATACTTTGATGAAGCTATTAGCAGTATTAAACAGCGAAACGTCAGTAAAATCAATATCGTTTTGTTTGTCACTCATTGGGAAATACAGAAAACTTTTATTTTAATGAATGTATTTGAAAAACTCATTTTAATGTTTACTTCGTGAATAATCTCCATCTAGGAAATGATGGAAAACAAAATAAGTCATTCATTGAAGGAGAAACTGTTGTCAGCGATTTCATTTTCTTTAGGTGTACCATAACAGTTATGTACAGTGCTTACACACATGTGGATAGTAGTAAAAAAATATAAATCGACATAAGCATATTGTTTAAGTTAATTTGTGTCTCTCATTCATTGATTGTATGGCCTACTGGTTTATTGGATAGCTCTTTGGCTTTTGAAATAACGAGATTTGAGTCTCAGAGGGAATACCATCACTCAGTGGGGATGCGGTCGCATCCAGCTTAGGAGTTCCAATAAGGTCAAGATGCACATTCAGGATTACACAGATAGTCACTATCAACCAAAATAATGTCCTAAGCATACTTGGCAGTAATAATCAAGAGGAATTACACAAGAGCGATGGAGTTATTTAGTGAGATAAGTTAATGAGTTCTAATTAGAATTAGAATAGGAATGAAGTAAAGGTGGTCATTATCACGAGGGAAGAAGTGGTTAATCAAAGGATAAAACCTTCAGCAGTGTCTCTTCTATTCTTTTCAACTGTTAAGCAATATCACATTCCCATTGTTTCTAAATGCTTGGTGATTACGAGTCATTGCGTGACTCTGTCATCTTTATTCAGATTGTCATGTGCATTGACTAATACTAACAACTATGCTTATGACAGTGCATCTTTTGTTTTTAATATCCTTCATAGTAAAAGTATTGTATATGTATAAATACGATTAGACAACTAAAGAGAAGGAAATCACAGAGAAGAGCTTCCTCTTCTCTGAATGACTCCTTTCAATCTTATTTGATGCTTACTGTGTACTAAGACGAGGTGCTTTATAAAACAAATGAAAATATTTTCTATGGTTAGTTTTCGAAGGGCTCATAATCACCGATATCAAAAGACTAGCAGAGCTTTCAAACATAAAATTACTTTTGTGTGAAGATGTGGCATGATGTGAATGTCAACTATAAGACAGTAAGCTTTATTGTATATATTCGAATTTCGTTTATACAATTCTATTATTTCTTATCCTTCGATAGTATTTTTTTCTATATCTCCGCTATTGGCGCTGTATTATTCCTACTGCAAATTTCTGTCTATTTCTCTTGCATTCCGAGTGGAATTTAGGATTTGAAGCTTCAGTAACGTTTAAGGGGTGGAATTGCTAGCCTCACTCTCGAACATTCCTCTTTACCGAACTTACAACGCGGTAGGAGTGAGTCGGCCGAAAGTCCAACCCCGGACCACACGTTAGGTGTAAATTCTGTTAACAAAGATTGATTGATCGACCTCTACCTCCTACCTACCTCTACTGCATTGCAGAACTGTAGCTCATCCCACCTTGCTGTGTGGTTGTGTGCTATTACATGTATTGCTATTGCTGAGTTTTCCTCTAATAATTTCTCCATACTGGAGTCAATCCACAGTAGCAGTATTTCGACAAATAATTAACATTGTATACTTCGTAAAGGGGATAAAATTAACACCATTTACAAAATAAATTGTATGAACTGCAACAAACATTACATCGGCCAAAGTGGGCGTCCACTTCGAATCAGAATCCAAGAACATAAATCAGCCGTGAAAAGACATGATATGTATTCTTTAGTATCAATGCATACAGACAATTATGGTCATCAATTTGATTGGGATCATGTCAAAATCTTAAACAGAGGAAACACGAAAAGTGCCAGAGAATTCCTAGAAGCCTGGTACTCAAGCAAAAATGCAATTAACAAACACGTTAATATAGATGAAATATACCAACTAATAAAAAGCAAATCAGGTGACCAAAAAGTTTAAAATCCAAGTCAAGATAGTTACCAGGAGACGCAAATACATTACGCATGAAGAAATTTAAATCATTTCACTTTGTGCTAAATATGGCGCTGAAGATGTTGTCCAGGAGGACGATGAAAGCTTCGCAACTAAATCAACCAGCTCAGAGAACACTTTTAATTGTAAATACTTCGTAACTGTTGGACTATATAAGACATGAAGCTATCTGGTAATTTTTTGTCATTATGTAGTCTTAGATACATTCTGTATTTTTTATAAAATGAGGGAAACTCAATGAAGTCGTAGAGGATAGAAAAGTCACAAGTCAAGTGTTCCACTCAGAAATTAAAGGAACAATAATAATATAATAATAATTCAGAGTGAGAACAGTAATAATAATAATATAATAATCGTAGTAATAAGGGAAAGGTACAGAGAATAACTAAATAAACAAAATAAATAAATGTCTATCCCTCTACGGCCAAGGCAGAAGTAGGGATTGTACATATTTCTTTTGTACACAAAGGTTTGGCTTAAAGTTATGAATTACCAAGGCCTCCACTGTCTTTAGAAGTCTGTAACGAAGAAAACGTGTCAAGTTAGCATGGATTCTATATATGATCTTAAAATCATGGTCAGGGTTAGCAGAGTGACAGGAGTCAACCAAGTGTTCTAGAATAGAGCTTCGCACACACTTCCTTTCTCCCTTGTAAAAAGATGCTGGAATATGTTCTCGTATCCGTATGGAAAGCGTCCTCTGACCACGGCCAACATACCTTGCTCCACAAGAGCAGGTGAACTGATAGATGCACATGGAGGTGGCCAGGCGGGGGAGCATATCTTTTACAGAGATGGAGAATAACTTGTGGCTGAGAACGTCATTTGTAATTTTGCTGCAAAGAACGTCTTACTGACTGCTTTAGGCAGACGGTTTTTGAGCATATCTGAAGTTTGATCACCTCTGAATTCCAAGTTCATGAATGTTTTCCTTGGAACTGGGTTGGAGACCAGTTTAGACTGCTTATCTTTCGTGTTACTGTCACTAAATCGTTCGGGTAACCGTTTTCTGAGAGCGTGGCCTTTAGGAAGTCAAGTTCTGAATCAACACAATCAGAACTACAAGTGTGTCGTATCCTAAAGCACAGTGAATGAATTAGGTTCCTTTTCCTGGAGATAGGCACCCAACTATAAAAATTAGTTAGTTGTCCCTTCCATGTACGTTTCCGGTGGATGGATCTTTTGAGAGATCCATCAGTACGTCTACTAAGGCGCACATCAAGAAACAGAATACTAAGTTCAGATTCCTTTTCTTTGGTTAATTGTAAAGAAAAACGGTTGTTGTTGAAAGCACACAAGACATATTTCAGAATTATGTTATTATCGCAGATAACGACAGTGTCGTCTACGTATCTTTTATAAATGTCGAAATGATCGATGGTTTGACTATGTTGTGAGTTTTCAAGCTTTGCCATAAAACAATCAACCACCAAAGGACCCAGTGGTGATTCCATCGCAATGCCATCTCTCTGTCTAAAAATCTCATCATTGAAGGTGAATTGAATATTCAAAGTGCATCTCAATAAAAGTTCTTTTTTATTTTATTTTTATTTTTTTATTTTGGTTACAGCTTGATGCCACACCGTATTTTCAGTACAAGTATGGTATTTTCAGCATAGATATCGGTAGCCCAAATTTCACAGGCCGACCATAGACATCGGGTGTGCACCGGCAGGGGCTCGAACCTCGGACCATGTGCATGGTCGGCGAGAGTCCTAACCACTGTGACACCGACGCAGGTGGACTGTCGGTAACCCTTTTTCTAAACCATGTGTATCAATATCATCACATATGTAGCAAACAGTTTCCATAAGAGGTACATTGGTAAATAGTGAAGTCACGTCTAATGAGAACATGACTTTTTCTGAGACATTAAGATCTTTAATACTCTCAATAAATTTAAACGTACCATCAATGGAAAACTTAGACATTTGTTTTCTAACTAGTTACAGTATTTCAGCTAGCCATTGAGCGATTCCGTTTTAAGGAGAACCCGCCATATTGAGAATTGGACGAAGGGGTAATCCTGTCTTGTGAATTTTCGGTAGTCCATACAAACGTGGTATTATGGAGCCTACTGGTCGGATGAGTATATATATGACGAGATTACTGACTTATTTCTCATGTTCTTTAAGACATCAGTCAGTTGATTTTCAATTAGATGTGTCTTGTTCTTTTCACCATTGGATTTGGCGAATTTCATTTGGTCAGAAAGGATCACTGAGATTTTATCATTATAATCTTGGCGATTCATAACTACAGCTCCCCCACCTTTGTCTGGATGGCATATAATAATATCATCATTCTTGTCTAGTTCTTTAAGTTGGTCTATATGCTCTTTGGTCAGAAGATTATTCCAGCGAGGTTTTGAACTAGTAAACTGATGACAGCAATCAAGAACTGTAGATTTAAAGTGTTGGAATTCCTGAGGTGATGTGGGCGTGAGACCGTTGGTCTGGTTAATTAGATTTTCGAATTGCACTTGAGTATGCAACCTGTTGACTTTGGACGAACTGTTACAGAACTTGGGACCTAGTGATAGGGCTTGTAGTTGAGTTTCAGAAAGAGTGACAGAAAAATAATTAAATACATATTTATTGGGATCATTCGAAAGTCTCTTTTCTGCTACTATCTGCTTGAAACTGTCAAGATGTTTGTGATTAGCAGACTGTATGCTTCAAATTGTCGGCGTTCATCAGTTGAAAGTTCAAACAGAACGTGACTTCTCAAAGATATGTTCCTGTTTAGCTGTTCAACACGAGAACTGATTGCATCAATACGATTAAGTGTATGGCGCTTTAGTGTTTTGGAGTTCAGACATATACGATTACGAACACAATATTCAGCGAAGAGACTCTTTTCAACGAATTTATTATCAAACTGTACAATACGATTACCCCTAAGCGCTTTCCAGAATACATTAGAATATTCATTTTTACTAATACAGCTTTCAAAAAAGTTAATCTCATATTTCACTAACGCAAATTTGACAGGAAACCGCTGGAACCCATTTAGTTGCATTTTTTCAATAATTTAATAATTCCCATTGTAGGATTCTAAATAAAGCAGGAATTAGGGTGGCATTTAAACCTACAAACTCACTCAGGGACAAGCTCTGTAGGTTAAAGGACCCAGTGGACCCAATTAGACAAAATAATATAATTTACAAAATACCCTGCAATGACTGTGAGGTCAACTACATAGGTCAAACTAGTAGATCGGGGGTAGTCAGATTGTCAGAACATAAGAATTTAGCTAAGGTAAGAATGGTTGACCCAGAGATGATAAGTAATTTAGAAAAAAGCTCAGCAATTGCAATGCATGCATTAACACACAACCACACAATAGGGTGGGAGAGGGTTAAAATTCTAAAAAGTAATCTAGGTAGGTGGAGAGAGAGGTTGATTACTGAATCTTTGTTCATCGAATCTACACCCAACACATGCAATAGGAATGAATCATCACTCATACCCGAAATATGGAAAATATTACTACCAATCAAATCAAGTGAAAATCAAGTGAAAAACAATGGAACTATATAAATGAATTTAGGAAGTCGTGTGATTAACTTGATATGATTATGAGCAATAAATTGTGCTCGAAACGTCATCAGTAAATATTACTGTATAACACTGTGAGACTTTATCAAAATAAAATTTACCCATAATGGAATTACACTCTACCACAGAGCCCAAGTTTTTTCCTTATAGCATTAAGAACACACTTTGAATTGTTCCCGCTTGTCCCAATTGTCATTCTAAATCCGAAATTATAATTTTTTTGTTTTTCGCATTAAATTTCACACCATATTTTGTAACATTTTATATTCGCCTACTTATCCTACAATTATGCACCCCTTTCCAATATCGACACATCTTATGTCTTATTCTATATATGACATTAATTGTTTTGCCACTTGACATTCAACCATGATTATAATCACAAATATTTTAATTGCATTTCATACAACTATTATTATTTTATGCATTCACACCTATGATTCAATTCCCTCACCGGATATAGTTTCTTAAAAACCATATACATACGATTGTACAGCTTGATGATAAATTCATTGAAAAGAGTCTCTTAGCTGAATAACAGAAGTGTCTACAAATTTAAGTAACGATAACAGATTGATACTGAGTAACAGTGAATTAACTGGCAGTTATTTTAATTGTGGTGTGTATAGAACTAACACTGACACAAATATGAAACATATGGTTTCTATATAATAATTTTGTTTATTAAAAAGCTGAAATATATTCGCAGCTGCAAATTATGCTTCATAAGTTTGACAGACTTACAAAAACTTGAATTGCGAAACGATGTTTTACCCTTCATTTCATTCTTTTCTTAGGGATTAATATGCATAGATGAACGAACAAACTATTTGATTGTTAGTTCTAACTTATTCTTGATACAAAATCGTCTGTGAAAAGTTACTTAAGTGTGAAGATATGACATAATGTATACATGAATTACAAAACAGTAAGCTTTATATACATACACACATACAGCTGAGCAACTTGATACTTCTTCATGCGTTAAGTTGTAGATTTAACTTAACCCTATAGAAGCTTACAACAATACTCAATGTTCGTTTTAGCCAAAAGTCGACGGAGCGTCATATTTAAAAAAGAGTGAAAGTTGTCAACACATTAATGGAAAGAATAAAGAAAATAAATTAAAAGCCGTTTACCCGAGAAAAGTTTTCTTTCGTGGTGACATTTATTTTCCGAAGCTGTAAAACGATTTCATTTCACGGATTCACTTGTTGACAAATGTTCTGAAGTAAAGTTATAGGGGCGAAAATATTCTGATGACAAAAGTTATAGGATCAAAGCATTTATCTTTACACGTGCTAAGATGTGTGTGGATATTTCTTACTTCATGGTTGAAGGCATTCGCAGGAAGCCTTGGACCTAGGTTTTGTGTCTTTTGGCAGTTGCCATTCGGCAAGTTGTATCTGCAACGCTGAAGGAACTCGTGTCTGTTCTAAGATTCGAGCACACGTCATCTAGAGACGTTACAACTGAGCTATTTGGACTCTCTATTAACCTCCTGTAGGACTGTATTGGATACTTTGACTGGACACTAATTAGTAATCAGTGTCCTCATTTTGGTGCAGATTTTGATAAAGTCCCACTTAGCATGATGGCCACATCGCAGACTTGACTGGTAGAATTCAGTATGCATGAAACAAAGGAGTAGATACATTACAATAGTTACTAACTAGTGTCCAATCAAAGTATGTATATATTTTGGAAACCTGAAAAGTGAATTAGAAAAGTTACGAAATGAAATTAGTAAAAAGAATTATTAAAGTATTATTATCGCCTTGGGTTTCCAGTGGACCATGGGGCTTCAATAGAACATCTCCATTATACTCAGGTCCCTGCATTCCTTCCTAGATAGCTTCACGATTCCATATAATCTTTAATTTCATTCTCACAAAACCACGTCCTGATAACTCTCGGACTCCCAGTTGGTCGTTTCCCATTCGAGTTCCATTATAGGGTCTGGTGTGTGGTGTCACTTGACGATTTCCTAGGAGTAAGTCGAGTTCATCTTATTTCCTTCTGCATATTTTTTGGGCAGTAGATTCTTCGTTGATTTGTTGCCAGAGTTCACTGTTGCTTACCCCTTCCAGCCATCTAATCTAAAGTATTGTATGAAGATAGCTGATGATGAAACTCTGAAGCTTGTTGAAAATAATTTTCGTTACACGCCAAGTCTCTGAGTCAAATAGAAGCAGTGATTTGAAAAAAGTGCTGAAAGTTCGAATCTTGTTGTTTATGATGTTTGCAACAGATTTCCACATTGATTTCAGAATAATGAATGTATGTGTCGATTTTCCAATCCTGACTGGCTTTGAGATTCTCATAGGTGCTGCTCAAATAAGTGAATGAAGTGACCTCGTTTAAATTACCCTCGTTGATAGTGATCGGTACTAGTTGTTATAGTTGGGTAGGTATCTTCATTATTCATGCCACCTTTGTGTTCACTTGAAATCCTGTCGTGGACGCTTCTTCTATCAAAGTGTGGGTTTTCGTCTGTAGATTACAGATCACAAGCGAGGTCCAGATATTCTAGAGTCATCTTATCGGTCTGCCGCATTATCCAGTCCACCACCATCAGGAATATCATCGGTGATAATAGACGGCCTAGTTTAATTCTTGTCTTCCCTCAAAGGTTTTGCTGAGCTTTCCATTGTAGATCACTTGATCTGTGGTATCATCATACAGTTGTTGAATGAGATTGATACAGATTTGGGGCACATCGTAATATGTCCTTAAGGGCCTTTATAAAGTCACTGAAGCTGAGGTGGAGATTCGACGGCCATCCTATGCTTTGTTAGACGATGATGATGATGTGTAGAGTTGCAATTCGGTCAGCAGTGAAAAGAAATGGTTGAGAATATTACATAAACAGAAGGGTAGAAAAGCAAAATGGCAGACTATGTGAAAATGAGGCTTCTAGCAAACATAAGGAATTACAAAAGTTACAATTGCTTTTGCGAATTTTCAGATAATCCTTTACTCTTCTGGGCTTTTGTTTTGATCTCACAAACAATTTATGAAGCGAACTCATTGTTGTAACCTGGTAAGATCAAAGTGAAGCTTTAAGTACTCAATTTGTGACGAATTTGAATCTTTAATATATGTGTAAAACTTGGGCATTGTGGTAGTATTTAATTCCATATTAATTTGTTTCGCTTATGAACTATTAACTGAGTTCAAAATATAGTCCAGTAAACAGTACTGTTTCACTGTGTGATATATCTAATACGAAAAAGAGAAGACATTCAGCGAAGAGACTCTTTTCGGCGAATTCATTCACATAGCTGTACAATCGCATTTATATATAAATATTTGTGTGTGTGTGTACATGAGGTTTGTCAAGTTTAGATAATTGATTAGTTAATACAAGAATGATGTAGTATAGAGACAAAGTTAATCGGACAGCAACTAAAGTAAGACTGAGTTAAAAAACTAGATGACGTAATATAATTGGCTAAAATGTTACAACTTAGGTCAGGATAGCAACAGAGGTAATTACAGGTAGAGATTAAGTAGAAGTGAAATTGAGTGAATAAGTTAGATGACGTAACATGAATGACTAGAAACTGAGCATTGTTCAAGTCAGTAATAGTGGTAGTGGGGTGTAGAGATTGAATCGGGTGGGGGTAGAGAACAAGAAAGTTGAAAATGTAAAATGTTACAATTGAGAAGACAAAATAATACTAATGAAGAGACAGAAAAAAGAAAAAGGTTAGGTAGAATTTACATGTCGGCTAATAAGATAGATTACGTCCATTGCAAGTGTAGTGATTGAACGAACTTCTTCTGTATGCAGAGTTCAGGACTTAGCAAGTGAATCGCCATTGCTTCTGCAGTTTGAAGAAGTCTGATTCGTACACCTTTAGGGAGACCACCTCTTACTCTGTAGACGACTTTGAAGTTTGTTTGCGGTGAAGCTTGGTGTCCGGATTCTATCAGATGTTCTAAGATGGAACTGCGGGGGCATCGATTTTCTCCTTTGTAAAACCATGTTGGTAAGTGCTCGGTGATACGTTTGGAAAGCGAGCGCTGGGTACGGCCGACATACCTGGCTCCACACGAGCAGGTGAATTGATAAATGCACATTGATGAGGCCAGCAGCGGTAGCTTATCCTTCACGTTCACATGAATCATAGGTTTTGTGGAGAAGGTTAGTCGTAGTTCAGCTGCGAAGAAGGTCTTCTTAAGTGAGCGCGACAGTCGATTTTTTAGTGTTTCTGCAGATAGATCTCCATTGAATTGGAGGTTCATGTAGAATAGTTTTTTCTTGACGCTGAGTATGGGCGGCTTTTCTGGTCTAGGATTCACAGATTTTGCAATAAATCTTTCTGGATAGCAATTCTCGACGAGGATTCTCTTGAGGTTGTCCAGTTCATCTTCTATGGTGTCCGGGGTGCAGATTCTGTGAATTCTGTAGCTGAGTGAACGGATCAGGTTTCGTTTGGTGTATAGTGGTACCCAACTGTGAAAGTTAGTAAGCTGTCCGTTCCACGTCGATTTTCTGTGGATAGATCTTCTCAGTGTTCCATCCTGTTCTCTTCTGGTTAGTTGGACGTCAAGAAAAGATATTGTGGAGTTGGACTCTTTCTCCATCGTGAACTGAATTGCAGGGTGGCAGTTGTTAAACGACTTTAAGATGTCGTCTAGATTTTCTTCATTGTTGACGATAATGAAGGTGTCGTCGACGTATCTTTTATAGATTTCGAAGGTATTGATCATTTTCTTCAGGCATGTGTTTTCGAGTTTTGCCATGAAGAAATCTGCAAGCAAAGGGCCTAGTGGTGAGCCCATAGCTATACCATCCTTTTGGCGATATATTTCGTTGTTGAAAGAGAATTGAACATTCAGGGTACACCTCAGTAGGAGTTCTTTAAGATGCTCGGTGGGTATACCGATGTTTATTCCTTTGGAGTGAATAAGTTCGCATATATAGCATATTGTTTCAGTCAGTGGAACGTTTGTGAATAGCGATGTGACATTTAATGAAATCATTGTCTTGTTGGATACGTTAATGTTTTCGATTGAGTCAATAAAGTCGAATGAATCTCGAACTGTGTGGCAGTAAACTTGTTTTCTGATTGGTTCAAGTAGGTCTGCTAACCATTGAGCTGTACGGTGATAGGGTGAATCGGTCATGTCGAGGATCGGTCGAAGAGGGATACCCTTCTTGTGTACTTTCGGGAGTCCGTAAAGTCGTGGTATATTTGAGCCAGACGGTCTAAGGGATTCGAACATTTCGTTGCTGATGAAGGATTCAGTCTTCAACTTACGAAGGGTGTCCGTTAGCTTTTGTTCGGTTTGTTCAGTCATGTTTTTCTCGTTGATCGGTTTTGTGAATTTGCATTCATCGGATAGTATAGTCAGCATTTTACTGATGTAGTCCTTGCGATTCATGATTACGATTCCTCCGCCTTTATCAGGACGTAATATCATAATCTCTTCATTTTTCATAAGTTCTTTCAGCTCCTTATGGTGCCTCTTCGTCAAGATGGACCTTCCGTTGTGTTTGGTATTTATAAACTTGTGACAACAGTCGAGGATTGATGCTTTGAATTGTTGTAGGTTTTCGTCTGATGTAGGTGTGAGATCGTAAGTCTGGTTTATTAGATTTTCGAACTGAACCTGGCATTGTAGCTTGTCAATACTTGGTGGTTTTACGCAGAATTTTGGACCTAGAGATAGTGCCTCTAGTTGAGTAGTAGACAGTGTGATGTCTGAAAAATTAAATACGTACTTTTCTGGATTGCTTGGGAACGGAGATTCGGTATTAATTGTAGGCTTTAGGCTTTTGAGAAGATCTGCTTTAGTCTTGTTACATTCTTTCTGAGTGACTTGTTGTACATATTCTTCAAAGGAATGGCGTAGTTCTTGATCTAAGTCTTCGACTGCATGAGCTCTTGAGTAGACGTTTCGCTCTAGCTCAGGGACGCGTGATTGAATGGAGTCGATGTTGTTTCGTGTGTGTCGTCTGAGTGTTCTGGTATTCGGCTGGATGTGGTTGCGTCTCAGTGACTTCCAATACATCTTTGGATACTCATGTCGATCTATACAATCTCTTAAGAAATCGATCTTTGTCTTCGCTACCGCAAGCTTGACGGAGTAACGCAGGAAACCATCCAGCTCCTTCACCGTCACTGGGTCCTTGCAACGTTTGAGTAGATTGAAAATCCCCATTGAGTCAAATGAAAAACAAATCAATATGGACTTTGAATTTTCTCGTCCCTATTTATACATCACTATGTTTTGAAATGTTTGAGGTATTTAAGCTTGCAGCTGTGTAAGCGTAAGATATAAGATTTTCCTCAGTGTCAGATGTGTATGTGTTTCCTAAAGTTTTGTACCAATCGGATATTAGTTATAAGGCTTCACAGATTACTTTCAGTTACAGATGCACTTTTAGGAAACTATGAATCCCAGTTGAATTAACTGCTCATTTTTTGGAGTGATTTTTCATTGACTGCAACAAAACTGTTCAGTCGGAATATTTCGTTTCTTTTAGAGTTTGTTGGAAATATATTAAAGGAGGAACACCTATATGCACATAATAAACCATCGATGTGTATTTCCGATAAGGTGGGTGAGTTTTGACTCGTTAAATCCAGAGACTATTGTTCCGCTACACTGATATTTTGGTTTACTTCTGATTATTTTGAAGTAGTTCCATTTTATTTGTTTAATCTTTGAGCTCAGAATTAATAGAAAGGTTGCTCATTTATATCTTAGGAGATGCTGTTGTTTATAATTGCGGAAAACAGGTTAAGTTTATCATAAACAATAAAGTAATAATTATAAATAAGTCACATAGAGACAAAGTGAGAATCTCAAAATCATAACGACTCGAAATTACAATAAGAGACTTTATTTAATGTAATTGGCAGTGAAGTTTTGTGTTGATAGTAATTTCAAAGAAATTTTTTTTTCCTTCACGTTCCCAGTGGAACATAGGGCCCCAAGCTAGTGGCTTGAAGTTTCTGTAGCAGTGTTTATTTTACAGGATGAGGTTGCTAACCTCATGCCCAACCTTTCCTCTTCACCAGCATTATTTCTGGCTTAACGAGATAAAGGAGTGCGTCGGCCGGGGATCGAACCCCGGACCATGTGCATGATCGGCGAGGATCCTAACCGCTATGCCACCGACGCACAATTTCAAAGAAAATGGCAAATAGAATTCACGTACTTATTCACTTTATGAGTTCTAATAATTATTTCAATTTTACCTTGTTATCGAAGGTAACCAAGCTAGATGAAATTTATAATATCATTTTTAAGTAAAGCTGTTATATTCTGATCACTTCGATATTATATCGTATCAGAGTCAGTTACTATGCTTACGAGAATAGAAATGTCTAAATTTTAATGGATAATAGTACTTTTAATTTGTTCGGCTTGAAATTTAAATAAAGGATTCTGTTTGGGTTTGTGCAAATGTTACTGGTTTCAGAGTTGATGATGATTTGTGGTAAAGCATCTTAAAATTCGATATCGTTTATGAATGACTAAATTTCAGATTCTGATGATAAAAAATTCTTGATCCGTTAAGTCCAGTAAGTTAAATATCGGTTGACAGATAATGCACGCTGACACTGACTGGTTGACTAGATGCTGTATGATGTATTCAAAGAATTTGAAAGTCCTAAAAGGTCTTGACTTTTTATCCACTGAAGAAATCACTACGTGTTCAACTACTTAGTTAAAAATCAAATACCTAATGTTTGTCAAATTATGGTGCTCACTGCTGAGGAGTTACAAACGAAAATAAAATTTGCCCAGCATTCTCTGATGTTCAATATTTTTTCTACTTGATTTTGACAAAGTCTAGCATACTAATGTGTAGAAGTAACTAGCAAAAGTTAGAAATGAAGTAATTTGGTGGGTGGCGAGCAGTAGTGGATTCCAGGACTCGTATTTCGTCCCTTTTGGGAGTCGTCATCTGGGTGTACTTGCATTCCTTAGTCAGTGATGGTGTTTCCACTGATAGTCACCATCTACCAAATCACTTCAAGTTTATTCACAGACATCATTAGTGCATCCGTAGTCATATATCCAACAAAAATGCTGTAGTATAATGTTTCATTAAATTAAAGCTCATACTCGATTTGTGTAACTCACGCATATTGTAATCAAATCACCACGATATCTTAGAGATTTTCAAGCATTAGGAAAATATTGGAAAGGAAAATGGATGTGGTTTTAATGAGAAGTCAGATTTCGAAAATTCAGATTATATTTGTTTAATTTTAGTAAAAATGCTTGACAATATAAAATTTCTTTCGAAACCATATTTCCTGAAAACCAGGTACTGATTTGCTGCCAATAAAACCAGATGTGTTAATACAACTGAACTTGGGATAATCGGTTGCACTGTAAACGCATGATTTTTCCTAATCTACAATATGGGTGACAACACAAAATTGACATAAGTGACATAAGTGTGAAAGAAGAAAAGTTCGTATGCTTTTTATAATGAGAGCTTCTGTGAAATCCACTGGTTATTAGGCCAACGGCTGAATTGTAAAACATTAGTGAGAGTCATAAGAGGTCATCAACACAGTTCCCGTCTTCAATGAATAAAGGACAAAACCATATGTAAGGCAAGATTTAAAATTTTTTTTATTTATTTTATTCCTTGACGTTCTCAGGGTAACGTAGGGCTTCAAGCTAGAGCTTTGAAGCCTTGGTAGCATTAGTGTTTATTTTTTAAGGGATGGGGTTGCTAGACTTATACGCAACCTTCACTCTTTAGCAGTCTTATTACTGCAATTAATAGTGTTCTCTGAGCTGGTTGGTTTAGTTGCGAAGCTTTCTATTAGTCTTATTACTGACCTAAAGAGTTAAATGAGTGTGTCAGCTAGGTATCAAACCCCAAACCGCATGTGTGGTTGGCGAGTATTCCACCACTGTACCACTGACGCACAGATGACTAATTATTTTGTAAAGTTTACAGCATTTATGACCATTCTTCGTGTGTGTGTGTGTTTAAAAGCTATAATAAAAACTAGGGGTATCGAAAACTATGCCTTTAGTCCTTGGTGATCTTGACGACTGAAGAGTGCCAATAAGCACAAAATATGCGTCTTTCTATGTGTACCTGCCTCTTATCATCAGCATCATAGGCATGTATGTTTATGTTTTCTTAACTAAATGTGAACTTATCAGCATAGTGAATGTTAGGATTGTTCGTTAAAAGAGACGCTAACATTGACCATCTGCAAAATAAGACTAAAATAGCGTTTAGCGTTTCATCAGTATTCAACACTGAATTATTCGATGCAACCACATGCGTTTAGCGGTTATTGTACTCTGTCTAATCCAGTAGGAACATGAGACATGCAGAAACTTTAGCTAGATACCCACGGTAAAAATAATCATCAGTTCAAATTATTTGTATTTTCTAGTCTTTCTTTTTTAGAGACTTGATTAATTTCAAGTTAAACTTCATCATCAACTGATATAAGTTTGAAAACCGTTTATTAGAATACATTTCAGTTCGTACAAGATCATGAAGAAGAGCTATTTCTTTTCATACTCATCTCAACATGATGAACCAAACCACTTTAAAATGTACTGTATCATTAAACATTTGTGTTTCAAAAGGAGTACCGGGATTCTTCTTTCTCCATCCTGTTCTCTGCAGTTCTCCACGATTACCCATAAACTGCTATCTCCTTCTGACACGATCTCTTCAACTGCAACTGTCGGATCCACACCCAACTCACCGTTTTCTGTCCGGATTCCACTCGAGGGTGTGGCACGTGATGTTACTCAGCGGTCGCCTCAGCGTTTGTCCAATCCATCTCCATTTCCTTGTGCATATCTGTTGGGTAGTAGGTTAATGGTTGGCTCACCGTCTCTCAGAGTTCCTGCGTGATTATCCTTCCCAGTTGGCCATCTGATCTTCAATATACAGCTGTCTACTGGGAATGCTTTTCTTGATGTGCCAAGACTATGAACCATATAGACGCACTGACTTGACATTAGTAAAATAAAATAATCCATACATGTTCATGTATATATTCAATTTCGATAGTAATTTTTCTTATTCTACAATATCAGTTAATGGGGAATAATTACAAAAATGGATTCCCTATAGCAAAAATATTTTATCAGCTTTTCTTCCTGTTTATATTCATTAAAGGTGTTAAGAGAGGAAAGTAGTTGTGTATTATATAACAGGTTAGTTGAATGTAAGTATTTGTGCACTCTAGGATTAATATGTTTGCATTCATGTGTTTGTGAGTGTATGAAGTAAATCTGAAGAATACATTAGAAATGTTAAGTACAGACAGAAAAAATATAAATGTCCAAAAATTATTTTTTTTCTTATCAGCCTTTTATACTTGTTTTTCATTGTTAAGATGAAATCATGCAATAATTATTCAATAAATATTCAGATGTTTTCGAATAAGAAAAGACTCTTAATTCACTCGCATGCAAAGGAATTTATGAACAATTTCCTTTGTAGAGCCATAATCAAATTTAGATATATGCATAAATGAGAGGAACCTGAAGGAAACAACCTCTTTTACCTACCTGGGAAGCATAGTTTCAACTACAGGCGGAACTGACGAGGATATCAAAGCAAGAATCGGAAAAGCAAGACAAGCTTTCACTACTCTCAAGTCTGTGTGGAGGTCAACAGCACTCAGCATCAAAAATAAGATCCGGATTTTCAACTCCAATGTGAAGTCAGTCAGTGCTACTATACGGATGGATCAGAGACTTGCACTGCGCGTCATAAAGAGCATCTCAAACAAACTACAGACCTTCATCAACAGCTGTCTTCGCTCAATACTCAAGATCAGATGGCCAGAAAAGATTACCAACAGAGATCTCTCGCAGTGAGCGAACCAACTCAGCAGGAACCGATTATGAAACAAATAGGCAGGAAGAAATGGAGATGGATTGACCATACTCTGAGGAAACAAACCATCAAGTGACATCACTAGACAAGCCATTGCTCGAGTGGAACCCGAAAGGGAAGCGGCGAGTTGGTCGTCAGTGCAAGGGTGACTTGGAGGAGGTCATGAGAATAGGAGATGAAAATGTGTGGGCAGAAATGGAGCCAGGTGAAGACTCTAGGAGAGAACCGAACGCAATGGAGACGCACGGCTGAAGCCCTATGTTCCTCTAGGAATTAAAGGAAACAATAATAATACAATACAAACCTTATGGTTTTTAGGACTCCATTTTGATATATTTTCAAAAAATCTAAAGTGTGAAATAAATCATCTTGGATGCCTGTCTCAAATAACGATGATTAAAAAACCATTTGGTGCTGACTAGTTATTTTGCATGAGAATATCAGTGAATGAAAGTTGTTTCATGCAAGAGATTATTGCTGCTTATTGTCGCTACTCCGCACAGTTTCTAGATGTAATTCAAAGTCTGCAGTAAGTCAGTGAACATGTGTACTGAATCCAGTTTTCGTGCATATTTAGACTCACTAGAAAGTGTGTTCTGTGAAACTTTTAAGAAATTCACATTGAAGTTGAAGCTCTTCTCATATGAGTAAATTATAAGCGTAGATTGAGTACCTGCCTCTTTCAGTTCCTGATTTTTGATGGAAATTTGTTCATTACACCAGCGAAGTGGTCACCACATCGAAAGAAGCTGCATTATTATCTTTGTTATCAGTGAGTCACTGGTTGCGTGGTAGAATAGTCGCCAACCATTTGCATGGTCTGGGGTTTGATCCCCGGCCGACGTACTCATAAGTTTCGCCTAGCCGATAGTAAGCCTGGTAAAGAAGGAAGGCTGAGGGTGAAGCTAACAACCCTATGCCGTAAAACAACAACCGCCACTGAAACTTTGGAGCTCAGGCCTGAGGCTCTATTTTCTGTAGTTTGGTTTGTAAGGGCTAGTTATGTTTTTTACGAGTTGATCACGAATTGATATCGGTTAGAGAGCCATTGAAAGCCAGGGAGTACTGGACAGCTGCTGTTTCATCCTAGTTTGGGAATCATCGGCAGTACGCACCCACTGGGATTCGAACCGAAGACCTTCCAGTTACGAGACAAGCTCGTATACCATTCAGTCACTGGGACCCGATTCAATGGCCAGCCCATGAGTTCTAACTTCTACCCACTCGTGATTTAGGGCGACCCCAACCGCTGTCGTTGGTGGGACATCCATCCACACACGTGACATCTAATTGGACCTCACTGGTCGCAAAGTAATGAAAAAAAATTAGCCATCAGAAGTTTATCTTTAGTATTATTTGTTATACCTGATGTTTCATTCTCAAAGGTTATTTTTACTTTACAACGGACAAGTTTACATACAAACCATTAGTAGCTTTGACATGCAGTAGGCAAAATTTGGAGTATTTCCTAACCACAGGAATGAAAAATGATCATGCAAGATAACTATTTTAACGAATCATATTGATCTTGATTCAAAGTAATTGCTTCCGCTTTTGAATGAATGATTGAGTGACAGAAAGAGTATAAATGAAGTCATTACTCCTTGATTCATTGAATCAATAAATTTCACATGAAGCGAATTTTCTTTTGCTGATTTTCACCTGCGTATATCTGGGAAAATATTTGTCATTTCCTGATCTGTCCATAATTACGAAAACAATATATATATATATACATATATATATTATTAGATATCTGAGGATGAGGAAACTAATAATGATATCGCGTGTTTCATTTAGAATTGCAGTAAGGCAATCTCTGTATGAGTGACAGTGACAAACATTTTTCAACATAGTGTTCATTTCCACCACAATCTTCCCAGTTATGATACTGAGACACTGAGATAACATGATGTTATTTTGGTCGATGGAGACTAGCAGTGGAGTCCGGTATGCGCATTTCTTCCTGTTTGTGACTCGCCAGCTGAATGTGCTTGGATTCAAGTGAATGTTGTTGTTCCCAGTGAGACTCGAACCCTGTACCCCTGTTTTCAAACCGCAAAGAATTATCCACTAGCCCACTATGGCCCGACATATCAACAGATATCCGGCGTTTCAGTCGTACATAACTAATCAACGGGAGATGAAAACTAAAACTAATAAGAGATAACTTTGATGACATTTTTGTTGAATTCAAGGTGTTATTTGATATTTTAACTTTCTACTATCGACTTACATCATAATTTGCCATGTTATATGTTTTCAGTTTTGAAATTCCAGCAGGTGCAATACTTTGTATTGACATTCATTCGCCGAATGAATATGTTTATTTTGTGATATTCACGTTGAAATTCTCTAGATAAATGGAGGCTCAATGAAGGTTCGCACTAATCTATATACTACCAATTGAATGATATGAGTAATTATGTAATTATGATCCCACCGTCAGACGATGAAGTCGCTAGGTTTAAAAGTACACTAGTCGACAGCTGTTAGCAGTATAAAACACAGTAGTCATTCTAGTAAAAGCTTGCTGACTAAACAGCATCGAGAAGCCCTAAGAAAGCTAAGGAACGACGAAAACCTTATAATCAGTAAACCTGATAAAGGAGCCCTAATAGGACTGATGAATAAGTGCGATCATGTTGACAAAATTAATTCGCTTCTAATGGGTGAAACGAAATTCCAACAGCTTAAGAACCCAACAGATCTAGACGGAAAAGCTGAAAAGCAGCTAACTAACACACTTAAGGAGCTGAGAAAAAGGGGAGTAATCTCAGAGGCAGTCTAAAACAGTCTTAATCCTACTGGAAGTAATACTTCACTATTGTACAGTCTGCTTAAAGTACAAAAACCAGGACTTCCTCTTCGCCCAGTTCTAGACATGTTTAATTCCACGTACCATGGAGTGGCAAAGTGGCTAGGTGAACTCCTCCAAATGTTACACAAGATGGTAGTAAACCATAGTGTTAAAGACATTTTTGAATTCATTGCTAACAAAGATGATATCAATGTAAATTGGAAGCAAATGCAATCCTTACATGTCGCATCACTGTTCACTAATGCACCACTTATGGAGACAGTGTAATTCATATGCCAACAGATACTAGAAAAACATTTCGACATTGGAATTCCAGTTATTAGTCTGAAAGAGTCGCTTTTAAGATGTACTATGAATGTACACTTCACATTCAACAACCTTTATTACAGACAAATCGACGGCATTGCCATGGTTTCTCCATTGGGACCAATTTTGGCAGATTTCCTTCTTGCTAAGCTTGAAAATGGTCCGTTGAAACAAGTAATCGATAAAACTGATTCTGATTTTCGTTATGTTGATGTGAAAACTGACAAGAATGAAATGTTAAAAAAGTTTAATGATGCATATCCATCGCTCATCTTCACTTGTGAAGAAGAACATGATGGTGGATTACATTTCCTTGACGTCCAATTGAGCAGAAGAGAGGATGGTTCACTCAAGAGAGATGTCTATAGAAAACCTACATCTGTAGGACAATATACACATTTCCTCAGTTTGGTACTAATCCGATACAAAGTCACTTTGGTCAGATGCCTCACGAATAGAGCAAGACGTATCTGTACTTATGACTCCCTAGAAAATGAGTTAGGATTCGTCCAAAATACGCTGGTCCAAATGGGTTATCCTAGTGGGTTTGTAAGGAGACACATGAAAACCAGGTACAATAAGGAGAAACTGACAGCAGTTAAAAAGAAACAACTGTTCATTAAATCGCAATTTAATGGGGACGTGGCTAGCGAAGTCTTACATCTGAGATTATCAAGAGCGATAAAACGGACTTATATTGCCGCCACCGTCTGTCTGTCATTTTCCAGCTGACCGATTATCATTACTCAAGTGAAAGACAAGCTACCTAGTTGTGCCACTTCTATGTGTATCTATAAATTTAGCTGCTCCTGTGGAGAGAGCTAATAGGGCTAACAACTAGACAACTAGACAAACGCATTAATGAGCATCTTCCTTCATGGTTCGGAAAAGGTCAAATAAAATTTATAAGAAGTTCTCTTTTGGCTCATTTGATTGACAGTGGTCACCAAGTGGACAAAAATAGTGCCTTCAAAGTTATCTATCGCATTCCATCGAGCTTTTCGAACGGAATTCGAACCCGTCTTTTACATATAGCCGAGGCTATGGGAATTAATTCGATAGAACAATCTTATTCTTTGCACACAAAAGAAGTTTGTTCTACCTTTGTCTCTCCCTTGACCTAGGTGAATTGTACTCAAAACCCTCCCACCCATTCTTATTTTCCATCTCCTTCGTATTTTTATGATATTTATTCAAACTCTGATTATCTGTCCACTTCACCCTTAGTATTACGTAACTTTCAAGATTTGACCGAATTTATTTACTGAATTGTCTATATATACACATATTACTACCCTTGTTATTCTTATCGCCACCTGCACAAACCTTATTATCAATACTTTGTTATCATTATAATCATCGTTATTACTAATGTTCGAAACATTTACTACATTATTATTATTATTTGATCCACAAAATCACCGTCATTGGTTTAAATTTTTATATATAAATCTATGTAAATTAGAGTAAAGCCTGAAGAAGATCTAATTGAAAACAATATTGTTCGCTTATATGTCTTGTTCTAATTATGTACCACTCATATCAACCAGTAGTGCCTCCCAGCCAGATCGAGGTGGCCCAAACACCAGATGGCCGTTTAGCTTATTAGTGGTGCATCCGGTTTGACTCAGATCAGAAGAGCAAGTCACATTCGATATTTGACTAGCCACTCTGGAGAACTAATGATATTATGCGTCAAATTCACAATTTGCAACGTAATTAGCAATCAGCAATGTACACAGTGCGAGGATTGAAATTTTCACCACAATCCACAGAGGAAACTAAATTATTCAGATCATAATTTTGTATCTGCATGATACCATAAATGGCGATCTGGCTGGGAGGCACTACTTGTCGATATCTGTGATATATAACTACTTATGTCAATCAGTCATTGGTATATAGTTTAAAGCAAATCTGCTTGCTTTTTTGATTACCATTTATGGTTTCCAACAGATCAAATAGTCTGATCTGTATAGTTTACTTTTCAAGGGAAACGGTGGTGAAAATTTTACCCCTCGAACAGTGAACACTGCAAATTAGTAACTAGTTTGCCTCTGGAAAATTTGATTAGAAAAGGTTTATTAAGTTGTAGAAAGCCGCAGCAAATCCATTCCCAAAGTACTTTTCCAAGCCATCCGAATTCAGGATTCATATGGCACCGAAGACTTAAGATAATGTAGTTTCATCACTTCTTTTTGTATAAAATACCACATTCTGACAAAAGCAACTTCATCAATAATGCTGATGATGTGAAAGTTTTTGTTACAGTTGTTCCTATATTAGATCGTTCTCATATGAATAGCTTCCTGTCCGCATTCAACCAGTGTTCTTGTTCAAATGGTTTTAAAGTGAACCCCTATAAATACCGGACTGTTTGTTTCAGTTTCAGGTATGAGCAAGACTTGAGTGAACAGTTCTACTCCCACCATATTTTGCAGTGTCCACAGCAATGTTGTGCAAAATATATCGAATATAAGTTACCTAGGTATTAGTTTTTTTACGATCGTTATTCGTTGTCTTATATGTTGTTGATTTATAAAGAATATCTTTATTAGACATTCTACATATGGAAGTTAAGACTTCCTGGAATAACTCAGCCTTCTATTTTGCAGCTTAAGTGTTCGTATATTATGCGCATTCTTCTTTGGGCTTCTGAACAGAGAATACATCATATAACGTTGGGCTGTGAAGGCTGTAGGCAAACTCAGTGGTGTGTCTTTAACCCAACTGACTGCTATTGTTATCAATAAACATTTAGTTTGTGGAAGCAGTTGGCTGAAGTCGTCTTATCGGATACTGAATACTCTCTTCATACTTAAATCTTGTCGAGCAAGAATCAAAAATATAGACGACTTTTTAACACTACTTGTTACAACTAATATATTCAAACCCTTTCAAAACTTATTTAATGAACAAGAATCACATTTTCATAATGTGACATACAGAAATTCTTGAAACTTGAAGAGAAGAAACAGTCAAAGAAAATCTCAGCGAATGATATGAAGAACAACAGAATTATACACAACATGTCAGACAAGATACAAACTGAAAAATGAAATCTCATTGCTGCAGAAAGGTTTGAATTTCAATATTACTTGAAAGCTATTATAGATTCAGGAAATAGCACCTATGACTGAACCTGCTCTACAACTGATCATCAATAAAGAATCACAATATGTGCGTCAAAAGATATCACACCTACCAATGACACAATGAAATATACCGTCTAATATCACCAAACAAGAATATGAAGACTTAATAAATTTGAAAAAAGACAAAAGCATCATTATAAATAAAGCCGAAATGGGAAACCTAACTGTGATAATGAACAGAACGGATTCTGGAAAGAAGGCGATTGAACACTTATCCGATGGACGATACTTACTTATTGACAAAAGAAAAAATCTGCCGAATTCAACAAAATGAAACTGAGTACCAACAGACTTCTTCAAGAACTAAGACCCAAAATTGGAAATTCTCTCTGGTGTAAAATAGAACTAAAACCTTGCGTACCTTCAAGATTCTACGGTCAACCATAGATACATAAACCCATGGTCCCATTAAAACCAGCAGTGAATTTTACCAACTCACAGACATACAACCTCTTCAAATACTTATTTTTGATACTGAAACCCAAAATTTTATAAAAGATTCACATGATTTCAAATCCGAAATAGAACACCGAGAAATTGATAAAGAAGATATTATGGTAAGCTATGATATTGACTCATTATATACAAGTATTCCCGTTACCGAAAGTCTTGATATCATTTCCAGTTTACTAGAATCAGTTACAAACCCATCATAAAGATAGCCACTGGACACCAGTGAAATAATTAGGAGCTTAAAATTCTGTCCGGAAAGTAATTATTTTACACTTAAAGGGAATTTAAATAGACAGACAAATGGTGTTGCAATGGGTTCACCAGTTTCCCCAATAGTCGGTAGTCGTTTTATGAAGATATTTGAAGATAACATGTTTTCAAGTATACTCATACCTAAGATATGGTTAAGATACGTTGACGATACTTTTGTTGTACTAAAACGAGATCTACACAATTCCCTCTCGGAAAAAATGAACAATCTATCTCCCAGAATCCAGTTTACTTCGGAAGCAGAATCAGACGTCGGTGAACTACCTTTTCTAGACTGCCTAGTTAAGAGGAGGGAAAACGGATATTTTAATATATCTATGTTCAAGAGGAAAACTCACTCCAAGAAATATTTAGATTTTGTGTCATCACACCCTGTTAGTGCGAAGGTGTCAGTTATTTCAAGTTTTCTTAGACGAGAACACTATCTGATAATGGATCAGAAAGGAAAAGAAGAAGAAATATCAAACACTACTGAGACTCTCAAGAAAAATAACTACCCAAAGAATTTCATCAACAAAACCAACATCGACATTAAATATGGTCGAAAACGTATTCCAAAGGCATGGGCTTCAACAGCAGTCATTCCATATAGATCAGAGACGTCAGACGATATCAGAAGAGTACTCAATAAGCACAACATCAGAGTCTTCTTCAGAACGTCGGATGCATTACAAAGCACCTTTGTCCATGTAAAAGATTAAATTGTGTCAGCAAAATGAAATACTTGGAATGGGATGCGATATACATAGGAGAAACATCGCGAGAAATCTAAATCAGAAGAAATGGACACCATAGAGCATTTGTTCGACCACCAAGGAATCCAGTTGAACACTATAGAATTAGGTCACAAAATTGATTTTGACAGTAATGAAATAATCCAGAAAAATTTCAGAAATCATAAAGAACGTCTAATATCAGAAGAAATTCATATCAAATGGAATCCAAATTATCTGAATAGGAATGATGGACTAAAACAGAATTTGATCTGGTTACAACAGTCCCCTCCCACATGAAGTGACAAAATCAACACAAATGTGATAAGCAATTTCATTATGGTTACACATGATGCTTGTATTATTTTATACACTTATCAAATCCAACAATCTACACCTGCTTTTGTTATCTTTACCAATTGGCCAATTTGACAACACAAAATTGCCCCCCCTCCTGTTGGTTAACGATGATTAAGTTACTATATATAAGCTGAGATTTTGTAAATTCTGGTTTATTAATACTTTGATGAAGCTATTAGCAGTATTAAACAGCGAAACGTCAGTAAAAACAATATCGTTTTGTTTGTCACTCATTGGGAAATACAAATCTTTTGTAATAATGAATACCCTTTTCATTCATATCTTTCTCGGTATATATTTCCTGAGGAAACTAGAAAGGATCTCATTAAAGTGTATGGGTGGAAATTTAAATATAAGACGTCAACTATACCCTAATTAGCATGGTTGTGTGAACAATATTAATAGTAGCTGCAGTATTAGCTTTATTCTGAAAATTATGTTAAAACAATAAAGAATTCTCAGAATGAATTCTTGCGAAATACTTTTACATCCCTCACAGAATCGTCAATTAAATTTTAGTCCACAGAATACCATATGACGCAGTCATTTTATATGTTATAAGATTATATCCTCTACAAAATTTCTCCTCTTTTTTTCTTCTTGAAATGTACAGCCACAGGTTGGAAGCCAATTCCAAATTTACGTGAGTTCATATTGTGATGCATGGGCATAATCAGAAGATCATAACTACAGGAAATAATGAAAAGTAGATGCATTATGCTGGATGAAAATTAAGTTATGTCTGCTAACTGTTTCCATTTTTCTGGTCTCTAGTAAGCCAATGAACCATCAACAGCGAACTCAGACAGTTGGTGAAATGACCAAGAGCCTGTCTTCCAACAGATATTCAGAAGGAAATGGGAATGAATCGGACAGACGATGAGGAGATCGCTGAGTGACAACACAAACCCGAATGGGAAATGACCAGCTGGGAGTCCGAGAGTTATAAGTAGGTGATTTTGTAAGAAGGAAATTAAAGCTTACGGGGAATCATGAAGCTATCTAAGATGGAGTATAAGGAACTGAGTTTAATGCAGGTATGTAATTGAAGCCTTATGATCCACCCGGAACCCAAGGCGGTAATAATAAAACGCCAGTAGTTTTGATGGTAATTATCATCTGTCTGAATAATACAGTAAAAATGTTTGAACCTTCTGTTATAATTATTTAATATACATATTAGGGTGTTTTTTTCAGTTGTGTAATTTACAGATGTCTTGCGCTTTGTGCGCACGTGTGATTACCACAAAATATATATAAGTGAAAAGAAATCTATTTTAGTGTTGGTGTATACTCGCTCTTCAAAAATATTTTGATTATGCAAGACTGTTGCTTAAAGGGGAAAACAACCTGTAAACAGAAAATTACATGTGCAGTTTTGATTACTAAAAAATACCTGTATTTACATTCTTCAAATATTTCGACAACCTTTCTGTAGACTATTTAAAATCAGAAACTACAATTTATTTCCCTTTATTTCATTTATCCTCACTTAAGAGCATTTTGATTTTTGAAATTCGAAAAACAAAACAAACTTTAAAACTAACTGGAGATTGATTCTGCTTTTAATTAACCTTTTCTGAAGTTCTTCATTATTAATAAATCTTCAGTTTCAGATAAGACTTAAAGCAAACAACTGATGCTTAATTTTCAGGGATAATTTGGAGGGGGGGGGAAATAATTTCAAAATAGAACAATCTCCTTGTAATACGGTTTACTTCTACTAAGAATGTCATCTGGATACAATGTGGGAAGTGTGTGTATTTCAAGAAATATTTTCTGATTAAATTATTATTATTATTTTCAGTCTACAATACGATGGATAATACTCAAGTTGAATAGTAGTTTCCTGAAAAATGTGGAAGAGAAATCTTTCGAAAAATCAATAGTTTTTCGAGCCAAACATGATCCTATGGGATTAACTGTGAAAATGTTTCTGCGAATATTTTCCATCTATACTTTACTGGTAATCTGATTAAAGTCTGATAGTAGTGTAGTAAGAGAATATTCTATTTTATTTTTAGAGGAAAAAAAGATACCTAACCAGTTCAATATTTTTTTAGACAGTAAAAAGGAATATCGTGCTCTGTTCACCTTCATTGTACATGTCATGCTGTGTTTTGTTTGCCCAAAGGATTGCCATTCAATCATTTCTCATTTTTTTCCACATTCCCTTTTAATCTACTTAAATTATTACTGACGTACAAAAGGCATTTCTTTTTTTTGCGATTGCCTCTGTTGATAAGGATGTATGAGGCATAAAGAGCAGTTTATCCAGACAAATATGATATTACAACAAATTGTATATTATCTTTTCAATAAATTACAACCTGAAACAAATTTATTATCAAATTATAAATTCACTGTCTATGCTGGATTTACAGACAATTATTGATTTTTGATAGAAAATGATATAAATATTTTATAATTGTAAACTAGAATAGTTGAACGAATAGGATTTATGGAGATGGCAATATTTGTCTGTACAACACAGAAATACGGGAGGATTATTCTGGAAAGAGAAATAAAGTCAGATTTAACACAAAATTATGTTTACAAAAGACAATTAAAAAACTCCGTTAAAGCTAAAGGATTTATATTGACTGAACAAATAAGAAGATTAGTCATGAAATAATTGGAAAAAGAGATAATAGAAAAAAAGTAAGTGATACTATGAAGTAATATCGATAAAAAATTCTAGTGTTGGTTTGCAGAGATTTGATTGGTATCAGGATTTCATCATGAACTGGCATTGGTTAGAGGGCCACTGGAAAACCTGGGAGTATTGCATAGCTGTTTCCTCCGTCCTAGTTTGGGACCCTTCAGCAGTACGCACCCACTGAGTTTCGAACCCGAGGACCTTCTGGTTACAAGGCAAGCTAGCTCGTAGACCGTTAAGCGGCTAGGACCCGATCCAATAGTCTATGAATCCCAACTTCTGCCAATTCATGATATGGCGTGACCACTAGCGAATGTCATCGACGAGTATTTGTCCTCACAACCGACTTGCTGTACCCCACTGGTCACGAATTCTCACTAGAACCCAGGTTACTATCTACTTGAATAGGACTAATAACTAGTGAGCATCAGACTGATGTTCAAGTGTTGATTTGCAGGGATTTATTTGATCTCAGGATTTCATTTCTAAAATAGGGACCAAGTGGAATGAAGTCGAATATTGAAGACTGTTTCTTTTTT
Source organism: Trichobilharzia szidati (assembly GCA_944472155.2). Lineage (NCBI taxonomy): Eukaryota > Metazoa > Platyhelminthes > Trematoda > Strigeidida > Schistosomatidae > Trichobilharzia > Trichobilharzia szidati. The sequence goes on along the minus strand of OX235274.1, from coordinate 65,770,404 downwards.
AACAAATCTGGATTTGAATTTTTTAATGCCTACCGTTTAGACACAAACATGATAGACTGAAGTTCACTTTTACACATGACTTTCAAATGTTTATTTCATGACTGCATAATGTGAGTTCGGTTGTGCACCAATTTGGTAACAAATTCTTAAGGGAGAGGATTTTTATGATAATCGATGACGATAATAATAGTACTTCAATCTGTGTTTGATACTGAAGAGTAATAGACAACTCCTCTGAAGACCGAATACGACTGTTAGCACTCGAAGACTTTCTGCTGTACTGAACTAACGAAAATATCGGAAGATAAGTCTAGATCTTAGCGGTGAGAGCAACAGCTTTATTAAGCAATAAACACTTCATATATGTGTACACTGCCAATAACTGATTCGAATTGGTTGTATAAGGTCTGATACCACAGGTTACTTAACCAATTTACGGCAAACATTTGCCAACAGTTGAAGTTTTCGATTCTGGTTTAAGCTGCTTTAATCCACTTCTTATTACGAATATTATCACCGAAAATACCCATTGAATCATGACGAAAATAAGAGACAAATTCAGCAAATAAAATTTTCACATAATCACATAATGGTCAAGAAAATGTCTGACTATATTTTTAAATAAATGCAGTTTATTCCCTAAATATGAGCTGAAGTATGCGGTTGGAAGCGTAATTCGATAGCGCTGGATAGTGTCAGTTAGTCCATTCATTTATTCCAGTCTTATCTGAACTCATTAATTCTTGTATTTTACGAACATATCTGATCATTTGGTATAACTTAGTGCCAAGTTTAATCAGTTAAAAAACAGACTAAATGAAATTACGTCATATTCGTCTGATCGAATTATTTTCTTTCTTTGTCATTTTCCGTGTTCATGTGTGTGTGGTACAAGAACGGGTCACCTTGTTGTTCGCCTTCTGCAGCATCAAAATAAACATATGACCAAAATAAATCTATCCAACTGAATAACTAAATAAGTTGAATAAACATTTATTCCACCTGCATATGCTTTAGGTGTTTTATGCTTTGTTTTAAGGGGTACTCATCCTACCAGGTTCGAAAGCCATTTTGCGCTCCTTGTTTGCTGGTAACTTGTACATCTTCTGAGTCTATAGTTCAACCACATTATTCAGATAAGTCTCTAAAATCCCTTACCGAAGTAATCTTAACATTTATTCTTCTTGAATATACTTTCCTTCACGCCATATTTCTATAAAACGACGCCTTGGTGATTCGTATTTTGTTGCCAGTACGTACAGGTTAGGTGTGGTATTGATTAAGTAGACACTTGAGCACACTGTATTTAGTAAATCTGGTATATTGCAACATATCAACAACATAACCAGTTCCTTACATATGTATTTAGTTTATATTTTAGTTTGTCACTGACATGCATCAGCTGTACCAAAGATGTCCAAGTTATCTATTTTCCCATCAAACGTCCCTATACTCCAATGAATAGTGGAGTTCCAACAAAATTTATCCTCCATTTAACTCTTCAGTTAATGTCATTGACTTCTAAACTTTATAGATAAGTGTTACTTGTACAAAGTTTACCATTGTATTTAGGTGATTAGGGAAAAATACCTAATACCATTAATTAGTTAAATAAAGTTAAGTAGACGATTAAATCATGCGCTCAGTTTTGTTTTACACTTTTAGATGATACACCACTTACATTTTCTAAAGTTACGTAATGAAAAAGTAAATTGAGTAGGAAACATATTCAAAACTTTTCAGGTGAGTCTTGCATTACTACTGTCAGTGTTTTTTTCAAATTTGTATTTATTTACTGTTTGTTGTACAAACAAATAAAGGCTGAAATAGTACAATACTAACTGCTCATAAAGTCGTCAGTATTTACTTTTGGAGATAAGTGAACATTTTACTGACTGATTTTCTTTTCAATGAATGTTTATCTTCAGCTGACATTATGAACAAGAAGGTAACATTTTTATTGCAAAATTTACGTATTGTATTTATTAGGACATAGTTTAATTATATTGGATCTGCTATTAGCATAGGAGTTTAACTCTGGAAATTTGTTTGAAGTATCAATATTTCACTTAGTGAATTCCAGATCCAAACTATTTTACTTTATGGATTTTTGTTTCACGTTTCGACCAAATGTATGCAACATTTGAGCAGATAATGAGTAGGTGTGTATGTAATGACGGGCGACATATCTTTCAGCTGATTATTATTGCTGTGTTACTCATTCCTCACCTTCACACTTGGTTATCTGCTATCACCTTAAATTGGATCCACGACGGTCCAAAAGGTGCGCATACAAGTGTAATAGATCACTTCTTTTAGATTTCTCCCGTTGATAGAGATTGATATTTGTTGTTTGCTATCAGGTATCTTCGTCACCTCTGTCTTCTCTATGTTTGCCTTAAGTTATGTACTCACTGCCTCTTTTACCTACTAGTCGATTTCCCTATTTAAACTTTTTGAGTCTGTGCGACGTGAAACGTAAATTATTCCTAAATTTCACACCTTTTGCATTTCATTTTTGGAGTTGATGTGTGTGTGTGTTCCCTACGATCCACCACATAATCTATTCTACTACAATGTGGTAGAAGGAGGAAGCCTTGTTATACTACTGTCTTCATTCCAAAGGTTTCACTGAGTTCTCTGTTATGAATCACTTGACAAGCGGTATCACTGTAAAGCTGTTAAATGAAATTTAAGAATGTTCTCAGCACTGCGTAGTTATGAGGCGATTTCGAAATTACTTCAAGGTCGAAAGAAGTTTCCAAAATCTATGAGGTGGAGGTAAAGGCTTGACTGGACGAGAGTCATTCTTGATGCGTTCACGGTCAGATTTTTGTAAATAAATAACCTTTAAGATCTCTGTTTTTGTCGGAGAATTGGTGCCAACTGACATTTATGTGTTTGCTAGTGGTATTTCTGTGAGGAGTTGAAGGTGGTGATCAATTCGAGAGTTTTTGAAGTGATTAGCTCAGCGTTTAGTTTGTTCCACCTACTTATTAATTGAGGTTTCTTTCATTATCTTTCACTGACCTCATCTTTTACAGGACAGTGAACTGGTTGTCTGATACAGTGCCGTGAGATCTCTTTTACCTTAAGCCTGTTTTTCTCCATTCGCCAGTGAACTGCACAAGCGTCGTTTTTGTGACGTGGAAAATATAAGACAGCAGCTGAATTTTAATAAGTTTGGTAACCACACGAAAATTCAGTCAGCGGACATATGCATACAGTTTCAATCTACAACCTGCATCAGGAGGAAAGCAGTCACTACTCAACCAAATTAGAAAAAATTAATTAAGTGGATCAAAAATAAAGTATAACAACTCCCTAAAAAGAGGATTTACTATTAAATGCTGCTTTTAAATGGTAGGCCAAAAAGGTTACTCAGTTATTAGAGAAACCCTAAACTCATTCATAGTTGAACATTAAGAAAATAAAGGAGACCTAAGTATTCATGTTACTTGGAAATACGTCTCACTTTCTTAATAGAAGTTAGTACTGAAGATATTAACTAGACCTAGTGGTGAAATGTTCATGACGAAACACCAAAACTCAGTGAACATGGAAGATGTGTATGCCAATCCTCAGTTAGAAACCTCGTCTATTATTTCATTACTGTGAACTACTATATTACAGAATTGATAAAAAGAAGTAAAAACCATCTAGACCCATTTATGCTGATTACTTTTATCCCATCTTTCAAAATCTTTTTTTTACTCCAAATTTTCAGTTTACTGGATGGTAACTTTCAGATTTGTTACATGTTCGAACTTAAAGCAGTAGTAGAATTTTTTGAATTTCAGTCGTATTTCCAGCCCTTGAGCAACGACAAACTTGATAAATTACAAAAATTTAGATTCTGTTCACTTGTTTGAGTCTACCAAACATTTTAAATATACCTGTATTATGACATCTGAACTTCCTATGATTAAAAACACACTCATAAAAGTCTCTATAAATATAAAGCCATTTTTGCCCTAAGTTAATACAACTAATCAACAAATGTCTAGAATAAGTGGAAAACAGGTTGATATTTCTTTATAATGTGGAACTATTATGTTCAAAGGATTGTAGAAATTTCCTCAAGTCGAGTCAGACGTAAGAAAGATATCCCTTATCATAATAATATTTAGTAATTATACGACTGTGTTACACAATATTTCTAGTAGAATAAAAGCAAGTACTGATTTAAATGAAAGTGGATTTTTGGGAAATGGTTTTGGAAAGGCTAAGAAAAACAATCGGATAAGAATAAAACTGACCTATTTTAATCTTATTGGTATTTTATTAATTCTCTATAACTTAGGTAATCGAAATAAATAGTTATACTAGAGGTGACTTGACTTAAAACAGCATTAATTGTGGAAAAAAACTGTATTTAATGAATTCACACATTTCTAGATCCGTCGTCATCTGACTTCTTCATAAATATGGTTGTTTATATTAGACTTTTTAAGGTTAACACTAGAAACAAACACTTGTACACAGGTTTGATTACGAGCTGACTTCGTCTAGAGAACCATTGGACAACCAGGGAGTAATGGACAGCTGTGACAGAAATTACAACTGTATTCGTCAGTTTCTTTACAAAATAAAACATGTAATATGAGTTATTACTATTATTATTGTCTCCTTTAGTTCCTAGAGGAACATAGAGCTTTAGTCGCACGTCTCCATTGCGTTCGGTTCTCTGCCAACGTTTTCACCTGGCTCCACGTTTGCCCACATGCTTTCATCTCCTCTTCACATGACCTCCTCCATGTCACCCTCGCACTGGCGACCAACTCGCCATTCCCCTTTCCGGTTCCACTCGAGAGCCTGTCGTGTGATGTCGCTTGATGGTTTTCTCAGAGTATGGCCAAACTACCTTCATTTCTTCCTGCATATCTGTCGTGCAGTTGGTTCCTGGTTGGTTCGCTCTCAGAGATCCCTCACTACTGCTAATCTTTTCTGGCCATCTGATCTTGAGTATTGAGCGAAGACAGTTGAGAAATAGTTATCGCAATGAAAAGTAAGTTAAGTGTGACAAATTCATAAAATGATATAAATAATCGAATTCTCTCGAAAAGATGGGGGAGGCTACTGAAGAGCATAAAATATAAGACTACTTCAGTTATTAGAAAATGTCATTAAACATAATATACAAAGTATAATGGTTTAGTTTTATTCCGCTAAATTCAGAGTATGTGAATACTTAGAGATTAGTTAACTATGATACAATTAAATAGGAACGAAAAGGAGTTAGTATTTTAATAAATACTGCGAGATCAACTGATATTTAGAGTCAACATAAAAGTTACCAAAAAGAAGACAGACTTAAACTGCTTGCTTGCGACATGCGTTTTGAACAGGCTTCAAACTTTTATCAGCAGCTACGTTTGCTCTATACAGAAGGTCACATTGCCGGTTACAAAAAATTAGTAACAAGGAACTCTAGCAACGAACCAACCAAGAACCAGTTGCTCAACAAATATGGCGGAGGAAGTGGAGATGCATGGGAAGCACGCTGCAGAAACCATCAATTGGTGTTACGCGCCAGACCCAAGAGTGGAACCCAAAAGGAAAACTACCAGCTGGGCGTCCGAGGGTGTTATGGATGAGATCGTGTGGAAGGAGGGGGCAGATCAGAGCTTATAGTCACTAGTGAATCCAGCTACAGATAACTGCAGAAAACACGATGAAATGAAGGTGTGCTTCTGAGTGCCAATGTTCCACTCAGAACCTAAGGGAATAATAATAGCACTTATTTATAAATTATGAAAGAAGCTGCAGCTAGACATTTTATCTCTTCCGCAAATCAAAGTTAGCGAAATCAGCGAAGTAATTATTTGTTTTGATATAGTTGTATGTAATGGCAAATGAAATTGATCAGTTTATTGTTCTCTAATTGTAGTTCTAACTCGTCTTTGTATTTACTTGACAGAATGTCATTTCACAGTATGCGTATGAAGCATCAACAGGCTGATTACTTACTTTTCCAGCATTTAATAGCTTTTGAAATCATTTAAATGATGACAGAAATTAAAAACCTTTTTCTGTGTATGGTATTTTACATCTGTCATTACAAATTCTATTTACCAACAGGAAGTATTGACACTATATGATGATGAGTAGAAATTGAATATAATTAGTTAAAGTCTGTTTAGTGCATGGCCTCATAACTAAAAATGAATAACAGAAAGGAAATATAGCGCTCTTATAATTCAAAATAGAGGAAAATCAGTGAGGAATTAATGGAAACGTGGAGAGAAATAGGAAGAGGAGTACCACTTGCTGTGTGATAAAATAAAATACACCTGGCCCACAAGCCATACACTTAAAAAGGCTTATTTTGTTGTTACCATACAAGACTTTCACTTGAAGTGTTGAAATTAAGTTACTGTAATTCTTTAAGAAAGGTGGGTTTGAATTAATCCCGTAAAGCCAGAAGCTTTTGAAAACTATGTAACTACTTCACTTATTTTTTGAACACGAACATTTTTCTCTTGATCATTTCCTGAATTGGAAATGAATGGCTGTTTTACACATCATATTTCTGATCTTACTACTTTCTTCTTCGGATATCAAAACTCCACTGTATATCATGTAAAATGTGTTATTACCCACTGCGTCTGATGAATTCAGGATCTTGATTATAAGATGTTTTAAAATATGGTTATATCTTAAATGGTGTGTTTTTAAATTTATAAGTTTGTAGACAACTGTCTCTTGTTATGCGTGGAAATTCGTGTCACTGGCGTGTTTAGACATGTTCTAGCCTTCTACTATTGTCTTTCACTCAATTAGATAATTACACAAAGCTGGTTAAAACACGGGAAATACAGGAACGTGTTATGTTTAAGATACGCTAATCGACATAGTGGATTTTTTTTCCAAAAAACAATAGCAAATTAGTATAATAGATGTCGTATCCTTATCATTATACTTACACAACTAGTGATATGTTTACTCAGTGTATCAGTGACTAATAACAAACTAGTTGATATCACATTTAATGATGTATAACTTGCATAATTCAAAAGTGGCGTTTTTATCTACAAAATAGGTTTTATTTAATCATCTCAAAATTATACCACTGAAATTAACTAACCTACTAATATTTGTGCATTCGGAAAAGTTATTCCCTTGAAGGCATCTATTTATCTTATTCTTAATAGACATCTGGTTTACTTTGAAGGAATGGAAGCTCCCTCGAAGATACAATCACACAGTGATTGCTTCAATCAGATACGTTTCTATGGAGCTTATACACTCCACCACCGACCTCCTGGTTCAATATTAAAGGCCCTTAACTTCTAATGGACCACGGGGTCCGAGTGCTCCTAATTTATAAGGTAATGTCAAACCATATGTCATATGTGCAAATCAATACCACATGCATGAAAGTACGTGAAGTTATTGATTCCAACATTTATGCATGCTACCATTTTTTCATCTTTTAATGGATATGACCTGGTAAAACACTTTTCAAAACCTGACAAGTGCGTTCCGAACAAGAAGACTAACTCTATATTTTCACAGAAAAAGATTCTATTGCATGGGAACATATCTAAATCTAATTTAAATCTGTTATTATCTCCTAATGACTGTATAAACATATAGGAGAAATTATGAGAATGAAATATCATCATCACTAGGATGGGTGGACTTTCATTTGTTGCTAAATTCATTAAATACTATACGACATCCGTTTCTTTAGTGAAGTTGAAGTGAATAATTTCCCTAATTTTAAATAACTGTTATCTTAATGGGATTCAGCAATTAATTATTTAATTAAATTGCAAAACCTAAGGTATTCAAGCAAGGACTCAGTAAGTGTTCTGTAAAACAAGTGGTGGATAAATTAGTCTTCCCGTGCCAAGTATTTCAGGTCTAAGTTATAATTGTTCGACGACATGTGTCAGCATTCATCGTCAGGGTATACGCTGCATCTTGAGGAACATATGCTCTTTTTGCCGATTCAGTTTGTTTTTCTACCATCATAGAATAGTTTTACCAAATATTGAGATAATGCTTTTGATATTTTCACTGTAAATACATTTTCAACAGCCGATGGATTTTATAACGACTGAAATCCAAATATTTTCGTCTGAACATAGGGAGACAATCAGTGTGTTCTTCTGTATAGTTGAACGAGATTCCGTGAGTTACTCACAGTCCTAAAATGTCCCAATGGTAGCAAAAAGGCAGTTGTATACGATAAACGATAATAATAAATTAAAGAACGCAAAATTATCTCAACAGTGCTACTAGGTAGCTGCTATACGGTCCAAGAATTGCTCAAGAACAAAATAAGTACTGTACAGCGAAATTAGTTAATCAAAAAAACACCCGTAAGATATTCCAGAGAATCAAATAGAATATTCCCAACAAGGTGGGATCAAAACTCTGTCGGCAGAAATCAAATACAATAAACAAGTTTTCCGCTGATTGTCCAAAGTCGAATTGTCCCCGTGACGTAATCTCGAATTCATTCAAACAACATCGCAGTCGTGAAACAAAGAGCTATCATCAAGAGTCCATCATCGCTCAATAGATAAGTGGAAAATTAAGAATACGAATCAGCCACAAACAATGACAAATAATAAGGATTAAATCATAAGAAGTTATGCACACGTTGGAACGATGATGTACAGGTTAAGGGAAAAGAAAGCAATAATTAATTATACAATTAGGTGAAGTATTCAAATAAGCATCAGTATTGTAAATCGATTGTTCAAGACAGACTTTCCGATCAACTATTCTGCCACAGATTTCCTAAAGCATATATTTATATATACTTTCAAGAGTTGATTTGTAAGGATTTTATTTGTTTTTCGAGTTTAACCACGGATTGATATCAGTCAGTGAACCATTAAAAACCAGGGAGTACTGGATAGCTGTTTCCTCCGTCCTAGTTTGGGGCTTATCGGTAGTGCGCACCCACTGGGTTTCAAACCCAGGGCCTTCTGGTTACAAGGCAAGCACATTCACCATTCAGCCACTGGGACCCGGTTCAATGGCCAGCCGATGAATTCTGACTTCCACCCATTCTTAATTTTAGCGCGACCACCAGTGGATGCGTACTGCTGATGATTCTCAAACTAGGATCAAACAGCTGTCCAGAACTCCCAAGTTTTCAATGGTTCTCTAACTGATATTATTCCGCGGTCAAACTCGAATTTATATATATATATATATAATTTATATATATATAAACTGATTAAATCACTTGTAGAATTCTTCTTTCCTTTATCAAACTGCTTTCTTGTTATACGATTAAAATTGTGATTGATTCAAGCGAAAACTTTCTCTTTTTGTCTGTAATAAAACATGGATGAATGGCTTAATTATTCTTGTTTATTTATTGAACAGAATATTTCGTTTACTTGTGCTGTATATAGTATATTTTTTTAAGTGGTTACTTATCTATTCCTTTTTTGACCTAAATATAACGGATCTTTCATTCATCGTGTCTAAATACTTATGCGATGGTTAAATCATTTTATTTTAAAGACTTTATCAGTTAATTCATAACACTGTCAGTTATCCGTTAACCTTTTCACGAATTCTCCAAGGTTGTCTGAATAAAAAGCTATTTTTGATTATTTTGTGTAGCTCTTTGTAAATGAATGACAAGATATTCAGGCAACTATTTTCCTTATTTTCTAGTAACTTTGGTGAAATATAATAAAAGTTTATTTTATTGAGAAGATGAGTTGCTACAGCATTCCTCTGTGTGATCGTTCAATGTTAAGTGAATTTAATAATTGATATGGGTGACTAATTACCTGTTGAGTTAAGGAAAGCAGTGCATTTTTGAGGCTTCAGAAGGTACTTAAATATTTATATTTACTGGACATGTATTCATTTCTGCCAAGACATAAACTGTATTTTTTATACTGTTGGGCATGAAATGTATTCAATTATTCATCAATAATGTGGTAATTACTTGGATGTTAAGATATTTTGATAACGGATAATCAGAATGTGAACGGACAGTAGCTGTGATTTAGTTGCATTCTCTGGGCTGGTTGAATTCATTATGGAACTTTCGTTTTCTGTCTTGACAACATCTAGACAGCTTCTCAATTAAATCAACCTGCTCAGAGAACACAACGAAATCAAAATCATCCGCCTGAGCTGCAAATCTTTTCCATTAGACAGTAGTTGTTCTCCATCAATCTGAAAAGAGAAATATGAGTAGATTTGTATTGCTTTATCATGAACAAACATAGAAAAATGTTTTATTTTTTATTCTTATTAACGCATAACTTTCCGTACAGCTGATATACATAGAGTAGAGTCATTTTATTATAACCAGACGGTTTGATCTTGTGACTTTTCTGCATAAATGAACACTAAATAAAACACCACTCAATACAGATGTATTAGACAGTCATTTTGTCCTTATGCAGTATGCAATACCAATAATTCACACAGAATCACATTCAACACCGCTAGATTTCAAAGTGAGCAGGCGACTGACGACGTGGATTTAAACACTACTCTCCTGACTTAGTACCATTTGTTTAAGCCTGTTTCCATATTCTGCTTCGTGGGTTGTTCACAGCAACTGGTGAAATGATGACTGGGTGTTGGTTTTTGGAGGTTGCGTCCTAGTTTGGGACTTTTCAACAGTAGGCACCCAATGGGGTAAAAAACGAGGGCCTTCTGGTTACAAGTCCGGCTTGTAGACCATTTAACCACTGGGATCCCTGTGAGTGCGTACTTTTAGTAATAAAATTTCAGCAATCTAACACAATTTTTCTATTTCATTCAACCTCGTGCTTTCGATAAGAATTATTATATTGTATTCCTGTCTTTGATAATTTGACAACTGACTGAAACGACATTTAGACAATGGAATTGACAATCAGAATTCATTATTGCATCACAGTAAAAATTCAGAATATTTTATTTATTGTAGATCCTAAAAATAAAAACTATCAGAGGAAATGAATCTAATTTTGTTCGCATAGTCTGTTTCAAAAGAATTTGACCCTAGACAAAATTAAATTTATAATTAGTGTTAGTGAAAAGTCTAGTTAGGACGCAGTTATCAAGAAGGATACCATTCACATACCAGGCTATAAGTTACCCTTATTGTGTCAGGACTGGTTATGTAAACTAAGCTGGTGTACACGAGGTAGGGTTCGAACCCCGAACCTGTTGGAGGAAAGTAGAATGTTTGTGGCGACAATCTGCATCTCCACCAGTCAGTTTCTTTTTTAGAGAGTTCTTATAAAACATTGAAATGCTACTGTTACATAGGTTAAATGGCATTGTCACAGCATACAGTAATAGATAATGAGTACTGAATCTTTACGAAGGTGAATAGAAGGTTTTAAACTCGTTCTTAATAATACAAGTACACCTGTTTACCAGAGAAGTGCTAAGTATTTATGCACTTAGTCACTTTTGTATGGAATAGAACATTTTTTACTTCTGTTAATTTATGATAACAAATGCCTGCTAAACAGCTATAAATTATTGAAGGCACAGAACAGAAAACTTGTGTAGGACACTATCTGGTATAAACTGCTGGCATGTTCTGGCAACATATGTGCTACATATATTTCTTTCAACGAAAGCTTTTCAAATGTTTTGTGTGGAAATTTCCATAAATAAAAACTTTAGTAATAACAACTAACACTGCAGGCTGACGTCGAGCCAAGACTGTAACTGGTGACAACTAGAGTAGGTTTACGGAGAACTGTAAGAAGCCCACAAAATATTTTTGTTTGCTTAATCAGTGTTTCAAAATTTTCAATTCTTACTCCATATCGCTTAACAGATTTCATGGTTGCATTAGACAGATCATCTGTCTTTATCAAGGAATAGTTTTCGGGGATTTGATTGGTTACAGGTTTGATCACGAAGTGATATCAGTTAGAGGTGCTCAATAGCAACTAGTTTCATACGCAAAGTTACCTAGAGTTCTAGTCAGAAGCCATGATAGGTGGGGTCCACCAATACAGGTAAGAGGACAGTTACTAGAGTGTGATACTGACCGGTGGCTGCACTGTTTCACGGATTGGCAGGAGTTGGAATTCATGAACCACTGGATCATGTCATAACGACTGGATGATCTCCAAGCTTGCCTTGTAACTGGATGGTGCTTGGTTCGAACCCTGAGGGGGCGTACTACTGACAGGTCTCAAACTAAAATGACACAGCTGTTTTTAATGGGTGTCAATGGATATCAGCTCATAATCAAACTTGTAACCTATCAACACTAGGTCATTTGTAGAAATTAAGTGAACGCATTATGTTTGTTTTGCTTAGTGATTACTATTTAAGCCATTAATGGATTGCTGTTACTAGAAATAAGGAGAATACCCAAAACATTAATTCATTCAACTGTGGAAATGTAAACAGCTAGGACAAACATTACATCATAAGAATTTGGTGGATGGTGACTACAACTGGAGTCTAGAATGTAGATTTCGTCCTATTTGGGACTCGTCATCTGGATGTACCTGCATTACTCAGTGAGTAGTGGTGTTCCCACTGAGGTTCAAACCTAGTATTCGTTGTTTTCAACACCAAAACGTTGTCCAATAGACCACTTAGGCCACGAGAGCCACCTGTTGGCTACATGTGCGGATGCTTCAACGATGTCACTTTCCACCAGATCATTTCAAGTTAAATCCTATAGTATGTATATATATATGTATATATATATATATATTACAATAGACAATAACAATCAATATTTGTGTGTTACAGTTTGACAGAGAGTGGAAACACTTAAGAGTGATAAAATTGATGTCTATGAACGTGAGTCACAAACAGATTAAATACATGAATGAACGGATTAAGGTGAACATGAAGTTCAATAGACATGTGCAAAATAGATGATCGGAAAATAAAGTACATTCGGAAATGTTAACATAATATTATGAGAATATAGGATGAGTGAAGTGTTATTGTGGTGGTGTGATACAGACAATGTGTGCCAACGGATTATTATTCTCACATATTCCCACAGTTCAATACTGAGGTATAACACAATACGATATATCTATTTGAACATTCTATTTGATGTTACAGACAGAATACATTTCCCACGGTTATATACTGAATTAACAAAAGAATACTGTGTATATTTGAACATTCTATTTCATGTCATTTGATGTTAACCGAAATCACAAGCTCAGTGATTGGTTATATATAAACTGTATATATATAATATATATAATAACAGCGGTTTGATCAATGGAAAATATATCTTGACTCCTGTGTCTTGCCTTCTGTTGTGAGAATGTGATAAATGATTAAGAAGTTTTGTGAGTAGCATGAGTGTATCAAGACTATAGTACGACAGAGACCGTAAAAATTATTTTTGTTCACAGAGTTGTGGTCTTATGTTATGTATTGCCAAAGCCTCTGCTATGCAGAGCTATTGCATTCATTTTCCTTTCGGCAAACTTTGTAGACTATATTAAACGATGAGTCAGATACTTTGTGGTCAGTATCCACTAGATGTTGCAATGCGGATGAATTAATTGGGAATAAACTGAGAAGTGCTCTCGAACGCGGCGGGATATGTTTTATGACGAACGTCCTGTGTTCTTACGTGGAACTGGACGATCAAGGTAACATTCCCTTAACATGAAGGTGCACTAGTGGATGGCTAGAGTAGGTTTATCACAGAGTGACAGCGAAAGACGTTTTCTCAATGATCCTGTCAGTCAGTTTCTAAGGCCTTCACTCTCAGTGTACCCTTAAATTCTACATTTATATGCAACACTCTTTTTTGTTATTGTGTTTTGAAATTCATATATATATATATATATATATATATATATATAAATATATATATAGTTGTGCATATATGAAAATGAAATCGTCGAAAAGAGGATTTCCTTTCGCTGAAATCTTTATGTTGTAGTTTCATTGATTATTGGTTTTGCTGGACAAAGATGAAATGAGAATATGATTAAAAAATAAGCAACAGTTTTATGATTTAATGACATCTATGTCCATTGTGCATCCGGCATGCTAATAAAATACGGACGATACGTCAATCATCTAGGCAGCAAGGCCTTCAGTGAAACATGATTTTATATAATTTGGTATAAATTTTATTATCATAACTATTACTTGATGGATAACGTTTTTTGATAGTCATTTGGGAAATAAATGCAATCAGTATGTCAGTTTGTTCATACTAGACAACGTCTTGTCAAAAAATCATGCTTTATAAAGAAATGTAACCTACTTAGAGGAAGAAAAGATGTAGGTTGTAATCAATTTGCGGAAACCGTTTGCCAAATAATATATCAGTGGATATGTTATATACTTTTGTTTCTTTCTATTCATACATAGACTTTGGTTGTTTGTGTTTCTTGTATGTATAAAAAACATTGTCATATCGTTATGGGGGTTCTCTGATGTTGCATGAATTGTAAAGTATAAAGCATATATAACCAATTTCCGGACTCACTTACTACACCCTATACCCACATTGACAGTTTCTATGGGATGTATAAGCGTCTATCATTTGTTGATTGATTTCACATTAAATGTGAAACTAATAAGTAAGAAATTTTCTACAGTTGAAATAAATACACAGTCCATAGTTGTCAGGGCATGTGACCAGTAAATTTTCGGTTTGAGATTTCAATTAACTGACTAATAGTGATTTTACAACCAATAAAAGATGCAACTAACTACCATTGTGAGGTTATAACGTATTTGGCTAGTAATGGGTTACTGTGCATGAGCTTCCGGCTTTCAGTCCTAGACTTCAAGAGAGATCGCCTCATAATTTTATTATTATTATTACCTTTGCTTCCGAGTACATCTCCATTTCACTCTGTTCTCAATACCACTGGCTCTTTCTTAGTTTTCATCTCCTCGTCATATGTGATCTCCTCCATATCATTATCTGAAGCCCATCTAGTTTTCTCCTATTCAAGTTGCAGTCAAAGGCGTGGACAGTCTCCTCAGCGTATTTCTAAACTATCTCCATTTTATTCCGTATAGTTTTTGGACAATGTGTTCCTGATTGGTTCATCATCAAAGTTCGTTATTGTTCACTCTTCCTAGCTGGCCATATGATCTTAAGTATCCAGCAAAGTTAACTATTGATAAAAGTCTGTATTAGACTGTCAGAAATGCTTTGGTGACACAAATGCAGAGTGTCTGAACCATATAAGAGCACTGACTTAACATTGGCTCTGAATAACCAAAACTTGTTCTTTATGCTGAGTGCAGCAGATTTTCATACTGATTCCTGAGTAATGAAAGTCTGTTTTGCTTTACTGATCCTTCTTTTGACATCGTCATCTGTTCAACTTGTGTAGCTGAAACGATACTCCATATATAAGTGGAAGAGGTAACTTCCTTCAAATTTCTTCCGTTGATGGTGATTGGCGCTTGTTGTTGGTGGTGTCACTTAAGTATCTTCATCACCTCTATCTTCTATATGTTCACCTGAAGTTTCATCTTCTCTGACTGCCAACTTGTTGGTTTCCGCCTATAAATGTTCCAGCTTGTGGGATGTTATACATACATCATCCATGAAATCCAGATCTTCTAAAGTCTATTTTTTAGTCTAGCGTATCCTCTCTGTTCATCTCGGTCTGCCGGGTCATTTAATCCGTCATAATACCAGAGAAAGATGTGTAAAAATTACTGGTATAAGTGCAGAAGCGTGGTACTTATGAAATTTCAAATTTTTATACAGTGATTGGGGAAGGGCTCTAGTCACTTATCAGTCAACTGTCATATGATTCCTAGTTGTTTTGGCCAAATGTTTGGAGAAAATACGCTTTAAAAGCTGATGCTTTTCATAATATTCTGACCTATGTCATTCAAATGGGCATTTAGAGAGGTATCTACTATAAATACTAGTAAATATGATTTCATCATGCTGACAATATCATTAAAACTAACAGTTTAAAGTAAATGAGCTAAGTTGAGCCTAATGGAGAAGATTATAATTCAGAAGTCAGTACCAGAACAAATAATCCCTGAAAATAATACAACAAGACAGGATTCTATGTACGATACAATAGTTAACCGCAAGTAGAATGATCGTTACAGTGTAAAACCAAACCATAACATACATCTTCAGGAGGCGTTTTTTAGAATTACGATCTTATTTGCACCTCTTTTCAATCAGTGAAACAATACAACTCATCAGTCAACTAAAACTATAAGGAGACTGTTAAAAGATAACTGTCTATATATTGATCTAATAAGTGATAACACTTTTCGCCAATGATTAATTTTAAGCGAATCGAAAGACACAGATTTCAGAATTAAAAAATCAAGAGAAAAACTGAAAAGCTAGTGACTGTTGAGACAAGAAATCCTAATTACATATGACGAGATACATTGACGTATATGTCTGTACTTTTATTTGTATTTTGAAAACGTGAAGACAGATAAAAAATTCAAATATTCGATGAAGATGATTAGAATAGACAGATAATGCTTCAGTTCACATCAATAATATTTCGAGCTATAGTGTTGATACTTTGAGATGACTACTGACTACAACAACTTCCTAAATGAGCAAAATAACTGAAGTCAGATAGAACTGTACTATTTTTGAACACAAGTTTCTGGGGGGTATTCTCAGCTCACATAAATCTGATACAGTTGTAATTGCTTGCAATTAAGATAATGTCTTGTTGTCAGTTTAAATTCTCATTCCAGTAAAATTTAAATTGTGTTAAAATTCCTCTAGAGGACAGTATCGTTATCTGTTTTTGTTCTAGAACACTGGACAAATGAAAACGGAGAGGAAAACCAAAAGCGGTATCAGTAATAAAGTGCTATTCTTTTCCTAGTTCATTCTTATGAAGATTAGCCGTCTTCGATCATAGATGTCTGCGTTCTATCTCCCGCGTGAAGTGGTATAATAAGGTGAGCAATATTGAGGTTAGGCGTCGAGTGCTAGGTAAGGCGGGGAAATCAATAGACAAAACTGTGAAATTACATCGACTGAGATGGTTAGGACATGTGCTCCGTATGCCTAGTCATCGCCTTCCTCGACAATGGGCAATGTTAGCTGATATAGGGTCAGGCTGGAAAAGAGCTAGTGGCGGTCAAACGGAAACATGGCACCAGTCAATGAAATATATGACAGTTAGTCTAAGCCACGTAGGAAGGTGTAGACTTCCTGGTTGGGGTCCTCGGGACGGTAAAAACCAATGGTTGGAAACAATTGGTGACATGGCTCAAAATCGTTTTCAGTGGCGCAGATGCATCCACTCCTTGTGACTTATGATTTCCAATTAAACTGTTTTGTTCTTCGTTATTACTATTCCTTTGTCTCACACCTCTGTTTACTGTCTATATTATGCATTTCTTCTAATTTCTTCTCTTGGTTTGTGTGCTATATGGAGTGTGGCGACTTGAACTGCCGCACACATGTGCAAAGTTCTGTGTCAAAAACCGACCGACCGATCATTCTTATGAATATCTTGTGAGACCTCAAATGCATTTTAGTCACACGGAAGAATGAAGTGCGGTAGATCAGGAGGTACTGACAGTTATCATGATTCACAAATAAACAAAAGCATCCTTATATTGAGATTGACATCTGTCTTCAAAAATTATACTGAACTGAGTAGGGTATTTACTATTTGTGAGCACTTGTGATAGGAACAGGCACATACCAGCTAAAACAGTCTTAGACGGGATTAAACCGGAATGAACAAATTAAGCCATTGGGTCAAGGTAAGATATTTAGAACAATGCGATTGAACAATCTAAATGCCCGATCTTATGCACTCCGTTTAACTGGTTGTTTGTTATCTTAACATAATATTTCTAAATAATCTATTTTCGCATAATAAATTCGAACTGTTCTCATTGACACATACCAGCTTGTACTTTATCTTTATTTACGTGAGCACTTGAACTCAGAATTAATCAGTGACCAGTATTAGTGTTGAAGCTACAAATCAGCATTATTATCACATCGTCTCGACATAACAGTTTGCACTCTCTGATTATTCATGCACGTGAATTTTAAATGAAAATTTAACTATATCAGAAGAACTTAATTGGTGGATGGTGGCTAGCAGTGGAATCCAGGATGCGCATTTCGTCCTATTTGGGACTCGTTATCAGGATGTACTTGCATTTCCCAGTGAGTGATGATGTTCCCACCGAGGCTTCAACCCGATTCCCATAGTTTCAAATGCCGAAGCGTTATCCACTAGACCACTTGGGCCACGAGAGCCACCTCTTATTTATTAATTATTTAATTCAATTTTAGATTTTCCTGTTTGAAACTATATACACTGGGTTCGAGCCCCCGTGGGAACATCATCAATTACTGGGGAATGCAGGTACATCCTGATGACGAATCACAAATAGAACGAAATGCGCATCCTGGATTCCACTGCTAGTCACCATCCACCAATTAAATTCTAATTGCATGCTTAGACATCGTCGAAGCATCTGCACAGGAAGCGGACATGTCAACCTGAGACCAAGAAAATTTAAAATTCAATTAAATGTATCAGAAGAATGACATAAATAAAATAAAGAATAGAGATATATGTGAACAAATTCTCAAAAAATTCTGACATATAATGAAGAATGTGTTTATGCTAGGGGATAACTTTAGAGAATATTATGGCATTTTCACCTTCACAGTAGCGTTCAACTAGCTTTTATGTTCTGCATTGCTCAAAAACTAGCAGGTTTCTAAAGATAATTAAGTAAGTGCAAAATTTTTCTTTTTTTAAAATAGGAAAAACCTAATTATGATACTAGTTTCTTCAAGAGTTAGTTTGTAGAGATTTAATTTGATTCAGATCATATCAAATAGAGAACCACTGAAAACCAGAGAGTACTGGACAGGTGTTTCGTCCTTGGTTGGGACTCATTGCAGTACGCACCTACCAGGATTTGAATCGAACTAGAACTGTAGCCGGTCACTGGATAGCATTAGATTAACTTTCAAGAGTTACTTTTGTTAGTGTTTTGCAGTGATGTGTGGTAACTAGCGCTGGAGTCCAGAATACTCATTTTCCCTATTTGGGACTCGTCATGTAGATGTATCTGCACTCTCTGGTGATTAATGGTGTTCCCAGGGAAATTCGAAACGAGCACCCATCATTTCAAATGCCAAAGCGTCATTCACTAAATTGCTTGGACCCCAGGAGCCACTTCCTGTTCAACAGGCATCAGTTATTATTTGCTTCTAACTTCAGTTGTGACTTTTCCGTTGATTGATTGGACCAAAACGTTCGGCGTTTTTGACATGTGGGCTGCAGTACAATTAAACTGAAGTGATTTGGTGGGTGGTGATTATCAATGAGAATACTACCACTTACTGGTGAATACGGACACATCCACTGACGAGACTCGAGTAGGGCGAAATGCGCTTCCTGAATTCTACTTCTGTTTACCATCCACCAAATTACTTGAGTTTGATCAAGGCGTCCGAACTAGGAGCCAACATGTCAATAGAAGTCGAATAATTCAGTCCAATCAATCAGCCAGAAAATCAAAAATGATTCAAAAACAAATAGCACTTTAGGATTATATACTTCTCATTTTATTTATATTCAACAAGACAGATAGGTTTATTCGGAAATCCAACAAAAAACCTTTATTATATTGTTTTTCTAACTAAAGCATATCGGTAAGTTGCGTCATTCATATATATATCATATCATAATGTCTTGGAGGTTTTCGTACATTAAAGAAACATTGGATAGTATAAGGGAGTTGTGTCTAATGGGGAATGAGACGCGGAAAGTTCACCTTTTACTTGTTTAAGTTTGGTAAAACTGCCTCACAATATAAAATTCCTTTTTAAATAATACTTTCTGAAAACCAAAAACCGACATACTGCCAATAAAAATAAATGTGTTAATACAAATGCAAACGTATTAGTTTTATCTCGTGCATTGGGAGGTTACTGAACACAACTGAAAGCAATAACATAAGTGTACTTTAAGGAAGCTAGCTGTAGTGTTTTAGACTTCTTCCAAGAAAAATGAATAACATTTTCTTCTCCAATGAATAAAGAATAAAATCGTATTTGAGGTAGGAACTGAAAACGATTAATTATCCTGTAAACCTTTACGGTACTTGTGACCACTCTTTGTGTGTGTATGTGTGATGTTTAACAGCTGTCATGAAAACTAAGTGCAACCAGCAATATGTGTCTAGATCTAAGTGTTTGTCATGAGTGAAGAATGCCAATAAGCATATGTGGTTGGGGTCTATCTGTGTCTGCCTGCAGATCCACCAAACAAATTGGGCCACGACAGCCACCTCTTGTGTTTTGAGTTAACAGCAGACCGAACATTTCGGTCCTATATAATCAATCAATTAAAAAAAGTAGAAAAAATTAACTTGAAAAGAAGCATTGGAAGTTTTTTAAAAGGAAACTATTTACAAATTACTTATTTCTGCTCAAAATAGCTTGAGGCTATATCAGATAACGATCTATTTCTTTTAGTAATTTTGTATCTACATTACATTCTTACCTAGGGTAAGTAAATTAACCAGTCATGTTGAATCGATCGCTCTTACACTAGTGGCTAGATATCTGTTGTTGAACAGAAGAAAGCTTATATTTGATAAGATTCATGCATTAGGGATGCTACATGTGGAAAACTAACACTTCTCAGGTATTGTTCATTCGTAATCCATAACGGTATTTTGAATTCATTAAGTGAAATCGTCTGTTTGCTGTCTTCTATCTAAGTCTTCTAAGACAGGAGTAAAACAAGGCTGCCTACTATCGTCAATGATTTTCCTGGTTGTAGTAGATTGGATAATGCGACAGACAGTGGCGGGCAATGAGGAAACAGGCATAAAATGGACTCACACAAAAAACTTGGAGGATCTGGACTTCGTCGATGATATATGTCTGATTTCCCACAAACTGGAAGATATGCAAGCGAAAAGCAACAATGATATAAGAATAAAACTTGGGCACTGTGGCAGAGTGTAATTCCATTATGGGTAAATTTTATTTTGATAGAGTCTCACAGTGTTATACAGTAATATTTAATGATAAAATATTACTGTATAACACTGTGAGACTCTATCAAAATAAAATTTACCCATAATCGAAAGGCAACAAGTTGGCAGGAGAAGCATCAAAGATAGGACTTCAGGTGAACATAGAGAAAACAGAGGTGATGAAGATTCCTGGGCAACACCACCAACAGCAACAACAACAACAACAACAGAAAACAATCAGCATAAATGGAAGGAACCTGAAAGAAACAACCTGTTTTACCTACCTACCTGGAAGCATCGTTTCAACTACAGGCGGAACTGACGAGGATATCAAAGCGAGAATTGGAAAAGCAAGACAAGCTTTCACTACTCTCAAGTCTGTGTGGAGGTCAACAGCACTCAGCATCAAAAATAAGATCCGGATTTTCAACTCCAATGTGAAGTCAGTGCTACTATACGGATCAGAGACTTGCACTGCGCGTCATGAAGAGCATCTCAAACAAACTACAGACCTTCATTAACAGTTGTCTTCGCTCAATACTCAAGATCAGATGGCCGGCCAGAAAAGATCAGCAACAGGGATCTTTGGGAAAGAACCAACACAGCAGGAACCGATTGTGAAACAAATATGCAGGAAGAAATGGAGATGGATTGGCCATACTCTGAGGAAACAAGCCATCAAGTGACATCACTAGACAAGCCATTGCTCGAGTGGAACCCGAAAGGGAAGCGGCGAGTTGGTCGTCAGTGCAAGGGTGACTTGGAGGAGGTCATGTGAAGAGGAGATGAAAGCGTGTGGGCAGACTTGGAGCCAGGTGAAGACTCTAGCATGGAACCGAACGCAATGGAGACGCACGGCTGAAGCCCTATGTTCCTGTAGGAATTAAAGGAAACAATAATAATAATATCTAAGTCTTCTTACTTTTCGCTAAAATATTTACTCCTTCATAGTTTGTATTCGTTTTTTTACAGGGTTTTCTATTCAATCCCACCTTCGTTCGTTTTATATTTTATCAGTATTATCTCTTTAGTCAATCTACATTCCATTTGTGGAATGTGGACCGATTAGATCAGGTAAAATTATCGACTTAGTAAAATGAATAAAATAATAAGTAAAAAATTGAAAATTGAAACAAACTTCTGTTAGTGTATTTCTGTCTGACTTCTTAAAGAAGAACTTCACTGTATAGCTATACTTGTTATACACTTTCACATGAAATTCATCTTTATTTCTTAGTTACATTATTATTTGTAACTAAAACCTTTTGTATGGATCACTTCAGATATTTGCGAAATATTATTTCATCATTTTTAAAACAGTCAATGATATTGAACTAAAACATATATATATATATATAATTCAGTAATAATCATATTATTTCATTTAAATCAGGCTGATTAAAGGAATTTGCTGCTCAATTTCTACTTATCTGGGATTTGGCCTGTCTGGAAATGTCAGGATGCAAAAAAAGGCTGAAATAACACTTTGGGGTGGTGGTAGTTATAGTCATAATGAAAATATACTTCAGTTGCATGAATCTTTTAATTTGGTAGGATAGTCACGCATGTCTATCTGATGGAATTATCGCTAATATGAAGACAAAAAGATTATGCGTTCACCATCCTTGAAATGTCGTATAGCGTTGACGACGATTCAACCTTGCAGTGACAGTTTAATATTAATATATTATCCTACATTTTCTCCAAACTGGTCGAATAAATTTCTTCGCGTAATTCATAATTACTTTCCTTCAGAGTTTCTCAAGGTAAATAAAATTAGGTGAATTTTCACATCTGCTCTTATCATGTTGCTGTATAGTGTTTGCAGGTTTTTTATCATAATAATAATAATAGCTTTATTCCAAACAGTACTTTTGGTACAAATATGGAATTTTCAGCATGTGATACAATGCTGCAACTAATTTTCTTATTACAGGGGTAATAATTAAAACAGGGGCATTTACATTAATAATCGTTTACACCAATAGTATTATTCAATAAAAAATGAATATAAAATTAAATCAAGTGAAAATATTAACGACAATTTAACAATGAAAACAAAAAGGCCGTTTACTTACAGTTCCTTAGTAATTTGGTAATTTTCTGTCTTACACTTTTCTCATCAAATAAAATGTGTGCTAAATTAGGTATTGTAGAGTTTTTGCACTAAGTCATCCGAGAATACAGTCTTCTATAGTTGATTCTAGTTCTATCCGATGAGATGCAGCAAGGAGAGAGTTGTGAATAGAGAGGATGTTCAGAGTCTGAAGAGATAATATTTGCTAATTTCTTGCCTGAATCCAAGTGTCTATCTACAATAGTATTAACGAGTTGGTTTAGCAACACCCCACTCGCCCTACTGATGGCTTTTAGTACCTTTCGCAGAATAAAGTCTTTCTTAAGTAGCCTGGAAAAGATTAAGGGGGAACAGTGAAGAAGTATAGGCAGAATACAAGAATTAACAAGCAGTAACAGTAGAGACGGAATGATACTAGATTGTCTTAACATCCTTACATAGAACACCAAACTGAATATCTTTCTGGAAACTAACATGATGTGAAAAGATCAGGAAAGGTGATCAGAGGAAACACACGGTCCAAGGTATTTAACATTCAGTTTGGTTCCAACTTCAATGCCATCTATGATAGTGGAACCGTGCAAACTAACCAGTTCATGTAAGTCGCGCTTGCGTCTGAAAGTGAAATTAACCACCTGACATTTGGAGGGATTAAGCTTAAGATCACTAGAAAAGGACCACTGACTAATTTCTGATAAAAAGTTATTCATTTTTGAACAGTCTGACTGAGAAATAACGGATATAGAAACAGTCAGATCATCGGCATACTTAACAAAATTTGCTTCATCAGAATGGGGCAAGTCATGTAAGAAGAAGGAAAACAAAAATGGAGGAAGAACAGCTCCCTGAGTAAAACCAGCTAGAGTAAGTGAAGCAGTGGAGGACTTCCCATTATAAACAGTGTACTGCTTCCTATAAGAAAAATAGGAATGTAAATTTAGTGAAGGAGTAGGTCATGCAATTATAAGAAGTATGTTTAATCACCTAGCTGAAGAAAGTAGATTTGGCGGACGTCAAAATTTTTGTTTGCACATAACATAATCAAACGCAAAAATATTGTTTATTGAAAGAAGTGGCTAAACGACATAGATAATATAATTATTGACAAAATAAGAGTCATCAGCATTATTGTAACGAGCAAATTTATTTGGTTGTAACCTGAGTGCAAGAAACTGATCTCTAGATTCTACTGTAGAGACAACAAAACAATGTTGAGACATGCGCTATCACGAAACGTTCCAAAAGCACAGAAAAGACAATTATTTTCCAAAATTTTAGCGGTTCTATTAAACAACAATAACATTAAAACTCATATTTACTTCAACAGTGCAGTAGGGCAGCTATACAGGCAATGTAGGTTTCTAAATACAAAACAAGTACTGTAAGACAAAAGTATTTAATCAAATTTCAACTGTAAAAAGTACCTTAGAATCGAGGAGAATATTCTCAAAGAGGTAGGATCAAAAGCTCTGTCTACAAGAATCATCTCGTAAAGTCCAGTGCCAGAATGACATTCATTCGCTCAAACAATCGTTAAATGGCACATTGTCGATGTACACATAACCAATTTAGATAAGTACTACAATTAAACAAGGCAAATAATAAAGATCGAAATCAACATGTGATATGCAAATGTCAAAGTAATGAACCACAGTCTAGAGGAAAACATAAAACAATTACAAAGTTAGTTGAAACGTTTAAATACGTTTTCTATGGTGAGTTTGTAAGGATTAGTTTTGTTTTTACGAGTTGATCACGGATTGATATCAGTTAGAGAAGCAGTGAAAACTAGGGAGTATTGGATAGCTGTTTCATCCTAGTTTGGGTATCATCGGCAGTGTGCACCCACTGGGGTTTGAACCCAGGTCCATCCAGTCACGTGTGAGGATGGATGTTCCACCGACGACAATGGTTCGGGTCGTGTTAAATCACGAATTGGTAGAAGTTAGAATTCATGGGCTGGCCATTGAATCGGGTTCCAGTGGCTGAATGGTATATGAGCTTGCCTTGTAACCGGAAAGACCTGGGTTTGAACCCCAGTGGGTGCGTACTGCCGATGATTCCCAAACTAGGATGAAACAGCTGTCCAGTACTCCCTAGTTTTCAATGCATCTCTAACTGATATCAATCTGTGATCAACTCGTCTAAATAAGTATAATTATTATAGATAGGTCGTCCTGGAGGTATTTTCCAAACAATTTATCCATTACACTCAACATTCAAATTCGAAAAGTCGGATAGCCTTACTACTGAATCAACCTTACTCTTCACGGATGTTGCATAATACAGTGAATCAGTTGACATTTCTCTTGACTGGGCTTCTGCCAAAACTGTTTGTCCTGGAGTGGTGAATACACCGACTATCCACTCTGTTGGCATAAGTGGCTCACTTAAAATGACTAAAGTTCTTCAAGCACTTCAGGTTGTATCATTAAAAATTAAAGAACGAAATCATTTATCAAAACTTAAAAATGATTAAGCTAAAAATTCACTTTCAGTTTCTATTTGTATTCCAGCTCCAGTAGGAGCTTGGAGGTTAACAAGCCATTTTTCCAAAAGCTCACTACAATCGTGATTGTGTCTACAAAATCCAGAAATTCAATCACGCTAGGTGGAAGTGCCCACGAAAAAGTTGGAGAATTCAGTCAGGATGAACGTGATGTTGATAAGTACGTAATTTCCAGAAATTACATTACATACATTGCTAGAGTAACCTACGTTTTCAGTTTCTCCTTCTGATACTGTGAAGCGTAAGGTGTATCTCGGACCTGTAGAACCATTTGTTAGTCCATGAACCAGTTTCTCATGTAATGGTGTTCAGTCACACTCAACTGTGTGTCTCAGGAGATATTCATAGAAAATCCGAGTTCCATTACATCTAATGCTAGTACTTGGCGAACAGTAATGACCTGCTGGACAAAATGACAATGATAATAATTAGGTACTTACAAATAGAAACTGAAAGTTGAAGACTTTTTCGGAATTATATTCTAATGCTGCAGGCCTTTATGGAAGTATATATGAAACAATAACTAAAGCATTAACTAATTACTAATTAATATAAGTTCTATACATGCAAACATTCGTAAATAGGGTATTATTCAACAGTGATTAAAAAAACATCGTTTATTCCCTAATTCCATCACTTGGTAGAAACATTAGACATTGGAAGTGTTAGAAGTACACATAAAAAGGTTGCAAACTGCAATAAGGATAAGCTAATAAGTGAAACAAAAGTGCAAATCAGAATAAAACTTCAGAAAATAAACATTTTTTACATTCCTTTTCTGTATACAAAGAAAACAAATGCACTGAAACACACAAATCCATTACGGTTTTCAAATGTTTAAGTGCTGATTTATTTCAGCAGATATATGTATATATGTTTATATTTTAGACTATTGATTCAAATTTTCTTGAACTGCACATAAAGTTACTTCATAGCAGACTGAGAATAATCCATGTGCCACTGACTTTGCGTCTTATACTGCACGGAATGAAAAACACACCGAAAATTTCCCTTCAGTAGTTATTCAATACAAAAAAGGCTTCTAAACATAATTCATCACCTAAAAGTTAAAGAGATAGTCTTCTTTGGTGATAAAAAGTCGTAGTTATGCTTTTTGAACTTTGAGGCAGTCTATAATTCAAACACTAGGTATCATTCCATAAAGTGCTGTTTTGGGGACATTTTCGGGGCATTCATCATCCTGAAGTGCCCAGAATGAAATCCATATGATTCCCTTGATAAAATGATGCAGTTTGTAATCAACCTCATGTTTATTTATATTTTGTTCAGAGAATGTTATTGTTTTCCGAGTTATTTTGAAATCGTTAGGTATGAATATACATAATAATGAAGCTGTATTTCAGACAATATTTGAACACACAGCCCAGAAATGTTTTAGCGTATTTAGTTCCAAAATATTTTCTTTTCATATAGAGTATACATGTAAAGTAGTAATCTGAAGTATATCATGTGACGTAGTGTTGTTGCATATGAAGACAGAACCAGTTCTGTATATTTTTCTCTCATTTCCTTGAAGAACTGTACAACGTTTTGTGGAAAGCTAATTAAAAATGTACGCGAGTTGATATAGTGATCATCTGATGTTATTGCTTGATTAAAAAAAATAAGAAATGTAGAAAAATTAAGGCATTTTCATTGATGGAAATTCTGGTAGTCCAGTGATTTAAGCAGGCAGCCTAAATATAGTGAAGCAGCAATTCAAAACTATGGACAGTGAAAATGGTAGAAGGCGTATGTTACTGGCGTCTGTACGCCTTGTTTATTTTCAGGCATTCATAAAGAGTTTGAAGTGTATCTTTGGTAATAACTGGTCGATTAGTAACCAGTTAAAGCATAGACATCTTAAAACAGCCACGTTTTCAAATATAATGAAATTAAGTGGAGATTTGATTTCCGTGTTTAACCAAAATTATTTAGATTTTTCTTGAAATTTTACCTTCATGTTTACGGCTTCATTTGCATATGGAGAAGAAATGATGTGGTTTTAATTATCATCTGTTACAAGTATAAGTAATCCATCTACATCTTACTGAATAGACGCCTGATTGTTCTTCATTTTTAATGAACTCACGAAATCCATAACACTTCTGATAATACTCAAGTGTCCTGTTGTGTTACTAAAGGACAAATTTGTTAATCGACTTGTGGCGCCTGTAGATAACGATAATCATAGTTACAAAGTTTTAAAGTTATATTTATGATAAATACTGACGCCATAAGTCTACAGAATGAATTTCACAAATTTTAATTCCTTGTCTGGTGATTTCAAATGTCGCTAAGTTTAATTACTCACCTGGACAATACAGTTCACAGATTAATTTTCAGTTATTGGCTGACCACTGATTTGATTTCATTGTAGGTTAACAAACACGTGAAGTATCAGATGCTGAAGTTTTACAGAATTTCACATTTGACATGTTGGCATTGGTATGCAGCTTATTATTTTTTTTAAAGTCACACAATCCTGTCCGATGCATATAATGTATTGAGGATAATTAAACTATTCTGTCTCTTTTTTGTTTGACTTCTAAGAGCGAATTTTACTCAGCGATGTTTTGTAGATGATACGTTAGGCATCCATAAAATATTGTGTACGTACCTAAGTGTTTGTAGAACTTTCATCAGTTCTTTTAACAATGATTAAGTCTATCAACAGAACATAATGCCTATTTATTATAAAGTTGTTGTTATGAGGCACCACTTTCAAAAAACAGATTCTATATTTTTTGAATTTGAATTTATCATTATTTTTATTCCATTGAGTACTAGATGAAAGAGGGTTTCAGCAGCACAACTTCATTCGACTGTTTTCATTCCACTCCTTTTTAGATGACTCCACAACTGTCCGTAAGCTTTCATTTCCTACCCACACGATCTCCTTCATCTCACTATCAAACTCACGCCCAACTGATCGTTTCCCATTTGGGCTTCATTCGAGGGCGTGACTTGTGATGTCTCATGACGATCTCCTCAGCATCTGTTCAGTCTATCTCCATTTCCTTCAATATGTTTGCTAGGCGATATGTTCCTGGTTGATTCTCCACTTGCTAGAGCTCCTTGCCGCATATGCTTTTCTGGCTTTCCATATAATCTTCATTATTGAGCGAAGTGAACTGTTGATTAAAGTTTGAAAAAGACTGCCAGAAATTCAAATTTATGTGATAATTATCTTTATAATGAGTTTTTTACATCGTCATCTGTTCAACTCATATGGTTGAGACACGTTTCCTAGATAGGTGGGAGTGGTGACTTCCTTTAGATTTATCCTGTTTATGAAATCCTTCTCCCACCAGTAAGCGCACATAACCAATATCAAATCAGGAGCTTAATTTTTTCAGCAAAACCATAAAGTTCTATGTCGCCTATGGGGATTTCCTCACACTGCTTAAAGTTTAAAGTAATTTTATTTAACTTTCGAAACTCCTGGCATATCATATTTAATGTTGCCAAAAGAATTGTTACCTGAATAAAAATTATATTGATGAAACAAAATGAAAAGCCAGTAAAACTAATTAGTTTTTTTCATGCAAAAAGTCCTTGAAAAGCTGTCGTTTTATATTCCACAAAAGTAAAATAAAATTCTAATGCAAGTGATCATAAATGTTTGCAAAAATTAAATTCCATTGCTGAAGAAAAATAGTTTGATTTAAATGAGTGGTTAGGATAACTAACAGCTTCAAGTAGCTTAGGTAATAAGATGAGAAGGTAAAATACTACACATATTAAGCGATAACAGGAAGAAATCGATAGCAATCGAGCTGAAAAGACGAAAGTGTGGTTTGAGCAGTTCAGTAGCACAAGGTAACGCAAAGTTATAAACTTTGATGGCATGCTTATTCATTTTAACACCATCAGCTGTATGAAGATTGTTCTTGCTGTTGTGGCTGCTTGTATCCCTAAACTAGCAAATTCATGTTTATGTGTTGTGTTAAATAACTGAGTATTCTTCTCTCCAATATGTCAGGGCTTATAGTCAGTTTGAAATTGATTGATTCCATCATCTCATTATGTTCAGAAGTATCCGTTCAAACGAAAAGTCATTTCTTAGACATGTCGGGTTTTGTATTTAATCCCAAGTGCCCAAGTTTCATACTTACATCAATTTGTATTTAATCGTTTTGTTCATTATCCCCTTATTAAATCATGTAGTTCTACTGACACTACTTGAATGTAGTTTGTGTAGACTTGTGTCATTTGAAAAAAAGCAGGCTGAGTAACAGTTTGTTAGCAGCTAAGATGTCATTCTATACGCATTTGAAGTCAGTTAGAAAATCTTTAAACGGATTATGTCAGAACACTGATAAATAATTTTCAACTGTATTACTTTCTGACAATCAGAAAGTATTCATTTTACTTTTTTCCATTCAAAACCTACTTCTTTTACTATTCAGGTAATGTAGAGGGCCAGTGGAAAACCAGGGAGTACTGGATAGCTGTTTCGTCCTACTTTAGGACTTCTTAGCAATATGCACTCACCTCGACCAGCAGGGTTCACCAAGTCAGGTAAGAGAACACCTAATGAAATCAAATCCCTGCAGACAAACACTGAGGAATTCAATTTTAATTACGTCACTAAAAATGACTTTGATAAAGATTAGGAAACTTTTTATTAATGACACCTTCAATGTGTTCGATTTGAGATATTTATTTTTATTCTATTCCTTTGCGTTCCACGAGGAACATAAGGCTTCAAGCGAAGTTATTCTTCTATGGGGTGTCGTTGCTAGCCTCACGCTCAACCTTCCCTTTTTACCTGTCTTACTACCGGTTAGATGGGGTTTCAGAGTGTGTCGGCCGGGAATCGAACCACTGGTCATGTGGGAGTGGTTGGAGTGTGTACTACCATTGAACCACCAGTGAACTTGATTTGAAGTTAATAAACATAAATTAACATTTTGCTTTCGTTTATTTAGTTTCTGAAAATATAAACTAAAGCACTAGATCCTAGTAACTGTGTAGTGGAATTCCCTAATTATAAAAAAAGTTTGTTTCAATTAATGGGTAATTTTATTCATACTCTAGACATACTACAGTAATCATTAATTCAAAATACTCACTAAATCTCAATGTATTAAATGTATCCGGAAGTGTATATTATCAAGTAAATTTATGTTTACACAAACTTGACAGTTATTAATGTGTAAATGGAAATTTTTGAAGTATTAATTACTAATTCTAGTCTTTTTCTATTTGAAAATGTTTCAGAGAGTGGAGAAATTTTGTTTAACTATAAAAATATATGTGAGCAAACATTCACTCCCATAAGTCAGAATTCTATGTCGAGTGTAAGCATAATAAGTCTTTTCCTCTTTCTTTGTTCATATTTGTTAGAATTCATTGAAGGAATGATCACTCGAGATACACTATAATACATAGTTTAACATCAGAATTTATTGAAAATTAAATTCAGAATTTCCAATCACTCATTGATCATGGTTTTCTCGTAAGCCTCACCTTAAAAGACTGAATCTCTTTTCTGAAGAAACCAAAGTAGTATTCTCAGAGTTCATTTATTGATCCTTTTAGTTTATCTGATTAAACATGTTGTAACACTAATTCCATTCATTTTCAGAGTAGAGTATGTTGTAGGCTGTGATGTGAGCACCATGGGAGCCTCAGATTTCCATTATTTCAAGCGTAGTTACTTAACAGTTGTAGCCTAAACAGTAACACTTCAATATATAGGATCTTTCCAAAATCTCAGCTTTACTGTTATACAATGGGAAACGGACCTGAAAGATCCTCACATTGTTCTCTCAACTACACAGAACATACAGCCTGCACATTTTTAGTGCATCGATCCAGTAATACTATTAACCATTAAAAAAACAGGGTCATTCAAGAAAAATTCTTCTAAAATAAAAGTATTTCAGTGAAACTTAAAAAAAGGTAAGCATATCAAAAACGGTTGTTCAGGAAATCCACTTAAATCTCAAGACATCCGTCATCCTCGATAGGATGGACATTGCGTCCGGCTGGAGAGTTCAAAACTAGGGTGAGACAGTTATGATGTGCTCCTTAATTCTAAATACTTCTCTACATGATGTTGGTTCATGTCGAAATCTACAATACAACACTGGTTACGAATAGCAGACTTTTTGATAGTAGAAAGATATTTCTGTTATTTGGTTCTTTCATTTTGACTGATCTTTTTCCCCACTTTTGGTATTCTTGATTTTCGGTAGTTATATAGACTTCTGACTATTCCTTTTTAACTTTTATGATTAAATTATTTGGTATTCTGTGGGTCATTTTCTTTCGTATGCAAATCATTTCAAATTACTTTTATTGAATTTCTGATTATGTTTCTACTAGAATGATTTTTAATCTGTATTCTGACGCTTGATAGACTATATTTTCTTGATACTTATTCCGTCATTTACTTACTAACGATGTCTCTAGACAGATTTATCACTCATATAACTTCAAAAGTTGTTTATGTGGTTCTGTCTTTTTGATTCCTTTAGATACTTTGGTAATGATAGTCGCATACTCCTGGTAGCCATGCTGCATAACTCCTGTCCAAGAGTGCGGTGTTTAATTGATGAAAAAAAGACTGGATGATTAATCTGACCCTTCAGTCAACTATGTGACCTATTAGAAATTCCCTTCAGTTCGCCTCTCGTGCATTTTAGTTTTTACACAGCAACAGCCTGTGTTTTTGCGTTGAGATGCTTTTAGGCGTCTATCATTTTACGCTTTGTTGTATTCCTGTCTGGTGACAACTTAAATGAACCATTTCAACCAGTATGACTTATTTACTTGAATTTAAATTTATTCATCGGTATTTATTGGACTAAATTATTTTGTCTTATCGGGTCAATAGAATCTTTTTTTTATTCCTTCACGTTCCCAGTGGAACATAGGGCTTCAAGCTAGAGGCTTGAAGTTTCTGTAGCAGTGTTTATTTTTACAGGATGGGGTTGCTAGCCTCATGCCCAACCTTTCCTCTTTACCAGCATTATTTCTGGCTTAGCGAGGTAAAGGAGTGCGTCTGTGGCCAGGGATCGAACCCCGGACCATGTGCATGGTCGGCGAGCGTCCTAACCGCTGTGCCACCGATGCACCAATAAAATCATTAAGTTTATAATTTTTTCACTGCTTTAGATTTTAATTTTTGGTGCTAGCATAATCCCAACAAAATCAACAATGCCATGTAGAGTTTTAGATTTTGTTGATTCATATGGTAACACAGAAAACCAGTAAAATTCTTGTCATTCTCATTGTGATAAGATTTTATTAACGTTCCATATGAACTTTCAAATAAGTATCCCGAAGAAGCTTTTTAGTCACACTGATTCAGTTCTATTTCCTCATATAGATTTTTGATTAACTGCTCAGAATTCTTGTTGGATTAATTATGCAAGTGAATAATCAAGCCTGACTTAAATCATATAAGAGTGGATGATCCAGTGTCCTAAGAGCAAGAACCACAACACAACTGGACGTGCAACTAGCAAGACGCCAACAAGATGGGACACTCAAAAGATCCATTAACAGGAAACCGACATGGAATGGACAACTCATCAGCTTTCACAGTTGGGTGCCTCTATATACAAAACGAAATCTAATCCTCTCACTGGCTCACAGAATCCACAACATTTGCAGTCCGGAAACTATAGAAGAGGAGCTGAAGACCCTGAAAAGAGTCCTCCTTGAAAACGGTTACCCGGAACGTTTCATCACAAAAGCTATGAAGCCCAAAACATAAAAACCGTCCATGCTTACTGCTCCCAAGAAACTTCTCTACTTGAATCTACAATTCAACGGAGATTCTTCAGCAGAAATACTGAGAAACCGCCTGTGCCGTTCACTGAAGAAAACCTTCTTCGCAGCTGAACTCAGACTAACTTTCTCTACAAAACCAATGATTCGCACGAACGTAAAGAATGAGCTTCCACTGGGAGCCTCATCAATGTACATCTTCCAATTCACCTGCTCATGTGGAGCTAGGTATGTCGGCCGTACCCAGCGTTTGCTATCCAAACGAATCAGTAAACATTTAACTTGATGGCTTTATAAAGGAGAAAGAAGATCCCCCCGCCACACCTCTATCCTAGAACACTTGATCGAATCCGGACACCAAGCAAACCCACAAAACAACTTTTCATTTATCTACACAATACGTGGGAATCTTGCCAAGAGAGTACGAATTAAACTTCTTCAAACTGCAGAAGCAATGGCAATTCACATATTGAATCCTGAACTCTGCATACAAAAGAAGTTTGTTCAGTCACTAAATCTACAATGGTCCTGATCTATCTTAACACCAAATACGTAATTTTGTCTTACCTCTTTCTTCTTTGTTTGTCTGTTTCTTAATTGCATTATTTTCTACCCCCACCCTCCAATAAATCTCTGCCCTCATGACGACTGTTGCTAACTCCCTTTTCGTTTATTTTTAAGTGAATTCTACTCAGCTTATTAACTTGACTATCATTCATTTTTCATTGAACCCTATCAATTAGATTACGTCACCCAACCTTCTTTTGTAACTTTATTTTAGTTTCTAACCGATAAACGCCTTCTAAATTACGTTATTTGTTGTCAAAAATTAACAATTGCATTAACACATCTTTGGAAATATTCCTTTTGTTGCCAAGAAAAATTACTATAAATTTGCGGTTTGTACAGCTTGAGAATGATATCGCCGAAAAGAGTAACTCTTTGCTGAACGCCTTTTCTTTTCTATGACCAAATATAGATGCAACAATCGGGATCCAATCAAACCTAGAACAATAAATCGATCAGAATGAAATAAGTAAATCATAGCGTAGCTTGTTCGAGTAGTCATTAAATACTCATGATAAACTTGTCCGGTTCGCTTTAAAGATGACGTCTGGTTAGATATGGGAAACACCTTTCTAATTTGTAAAGAAAGAGAAATAATGCAGACAAACACTTCTCAATGCAATTGATTTTTATGCTTCTTTCAGATATTAAGACTCCCGTAAAATTTTTGCTTCTTATGCGGTCTGTTTCCTGAAGGTATCAACACCAGACTTAGATATCTACAGATAGAAATGACTTTCTGAAGTCAACAAGAGTAGTTTTGTAAGAACAGAAGACAAGGGCCAGGCAACAGATCGTTTATTAAAGAAAATCAACACATATTTATAGATTTTAATGTACATTATTGTAGATTATTGTTAGTATAAAATACAGTCTTTTGATTGGTTGTTTCTCACAGAAAATTAACCTTGCATCTCTTTGTGGCTGTGTCAGATCATCCATATGCTAACTGTATGCCCCTACGCAAGGCATTTGTTCTCATTTTCTCACCAATATTGGGGACATAAGCATTGACGTCAATTACTGTCTATCAACTTTGGCTAGCAGCAAGCTCTCACCAAAGTTTACTTCGCAGTTGTTTAACGCCTTTGTAATCCTTGGTAGGGCTTAAAACAACTTTAGGCGACTGGTTGACAACTGTCTATTCTTTATTTTCAAGTTTGAATATATTTCAAAATACTTATTGTTCCACAATAATCACATAAGTATTTTCATTACTTGTTTGTGAAATGATACAACCACAATTAGGAAATAATCATAGTATTACAGATTCTTTAGTAATTCTAAGTATAAATACTGAGTAACTTTACTTCTCTTTTAAGTTTTGCCAGTTTAGATGTACATGGATAAGCATAAATTAAACCACATAACACTGACTACTATTTCTTTATTGGCAGCTGATACCAAATCGTTTTATCTGTATCATATTTAAAACTGACGATTATCGCCTCTAATTATACTAAATTTTTTTACTGAATCACGAAATATAACCATTTATTTATAAGGAAAACCCGTTTCTGTTCAACGAAGAAATATTCCTCTTAAGAGATTTCATTTTCAAGCTGTGCAGTCACATTTATATGTAAGGAAAAAGACATTAAGTGGATGGCAATAAAAATTATTCAGTCAATATACACACGATAAGAATAAAGTTAATTAATATGATGTTTACGGCGGTAGATTGGAGTGAAAGAATTACAGAATTTTAAAAGACTAATAAATAAGTGAGTTGATATTAAGATTTTAAAAGTACGTTGAGCGTTATCAGTGTCAGTGAGAATTTGTGTCCAGCGGAATCCATTAAGTTGTGTAAGAGAACATTTACGAAAAACGGTGACATTGCATGGTTATTACGCTGTAGATGGCCAATTGACAAAAGTTGGAATTCATCAGACAATAGCTGAATGGTCTAAGAGTTCGTCTTGTAGTCGGAGGGTCTCTGGTTCGAAGCCCAGTAGGTGAGTACTGCTGAGGGTTCACAGACTAGGTAGGATTAAACAGCTGTCCAATACTTCTTGGTTTTTCAGTGTTCCTCTGATTGGTGTTAGCTCGTTATTCAAACCTGCAACTAATCAAATCCCTCCAAACCAACAGTTGAAGAAATATTAAAAGTGCAATGATGATGACAGCAATGAAGAGTGCGAAGATCAACTGCGAACAAAGTATCGTTCTAGTCAAAATGGCTTCATCTATAATTTATATGACTCCATTTAAATTAACAGACCTTTCTGAATCGGTAGCATAGTTAATATATATGTGTAGAACTTGGCAACAGTTTTGAGTACGCAATTCCATAGTAATCTGCTTATTTGGTAGAACACACAATGACACAATATGGAAAACTGCATGATATTTCGAGCAGTTTACCGCTTACAATCATATAAATGTACTCACGTAAGTGGGAAACTTGTCTTATACATTTTCACTCCCTCTGTTTTTATTGCATTTTTTCCATTTTCCTGACGTAAGCGTTGCATAACTTCGACTGTACATGTTCAGTAAGCAGAGTCATCTCTTTTACATCTAGCTAAATAGTGTGTTTCCATAATCTTACTACTAGTTTGGCCTATTTAGTTGAACTCACAGTCACTATATGGCATTTCAGTTAGTCAGGTCCATCAGGACCTTAAGTTGACAACGTTTATGTAAGTATATTCTACTACAGAGCCCGAATTTCACACACTTGGATGAAGTGAAAATCTCAAGGAAGAATTTAATTAATTGATTCACTGAAAATGTACATTGCGCGTCGGTATTCCATTACATGGGCAACTCTAAACAATAGGAACCCAAACCGAAACGACCTACGAACGCACAAACGACCTTGTTAAGGACAACTTCGACCAATCAGAAGGCTAAAAAAGGCGCATAATTGTAAAAATCGTTTATATAAAAGTAAAGCAATGTTAAAAAATAGTTACAAAGGATAAAGTTCTTGTATATGTTGCAAAAAAAGCTCCCAGTTTCTCATAGGAGTCTTTATACTCATGTTAAACCAACTTCTGTACATAAACTCATCCAGATAACTGTATATCATTGGATTTCTTGATCCGTTCACGAATCTAATCCTTTTTTTCAGGTGACTCCAGAAACTTTCAATGCAATTAGTATGAGTTCCATCGAAAGGATTGCGAAAACCGTCTGTGTGATTGACTACATGATGAATATACCCGAGATTCGACAATTGACCATAACTACTCCATTCGGCTGTGTGAACAGTGGTCCCGGGCAGCACTAAGCGCTGGATAATAGGCAATAATACACCAGCACTGCGATTAGGAATCGCAGTAGAGGTGTAGAGCATCCATAATTACTTCTAGAAATAACAGTCACCTGATTGGTTTCTCAAGGTCGTTTGTGCGTTCGTAGGTCGTTTCGGTTTGGGTTCCTTCTTCAGTACTTG
The DNA here is from genome assembly GCA_944472155.2 of Trichobilharzia szidati. NCBI lineage: Eukaryota > Metazoa > Platyhelminthes > Trematoda > Strigeidida > Schistosomatidae > Trichobilharzia > Trichobilharzia szidati. The sequence continues at coordinate 65,733,171 of OX235274.1, read as the reverse complement.
AGAAATGATACACCATATATATATATATATATATATATATATATACATAAAATCCTTAGCAGATTCCATGAAAATGAAAGCAATTAGACAGTACAAAATATTGATTTCTAAATGTCATTCTAAATATGCGATAAAATTTTTAAAATTTAATTCATCTACTTATTAGTAGACTAACAGTTTATTCAGTAAATCCTAAAACATATATAGTTTTTCGAAAATTTAAACTGACACGTTAAGATTAAACATTTTATCACTAGCTATTTAATTCTTCTGATCATATGAACAACTATTTATATGTTTGACTGAAATTTGCATATGTTATGAGCGAATATGCTTTTTGCTTTTTCACCTAAGATGAATGTCAGTCTAACTCATCTGCAGCTGGTTAAAGTTAAAATAAGCCATGTCCTTCAAGAAATACTGCATTTAAAATGTCGTGTTTACCCCTGCTTTCAATTAGTAATCATCACAAAACTTCGGGATATTTGATTTAGCAAATATACCAAGTTTGTTGTTATACTGACCTAAGATTAGTTTTGAGTTAAGAAATGATCCGACTAATGTTGCCTTTTGAAGTTAAACTTATTGCTGATATTGGTTCCATAAGGCTAATTACATTGATGATAAGGTCAAAATACTTGTGTCACTACCTTATCCTTACCCATGATTTGTTTTCAACAGTGTTACTCTGGATTTATTTGAGCAGATAACTATGGTTTCCTGAATGTCAGTTTGTAGGGATTTGAGTAATTTCAACTTAGACTACGGATTGACATCAGTCAGAGAACCATTGAAAACCACGGAGTACTGGACATCTGTTTCGTCCTAGTTTCGAAATCTCCAAGAGTACCCAGCTCTCTAAATGATGCCACTCCATAGTCTAGCTTGAAACATATCAGAATGATATTTTAAAAATTATGTGCAAACTCTTTCTTGACTTGATCATTCTTATAAAATGTCGCCATTTGCATAAGCTGAATAAAAGTGACTTCTACAAATTAACTAGGACATTTCGCTAACATTTTTTATATTCATTTCAACTTTTTTTATACCCTGAAAGTGATATGTGCTTTTCGAATTTTATGTTACTAATGTCTTCATTTTATTTTCGTGTACTGTCTGAAAATGTTGATGCTTATTTAAAGACATCGATATAGAACAACTTGATCAGGAGTACATTTCTAGACAAAATACCTGCATAATAATAATTATAATAATAATAATTTTTGCTCTATTCCAAAAATAGTACTAATGATACAGCAAGGAATTTTCAGCATTCAGTACATTATTCCATCAAATTTACTCAAAACGACAAAAAATAAACAATTACATAATAATAATTATTACAATAACAAAACGTTGTTATAGCAGCTATGTGGCAGTTACAGTATGTGATAAGGAGAAAAATATATGCATTAAGTATAAAATTGTAGTAATAATAGTAATAACAACTAAAATAAAATAGCTAAGTTATAATTAAACGACAGAAAGGGTAACACCATAAAATTACAGAAAGATAAACAATGAAAGGGTCGATTCACTATGCTAATTACATAGTAACTTGTTTGTTTCACTTCTAACAGTCTTCATCACATAAAATACGGGCTAAATACGGTATTGTAGAATTTTTGTACTTAGTGGTTCGAGCATATAACTTTTTATATTGACTTCTCGTCCTACCTGATGAGATACAAGGGGATAGTTGTGAATAAAGGTGGTGAAGAGGGTCTGACAGTACGGCCTTTGCCCATTTTGTACAGGAATTTATGTGTCTCTCGACTATAGTATTGGCGAGCTCACGCAGTGGCAAACCACAAGCCCTACTCACAGCATTTAATACCCTTCGTAATATGACATAGTCTTTTTTAAGAAGCCCAGGAAAGATTAATGGAGAACAATAAAGTACAATAGGTAAAATACAGGAATTTAAAAATTGCAGAACTAAAGGTTGGCTGATACCTTGTTGTCTTAACTTTTTAATGTAGAAGGTAAGACGAAACATTTTCTTAGAGATCAATAAAATGTGGGATGACCATGAAAGGTCAGAGGAAAGAACTAATCCAAGGTATTTAATGCTTGACTTGGTTTCAATTTCTGTGCCATCTATGCTACAGGCATCATGGGAACTAACTAGTTCATGTATGTCACGTCGATGGTTGAAGGTAAAGTTAACTGCCTGACATTTGGAAGGATTTAACATAAGACCATTTGACTTAGACCACATGCTGATGTCCAACAGAAAGCTATCAAGTTTGGAGCAGTCAGACTCGGAAGTGATAGGCAGTGATACAGTCAGGTCATCAGCATATTTGACTAAGTTAGTTTCGTTTAATTGAGGCAGGTCGTGTAGGAAGAAAGAAAAAAGAAAAGGAGAGAGGACGGCACCTTGAGGAACACCAGCTTTTGTAAGCGAGGCAGAAGAAGATTTGCCATTATATGCAGTATACTGCATTCTATCAGAAAAATAAGAATGCAACCAACTCTTAGCCCAGGATCCTGTTTGCGTCAACGAAAGCTTATTTAATAAAAGGCCCCTAGGTACAGAGTCAAAAGCAGATGTGTAGTCTAGGAAAGCACCACGAACATATTTGGCACCTTTATCTAAACAAGAAACAACATTATGATATAAGACAACCACAGCATCCAAGGTACTTCTACCATGTTTACATGCAAATTGTTTAGGATCATTAAAAGGTTTCAATGAAGGTTCATGGCGAAGTAAAAGTAATTTTTCCATCAATTTTAAAAAAGGACTTAAACTGATTAAGTGAGTTGATACTAGATGGTTGGAGGCTCTTGGCAGGAAGCTGTGGACCTATTTTTCGCGCTTAGTGATTTTCATCAGCATCTACAAACTCGGCGAAACTTATATCCCTACCCACTACTGCACAAAGACCAGTTTCATAGTCTGGCGATCATAATGCATAAATGGCTGTTACAATTCATTCAGCACCAAGGACCATATCTTAGTGATTAGACGATATATTAACTTGTTATTATAATATATTAAAAGTGTGAATAATAATTTCTGCTTTTATGTACTTTAATTGCTGTAAGTTTCGGTATATTTCAATATGTTAAATACCAGTAAGTCTGTTCTCAATATTTTACAAAACAAACTTGACCTTTTATGTTCATATATAAATTATATTATGAACTTCTGTAGCAATTTCTCCTCACAAACAGTATGACAATCCATCCACATTCAGTGGATCATGAGCAAAATTGGTGCTTGGAGGTAAGATATTTTTGAGTTTGCACTGGATGTAACGGTGTTTTTGCAAATATCGACGATTAAATACGTGATAATAAATCTAGTTCTCACCCATTTAGCATAGTTTAAGGAGAAGGAAAGCAGTCAGAACAAAATATGTTTTATATTCAATGTGTTGGTTTATGGAGACTCAATTGTTTGTTAGATTTCATCACGATGGACGTCAGTCAGAGAGCTGCTGAGAACCAGGGAGTACTGAAAACGTGTTAGGTCCAAGTTTGGGACGATTTAGCATGACCACATATTATCGAACGCAAGGATTTCTGCCGCGATGACCGATATATCTGCAAAGAATTATGCTGTGAACTGGGTTCAATACGGTAAGGCAATAGGTAACTCAACTGAAAAATGGATATCGGTGGTCTGAGTCATTGAGAAAAACTAATTTTATTAGGCAGTAATACTATATATATATATATATATATATATATATATATAACCACTACCTGGGAAGTCAGGCCAATTGAGTATATGTAATTACTTGAAATTAGGCAAAATTAAGGGTGTATATCAAGAATGACCCATGAATTCTAAATTCTATCACTTCACAATGTTTTGCACCACCTGAAAGCAGTGTTTGGAACGATGTATGTTAGGCTGAAGTCTCAATAGGAACACCATCACTCAGTGACGATGCAGGTATATTCAGATGACGAGTCCCAAATAGGACGAAAATGACATTCTGGGTTCCACTACCAGTTATTATGAGCCATGAAACATAATATTAACTTTTTATATCATGTTAATAGAAGCCAATTTGTCAACAGAGACAGACCATTTTGGTTCAAAATAATAGTGGGTCGTCGCTGATGACTGCAGTGGTAACAAAATGTGAGTCAGGTCAGTTATGCATCGCAGTTTCAAAGTTGTGATGAAATCTACTATTGGATAAAGAAACTTTTAACTCATCATCAGGTATGAGATGAAGGGGAATCGTATTTCGATGATTGTTATTATTATTATTGTTCCCTTGGGACCCTAGTGGAACATAGGGCTTCAACTGCACGTCTCCACTTGCTTCTGTCTTCTGCTGTACTCTTCACCTGTGTCCATGTTAATCCATACTGTTTCAATTCCTCTTCACACGATCTCCTCCATGTCACCCTTGGACGTCCCACTCGCCGCTTCCCTTTCGGGTTCCACTCGAGGGCCTGACGCGCGATGTCACCCAGCGGCCTCCTCAGCGAGTGTCCAATCCATCTCCACTTTCTCATGCATATTTGTTGGGCGATTGGTTCCTGTTTTGTTTGTTCCCATAGTTTCTTGTTGGTGATTCTTTAATTTGAGTTCTAGGAAGCTCGGAGTAATTAGATTAAACTATTACTATGTATTCCTTGCATTCTGAGTGAAACGTATGAACACTCAAGCAACACATCTTACCTGTCATAACTTTCAACTGGCACCACGACTGCCTACAAGCTTTTATTTCCTCTTCACTTGACCACCTCCAGACTGGAATCTGATATATATTGCATTTATTAATTCGCCGTATGATTATCTCACATTTTTTCTATTCACAAATTGTATTCATATTCAAATAAATTTGTTGACCAGTGTTCATCATGCATAAATTACCCATTTCATCACAAGGATGTTCAGAAATAAATTTATCACTTTACAGATGAGTTGATACATTTTGTCATGTGACTACATCGATCAAAATATTTCAAATATACATGATTAATTAACAAAATACATAAATGCTCATTCATGTTTTTAATGTTTGTTATATGTAGTCGGTTATTGGAATTTATGACTTGTAGAAAATAAACACTCATAATATCACATCACTTCATAAAACAATGTCAAGCCGATCAGATGCAAATGATTACCTTATAGCTCAACCAGCCAAAGAATATGAAGCTCTTCATGTTGAATCTCAGACTGAAGTTGCTAGCAGTGCAGCTTATCAGTCAATTGATGAACAGTTTCATTTAGGAAAATTAACAAGCACTGAAGTTGCTATGCTTAAAGCGCGTTATGTAAAGCTATATGAAGCGTTAAAAAAGTAAGTAAGTATTTGTATGTATTATTGAAATAAACAGCAAACCTTGCAATTTAAGAAAAGAAATATAACCGGTGTTCTGAAGAGCTTACCAAGAACTCTTTAGTACACTCCACTATCAGAACTCACCTCTCTCTTGTGTAAGACGTATTACGTACACACCAGTGTGTTTAAGCAGAGATTACTGTCAGAAACACGAATTTAATCAATAATTCGATGTCATCCGTTTAGAAACATTCAAGATATAGATGCAACAATAATAATTGTCACGAAATGACTACAGTTAAACAACCTGTGAGTACTGAACAGCTATTTCGTCCTATTTCGGGACACTTCATCAGCACACAGGCATGACCCCACAGTAGATTAAACTTGGAATCACATAAGTCTCTACAAACCAACACTTGTAAAATCATAAATATGATAGAGAACAACGATCGCGAAGTTTATTGGCTAGCTATCTTGCCCTCAACTTCTCTAGAATTCCCTCTTCGCCTACAAGCAGGTGTGTGAGCAGACATAGAAAAGATTTACCTTTTTAGCTATATCATGCACAAATCTGAGCAGGCTTGATGCGTTTGGCAACAATCTAATCTGACGACCAGAAACGGGAAGCAAATTGATTCAGAAAGTTAAGTACATCAATTTGATTTGGAATCCAATAAGCTTTTATTAGCAGACATTGGTAATTAATGCGAATTCTCACCTAAAATTCACTAGTTTCCGATATATCCAAGATTTTCTATAGTTTGGTTTGTAAGGGTTAGTTATCTTTTTACGAATTGATCACGGATTGATATCAGTTAGAGAACCATTGAAAACCAGGGAGTACTGGACAGCTGCTGTTTCATCCATAGTTTGGGAATCATCGGCAGTACGCCAAACTATAGAAAATTAATCTGATGCTCTCTAGTGACTTGCTACAGGATGGAGTTTCCTGGAGTTCTAGTGAGAAGTCGTGACCAGTGAGGTCCGATTAGATATCCAAGATTGATAAAGTTTTGACTGTCTTTGCAGTAACCCGTGTCGTTTTATGCAGGAATATAAAAAGATGACTGAAGAATATGGAAAATGTCGAAAGGATAAGGCAGTATATTATAAATACTACTGTCTGAATGTCTGTATATAACGGTCACTGCACTTTTATATATGAAAAAACAAAACATGCAGCGTAAGTCAAGGTGTAATTGGTCAAAATATGTAAGATGTCATGCGGTAAATAATATAAAAGGAAGTTTCTAACTTCGTGTGCACTAACTGGACTGTCCAGTTATAGTGCTCTGGGTCTCAAAGGCCCGTAATTTCAAACTGTTAGTAATTTAGCTCGATTGCAGCAGCCAACATATCGTTTCTGAGGCACGAAACTTCTTCCAGTAATATTCGCCAGTCTCCTCAGTTTTAACATTTCTTTGTTTGTTATTGTTTTTACCTACATTGTTGCGAAAGTGAGGATCTCATTCATAGTTTTCCGGTGAACAATTAATGAACAAATATTTCAGTAGTCAGCCAAATATTTGTTTGAATCCATAAGTATATATATATATATATATATATGATATTTCTATTTTCAGAACTAGAGACAATGAATTTAATCTAATTCAACTGACGAAACGATTCATTAGTGAAATAGAAAACCAACAGAGTGAATTAGCCAAAGCTGATCTCTTCCCTGATAATGCATTAACTGAACCATCACAGTTACGGGCACAGATTTTAAGCCATTATAATACAGCTATGGAGACAGATGAACGTGTTGAAATGTTAATTTATGAAGCTGGTTTACTACGCGAAGAACGTAAGCTGTTGAGTCGTGATTATTCGCGTTTACCAACATCTGAGGTAAGAGCTGGAAGAAGGCTGCTTCAACTGGAGAACATTATGTCATTTCTTTTAAAGTTTATAAATAAATAAATAAATAAATAAATAAAAGCTGTACGAAACAACTAAAGTAAATGCTTTGAGCATATTGAAATATCAACTATTTAACGAGATTATATTTCAGGATTTAAATCTGATTGAGAGAAGCTATTTGATACTTATTTTGCAAAACAAAAGGAAAACGAAAGATTGGAGAATTTGGAAAATAATATAGGCACTTCTGTTATTGCTACTGATGTGTGCCAATGGACTTGAAAAATTCCGAAAGTAGTATTTTGCTATATGTTTCAGGCATTTTTCGCAGAGGATTACTAGCACTGTCGTGATTTGTACGTTCACAGACTGGTGAAACCTTTGAAGATACTCCAAATATTGGTTCTTTGGCTTAACTTTGATGAATTCTGGAGGGAAGAAACAAAACTTGTAAGAAACTTGGAAGCACGTTAGAAGGTTGCTTCATTTTATTGGAACATTAATAAAGAATTCATCAAGAAAATGGGAGAATTTGAGGACAAATGGTTCTATTTCCATGTTTGCTTTGCAGGAATTTGATTGATTTCAACTTAAACCATAGATTGACATCAATTAGAGAACCATTTACAACCAGAGAGTAGTGGCTTATGTTTCGTCCTAGTTTGGGACTCTTCTGTACGGTCTTGGTTTCTATCCCTAGTGGGATCTTTGGTGAGTACTAATAAGCAGTTCAAAACAAGGACAAAACACCTATCCAGTACTCCCTGGTTCTCTAAATGAAATCAGTTAGCGACCAAACTTGAGATAAATCGTTCTGTTTTAACTCCTTATACATCATGTTATGCAATTTAAAATAATAACAAAACATGAAGAACATTTCTTCTTTTTATTTGATGTCAAACTGAGGTGTACATTCAAAGTTCTGCATTGTTATTATTATTATTTAAACTACTGAAATATTACTGATTCGAAAGCGTAGATTTCGGTATGCTGTTTTTGAAAGTAAAACGACTATCATTGAAATGAAATAAGATGAATGTATGCCAGTCTGTTAAGCATGAAATATCTTGTTAACAAACAAATTCAGACTTATTGTATTCTACACAAATGTATTCTATTTTGAATATTCCGCAGTACAAGCATACACATTTATTCATGTGTGAAAATTATTAAAAGTGGATAAGTGGAGACTGTAGACACAACTATGTATATTGAAACCAAGTCTAGATTTAATAGTTTGACATACTACGGACACTGGATGTACGATGTTCATTATTATAGATAAAAAAACTTGTATATTCAATGAATGAATAAGAAATTGTTTTTACTGACGTTTCACAATTTTATTCTAATAGCTTTATCAGAGTAGTAATACACCAGAGTTTACCTATGTACTATAACCTAATCATAAGTCTCCTGAATGAGATTATTCTTCTTTGTCGTTGGACGAATCGATAAAGATAACAAAGCATATGCAGATTACTGGTACGGACAAATGTATGAATAATAAAAATAGCATGTGCTTATGTCATGAAAATGCTTATCACATTTGAGCTGAATTATTCAACTGATGGGGTGAGGTTTACCATCAGGGGCAAACTTATTCATTTCATACAATTTGAATTTCATTTAACAGCTAGTGCTTCTGATATGATACATTTCTTGTGATTGTTTTAATTATTCGGGAAGATTTCAGTACTATCAAAATCAGTTTTGTGGCGTAACTTTGTAGTATGTGAGCAGAAGAAATGAAAAGATTAGCTGTGTTCGATCATAGGTGTCTGCGTTCTATCTCTCGCGTGAAGTGGTATAATAAGGTGAGCAATATTGAGGTTAGGCGTCGAGTGCTAGGTAAGGAGGGGAAATCAGTCCATGAGACTGTGAAATTACACCGACTGAGATGGTTAGGACATGTGCTACGTAAGCCTAGTCATCGCCTTCCTCTACAATGGGCAATGTTAGCTGATATAGGGCCAGGCTGGAAAAGAGCTAACGGCGGTCAAACGAAAACATGGCACCAGTCAATGAAATCCACAACAGTTAGTCTAAGCCACGTAGGAAGATGTAGACTTCCTGGTTGGGGTCCTCGGGATGGTTGGAAACGATTGGTGACATGGCTCAAAATCGTTCTCAGTGGCGCAGATGCATCCACTCCTTGTGACTTATGATTTCCAATTAAACTGTTTTGTTCTTCGTTATTACTATTCCTTTGTCTCACACCTCTGTTTACTGTCTATATTATACATTTCTTCTACTTCCTTCTCTTGCTTTGCGTGCTACATGGAGTGTGGCGACTTGAACTGCCGCACATATGTGCAAAGTTCTATGTCGAAAACCGACCGACCCACCGGTGGTTTAATGGAAACTTTACGGTATTCTCTTCTTCTAACTTTGATTTCTCCGAATACATTTTGCATGACATTATCAGCACTTTATCTTACATAAACAGACTGTGAATCCTTCGGAATTCGGTTACTAATATGCATAAGACTGTCTGATCTCGTGCGACGTGTTCGATGTATGTGGAGTAAAATGTCTGGAAGTTCCCTTTTTTAGGAGTAGGTCTCTAGTGGTGTTTAAAGTTGTTGCCGATTTTGTGAATAAAATTCTTCGGATAGTTATTTTTCGAAAATTTCAATCATATTTAATATTTCTTCTTTTTCATTTCAATTCGTTAACAAATATTGCCAAAATTCTCAAGGAAAATAACTATCCAAAGTAATTTATTCACAAAACCAACAGCAACATAAAAACGATCTGGTGTCTCCAACTTAAAATTCATCCACTACGCCGGGATCCCAGTAAATTCTAAATTTTTTCAGTTCCCTATATCACACGTGCCATCGCTGCCCAATGTCATGAGTGAATATCTTTCCCTGAAAGCAACTTAGTGGATCACACCTATCAGCTTCTTATCAAAATTTTAGAAATAGAATCCCGCAGTGTTTGTTTGTGCGGATTTGATTGATTTCACGGTAGAATTCGTCACAAACTGACAAGGAGTTAATGTTTAAAACACAGTTGATGTTTCATCGAAACGGATTTACACAGTACTATTTCTTGAAGGCAGATTTGTAACTGACATTGCAGAATATTCATTCCCATTGTTAGTTAGGAATTCGATTTATTGAAAGTATGCCCAATTATTTCATTTGGATATATTCTAGATATATGAAAATCTGTTCAGGATCTTTTGCAATTCCTTGGAAATCAATACAGTTGATAAAATAAACAAATAAATCATAAATGAGCTAGTGGATATTATCTTAATTCCATATAACGATGAATTATTGAGAATGCTCAGATAAAACACTCAGCATCATAAAGATATTAATCATTCAATATTGTTTTTTTTAAATTATTATTTTTACTCTTATAGCTGGAAAATCTTGGCGATGATATGAGTATATTTCAGGTAATTTTATCCTTCTTCTCTGTTCTACTAATTTATACATATATATGCAGTAATCTAATCTAGTATTATATATATATATATATATATATATAATATTCACACAATACATTCAGATACTCACAGTAATTTAATAGATAACATAGTCTTAATCAGTTTCTGTACCGCTTTCTTTAACTGATAGAATTTTATACTGAAAATATGTTGAACTAAACAGAATTTCTAACGTACACTTTTGCACATGAGGGCAAAAGGTCAGGTTGCCGCACATCATAAAGCATACATAGTGGTAGATAATAATAATGCAGAGAAACTATACTGAACAGAAATGTGTCAGAGAAAGAATGATAACATAGAGAGAGTGGAGAGAACTGAATAGATCTACGGGATCTCAAACAGTGAATGCATCTGTTCCGTCTTCCGTGTTAATATTGAGGTTAGCCTTAGAGTTTTAAGTAAGGAGGTAAGTCAGTCGATGAGGTTATGAAGCTGCATCGATTGATATGGCTAGGACACGTGTTGAGCATGTCAAGTCATAGGTTTTGTCGACGAGGAATGTTAGCCGACATGGAATCAGGTCGGAAAAGAGTTGGAGGTGGTCAAGACGAAACCTGGTATCAGTCAGTGAAGTCTTTGAGAGTTGGCGTGAGCCACCTAGGGAGGTGTAGGCTACCTGGTTGGGGTCCTCGTTATTCTAAGAACTAATGGTTGTAGACTACAGTGACACTTGACAAACATCAGTTATCTAGAATAATCTGTGGATCCATTTTTATCCAATTCGTCTTACTTCTCTTGAGGTATCCGCATTTATATTTTTGTTTTCCCATAGTATACCACATTATTTTCTGTAGAACTTCTATTTCGCCTCCTATATATTATAGTCAGTAGGCAGTTATGCTAGAGACCATGAAAAGATATTGGCTTGCATTATCATTATTCTGAGATCCAATATTATCATTCAAGTGAATAACTAACAAGTATCTGAGGATGTAAGTTAAGTCAGTCAACATGATTTCTGAAGTACAACTGAGTACTTTACTTACGCCTATGATTACAGGAAATTCAACTGTTTCATCCCTAGATACTCAAAAGCCTGTTTTATGTCACCTGATCATGCCGATTAACTAGATTTACATAAGTGACCAACTGTCCTCGCATTCTATATTTTGGAGTTACAAAAAACATAATTCCATTAACCACGCTCATAAAGTATTGATATTAAAACTCTTTAAAACAAAGTTCAGAAACTGGGAGTTTAGGAAGGTGATCAAATATGATAATTAGCCTTAATCTTGAATCGAAATTAATGACGGTAAAAAAAGTTCACCAGCCGAATGAAACAGAACTTAGATTGGGAGCAAAAATACATTTGGTTATCAGACCAAATAGAATTGAAACTAAAGCTACTTAAACCGTAAAAGTTGATGTTATCTCGAACAACTATTTATTATGTATGAACAATTGGGCTCTGAAACAACTTCTTGAGGCCGACCATGCTCAGCCTATCTAAATGAACTTCTATGCGACGAATCTTATCGCAGGTGACGACATTTGAGTTTATATTGTGATTTTTAGACGCTTTATTTCTGCTGGGAAGAAGAACAAAGTCGATGTAAACGACAGTTAAAAGAAGCCGTCGATTCTCATGACAGTTGTAAGATTGATGACAATGATATATGAATTAAATCAGAAATTAAGTATCTTGGACTTATTCTCTCTTCTGATCTCTCCTGGTCTTCCCATGTCTCAGCGATCTCCAGTAAAATATTCCGCCTGACATTTTACATTAAGAAGTTAATGCACTCGGGTATAACTCAACCCCTCCTCTTACAGTTCATAAACTCTTGTATCCTACCTATTCTTCTTTATTGTTCATCCTTATTCTTTCCTGGTTTGCTTAAAAGGGACTTTGTCAAAATTTGTAGAATGCTGAAGACTGTCAGTAGGATGAGTGGTGTCCCAGTAGACTACATAGTTAACGTCGTTGTCGATAGCCATTTGACTTCTTGCAGTAAATTTGCTAAAGGGATTTTGTCTGACTTGGAGCATCCATTTCACCCCCAGTTTTCACCTTGCATCTCCTCAGGTAGAACAAGAAGTAACTTCAGAAAACTGTATGCTCGCACATCTAAGTATAAAAATTCTATGAAACCATACTTGGCACGTATTTTATGTGATGAAAATAGCGTCAGGCAAGAATTGACTAACCTTTTTTCATCTAGTAAATAAACATTCTTCTCCATCCATCCTTATATACCTTCAAGTTTTACTTTTATTATTTCTATTATATTTATGGTCCTGTTGATTCTTTGCTTTCACTTTCATAACTGCAAACACCAACTTATCTCTATGACTGCTGTATTCTTTGTTTTTCCCCTCACCATATCATGTAAACAGAACATCATATTCAATATTTTTAATCATGCAAGGATTTGTATACCTCATCGACAATAGTGTGTGAAACAAGCCCACAGCAATTTCCACTTGTATTATTATCATTAACTTAGCTGCTATCATTACTATTATTTCCATTTAAATGCTGCATGTTTTCTATTTTTCGTTATATTAACCCTATTGTAAATGTAGAAAAATTTTCTGTGATTAATTTTATTTATAATTTGAGGAAATTAGATGCAATATTGTGATTAATGCTGAAAATTCCATTATGTATCACAAGTACTGTTTTTGGAATAAAGTAAATTATTATTATTATTATTATATACTAGTCATTAGAATGAAGAATCTTACAATCATCACAATTTTCTCACCCAGTGGTTGCGTTCATAAACATACTTTTGTTTAATTGGACACTAGTAACTAGTGTGATGTGTCTAATCCTTCGTTTGGTGCAGACTGAATTCTATCAGTCAGGTTTGCAATGTAACCACCATTCTAGGAAGCTCGCCATCGCGGTGAATATTTATTTAGTGCTATTAGATGGTTGGAGGCAATAGGCAGGTTTCGTGCTAGTTGGCAGTCGTCAGCAGTAGCACTGGGAGACGCGGATTTGAATCTCAGAAGGGGCATGAGTTCCTTCAAGGTTACAGGTGTGCCTTACTGACGAGTGCCAGCTAGCACGAAACCTAGGTCCAAGGCTTCCTGCCAATTGCTTCCAACCATCTAATAACACACTTTGTTTTTTTGTAGCATAACAGTAAGAATTTTTACTCAATTCAAACTTTTAAAACACTTCATCATTCATCAGGAATTTACCGAGTTACAGCGTAAGGAGTTAGAGCTGACGACGTTGTCAAGAAAGACTGTGAGACTTCGCAGTTGAGCATTCTAGCCTAGACAACACAACGACACAAAATAAGACAAATATTACTTCAAGTGGAAGTTTGCCAAATGAAAGAACGGATCAGTCTTCTGTTGAAGTTTTCACTGATCATGCCTTAGTCTTCATATAAAGTGATGATCAATTAACTATACTTGAAGAAATGACAGTCTTTTGACAAGGCAAGATAGGTCAAATTTGCAGCATAAAATGGCATCATCCTGTTTCACAGTTCTTCATCATCATCTGCAGACTACCTGAAATTACAGTGGTTATAAGAGAATGAAGATAACATACCTCAGTGCTTGAATCATAATGGAGAAAATGTTATAAAACTTAAGGCATCCGAAATATAAGCATTACAATTTTTAGTTTAAGTTACTATCAATTTATATGCCTCCCACAGTAGAAGAGAAGCAGGGTGAGGAGTATATAGAAAAATCTAATAAATGGTGTTAGCAACTCAAAAAGATTATAGCTAACAAGATTCAGATTTGCTCAGTGGGCTGAAATAAGTAATGTGGATAACTAATCCATGCAATTAAAATGCACTTACCAAGGGAGTGAGAGGGTGATCACATATTCTAGCACATAAGTTTGGTTTGAAACTTTTGATTGCAGCAGCTTCTGCAAATCGTAGTAAATTTGATGTCCTCTGTTTATTTAATATTTGGAAATCTTGACAAAATGCACTGTATCCAAAATGGTGTCTGGTAATTCAAATTTGCGAATATTTGCTACCCTTTAAGCATAGGTTTCTTGGAATATACCCATAAAACTGGGAAGAAACCCTTCTTTCAGTCCTTCCAATGTACTTGCTACAGCAGGCACACGTAAATTTATAAATGCAGTTGGATTTGACATCAGCAGACATACAAACTGAAGGCGACTTCAACTAAAAATTGAATTGCTTACATTTTGGATGCCTTAATTTTTATAACATTTTCTCCATTACCACTGTAATTTCACGTAGTCTGCAGCTGATGAGGACCTGAGAAATAGGATGATGTCGCTTTAGGCTGCATATCTGGCTTTTTCAGAATTTACTAAGGAAATCATGTATATGAAATGGTACTCTTTTAATTTATTCTTTTACAACTAAAATACTTTGAGGATCTGGATTAATCTATCTCATTGACTCCTGTTTTTTGTATCGCCGCCTTACACATTAGAACGTCGTCTTTTTGTCGTTCATATCAGCTGGTCCAGTTAGATATAAGTTAATTTGAGTAAAAAGATGAAAGCATTTATGAATGTTTCTTTTCCAAAACGTGTTTATGTATTCGCATGTACCTGTTGTGAAATTTTATGTAAATATTTTTATAAATCGACACTAATCAAATACTTATGATTGCTCTGTCAAAATAGAAACGAAGACAACTACTTGTTTGTTGTTCACTACAATCGCCTGGGTTATAAACAAACAATGCACTGAAAAACCATTCTGTTATGTGATGTTAACTGGGGTCTTCTGATGAAGGTGTTTAACAGCACCTGTAGAATTCATGTAAACAATAAGAAAATGCTTGGTATTTGCCTTTAAATGCTTAGAAATAACGCCCTGATCACTACTCTTCTAGTCGTAAGAATATGAATAGAAACAATAAACAAGGTAGATTTCAAAAGGGGCGATTACATACTGAGATAAATACGATTTAAGTAGTTTGACATTCTTTCATCGGATAATGAATTTCTGTAAAGAAAACATCAACTCTTACTTCTCATGAATTTTAGAAGTGGTTTGTTATGCATATTTTTCCAAGCATTCATTTACTTATCTAACCTTATTTCTTTTGTTGATAAAAAGTGACAGTTTATGTTGCATGTTTGTTTCACAAATTATTCTCCTTTTATCAGTAGACAGTAATAAATACTCTTAAAGGTTTTTTGTTTGTTTAATTTAAGGAAATGGAAAGGCGAGTTAAATTACTCCAGGGACAATGTCAAGAATTATGGCTTGAAATTGATGTACTGAAAATGGAAGGAAAGCGGACAAGAGAGCTGTATAGGCAAACTACTGAAACAGAACAAGATTTAATCAATGAGCATACAGAAGCACTTACACGCTTAAGCGACGTTAAAGTAAGAAAAAGTGATTAGTTATATCCACCATTCAGGGGGAAAGTTTACTTTTATGAGAATAATTCAATTTACACGCAGCATTCCTAATTATGCTAGTCCATATGCTTCTTTTTTCGTAAGAATATAATAGATATAGGATATATATATATACATATATATATATATATATAATGGAGATTTGTAGCCCAGATGGTTGATATTTATTTAGTTGTATTCTCAGACCTGGATGGTTTAATTGCGAAGCTGTCGTCATCCTTCCAGACAACATCTTCAGCGCAGGTTTTAGTGTAAAAAAAATCTTGCGCTGCAGATGTTGTCTGGAAGGACGACGAAAGCTTAGCGATTAGATCAACCAGCTCTGAAAACACCACTAATTCAAGACAAGTAAATAATATTTTAGTGGTGTTTCAAAGTGCTTCATAAATAATTACCTGGCAATCCGCTTGAATCACTGGGCCACTTAAATTGTCATTAAACATAATACGTCATATTTTCTCTAATTCTTGTTGGTCTAACCATTTAATTATGTCTTTGAGTCGCAAAATATACTCACACACATTTTTTATTTGGCTTTCAAAATACCGGCACGCATATCTTAGAGATGGAGACAAGATGCCATAAGGAATTGGTCAACAGTTGAAATCGAACAGTATTGTGTCACATTTTTTAAAATTTTAATTGCTTAACGTTCCCAGTGGAACACAGGGCTTCAAGCTAGAAGATTGAAGTTTCGGTAGCAGTGGTGTTCAGTTTTGCTGGAAGGGGTTGCTAGCCTCACGCCCAACCTTCCCTCTTTACCAGTCTTATTACTGGTTTAGTGAGGTTTGTGAGTGCGTTGGATGGGGATCGAACCCCGGACCACATGAGTGGTCGGCGAGCATTTTACCGTTGTGCCACCGACGCACATTGTGTCACATGATATACTATAAATTGCTGTTTTACTTGAGAATTCTGAATGAAGAGAAAAATATCATTCAAAAGACTATGCAGAGAATTCTGTATACTGTGTAGGCATTTGGTTGAGAATACAGACTTTATTTTTATTAATTAACTGGAATTTATTTAGGTTTTATTTGCTGATAACTCCAAAAATAAAGCAGTAAATTAAGGTAGACAGACATTCGAGTTGTTTAGTGGTGCATCTGTTTAGTTTACAACACTCTTAAGCAGACAACCAAAGAAAAACCTGATAGACACTGAAGAAATTTACAATGAAAAAGCATCCGTAATAGTAGAAAATTATGAATGAATTTCCAACATCTGACTCATAGCTACCTAAGGACCTCATCTAAGTACTCATCACTTTCTTACATGGATTCGTCCAATGATCACTGACTTAAGGGCCTAACTGACATGATTATCAACAATATGACATAACACACAGTGTTTATAACTGAGTGATGTTTCAGGCACAATTTATGGCTCATAATCGTTTCAGTTTATTCATATGGCTTCACAAGTGGCTTTGTATATATATTTTCTCTCCCCTTTGTTATTCATTGTAATTTTCAGTGTAACTGATATAGGCGTTGATTCATTTCGACAGTACGTGTTTGATGAACAACGATTCAATGATTAACCTATCTCTTTGCCTAACGGTATTACTTTTTAATACTTTTACCCTATCCAATTCTATTGTTTGATTACTTGCAGGTGAACGCATTGCAGTGGTGGAGCCTTTTTCTAGATTATGCGACTTAACATAGTCAGTCATTGTAGGTGTAGCTGAATTCATAAGTTCCAAGAATCTAACTGACAGCTTCGACCTATGTAATTGACCTCATAGTCATTAAATGGTATTTGGTAAATTATAGTATTTTTCTAAATTGGATGTATCAAGTCCTTGAGCCGACTAAGTTTGTTTCTAAGATGGTTGTCTGGTTTAAACACCACCGTGATTCCAGCATTATCAAGGTGGATTGAAATCAACTTACACACCCAGAGACAAACTCATAAGTATATAAACAGTCAATTGTGCTCAAAACATCATGCATTTATTAGTACTGTGTGTTATATCATATAGACTTATGTAATATGAAATTATATTCTACCACATTCCTTCCAGGATCATTTGAAGTTTAAAGTAATTTAATCTTTATTTATCTTCTAAACTTTCAACTGACATTCAGAAGGATAATAATGTGAATGGAACCAAAGTCTATTATTTCCTTAGGTCCATTTTTCTTTTCCCATTGACTGATTGGACAGAGATCTTTGACATATGTTGATATGTGGGCTCCTAGTACGGACGTCTCAACAACGTCTGCGATCAAGATGATGTTATTTGGTGAGGGCTGACCAGCAGTGCCGTTCAGGATGCTCCAGTTTGGGGCTCGTCAACTGGATGTACCTGCAATCCCCAATTAGTGGAGGTATTCCCGCTTGGCTTTTGAAACGATAGGTGGTAAGTTCGAGACTCAGTAAGGTGAACATTACTTAGGGTGTTTTGCAGCTGCATCCAAGTGGGTCGAGATGCACATCCTGGATTCCACCACTAGTCACCTCTCATCGAAGAAAAAAATTTATTATATTCCTCAAACTGTGTTCTCACTGCACTATTCAACCTTAGGTGATTCCAATATATAAAATATCATTTTAAAGAGTTGTCTTGTGAACATTTGATTTGTCTCAAGTTTGCCCACTGATTGATATCAGTTAAAGAGCCGTTGAAAACAAAAGGATACTGGATAATTGTTTCATCTTGCTTGGAACTCATTGACAGTAAATAGCCACCGGGATCTGAACCCATGACCTTTCGGTTACAAGGCAAGCTCGTAGATCATTCAGCTACTAGGAGCCGACTCAATGGCCCGTGAATTCTAACTTCTGTCAACTCGTGTTTTTAGTGAGACCACCAGCTGATGTATTAGTATTCACTCGTCATCGGATGGACACCACTGGTTACGACTTCTTACTAGGACTCCCGGCAAATTCGTCGTGTAGGCAGTCACTAGTGAGCAATAATTAATTTTGGGGAGTTAGTCTGCAAGAATTTGATTTGTTAGAGGTTCGGCAACGGATTGATATCAGTTCTTGTGGGAATTTCTGACCATTGGGAACTAACCAGTTAGGAGTGACAACAAATGCTCTCCGTCGACATTGACTGGTGGTTGCGCTAAAATCACGAATTAGTAGAAGTTATAATTCATGGGCCGTTGAGTTGGGTCCCAGTGGTTGAATTGTCTGTGAGCTCACTTTGTAGCCGGAAGGTCCTGCGTTCAAATCCCAGTGGATGCGTACTATCAATGAGTCCTAAACAAGGACGGAACACCTGTTCAGTACTCCCTGGCTTTCAGTGGTTCTCTAAATGATGTCAATCCGTGCTTAAACTGGATATATGATATTAAGTGGCGGTTATGAGCACAAATGACTTATAATATTGCGTCAGCTCATAATTCTATTTGTAGAACACCGACTATGGTAGAAGAAGGGAACTATACATAATGACTTTTTTGTTTCAATTTGAAGGGATGGTAATTTTTATTGATACTAACTGCAATCTCATATTATAACTTCTGAATACAATTGAACAAATCCACCTTAAGATCTGTCAGCGTCTATTTAGTTTCGGATACTGTTATTTCTTAGAACTTACACACGTTTCATAAAAAAGAAATATACTCTAAAAACAAAGAACACGCCTTAATCATGGACTCTCCTGGTACATTATCAGGTTTTCCAGAGTGATATGAAACAACAAAGCTTTTATTTTAAGTTGTACTAGTCATCTGACTGAATAAATAGTAAACAATTAGTTGAGTTGATGCAGAGAAGAACTTCATCGCATACAGCAGTATTTTCACAGTTAGACTTCATATATTCCGCACTTTAATGTACATAAATCTGGATATTTATAAAGTTTCAACCATTATTGGTGATTTGTAAGCTGCTAATGGATATTGTAAACTATGCAATTGATAATACAGATAATTATGATACCGGTATTTACGTGGTTTAATCGATATATCTGATTATTTTATGCGAATATTAAGAAGCAGACGGCAAAACACGGAAGCAAAGGTATATTTTGCACTAATCAAACCCATATATATATATATATATATAATCTGTAACCAATCACTGAGCGTGTGATTTTGGTTTACACTAAACGATATGAAATAGAATGTTCAAATACATATATCGTATCATGTTGCTAATGCAGTATTGAACTGTGAGAATATATGAGATTAATATTCCGTTGGAACACATTGTCTGTATCACACCATCACAAAGTGTTTCGATTTAATTTTTTTTAACAGTGAACTCTACGAATTTACACTTTAGTGAAAAACACGATGAGCTACATCTACTGGTTAAATATACGCACACAAAACGTATCTACGTATCTACATACCCAGTACAATCTGAGTCTCTCTAGTCTCGTTTTTTACACCCTTTTTTATGTAGGTTGTTAAGCATTGGAAGAGTAATTCTTCCCATCCGAAAAAGTTTATTGCTGTATAATAAAAGTAATGAGTAATAAATAGATATAGTATTTTTATTAGAGAAATGATAATTTTTGAAGCAAATTTATTTGCATTTTTACTAAAAAAAAAAATCAAAAGTTAACTTCTTATTCAGGCTGAATGGGTTGTAGCAACGGATTTGCCTGGACAGTATTCTAAAGAAACTGAGAAAGCTCGTAAATACAAGTCGTAAGTAAAACAAATTGAAAATTAATCCATTCTCTTATTAGAAATGCAGAAAAGGAATTACAATCTCGAAGAGACGAACATATTTCTCTTCAGAATACTCAAGCAGACTTTGAAGAGTCACTGAGAAAAGCCGAAATGATTAGAGAAAAATTAAGAGAGTAAGATTGTTACTATTTTTTGTAGAGAATGTATGGAAGGTGAATACAATAAAATACTTAATTAATAAGGATTATAAAAATGAAGTGAATCAAAAGACTTAGTTTGTTTAGATATACAATATGAATTACCTCGAAAGCATTAATAATTTGTATATATTTAACTCATAACTGGCTGTAATTCAGAATATGGATGCTAAGACTTAATTGTTCTTTATTACTAGAAAGAGCTTCCATTTGGACATCTCGATAACTTTTTAATCTGACTTTACAGTTCTGTTTACGTAGTATGTAAGGACACTGATGTTTTAATCAGAAGATGGATAACTTTTAGTGTTACACTATAAATTTAAGATTACCAAATGTATCTTTACTTCACAATACACCTCAGTATGCCTGTTTTATTGTAGGTGTAATTAAAAACTGAAAAAGTGGTAACCATTTTTGAAATGCGTCGGTGGCACAGTGGTTAGGACGCTCGCCGACCATGCACGTGGTCCGGGGTTCGATCGCCGGCCGACACACACCTGATATCAATGGTCGGCCTGCTAAATTTGGGCTACAGATATCACATGCTGAAAATTTCATACTTGTACAAAAATATTGTGTGGAATCAAGTTATAATGAAAATATTAAAAAAAATAAACATAGAGTAAAGTTTTTTTCGACAGGTTCTGTTCTCTCGGTAGCGTTTCTCACAAATTCACTAAAAAGAAGATTTTTAGAATGAAATCAACTCACTTCTCACCTCATTATCGTTCTGATTGTTGTGAAAAGAAATAATGTTGTATAGAATAGATTCTAATACAAACAAGGATTTAAAGCAATTGTCAATGGACACTGCGAAAATACTGCTTGATAAATGTACATCCAGCTGTTGAATTCATTGAAAAACCAAATACTTAAGCATTCACTAATTGTATTTATCACATCACGTTTTGAACGTGTATCAGTACAGTCAATTATTCTTTATTTTTTTTATAGGGATTTAAGGATCATCCGTCAGGCAATATCAGAGAAAAAACAATGTTTGGAAGATTCAAATAAATTATACGACAACTGGTTTGAAATGGAAATGATGAATCGTACTGAAAAGTAAGTCAAGATAGTACAATTAAAACAGTAACAAGTTTCATACGATTGCATAGAGTTACAATTTAATAGTACACTTCTAGTTGGTTGAAAGGAATTAGTGAACCTAAATTTCATAATGTTGAAATATATAAGAAATATTCAACTGCAACTTTGAAGAAACTCACTTCCCTTCAGTGATTTGAATCTGCATCTCTTGGATCCCATTTTGTATGGCGGTCACATTGCAAACGTAACTGATAGAATTCAGTCTGCACCAAAGATAGAACTAGTCACACTACACTAATTACTGACTAGTGCCCAAATCAAAACTACTCAATACAGTCCTACAAGAGGTCAATTGCGAGCCCGAATAGCTCAGTGGTAAGGTCTCTGATTGCAGCACTGGGTGGCGCGGGTTCGAATCTCAGAAAAGACATGGGTTCCTTCTGAGTTCTTTCAAGGTTGCAGATACGCCTTGCTTACGAATGTCAACTAGCACGAAACCTAGGTGGAAGGCTCCCTGCCGATTGTCTCCAACCACCTAGTACCACATTACTTTTATTCATGTCTCCCTTTTTCACCACACTATTAGGTTCCTGTTGGCTTCTTCAATCTGTACAGATAACTTCGTCTCTGTTAAAGTTTTCCTTCTTAATTAGTTGTTCAGTGCACATTTTTTATAACTGATTTGGACGTCTAGTTAGAATATGTGGTATATTTTTGTTTGGCCTTGTGTGAGCCGCCTGCTGTTTTAAGAACTGTTCAGCTCTTTTTTTATCTGCTCATAAAATATCCTTCTTTTGTAGCATGGAAACTTTTTTTATCCCAATAAGTGTTTATTTATTTATTTAAACGCATTAAAACTTGGTACAATATGGCACCAAGAAAAATGCACCACACAATAATAATAAAAAACATAGATGAAAAAAAAGGAAGGAAGGCAGGAAAAGAAAAATATATATATAAGTAGAGAACGAATAAAGAACTTCATCTGGAAGGAAAACACTCATTCTTAACAGGTTCAAACAGTGTTCGTTAACTATCACCAGGAAGGGAAGAAAGAAGGAAATCGCAACACATTCGCCATTGATTACGATTCTTGGCCATATCCGATAACGTTTCGAGCCATCGATTTAAGCTATCTCTCAGACCCCAACCAGGGAGTCGTGACACACCAACCGATGCTAATCTAGCACAGAAATCCTTCATCCCACGACGCCACGTCATGGGCTGACCACCTCTCCGCCTTTTCCATCCCGTCCCAGGGCTAGCGAACAGAGACCTGTACGGAAGTCTCTGGAATGACATTCGCAGCACATATCGAAGCCACCGGAGCTGGTGTTTCCAGATGACGACACTCAATGAATGGTGATCTCCACTGTGTTCAAACACACGCCGCCGAACCTCAGAATTACTCACGCGATGATGCCATCGAACGCAAGCAATCCTGCGGAGACAGCGATGATCGAACACGCAGAGTCGCCTCACATCCTCAGCTCGGAGAGGCCAGGTTTCACAGGCGTAGAGCAGCGCAGCCCGCACTGAAGCATTGTATACCCGACCTTTGACAGCCAGGCTAACGTCGCGACGGCGCCAGAGGTGGCTCAAGTTGATGTATGTCACCCTAGCCTTCATTATACGGTTGGAAATCTCATCCGTCACCCCTCCGCCAGCACTCACACAACTACCTAGGTACACAAACTTATCGACAACTTCAAGCGGTTCACCCGCAAGAGTGAGTGCAGGTACAGGTTCCTGCCAATCTTGTAGCAATACTTTGCACTTAGACGGCGCAAAGCACATACCATACTTACAGACACTGATCGCCAACTGATTAAGTGCGATTTGGGCAGCCTGCATGCTATCGCACAGTAAAACGATATCGTCTGCATACTCGAGGTCGAAAAGTCTATCTCCAGGTAGCAGATCTACACCACCTTCACGCACATCCTTCAGAGCTGACTCCAGAATGTCATCGATGGCAAAGTTAAAGAGAAATGGAGAGATTGGGCAACCCTGTCTAACCCCACTGTTGGTTGGGAACAGTGATGATAGTTGGTTGTATGCCCTCACTCTACCTGAGGTGTTTCTGTATAGGGCTTTCAAGATGTTAACAAATTTCTCAGGTACACCTCTCTCTAACAGACAGTTCCAGAGCACAGTTCTGTCCAACGAATCGAAGGCAGCCCTAATATCAAGAAACACAACGATCGTTGGCCTGCAATATGTGTGGTGGTGTTCCAACAACTGACGAAGGGTGAACACATGATCAATGCATCCACGACCTGAACGAAACCCAGCCTGCTCTTCGCGAATCAATCCTTCACGTATTTTGCACAGTCTGCGAAGCATGACAGCAGCCAATATTTTAGACGCGATTGGTAGCAGACTGATACCCCTATGATTGTCACACGAGTTACGTCGAACCTTTTTAAAGATGGGGACGATAATGGCTTCGTTCCACATTGATGGTACGCTCTCTGTCTCCCACACCCTCCTGAACAACCCAGTTAGAGCCATTATGAGAGTCTCGCCACCATCTTTAAAAAGAGCCGGGGGTAATTTGTCTGGGCCGGGCGCCTTATGGCGCTTCAGAACTTGGAGTTCCTTACGGACCTCCGCTTCGGTGGGTGGGTCGGTACTAACCGACCAAGGAGCACTCGGGCTAATGGTAGTAGACAATGGAGCTGGTGGCCAGCTGAACTGCTTCCCGAAGTGCTCTGCCCAGCGTTCCAGGCGTCTCTTCAGGCTGGTAATTGGAGTGCTATCTGCCACACAGACCGTCTCGCTGACACCTTGTTTCTTGCTGCCGGTGGCTCGTATGAGTTGGAACAGCTTCCGACTGTTGCCAGATGCAGCAGCTGACTCCATCTCATACGCACGTTCTGACCACCAGGCTTCGCGGTTCTTACGTAAACACTGCCTAATCTTGCGCGTGAGCGCCTTTCGCTGATTGTTGTATTCACTGCCAGCCGGAATGGACCGGCGTTCATCCATGAGTTGCAAGGAACTCGCAGAAACCCAGTGGTTGTTAGCGGAGCATTCTTTCAAGCCGCAACCGGCTACACTCGCCTTTTGCATGGCACCTTGCACATGAAGCCAGTGTTCATCTATACTACTTGGGGGGTTGCTGGCAAGCATTGTTTTCAACTCATTCTGATATTTCAAAGAAGTTGCAGGTGCTACTAGTTTGCTCACATCAGCGCTTAGACGACGGTTTTTACGAACCCCACCAAATCGCAAGACGAACTTGGCACACACTAACGCATGATCGGAGTCCAGGCATGTGCTCCAGAAGGAGAGACAGTCTTGTATGCATCCTCGCCACCGGAAACTGACAGCAACGTGATCGATCTGAGTCCAAGCTTGGTTCGCAGAGGGAGGACGCCAGGTAGCGCTACGGCGATGGTTGTGTCGGAAGTTGGTGCTGGCCAGAAATAGGTTGTGATCCGCGCAAAGCTGCAGGAGACGGTCCCCATTATCTGACCTGCGACCATGTAGTCCCCATTGACCACCTAGACGATTCTCCTCTGAGCTCAGACGCCCAACCTGTGCATTCAAGTCCTCAGCTAGCACTACGATATCCCTCCGATCCGCCTGTTTCAACAGATCGCTCAGTTGGTAGTAAAACTCATCCTTCATTGCATCCGGGCTGCAATCCGTCGGTGCATAGGCAGAGACAACAAATAGACACCGCCTATCTGACCTACTACTCCTTACTTTCGTATATCCTTCCAGCCTCACAGCACATAAACGACTGTTAATGGGAATCCAGTCGAGCAGTGCAGCTTCGGCTCTAGCGCTCAGTGCGACACCAGCTACGCCGGATGCCAATGTCACAGGGTCCTCGGATAAGCACAGGTGGTACATACTACTAGAACTTCCAGATGGAGAGGATAGTCGAAGCACTACACTGGGATCTTGAATGCGAGTCTCCGAAATGCAGCAGACATCGATAGCGAGGCTTTCCAACGTTCTTACCAACCCTACCTGTTGTCCGATTTGCATCAGAGTCCGAACATTGTAGGTAGCCAGCTTGAACGCAGCACGCGGTTTCAGGATATCTGTGTTAGAAGTCACATTGGGAACAACCATTTTGAGGACTACTCACTAACATCTCGAAACGACACGGATAGGGTGGGAATCTCGACAAAGGCGAAAGGCTGTCGAAGGTTAAGAAGCCAAGGTTAGCAAAGGTAAAATACAGGAAACTATGTGTAAAAATAAAAGTAAGATAGGAAGGAAATAAGTTGCTTGAGGGATCAGTATTGTTTGGAATCATTTTTACTAGCGCGCGTTGAGTTTCAATGAGAGTTCGTTGCTTCAATTCATTCATTGTGTGCGGGCTGAGATACTGCCCGGGCGCCCAGACCGAAGCAGGTGGTTTTATTAAGGGACCACCTCCCGAGCCTTTGACTTGGAGTCTAATCCGCAAGGCAGCGGAGCAGCGTCAGGAGCTGCATTCCCATGGTTGCCGGTGACCCATATGGGTTCATACGCCATTCGATCCAATTGGAAACTGGAGCCCATGTACCCCATAGTAACTGCTTTTAGTTTAACCGCTATCCAGAAAACCTCCCTGACATGGTAGGACCTGTAGAGACAGAGTCCCAGTCAGTTCAGCTTCTTGGGTCATTGCGGTATTTAAGCCCGACCACCACGACAAGGTAGCAGTTATCGGCCGGGATCCCAATAAGTGACATAATGTTGATTGTTGTTGACTGAGAAATTTAAACTATATCCATTTCTTTTTATTGAATTTAACAGCTGTTACTATGACGACATTTTGTAAATATTTACACTCCACTTTTTACACAGAGCCCGTCTATTACAACGTGCTCTTCTGGCAGAGCAGAACAAAAAGGATCTAATTGACGATATAAATAAAGTGACCAAAGAACGTGATAATATTAACAAACTGTTAAGAAATTTAATCACAGGTATTGAAGTTGTCAAAGAGAGTCTAAAAGTAAGTAGGTAACATTATCGGTTGTTATTGTTAAAAACTTTTGAACAAAATTTTTTCAACAAATAGACAATTAATTTTATAGATGAAGATGATAGTTAAACTGACAATGAAACGCTCTTTTGTCCCAGCCTGGGACTCACTGGCAGTACGCACCCACCACGTTTCAAACCCAGGATCTTCCGGTTACAAAGCAAGCTCGTATACCATTCAGCCACTGGGACCCGACTCAATGGTCCATGAATTCCAACTTCTGCCAACTTGTGGTTTTAGCACAACCATCAGCCAGTGCCAACCGCAGCGCGTATTTGTCCTCAGCCTCGACAGGATGGACCCTACTGGTCACGACTTCTCACTAGAACTCCGGGAAATTCAGTCAGTCGTCAAACTTGAAGAACAAATCAAATCCCTACACATCAACTCTTGAAAAATTATTCTGATGCTCGCTAGTGATTGGCTACAGGACGCAGTTCACTGGAGTTCTAATGAGAAGTCGTGACGAGTGGTGTCCATCCTGTCGAGAGTGAGGAAAAACGCTCAATGATGACATTAGCAGGTGGTTGTGCTGAAAGCACGAGTTGGTAGAAGTTAGAATTCATGGGTCATTGAGTCGGGTCCCAGTGGATGAATGATCTATGAGCTTGCCTTGTATCCGGGAGGTCCTTGGTTCGAAACCCGGTGGGTGAGTAATGAAACACTCTGCTTAAAATTTTGGCTTTTAAGAGGATATAAAAGAACTAGGGGACTGACTTACTTAGGTAAATATAACAGTCAAAGTAAATATGGATTCAAAATGATTCACTAAGAAATACCAACTAATTAGGTGACCGCAGACTTCCTCTACACTTGTCGAACTTGGCCTCTCCAAATTGAGGATGTGCAACGACTGTGTAGGTTCTATCATTGCTGTCTCCGTAGAATTGCTTGCTTCCTATGGTATCATTGTGCGAGTAGTTCTAAGATCCGGTGGTGTCCGTTTGAACACGGTAAAAGTCACCACTCACCGGGTGTCTTCATCTGGAAGCACCGGGTTCGGAAGCCTGGATATATGCTACAAATGTCATCCCAGAGCCTTCCTTACCGGTCTCTGCCCGCTGGTTCCAGAATTAGATGAAGAAACCGGAGAAGTGGTCAGCCCATGGTGTGGCGTCACTAGATGAAGAATATTTGCGTTAGGTTGGTATCACTTAGTACATCGTGACACACTGATTGAGGTGCGACAGATAGTTCGGATCACTGACTCGAAACGTTGTCAAATATGGCCAAGAATCGCAACCAGTGGTGAATATGTTGCAATTTCCTTCTCCTTTCTGTTGCTAAAAGTAGCACGAAGTGATGAATGTTGGATAATCTCTACAACTTAGCATGCCTGCTTTCTCGTTGGTGTCCTTCATTCATTATCCTCCCTATTTTGTTTATATACTGTTGTTTCATTATTTTAGTGTAGTGCATATCTTGACGCCCATATTGCAACAAGTTTGTTTTTTAAATAAATATATTGAATATCAACTAGTTGATTCTCTTTACATTGTATCTTGCACAAGAGTTCATTAACATTTTTGTGAATCGAAAAAGTCCACAAAGTCACTCAATCCATTGAGAGCTGACTCAACAGTCCTGTTGCCTTCAGAAAATAAATAAAAACTATGAACACGAAAATTACATTCATGTTTACCTTTGGCATAGATTGTATCTTGACAAATATGAGCTCAGTAGGATAAAATCACTAATATAAGTGATCATATCCTTTTCTCTGCTAACATTTCAGCATTTACCGTATGATATTTTTTTCAAGCGTTTGGTTTGTAGTGATTTGATTGGCTTCAGGATTTCATCATGAACTGACATCGGTTAGAGGATCACTGGAAAACCTGGGAGTATTGGACAGCTGTCTCATCCCAGTTCAGGACTCTTCAGAAGTGCGCACCCACCCAGGGCTTTCTGGTTACAAGACGAGCTCGTAGACCATTAAGCCAGTGGGACCCTATCCAATGGCCGACCCATGAAATCCAATTCACGATATGACGCGATCTGCTGCACCCTTCAGGTCTACGAGGTCGCCTTTGAACCAGAAGGTCCTGAGTTTGAACCTCAGTGGGTGCGCCTTGTCAATGAGTCTCAAAACAGCTGTCCAGTACTCCTAGGTTTACCAGTGGTTCTCTAACCAATGTCGGTTCATGATGAAATTGTTATTTTTATCCGCTTATAACCGAAATGATTGCAGATAGCCTTCAGGTGATGAGAAACTGTAACATGAATGGATATCGTTTTATGCTCTAAATTTGGTTATTTAATACAATTACTGGGTAGTTGAATAGGGTGGGTTGAACAGCTTTTCAATCTTGGTTTGGGACTATGTAGCAGTACGCGCTCGTGACCCAAACATTATTCGAAACCAATGCTTTCAGGTAACAAAAAAACTCTCTTTAAAACAATCATTATGTCAGAATCCAATGGTCCGTGACTTTCAACTTCTATCAACCCACAATACAGCTCCATTCTCACCTAATAGTATCAGTGATTATTTATTCTCATACTTGACTTAATGGATCACACCGGTTATGTGTTGTCATTAGGACACCAGGATTTCCACCATGTAGTCAGTTACTAATTAGCAGCCCACAAGTTTTCTGTTATGAAAACAGAGTTAACATGGTATTCAGAGGCTACTCACACCCTTCTGTCTACAAAAGTTAACAAATTTCATTCATTTATAACCATCGTAATTCTAAGCAGTCTCCAGTTGATGAGAATTTCTAAAATAACATGATCCTGACGGGCACTTCAAGTTTAGTCTGATTTTCATTATGTCAATACAGAAGTTGAAATAAGAAGAACTAAGGAGAAATGTGTCTTTATTGTGAGTATATCGTTCCTGTTTACAGCGCACCTTAGAAACCCACTATGCATAATTCCTTGCTGTAGCAAAATAAACCATATGTCTACTGCATAATTTATTGAAAAATTGCAGGTGAATTCATTTATTGTGCTGAAGAAAACATCTTTTTCGTAATAAATTGGCTTTATTCGCCTTCTTCGTCAAGATGGAACCCGCTTGATCAATACTTTAGCCTACTTCGTGCATGTTTTACCACTGTTAATTAAACCTCTAAAGGAATTAGCGCTTCTAATAAAAACTATTCTACTTTTATTTTACACAATTTCTTTAGGTTGTACAACAAATACATATCAGGACAAGGGCACGATTTGTTGTTTCACCGAAATACGATGGTGAATTAATGGAAAAGAAACGTCGTCTTCAGATAGCTATTCAGCTGGCACAACAAGAATTACAAGAAGAAGTAAGTAATTTGCTGTATATCAATATCATTATTAGGCACATTATTTTGATGGTATCGAATCGTACATGAACAAGTAAACTTGATTTAAAGAGAACTATTATAAGTTACACACATATAAGTTACACAGTAAATCAAAATAATTGATGTGCAACTAACAAGACGACCTGACGGAACCTTTAGAAGGTCAATCCATAAAAAACTCACTTAAGAAGGTCAACTAGCAAATTTCTACAGTTGGGTACCTATTGAGAGGAAACGAAATCTGCCACTCTGATCCAATGCGTCTGCAGTCCTGACTCCCTGGGAGGAGAACTGAATCTTCTGAAGGAAATCTTCATCCAAAAGATTCGTCAACAAGAATATCAAATCAAAGATCCAGAGGGATGAAACATCACTTGTTTCAAAAAAGATACTTCACATGAATCTGAATTTCAAGGTAGACTTAGCTTACGATCACCTCA
Source organism: Trichobilharzia szidati (assembly GCA_944472155.2). Classification (NCBI taxonomy): domain Eukaryota; kingdom Metazoa; phylum Platyhelminthes; class Trematoda; order Strigeidida; family Schistosomatidae; genus Trichobilharzia; species Trichobilharzia szidati. The sequence continues at coordinate 65,702,657 of OX235274.1, read as the reverse complement.
AGAGAAGAATTTCAGCAGCAACGCTAAGAACAGTGTTCTCCAATCTGTCCCAACTCACTCACTTAACTACTCATCTTATTACGTAACTGTATTACTCTTATTCAGTTTTTATGTGTTGACTAACATTAATAACTGTTTTTGACAAAATATCACCACTACCTTCTTACCAATCTTCACCCAACCTGGTTACAATTTGTTGTTATCAGACAAACCTAGTGTACACACACACACAAAAGTAAGTATATATAATTGCGATTGTACAGCTAAGTGAATGAATTCACCGAATAGAGACTCTTCGTTGAACTACGTGTTTCATTGATTTCCTCATCAGGTCCTACACTTAAATCTTAATGAATATAGTGTTTTATAATAACCACTTTGAGGTGCTAATTGAAGTAGTTCATTGTGGGGATAGCCAGTATTCTGTGGAGACAGTTTCGATTAAAAGGCAACTTTCACTCTGCGAATTTCATTGTTCTGTGGAAAATTTCACTACGGTTTTCTTTGTCTATTCGAAGTATGAATCACACTATGCGACTTGCTTAATAGCATAAATGTTAGTCAAAGAAGTGCGTTAGCTATTCTTAAGTATTTATATCAGCTGTGCGTTCACAAATATAAACTAGCTGTCAAAAAAGATAATAACAGTTACCTTATATCAGTGAAAACAGCCAACTACGAACGCCAGTGCGATTGGCAAAATGTACAAATTTTAGAAGATGTAAACATTAGGAATACCAAGGATTTCCTAAGGGCCTGGTAGTCATACTTACATAGATCAGATTTATCAAACGACGGAAAAAATTCATGTGCTAAAAAAGGTCAACTGTGAGATTAACAAAATAATCCATACCAATAAATGTGAATAAAAGGGTGAAAAAATCTCCGGAGATAACCAATGAAGTTCAAGTTCACCAGGACAGATGTTTATTACACTCATGTAGAATTCGAAAAGCTCGATTCAAATTAGATTCAAGTCAAATTCATGTATATTTTATTTTTAATATAGTATGAAGAAGGCTTTTTTCAAGTTATGAGAGTTCATAAGGGCATCATAGGAAAATTGTGATAAGCCATATATATATATATATATATATATATATAAAATCGTGTGTTTTTGCTTTTCACGTTAACAGTATCAACGTGCAGAAAATGAACATGCAAAAACTTCACAATGTGTAATGCTTAATGAACGACGTCTAATGGTTTTAGAACATGCACGTGCAGAAAACTGGGAACTATTAAGGCTTATAACTAATTTAACTGATGGACTTACTAAAGCTGTACGTGAACATACTTGTGTAAGAAAAAGGTTTGATCGACTATCTGAGGAATTGTGGACAAAAAATATGGAAATTACTGAACAAACTAGAAAATTAGAAGAACTCAGTGTAAGTGATACTTTTTATACAGTGAGGAATTATACTACTTAAGAATCTGAAAGTGTATTTTTCACTATATTATAGTCACTTTTACGCTGGAGATAATCAGCCTAGGTTTCGTGCTTATTGACAATTGTGAATAAGGTGTATCTGCAATCTGAAAGGATTTGATTTCTTCTCTGAAATCAGGACTCGTACCACTATGTGCTATGGTCAAAGACATCACCTCTGAGCTTTACGAACTTGGTTTGATCTTCTCCAAAAAATTGTACTCAAAACATTGATCAGTCACTAGGAGGTATTCATTTTGTGCTGTTTAATCTACAGTGATAAGTCCCCTATCATACTCAGTAAAGTAACATTCTAATTTCTTTAAGTTATTCTCAAACTATCAAATGGTAGCTCTATTACAGATGAGATTTTATTTTGATAAATCACACAGTGATATACAGTAATATTAACTGATGACGTTTCGAGCACAAACTATTGGTCATAATCATATCAAGCCACTCACACAACTTTTTCCTTCATTTATATACATGAGTAATTTTATATGATTATGAGTGGCAATAGTTTGTGCTCGAAACGTGGTCATCAGTTAATATTATTGTATAACACTGTGTGATTTATCAAAATAAAATCTGATCCATAATGGAGTTATACTCCACCACAGTGCCCAAGTTTTATAATTATATCAGATGGTGGATAACTCGCCTCTAAGAGATTTAATGAAATTATATAAAGTGCAGACTAACTAGCTGCTAAACAGAAAAATGATTTTAACACAGAACGGTGACTTCCCTTTTTTCAGTTCTTATGATAATAGTTGTTATAAAATGACAGGAAACCTTAACGGTTAGGTTATGCAACTGCGCAGAAGTTATGTGTTACTAAATTACAAGTCTTGTTTAATCGCTCAGCGTCTTCTGTAGTTATACCTTTTCATGACAGTCAACTACTTTTGTTCGACATAGATAGACAGATAGATGCAATGAAATATCTTACTAACAGCTGGTTCAAAAGGATACTCTTAGTTATGAATCTCTTTTTATAAAGCTTTTTTTCTATTTAACTATTTGAAATATGACATATGAATAAATATGTCCTGGTTCTGAGGAGAGAGAGAGTATGAGAGTATTCTACTACTTGGAATGAACTTAAAACTTATTTTTTTAAAAAAGACAGATTTACAAACATCAACGCTAACGTGTCATAAAATATTTGTAAATTTCAACTGCATTTATAAACAAAATCAACTAACGAAGTAGTAATTACTGAACTTTATCGACGGACATAGTATACTTATTCTATAACTGAATTAAACAATCTTCATGAAAGTGAAATTATGAAAAAAACATTTGCCTCATTCAGTACAATTGTTTACGAAACAAATAAACATTTCAGAAATGTACATTTTCGACGCATTTTAGTCATAATTAGTTATTTAATAGAATGATATTTTTTATATATGCATACATATGTAAGATCATCTTAGGTTAAGCAGCTTCTAAATGCCTAACAGAATCTAAGGAAAGAAAATTTATAATCGGAGTATTATAATGAAAGGCGGTTTTTCTCACAGTACTGAACAATGAGTACAACAAGTTTATAAACATTCAGACCATAGATGTTATGAATCTCCTGAAAAATTTAAAAGCCAAATCAGATTGAATCATCATGAAGTTACTCAAAATAATCTCAGCGTGTTACAAAACAAAACAAGATTTTTCTGAGTGCTTTGTAATTCTTCCGAAAAAGCTGTGACTACACAGCAAAACGTCCAGAAAAATCTTTCATTTTTGATTGTTTTTAAACACACTGGGATTGTTTTAAGTAACTTTATAAGCACAGCAAGTGTTGAAGTAAACTTTCTCACGGTCTCTGAAAAATTTCCAGTCAAAAACTATCACCGACAGGTTTTCGTTTTGCCTCTTTTTGTAATAAGGATAATAATAAAGCTTTATTTGAGACAATATGCGAACATAATATACAAACATTTTCAGCGTACTTAGTTCCAAAATACTTTTTTCTTCATACAGGATTTACATGTAAAGTAATAATCTGAAGGATATCTTCATTTTGTTGAAGAATTGCGCAGCATTTACTTCGAAGGAAGTTAAATCAGTGCGCAAGTTCATGTATAGGTCATTTGATATGACTGAACGATGTAAACAATGATAAATCCAGATGAATTTAAGCACTTTAGTTGGAAGCAATTTCGAATGCCTAATATCTCTGATCATTTTTTTACGACAGCATTTCTTTGACACATGAAAAATAAAATAATAGCTGCTCAAGGAACTATCCATTAACTATATTGATTGATTCAGTAGTTTTTTAAGGGAAACAGTCCCACCACTTCACATAAAACGGTATCAAAATCAAATGTAGAAGCGACTAATTTCTCATTGTGTTTAATGGTGTTCGTGATATATTTTTCCTCATACCATATGTAAAAAAATTCCCTGTTCAACTATCAAATTATTAAATCTGAAACCAATAAAAAATGAACGTCGGTATTGATTAAGTTTTGAGTGTAGAGTGATTTGACTGAAATTATGAGGCACACGTTGGTCAGGCGGAGTTCCTCATAATACAACCAATTGTACAGCTCATTAGATAAAAATAAATGAATTTGTTTGCCTTCACAGTTCATAATCAAAATCTATAACTAAAATGATCTAAAGTATTTCTAGTTAATTGATATCACTACCCATCGTCGCCTTTACAGAATAGATTAACGGAAATCTCCAAGTGTTATGCAAAATCAAAATTAGAACGTAACAAGTTTGTTGGCTTACTACAAACATCAATAAAACTTGCATTGGATACACGTGAACGCTTAAAACTGCATACAAATGAAGCAGAAATACTCATGTTCAATTTACAAAAACGTGATGCTCAGTTAACAAAAGAACGTAAGTTATTTGCAACTGTTATTGTCCAACGAGATCATAAACGTCATCATGTTTGTAAACTGGCTGAAATGAATGCAAAACAGTTGCAAAAACGTGAACAACTGCAAATGAGTATTCAACAAATTAATACGATATACAGTCAAACTGAAGCAGAGACTTTAAGTATTAGAAAGGCTAAAGAACGGAATGCACGTTTACGTAATGAAAAAGCTATACAATTAATCGAGAGAAATCAAGAAGTTTACATACTCCAGGTGAGTTTATAACCGATATAAAACTAATCAATAATAAATTAAAATTAATTCGAAATCTTAGTTGAATAGTGTTACTGAAAAGCTATGCTAAATCAAGTAGGAATCACATCAGTATAACGACAGTTACTTTGTAAGCATTTTGTAGTTTTATTAACTATTCCGGTACTCGAAAGTAATTATTTCTACAAGTTAAAATCTTGAATACTACTTATCCAGATATCTTTGAATGATGATAAAATTTGTTAACAAAATATGATAGTAATCCATAGTCATAGACGGTTGACCGGAAGCACATTAGAAGGTTTAGACTGCCTGAATGAAATAGTTTTGATTGCTAAGAATCAGTTATTGAAGACTCTTTTTGACACATCTCAAAATGAACAGAATATTCCCATACTGAGTTATAATAAAAAGACGTAAATCGTGAAGAAAATTTCCTTTTCGACGATTCATTTTCATAAGCTATACAATCGTGTTTATATTTAACAAAGAATTCACAAGACCAATCAGATATTGGTAAAAATTTGTCCTCGGAAAGGTAAGGTGTAATGTATGAGGGGTCTAAAAGAAAATTTTCTTCACTTTTTACACCTTTTAGTAATATATCTCAAATTTTTCAGAATAGACCGGATGCACTTACTTTTCATCATCGAAATCATACAAATCACTTAATTTCACTTGATTATTTTTCCTTCAACATTCAAGTTTGCCTAGCATTTGTCCAGTATTTGCGCATTTCTATTCGCTTATTCTGTGTGTGTGCAAGATGAATTGATGTTTTTCTGAGTAAAATTCTACGTCTATTTTTCGGTCAATCAGTCATCAAATTAAAGAGCAACACTAGATAGTAGTATGGTTTTATTTATTTAGGTGACCACACAACAGAGTTGATTGGCATTACTGCAACAACATAATAAAGACATGACATATGCTTTTGTTACCTTGATGTGGTCTATTAAAACCTGTCATCTGATGAATGAACACAATCCAAAGGTGACAAATGTTTATGTAGTTATTTTACATGACCAATTTTAATTTATGAATACTACGTTGTAACAGGTCAGACAAACACCAATAAAAATTCAATAGTACGGACTTTGATCGTGGTTAAGACTGAGTGTTTATTAGTCAACAGCTTACGCAGAAAACACTAACTATCCACAAGTCTCCTTTGCATGGTAAAAACCATGGACACATCTTCAACAACAGTTTCAATGTGCACTGACTATTAATTTCCTACTTCTTTTTGTATTCAATTTAATGTTTTCTTTATTAGTTTACAATTTCCTTAGTTTACCTTGTTCTCAATTTACTCAGCTGTTTAAGAATCTCACAGACGTCGTGTTATATACTACTCACAAACTCTTGTCAGTAGCACAGGCTGTACATGTTTACCCTGCAAGGAAAATACTATTTTTCATGGGAGAATTTAATTGGAACAATGTTAAACCTGAAAGCTGTAATATTTTCCTATCTTATAGCAGATTAATTACGTATGCATTCTTGAAAAGGCATTTGTAATAAAAGAAGTTCACAAATGAAAATGCTATAATGATATTTCTACTTTCCTATGGGCTAAGTACATAAAATTGTTTATGTGCATAACATAGGGGGAGGAGGTATACAAAGTAATGCATTATTCGTAACCGCGTATCATTTAAAACTGTAGATGACCTGACATTGATACACAAAACTTAATTAATGACCTGGCAAATATCAGAAAGTAATATCACTTAAAGAGAAAACTCCAAAAGATTTACAAATTAATCGACTGGTTCTGTTTATCACGGAATGGCGAAATTGTTCTGTCTTTTCCGAGCTTTCGGCTGAGTGCACATCTCTTACTAAAATCGACTAAGATGTAGTTTGGATATCGGTAAAGCAGGTTTCTTCACTGTGGTAGTAATATCAGGGACCATTATCCAGCACTGGTCTGAATGATTCATTGAACAAATATTCCCATCAGCTGATCAGTGATGTCCAATTTAGCGATTCTTTTTATCTAAAATATGTAGTGGACCATTTAGATGGATTAAAGATCTTAACAATTTTGGGGTCCATGAAGATGGAGCTTTGGTTTGCTAATTGGATGGTTCCTACTCAAATTTTGCTGTAATCCAAGGCTCTACTCTAATATCAGTCACTTTCTCAATATGTTTTATGCATCTGTTCTATGTGTAACCATGATCTTAGTTTTTGCAGCAAAGCTATAAATATTCTTAGTAATAAGCAACTAGTTTTACACTGATGGTATTTTCTTGCTAGAACGTAAAGTAGTTTAATATTTTTAAATCAATGATATTTGCAAATGCTTCTGGATTGGATGATTTCATGGTGGGGCAACATTTCAGAATGTACCTTATTCCCTTGAGTAATAAGGAACTTATTCTCTACTCACAAAATTTAAAAATGAATTTTTACAACTTTCACTAAAACAGCAGATCAAGTAATCAACGCTACTAGATAAAAAGCATTCCAAATACTTAGTTACCTTGTGAGACTAAGCCAAAGGCGGCGGTTCCAAGAACATGAAAGTAGCAACAATATTCAACTCAGTGATATTTATTCCCTTCATAGTTTGAATTATCCTGCATATGGGTCTATCAAAGAGTATGCTTTTACACTTTCACGCAGTGTAGATTCAGTCATATTTTCTAGAGTGAAAATTGAACAGAATGTCAGGATAAGTTCAATGAAGTGTGTACATGAGGTTTTTGATAATGGGGCAAAAACGAAAATGAAAGTATATTGGACCTTAAAATCATACGAAAAGTTTGAAATCATCACCTTCAAAAATAAGCTGAAGTATACAATGTAAAAACATTCGAAATAATTCCAGCATGTTTAGAAAACCATTAAGCAACAATAGTTTTCTGAACATTTCGCCTTATATAAGCCACAATTTTTAAAGTAGAAGTATAAATTTCCTAAAACTGCTTTACATTTGTTTCTGCCGCAAATACCACTTATTGTTTTTTGCAGCTCTCAATTTTGGATATGCAAAACACTATACTGCCCCAACCTCCCGTGAACTGTTCTGAAATACAGTACAGTCTTAGTATCACTCATGTACTTCGTACAAGATTGAAGCAATTTTTACATAAACATACTGATTCACAGACTTCAGAATAAAACCATGATGGAAAAAATTGAACACTTTCTTTTGAGATTTTCAACTTCTATATGAGAGTACTTTTCATTCTACAGTATATTTCAGTGAATTTCACTAAACGCAAAAAGAAAGCTTAAATCGTAAAGAAGATAGACCACAGAATTATCAAAGCCAAAGGATGCTGATTGACAATTAGACAGTGGAAACAAGCAATTATGCAAGAGACCACTTCGGAAACCTTTGCGTTCAATATTTGCAAATCTGCACACATAATAGTGGGAAGACTTTTCAATGTCATAACAGCTTAACATTCCTCATTACTGACCTGATCAATCTTGTCAATCACTTAACACAGCTTGAAATCAGTTTAATCTCTAGAACTATTTTGGCATGTTGAAAGGGACATTCATCTTCTTCAACTTACTTCTAAACTTTTGCATATCTTGTAAAATCTCCATCAATATGTCAACATATATATCTTTTGCCAATACTAATTGTATTTAAAAACGAATAACATGCATTTAATCCAATTGTATGGAACCCCAGTGGAACACAAAGGTTAAAACTTCAAATTCTGAAGTTTCAGTAACGGTGATATCACGCCTAACTTTCAATCGTTTTCAGATTTACCAGATACTTAGGACAGGCGAAGTTTAGGAGTGAACACCTCTTGCATGGCTGGCTAGCATTCTATCATTGAACCACCGATACATACGAATAACAAATAAATGCATGTAATAAAGTAGCATCTCGATGTTAGATGGTTGGAGGCAATCGGCAGGAAGCCTTGGACCTGGGTTTCGTGCTAGTTGGCACTCGTCATCAAGGCGTATCTGCAACCTTGAAGGAACGTATGTCCAAGGCTTCCTGCCGATTGCCGTCAACCATCCAACATCAACGATTCAAAGTGTACCGTGATGGTAAGCTACCTAGAATGGTGGCCACATTGCGAACCTGACTTGACAGAATTCAGTCTGCAACAAAGAAAGGACTAGACACATCACACTAGTTAGTAGTCTCCAATCAAGGTGGCATCTTTCCCAGCAAACACATATGGTACAAGTTCTTTATCTTGTTACAATAATATTACGCTTACGTCAATTGTGAAACCCAAATTTGTATACATTCATATTTGTTTTAAAATTTTATGAATCAAATTCTTCATAGGAAAGGCTCAGTGCACAAGCTGCTGCAGGAAACGCAGCAGAATTGAGTTTACGTGGACTAGAAGAAGAAATTGGATTTTTGAAACTATACCAAACACAATTATCCAATTATATTCAAGTGATCAATAAAAATGGTCCTAAGATAGATGCAATGAAAACTGAATTAAGAGGTCTGATACATGAGGTTTGTTTATATCAAGTGAAATTATATTCTAAAAATTATTGTTAAAAAGATAATAAGCAACCCTAGATTAATTTCAACTTACAAATTAAACTGCGTGCACCTGTTCTCAGGTGGAAATAATAATTTGAAGAAAGCGACTACAGAATCTTAAAATCTAAATGAAAAAAATTACCGGTCACTTGTCAGTCTATTTCTTACCATTAATAGATGACAAAAAATAACGGAAGCATTTCAGAGATTATGAGAAACGAATAGAACACGATTATTATTCCAAATTCAAAGATGCTTAGTTACCATTCAGCCCGCAGTATATTCATCTGTGTAGGGTGAAGATTAGATAGACGGTGGAAGAGACACTATAATTTGCCTGTCAGGAGTGTAGATAACTAACCAGCATATTGATGCAAACACTATTGACAACCATGCATTTCTTCGTATGGGTGAGGATAAAGGCTATCGGCAGATATTTTCGCGCATAGTATAACAAACACTACAACAGATATTCGAACTGTGTAAAGAAAAGTTGATGCAATACCTCTGAAACAACTAAATATAACATCTGATATAATTACAGCATTCGTCTAGGCACGTAATACAAAATTAACTACTTGAAGGAATTCAATTCGTAATTAACCGCCTGCACTCCACCTATGCAAGTGGATTGAGATGCAAGTTTGATCTGTAATAACTGATATCCTCTACATTTTCCTACATTTTGAAAGAAGTCTTAAAGACAATGGTAAAAATATCATTGATGGTTTTAGTAGCCAATTGTTACAGTTGTCTAACAAGGTTTGATTAGATGAATACAGCATAGTTTTTTTGTTGCTGTATGAGCTCACTGATTTTTACAGGTAAACAACTACGACTGAGAATTGAAATTTATGAAGTTGTTCAGTAAACAACATAGACGTTGTTAAGATAGCCTTTTTTTAACTTCACAATTCCAAAGAGTTTGATGTTTTCAGAATTGTGAGCTTACGACTATATTTGAGGATATGTCTAGCTAGGACTGTTAGTTTTCTTAGATTGTAGTGGTTAACACTGGCCAAGTTCTGTCGATTTGACACATGAAACAGACATTATTTTATGTTCACAGTATGATCTTGTTTATTAGACATTGATTATTAATGCTTTATGGTGTACTTATGTTGGGAGATGCTACAGATACTACCTGGGTAACTGCCTTTTGGGTAGTGACTTCAGAATGCAAAGTCAAGAAACGCATTCAACTTTTTCTCTCTTAAGGAATGATAAACTGATGAATGTGATGAAGTGTAACATTAGTGTATCACTTATTGACGCATTACATAAGTTAGACACTATTAAATCATGAGTTAACGGGTTAAAACTGCTTGTAGTGTTTATGAGTTAATCAAACATTCACCGATCAAGTGAGAATATTGAGGGCCCGCAATAAAGGCTTTATTCGTTTTATAATTCCAGTATAGAATCTGGTTTAAACAAAAATGAAAGATGTGGATAGTGTATAATATAAATGCTAAACGTTTATGAAAATGTTCACACCACACTGCTCACGAAATAGGAGCAGTTTTTAGGAATACTGAAATTAAACTTATGTAAGCGGTACGTTAGAATTTTGTTTTCCGTCTATTTATATAAATGTATAATTCCATTTATAAAATAATGATTGAAGATCTGTTTTTTGACTGTCACGTTGTCGCCCCACTGGTAAAAAACCGAAGGACGGAAACACATATAAGCATAGTTTTCATTAACTATTTTCGGTTGAAACCTATTTGATATACTAATCCATTTTATCAAGTAAACACAATAACTTATTACAAGTGATTCTTTTAATTTCTGTATTAGTTAATAGCAAGTCGAGTGAAATTAAATGAACTTGTGCGTCAAGCTGAAGATCCTGATTCTGAAGGACGTCTCAGAATACTTGGTGGAAAAGATCCATCACAGTTAGAATTATGGATGAGTTTAGGTCAGTTAGAACGACGTATGGCAGCTAAAGAAGAGGATATGGCAGAAAAAAACCTCACCTACGAAGCAGTTTGCCGTCTGGTAGACAGTTTACAAGTTAAAGCGAATGCTGGAAAGTGAGTAAAACTATAAGCGAACAATTTTCTCCTTTACGGGCGCGTAAGCGTTACCAATTAAAAGCTTATGATATATATATATATATATATATATATATATATATATAGCAAAAATATTTATACAGATATTAAGAAGACAAAAGAAAATTTGAGCTTGTTTATCGTCGTATTTCCGAACACCATCCTGTGTAGTTAAGTAAGGAAGAAACCAAATCCATTCATAGTTCTATTCTATCTCATCTCGTGGATACAGAACACAAGACTGATGTTAACAAGACTTTCAAAGTTATCTGCGGCATACCAACAGATCTAAATTTAACCTTAATAGTTCGTCTACTGCATATTGCTGAAGCTGTTGGGATCCACATTAAAAAGCCTTACTTATGTATCGAAAAGAAGTTGGTTCAGATACTGTCCTCCCCTTAGCAGTGAAGGTTTAGTGATCCTCAATTTGTTGTGGAAATTTACTTAATTTTATCTGATATTCTATTTGTTAGTACATTTTTATGCTTATTATAACTTAAGTGTCTTTCTTGAACTGTAATTGATCCTAACAAATCGGTAGCATTTTTAAACACCAATGTTGTCGGTGACGATTATTCTAAAATATTCTATGTACATAAACATATATATAATTATAGAACCAGAAGAGGACCGACTGACTGGTTTCAACATAGAACTTTGCACCGATGTGCAGCAGTTCGAGTCGCCACACTTCACTTAGCACACAAAGCAAGAGAAGAGAGTAAAGAGAGATTCAAAACAGAAATATGAGGCAAAAATAATAGTAATATGGAAGAACAATAAAGTTATACTAGATATTATAAGTCTCAAGGAGTGGATGCATCTGCGCCAGCCATTGAGAAAGATTTCCAGCCATATTACCAAATGTCTCCAGCCCTTGGTTTTTACCGTCCCGAGAATCCCAACCAGGAAGTCTACACCTTCCTAAGTGGCTTAAACTAACCGTTGTGGATTTGATTGACTGATAAAGCCATGTTTTCATTTGACCACCATTAGCTAACTCTTTTCCAACCTAACACCATGTCAGCTAACATTGCTCGTCGAGGAAGGCGATGGCTAAGCATACGTAGCACATTTTGTTGTAGGTTCACAGCCTCGTCCATTGATTTCACCCTCCCACCTACCTAGCACTCAACCGATGACTAACCTCAATATTGCTCACTCTATTACACCACTTCACACGGGAGATAGAAGGCAGGCATCTATGATCAAAGACAGTTAGCTTTTTCATGTCTTCCACTTTCAATGGTCAGGTCTCACAGTCGTAAAGGAGGACGGAGCGGACTGCTGAGCAGTACACTCACCTTCGGTCGATAGTCGGATATCACGTCTACACCAGAAGTGGAAATTATATATATATATATATATAATATATATATTATATATATATAGTCATTATCACTATCAGTTTAGTAAAGAGTACTTATCAAATTTAATAACACTGAGGTCAAGCTGGAAATTGTAGTTCATTGGTTTCAGGATTATTATTCCCTTATTTCCCAAGTGGAACATAGGGTTTTAGCAGAACATCTTTACTTCACACGATTCTCTGAAGACTTTTTCAGCTGGTTCCACAATTGCCCATAAGCTCTCATCTCCTCTTAGCACTATCTCCTCCATGTCACCCTCACACGCCAAACTCGCTGTTTCCCATTCAGGTTCCAGTCAAGGACGCGGCGGGCTGTCTCCTCCGAGTCTGTCCGATCCATTTCCACTTGCTTCTGCATACCTGTTGACTGGTCCGCTCCCTGACACAGTTCCTTATCGCCTATTTTTTCCAGCCGACTAGCCGCCTAAACTTCAGTATAAAGCCAGCTAACGCAAATGTTGATGAAAGTCTGCAGTAGGTTGTCTGAAATGCTTTTCGTGACGTGTCAAGTCTCCAAACCATAGTGAAGCGCTGACTTGACATTAGTGTTGAAAATTCGAATCTTGTTCGTTATGATTAGTGCAGTAGATTGCCACACTGATTTCAGATTAATGGTCTATCTCACCTTTCTAATCTTGTCTTTGAGATGTTCATCAATGCCGCATGCAGTTGGGACGATTAGAGTTTGTTGTTGTTAGTTAGATGTCTTCGTCACATCCCTCTTCTCTATTTTCACTCAATATCCTGTCATTGAAGGCTTCAGAATGATGGTATTGTCATATCTGAAGACTTAAAGAAGTTTAGACACAAATAAATTAGCCGAATAATATATGATATGATTATGAACCATAAATTGTGTTCGCAATGTCATCCAGTAAATAATACTATTTCACTACGTATGATATATCCAATAAACACATTAATATGGAATTATATACTACTAACGCTGTGTCCAAGTTTTACACAAGTATTAACCTGTGATTATATCACGTCAGAATTGGTTCCTCTGAGTTCCAAGAAAGCTATATCTGCAACTTCCTTTCCACAGTATCCCAGTGAATAAGGTTGTTGTAAGCTTATTCGATAAAAATCTGATTGATCCATAAGGTGTGACAATATGATCATGGTTACTACACAGTTACCAAATATTTTACGAGGTTAAAGCTAAGAGACAATGAAATCACCTTTCTAAAACTTTCCCATAACACATTTGATATTCATTCAGAGCAAAGGTGTATTCAGTAGTAATGCAAATAATAAATCATTATACCATAAATTTTTGTTGGGTTTTGTCACGAACAAATATCAGTTAGAGAGATCATTGGAAAAACAAAGGAGAACGAACTGGCAAAGTTAGAATTCACGGATCATTGAATTCTAGCCCATAAGGCTGAATGGTCGTCAACAAGCTTGCTCTCGTAACTTGAAGACCCCAGGTTCGATCCGTTAAGAAGTCATCCATGTGCACGGAAGAAGAATGCCAAACTCAGACGAAACAGATATCCCATACTGACTGCTTTTCAATGATTTCTGACTAATGTTGGTTTGTTACAAAATCTAACAAATGAAATAAATCATTCTGCATAAAAGTTCACTAAAATTCTAATTGAAATATACATGTATATATGTTTTATTTTGTATTCAGAGATGATACATTAACTTTAGCTATCGAAATAAATAAAGTTAAATCATCACTGAAAAATCATAGAGATAAAATGAAAACACTTTATGCAGAACTTATTATTACAGCAGCTGAACGTAACCGTATGAGAAGATATATTGAGGTAAGCAGACTTTTGAAATGATAAAATGGGTCAATTTATTTTATTATTAATAAAAAACATGAGGGAATTCAACATAATATGAGCAGTATTATATGAATGCAATAATTATTTTTAGTCAAAAGTTATTACATAATTCATTTGTCAGGAAGATGCGCCTAAACGTTTAGTTTAAACTCAGTTATTTGGAACAGATGTTACATGTACTAGGCTAAGCCACGCTTACCGTGTGAGAGGTGCCCCGAGTGAAAATTATTTTATTTATTAAATCTTCATCTTGGTACATTACGGGCATGAAGAGAAGCGCCACACAAATAAACATGTTGTCTCGGAGTTTGTGGTAGGAATGGCATTATGACTGGACACCCAAACAGAAGTAGGTGGTTGCCTTAAGGAACCACCCCGAGTCTTTGACTCGAAGTCTGATCCACAAGGAAATGGAGCAATGTCAGAAGCTTGGTTCCGATGATTCAGGGTGAACAGAAGCAATTTTAAGCGCCATTTGATCCGTTCAGTATCTGGAGTCCATGTACACAGCAGGTTGGGTATGGGTGCTTTCCAGCTCACCTAAGTAGACCAGCACGAACATCACTCCGGTTATAAGAGGCAGACGTTCGCAGTCACTCTTTCACGTTTGTGAAGAATACCGTCGCCCTGGGAGGGCAGTGAATAGCACTTAGCTGATAGAGGCTATCCACGCGTGGTCATATTATGGCATTTCGAGAGAAGGACGAAAAACTGCTCAAACTTAGTAGTACGAGGTCACTTATGCACGCCGGTGGCCCGTGATCCAATGGCTAAAAACCAAGAGCACATGCTGATAAGCGAAGGCACCTTAGGTTAATCGGAGTTGCTACTAACAAATGATTTAGGTTGAACAATATATGTAACGGAACTCTAAATTATTCGCGGCAAAAAAAACGCATGCACGTACACCACTAAACTTGTGCATAAGCCAAGTTGCTACTTAATGTCAACTAAATGATGAACTTAAATTAGCTCCTTCCTTCATCGTGTGATGTTGAGAATTCGATAATATTTTCTCCGAGTAACAGGTTCAGGAAACGAATTAAAAATGATATCGATTGTACACAAACTCATTGTGGTTCTCAATCCCGCACATGTGATTTCAATAGAGCATTCAGAAGACATAAAATCCGAGTTGATTTCATCTAACACATTCCGTACAAAAACTAAACAAACAGAATCGTTATCAATAATTACCAAAAAAAATGCAGAAAATTACTCATTTGCGGAACCAAAAGCACATAACGTATAACAATAATATTGAAAAGACCCAAGAAGTCCTTCGGAGGAGAAAATAACTTCCATGTCGAGTGAGAAGTAGGCAGATGTCAAATTTATATCTGTATAAATTTCACTGGATTCGAAGTAAGTAATACTAAAGTGTCGTTCGGCAGTCCGGTCCGAATATCTTCAGAGGAAAAATCAGACTTAAAATATCGAAGGTATTGATATAAGGTAACGTATATACATATATGTATATGTATATAACTGATATTGTAATTTCCTTTATTACCCTGAAAAAGTTTGACCCACAGTTTGCCGAACGAAGCGTTGCTACAGTTTATTTTAATTTCGTTGAGTTTTATACAAATAAATAAATTATTTACATGTTTAAAATTAAAGTGCATATTAACAATGAATCATCGTATTTTAGTAGGTCAAATAGTCAGTGATAAGCAAAGGATGAAGTCTATTGTTTTCTGTACAGACAGTTTGGCATGCATGTGATTAATTCGCAGCGCCTCCATCACCTTCAATAACCTTGAATTAAGGTTATGAGAAAGAGTTGACAACAGAGTCATTAATTTTAGTTTTGCGACCTCAAATACGATTGACTATTAATATGCACCTTTATTTTAAATAACAAATTAATTTGAATAAGGCATTTAGAAGCCAAATTTCACGAGATGATATCATTTCGGAGTTTCACTACAATCATCTTACAACTAACATATTTCACAATGGCATAGTAAAATCAAACAATTCAGCGAAGAAAATTCTCTTTTCGACGATTTCATTTTCATAGCTGTACAATCGTATATGCATATGAATTACAATAGACAATAACAATCAGTTTTCTTGTGTGTGTGCGTTTCTGTTAAAGTTTGACAGCGATAATATTGGTGTATAGAATTATGAGTAACAATGGACTAGTAGATTTATAAATCAATGAATAAATAAATAGAGGTCAACCTAAATTTCAATAGACATGCACAAAATAGATGATCGGAAAATAAAGTACATTCAGAAATGTGAATATAACATCATGGAAACATAGGATGAGTGAAATGTTGTCAAAGTATTAGAGTGGGTAAAATGCTAGAATATGATAACATAATCACTATAATAAAGGTTTTTGAATCTCCCAATGAATGAAAAACAAAACGATATTGTTTTTACTGACGTTTCGCTATTGAATGCTACTAATAGCCTTATCAAAGTATTATTAAACTAGAATTTACTAAAATCTCAGCATATATATATGACAAAGAGTTAAGAGGTGGGAAAATAGACTTAGGTCAAGTTAAAAGGACATATTGAAAGTCAAAATAACAATGAAGATCACTAAACCAAATAACAAAGGTAATAGTGTAACAACAGAAGACAAGGGCCAGGCAACAGATCGTTTATTAAGGAAATCAAAGCATATTTATATATTTTCATGTACATTATTATAGTTTAGTTAAGCAAACAAACACAGTCTTCTGATTGGTTGTTTCTCACTTAAAGTTAATCTTTCATCTCTTTGTGACTGTTTCTTGAATGTCAGATCATCTATATGTTAACTGTATCCGCCTACGCAAAGTCTGCTGTGGTCGGTTTTGAATCAGTCTTTGTTCATATTTTCTCACGACAAATCTTGAGAACGTAAACATTGACGTAAATTACTGTCTACCAATTTGGCTAGTAGACAGCTCTCACCACACTCGTCCCCCCGTCAAATAGTTTGGACTGAAGTCGGCTTGATCTTCTTGGTGCTGGCGTCATCGTTGGCTTGTCTCGCTCTATCCATTTCTGGAGCTCGCTGATGTTCACCCGCTTCTCTCTGTTTGCATTTTTGATGGTATATACGTGCCCCCGTCTCGCGGTGACCGTGTATAGTCCTTCCCACTTTGGTAGCAGTTTCCGCGACCCTGGCACGTATCCGCCGGTGTTTCGCCTATCTCTACATTTGACTTGATCTCCGATCTCGAATGCGGGGTACTTCTCCTTTACCCTCAGTTCGGCTTTCACAGCGTCCACTTTCTGCTTTCGTTTTACGTTGTTGATGGCTTCTTTCCGCTCCGTCCGCCATCTCGTCATACTCCAATGCTGATGGAGGGGCCAGGTCTTGTTATGTATCGGTAGTCGTGGTTTCCTCCCATACATCAACTGAAACGGCGCTTTCTTCGTCGTTTCTTGCGCGGACGCACGATGTGCTAGCAGAATCAGTGGAAGCTCTGTCTCCCAGTTACCACCCTTTGTGGCCAGCCACTCTTTCAGGGTGCGGTTATTTCTCTCCGTCAGTCCGTTTGTTTGTGGATGATATGGCGTTGTTCTAATTTTCTTGATACCTAACTCTTGCAGCCGGACTTTAAACTCTTCACTTTCAAAACACGGACCTTGGTCTGTCAATATCGCTTTTGGCACACCGTGATTTGCAACGATATGTCGCACCACTGCTTCTGTGACCGTTTTTGCGCGTTGATCAGGGATCGCGACTGCGTCTAGCCATCGTGTGGCATGTTCTGTCATGACCAGAAGATATTGATTGCCATTGGCCGTTTGTGGAAAAGGTCCCATTACATCTACTGACCACAGGTCGCCTACTGCTGTCACTAGGATCGACTGCGGTGACGGTCGTATGTACTGATCACCTTTCATCAGCTGACATTGCGCACACGCTATTACGTACTTCTCGATGTCTTCTCTCATACCTGGCCAGTACATGCTTTTTCGCAGGAGATCGTTCGTTCTGGCAACACCTGTGTGAGCTAGTTGGTGGCATTCCTGTATCATCTCTTGGCGCAGACACTGATGTATTACTGCTAAGCGGCTTCCGTCATCCTCCCGCCACGTCAACATTCCGCAGGCATTCAAGCTTAGCCGGTCTTTTTGTTTGAGTAGGAGATTTAGCTCACGGTTCGCTGTGGGCCGATTCACCTTTTTTTCGTTAGTTATCACTTGTATGACAGTTTCCAAGGTGTCGTCTGATCTTTGAATCTGGACAAGTCTTGCTGGGTCCTGCTCTACGGCATTTACACCATATGCTATTTCCGGTAACTCTACCTCTTCTGTTCTAGATAAAATATCCGGTAACACATTCTCTTCTCCTGGAACATGAGAGATCGTGAAATCGTACTCTTGCAGGCGCAGCATCCATCGTGACAACTTCCCACGTGGGTCTTTGGCGGTTCTCAGTCCAGTGTTGGTAGAGCGCGACGAAGTAGGCTTGTCAAGGTCAGCGCCAATACGAGAGGATCACCGTCAACTCCCAGCTTCATGGTGCGAAACTGCTGCATTGCCCGCTCTCTGTCCATCGGGCTGTCAAACTCCTGCTTCAAGCGTTCAACCACTGACTTCCAAGTTGCTTGCCCCTCTGTTTGCCTCACACTATCATATGCTGCCTTCGCCCGGCCTCTCATTATATGTAAGGCTTCTGCAGTCAGTCTTTCTTTATATGAACCAAAACCTTTCTGTAAAACCTTAGTCTTATCAAAGTCGATTTTGTGTCCCTGTTTCTATCGAATGCAGTGCAATCGCTGAGTTGTTTTCTAGCTTCCTCAAGTCTGCAGAGGTCTTTGGAACCACCTTTAGACATTGTTTATGCTCTTTCACTCTTATATTTACCTGTCTGGAAGTTTCTCCTACATATATGGCGTTACAATCCCCACAATTGATCTGGTATACGCAATTCTGCTGGTTTTCTTGTTCTATTTTATCCTTAACATTTACCAGTAATGAGCGTAAGGTGTTTGATGCACGAAAATACATTTATGTTATGGTCGTTAAGGATTCGCTTTATTTCATCGGATGTTTCTTTGCGGTAAGGAATCACCGCTGTACTAACCCAATTCTTAGCATCAGGTTTTGATTCATCCTTATCTTCACATTTTAACTATCTATTTATGAAGGTTTAGGATAATTATTTGATTCAAGAGTGGATTGAACCAATTTTAGTTCCTTGCTAATATCTTCCTCCTCAGTAACTAGACGTTTGGCTCTGTTGATCAGATTCTTGGCCACAGTTACTTTGGTGGTAAATGGGTGAGCTGAATAGTAATCTAGGTATCTATCTGAATTTGTCGGCTTTCTGAAAATGTTTATTTTAAATTTGCCATCTAATTTTCTTTTTACTAAACAGTCCAGGAACGCCAACTCATTCTCATCGGATTCAACCTCTTTGGAGAACTTAATAGTTTCTGATATATTGTTTATTAAGTGAAAAAGTTCATTTAACAAATTACATTTGATTATGATGAAGGTATCATCTACGTATCTTAACCACATCTTTGGGGGACTAGGGCATCTCATAATTGCATTTGTTTCTAATGAGTGCATAAACAGATTGGCGACTAGCGGGGATACTGGCGATTCCATAGCAATGCCTCCTGTTTGACGATAAAGAACCCCTCTAAACGTAAATAACGTGGATCGAAGACACAGTTCTAATACCTTCATAATTTCGTCGGGATTTAAAGGACAACGACCACTGAGTTCGTCGTCAGCACAAAGTAAATTATAAATAATACTTAAAGAATCATTAGCGGGAACATTCGTGAATAATGAATTAAATATCGAAACTTGCCATTATTTCATCTTCTTCAATATTAGTCAAGTTTATTTTCCTCTTAAATTCATACGAATTCTTCACTCCATGCTCCACTTTCATTTCATGTGGACTAAGAATTCGATAAATGTATTTAGAGAGTTTGTATGTTGGAGAATTAGTAAAATCCACTACTGGACGTAATGGAACTTCTGATTTGTGTATTTTTGGTAACTCATAAAATCTACAGGGGCTGCGACTTTTTAGAGCCAGAGTAAACCAAAGTGATACACCGAGCTTCTCTTTTATTGGCTGTAACATTTTGCTTGTTTCAGCCTTCAGTTTATTTAATGTTGCTCTTGATTTATTCACGTTGAATTTTTCATAAGGTCCGTCATTAAGATGGTCAATGGCCTTCTTTTCGTAATCTGCAGTGTTCATGACAACCGTGATATTGCCTTTATCCGCTCTTGTAATTATAATTGATTTATCCTGTTGTAGGTGTCTTAATGCCAGTTGCTCGTTTTTATTTATATTCGGCGCATTTGGCTTCTGGTTCAGTAGTACCGCTGCAATTTTGTGTCTTATGACTTTTGCCTCTTCGGCTGTCACTGAATTTAACGACGGTTCAATTGCTGGAACTACTTCAAAGGCTGATAAACGCCTTTTGTTTAAATTGAAATTAAGTCCTTTTTTAAGGAGGGATAGTTCATAATCTGATAAATTTCTGTCAGAGAGATTGACCACCACTTTGTTCGTATCCAGAAAGTTATGACTAGACGGATTTTCAAATTGATGGTGTTTAGGATTAATGTTTAGTTGAAGTAACCTGTCGAACTTTTTGATTTGTCTTCTTTTTGAAGATTAAAATTCTTCTTTAAACTTAAATATGTTGTCAATGAGAGTCTTCAAATCTGATGTAACCAAAACAGATAAAATTTCATCTAAATTGGACATTCGCATACGAAATAATTCCATATTTTTGGTTGCTCTGTGAACGCGTTCTCGCTCAAACGTTCTAGTTGCGGAATGAGCTGCTTTAATCGATCTGCTAGAGTTATCAGGTGACTTGACAGTTACGGATTTAGGATAGATATTCTGTGGCAGCCAACAGAGATTGAAAATACGATGATTGTACCAATTACACATTTTCTTTGTTAGTTCAATTCGATTGCAAAATAATTCATGTGAACTGTGATCTAGATTTTATCGGACAGTTGCAAATATAATTTTATGAATGTCTACTTCTCACTCAGCGCCCAAATATTTTGCAACTATCCGATAAAATCTAGATCACAGTTCACATGAATTATTTTGCAATCGAATTGAACTAACAAAGAAAATGTGTAATTGGTACAATCATCGTATTTTCAATCTCTGTTGGCTGCCACAGAATATCTATCCTAAATCCGTAACTGTCAAGTCACCTGATAACTCTAGCAGATCGATTAAAGCAGCTCATTCCGCAACTAGAACGTTTGAGCGAGAACGCGTTCACAGAGCAACCAAAAATATGGAATTATTTCGTATGCGAATGTCCAATTTAGATGAAATTTTATCTGTTTTGGTTACATCAGATTTGAAGACTCTCATTGACAACATATTTAAGTTTAAAGAAGAATTTTATCTTCAAAAAGAAGACAAATCAAAAAGTTCGACAGGTTACTTCAACTAAACATTAATCCTAAACACCATAAATTTGAAAATCCGTCTAGTCATAACTTTCTGGATACGAACAAAGTGGTGGTCAATCTCTCTGACAGAAATTTATCAGATTATGAACTATCCCTCCATAAAAAGGGACTTAATTTCAATTTAAACAAAAGGCGTTTATCAGCCTTTGAAGTAGTTCCAGCAATTGAACCGTCGTTAAATTCAGTGACAGCCGAAGAGGCAAAAGTCATAAGACACAAAATTGCAGCGGTACTACTGAACCAGAAGCCAAATGCGCCGAATATAAATAAAAACGAGCAACTGGCATTAAGACACCTACAACAGGATAAATCAATTATAATTACAAGAGCGGATAAAGGCAATATCACGGTTGTCATGAACACTGCAGATTACGAAAAGAAGGCCATTGACCATCTTAATGACGGACCTTATGAAAAATTCAACGTGAATAAATCAAGAGCAACATTAAATAAACTGAAGGCTGAAACAAGCAAAATGTTACAGCCAATAAAAGAGAAGCTCGGTGTATCACTTTGGTTTACTCTGGCTCTAAAAAGTTGCAGCCCCTGTAGATTTTATGAGTTACCAAAAATACACAAATCAGAAGTTCCATTACGTCCAGTAGTGGATTTTACTAATTCTCCAACATACAAACTCTCTAAATACATTTATCGAATTCTTAGTCCACATGAAATGAAAGTGGAGCATGGAGTGAAGAATTCGTATGAATTTAAGAGGAAAATAAACTTGACTAATATTGAAGAAGATGAAATAATGGCAAGTTTCGATATTTAATTCATTATTCACGAATGTTCCCGCTAATGATTCTTTAAGTATTATTTATAATTTACTTTGTGCTGACGACGAACTCAGTGGTCGTTGTCCTTTAAATCCCGACGAAATTATGAAGGTATTAGAACTGTGTCTTCGATCCACGTTATTTACGTTTAGAGGGGTTCTTTATCGTCAAACAGGAGGCATTGCTATGGAATCGCCAGTATCCCCGCTAGTCGCCAATCTGTTTATGCACTCATTAGAAACAAATGCAATTATGAGATGCCCTAGTCCCCCAAAGATGTGGTTAAGATACGTAGATGATACCTTCATCATAATCAAATGTAGTTTGTTAAATGAACTTTTTCACTTAATAAACAATATGTCAGAAACTATTAAGTTCTCCAAAGAGGTTGAATCCGATGAGAATGAGTTGGCGTTCCTGGACTGTTTAGTAAAAAGAAAATTAGATGGCAAATTTAAAATAAACATTTTCAGAAAGCCGACAAATTCAGATAGATACCTAGATTACTATTCAGCTCACCCATTTACCACCAAAGTAACTGTGGCCAAGAATCTGATCAACAGAGCCAAACGTCTAGTTACTGAGGAGGAAGATATTAGCAAGGAACTAAAATTGGTTCAATCCACTCTTGAATCAAATAATTATCCTAAACCTTCATAAATAGATAGTTAAAATGTGAAGATAAGGATGAATCAAAACCTGATGCTAAGAATTGGGTTAGTACAGCGGTGATTCCTTACCGCAAAGAAACATCCGATGAAATAAAGCGAATCCTTAACGACCATAACATAAATGTATTTTCGTGCATCAAACACCTTACGCTCATTACTGGTAAATGTTAAGGATAAAATAGAACAAGAAAACCAGCAGAATTGCGTATACCAGATCAATTGTGGGGATTGTAACGCCATATATGTAGGAGAAACTTCCAGACAGGTAAATATAAGAGTGAAAGAGCATAAACAATGTCTAAAGGTGGTTCCAAAGACCTCTGCAGACTTGAAGAAGCTAGAAAACAACTCAGCGATTGCACTGCATTCGATAGAAACAGGGACACAAAATCGACTTTGATAAGACTAAGGTTTTACAGAAAGGTTTTGGTTCATATAAAGAAAGACTGACTGCAGAAGCCTTACATATAATGAGAGGCCGGGCGAAGGCAGCATATGATAGTGTGAGCAAACAGAGGGGCAAGCAACTTGGAAGTCAGTGGTTGAACGCTTGAAGCAGGAGTTTGACAGCCCGATGGACAGAGAGTGGGCAATGCAGCAGTTTCGCACCATGAAGCTGGGAGTTGACGGTGATCCTCTCGTATTGGCGCTGACCTTGACAAGCCTACTTCGTCGCGCTCTACCAACACTGGACTGAGAACCGCCAAAGACCCATGTGGGAAGTTGTCACGATGGATGCTGCGCCTGCAAGAGTACGATTTCACGATCTCTCATGTTCCAGGAGAAGAGAATGTGTTACCGGATATTTTATCTAGAACAGAAGAGGTAGAGTTACCGGAAATAGCATATGGTGTAAATGCCGTAGAGCAGGACCCAGCAAGACTTGTCCAGATTCAAAGATCAGACGACACCTTGAAAACTGTCATACAAGTGATAACTAACGAAAAAAAGGTGAATCGGCCCACAGCGAACCGTGAGCTAAATCTCCTACTCAAACAAAAAGACCGGCTAAGCTTGAATGCCTGCGGAATGTTGACGTGGCGGGAGGATGACGGAAGCCGCTTAGCAGTAATACCTCAGTGTCTGCGCCAAGAGATGATACAGGAATGCCACCAACTAGCTCACACAGGTGTTGCCAGAACGAACGATCTCCTGCGAAAAAGCATGTACTGGCCAGGTATGAGAGAAGACATCGAGAAGTACGTAACAGCGTGTGCGCAATGTCAGCTGATGAAAGGTGATCAGTACATACGACCGTCACCGCAGTCGATCCCAGTGACAGCAGTAGGCGACCTGTGGTCAGTAGATGTAATGGGACCTTTTCCACAAACGTCCAATGGCAATCAATATCTTCTGGTCATGACAGAACATGCCACACGATGGCTAGACGCAGTCGCGATCCCTGATCAACGCGCAAAAACGGTCACAGAAGCAGTGGTGCGACATATCGTTGCAAATCACGGTGTGCCAAAAGCGATATTGACAGACCAAGGTCCGTGTTTTGAAAGTGAAGAGTTTAAAGTCCGGCTGCAAGAGTTAGGTATCAAGAAAATTAGAACAACGCCATATCATCCACAAACAAACGGACTGACGGAGAGAAATAACCGCACCCTGAAAGAGTGGCTGGCCACAAAGGGCGGTAACTGGGAGACAGAGCTTCCACTGATTCTGCTAGCACATCGTGCGTCCGCGCAAGAAACGACGAAGAAAGCACCGTTTCAGTTGATGTATGGGAGGAAACCACGACTACCGATACATAACAAGACCTGGCCCCTCCATCAGCATTGGAGTATGACGAGATGGCGGACGGAGCGGAAAGAAGCCATCAACAACGTAAAACGAAAGCAGAAAGTGGACGCTGTGAAAGCCGAACTGAGGGTAAAGGAGAAGTACCCCGCATTCGAGATCGGAGATCAAGTCAAATGTAGAGATAGGCGAAACACCGGCGGATACGTGCCAGGGTCGCGGAAACTGCTACCAAAGTGGGAAGGACTATACACGGTCACCGCGAGACGGGGGCACGTATATACCATCAAAAATGCAAACAGAGAGAAGCGGGTGAACATCAGCGAGCTCCAGAAATGGATAGAGCGAGACAAGCCAACGATGACGCCAGCACCAAGAAGATCAAGCCGACTTCAGTCCAAACTATTTGACGGGGGGACGAGTGTGGTGAGAGCTGTCTACTAGCCAAATTGGTAGACAGTAATTTACGTCAATGTTTACGTTCTCAAGATTTGTCGTGAGAAAATATGAACAAAGACTGATTCAAAACCGACCACAGCAGACTTTGCGTAGGCGGATACAGTTAACATATAGATGATCTGACATTCAAGAAACAGTCACAAAGAGATGAAAGATTAACTTTAAGTGAGAAACAACCAATCAGAAGACTGTGTTTGTTTGCTTAACTAAACTATAATAATGTACATGAAAATATATAAATATGCTTTGATTTCCTTAATAAACGATCTGTTGCCTGGCCCTTGTCTTCTGTTGTTACACTATTACCTTTGTTATTTGGTTTAGTGATCTTCATTGTTATTTTGACTTTCAATATGTCCTTTTAACTTGACCTAAGTCTATTTTCCCACCTCTTAACTCTTTGTCATATATATATATGCTGAGATTTTAGTAAATTCTAGTTTAATAATACTTTGATAAGGCTATTAGTAGCATTCAATAGCGAAACGTCAGTAAAAACAATATCGTTTTGTTTTTCATTCATTGGGAGATTCAAAAACCTTTATTATAGTGATTATGTTATCATATTCTAGCATTTTACCCACTCTAATACTTTGACAACATTTCACTCATCCTATGTTTCCATGATGTTATATTCACATATTCACTTCTGAATGTACTTTATTTTCCGATCATCTATTTTGTGCATGTCTATTGAAATTTAGGTTGACCTCTATTTATTTATTCATTGATTTATAAATCTACTAGTCCATTGTTACTCATAATTCTATACACCAATATTATCGTACTTCCACTCAATTCCACTCGCTGTCAAACTTTAACAGAAACGCACACACACAAGAAAACTGATTGTTATTGTCTATTGTAATTCATATGCATATACGATTGTACAGCTATGAAAATGAAATCGTCGAAAAGAGAATTTTCTTCGCTGAATTGTTTGATTTTACTATGCCATTGTGAAATATGTTAGTTGTAAGATGATTGTAGTGAAACTCCGAAATGATATCATCTCGTGAAATTTGGCTTCTAAATGCCTTATTCAAATTAATTTGTTATTTAAAATAAAGGTGCATATTAATAGTCAATCGTATTTGAGGTCGCAAAACTAAAATTAATGACTCTGTTGTCAACTCTTTCTCATAACCTTAATTCAAGGTTATTGAAGGTGATGGAGGCGCTGCGAATTAATCACATGCATGCCAAACTGTCTGTACAGAAAACAATAGACTTCATCCTTTGCTTATCACTGACTATTTGACCTACTAAAATACGATGATTCATTGTTAATATGCACTTTAATTTTAAACATGTAAATAATTTATTTATTTGTATAAAACTCAACGAAATTAAAATAAACTGTAGCAACGCTTCGTTCGGCAAACTGTGGGTCAAACTTTTTCAGGGTAATAAAGGAAATTACAATATCAGTTATATACATATATATATATGTATATATGTATATAATTACCTTATATCAATACCTTCGATATTTTAAGTCTGATTTTTCCTCTGAAGATATTCGGACCGGACTGCCGAACGACACTTTAGTATTACTTACTTCGAATCCAGTGAAATTTATACAGATATAAATTTGACGTCTGCCTACTTCTCACTCGACATCGAATTTTTGTGAAATTGTGTTAGATTTCGATCAAAGTTCGAATAACTGATCAGCTGTGAAAGATTTTTTATTCTCAACCAAGCTGTTTGTTAGACGACCATATAGCAACTAATAAATGATATGATGTCGCAGTATCAGTCCTCTTAATGGATTATATGAAGGGATGATTCGGTTTCCTATTTGTTGGTGGTTCTATCTGTATTAACCTCGGGTTAACTACCACTTGAGCTTTTCTCCAATTTATTCATAGTCATGTTCGACATTGGTAGTCTACTGATATGATGCCTTCAGTTGATGCATCATTCAATGCATTAGTTTTTGTGTGCTCATTCAAAACTGAACACACTTGTAAAATCATCCATGTGGAATATAAGCCTTTGTATGAATACAAAAAAACTCTCCTCTGTAACTTCTGCGGTTCGTTAAATCACTGGCCTAAGTTGTGCTTACGGCCATTCCCTTACGATTTCAAAACAGACCACAAAATATTTCTGCTCATTCTTTGCATAGTTCTTCTCTGCAGTTAATAATGTGCTCTACAATTCCCATATAATAAAACCTTTCACTTGCCAAAATGATAGAAGCTTTACATATTAGTTACAGTTAGTAACTGCCTTCCAAATAGCAATAAAAACAGTTTACCGTTAGACCATTTAAAACATACCGTTGTAACATAACTCCAGCGAACTAAAATAAACCCTTAAAAATGAGTGTTGCCAACAAAATTTTTAACAACGACAGTCGATTTAATGAATATAGACACAGTCGGGAATTCGGAGAAAGGAATCAGAAGAATTAAATTGTCTGCGTGAGGCCGATATACCTGGCTCCATACTAGCGGGTAAATTGGTAGATACACATTGATGAGGCCAGAAACGGTAGCTTATCCTTCACGTCCATATATATATATATATGACCTTAGTAAAAATCATTTAAGAATGATGGTTCATTTTCTGATTAGTTGCGTCCCTTCACCTGATATACACAATGTCAACAGAGTATTGCTGTTTCACCTTAATAGCAGTTCCTCCCGACCACTATCATCATAGAAACTTCCTATGTGCTTTATCCTAGCGATTTATAACATCTATATTTCCTTTACTTTTACTGATTTTTTTTATTACTCTACGTACTCTCGTGAAAATTAGTGGTTTCCAATATTGCTCAATGCCACCTTGACTACCTACTCTTAGCTCGAAATCATAACCTTTTACAAATAGCGTCAAATTTTCTCAATTTCCTTGTCTTTTTCATAGCAATCTTAAGTGGGATTTTCCAGAGAAAACAATCAGAGGAATTAATTTGTCTGAATCGTGTTGTTTATTCGCGCAACACATTTCGAACAATCTGATCACACACGGACTTGTCATAGGAATATATATATATATGAAAACAATAAAGAGTTAAGGAGTGACAAAATAAGTTTAGGTCAAGTTAAAAGGATATATTGAAGGTCAAAATAATAGTGAAGATTACCAAACCAACTAACGGACGTAATAGTACATCTACCCTGGAATCAAAACAAAGTTTACCAAAGAAGGTTTAAACTTCCTAATTGCTAGGGCTTCCACAAACTTTAGGATACGTCTTATATATAGATTTAAAAGACGTGTAAACACAGTGGGATGTGACATCATTTTTTGTATGTTCAAAGGGCTTATATGGATATATCGGCTTCACATTCTCCATTGTTCTGATCGTAGCTGCATTAAAAGTCTTTTGAACCGCAGAGTTCAATCTCTGTTGAGTTAACGAGCTACTATGATTACCCATATACATTGGCTTGAGGCATACGTCCTTCTTAGCGGTGAGTTGGAGAGTGGGTCTTGGTGTTCTGAATACTTTGTCTCCTAATGAACTTTTCTGGATAATTATTATCAACCAGAGTTTGTGTTAACTTTCTTTCTTCCGCACCAAGTGTGTCTTCGGTACATATTCGTTGGATTCTAATGAAGAGGCACCTTATTGAGTTTCCTTTGTACCGAAAAGGACATAAACTGTGATAATTAGGATACTGTCGTGTCCAGCTAGGTTTTCTATAAATAGATCGCTTTATTGATCTATCATCCGGCCGTCGACTAAGCAATATGTCTGCCTCTTCTACAAACGTAAGGTAAAACAACAATACTCTGTTGACATTGTGTATATCAGGTGAAGGGACGCAACTAATCAGAAAATGAACCATCATTCTTAAATGATTTTTACTAAGGTCATATATATATATGGACGTGAAGGATAAGCTACCGTTTCTGGCCTCATCAATGTGTATCTACCAATTTACCCGCTAGTATGGAGCCAGGTATATTGGCCTTACCCGGCGTTCGCTTCCCAAACGTATCACCGAACACTTACCAGCATGGTTTTACAAAGGAGTAGAAGGATACCCCCGCGGCTCTATCTTAGGACATCTGATAGATTCCATACACCAAGGTACACCACAAACAAACTACAAAGTCGTCTACAGAATACGAAACAGTCTTCCTAAAATTGTACGAATCAGACTTCTTCAAACTGCAGAAGCAATGGCAATTCACTTGCTAAGTCCTGAACTCGGCATACAGAATAAGTTCGTTCAATCACTACACTTGCAATGGAAGTCATCTATCTTAATACCCGAAAGGTAAATTCTACTTTTTTCTGTCTCTTCATCAGTATTATTTTGTCTTTTCAACTGTAATATTTTACATTCTCAACATTCCTGTTCTCTAGCTCCACCCGATTTAATTTCTACACCTCATTACCACTATTACTGACTTGACCAACGCTCAATTTCTAGTCAATTATATTACGTCATCTAACTTACTAAATCAATCTTACTTTAGTTGTTGTCTAACTAATCTTGTTTCTATATTATATCTATATCTATATCATTCTTGTATTACCTGATTAATTATCTAATCTTGACAAAGCTCATGTACACATACACACAAAATAATTATATATAAATGCGATAGTACAACTTTGTGAATGGATTCGCCGAAAAGAGTTTCTTCGCTGAACGTATTCTCTTTTTCATATATATATATATATATATATCAGTCAAAAGATGAATTGGTTAAAGCACTAAACATTTTGAAGTAAATATGGACTATTTTCCAGTAACCTGAGTAATAATTTTTATCTGTCTAAATCAGAAGTTGGAACATCATCTTGATATATGTGAAATATACAGAAGCAATGGAGACGAGTCTTCTGCTAACATAGAACACCTGCTCTTAAAACATTCACATTCTGGTAGGACTAAGAAGAAAAGGAAATTGAATAAACCTTTGGGGCCAATAGAAGTAAGATGACAGAAGCTGATTTTGAATATACCTTTGTGAATTGATCCTTATTTTTTAAATTATAAACTGATGATGTTATCAACAATCACTATTTTTAAATAAATTTCTGTGAGTCCACTTAACAAAAAAACTATGATTTTGTATATCAAGTGGTCAGAAATTCAGTCTCCTTTTACAGCTTTAGTAAAACTTGAAAGTGGCAATGAATAACTCGAATTTATTAACAGAAAATCTTTGAAGGTGTATCACAAGTTACGAATCAATCAGCAATAATACTTACTATAGGCTTCTTGTATTCTGACTTTCATCAACGAGAGGAAACTCATGTTTCCTTCCTGACTGTAACCTGACTGAAATAATAATCTCAAATATATTTAATATTAAGTAACAATTTTATGTTATCTAACTCAGAAAATGCAGAACACTAGATTGACAAGCTGTTATCAATAAATCACTCACTTTGCAAACTTATGTTCTGCAGAAGAATAGAAAGGTATTATCAATGTGAAATGTAGTATCACTACAGAATAGTTCATTTTATTGCTGTGCGTCGGTGGCACAGCGGTTGGGACTCTCGCCGACTATGCACATGGCCCAGGGTTCGATCGCCGGCCGACACACCTGATATCAATGGTCGACCTGCTAAATTTGGGCTCCCCATATCACATGCTGAAAATTCTATACTTGTACCAAAAATACTGTGTAGTTTCAAGCTGTAATCGAAATAAAACCTAAAAGTACAGAAAAAAAGGAAGATATCACCTCAAAGTCATGTAAATCTAAGTTAGTTTAATGTTATTATTTAATGTGAGAAAAACTAAGTGCATCTAATCAAATGTTAGTAAGTCTAGAACGAAGATACAATATGAATGTACTTACCAATCTGTGATCAATTCTGAGTCAAATTACCAAATGTCTTCAAAACAAAGATTTAAGGCGTCGTGAATTCCCCGTTGATGACCTATTTACACCCTCTACGGATGAAACTAACCGTTAATAACCTAAAGGACTGATGACCAATCTTAGTCTCATCATCTCTCGCTCCCCCTAACTTGGTCATACTTAAGAGTACATTGGACGTGCAAATAAACCGAGGGGACCAGTGCATACACATGTCCCAGTCACTTCAGGAGGTGGGATGATGGTAAACTTTAGCAACCCGTATACCAAAGAATAAAGTCAGAGAAACTAGAAGTGGAAGATGAAAGCCAGTGCTGCTCAAATCATTCTAGGTAGCTGTTTTCAGAATTTAACAACAATGTGACAGTAGAGAGTGGTCGTTTGTAGTAGTGGTCACTCACAGTAAGACCTGTATTCACACATATACTAACGAAATAAGCTGGAAGTTATACGACATGTTCTATATCCCTAAATGTAATGATAAAGAGTATATTTATTGAAAGATTATGAGAAAAATGTATTTGTTAGCAAGTGTAACTATGCTCTCTAAAATCCTTCAGATAAAACCGATGAGGCCTCCGGGAACAATGCCAAACAGATACAATTCTATATCTAGTGTGGGTTTTGGCACTCAGGGTATCTACAGAAACAACAATACAACAAAAACTGAAAGTCTAGATAAGAACCAGTCTGCGGATCAAAACCAAAAGACGAATGAAAATAGGTAAGTATATAAAAACAAACTGTCCTTTTCCATACACTAATTATAAAGTCTGCTACTTCACCTATGAGGCTATAATTTTTGTTTATTTCATTCAATATATGCCCTACTTCAATGGAGGTAAAATACCTTATCTGCGCTCCCAAACTGTATAGTTCTCTATTTGTAAATGTAAAGGAAACACGTTTGCAGGCTCGACTTATACTAAAAAATGATGTACGTCAGAACTCATTTCCCTAGAAGAGAATTATTATGTATCAGAATATGAGCCACATTTTATTATGACAAGCTATTACTGCCAAGCTGAAGTAGACAGGGGAGGTCCGAACCCAGGGACTAAAAGCTGTAGGTCAAATACTTAAACCAGTGAACTACACCTCCACCAATATGAAGCTAAAACTGCTCAAAACAAATACGCGATATCTGTCATTAAAAGATAATTTTCCAATGTTGGGGTTTGTGAGGATTTTTCCACAGTGAAAACTAAACAACAGTCTCGTAACCCATGGCATCCAGATTACTATTTAGCAACTTGGTTGGAACTCTGGAACTCAATGATCCGTGAATTCTAAGAAACTAAATAACTATAAAAAGCGGGTCTGAAAGTTGTGTGATAACTTTTAGATTATGAGCGACAAATAGTGTACGGAAACCATCCAATAAAGAACACTATATCACTGAGCTTTATCACACAAACAAACTAATATGGAATCAAATGTAAAGCTTATATTCTTAAGTACACGATTGATTAATACTTGTATGTAGAAAGCTTAAAATTATAAGTTTAATACACACTACTTCACAGTTAAGACAAACCTCAACTGAGATCCTCTTTAATAATGCGTGCAAGAATACTTGGTAGGTTACACAATCTAGTGACTTAAGTATAACAAAAATGAAATTTTATAACTTGACCATCAGGAAGCATTCACAAAATAACGAACCACTATGCAGCATTGCTACTGTTTAATCAACCAAAAGACTTTTTGAGCGTATATGCATTAAGTTCCTGTTGTACACGAATGTGACTACTGAGTTATAATAAAAGCTAATAAATGGGATCTAGAAAAGTGACTGTCGGTTTCCAATTGCAGAGTTTTTACCATTATATAAGTCACATGGAAGTAGCCTACAGTTGCTCGATATCACACATGTGAGACTAGTAACTTCATACAACGGTAACTTGCCTACCTTCAAAATTCCTCCACTGTGGTTCCACATTACATTCAAAATAGGTTATTTAGGTGAATAAAGTTTCAGTAAAAAATGCACCCACTTCGGTGAATGAAAAGAAACTGACTAATCTTTTTCATTTGGAAAGCCAACTGAAGCTAATTTAATTCACTTTCTGATATTCTCCATCTAATTGCTTTAGTCTAGCAAAGTAAAATAATTTATAGGTTAACTGCCTTAAAGTGGTTGAAAATTGCCCAGAGCACCATACTGAATGACAACTGCTCAACCATTTATTTTAACTCACTTCGGAAGTACCGTTCATTATTGCAAAAATTTATCCGAAATCGGATTTGTTTAATAATATAAGCATTATTTTTAATAGTATTCATTAAAAGTAACCCCAGAAATCATTATTCTTATAGACTGGTTAAACTTCCATCACTTTGGCCAGGAAAGAAAAATGCTCTAGTGAAACGAATGAATCAAACTGAAGATAGAAACGTACATTGTCCAGAAATAAAAAACCTGCTACTGGAAAATATCATTTCAATAAGAGTAGTTAACCCTTACACAACAAGTTATAAACAAAAACAACAACAGCAACAACCAGAATTATCCATTTTACGCATTAGGAAACAAAAGGTGGAGAAATCAAACGATAAACAAGAAATTGATGACTCGAAAGCCAGTAGTTCTAGTGACGAGATATCTCTTGCATCATTTAATTCAGAATTTCAAAAGTTGACTTTGCGAGACAATGTTTTTGATACTACTTATGACACTAGTAAGATGAGTAGTGATTACGACAATGGTGTAAGTCAATGTGAAATTACAACCGACCAAGATGGCGGTGATGATGATGATGATGATGATGAAAAAGAAGCATAACCAATTACAATAATGAAAAAGAAACGTTTCTTTCTGTTGTTCTATGCATGATATATATTTATTACTCAACAATAAATAGCACCGTTACATAATGTTCAGTAGAATACACAACGTGTTCTATGCATTGGAATTGCGGCCTCAACTTCATCAGCATGTGAACGTCGATAATTCCATAAGAAATTATCGATTAAAATTGAATTACAATCAACATTTTTGCTTTTCAAAGATTTTACAATATTCTAAAAAGTAAAGGAGACAAGAAACAAATTATTTAAAAAAAAACGAAATTGGATTATGCTGATTTCGCTTCCCTGGTTATTCAGAATTCTTATGCATTCTGAACAGAAGAGTGAACAAAAGCTCAATACAATAATTTCAATGAGTAAAGATCATACATAAACACATATTTTAATAAAGTATGTTCAATGAATGTGAATTATTTCTATCATTAAATAATAAATATATATCTTAGTCTTTTCTATGTGTTTATACATAACACACTTTTCCCTCAGTTGTTTCTTTTCTATTGTTTGAAATATTAATGAAAATAACGTGCACCAGAATTTATACATAAACTTTACTTATTTCATTGCGAAATGACTGACAGGTGAAACTTACTAGTGATTGAATATGCTATGACGACTAATTTTTTTATCATTTTCTTGGTACAATTTGGTACCAAAAATATGCGCCACACAATAATAAAACATATGAGATAAAAAGTAAAAATATAGCTAGAGAACAGATGAAGAACTTCATCTGGAAGGAAAACAGCCATATTTAATAAGTTCCAACAGCATTCGTCAATTATCGTCGGGAGAGAAAGAAAGAAAGAAATTACAGCACGTTCGCCATTGACTACGATTCTTGGCCATATCCAATAACGTTTCGAGCCACCGATTCGAGCTATCTCTTGGACCCTAACGAGGGAATCGTGATGCAACAACCGATACTAACCTAACACAAATACCCTCCATCCCACGATGACACGTCATGGACTGACCACCTCTCCACTTTTTCCATCCTGTCCCAAGGCTAGCGGACAGAGACCTGTACGGAAACCTCTGGGATGACATTCGCATCACATGTTCAAGCCACCGAAGCCGGTGTTTCCAGATGATGACACTCAACGAATGGTGACCACTGCACCCAAACATACGCCGCCGGACCTTAGAATTAGTCACACGATGATGTCATCGAACGCAAGCAATTCTGTGGAGACGGCGGTGATCGAATACGTAGAGTCGCCGCACATCCTCAGCTGGGAGAAGCCAGGTTTCACAGGCGCAGAACAAGACAGCAGGCAACGAAGCATTGTATACCCAACCTTTGACAGCCAGGCTAACGTCGCGACGGCGCCAGAGGTGTTTCAAGTTAACGTATGCCACCCCAGCTTTCATGATATGGTGGGAAATCTCATCCGTTACCTCCCCCGCCAGCACTCACACAACTACCTAGATAGGCATACTTATCAACAACTTCAAGCGGTTCACCTGCAAGAGTGAGTGCACGGATAGGCTGGGAATGCGGACAAAGGAGAAAGGCTGATGAAAGTGAAGACGCCAAGGTTAGCAGAAGTAAAACACAGGAGTCTATGTAAAAAATTAAAATAAGGTTGAAGGGAGATGCGTCACTTGAAACATCATTATTGTTCGAGAGCATTGTTGAGAGCGTGCAATTAGTTCCACTGACAGTTTGCTGTTTCCTTTTGTTGATTGTGTGAGGACTGAGATACTGCCCGGGCACCCAGACCGAAGCAGGTGGTTGTCTTAAGAGACTTAGAATCTAATCCGCAAGGCAGTGGAGCAGCGTCGGGAGCTACGTTTCCATGGTTGCCGGTGACCAATACAGGTTCATACGCCATTTGATCCGATTGGATTCTGGAGCCCATGTACCCCATAGTAACTGCTTTTAGTCTAACCGCTATCCAAACAACCTTCCTGACATGGCAGGACCTGCAGGAACATGAGTCCCAGCCAGTTTAGCTTGTTGGGTCACTGCGGTATCCAAGCCTGACCATCACGACAAGATAGCAGTTATCGGACGACTAATTACGTTTGTGAGAGATCATTTTACGTATTACAAACATTCTGAATCTCACAAACGCATGAACTTGAAATCCGGTCTAGCTATAGACCACAATCCAATCAAAATGTTTCTATAATTAATTTAAGAGTTACAAGCTCTATGGACAGCATCGATAATTCTTATCCAGTTAAAGATATCGTTTGTATTAGGGCAAATAATGTGAAATCACAATCATTAACAACTGATAAATATATATTTAGTTACCTCCCACTATCATTTATAATTTACACACAAATGTAATATAATACCACCATACCGTAAGAAAGACAGCATAGTAACCATAAGTCATAGTGGCTAAGTAGTAGCAGTAGTAGTACTTTTCAATGCCACTTCAGTAAGTAGCTTACCTTAACCATTGAACCAATGGTAATCAATGTTTGATTATTTAGCTAACATGGATATAAGTGTATTTCACTAGCAAATTTCATTAGGACGACAGCATAAAATGTCAATTTAATGACTGATTTAGCTATTTGCTTCAAAAAAAAGATTATTCAGAAAAAGATACACAACATTTACTCAATGATGAATATCACAGGTTTGCTTACATGAACAGCTAAAATTGTTGCAGCTCGGATTTCCACCTCGAACTCGCTTCCGTTGTCAATTTCTTCACCTGATGTTTTGTAAGTTGGGAAATAAATAAATCATTTCGAGGTTAAGATCGTTAGAAGATTAACAATGAAGCAAGTCACTCAACAGATTCAGGTCAAGTTTCAATCAGAATTTGGAGGATAATATTTAGGTTAAAAGCAAACCTTATCATAGACTGGCATCAACTTTAAAACAGTTGACAACTTCCAAATATACCTGGGCCGAATCTACTAAATCTGATATTGTGCATTATTTTCTCGTAAGTAAAGTATGCAAAGCATAGGATGTACAACAGTTTTCTATCTATTACGAATAAAGGCTTAGAAACGAGATTTTTGCGACGTCATAAGTATCTTTAAATGACACATTGAAATTCATTGTGGACACCAACACGCCACGCGTGATATTTCTTTTGTGTCGCAATATTGTACCAAGTTTGTATTTTAATCATAATAAATACATTTCTAGATGTCTTATTTAATTTACAGTGGGAATCATGCACTATGGTTAAAACACTTTCCATGTCGGCTAATTTCTTAACATACAGAAACACAGTCATCATTCACAGATATTTTAAGGTTTCATTGCTTCTCTAAACATTATCACTGGGTTGTTATCAAAATTGAAATTTTTATTACGACAGCATTCAAGTCAAACAATTATAAATGCTTCTAATATCCATGGGATGTAGCCCACCCGCCACCGTAAAATCCCGATAAATCGACCAGCTTTTATTTGGTTAGCCTGATTTTAAAAGTAAAACGCCCTACAACTCATTGTGACTTAATTATAAAATCTACTGATCATGATGTTTTGGCTTATTGGATTAGTCACTCAGCTCTTAAACAGTGGGTCATAGGTTCAAAGACTGCTACATCTACCGAGATTTTGACTAGGTAAAGCCATCCGCTTATTACTCAGTGCAAAGTGGTTGTTGCATAACGCTTTCACTCATGGACAAGGGAACATTGTGACATATGAATATACAAAGGATGCACACTTCATAATATAAACACGCAACTATATTATAGAAAAATTACCGTTACGTATCTTCGTGATTAGGTCTTCACTATACTGTATTACCCCAAAATAATTTAACACCTGTGGAACTCTACGTGTGGTTATGCGTTTAGGCAGAAAATTGGTACCTGTAATCAGCAAAAGCGGTGATATCATCTGCATCATGGAAATATCCTGGTCCCTTCCCCTCAAAGCACTGCCACAAGTCACCGACCAAAATCTGGGCACGTTTCATAAAAGAGACTGGAAGTCATTAATATAGGCAAGAGATACCATTTTTTCCTTTGTAAACTGTATAATCTCGGAAATTAGGGAAATAATCACACAGTAATGTTAGCAACTTTGAAGCCGATTTGTCACACTCGATTAGGACATTCTTGAATGCACCACTGAAATTCTCCAGCAAAGTTTTTCCCGCATTTTGTAAAGCAACCAATCTTTCATGAAACAAAGGGATTGATTCAGTGGTACATGACCTAAATATATGTTTTAATTGTTCATCCGATATATTTTGATAAACGGTTGGGTTAAGAATGTCTATTCCCTCCTAAAATATATAGAAGTGTTTGATCAAACAAATGAATTACATCCATAGCTCGATTAACAGCTGCACATAGGGCCCAGTAACCCGTGTACACTTTACCCTTATATAAAACCTCAAATTGGGCATCAGTGTTACTCCAGAATGAGAAGTTGAGCAAACTTGTTACGAATATCCTGGGTTGTCAAAAAGATATGCGCATTAAACATTACCATTCAATAGCTTGATCATCTGCAGTATTAGGTGTTAATTCATGCTTGAGCCAATTCTCTGGAGTCAGTGGGCAATCACGACATCTTTCCACTAACTTAATCGCTTATCACGTTACTATTTCAACCTACCAGGTTCACCACTCTTTGAATACCATCGCTGTTGATAGTCACATGTTTGGAATTTTGCATAATAAACATGGATGAAGGGAGAGGAGGTAAATGGTCTATGTATCCCATGTTTTTGACTAAAACTAATAAAAGAGAACAAAAATTACTTACCATCCGGAAAACTACATGACATGATATACTGAAATATCACTGATGGGCAATAGAGCACAAAAAATATCTTGTACTGAGCACAAGAAATATAATTACAATTTCCCTAAGCGGAAGTGTGAAAGACAAAGTGAGAAGGCATCACTTAGTGTGTAGGGCAGTTGGTCAGTTGAAGACATGCAATGCTGGTATGAACATGAATCCATTGTTCTTATTGCCACTGTATTTTGTAGTTGTTTCTCACCACATTATACACAAACAAGCTTACGGAACTTTTATGCTTTACGCCTACCCATCAACACCACGGACTTGAGTGGTTGACGATATTAATTACTCCTGTCTTCCCTACTTTTTTCGCCTTCGTCACCTTCCAGTGAACAAGCGCATTGCGAATACGGTTTATACTCCTATTGGGGGCTATCTCCAATCAGAAAAGAGGTAAAGTATCAGGACCTGATGGAATGGTCCCTGAGGTGTTTAAAGACGGTGATGACGAATTGCTGTCTGGGTTTACTGGGGTATTAGGCAATGTCTATATCTCTGAATGTCTAGGAATCAGAGATAATCCCGTTGGGCTGGTGTTAGTCATTAATTATCACAATATACAAGAAGGGTGACAAGCCCTCTTGTGAAAATCAAAGAGGGATAAGCTAGACTTATGTGGTATCTCAAGTTCTAAGCTCAACAGTCTTGCGTAGATTAAGAGGTGTTCGGGAAAAACAAACCCGAGTAAGCCAGGCAAGTTTCAGGCCAGGAAGAGGGTGTATTGACTGCATCTTCACCCTTCGACAGATACTGGGACATTTGATTACTTATCACCGTCCAACGATTACTATATTTCTTGCCCTGAAGACGGAATTCAACTCCGGCGACTGGG
The DNA here is from genome assembly GCA_944472155.2 of Trichobilharzia szidati. NCBI lineage: Eukaryota > Metazoa > Platyhelminthes > Trematoda > Strigeidida > Schistosomatidae > Trichobilharzia > Trichobilharzia szidati. The sequence continues at coordinate 65,663,069 of OX235274.1, read as the reverse complement.
AAGTACTATGGCAATTTTGGCTGTGAAGAGAGTGCCAATAAAGTACATCACGCTAATTAATAGACTCCAGTCGAACTGACACAGCCAGATAAGAGATTGTGGAGGCGGTGAAATTTCTATTAAGAAGCTGGTAGCGCGGGCCAGCAAACTTTCTCCTTGCTTGAGTCAAAAGTAATGGTTATACAATAGGAGGTGAAGAAACCACTTCAGGAGAACAAATTGAAATGGGAGGGTTATACACTGGAAAATTCCATAGGTTTACTAGTGCGCAAGAGGATGCTACTTTGTTCACATAACTTCGAAAGTTCCTCCTTAAAGTGCAAAAACGAAACGGTAAAATCATCCTTATAAAGTAACTGTGGGTCACAAGAAAGCTACTAGAGGTCAGTAACACATGTTGTTAATACATAATACCCCTTTTGAAAGTGAAGTGATAGACCCCACCGTTGAGGAATACATACGGATGTAAAGATTGGTGGGTGGTTAACCTATTTTCAACTACCACTTATGCCGCAAGCACTGATACTACATCGGCGAATTTGAACTTGAGGTACCAAATTAAGGTAACTGAAAAGTGCCTTGAACACACCAGTCGCTTAAAAAAAAAGTGGTTTCCACGTATATAAGATATACATATATATAGCTATGAGGAAACGATGGGGAAAAAGAGAAAAAACTATTAAACAGGATAACTTCCTCTCACGTATGATGAAAATTTCTCAGCTGGTGTCAATAAATAGGCATACCATATTTTACATATGGGTTCACCAAGGTCTTCTAAACCCTAATCTTTTCTTAACTAAATCCTATAGCAAAACTAACTCTGGCTCGAACCAAATCCAATATCTTCCCCAATGGGCTAGCCTAACTTGAACCTGTCCTTCAATCCTTCCAAAAACAAAGCTAAAACTTACCTACCGCCCACTGAATACCATAACACTTCAAGCATATTTTATTCATGATACTAATTTAGTTTGACTGGTTTTTGTTACTTGCTGACTGAGCGTTTCATAGGTCGATGGTGCGATTGCATTTCCCTAGTAACTTTCGGTTTTTTGAAGTTTAACCTCGATACGTTTTTGCAATGTGAGGTGCGATAAGAACATCCGTGACTTCTGAGTAATTATGTTATCTTTCATTAAAAAAACAGCTAAGACTTATTCCAGTTGTACGAAAACGGGCAAAGAATGGTTAAATAAAAGTTATAATGGGAAGATTTTAAGTAAGTACTGGTTAGATAATGAGTAATTAACCATGATCGAGCAAATGGTACGAAGGATAGAATGATAGTTAAATAATAACCTCAATGGTGCCGTAGTCTTGATCAAACAGTGGTGAAAACTCTATCATGCAGCCAAAATTCTATAATTTTCTAAATGTAAGCTCATGTGGCTTATGCATTGTCCATAATTCATCAAATTTTTACCATTTTCATCCAACTGGGATTTCTCGAACTTCGTAGAGATCAGCCCTCATAGGTAAAAGTGTTTGCATCAAGCCGAAAGGCTTTCTCTAACTGTGCCAAAGTCTTTAATAAAAATGTGTGAGATAAGCAAACGAACATGACCAACCACTGACCTTCAGAATCGAATCAAATTGCGCTCTTAATGACATTTATTCTATTCGCGAGCTGCTGTGCAATTCAATCCTGAAGATTTTGGATTCAGAATAAAGTTCAGAACTAGGTTGTATGAAAAGAAAAAACGCTTTGTCGGTCTTATCAATATTTGAAAGTGATGGCATAGAAGTGAATAAGATGGATTTGTGCCGCTGAGGCTTCACATTCCACTTGGAACTCAATGAACAAATGTATCATTATTACTCTAGGCTTTAACATTTTATCTCCAATTTATCTGGTTCAATGTAATTATATCCAGCTGGCCTCACTACTTCCAATATGCATTCATATGTTCTCCACACGATCTCCTCCATGTGACCATCGGATGCCCAACTTCTTGTTTCCTATTCAGGTCTAGAAAATGATGTCACTAAATGACTTTTTCCAGAGTTTTTCTTATCCACTTCCATTTTCTTCACAGCATTTTAAGTAATAATCTTCCCAAAGCAAAATTTAACCATGGTTTGTGAGCTACCAGAGAAATAAACTACACAACAATCACTAGGCAACGGCGAATAATTTTGACTACCATGATTCAAATATTAAGCCAAAAATTTAGATACATTACGTGTATGACTTATTAATGACAATGAGACGAAAACATTCACAGCCTAAACAACAGCATCTCCATCTGAGAAGGAGGTATCCGGGAACAAAATCCTATTTTTAGACGTTTTAGTCAAACTTAGAACTACAAGAAAGTCACAGATTCGAGTACATAAAAAGTTAAACCACAAAGATAGAGTATTTTAGGTTAAACAGTAGCAGCCCGACAACATTATTTGGAAGAGCCTGGATTCACTGTAGAAATGCCTTATTATTGTCTTCAAGAAAGACGGATATCTACGACATTTCATCAGAAAGTATCTCTCCGCATTTGAGCTCACGAACTCGAAAGGGACTCAATGAAACCACAAAGAAAACTGTCTAGCTGTGTATTAAGAGCACCTCTGAAATCACTGCAGCTATCAGAATTCGCTGACAAATGCAACGTGAACTGCAGTGAAGTTTGCAGTAAATGTGTGGAACATTAATTCGATCTATGTGGACGTCTTCGCATCTATGAATAAAATCTGACTATCTAGAGACATGATACCCACACCCTCATATCAATGCATGAGCACAGCCAAGGATACCTATTCAATTGGGGGAATGTGCAAATTCTAGAGGAAACAAGCACCCCAAATGTCAAGGAATTTCAAGGGGCCTTGCGCACAGACGAATTTGCAATCGACGGACACATCGACAATGATAAGACCAACAAACCGATAATAAGGAAATCTCATAGAGTAAAAGTCAACAAGATATTCAGTACTCATATAAGGGGACAAAAGGGGAAATACCCAGAACCAACACATTATGTTCAGGGTTACCAGGAGAGATGTATAACAAACTCCTTCAGAATTTTAAGTGATCACTTAAAAATGGAGTTTGTGCTTATGTTGTTCAAAAAACGGTGAGAGTTCCGCAACTAAATATTTGTCTGAGGGAACTCACCTATATCCGTACTATTTGAAATGCTGGTTGTAAAAAATTTAGAAGACGTTCCTGCAGTATGTGCTTTCCAGAAAAGCGTTACACAGGGGATAAAATAGTACTCTACTTCATTGGAACATACTGATAATGCATCACTCAGAGTGATTTTGAAAAGCAGTAAAGGTGATATGTACTGAAAGCTGGAGAAAAGGGAACATATACCTGGGCCAAATGGAACACTGGAGTCCAAGGGAGTATACCACTTGATGGGAAACACCCAACATCAAGAGTCACTGTGAACCCAAACAAGGATGCGACAAAAGTCCTGCTAATACAATTGTCTGTTGTTAACACATAGTCGAACATCGGAGGGAATGAGGCAGGTTATGGGCTATTTGAGGGACATTTCGTTATACACAACACTAGGCAAAAACAACAAGCAGTAATAAACAGCATCTCGGGACAGATGACTAACAACACAGGTGAGAAATACCTGCATGATGTACACTAAGAATCTTGGCTGTCCATACAGCTGTAGCATACGGCGACTCGAGATAAAGCTCACCTACATGACGTCAAGAGAGAAACGTGATATCTCAAGCTTTATGCCATTAAGCACTCAAGGCTGTTCTTAATGACATCCGAATACTCCCTCAAAAATGAAGCAGAATCGGTTCTAGCGGGACTGGACGACATGAAATATTAGCAATAGGTAAGCTATTGGAAGGGCTATCAGCGATAACTGTAACTCTCTAAAATAGAGCTCACTGCATCAACAGAAACACTGGGTTTTCTCAACAACAAAATAAGGCCTAGTACAAATGCAGCTTCATGGTGAAAGTGTCAGATCATAAGGCATTTCAATACACGAAAAAACCACATCGTACTCAAGTTACGGGGGATGGAAGGACGTTTCAGGTAAACCCAGCCAGAAAATTGCAGCCGGCTACACGAACATTTTCTTCGTGAATGTAAAATGTACGGTCACGAAAAATTTTGACTTGTGTTACGGGATGCAATGAAATAAATTTGTGTCTGAGAAAAATAATGTACCGAAAGCGCGGTAAATTGGGTGGGTGGTGTCAATCTTTTTATATGAAATAAGTCTGCAGATATTTTGGGAATCTCACAGTCCATGCTAGTGATTTCCTCGAGGACTAACGGGTATTCAGTTACCTGTGTGTTATTGGGTACGCTCAGTTCGAGGCTCATGGGATTACCTTCTAAGTATGCCGGTTTCACACGATCTATGCTAACACAGTCTTTGCGACCCTTTTTGTCCGTATGCTTAATCACGTTATGTGGTCCATCGTATGGAGGTTCCAGAGGACATAACGCTGAGTTACGACGAACAAATACATGTGAAGAAGTTTTCAGATGTGAGCAGACAAAGACTCTATGGCCTGTGGTCGGAAGGAGCAGGCCTAGCTGAACGCATTGCGTTTGTTAGCCTGCTGACTTACGAGGTGTGACCTACAGCTAATGAGCAGCTAAAGGGAGAAACAAACTCGTCTGGCAGTCGTAGTGTTGCGACATACACTAACTCGGAGGCAGTACAGCCAGCATCAGTTTTCAAGGTATTTCGTAGACCTAGGAGAACTAACGGCAGTGATTGAGTCCAATGCAGATTGTTGGCGGCTGGCGACCCAGCCTTCAACTGTTGGTGGATACGTTCAGCTATACCATTCTCTTGAGGATGGTAGGCTGTTGTTCTGGAACACATACAACTTAGAATTTTGGTCAAGGCTAAGAAAAAGCCACTTCCAACTCATGTTGAAGCCCGGTATCTTTTTCTGAAGACGAGCCCGTTTTACAAAGTCTATGCCATTTATTTGGATAAGGGAAAAAATGCACGACGAGGCATCTGCCATAATGTTGTTCACTCCAGATACATGGAGAATATCCGATGAAAACTGCGAAACGTAGTCCAGTTGTTGTGATTCTCTTGGTAGATACTTATCTGATGCTGAGTTAAGAGATTACCTGAGGGGTTTGTGGTCAATGAAAATTATAAATTCACGACCCTCCACTGAACGTCGGAAGCGGCGTATAGCACAGTACATTGTGAGAAGTTGTCTGTCGATCGTACTGTACTTGGTTTCTGCTAGTTGTAGACGCCTCGAGAAAAAGGCGAGTGGTTGCCACTCTCTGGTGACTAGTTGTTGCAAAGCTGACCCGATTGCATTGTCTGATGAATCAGCTGAGATGCTTAACGGGGCTCTTGAGTCCTGATGTTTATGAGGGGTGGCATCCGCAGTAGCATTTTAACCTGAGTGAAAGTATTTTCAGTAGACGCGTCAAGTTTGATGGACTCGTTTTTCCCTCGAAGAAGCTCTGTTAGTGGCTGAATCAAGGAGGCACAGTTGGGAATGAAGCGTTGGTAATATCTCACCAAACCGTTAAAAGTGCGAAGATCTTTCATTGTTTGTGGCTCCAGAAAGTTCTCTATCGCCTCAATTTTACTAGTCAGTGGGTGAATACCCTTGCAGTCAATAGTGTGGCCAAGAAAGTCCAATTAATCTACCACTATTTGTTTCTTCGGAATATTAATGGTAATACCATATAGGCGTAACCTTTCAAATACCAAGTCCAAGTGTCTAAGGTGAGTTTCCTTGTCTGGATTCACAATGAGGCAGTCGTCTAAGTATGCGTATACAAAGTCGAGACTGCAAAATACTTTGTCAGTGAACCGTTGGGATGTTCGTGCTGCATTCCGAAGACCGAATGGCATGCGCAGAATTTCAAAAAGTCCGAAAGGCGTAATGACATGTCATCTGATGCCATCGGGATTTGGTTGTATGCTTTAACCAAGCCTGTTTTCGAAAAATACTTGTACCATATAATGTTGCCATCAAGTCGAGTATGTGATGTAATAGGTAGCAATCAAGGGTTGTTTGACGTTCACTTGTCAGTAACCACCAGTGGGTTGCCGATTGTTGCTATCTTTTTTCGGTACCATATGAAGTGGGAATGCCCATGGGCTATTCGATGGCTGAATGATGCCGAAGGTGATCATATGGCCGAATTCAATTTTAACCAGTCGTAAATTGTCAGGAGCAAGTCATCGTGCCTTGGATGTCACGGGTTGTCCTGAGGTCGTGATGTGATGCATAACATTGCTGGTAATGCGCAGTAGATCGTGAGACGGGCAGCTGAGTTCAGGGTAGTTATCAGCAATCGGCTGGAAAGTTGGATGAAAGATCTCCTGTTTCTTAACCAATGACAAGCTGTGATGTTTAAGTAGGTCCGTTCCAATAATAGGCGTAGTGACGTCGGCGAGAGGGAAAATCCAGTGAGTAGGTTTGCTTAAGCTTACGTTCAGATAGACGTATTTTCTACCAAAGGCTGCAATCAATTTTTCATTCTCAGCCTGTAATTTGAAAGTAGGTTCCTTCCGTCAATATGCTGCTGTAGCAGGCAGGAGGCTGATTTTGTTACCTATGTCGACTAAGTACCGTGTCTGGTTGACTACATCATGGATGTATGGTAGGCGACTTGTGTCACCGGCGACGGTTATCGCTGGCGGAATAGTTTCCCGTAGTCTACAATGACACCCTGGATTATTACAAGCACGGCCTGTACTGGCTGTGGCGATTTCGATAAGAACAATTCTTTTAAAAGTCTCTCATCGGACTAACTTTGGCCAATAACTTCCCGAATTCTCGTTAACATGTTCACAGCCGGTTAATCACCTAACCCGACGCTGCCAATTAGTGAGGTCGTTCCTCTCTAGGAGGGTTGCTTACCTCAGGGCTCGATATATGCACAGTTGCGCATTTACTTAATACCCGTGATAGAGAATATATAACTGCAAGAAACTGTGGTTCCACGTTCACTTAAATCAGATTTGGCTATCTGAAACCGTGCTTTCACAAAATCTGGCGAAAATGGCACCAGCTGAATAGTGTTGCTGATTGGTCGGATACGGATGAACTTCGGCGTGTGGTCACTCATGAAGAAATATATAATTTAAAATTAGTAAATATAATATTAAAAAATACGAAATTTAACGAACTTACCGTATTTGTTTGCATGATTACCAGAGATGAAGTTCGCTATAGGAATAATCAGCTAAGAGACTAAGGGTGTAGACATTCATGGATAGTACGAAGTATTGATGTGGTGCTTTATTTGACCAAACTAGCGTACACGTATATCCTAGTACTTCTTCGCGTTTATTATTGTGTCCTAACCTTGCGATTACTCGACATCCACAACGTAAATCAAAAGACACTTGAGAAGGAGTATGAACGTGTATTATCGCAGTAATCAAAATTCAAAAGTTGAGCGAGTACAATGTATCAATTGCTAAACAAATCAAAGTTTAATTATATAGTGAAATTACATTACGATGATGAGTAATAAAATGGGTCACTTCAGTATAGCAATGGAAGTTCTAATATCAACAACTTCTTTAGTATTCTTTGTGCATAGATCAAAAGCAAACCAAAGACCAAAATTGATCCTCCAAATTACGAAGTATATTCCGGGAACCAAATCCTAGTGCGAGACTGACTGATTAACAAGCTAGGGATCATGCACAAACGAACGAACTTAAATTGGAGCCGTGCCAAATGGCGCGGATGCTTAAGCCTTCAGCTAAACTAATCGACTTAGACAGTGAGGGTCAGCATCCAGTGTTCAGTGATGAGTCCTGTGGCTAATAATGCTGGGTATTTACATAGCTCTATAGCCTGAATACCCGAAATGATCAGACACTTTTCATCTTTTTCATAAACCTATTAACCTATTGTATACTTGGTAAAGCTAATATATCAAATTTTAGTTATTCAACACCTTAGCAGACTACATACAAATTCACGCTCAGATTTTTACCCTTGTTTTCATTTATGTGCATCAATCTTTCTAAATATCAGTTACGGAATGTTGGTAATTAGATGATAAGCAATTGATCTAAATTTTCTGACAAGCTTTGCTGACCCGGTTAAGTGAAATAACATGAACTGATGCAATACCAATACTGGAAAAGCAAAAAAGGCACCATCATTAAAGTAAAGGAACGAGCAACACTTAATTTGTATTTACAGAATGTGAAATATGGTGTCAGTACCTTTATTTAATGATGAGCAATAAGTAATCCAGAAAATATCATGAGTTAGGAAATAATACTGTATCATTGTGAGCTATATAGAATAAACTTATCTTATTATGTATTTCAGGAGTACCAAGTTGAGCATGATAATAAGTGAAAAGTACCACGTGAAGATATTTACGTGAAAACAAATATGGCTAGAGATCAAGCAGGACTAAAATTTGCGTTCACTGCCAGTCAATTTGTAGAGAATGAATTTTTGTAAAGTACACTTTAGGGATATAATTGTTTATGACACTACACCACGGTAAACTACACCAAGCAGAGTTATCTAAAACAAACGCTGAAATTATATTTATTTGGGAATTATGTCAGTAGTAGCTAGGATTCAAAGTGTCTTTTGTAAATTCACATCCGTTCGACTGGTTTTGTCAATATACTTATTATTATGGTTACTGGATAATATACAGTTTACAGTTTACAATTTATTTAGGATAGTAGGCTATATGCCTGTGTTAATCCTTTCGATTTGTTACACACAGGAGGTCCAATCTCGCCTTGAATGAATCAACGGATGGCGCTGATACGACGTGTTTCGGTAGGGAGTTCCAATGGTTCACAATCCGATGCGAAAAACGGATCTCCAAACGCAGACGATTTGACCGTGGTTTTTGAACCTTGAGGTGATGTCCTCGCAATTGGTTGGTGCTAGAAGGAAGAAATAAATTAGATAAATTTGCTCCAAAATCATTTCTTAGGATACGGTATGCTAGTATTAGGTCACCCCTAAGTCGTCTGTATGACAGTGGAAATAAACCCAGTCGACTTAACCTCTCTTCATATGAGAGGGTTGAGAAACCTTTTATTAGCTTAGTTCCTACTCTTTGCACCCTTTCTAATAAGTCTATTTCATATTTGAAAAAAAATATGATGAGCATATTTGTCAATCCTGATAGTCTAACTAGTTTGACTTCTTAATTTCTCTTTAGCCATTCTGGTTGTTCAGGGTAATTTGAACATAAAATACATTAGGAAGATTCAAAAAGGCCAAAAGAGAAATAAAAAGAATTGCGAAACTAGTAATAATAACATAAATAAGAGAGAATATAAGTCATCTACAGTTATACCATATAAAGAGGGGACATCTGAGACCCTACGTAGGATTCTCAACAAAGCAGGAATTATAGTGGCATTTAAACCTACAAAATTACTCAGGGACAAGCTCTGTAGGCCGAAAGACCCGGTGGACCCAATTATACAAAGTAATATAATTTACAAAATACCTTGCAATGACCGTGAGTTAAGTCAACTACATAGGTCAAACTAGTAGATCGGGGGTAGTGAGATTGTCGGAACATAAGAATTTAGCTAAGGTAAGAATGGTTGACCCCGTGAAGATAAGTAATTTAGAAAAGAGCTCAGCAATTGCAATGCATGCATTAACACACAACCACACAATAGGGTGGGAGAGGGTTAAAATTCTAAAAAGTAATCTAGGTAGGTGAAGAGAGAGGTTGTTTACTGAATCTTTGTTTATCGAATCTACACCCAACACATGCAATAGGAATGATTCATCACTCATACCCGAAATATGGAAAATATTACTACCAATCAAATCAAGTGAAAAACAACGGAACTATATAAATGAATTTAGGAAGTCGTGTGATTAACTTGATATGATTATGAGCAATAAATTGTGCTCGAAACGTCATCAGTAAACATTACTGTAAAACACTGTGAGACTTTATCAAAACAAAATTAACCCATAATGGAATTACACTCTACCACAGTGCACAAGTTTTATTCTTATATCAATAATTTGAACATATTCAGTCCAAAACCTATGCAAATACAAAGCATATTAATGAGATAAGTGTCTAGGTGCAAAGTGTTTAACTGATTTTAAATTCGCTTTGATTTTCATGAGTTCCTCCTACTATACAGCTGAAACCCGAAGAAGAATTTCTTTTCACTATGCACTATTTAATTATACATAACCAAACAATGAATGATTTGTGAGCAATACAATACTTAAAGGACAGCATTAGTTTTCTTATCGATGTTACCGATTCTTATGTAATATGACAAGAAGCAGATCAAATTTTATAACGAACATTAAAGGGTTCTACACAAGTGTAACAAGTCACCTGACAATAATTATTTGTAATTGTAGTCTGCAGTGGCTGAATACCACTAAACCGAACAACAACGACAACAAAAAGGGGAGGATAAAAATTACAAATTTGTATTCGACAGAATTATTCTGTATAGTGTATATGCAGTAAAATCAAATGAAACAGCAATGGACATTTGAACAACACAGTAATTGAAATAATCAATGACCGCACAACTGTTATACCTTTGGGGGACCAATCAATGAACTCCATACGTGCACGAAATATCAGAATAAAAATCCAAGTTGATGAAAAATATTGAGACAGTATATTATAGATATACAGATAAATGAGTGATTGAAGGTTGTGGTTACTTGGAAATATAGTTATAGTTCACTTCTACAAATTTAAAATATAATCCACAGATATGGTTCACTGATGGACTGTGTCCATTGGCAGAAGTTGTCCATCAGTTGTGTCAAAGTTTTTGGATGAGAACAAGATGTTTCTGTAAGCTCCAAAGAATAAGACACGAGGATTAGCAGAGCAAGTAGACAGTAGAAACCAGTGAGGAGACGAAGGGAGGAACAGCATGACTACATTTTCATTTGAACGCAAAAGTTATACTTTTAAACAAAGGTGTCAAATGAAAAAAGTTATGTACAATGTGTCAGTTTTAACATTTAGGAAAAACTGTACAAACGTATTGTTCAGGACTCCACAACCAGCTGGGGATTAATTTTGATAACGAAGAAGGAAAGCAGTTCAGATAGCCAATAAAGCAAACATTTCAGCATCCATTGTTTATCTGTTCAGTCTTTACGAAAAATGAAGAAAAGGTGTTGACAGCGATTATTCAGCTTAGAACTTAGAACTCAATTCTTTGGGTGAAATCCGAGTTCATGTAATATGCAGGAGTGCGTAAAGAATCCTTGTGGATGGAAACGAGTTCAAAGATTGATAAAAATTTCAGTGTTCAATGTTTTCATGTATCGTTGTACACAACTGTTTGGAACTAGATATTAACAGTTAAATAGGAAGTAGATTTTAAAAATTCTATGCAGTAAGAACGATTTTAAGCTCCTTAGATTGAAGCTTTAGTTGAATGAACTCAGAAAATACACTGTGGTAAGCTCTGTGTCATAATTCTCATTCGTTGTAAGAACTAACTATTTAAATAGAGTAGTGAGAAACTAAAGCTACTTGTAGTCAAGTCTCTACTGAAGAAGATCAATGATTTTGATTTTCTCCCCAAGAGACTGAAAGATATATATATTGAAACAGTACATAGAGAAGAAATAGAAGATACACAGATATGTCCTATGTTTGAATATGATTAGAAGTGAATACTGCGTCGATCTTAAGACTGTTGGTATAGTTTATAGTGTACATCCAACTCTATCATTGCATTTATTTAAGAGCAAGTATTTAAATTATTGAAGAACTTAGTGGTAAAAGTATTACAATCACTATTTGACGTTGGTTAGTTAGCAAAGGAATAGGTGTTACTGCAGAAAAGTCTCAGGTATGTTTATTGAATAAGAGGCTATTGTACCACTAGTATTATTCTCGTCAAGTTAATAAATACATTTTCTGACTGAAGGGTGAATAAACTATTTTATGCGTTTTCTTTGTTGCATAAAGTTGAGAAGTTTTTTCCAGTATTACCGTCCGGAAATTCTACTTTGTGTATGCACATGTTGTGGATTATAATTTTCTTCTTTTTCTTCTTCTTACTATTATTTTTATAGTTTTCGGAAGTTATTGTCTCCCATGAAATGTATTCACTTTGTTATCATATTTTTTTTCAAACCGACTTTACAGTGAAAACAAAACTCTTACTTTATGTTTGTATGCCACAATGTATGCACAGTAATACATGGAAATAAGTAGAGACAATTTAGGTATTAGAACAGTGACATGCAAACAGGATTATTTTACTGTCGAAGAAATTAAACAAATTGAATGTCTAAATTCAGACTGTCTGAAAGAAATTATATCGTATCAATTGATGAAAAATATTTTGTTTCTTTTCTTAAGAAAAACCATCTCTAGAAACTCTTGATTTAGTCGCGAAATGTATCATTGAAATAATGGGATTGGGAAAACTCTTGAGCATGCTTTTCGTTACGCAACAATATTTATTCGTTCAATATTCTATTCATAAAATTTGGTTTACTTTGTTATTATAATGTTTAGTGACCGTTGATACTTGTTCTGACTCAAGAAATTTAGTCAAAATTTTTTTGTTGTACTTTTAATTTTAATTCTATGAATAGATGGAAACCTGTTTAATTCAGACTTTTTATTTGTCACTAATATGAAGAAGTGATTGATGTCAGCTTGTGACGAAATCTAGCTTCTTGTTTCAAGCTGACATTCTCAACAGGTGAAAGGAAGAAAAGATGTGAGTGAGCTATTAAAAGTCAATGCTTATCAATGGGATGTTAGAATATCAACCAACGTTCCATTTTTTAATCGTGTGCGATAAGCACTGAGCAATTAATCCCAATGATGTAGTCAGTAAATTCAAAAAATGAACTACATGTTTCTGAAAAGTGCCCTTAGAACACTTTGTACTCGAAACCTAATGAGTAAATAAATGGTACTTTATCACTAAGTGCTATGTTTTTTAATTATGTTCTACCACAATACCTAAAAAATTCCATTCTTATACTTCTGCTTCTTCTGTTACTTCCTTGGGTTTCCAGTGAGACAAAGGGTTAGGAGGCACACCAACATTTCACTCTGTTCTCTGCAGTCTTCTACATAGTTGGCTCCAAGGTTCTACATACACCATCTCTTCCAAGTACCCATCAGCTGCCGGACTCCTGCCTTCCTATTCGGGTTCCACTCGACGGTTTGTGTGGTGTGTTATTTCACTTGAACTTCTCTTCAGTGTGTGTCCAATCTATCTCCATATTCTTCTGTATATTTGTTGGACACTAGGTTCTTGGTTAATTCGTTGTTTGCCAGAGTTTCTTGTTGAACATCCTTTCATTAGCGAGCGAAGACAGCTGTCGAAATACTTTTGGCGAGGTACGAAGCCTCTGAAACACATCTAAACACTAATTTGACACTAGTGTTGAAAATTAGGATCTTGCAGGTATCGCTGAGTGCTGTAGATGTCCACATCGATTTGAAAGTAATGAATGCCTGCCGTTTCTTCCCCAACCTTGTCTGGCTTTGTGATTCTCTTCCATACCTGCTGCAGTTGAAAGGATACCAGCCGGGTAGGTGAGAGAGTTGACTACCTTTAGATTTCCTCCAGGAATAAGGATTAGCGTTTGTTGTTGTTGGTTTGGCATATTCATCACCTCAGTCTCCTCTATGTTCACCTGAAGTCTACTTCAATATAACAACGTGATGATTATTACAATTATGCTCTACAAAGATTTATGACGGTAGCACCACATGGTAGACGTTTCCATCTTGACAAGTGTACATTCATTTTTTAACAAAAAATTTTCAATACAATGTCCATGTGATTACTTCAGATTGATACAGTCTTTTATTGTTACACTAGTGCACCATGTCAACAGCTACGGCTTTCATATAGTTGACTTACTTCTCTAGATAAATAAACTCAATCACCCAACCCCTATTTTTAACTTCAGTTATGTGGATCTTTCGACAGGCAAAGCCATATATGTATGTGCCATTTACTGCTGGACTAAATAGCATCCACCACTTGATCTTCCATTCATTATTTGTTAAACACTGAATATAATTGTTGTCTTGATGATGATTGGTAAGGTGTGAATATCATTAGTTAGATTGAAAAGGATATTGTTGAGCAGATGTTATCTTCGTTGAATATTTTCTGACACCTACAAAAAGTGCTTTTAAAATATGTACAACCTATATTTGTAACCATTTATGACAGTTATGCATATGTCTAGTGACGATGTCTGTCTGTAGTATAACTGATTATAATCTTTTCATATGACAACATATTGCCTTATTTGCTTTATGTTCTCAGTGGTTTGTCGAAAAACCGACTATGTGTTTTTGTAGAATATTTTTGATACCCTAGAATTTATTAAGTAACATTAATTTTAATATCTATAATTTCGTTGTTGCCATACGTTTTTCACTTGTTTTATTGAATGTGACTCCGGTTCGTGAAACTTGCTGAATACCAAATCGTTATTGGAAAATTCAGTGCATATGTTTATAATTTTAAGGAGTATCTAGGAATTGATATATATATGAATTAAAAATGTACAAAGGGACTAGTCTAGAATAATAATAATAATATGCTTTATTCCAAAACAGTACTTGTGATACAGAATGGAATTCTCAGCATTTTTACTACAGTATTGCATCCACTTAGTACATTACCAATAAATAGAATTCTACATAGATTGAGGAAACCACAGTTCATTATTACAACAATACATTGGCATGTCAGCAGCAAAGGTAAAGCTGAAACAGTGTTTGAAGGTGTTAGAAAAGTGGGAGCTGTCTTATTAACTGGCGTAAGCGAAAGAAAGAGACAAAGCAGCACATGACGGAAAGAGAAGAGAGAGAAAAGGAACAGAAAGAAAGGAAATGTTGAACCTATTGATCAAGTGGGTTGGAAAGATGAGATCCAGTTGTACTAATGACTATTTAATGAATTATAGGTGTCACGCCTGATGCTTTCTTTATCACACAGAACACGAGCTAAGTAGGGTATGGTTGAGTTTTTGTACTTGCTGGTGCGAGCATATAGTTTTCTATATTGGCTTCTGGTTTTACCTGATGAGATGCAAGGGGAGAGTTGTGAGAGTAGAGAGTGGTGTGAGTTAGATAAGATGGATTTGGCCCATTTTTCACATGAATCCATGTGCCTGTCAACCAAAATAGGGCATGGAGATTTATATATATACATATATCTATGAAGTATACAATCTTTCAGTTTTCATGTGCAGCGTTACATGCATTCATTATTCTTATGAGTAGTCGTCTCTAAGCATTAATCACTATGGCGATATGAGTTATTGTTATCACAATTATTATTATTCTAGAATATCAGATATTTCACAAAACCTTGGCAGAGGTCAGTATATATATATATATATATATATATATGCATATATCATGTTGCAACAACAGCAAATATTACTCTACTGAAATATAGTTTAATTTTGTTTTGCACCAAATTACTGCTTAAAATCCTGGTATACTTGCGTTTAATAACGAGTATCAGTTAACTTATAGTCAAGATAGGTGGGACTGCCACACCCTAAAGAGTCATTGAGCAGTGTTGGATAATAGATAACTATAGGTATTCTTATTATTATCATTACTATGAAATCCTTGCATTACAAGTTGAAAATAGAGTTTCAGCATACTTTTCTCTGGCACTACTTTCAACTGGCCCCAGAAATGCCCTTAAGGTTTTATTTCCTCTTCACACGATTTCCACATCACCCGCTGGCCCACGCCAAACTCATCGTTTCCTGTTCGGGTCGCACTCAATAGCTTGTCAGGTATGTTATTTCACCTGAAGGCCTCTTCATTGTACATCCAGTCCATTTACATTGCCACCTTCCCATCAATGAATCAATGGGTTGTTGGACAGTTTTGCATCTGTCACAGCCCTCTGTACCTGGCTGGTTATGTGATATCCATTATCGAGCTAAGCCAACTGTTGATGAAAGCCTACAGCAGGATGTTGGAAACGCTATTGGTTACGCGCCCAAGCACTCACACTCGACATTTGTCCTAAAAATTCGGATCTCGTTCATTTTACTGGTTGCTATAACTCTCCACACCGAATTAAGACTAATAAATGCCCATCTCACTTTCCTGACTCTGACTGGCTTTGATATACTCACCTGTGCAATCTACAGTTGAGACGGTGTTATCCAGTCGAGTTTAGTGAAATAGGGAACTCTCTTTAGATTTCTCCCATCAGCAATGAGTGGTGTTTGTTGTTTTAATATATTTATCACCTTTGTCTTCTCTATGTTCATCCGAAGTTCGGTCCCCATCTGCCAACTTCTTAGTTTTCATCTATAAATCTCCAAGTTTTTGAGATATGAGACATAAATCATGCAGGGAATTCAAACCTTTTAGGTTGTTTTCATCAGTTCAATATATGTCCATCTTCTCACTCCACACTGTATACTACAAGATCTAGCACAGAAAATATAAACTACAGATGTAATGAAATATGCTAATGATACACCTCCTACGGTATCAAGAATGACTATCATCACTCTGATATTAGCATATGTTTGTGTATATTTAATTGAATTTTAGATTTTCCCGTTGATTGATTGGGCCGAAGTGCTCGGTCTCAGGTTGACATGTTGGCTTCTTGAGCAGATGATTCGACGATGCCCATAGTTTCAAACGCCAAAGTGCTATACACTAGACCACTTGGACCATGACAGCCACCTCTTGTGGGTTCCAGACTCGGTGGGAACATCATCACTCACTGAGAAATGCAGGTACATCTACCTGACGAGTCCCAAATAGGACGAAATGCGCATCCTGGATTCCACTGCTAGCCACCATCCACCACTTAAATACTAATGTGTATATATAGTTAAGGAAAACATCACTAAAGCTATGAGTGACTCTTAATGTTTTTACACTTTGTGATTTTGCCGATACGTTATGTCAGCATAACTTTTTCTAATGACTAAGCCGTTAATCTTCAGTTCTACTTTGTTGCGATGGTATATAACGTACATTGCATGTTGAAACTGATTTCCTAGCCAAACGAAAGGGATAAAATTCCTAAACAGTCAGTTTGATTATTCAACAGCAAACAGATAAATGGTATATACAGTTGAATTCTATTGAGAAGACTAAGTTTTCCACATAATATAGATAGTGCAGGACTGCTCTTAAGACGTATTTTTATGTTAACTGACTGAACGAAATTATTAGATTACTTCAACAGGACGAGAATCACGTAGGCGTTTAGGTAAATCCATAGTATTTAGCTCAGAGAATTAAACTAAATGAAACTGAAAGCTTACAATGACGCTGCAAGCTGTGTTGCAAAAAAAGTTGAAGGTGTTTAAAAAATAACAGTTAAAACTTTCAGGATGAAATCTCATTTACGTTTATGGAAGCATTTACTTGCAGTGCTAAACATTTTGGGTTACTTATTTCTAAAGGTTACAAACACAAACGGATGTGAACCGAAAGTGAGATGAACCAGGAATAATTTCTAACATGGGCTCCTCCGATAAAAGACGTCAGCAGCATTTGAGACAATAAAACAGAAGATAATAGAGAGTAAGAAGATGACTAGGGAAACTTGCACTAGTTATGTAAACCAGTACACTATATAAATAAAAAAGACTTCAGTGCGACTGTTATATTAGTACATAAAATGCATGATCTAACAAGATGAATACTGTTTTGTTCCATTGGGCAGTCGGTGAATTTACTATGAAAGAAGGGCATCGGTAACTAAATGCAGCATTTGGCAACATAAACAAATAAGAAGTTGAATTATGAACGCTTAGAATGAAACTGTTCAGTAAATAAAAGACCCTAGGAATAAGACAGACTGAATATGTAGTTGTGGGAACTTAGTTGATTCCAAGACGGATTTCCTGATGAAGCAGTATCAAATAGGGAATAAACTAAAATTGAGGGATAATGAACAGCTATTTCTTGCTGTTTAGGTGCTCCCTATGCATGACTGTTGGTAATCCTGAGGTAGATCGATCCGAGTATATATACCTTGTCTAAAAATGCTGTTTCTGTATGCAGTTCGGTGGGAAGATGGCAATATTTATAAAGTTTAGCCTGTCTGCGGTCAAATATAGTATTCTCTTACCTAATTTCTAACTTCGTTTTACTTACTATTTCCCTTCACTCCCACCCTCTTCCCTCGATCATCCCATGGCATTATGTATAAATATACTTTGAATGTTAAATTAACTTTTTGTATTCATATCTCTCGTTCCACTACTATGCCTTTTGAATTGAAATAAATTTTATATTATGTTATACATATTCAGGGCGTAGGATGGCAGTCAAATATCTGACTCAACTTAGTAGGCTTTGAGAAGACTCTCGGCAGTGAAGGAATTTGGAAACTGCTTCAACGCTACGGAGTATTTCAAATCCTTATCGGCTTAATTCATTAGCAGCAATATATGATAACACCATATATCAAGTAATTCACAACGGAAAACTCAAAGAAGTCTCTGAATTGAAGACAGTAGTAAGATAAGGCCACCTACATCGCCAATAATATTCCTAACTGCAGTGGGTTGGATCATATAACAGGTCTTGATGAACAAGAAGACAGGAATACACTGGGGCCTGCAAGAAGAGTCTAGAAGACCTGGACTTCGTGGACGACTTATGTTAATACACTGCTGACAGACAACTGGCGTTTTTTACCTGATAGCTATCATTATTCTCGTTTGTAACTAGTGAAATCGCTGATTAAGTTATCTGTTGTCCTGCGTTGCATATATATATATATATAGTGCTAATAAGGCCATATTTCTATCAGTGACGTTCTTAATGTAAACTCTGATGAATAGTTCGCCGGGTGTAGAGTTTGCGAACAAAAGGATCTGTGCCTCAGACTTGCAAAATCCTACTGCTTTACAGTCTAACAGATCTATTTTGCATGCAAATTTTTCAATAGCGTCTAGTCATTTTGAATCATAAATAGTAGACCCAGACACCGATACATAAAATCTAGATAAACCGTTTCATCTGATAAAAAGGTGAGAGAACTCTCTGTATAAGGAATATACACTTATTTTATGAGCTTGTTTTTTCTTTTTCTGATATTCATTTAGATGAAATTTTACTGATAATACAGGAGTTAGATCATACCGATAAGCATTTTATTTGAAATTATACTTTCTTTTTCTTAATGCGTAGAAGCTTTTGTGTTCTAAACGCTCAAGGTGTTGTGCACCACCTGTTAACATTTCAGTGGCAGAAAACACAACGGTAAACATGTTTTAGTAAAAAGCCTAATGAGCAATTTATGATAACTACAAGTATTTGTCACAGAATGATGAATGCTTTCTACATCTTAACCTTTGTTAGTGTTTAAAACAGTATATTGACTGATACACATTATTTATATCACATGTTCTTGACTGGTGACCGTGAACCAGTTCCACTCTCATAGATTTTATATATACTCAAATTTTCATTAAATCCATATTAAGCGGTCCTCATAGCCTTGATAAACCTTCAGCAACCTAACAACTGTCTTCGCTCTATACATTGAAGATCAGATGGCCGGAAAGAATCACCAACAAGAAACTATGGGAACAAACAAAACAAGAACCAGTCGCCCAACAAACATGCAGAAGAAAGTGGAGATGGATTGGACACTCGCTGAGGAGGCCACTGGGTGACATCGCGCGTCAGGCCAGTGCTCGAGTGGAACCCGAAAGGGAAGCGGCTAGTGGGACGTCCAGGGGTGATATGGAGGAGATCGTGTGAAGAGGAGTTGAAACAGAATGGACTAACATGGATGCAGGTGAAAAGTACAGCAGAAGACAGAAGCAAGTGGAGACGTGCAGTTGAAGCCTTATGTTCCACTAGGAACCCAAGGGAACAATAATAATAACCTAACAAGTGTATTTTAATGTGTGTCCTAAGAAGAACATTATTATTCGAACAAAATAATTATGAGCTTTCGAAGATTAAAGTGCTTCATGACCTTAAACTTTGTTTGCGTGTGAAGTGTATAATGAGTTAATGTTCACCTAGGTCAAATATATATATATATATATTGAAAATGGCGATAATATCTCTTCAGTTGTGTTGCTTTTTATTAAAATAACCTTTTATTCTGTATTTAGTAACCGGTGACGACCGAAAGTAAGGGTTCTTTTCAAGAGAAATCACACTTTGCGATATTATTCTTTATTAAAAATATTTAGCAAACTTTTCTGTACAAAAGGACAAAGTGAAATGCATTTCGATGACTACTGCACAGTCTAGTGCTTATTCATCACAAAATGGAGTTGAAATTTTGCTTTGTAATATGGAAGGAGAAAGTATTTGACAGCAGTTGGTCAATGGTTGAATTGATTGGAGGAATTCAAGTTGATTTAAATGAGAAATAGACAGGTAGATTGTAGTTCTATTAATTAGTTTTAATCCTTTAAGCACAGAATCTAACCTAATAAATGAGTTTGCTAATACACGGACAGATGACTGAACAAACTTGCTGTTTCTATGATTTATGTATTTCTTTAGAAAATAGGCAGAATCAACTGTGATTCTGTGGTTTAAAGATTGTTGAACGAATGTTTCACTGGAGATTAAACTGACTGATAGTTAAGATGACAAAAATGCTACCGTCTAATACTACATGACCTAATGATTCACAAAAGCTGGCAGAAATGCTGTATTATAGAAACTGTAATCGACTGAAAATCCTGACCTCAACAAAAACCATGAAGACGTATACATCTTTACATTAATGGTTATATGGTATTGAAAGAAGAAAGGATTTTAAACGTCCTACTGAGTGTGTAAATACTGGAACTATTCACGTCTTATGAAATCACAGTAGTAATTCAGGTATATATATAATGTATATATAATTTTGTATTCTTTCTCAGTACTGAAATATGTTAGTATTCAATAACTGCTTGTTGAATAAATAGAACAGGAGACTACATAAAGTAAATAATAGAAATAAAGAAATGGTCAATGATCTCAGCATTCACTTCATCTAGAATCTAGTTACAAACAGAGATAGAACTACATTTCTCGAAGTATACCTAACAGAATTCTTCTTAACGATGCAAACTTATCTTTTAATAACATTAGAAGAATGAAATTCATGAGATGGGTTACAAATAATTAATTAAAACATAACCTTAGTTTTCTATCACAAGTCAGAAGTCAGTTATCAGGACATCCCTCACCTGTGGTGGTTGATCCAAATCATTAAAGACATGTCTGCGATTTTGTGAAAACTTATATCATCTGAAACAGGCTAATGTCATTCTCGGAATAGGAGATTTTGACAGTCAGTGATCATTCACCAACAGACGCTAAAATTAATTTCAGAGATCAGTGAGTACGGATACATTTTGGTCAGCACAAAGAATGTGAAAACAGCTAGAAGGTTAAAGTGGAATATGTTTAGTGTTCAAATGTATCTGTTCAACATAATGACATTCAATTATGAAACAATAAGACAAAGTAAAAATTACTTCTGGTGCACACTGTCAGATGACTACATAACAGGTATTAGAGAAGGATTGAAGCTAACAATAATTGGGCTCATTAGGAAGACATTCACGTAAATTAATCCACTTAGGCTAACTACAGAAGAATCAGAAACTTACTATTCACTTGTGTTTTATGTGACTGACAGAAGATCATATGTACTCAACCATTTGCAAGTTATCAATGTTTCCTCACCATACTGATTTCAAAAGCAGATGCTTTACATTCATCACCGTAGCAAATATTTCAATTTTGAAGAATAACACAACAGTCAGTCTGTGCTTTGTATACTCCTATTGCATATAAGAATATAAGCACAGTAAACAGAAGACATAAAAGGGCGAGGATATAAGTTTGTTATACTACACGTGAGAATACCTCACGACAGCTTTTATACTCACCCAGCATTAAATATGTGAATGAATTCTAACAGAATGTAGTTGCTGAATGCGTATCCAATTTTTAATTATACACATTCATACACCAACTAAATTATACAATTCCAATAATTTGCTCTGTTCAAATTTGCACTTCTTTGAGTTTTTATTCATTCATGTAAAAAAATTTACTCTTTCAACTTAAAACAATGACTTCAACTTTTGCGGTCTTTCAGAAAAATAAAATTTTTGAATGAATGAAGCTACTGATGTGAAGCGAGTTCATGTTAACAATGACACATTTTATTAATAAGAAAAAAATAAATTATTTGAATAAATACAGAGGACATTTTCAGTTGACAAAACCTCCAAAAAAGGATCATATTTCACTTTCTAAGGAGAGATAGTAGAAATAACTAGTTAAAATTAACAAGAAACAGGTCACCTTAATTTTCCGTATATCA
Source organism: Trichobilharzia szidati (assembly GCA_944472155.2). Lineage (NCBI taxonomy): Eukaryota > Metazoa > Platyhelminthes > Trematoda > Strigeidida > Schistosomatidae > Trichobilharzia > Trichobilharzia szidati. The sequence goes on along the minus strand of OX235274.1, from coordinate 65,640,786 downwards.
GCAACAGTATGATTCCAATAATAGCCTGCATCGATGTTAGTTTATGTGTGCATTGAAAAATAATACCAGAAGAGAGATAATAATAATGATAATAATCACCGGAACTACTGGCTAAGTAATTACTTACCAGGATATCTAAAGAAACGAAAAAATTTTCTTTCTGACTATCAAAACACCTGAAAGTATAGTAGCGAGAACCTTAAGGACAATTATTACTACATTTGGTCTTGTATATTCCCATGTGATCTTTTAAGAAGGTCACGTTAAGGTCATTTAGTGGGAGTATGACATTTTCACTAACAGGCTGCAAGCAGTAATTACTGTATCATGTATACCACTGATCATAATCAATAAACTCTAATTAGTGAGTAATCTGCGCTTCACATTGTTAATTTTAAATGTAAATATTTCATGTGGAAAAATAAAATATCCAAGGTATGCTATATGTAAAAATTTCAATTACATTGGTGTTATTAGAAGATGAAGATTATCTGTAAAATGTGATGTATTTGCTCAATACATTCCTGACAATCTGATCACACATTTACTTGACAAGTCAACTCAGATGAAAAATAAAGGCAAACTGAAATACACAAAGTGATAAAAAGGATTTATGCATAATAAGAATAATCAACACTAAGTGTGGTTATCGAATCAGATAAGGATTACCAAAGTAGATTAAGAGTAATAACAAATTGTTTTTGTACACACGGAGAGGGGAGCCTAAATTTACGAATAGCTATCTCCTCAGAGTATTTCAATAAGCACCCTTGACCGTTTTTAAAAATAACCTTAAAAGCTGTTTTGACATCAATCTTGTAGTTCATATCGATTAGATATTTAACTATAGACCAAGATGGTAGTCTGCGTCTATCGACTTTTCCAAACCACTTCGGAATATGCTCTCCCTCCTTCAAATACAGAACGCGATTACTCCTCCCTATGTGTGTGTTTCCACACGCACACGCGTAAATTGGTGTATAGTGTTGGATGTGACATAATCACCTGTGCGCTTTTGAGGCTTGCAGTGGAGCATATGTTTGACTTTTCCAATAATTATAAGCCAAGCTGATGATGATCGAAGTTGGTTGAAATCTAAATTTGTAGATGTCGCACATGATTTTCGTAATTGAAGTGAAAAACAAGAAAGCGTTTTGACCTCAACCCCTTTCAAAGCCCTAAAGGAATTATGCAACAGACTTGATATGGTTGGCCTTAAATCTATCAGAGGGTTTGGTGTAATTGTTACGGACAAAAGTGATTATAAAACACAAATGTTATCCATTCTTAATGATAAAAGTAAATTCGTAGCCGATATCCTTCTGATGACATGAGAACATAGGAGAAAAAAGTAATATTCCATTTAGAAAAATTCTTGGAATGGATGTTATTGACAAATAGGATTTTAATTCATTGAAACTTTAGGGATCTGACTTCACAAACCTTAATGGATTACCCAAGATTCATAAAGTTCGCAATCCATTACGTCCATTTCGATCACTGTGTGACTCTCAAACATATAGATTGGCAAAATGGTTAGTTGACATTTTAAGCCCAGTACGGAACAAAATTATGTAATTTCTGTTTGAAAGATATATTTGGACTTGTTGACTGTCTTGTAGATATGAATATAAAAGATATGCAAATATATTCTTCGAATGTTAATTTTTTGTTCACAAATGTACCGTTGGTTAAGACTGTTGATATTATCTGTGACTATATCTTCTAGCTGTTTTCCCTTTTCTTTTAACTTATTTGAAAGATTAATTACTATTATTTACTGACAACGTTCATTTCTACAAGTGGATGGTGCTGCTACGGGGAGTCCATTAGGACCCTTGTTGGAGGATGCTTATACGTCTTATGGTGAAGACTTGTCTTTTAGTTTAATTGCTAAAGTGTCTTTCTGTAGGAGATATGTGAATGACATTATTTTGGTATATGATGATCATGAAGATGAGTGTTGTTCAAAGGTAGACTGAACTCTGTACAGAATCATATGTCTTATATGTGAGGAAGAAAGTCGCATCCAGCTTGCATTTTTAGACATACTTCTGAGTCGGAGAGGTGATGACTCAGAAAAATGATTAATTTACAGAAAGCTTACTTGGAAGGGGCAGTACTTAAATTTTTACAGCTTCTGACCACTACAGTATAAAAAAGGCTTGGTGCAGTGTTTATTGAAGGGAGTTCAGCGTTTTGTATAGCTAATGTTATAGAGGATGAAAATAAAATACTCATGCGTACTATTGTTGAAAACGAATTTCCTTCAAAAATTTCAAACTGGTTTGGAAGTTAGTTATTTTCAAAATCCATACTCTATTCCGCCCCTAAGAAAGATGTCTTCATTAAATTACCATACAACGGGAAAGTAAGTAGTAGGATTTTGAGAAAGAGACTAAATTCGGTCATCCACAGAACCAGTTTATGCAGCTTGGCTAATAATTATTGAAAAAGTCAAACATATGCTCCACTGCAAGCCTCAAAAGCGCACAGGTGATTATGTCACATCCAACACTATACACCAATTTACGCGTGTGCGTGTGGAAACACACACATAGGGAGGAGTAATCGCGTTCTGTATTTGAAGGAGGGAGAGCATATTCCGAAGTGGTTTGGAAAAGTCGATAGACGCAGACTACCGTCTTGGTCTATAGTTAAATATCTAATCGATATGAACTACAAGATTGATGTCAAAACAGCTTTTAAGGTTATTTTTAAAAACGGTCAAGGGTGCTTATTGAAATACTCTGAGGAGATAGCTATTCGTAAATTTAGGCTCCCCTCTCCGTGTGTACAAAAACAATTTGTTATTACTCTTAATCTACTTTGGTATTCCTTATCTGATTCGATAACCACACTTAGTGTTGATTATTCTTATTATGCATAAATCCTTTTTATCACTTTGTGTATTTCAGTTTGCCTTTATTTTTCATCTGAGTTGACTTGTCAAGTAAATGTGTGATCAGATTGTCAGGAATGTATTGAGCAAATACATCACATTTTACAGATAATCTTCATCTTCTAGTATCACTATCCGAATTTGTAAAAGCGATTAAGTGTTTTAAGAATCGCAATACTGTCTTTTTGCTGATAAATTTTACTGGATAAATTATGCATGTTAGTTGATTTTTTCATACCTTTTTCTATAGTAAGCAATTTGACGAAATCAACATTTGCTGACTTTGAGGCGCTATCCAAATGCGTAGAAATTAACTATTTGGTCGTGTTGAGGGTTTTTAGAGGTTAAGAGTAGAACCTCATATGGTTACTTTTGTTTCTGTTTGTGTAACTGTCACATATGGATACCGCTTACGAAGTCGTCACTCTGAGACTTGCTGATAACTCCTGAGTTGAGAGAGATTTCAATTTGTCATCGTTTGTTCGAGTATCTTGTTAGATTAATATCCGAAGACTGTGAACAATTAAATCATGTAGCGTCCTCGTTAAAATCATCTCTGAGTTCTTTGAAAATACAGAACTAGATATCACTGACAATATTTTTTTTTTAATGTTTCATTTACAGCTTGATTCCACACCGTATTTTCAGTACAAGTATGGAATTTTCAGCATGGATATCGGTTAGCCCAAATTCAGGCCGACCATAGATATCGGGTGTGCGCCGGCAGGGGATCGAACCCCGGACCATGTGCATGGTCGGCGAGAGTCCTAACCACTGTGCCACCGACGCACATCTTTATAAAGAATTGAGTGTTATTTAAAATTTTGATTCCTCAAAATACATCATCATTAGGAAGTTGTCTGAAGATTTGTATTATTAAAGTTATTCGTTTATGTTACCAGTGGAACATTGGACTTCAATAACGCATCTCCATTTAACTCCATTCTCTAAAGTCTTTTTGAGTTGGCTCAGTGACCAATCCTAAGCTCTGGCTCCATCCTCACATAATCTCCTCCATGTCACACTGAGAGTGCTGAATTACCAGATATAAAAATTAACATTCTTATTACTCAATAAAACTCACGAGGAAAACAAGTTTGGGATGTAACATGAAATGTTATTTATATATTCCACTAAGACACGCTTTATAACAAAGCTGATGCAGTTAATGAATGCAAATGCTTTTGAAAGGAATATTGCCATCCATGAACTCCTTTTGATTACTATATAAAGTGGTCTTAGATTTCTAGGATGGTAAAAAACAATAAATGAACTGTACTAAGTGATAACTCTAAAAATTGATGGTAAATCCAGGATTGGAAAGGCAACACGGACATTCATTACTCTGAAATCAGTATGGATATCTACTGCAATCGGCAGAAAGAAAAAGATTTAGACTTTCAACACTGATGTCAAGTCAATCAGTGCTTCTATATGGTTCAGAGGCTTGGCGTGTCACCAACAGCATTTCGAACAAGACACTTCAGACTTTTACCAACAGCTGACTTCATTCTATACTGAAAATAAGATGGCTAGAAAGACTTGACATTAAGGAAGTCTGGGAATGAACCAACCAAGAACTTATCACCTAATAAATATGTTGGAGGAAATGGAGCTGTATTGTATACACACTGAGGAGGCCATTGAGTGATGTCGCGTGATAGGCAGTTTTATTGTCGAACCCAAATTGGAAACGATGACTTGAGCAGAGGTGCCGAGGTGACATGGAGGCGATTGTGTAAGGAGGAGATGAAAGATTATGGTAGATCGTAGAACCAGGTAAAAAGGACTGGATCGAACAGGATGAAATAGAGGTGTTTTCATGTGGTTGTGTTCTTTTAGCTGGACAGTTAATTTCCGAAGCTTTCATTGCCCTACTGGGTGACATCTTCAGCCCATACTTCAATTTGAAGTGAGCTTTTAGATTTCTCCCCGAATTTATTGGCCATCTCTACTGGCGACCTTGAACGTGATTGGTTGTTTTTGTGTGTTTTCACGCCCTCTAGGCTACTTGTATTGGAACTGACTGCTTGCTCGACTTGAACTTTAACCCTTTATGTGTGGGGTTTCCTTTCTTATCGGTTGGTAAATTTTGTCTATCTCGATGTGTCTATTGATTGATGATTCATTGGAATGCCAAGCTTCTAAAAATTCTCTAGCATTCTTGTTGTTTCCTCTGTCTAATATTTGAACGTTGTCCCAGTCGAATTGATGTGCGTGGTTGTCTGTATGTAGTGATATGAGGGAGTGGATATCATGTCTTTTGACAGCTAGCTTATGTTCGTGGATACGAAGACGAAGGGGACGTCCACTTTGGCCAATGTAGTGTTTTTCGCAGTTGGTACAATCTACTTTGTAGATGATGTTGGTTTTATCTTCCTTCGCTGTTGAGTCTTTTGGTTGACATAGAATTGAGTGAAGTGACTTTGTTGGTTTGTGTACGGCGTCAATTCCTAAAGGTTTGAAGAGTCTCGTAGTGATTTCTGAGATGTCCTTTATGTATGGTAAGGCAATTTTCTTTGTGCTTTCCTTGGGGGCTTTTGGTTTGATAGGTTGGCTTGGGGGTATAAGTCTTTTGATGAAATTCCGTGGATATCCATTCTTTTGGAAGACGTCCATGAGATATCTTTCTTCAATTTTCCTTAAGTAGGGAGTGTTGCAATGAGTCTTGACCCTCTTAAATAGTGTTTGTATACAATTCCTTTTGTCTGTTATTGGATTGTTGCTGTTGTAATTCAGTATTTGGTCTGTGTAAGTTGGTTTTCTATTTACTTGGGTTTCTAATTCCCCTGTGGTTGTTCACTTGACTAAGACGCCTAAAAGTGGGATTTTGCTCTCGGATTCCTCTTCTCTTGTGAATTTGATGTCATTGAAGACGTTGTTTATTAAGTTTTGAGTTTTATCCAACTCATTTCTTTTTATTATTACAAATGTGTCGTCTACGTAACGTATCCGAATTTCGGGTTTGATCTTTGGTAGGATTATGTTTTCGAGCCTTTGCATCACTGCTTCTGCAATCAAACCTGATATTGGCAGGTCCATGGGTGTTCCTTTGACTTGTTCATAGAGGTGTGCTGTTAAAACTCTAAGTTTCACCAGTAACTTGAGAGAGTTTTAATAAACAATATTAACAAAAACTCTTTCATTTTGATTTCTAATAAAATTATCTTGAGAATTTGAGTTGATAAATGTACCAGAAATTACATAGTCAGCCTTACTACAATTATCATCATCTACTACAAATGACTTAGAACATCACATCTAGCATAATTTATTCAATATTTAATTAGGAGAAGGATAGTTTTCTTTCTAAACGAAATAAATCAAAGTATTTTGTTACCTAACATTTATTTTCTGTGGACTTGGCCACTTTTCCTTTCTTTTCTCATTTAATTACTTCTTTCTTATCTACATAAATTCATTGATGGAATGTTTTTGAATCCGCAGAGAAGAAAAAGGATGGGAAAAAGTCATTACAATAAATGCATTGTGTGGAGCAGGGAAGTAAGTTTGTTTTTCATTCTCCATATTGTATAGATGCGTAATGTGTATATTTAGATATGTGCATATGAAGTTAAAGAAGACAATAATAAAAGAAAACCTTGATTCTCCAAAATAGAGTTATGAACAATGTTTGTAAGAAGAAGAAATACGATGTTAACAGGCAAGAAATATATTATACCCTTGAGAATTGAGTAATAATAATAATAGCTCATGCAAAAACATGCAATCAACAGTTGAAACAATTTAAGACTTCCTAAGATTTTACTCATGTTACTCGTGTTAGTGTTAGTATATTTATACTTAAATGTTAAATAGCTTCATTTATTTGTAAGTGAATCCTATGGAACACATTTTTCTAAAAGAGATTTATAGAATATGTTATTACGCATATTGTTGCCTCCAGAAATGCTATTAAAAACAATGTGTTTAAATGCATAGATAGAATTAAAGATATTGACATCGAACATAAAACTACGATATCTTTGTACCTAACAATTTTGTACACATCTATACCTGCGATCGAAACGGTCAGTTATATCTGCTGCCAAATAAATAACAAGTCAGCACATATTGGAATCCCAGTAGAAGTCCATAAAGAATTGATACTGAAGTGGATCATGGACGTAAACTTTATATTTGATAGCAGAAATCTACAGCAAGTGGGTAGAGTTGGCAATGGCCTCTCCATTGGGTTCCCTGTCAGCAGATTTTTTTCAGAGTAAACTAGAAAATGGTCCTTTGAACAACCTTATCAGAAAATTCTCATTTTATTGCTGGTACATAGATGACAGCTTCATCCTTTGTGAAGATGATTTCGGCAGAAACGCAATAATATCTCAGTTCAATGAAGTACATTCAGCCATCAAATTCCCATGTGAACAAGAATCTCACCTTTTTAGACATCCTATTGACACAAAGACCAGACGGTAGTATAAAAAGGAATTCCATACAGCTGGCTCCCTTTACTAGTTTGAATAAAGAAAGGATTAACATATTTGCAGGATAATACGAGCTCATTTTATTTCGTGGATTCCTTTCAACTGCTTACATACTAAATAATTCAATTATAGATTATAAAATTTCTGAACATAGTTTTTACAATGACTCCAAGTTAAAGATAGAAAGTATAGGTGTCATAATTTTATTGATAATGTAGGTAGACATTTATTTGGTGTCTAAAGAGTAACTATTTATACAGCAATTAGCCGAGGGGATAGAGTTAAGGTAATATATTCATGCTAACTAACTCTTATTGTATCTATCAAATTCACCTGCTCCTGTGGAGCCAGCCAAGTTGGTTGTGGCTCTAGGAATTTAATTTATCGTGCTCAGGAACACCTAACAGTGTGGCTAAATAAAGACGTAGTTAGAATCATCAACAGTCCGATATTAGATGACATCTTCCATACAAGCTACATAACTAGAACTGAGGAATCTTTTTCTATCATCTGTCGAATATCGGATGAATTACCAAAGGCTTCTGCATACCGAAAACCTTAGACAGCAAAGGCCATTAAAATTCTCTTAAAACAACAGGATTTATGTGTGCAAATGAAACAGGTCCAGTCACTAATACTAGCTTGGCATGCTGGGAAGTCTATGAATTCATAAATTCTCTACCATTTTTCTTAATTTATCTCATATTCACCTAAATATTACATTTGAATGCATATTATCGCTCAGAGATGCTTTCGAACTGTAATCCGTTCGCATTACTGATTCAGTGTTATTTAAAACATTAATGGCATTAATAGCAATAATTCTTTAACCGTTATGAACGTATAAGTGTAGAACCTGACAAAAAGGAAGTTATCGATACGAATTTTTTTCGTGTTTGACCTCGAATTGATATCAGTTAGCGAACCACTGAAAAGCGGGGAGTACTGGACAGCTGTTTCCTCCGTAGTAGCACAAAGTAGTACAAAAAAGACCTGAATAATCAAATAAAACAAATAGAAGAAGCGTCGGTATCAAATAACTATCCTATAAAATTCATTAGGAATATCAAAAGAGGTCAAAAGCAAAACAAAAATAATGAGGAAACCAATAATGATGACATAAATAATAGAGAATATAAGGCATCTACAGTCCTACCATATAAAGAGGGGACATCTGAGACCCTATGTAGGATACTCAACAAAACAGGAATTATAGTGGCATTTAAACCTACAAACTCACTCAGGGACAAGCTCTGTAGGCTAAAAGACCCGGTGGACCCAATTAAACAAAATAATATAATTTACAAAATACCTTGCAATGACCGTGAGTTAAGTCAACTACATAGGTCAAACTAGTAGGTCAGGAGTAGTCAGATTGTCGGAACATAAGAATTTAGCCAAGGTTAGAATGATTGATCCCGCGAAGATAAGTAATTTAGAAAAGTGCTCAGCAATTGCACTGTATGCATTAACACGCAGCCACGCAATAGGGTGGGAGAGGGTTAAAATTCTAAAACGTAATCTAGGTAGGTGGAGAGAGGTTGACTACTGAATCCTAGTTCATCTAGTCTTCACCCAATACGTGCAACTGGAATGACTCATCACTCGCACTGGAAATATGGTTATACTACTACCAATCAAATCAAGTGAAAAACAAAGGAACTATATAAATGAATTTAGGAAGTCGTGTGATTACCTTGATATGATTATGAGCAATAAATTGTGCTCGAAACGTCATCAGTAAACATTACTGTAAAACACTGTGAGACTTTATCAACTTAAATTTTACCCACATTGGAATTATACTCTACCACAGTGCACAAGTTCTATTCTTATATCCTCCGTCCTAGTTTGCGAATCATCGGCAGTACGCACCCATCACAAGGGGTTTGAACCCAGGAGCTTCCGGTTACAAGGCGAGCTCTCAGACCATTCAGTCACTGGGACCCGATTCAATAGCCCATGAATTCCAGCTTCTACTGATTCGTGATTTTAGTGCGACCACCAACCACCACAATAAGAATATTGTTTGTTCACTAATCAGTCCTTAAAAATTGGATAATTAATTATTGTAATTTTCGTACAGTGAGAATGTAAATAAATTATGAAAATCTAAGTAAACAATTGGCAACAAATTCAGTCACTTTTAATGGCTTTGCACCTTGACGATTCCAAGGATTCATTTGAACGAATAAAATTTGATAAAGTTTAAGTGTGAATAAAAGAGGTTAATCCGGGGATGCGGCTAACTTTAAGCCCACTGCCTGTATTTGAAATTTTATCGTGTAAGCCGAATGTAGCGAAGTAACTTGTGAATAGAAATCAGTTTTAATAAAAAGTATACTGTTTGATGTTCTCGCTGCTGAAAAGTGTCATTTCCCGTTATAGTATGTTGGGAGAAGGTATATATATGCGTTGGCATCCGTGTTTCGGTGACAGAACACTCAATGACCATGCATGTGGTCCTGAGTTCAATCCCCGGCCGACGCACACCTTTACCTCACTAACCCGACAGTAAGCCCGGTAAAGAGGAAAGGTTGGGTGTGCAACTGGCAACCTCATCTCGTAAAAATAAACACCATTGCTACCGAAACTTCAAAGCTCTAGCTTGAAGCCCTATGCTGTACTGGGAACGTTAAGGAATAAACTGCAAAATAATAATAAAGTAATCTACATTCGACAATGGTTGAATGGCAGAATTCTCACCAGCTATTTACGTGGTCCAGATTTGTTTGCCGGCCAATGCACTCCCAAACCTTGCTTAGACGGTATTAAGCCCGGTAAAGAAGGAAGGTTGGATGTTGGGCTAACAAACTAACTTGCAAAACCAAAATCCCTCTTTCTGAAATTTCCAAGCAGAAGCTTGAAGCCCTATTTTCCACTTGGGACGCAAAAGAATGAATATATGTATATATATACTGGTATTTGTTGATATGCCAATATTATAACGGTTGGTATATAAATAATAAGATGACGTTTGCTACTCGAAATGCGCTTTTTTCTGTAGAATATTTTTTTGACTCTTGTCAGTGAACCTATTTTCTCTAGCTGTACAACCGCACTTGCATACAATATTTCATAAAAGAGCAGAGTAACAAAAGTGATGAGTTGTCACAGTCATAGTTGTTAATATTAGCCAACGCATCATAGTGGTTGAATGAGTGTACTAGAGTTAAGTAATAAAGCGATTAATTCGACGAATGAGTTGCAATCAGGAAACGAAGGAAAATATAGAATTGTGTTGGGGTTCTAAAGAAATACCAGAGTTATGAAAAATTAGAAAAGCGGACAAACTAAGATCAAGTCAGTAGAAATCGACAAGGTTATTACTATGATAGTTCCTAGTATGACAGTAGGAGTAGCTGAATAATTTTCATTTATTTGTGTAGCTCCGATTTCTCTAACTAAATGGACGAAGTTTCAGCTGCTGAGGTCTGCTCTGAGTGTAAAACTCACCTTCAGTGAAACGATGTACAGAAAAAAGGATGGTATTGCAATAGGATCGCCCTTGGGTTCATTACTTTCAGAATATTTCATGGCCAACCTACAGAACTGCCAATTAAGGTCGATCACTGACAATTTACAAGTTTATACAAGGTATGTAGATGACATTTTCATCATTTGTGACAATTTGTTTGACCCCCAGTTAATCGGCCACAAGTATTTAACAATTGCCATCCGTCAGCAAAATTCACTTTTGAAATGGAAAACGAATTTAGGATTCTCATTCATAATGTAAAACTAACAAGACTACCCGAAGAAATCTTAAGAAGGCCAATCCACAGGAAACCCACGTGGAACGCTAAATTAACAGTTTTGACAGTTAGATGCCTGCTGAAAATTATTCAGCTACTCCTACTGTCATACTAGGAACTATCATAGTAATAACCTTGTCGATTTCTACTGACTTGATCTTAGTTTGTCCGCTTTTCTAATTTTTCATAACTCTGGTATTTCTTTAGAACCCCAACACAATTCTATATTTTCCTTCGTTTCCTGATTGCAACTCATTCGTCGAATTAATCGCTTTATTACTTAACTCTAGTACACTCATTCAACCACTATGATGCGTTGGCTAATATTAACAACTATGACTGTGACAACTCATCACTTTTGTTACTCTGCTCTTTTATGAAATATTGTATGCAAGTGCGGTTGTACAGCTAGAGAAAATAGGTTTACCGAAAAGAGTATCTTCGCTGAATCATGTGTTTTGTTTTCATTGATATATGTTGGCCTTAACGGGATTAATACCTGTTTATGAGTTTGTATTCGTTGTAATGCGGAAAGTGTTGTGCCTACTTTTAGAAGTCTATGGGAGACGCAAATTGGATGCTTTGAAACCATAAAGGCAGCTCATTCAACCTCTTGTATTTGCTTTTAACAATACTGTTAAGAAGCCTTAATTACTTCACTGCATCTGAGTGGAAAATACTTACGAAACATTATCTGCTACTTATCATTCTTTAGATACATTAAATGACATTGCAAGTCTCGTAATCGTCAACAGATATCATTTCACCAACTTGTACCACTTTAGAAAAAAACTACTGAATGCTACCCATAGTCCGAAGTCTCATTATTGAGATTTACAGCTTTAATTCTTATATTTTTTAAATCGTATGTGATGTGTTTGCATAGTTCAAATTGTCATCTCACAACCAAGAAAGATTTTACTGCAGACAATTCACCTTCATTAGGTTTATGACATATATCAACTTTCATTAGATATTCACGAGTACAAAAGTGTTTATGTCCCATATTCATAGATGGACCAAATTAGTTTATTGTTCCCCAAACTGAGACGGATGCTTGAAGAATAGCTGTGAAATTTATATCTAGAATACTAGGTATAAACACTAAGTGACCCAGCTTACGTCTCAATACACTTAATAAACTCTGAGATTTTTCGAAGATCCATTCTAACATCAAATGTTTGTATCACAAATGCAGTTCGTACTTATTTAACTTACACCCTCTGGCAACATCACACGGACTAATAAATGAAAAGTAGATCAATTATTCGAACACATACCTCCCCCAAAAGTGTGAAAGCTTCTAATTCGATCTAAGCTTTTGATTGCCTCGGTTCTCTAATTTATTCGAAAGCCCTGCTGATATCAAACGTAATCGTTTGCAGACGCTTGAAGGCTGATCATGGTGCCGTAAATATCTTGATAAAAGAGACTGTTTCCTCCAGATTTCAAACAGGAGCCGATTAAGAAAACCTTTGAACCATCAACCATAGGGACAATTAATCAAACAACTGCAAACAAAGACTTGTGGCTCTAAAAAAGTCTCATGAGCATAGTTTCTGAAGCTGTTATGCAAAAATATTAGAAATAACAAAATATTAGCAAAAACTGGTGAATAAAAAGTCATGAAACAAGCAAGGTGACAGCAACAAACTGACGCGTTAGTTGAAAATCTCGAAAGACCGGAAATAAGAAATGTCAGAAACAATGATCATCAAAAAAGATGATAAACACGATAAAAATGAATAGTGAGCAGTGCACTGTACTGGCAATGACTGTAGCAAAAACACAAAAACAATACATAAACATTAAACAGGCAGAACTCAACAATTACACGACTGACTAAGACGAAAGAAAGTGGCCTACGCATGGATCGAAGGGCTTCAGCTTAGTTGTTTTCCTAGGATGTCTTCCGGAAATTTCATTGAAAATCCTGTTTTCATGTTGTTAAGTGTTAGGGTATAACTACTTTCGAAATTTCCGAATTTCCAATTACGCATTTAGAAGAAACAATAGATTGAGCAAAGAAATATATCCCTTATCAGTTAGTTCCCCCATCACGGGCTCTACACTAATATATAATTTTTTGCATCAAAATGTTTTACCAATCAAGTGGTTATCTTATTTATTCAGTTTTAGGAATAGCCGGGGATGAAATCAATCGGTTAGAGGTCATCAAAACAATTAGCTAATAGATGTTAGATATCTAAGTTTTCAAGCAGGGGTGGAAGCCAATTAATTACGGAATTCAAGATAAATTGATTCTTAGACGTTAGCAACAAGTTATTAATTAATCAAGAAATTTGTAAAATAGCAATAACGACTACGAAGAATAAAAGGACTCAAAAGAATTAAGTAAAATACAAAAAGGTCAGTAGAATTAACTAGAATTGTAAAGATTAACAGAGTCAAAAGATGGTTACAAGGGGAGGGAATAATAATATTATGATAATAAAATAACGATATATAATATTACATAATATGTATTTAGTTTTAAAAGGTTTTTTAATTACCTTCTAAAGAGTGAGCAAATTAACTTGAACATTACCCACAATCAGAACATGCATGATTAAGAGAAGAGACGTTCCCAGTAATTTCATCTTCATGGTTCTGTATTTTAATAAATGAACAAAGGGCAATATAACTGCCATTGTTAGGCATACGTATAATGCACAGAATGTGGAAATAGAGGGAAAATTGAGGAGACAGTGACTGAGGTCGATTTCCGGACAGTTTCTTCCAAACGTCGAAGTTGATATGGAGAACAAGTGAAGAGAGAATTAAAGAAGTCAGTGAGCCAGTTGAAAGGGATAACTCGGAACAGAATACAATGTATACATTCCGCTGAAGCCATATATTTCACCTGGAACACAAGGAATAAATGATGATGGTGATAATAATAGTAATATGTCGGAAGAAAGGACTCTTCAGAAATGTATACCTAAAAATTAGAACTATTAAGTTGTCACAGAAACACGATGAACTACACTCATTAATCTTAGGCTCTTTCGTTTAGTATCGACTTTTCATTCCCTGGTATTTGTTACGGAACACTGAGCAATAGAAAGTGTATCCAGAAATTAGATCTACATTTCGCTAGCAATAATAATACTTTAGTCGCCATATTAATATCAACATATATCTGGTAAACTGACATTTCTAGAGGCGGAGAAAAGTGTTATTGCATAAAATGCGCTACTACAATTGCAAACAATTGCCTTATTTGCAATTTAATAACTGAGGTTCTCATCACTACAGTCAGGTAAGCTTTGTTCTATGTATTACGTAAGACTTCATTTGAAAATTTAATATATTTTTAGGTAAGAAATAGGAAATAAGTTTCTGCTGAGAAACAACTAACAATTTACGGCTATATAGAAAACAATATAGTGCCTCTTGAAATGTAATCTAAGGAAAAATAAAAATTGTGTAAGCAGCTTCTCAGGTAAAATTTGAAGCTATAAGATGTTAGTGTTTTTTGTAGCAGGCAATTTTATGTCGTATGTGTTATCTTTTAGAATTTCCAACATTTCTACAATTCTGGAAGAAAAAATACTAAAAGAGGGCTAAAATAAAGTTTTTTCTTTTAAATTTTATTATTACTTGCGGTCACGTATAAGCATCAGCAGTTTCAAAAGTAAAGGTGAGTAGATCACGAATTCACAATTACGAATTCCATAAAATGAGAATAAAACGTTCAGTAATACTGGGTATTTCATACGATATTCGTTTCAAGTTTAAAAGAAATTAAGATAACATGTGAGAGGGATGTTTTACGAATAAACATAGCAATAACATTACTGTCCATTTTGTCAACAAAATTTTAAACTAAATATTAATAGACACCAACTCGAAGCGCCAAATGTAGCTAAAAGGTGCAGAACGCATAGTTCAATTTTTTCTACTTTTTTTGATAATCAAAAAAAGAAACCGCAGGGGGTAAACAAGCACCGGAAGTTTCTAATTGGTATCACAAACAACCATAAATTTTCAAGAATTAGTTTGTAAGGTTTCTATTTGTACCACGGATCGATATCAGTCAGGGAACCGTTGAAGACCAGGGAGTACCGGACAGCCGTTTCGTCATCCTAGCTTGGGAATCATCGGCAGTATGCATTCACCACAAGGGGTTTGAACCCAGGAGCTTCCGGTTATAAGTCAAGCTTGTATGCCATTCAGCCATTGGTACACGGTTCAATGGCCCATGAATTATGGCTTCTACTGATTCGCGATTTTAGTGCGACCACCAACCAATGTCATCGACGGGAAATGCATCTTCACTCCCCACTGGATGGACCTCACTGATCACGAATTCTCACTAGAACTCCAGCCAGTGGGTTTCATCCGGTTCGGAGTAAGAAAACAGAGATGGATCGGGAGGATACGTTGAGGAGACCGTCGAATGACATAGCACCCCAGGCCAGTGTTCGATTGGAATCCCAATGGGAACCGACGAGTGAGTCATCAGTACGAGGGTGACATGGAGGAGATCGTATGAAGAAGAGAAGAGAGATTATGGTCAACCGTGTATCCAGATAAAGAGGACGACAGAAAATAGAGGAAAGTGGAGATGTGTTGATGAAGTCCTATATGCCACTCTGAATCCAAGGGAATAATAATAGTACTACATTTTTGAAGGAAAACAATTACTAGAACTTCATTTTACCCCTCCTTCTTACTTTTCGTTAGCCTTGTTTGTCTCTTTACAGTGCATTTAATGAAATAAAGTTAAAGTTGAATGAATCATTGAAACATTGAAAACAAAAAGGGGGAAAACTTTATCTGTTCAACCAAAGTATAATAGGTTAGCTGATACTATTATTACTACAAGATAAGTGAATGTAAAAATGTTAACTACAAAAAAGAAGAATTTAATGAAATTCTTAAAAAAATAAAGTGATTAATCTCAAGAGAATATTCGCCAACAGATTTATCTACCTTACTCTTATCTTTCTATAACATGTGAAAACAAAGTTAAAAAGCTTGTAAAATGAATCAACTAACATTCATTTTGAAGTAGAATAAATTATTTCTCTTCCTGTTTGTGAAATTATATATTTTATTGTTGCTGGAAATTTACGCTAAAGAATGCAAATATTAAAGAAAAATAACAAAATAAATATTCAAATGAGTTTTCCTACAATTAAATAAATAATTTCAACTGTATAAATATTATATATATACATATATATATTCAGTAATTCCTAGTTATAACTTCGGGGGTGGACATTCTGAATAAGTCACTCTTAAAGCTAACAAACTTTTCCCTGTTATACAAAGCCCTGCCTAATACTGGGTAGTGTTTTAGGTCTAGGTGAAATGACTCCAATAATCATGGATATTTTTAAAAGACTGTTCTGTCACAGTTCATATACTTTAGGTCCGACTGATTAAAAGTTCGATTTAAATCTTCTTGAAGTACTGATAAGTACTTTGAGTAACTGGCCGGCACCTATTGACTTCAAAGCATTATTTCACTTGAAGAAAGGCAAACATAATCTGCTTGGAGTAGCAAACATGCTTCCATATTAGAAGTCATCAATTCTTATTTATAACTTTATGAGTAAGGTTTCTTTTTATTAGATTACTTATTACACCAGAGAGAGAAAAGGAAAAGAAAGAAAGAAAACGTTGTACCTATAAATGATATGAGTTGGAAAGACGAGATTCAGTCGTACTACTGACTATTTAATGAATTATAGGTGTCACGCCTAATGCTTTATCACACAGAACACGAGCTAAGTAGGGTATGGTTGAGTTTTTGTATTTGTCAGTGCGATCATATAGTTTTCTATATAGGCTTCTGGTTTTGCCTGATGAGATGCAAGGGGAGAGTTGTGAGAGTAGAGGGTGGTGTGAGTTAGATAAAATGGATTTAGCCCATTTTTTACATGAGTCCATGTGCCTGTTAACCAGAATATTAACAAGCTAGTTAAGTGGCACATTGCTTACCCTGCTGACAACCTTTAACATCCTGCGTAATATGTTATAGTCTTTCTTCAGTAGCCCGGGAAAAACTAAGGGGGAACAATAGAGAATCATGCGAGAGTTAACGAATTGTAGGAGTAAGGGTTGGGTTATACTAGAATGTTTTAACCTCTTGATGTAGAAGGTAAGACGGAATATTTTCTTAGAAATCGCTAAGATATGAGACGACCAGGAGAGATCAGCAGATAGAATGACGCCTAGGTATTTAATTTCCGATTTGGTTTCTATTTCAGTGCCGTCTATGTTGCATACCTCGTGAGAGCCAACCAGATTGTTTAGGTGCTAAGTGCTAATCGAAACGTTTTCAAGCTGTGAGTAAAACCTACACAGTAATTGGGACTAAATAAAATATTTTATGTAAAACGCGATGATTACCAGTGAGGTTTAAGCCTGGCAGTATTTGTATGAGTGACCTTGAGTTTACCAACTTTGAGTTATAGTAACTGACGAAAATTAAAACATCATGTTAGCATCAGTACATCGGTGAACGACTCTTTCGAATAGCCTCACCAACAGATAAATGTTTCCCTTAATGTAACTAAATTACACATACACACAGAGATATTTTGAATGACAAATCAGATTATCTACTGTATTTATGTCATGACAAATGCCGTTAGATTAGGATTAATGATGCGCGTTTTGTGTTTTTAATGTTTTGACAAAAACTGCACTATTTCATTGTTTGACTTATTCAAAATTGAAACTTCACAAATGCTTACAACAGATTCCTACTATATTCTTATTCATAAAAGACATTTTGATTCTTTTGTCTCTTATTTGGTTCACTTTATATTTTATTTGGCGTTCTTCAACCACTTGTATCAAATACTTAATATATTTGCAAGAGTCCTTATCATACATAAAATCAACTATTTGTATTTATTGCATCAGTTGACTCTAAGTTTTATCTGTGATCTTTGGCTACACAACGGTTTTTTTACCACATTAGAGGAGAAACTATTCTAAGAAAAGAATTTGGACATTGTTGTCCAACAAAACTCTATATTAAATAAGTTACAATTATATTAAATATATATGTGCGTCGGTGGCACAGTGGTTAGGACTCTCGCCGACCATGTACATGGTCCGGGGTTCGATCCCCTGCCGGCGCACACCCGATATCTATGGTCGGCCTGAATTTGGGCTGCCGATATCCATGCTGAAAATTCCATACTTGTACTGAAAATACGGTGTGGAATCAAGCTGTAAATCAAAATTAAAATTAAATTAAAATTAAGTTAATGATGCTGTATCACTGTGTATTATGTCAAATAAATATATCTAACATAAGACAGGAATTCGCCTTCTGTTCTAAACAAAGCACAAGACAATATCTCCTGTATGTGTCACTTATGTGAAGACCTCCACAGTTTTCTGTTTATGTTTCAGCAAGTTTTAATTTCAAGAGTTGATTTGTACGGCTTAGATATGTTTCTCTACTTTGACCACGGATTGATATCAGTTATAGAACCATTGGAAATCAGGGAGTACTGGACAGCTGTTTCATCCTATATTGGGAACCATTGGCAGAACGCACCCAGTGGGGTTCGAACCCAGGACCATCCGATTACAAGTGTTAAACTATTTTATTTTGCTCATTCTGTGTAGTATTTTAAAAAATGAGAGAGTTCTGAGAGTACAGTGAAATACTCAGCGGTTGAAACGCTTTTACTCAGCTCTCATGAGATATATTACTTCGGTTAGGGATGTTTTTTAGTTATAAGATGCTACAATCAATAGTTTCCCAAGCACACACTGCCTGGTTATATTATCCCAGGTGATATACATACCAATGTCCAGGATACAAACTGCACACGGGATTTTATAACTTCCAATTTACTCTTTCAATTAAAAACTCTTACCATATGCAGTAAAATGGTAAATAATGCATAATTATTGACACACAGGTTGTTATGATTGACATACCGCGAACCAGTGAAAAATATTTCCTGTATTTTTCCTTATACACTGAAGGAATAATTTCTACTTCTAAATAAAAATATGCAAAAAAATCACTTCGTTACGCAACATTGATAAATAAAGTAATTAACTTCCCTAGTATTAGGTAATATAGGAAGTGATTTTTACTTACCTGAAACTTATATTCTGTCGTATCATAAGAATGTACTCCAGGAGTAAACCATATTGGCATTTTATATTGCAGATAGTATCTACTGAACAGTGCATACTTTTTTAACTATTGAGTCAGGTAGCCAAAAGAACAGTGAATTTTGTACCATAGATAAGAAATTGCACGATAAAACTTGTATTTTTACCAACCAAAGACAGATCTATAGAAATAGCATAAAGCCCTATTTACGGAATGACAAAGTACATTTTTGGGGAGACTGTTCATTGTGCTTGGGAGAATTACAAAATAATCTCAGTTTCCATCATTTATTTAAAAGGAGTTACTATAATATTGTGGCACTGAAATAGAAACATCTTCATGTAATGCACTATTTCTGGTTGATCTATTGACCGCATTATATATATAATCATTATTGCATGCTCTTAATGTGATGACACAGTTTAAGTATTAGCTATTTATCAGATGACAATTCTTCAAACAGAGACGACACAGAAGGTTCTAGCGGCTAATTGACCGTAATTGTTTGACATGAAGTTATTTTATTGTTTTCTGTGGGTTAAAGTATAGATTAAAGTGGATAACTGGAAAATGTTTATCTTAAATGGATGTTTATTTTGTATCAATCACTTTTCGTTACACGGAATTATTATTCGCTAATATATTTATCGATTGCCTGAAGGCAATCAAGATGCTAAAACCTGGAAAAGCAGCAGGACTAGATGGAATCCCAGCAGAAGCATTGAAAATGGACCCAGAGACAACAGCGGACTTGATGACACCACTACTGGAGAAGGTGTGGAAAGAAGGCAAAGTACCCGAGGATTGGAAGAAAGGATACTTATTCAAATTACCAAAGAAAGGAGACCTAAGTCAATGCGAGAAGTGGCGCGGAATTATGCTCCTGTGCATCCCAAGCAAAATACTAAGCCGCATCATCCTGGAGAGAATCAAACATGCCCTGGATGGAAAACTTCGACCGGAACAGGCTGGATTCAGGAGGAACAAGTCATGCATCTATCAAATCGCCACACTACGGATCATCATTGAACAAAGCTTGGAATGGCAGTCACCTCTCTATCTCAACTTCATCGATTTTGAAAAGGCCTTTGACAGCGTCGATCGAGAGGTGATTTGGCAACTACTTCGCTACTACGGTGTGCCACCGACAATTATACATCTCATCTAACAGCTGTACGACAATGCTGCATGCCAAGTAATCCACAACGGGAAACTTACGGAATCCTTCGAAGTGAGGACAGGAGTAAGACAAGGCTGCCTACTATCTCCAATGATTTTCCTGATTGCAGTAGACTGGATAATGCGACAAACAGGGCGGGCAATGAGGAAACAGGCATAAAATGGACCCACACAAAAAATTTGGAGGATCTGGACTTCGCCGATGATATATGTCTGATTTCCCACAAACTGGAAGATATGCAAGCGAAAGGCAACAAGTTGGCAGAAGAAGCATCAAAGATAGGACTTCAGGTGAACATAGAGAAAACAGAGGTGATGAAAATTCCTGGGCAACACCACCAACAGCAACAACAACACAACAGACAACAATCAGCATAAATGGGAGGAACCTGAAAGAAACAACCTCTTTTACCTACCTGGGAAGCATCGTTTCAACTACAGGCCGACGGAACTGACGAGGATATCAAAGCAAGAATCGGAGAAGCAAGACAAGCTTTCACTACTCTCAAGTCTGTGTGGAGGTCAACAGCACTCAGCATCAAAAATAAGATCCGGATTTTCAACTCCAATGTGAAGTCAGTCAGTGCTACTATACGGATCAGAGACTTGGCGCGTCATAAAGAGCATCTCAAACAAACTACAGATCTTCATTAACAGTTGTCTTCGCTCAATACTCAAGATCAGATGGCCGGCCAGAAAAGATCAGCAACAGGGATCTCTGGGAGCGAACCAACACAGCAGGAACCGATTGTGAAACAAATAGGCAGGAAGAAATGGAGATGGATTGGCTGGCCATACTCTGAGGAAACAATGCATCAAGTGACATCACTAGACAAGCCATTGCTCGAGTGGAACCCGAAAGGGAAGCGGCGAGTTGGTCGTCAGTGCGAGGGTGACTTGGAGGAGGTCATGTGAAGAGGAGATGAAAGCGTGTGGGCAGACTTGGAGCCAGGTGAAGACTCTAGGAGAGAACAGAACGCAATGGAGACGCACGGCTGAAGCCCTATGTTCCTGTAGGAATTAAAGGATACAATAATAATAATAAATAATATATTTATCAGTGAAATATTTTCTACACATAATTCACATTAAGAAAGCTCAGTTAAGAGGGAAAACCTAATGATTCTAGTAAAAAGAATATACATTATTTTATTCAATAGACCTTAAATGTCTTGTTATTCAAAATAAGGATGTGCTGGTATATGTGCCTCTAAGTAATGAAAGCTTTAATTTCTAGTGTAAATGAACTTTAACAACGATACTGATGAGTTGCATGTAAGACCTATATCATACAGGAGTTAAAAGAAGTATTTGTTAAATACCTTGAGGGAAACTACAAAATGTGCCTATGCTTTTGACACTGTAGAAGGACCACAGCAACTCGTTAATACTATTGTTGATAGACACTTGGATTCCTGCAGGAAATTAGCAAATATTACCTTGTCAGACTCTGAAAATCCTCTCTATTCACAAATCTATCCTTACATCTCATCGGGTAGAACTAGAAGCAACTATAGAAAACGGTATGCTAGGACGACTAAGTACAAAAACTCTATAACACCTTATTTAGCACACATTTTATGTGATGAGAAAAGTGTTAGGCATGAAATTAACAACTCACTTCGGAATTCTAAGTAAACCACCTTTTTTGTTTTCACTTTTACATTGTCTTCAATATTTTCACTTGATTTAATTTTGTATTCATTTCTTATTGAACAATACTATTAGTGTAAATTATTATTAATGTTCAAGTGTTGGTTTGTAGTGATTTGATTGGTTACAGGATTTCATCATGAGCTGACATTAGTTAGAGAATCATTGGAAAACCTGGGAGCTGGCCTTGTAACCAGAAGATCCTGGGTTCGAACCTCCTGTGGTGGGTGTATACTTCTGAAGAGTCCCAAACTAGGACGAAACAGCTGTCCAGTACTCCCAGGTTTTCCAATGGTTCTCTGACTAATCTCAGCTCATGATGAAATCCTATTATTAATGTAAATGGCCAATTTAATTATCACCTTTGTA
Organism: Trichobilharzia szidati; assembly: GCA_944472155.2. Taxonomy (NCBI): domain Eukaryota; kingdom Metazoa; phylum Platyhelminthes; class Trematoda; order Strigeidida; family Schistosomatidae; genus Trichobilharzia; species Trichobilharzia szidati. The sequence goes on along the minus strand of OX235274.1, from coordinate 65,618,385 downwards.
AAGAGACAATTAGATGCAGCATTGTATTACATGCTGAAAATTCCGTGTTTGTACCAAAAGTACTGTTTGGAGTAAAGCTGTTATTATTATTATTCATTTATACCAATTGATCATTATTCCTTTTCATGAAATGAATCCCATGAACATAGTGCCAAACTACCCATGTTTTAACAGTTATTAGACAACTTCATTTTGAAAGTATACATTCACTGATGAGATATATTGTCGGCTTTGTTCCATTTGTTATTGTTTTAACCACAGGAGGCATTTTGTTATAATCTTTGGCCCACTACAGCAAAACTTCTTTTTAAATAACCAGTACAACACACAGTTGCAGTTATCATTATGTTTAGTAACTAATGGTTGTCGTATGAGCGTTTTGTACTGATGTTATTGGTACCCTCATGATGCACCCTTGGGTTTAGCAATGTAAATTAGCTATCAATTCTCGGTGAGTACACATTTGATTGATTTTAAGGTATATCTTATGAACAGTCGTTAGTTAGTAAACTGGTGGAAATCAAGAAGTAGTGAATAGCTCTTTCACTGTCGTTAAGGCTTATCCATTGGTACCAGAGATTAAACCTAAAACCTTTAGGTTGTAAGTAGACCATGTCACCATTCAGACAAGTATTCTAACTTCTGTCAGCCCGTTATGTATAGCAATGTTGTCAGCCGTTCTAGTCAGTAATTATCTGTCTATACAATTGAGCTGTACCCCAATGGTCAAGACTTCCGAGAAATCCACTCTCTTTTTTTATTCTTTTACGTTCCCAGTGAAACAAAGGGCTTCAGGATAGAAGCTTGAAGTTTCGGTAGCAGTGGTGATTATTTTTACGGGATGGGGTTGCTAGCCTCATGCCCAACCTTCCCTCTTTACCAGTCTTACTACTGGCTTATTGAGGTAAAGTAGTGCGTCGACCGGGGATCGAACCCTCGACCACCTGCGTGGTCGGCGAATACTCTACCGCTGTGCCACCGACGCACAATCCATTCTCTAGTCAGTTATTAATGAGCAGTGTATTAATTTTTTAATTTTATTTGAATTGTTTTCAAGATTGAATTTATCAGTGAAATGCAGAAGTAGACATATTGTATTTTCCATGTCTAATAGCGATTTTTTAGTCAGCCAGGAAGCCTTTCTGGAGGACTTTTATCCTCTGATTTAAAAAAAGGAGTCATTTTTCATGCATTACATATCTGATAAGTAGAATATGTACGATACTTCTAGCTAGACAGCATTCATTACTTTCTACTGACCAATTAATGCAGAGTTTGTGTTTAAGATAAGTTTGATTCTGACCACCTGGAAAAAATGCCCCTAAAATATTTATTTGTATAAAGTAAACTAAATAGAAAAAAATAAATTTGTTACTTTATTCCCACGTCTCTCAAAAATTTCTAAACGATACTTTTTCTCTCCATACAGTGGGTGGATTCATAACTAATTTTTAATGATTTACTTTTACACGAAACGAATGAGTGTTTTTGCCGACTTTAATTAATTTAGTTTTGCACGCAAACACAAGTTTCTGCTCATATAATTAGTATGCGTTTTTAAAACTGTTACTGTTTGTCTCTTTCCAATGAGTGTTTTTGCTTGTCAAGTAATCTGAATAAACTGTTGGCTCGAAATCTCTGCTTTTCTTTTTCCAGATCCTCTTTACTTCCGTTGTATAAATGTCATCAATGAGTAAGTTTTGTTTCAAGGCTTAATTGATAGTCTTACACACACATATGTCTGTGTATGCGCATACGAAAAAGTTTTTTCAAAAATTATGAAAATTTTATGCATTTTTCAGCCAGATTTATCAATGACGTCAACAAAGAACAATAATAGACGTGGAAGTTTATTATGTCACTAGTCTATACTAAGTTTGATGTTATTTGTCGGATGGTTTCGATTGTATGCATTCTTATGCAATTGAAAGTAAAAATTCCATGAGTTTATGAAATCTTATGTGCTCACATGGTCAGCAAATATTTTTTATATATCATTTCAAACAAAACAATATTTCTAACTTTTATGCTGATTTGGATTAGACTGAAGTAGAAAACAGTTCATTGAAATGATGATCAAAAAAAGCAGATAAGCGGATTCTTTGTCTACTGATCGTACTTTCATGAATAAATGTTTGCACCTTTGTATGCATAGTGAATACTGGGGCATTTTAAAACATAGTGTACAAAATTCTTCTGAAAAATGCTCACTTCCATCAGAAATTTGCAACATTGCATGACTTCCAACTTTTTGACATTTATCCGAAGTAATTCTAATGAAGTTTGAAACATTTCGTTTAGTTCTTTGGCATCATCTTACATATTCTGTTTCCTATTTCACTGATTATTTTTAAATCAACAGCGGTGATGTATAACGTGACAAATTGGAGAGATTTACAGTGATGAAGAAGTAGTGGGATTATTCAACATTTTGTTTCGGTTGACTTTTAAAGTGGGAGGTCATTCTGATGGTTTCACATCATGAATTAAAATTTTAGAACACTATATTTTGCAAATTTGACTGTCAATAATCTGAATTTATATTGGCGTTTACTTTCGATACATCCTGTGAACGGTATATGCCACAAAAAGTTCTAAAATTCTTTATTAGGCGTTTGGCTACGAAAAGCAAAGAACAAGTCTAGGAACTGGAGGCAGTCGGTGCTTCCCCTTATTCTTTCCTCTACGTTCCCCAGTGGAACATAGGGCTTCAAGCTTGTGGCTTGAAGATTCTGTAGCAGTGTTTATTTTACAGGATGAGGTTGCTAGCCTCATGCCCAACCTTCCCTCTTTACCAGTCTTACTACTGGCTTAGCGAGGTAAAGGAGTGCGTTGGCCGGGGATCGAACCCCGGAACATGTGCATGGTCGGCGAGCGTCCTAACCGCTATACCTCCTTAGATAACGGCGAAAATACTCAGTAAACAGTAAAACCAATGAAGTCTTCTTAAAATAAATCTATTTCGAAAAGAAGAACAGTTTACTTATAGTATCAACATTCAAACATAGTTAAGCTGAAACATAAACGCTTGCAACCAACTTATACACACTACCGCAGTCCCAGAAGATCAACATGGCATCTAAACGATTCACAGTTTCCAACACTCTCGACAAAAAATGCAGCACAATTTTATTAAAAATGATTTCTATTCAAACATTTCATAGGCGCGAATTCAATTACAGAAAACCTTCACTATGCTACATTAAGTTGCCATAACAACATGTGGTTCACAGGAAGTGTGCCAAGGCAGCAAACGGGCTAAAAGTATGAGTGTTTATTTACTCCAAAACTGAAATTCCATGTGTGTTGACATTAATCATTCAAAAGAATAGCTAAACTTGTCTTTTATTTTCCTGGGCAAATGTCGAGAAAAGGGTTACGAATTGCCTAAATGTATCTCATCTCTACAACAATAGATTGATTACTACATTTGACTCTACTAATAATTTGGGTTGTTTCTATTTTCTGTGAAATGACTATTGGTTAAAACACACCATAAACGAATTCACATTATTTTGTAATATCTTAATTCTTTCATTTTCGCTGGTAGGATGACAGAACACGTACAACAAGATTTTCCAAGCTCATGTCAATAAAAATACCCAATAGAATCAAATTCATTCTGGTGGTTATATGTTCTGAATCACTGATACCATGAGATTCTGGAAACGGAATGGTAATTTAAGAATTATAAAATATCTCAGATGTAGCAAATCTTTTCACAAATTAGTGATAATGTCTCTTATGTAACTGTGAGATATGCGAGCTAAGTAAGCTCCTCTTCAGTAGATCACCGACGTTAATTCTGGATCTCTATTAACTGAAAAAGAAAAGCATCAGAAATGCTGTGTGTCACAATATTTTCTACGGGTTAGAACGTGGGTAGAAACGGCTTGCTTTTACTTTAGTAATAAAATAATGTTTGCCTAAATTGTACAGAAAGCCCTCTAACTTGTTCATGCAAGCCGAAATGCCAGTTGTATGCACTAAGGAAAAACAAGTATAAGTCTGTTCAGGTATAATACGCAATTTAACGAAGTAATTCGGATGATTTATAACAGCCCCAAGAGATGATGAACAAAAATTTATTTTCCCTACTGACTATTCAAAAGCCTTCAGGCTATTTTTCATATGAAAAAAATAGGCGTAATAATTCATAGTCAATAAATACACAGAAGAAGCATTACTGCCTTTTTATGGTGCAATAGATATAGCACTTTTATGGGATTTAAAAACAGAAAAGAGGGAATGAATTAAAAATGCAGACGGTAGCCTATAATAGATTGGAAATAAATCTATGAGATTTATAATTCCACTAGACTAATAAACTACCAGATACAATATGAAAACAAATACATAACTAAAGCAGAATTCAGAAATACTTTGGTAGTCTAAAACACGGGTTAATCCAACATTGGGAAAGTTCCATCTATCAATAAATCAAATTTACGAATTTCAACTCACTTTGAGATTTTGCCAGAAACTGGGTGGTTTCAGCCGATTGAAACAGAGTACACTTCTGATGAGCTCGACTAGAAGCGAGAGAAACAACTACACAGTGTTACTTTGATCTGGATATCAAGAGCTACTGGTTTATGTGAGTGGTACACTACTCATCTTAGTCAATCAGTTGTATATGGTTTCATTTACGCTTCATTCGAATAATGTTGGTTTCTATGAGAAACTTCAGTGAAATAATTACCTTGAACTGTGTAAACTGCGGACTGTTTGAGAATTTGAGATCTTCTTTGCGAATAGTTGTGTGTAATTCTTAAAAAACATCTTAACTTCAGTTATGAAGCTTGATATAGAAATGGTAATTTTGCATTGGTATGGAAGTGCAGTTTAACCAGACAAAGTGAAAAAGTTATACCAGCGAATTTGATTGAGAATGTAATTATATGTGTTAAGTGGTGTCAGTGTTCAGAGACTAGGAAAGGTTGTATACAAAACTGTAGTATTACAAATACGATTTCTAGGAATACTTCAGCCTACGGAATCACTTATGTGTTCGTGGTAAATGCGCATGACAGTAATAATCTTAAAATGAACGTGGCTTCATAGTATGGAGAGTTAAATTTCCAGGTTCATTCTTTCAACTTACTTCAATCTTCTGTCACAGAATTTGATGTCAGACTTTCTCCGTTTTTAAGACGAAAGTAACAGACGAAATGTAATTATAATTTCTACAGTAATTTTCCGCTTCTAAGGTGGGCATTCCAAGCTTGTTTGGTTGGTTATTCTTTAGGTGTTTATATAAACAGGTAGGATAGATCATGTAACGTTTTTGTTCGGTACATTTGTATAATTCATTGTTCATAGTTAGTTGTCTATTTCTACACGAATATTTCAGGTCTCCAGAAGAAAGACTAGGGAGATTTCACTTCCAAAAATACACTCCTTAAAGAAAATCTTTACTTGACAAATAAAAAGGACTACATTATTTATTCATCTTCCACAAATCAGGTTTTGTTAAATATGTTCAATTTACCTTAGCAACCTATTTGTTGCCCTGTCACAACAGGTGAAAGAATAAAACTGTGTCACATTACCTGAGTAATTAATACAAACACCAGATGTAAAATAGGGCCACCTTGTGTGTGGTTTTGTCTGACGACAGCATTATTTTTAGATATATTTGAGGAAATGCTGTATTCATTCTTTTTTAGAGGACAAAAACGTAGCTAACCTAGACACGTTGAAGTCTTCTGACGGTGGTTAAATAATTTATACTTTGTATTCTGATTGCCCTAAGTTAACGTAAATTGTAAGATGTTTCTTATTAAAGCCTTGAATTACTGTCAACTATAATCACAACCTGAAAATGTTTTAGTAGCCTGAAAGTGAATAGTTTTTTGTTCCACATGAAGAAACCAACGGGATATGTTCACATAGAGATGTATGGAGGATTTTCAGTTAATAAAAGACTTTCTCATTTTATGAATATTCATAAATGATTACTTTGTGATTTATGGAATTAGATCCCTAAAATGTTCTTCAACGCACAATTTATTATCAACAAATAGGAGAAATACTTCACATTTCCAAGTGGATTTATTTTCATTTATACCACTTGACGCGTAATAGAACTTCTCACCATAATGATTGCTAACTTAGATCAGCTTATTTTACAAGAACAGTGAGTTTGGAAACATATATTCCAGAAACCAGTCATGTTATCTGTATGCAGAGAGTTCCCCATAATTGGTTTAAAAAATACTTTGATTTGGATGTGTTCTCTGAACTGGTTGTTCCTCTAGACAACGCCTTCAGCGCAAGCTTTAATTTGAAGTAAACTTACTTGAATTCTGCATGAATGATATATCTTGACAACCTTTAGAGTTAATATGCATATTAAATTGCTGTTTTCTTAGTAATAATAGTTACACAAATAATTTAATCTTTCTTCAACATTCATAACTTTACGTTAAGAAGTCATCAAATTGGAAAAAGCTGGATATGTTACATTAGGTACTGATGCATTTTTTGTTAAAATATTCTACTGACTAGCAGCTTTATTATCATTAGGACATCATCAAATCATAATTACGCCATCACTTCACTTACTAATGAACAATAACATTCGAATATCTTGTCTATAATTGATTCTCATAAAGTAACCAAGAAAATCAACCTAATTACTTCAGCAGTAGTATTAAATTTATCAACATACCTGAACTCGTTTCATTCTTTGGATAATGAAATGGTTTATTTAACTACTTACGCGAGGATGTGTGCATAAAAAAACACGAGTGGAAATAATTCGGTCGGTTTTCATTTAATAATACACGTCAGGAAAATTAATTAGAGGTCTAATTATCTAGCATAGAGCGAAGAGTCCACCTAACTCTTTCAAAACCGTTGTTTGCCTAACCGCTTCGGCAGGTAGTGGTAAAAGTCCGAAGCGGCGCGATGGAAGTGTTTTTAGTGACACATCAAGTCTCTGAACCATAAAGAGTACCTAGACAAAGTTGTTGAAGGTCTGAAACTTCTTCATTTTTAGTGCAGTAAACCCGCACGCTGATTTAAGATTAGTATCGTTTTGCCTTTCCGGTTGTGACTTACTTTGACACTTTCATCTTTTCTATCTGCCAGTAGCTTCAGGAATGCTGCCTATATAAATGAATGCAGTAACTTCTCAAAATGTTCCCACTGTTGGTGACTGATGCATGTTGTTGTGATTTAGCTGTCTTCAGCACCTCTGCCTACTATCTGTTCACCCAATTTTGTTTCTTCCTGTATCAAATAAATTAGTATATTCACCCTGTGATTCCTTTTGTTGTAGAAGTAATACAACCTTCTCAATTTACAGATAAAATTAAAGAAATAGGTCAACAAATTTTCTGGTTAGTTAGAAGAAACACTAATAGACAGAAAAGCGATTATATAGCACGTAAACGAGAAACGAAGGCGGTGAGTTTATGGCATACATGGTAGGAGTTGAAACGGCAAAAATTACAAAGTAATATATATATATGCCGACGAGGTTATTTAATTATAGGTCTACAGTTGAGAGCTCACAGTTGCACCAGCTTTTTGAAAAATTAACAAACTGATATGGTTTTCAAACTACTATTCAAAGAAGTAGTAACATAAAAAATGTATTCACTGTCTGATATATATTTATTTATTTTTTTAATATTTTTATTTTGATTACAGCTTGATGCCACACAGTATTTTCAGTACAAGTATGGAATTTTCAGCATGGATATCGGTAGCCCAAATTTTACAGGCCGACTATAGATATCGGGTGTGCTTCGGCAGGGGATCGAACCCTGGACCATGTGCATGGTCGGCGAGAGTCCTAACCACTGTGCCACCGACGCACAGGTCGAAATGGATACACAGACTTTTTGTCAAATTGCCATAACAACTTATCCAGTGAATTAAATGTAACTAAGTAATTCATTTCCAGATTTTTTTAAATCAGCAACCATAGCATCAAGAGAAAGTTGAATGAAAATATCAACCAGTTTGAAAAAATATGAAGATTTTATTATCAAGTAGTGTGGTGGAGGATGTAATTATCAAAATGCTTGGGATGGATTAAAACCAGCATTTTTCTCCTGATTCTTCCGTTTCTCACGGAGATATCTTTTTGTAAATAGATGTTATCTAGTTCATGAAAATTCTTAGAAATCTCTACAGACCCCTACTATTTTTTATGACTTCTGTAGTGATTAGTGTTAGTTGATACGAAAGATTCGAGTATTTTTCACTATCTACAGTCACAATAATCATAGATATTTGAAAATGACAGCTACAGGTAAGCTGTCCAATTTCTGTTTGAAGCTAGATACTTGCAAAATGAATCTAGTGTGTACCGGTAAGTTCTTTTCTTCTAACTATACGCTTTGTGTGTTGGTGGCATAGCGTTTAGGACGCTCGACGACCATGCACACGGTCCGGGGTTCTATCCCCGGCCGGCGCACTCCTTTACCTCGCTAAGCCAGAAATAATGCTGGTGAAGAGGAAAGGTTGGGCATGAAGCTAGCAACCCCATCCTGTAAAAATAAACACTGTTACAGAAACTTCAAGCCACAAGCTTGAAGCCCTATGTTCCACTGGGGAACGTGAAGGAAAAAAAACAAAACTATACGCTTTCAATCTTAATTTCACCAAAACGTTGTACTTAATATTTTAGAAAACTCCAGAATGGAAAAATGAGTGATTCCAGATTCTCTTTATTCCCTTTTTTCTTTTAAAGAACGCATTGCAACGTTTGTCCAGCTTTGAAAGCGAATATTTCATTAGGTTTAGAAAGATGTTGTGCAGCTTGTTGGTCTTGGATTCACTCCACAGGGATCTCGAACATGCACATGTTGACATTTTGAGGTTTATTCAAATTCACAATTTAGAACAATTATTACCTTTAAATTTTGATAGCGTCATAGGAAGACAAAGTTCATATGGAAAATGTGATGTATTTAGGCAATACGTCTTGAACGGCTTGATATCACGGTTACTTGTCAAATTAATTTAAGTGAAAAATGAAAGACCAATCAGCATAAAGATAAGGACAAGAGATTTAAGAATATGAAGCATAATAATTCACACTACTTTTGGTAATCTAAAGAAAGATGGTCTACCACCTGCGTTTATCGAGATTTCACACTTCATTTGTTGCTGAAAGTAATGTTCATTATTATTTCTCATATTCTTAAATCACTTAATTTTACTTAAATTGGCCTTTGACTTTTTACAAAAACTGATTTAAGAACACAGTATTAAATATGGCATTACTTATTTTGTCATCTGATATTTAGTTATGATTGTAATCACAAGCATTTTAATTGCATTTCATGTTATTATTATTATTTCAAGTATTCCCACGTCTTTAATTTCATTCGAACTTTCTTGTTGATTGATTGGACCAAAATGCTCGGATGGCATGTCAGCTTCTTGCGGTCTAGTGGATAACACCATGGATGCTGGGTTCGAACTGCAGTGGAAACACCATCACCCACTGAAGAATGAGAGCACACGAAGTTGGTTAGCCCCAAATAGGATGAAATGCGTATCCTTCGATTCCACTGTTAGTTACCGTCCACTAAGGCACGCGTCTGTTTAAGTTTCCCACAGGAAATAATTTCTTAAAAAAGCCAAATATGCACTATTGCACGATTGTTGAAGAGTCTCTTCACTGTATATTGTGTTCTTAATGATACAGTCAGGAATATAGGTATATATTGTATAAAAACATCAAATTTTTCAGAGAAACTCCACCTTCTAAAGACTCTAATCAAGCATTCTGAATTGTTCTTTAGTTTTTTATTCTTAAGTAGTTACATTTTGAATCAACTCAACTCTAACACTTATTTTCTCCTTAAGCCACAATGAATGAAAAACCACTGTCAATGATGGATGTTTATGCAGTTAACATCAGTTCAGCATAGAAGTGTGGAAAATTTAATACTTTCTTGAGTTTTTTACACTGCAAAAAATATGAACTTTCGTGATACCAAAATGACTAGAGTGTTAGTCGCTTTACCTTGTGATAAATTATAATTTTTCCTATATATAAATATATTCATGAATAATCCCCATCCAGACATTCCTTCTCATCAAACGCCTCCGTCAAAATGATCAACAAAATGAAGAATAACCTGCCAAAAGTAATACCTTTTCGTCTCCGTTGTATTACTGAAGCCTTAGTCATTCAGTTGGAGAAACCAGAGTTATGCTTACAAAAGAAAATCGTCCAACTACTTCTACTATCATGGTAACAACCGTGTTGACTTCGAATAACTTGATGTTTGTGTTGCTCATTTTTTTTCTAACTCCTTATGAAATTTGTTATTTTTATAACTCTTACATAGTTCCACATTCTCCTTTGTTTCTATGTGCATCTTAATCACAACTCACTCACTAAACTATTCATCTTATTACGTAACTGTATTACGCTTATTCAACTTCTTTTAACATTAATAACTTTGTTTTTTGGCAACACGTCAACACTACCTTCTTCTCATTTTTCAACCACCCCAGTTACAGTTTTGATTATTCATCAGATTTTTGAAATGTCTCAAAAGCAATAATCCTAACTTATTTTTATTCTTATCGGACAAACCTAATGTACACTCACATACAAAAATAAGTATACAGAATCGCTATTGTACAACTAAGTGAATGAATTCGCTGAACTACCTGTTTTGTTTTAACATATATGTTCGTAAACAAAGTGAAAATATTACTGGTATTACATCCTTTTCAGTAAAAATATATGTCCATCGATTTTCGCTTTTTAATGCAACACTGACAGTTTATGCATCTACCTCACGTAATTTTGATATGGCTTAGTGGTATCAGTTTTTGTGTCACTATCAAGCATTCCAGGTACCAGTTCATTCATCATAACAAATAGCTTTCTTCTTGTGAATTTATTAGGTGCTTCAATACTACATGCGATTCGCGTCACGGGATAAATCTCTTGTCGTAATACGACTATCCTTTCTTTCGATGTATATCTTGCGTGACAAAACCTCGGTATTTTACTTAAAACTGAACAGTTGAATACCCGAAAACCATTTTCTTGACTGTTTCAATTCTTAACACCTGCGTGATTACATTTGAAGCTGATGAAGTTTTGAGATTACTGTAATCAGATATACACTCGCAAAATGGTTTAAACTGGCGAAACTGATTAGATTAAGCTTCACTATTGCTATTTTTCTTTTTAGTCTATAACGTTTCGTATCTGTACATACAAATAGTTGGAAGTGCATTTGGGACGCCGACTGAATGACAGAGAGGCATTTAAAAATGCATGTATTTAACATCGATCCCATCTTCCTCTTCTTTGTATCATCATGATGAACAAGTTACTATTCGACTTGGCTAAATATAAGTTATTACTTCATTTGTGAAACACATAATCACTTATAGGCAGAGCAAACTGACTTTTCTAACAATAACCCAGTCAATTTTAGACTAACGTGTCACTTGGTTAAAAACATATTGAAGCCTATTTGGAAAATTCATTTATCCTTTATCATAGACAGGATTTATCAAAATGGCAAAATCACATCCTCAACTTCTTTATTTTCTTTTCTTTCGCAGTCATTAATTTTAATTTTATTAATAATAATAACAAAAGTAATCATTGCTGTCTCCTTTTTCCGTTTTCTTTTTTTGGTTACTTATTTTGGTGTAGCAATTATCAGCTTATACGTGCGATTCTATGAATGTCTGTCTGTGGCGGAGTGTTTTTGTACAGGTTGAAAGGCACGAAATCAACCAGTTTCACTTAAAAAATAATAATAAACTTTTATCATTCTTGATAACATTAATGGTAATATTAAACAAGAAAATTAACAGGAAATTAAACAAACTAACTTAATGAGACAATAAGGGAAATGCACAAAATCATCTAATGCATATATGTTGTAATTTGGTACTAAAATGTTAGTGTTTTAAGTATATATTTGCGTTGGTTTGTTTACCAGTGTTGCCTGAGGCAGGATGATGACGTAATAGCTTCACACTTAAGTGAAGATCCTGTGAGTAATATGTTACCTTCATTTTCTTATTTCCTATGTGGTAGATAGAGAAAATTTATTTTCTGCACAACCTGATCTGCAAAATTAGGTCTCGCTTTAAGCCAGCGTTTACAAAATAAATCCTTAGGATATGTATATTTATGTTATACAAAAATCTTCTGCTAGGCATAAAAATATGTAATGGGATTGATTTCAAGCGTATTTCGATAGGTGTATACATATATTCAAATTAGAGTGAATTACGTCATACAGTTCTTTTCCTCGATTACTTTAAACAAAGGAGAATAACAAACTAATCAGGATAGTAGTTAATCATTTTATTTTGGAGGTCTTTCCAAGCCTAAAATGTTTACAACATACAGAATTTTAATATACTGTAATTCGGTACTTAACTTAAAAGATGGTAACCACTGATATTGCTTAGTTTAGAACAAGAGGAGTTCAAAGAAAAGAGCCATAGGTGTCAGTTAGCTGGTTGATGTACATAAGACGTTGCAAAAATATCCCAGAGTCGAGAAAGGACTTTGGATACTAATGAAGTGTGCAAAAAATAATAGAATAATTAGCACACGTTACGTAGGTATCCTAAGTTTTGATGATTTGAAGTGATTAAAATAGTAATGATAATAAGTAGATCAGAGGTCAAAAACTCAGATTAAGAGTATGGACACAGTCAGACAAGAATACCAAAAATAAGGGGCAAATTCAATACAGCTGAGAATAAACCAGTCTTCCTAACATTTGAAGTCGAAGGTGATAAAGTACCCGCAAGAATAAAATACAGAAATTAAAGAATACAAAAATTACAAGGGTAGGCCAGATATTAATCAGATATGCGATTTTTTAGAGTTATCAGTTCTTTCGTCCTACCAGGAACAGAGCTTTAATCAGTCTTATCTAAGTTAACTCATGTAAAGTGTTATAGTTAAAGTACTTAAATGGTGGAACTAGAAGGTGAAGAAGGGTGATTGTATTTCAATAACATAAACACTGAGGACAATATTGGTTGGTTATTCGATGGCTGCTGATTGAAATTACAATAGATTTTCATTCACAGATGGACTTTCAGCATTTAAACCTTTATGATCCATAATCCGAAAGCTTCCAAAGAATTTATTTACAGAAAATCGAATATTGCAAGTTCTTTTTATTTTATGACATTGTGATAATTACAGTTCTTTTAAAAAAAACAAGGCTGGAAATAGGTGAAGGGTGATGCGAATAGATGTTATTTTATCAAAATTCACTCAGTAAAAGACGATTTAGAACTGTTACTTCCTCTGGTATGGCAATGTCACCATAATTTTCTCCGATACTCAGTGAGTATACTTAAAATCATCTGAAATCTTGAGAAACAAATGGCCATTGGTTAGATTACCCACTGAAATCCACATGCTTGGGAAAATGTGTGACAACGGAAACCTTAAATAACTGCTTGTTACCGTAAAATTTAATGGCCTACATACAAAAGCTTGTTGTTAACTGTTCGCGGTTATTTCAATATAAAACTGCATGTCAGTCATCTATAATTTTTTCAGAATGGTTATTGACGTTTTTAGGGAATTAAGTGTCTAAACTCTTAAATAATAAACAAAGTGATGAATTTTAATCCTGTAGTTTGTTCACTGTTTTTGTTATACAAAACACCCAGTTATTGACCATTAACTGATTGTGGATTACTTTAACAGAAACTGTTTTACGAGTAAATTTCATCATTCAAAGGAACACAATTGCTGTTTTAATTACCTAGTACAGCCCTATAGCCATGATACTGGTTCAGCATAATGAAAAGTGCGGAACACCTGAGCTTTTCAAAACTTTTATATTATTCATTCTTTATTTGACAGCTAAAAAGAAATAAAAATCCACCTTAGAAACCTAATCTTATTGTTCATATTGCACTCAAAACAGTGATATCAGCACTGACAGACACTTGTATTCCAACCAGACTTTTACCTCCCAAATAATTATGAAGTCTTATATTTTTGTGGAACCTGTATTTAACTGCGTAATAAACGTATGACGTGAGACGTTACACTCTTTTATTTTCATTTTGTCAATATAGATTCTTAAATACAGACTCAGAAAACAATAAATTTCTTTTTACTACTTTTTTCTTTTCGAAATCTTAATTCCCTTGAAGTAGTTTGCGTGTTACATACAAGGGCATAATCGAACATGAATAAGGTGACACTTCATTGTATTTTGCCGCCAAAAAAAGTAAAAACCTGAAAGGCCTGGAACTTTCCGACTGTTCATTTTCTTTGACTCAATAGCTAGCTATCTGTAGCCTTCAAATGTTTAACTTAAAGTATATGTTGCGAGTGATTTGAAAAACTTGTGTATCACTTAACTAAAATTTTCTTCACTGGGAGTTAGGATAAAAACATTGCAGCTGATGAGTTGTTTATCTTGTCTAATCTGTTTTCTCAACGTTAAATAATATATGCGTCATAAAAAAGTCGTAAATTATGATTTATGATAAATATTCGCTAAACTAGGTTGACTTAATTACTCTGCTTTTATGTTAAATAGAAATAAATTGTTTTTTTCTTACTGAAGCAGCTCATGTACTTGTAGTTGCTTTCTAGATTGGGTTTACTTGTTAATGAAAGGAACCTCATTTGTTTCTACTGTTTTTCTATAGTTTGGTTTGTAAGGGTTAGTTATGTTTTTATGAGTTGATCACGGATTGATATCAGTTAGAGAACCATTGAAAACCAGGGAGTACTGGACAGCTGCTGTTTCATCCTAGTTTGTGAATCATCGGTAGTAAGCACCCACTGGGATTCAAACCCAGGACCTTCCGGTTACAAGGCAAGCTCGTATACCATTCAGCCACTGGGACCTGATTCAATGGCTCATGAATTCTGACTTCTACCAATTCGTGATTTAGCGCGACCCCAACCATTGTCGTTGGTGGGACATCCATCCACACACGTGACATCTAATTGGACCTCACTGGTCACGACTTCTCACTAGGACTCCAGGAAACTCCATCCTGTATCAAGTCACTAGCGAGTATAAGATCCTGGGTTCGAATCCCAGTGGGTGCGTACTGCCGATGATTCACAAACTAGGATGGAACAGCAGCTGTCCAGTACTCCCTGGTTTTCAATGCTTCTCTAACTGATATCAATCCCTGATCAACTCGTAAAAACATAACTAATCCTTACAAACCAAACTATAGAAAATTAATCTGATGTTCGCTAGTAACTTGCTACAGGATGGAGTTTCCTGGAGTCCTAGTGAGAAGTCGTGACCAGTGAGGTCCAATTAGATGTCACGTGTGTGGATGGATGTCCCACCAACGACAATGGTTGGGGTCGCGCTAAATCACGAATTGGTAGAAGTCAGAATTCATGAGCCACTGAATCAGGTCCCAGTGGCTGAATGGTATACGAGTTTGCCTTGTAACCGGAAGGTCCTGGGTTTGAATCCCAGTGGGTGCGTACTGCCGATGATTCTCCTGTTTTATTAATCAGTGAATGTCACTGCATCATTTAACTGTTCCTAAGGTCTTCGCCTTCTTCTACAGTTGTAGAGATGCATTCTGTTCAAATTAAACTAAGCCAGCTATACATAGAAATGTTTATTTCTGACGCCATTTATAGGTTTCTTGAATTTCCTTTATATCTGTAGTCCTACGTGGTATGTTTGTTTTTTCTAGTTAAGTCTGGTGTTCAGGTTTATTCACAAAAGGGAACTGTTAAACCATTTAACTGAGGCCATTCTGTTAGGATAATCAACATTTTGAGCACTACTGTATAACTTTTGCCATAATAAAAGTGAAATTTTTTATGGCTTAGTAAAATATGCGTAGAAACATGAAAACAGTGAGACATTTGATTTCCTAGCGATTAAACTCTAGTGATAATTTTAATGTTATTTTTCCCTAAGAGGAATTCAGTTTAGGATATAATGAAAAGCTATCTGTACTAATTAAGGTGATTACTGAAAGAGATGAATTAGACCTACCAATGAACAGCGATCATTTATGATTTCGAAACTGTGCCTTACATTGGCTAACCAGCACTCATTCAATTTACAGAGTTTATTTTATTCGTAACAATCAAAGCATGTATTAAACGATTTTGTTAAATGTGGAGTTTAATCTGCCACTAATAACCACCTATTCAATTTGTCATTACCATGGTTTTTCAGCGTTCACTTTTTCACGAAGCTGGTAGTAGTGGAGTCTAACAAATTCCCCATATATATGTAAAAATTACTGAATTCTTATCGCCTAAGGCTGTTTTGAGTGGAAAACGATTTCACACTGAGTGAGAACAAAACAAAAATATAGATTGCGTAAGGTCTTAAGAAATCACTTTGTAAGTGAAATTGAATGCTTGTTCCAGAATCTTTTCATAATAACTTCAGGCTACATGATTTGTAAGCCCAATCAGATATGCACCATCAGTCGTTCATTTATGGGGAAACAAAAATGTTCAGACATTATTGAATATGATATAGATAGTTTTGCATATAACTTTGTCATAGTTTATGTTTTGCTGTCGCATCTTTTCACTGAAATACATTAGCTAGGAGAGTTTAATATTCACAAACACTTTCACTGGATGAATCTAGTTTTATATTATACATAAAAACCTCCTCATAGAGCTCCAGTATTATTTAGTTATAAGGATGCAACCATGTCCACCCAATTAGTAATAATTTGAATTTATTAAATACTGTTTTTGTTTTTCTAAAAGCTTAATAACTAACACTTTTAGTTTATTAATTTATTCGTTTTCTGCTACTAAACGTACATCACAAATAAAATGCACGCAATTTGTTTGTTGCTAATGTAGTTATTATTAGGCTAACGCACTAAAGGAGCTTGAAAACAGTGTTTATTATTAACATTATTATTCCCTTGCGTTCAGAGTGGAACATAGGTCTTCAACAACACATCTCCACTTTCTTCTATTTTCTGTCGTCCTCTTTATCTGGGTAGACAATTGATCATAATCTCACATCTCGTCCTCACACGATCTCCTCCATGTCACTCTAGTACTGACGACCCGCTCGTCGCTTCCCATTTGGATTCCACTCGAAGGCCTGTCATGCGACGTCAGTCGACGGTTTCATCAATGAATGCCCGATACATCTCGATTTTATCCCATATATTTGTTGATTAATCGGTTCTTGGTTGGTTTGTCCTTGGATTTTTTGTTACTCATTCTCTCTGGCCAGCTATTTGATCTTCAGTATAGAGCCAGCGAGAGTGGCTTTCTTGAGCGAATTTGTGGTAGGAAGTCAAAATTCTGAAAAAATAATGAAAATTTGGATAGTATCTCCGTATATTTAAAGTAAATATTATAGCATGGTATTTAAAAGAAATTAGCGAATGAACTACATTACCGTTTGTCTAATGAATTAGAATCCAATGCATCTTTACTGCTTGCGGTAACCACAAGCTACAGAGGCCCAAAACGAAACAACCTAATTTATGCCTTGAGAAATCTCTATCGACCAGTCAGATAAATCTAAAGTGCGTAGTTTGAAAAAAAGTTTATTTGCAAGTTATGTTAAGAAATAGTTACATTGGGTAACTTCCTTGTATATGTTTCAAGAAAACTTCCCGATTTCTCATTGGAGTCCTCATAGATAGGCCAAACCAATTTCTCTACATAAATTCGTACATAAATTTTTAAATCGTCATGTTTCTTGACTTATTCGCTGTTCTAATCTTCTTTTTTAAGTGACCCCAGAAAATTTCGGTGGAATTTGTGCGAGTTCTATGAAAAGGACTAACAAAATCATCTGTGTGACTGACCGTATTGCCGATTTAACCCAGGGATGAAAGTTATTGGTTATTGTATTGCTGTGTGTAAATGGTTACGCCAGGTAGGAAAAAACGTTGGATAATAGGTAATAAAACATTATCTCCACTATCAGAGGTCATCTGGATGTATTCTTTCCGCAGGTTGGTGTCTTATAATCCCAAAACCTATTAATGATTGGCACTCAATCTACGTCAATTATATTTCTTTTTTATAAGCCCTATTTTGTCCAAATGAAAAATGACACCGACACCACTGTTATATCTGTGCAGAATCAATGCAACTGCACCAAAGATACTTTCTGTGACTGGTCTTTTCAGGACCCATCTGTGATACACCATCATAATGTTTGTTAAAGGTAACTTCGACTTAGCGAAGAAACTATCTACAGCCTCTATAAACAAATAGAAAAGAACGACATACCTTCTCGAACGGATTTCCCGCTTTGGCAGTCTGTGCACCTACACACAAATCCATCGGTGAAGCCAGTGTATCTTTGTGAATGCATCATGCCCTCACACCTACATGTTTTCTCCGTTCCAATGAGCCTGTTGTCTAAACACTAATTAGATACTAGATGTGGGTGAAATCCACTACGTAATTAGTGTACAGCATCCATAATTCCACCTATATGCTATGGATACATCTGACTGGTTGCTCAGGGTCATTGGATAATTTTGTTTTGGGTCGCTATAGTTTAGAGTTACCCTGTTTGATGCTTTGGTACTACTAATATTCAATGTCATACGTTCGTTGCTATCTTCCTCTAATAAATGAATGTCACAAATCGCTGAGACTTCTTAGAACTTCAAGACAATCACTCATTTAGTAACTCATGAGGCACACGTTAATTTTCTTTAATTAATACCAAGGCATATTTATGTATTCATTGTAGGTCTTCCAAATAAATGCGATAATATTTTACCTAAAAAATGTTAAAAAATTACATTTTTATCTACCAAAGATTCTACAGAAGGCAGATTACTACGAATAACTCTGAACATCCTGTTTTCTTTGGGCGATTGGAGAGCGAAAGCTTGAAATTGTAGACTATATGAAATAGAAGGTAAACCTTTGTCTTAAATGCTTTTGAAACCTGTGTATTAGATGCACATATTTCTCATATTTTATACTTGACTGAAAAGAGAGAGCTTATAATCAATTCATAATACTGATTCCTGTAATATGAAACTAGGAGTTTTCATCCTTTCTATAATAATGTGATTTCTCATTTACTTGACAAAGCAAAACATTGCTGAATTGTGGCAATTTTTAATTAACTTATCAAAACAAGTAAAGTCAACATCTAATCAGTAGTATATACTTCTGTACACGAAACACCAATCGTGTAATATATTTGGCATAAACATGATAAAGAACTATAGAGGATGGTGGTTTGTAGCTTATGTTACATGATAATAAAGACTCAAACACACTTTAAAAATTAGAAATATTATGTTTTTATTGTGTTATTATTTTACTTATATGAAAATGTATTTACCAACCATCGTTTAGAGTAGACCAATAAGAATGACACGTATTCATTGGCTAACCATAAAATTCATTAGTCTTATTACAGAATCTCATATTCTCAAATACTATTTTGCTGTCTTATTTGTATACCATCTGACTTTTATTCTCTAATGTAAAAACTAACGAATTGCAGGACAGGTTTTAAGAAATAAATGTCATGATAGGTAAAAACGAAAGGTTAATGAAATGAAATCAACGTGTAAATAGTTTGTATGTATATATACAAACGAAAAAGTTCCATATATTATTAAAACAAATCAACTCAAATTTTCTCAGACGAATAATTATTTGTTTTCATAAAATATAATTTATCATTTAAAATAAAAACAAGTAACACTTTATTGTTTTCTTCAGAATGAGAAAAAACAACTCTTCAACAAGTTAATTTAAACTTTAACTAAATTAAGAATTAATTGTCCTCCACTTTCCCTGGATAGTAATGTAATTCTAAATATATATAACACATAGAAAGAATATTGATAAAATGCTTGAACGATGCATTGATGCTGACCTAT
This sequence comes from Trichobilharzia szidati, assembly GCA_944472155.2. Classification (NCBI taxonomy): domain Eukaryota; kingdom Metazoa; phylum Platyhelminthes; class Trematoda; order Strigeidida; family Schistosomatidae; genus Trichobilharzia; species Trichobilharzia szidati. The sequence goes on along the minus strand of OX235274.1, from coordinate 65,598,549 downwards.
AGTCATGTGCCTCTGAATTATTCAACGTTATGCTGCTAGTCATTGAGAAATATTTCATCTCTAATAATTATTGAGAAGAAAACTTCTTGATTTATGCAATACAATTCACATACATATATGAAAGACAGTTTGAGAAAATATGCTTCTACATTTAAATGTGGATAATAATTTGAGGCTGTTGTATTTCTATGTATTTATAGCTCTACTTATTACAGAAACAGAAGAAAAATACAGTAAGTTATCTGTATGAGATTTATGGTTCGCTTTGAGGAATTTATCAGAGGTTTAGGTTTAGATCAGAAGCAGAGTATGTAAGAAGTTCGACAAATTGTTTCAGCTCACTTTTTAATCTACTGAGTTTAAGACATTATATCACCAGCGATATTGTTTGACCTGATATTGTTTTATAAGTAGATTTTCATTAGGATTCAACAGAAACTTGTTCAACACATGGAATAGGAAAACTCTCCGAAAGATAAACTTGTCTCCGTGTGCTTTCATTTTTAGTGTTGATTTATTGTCTTACTGATAGTATAATTCTGTGCTACCGCTTCATTTCAGTTTTAAGATCTTAAAAGGTAAAGTGAAAAATTAACTGGTTGGGCATCTTCTCTACTTTTAATTCAGTCAGAATAATAAGACTTTAAAATTAATCCGACGTTACTATGATATGCCTTTCCTCATTTATCTTTAAAATACATGAATACTTTGTGCTCAAGATGAAATGTTAAGTTACAGTTTGAATACGCCTCATATATTAGTCATCAAGGTTCTGTAGTTGGTAACTCACTACTCATTAGTGTGTTTGCTGATGCCTGTTACTGTTTCCAGTGATTTGGTTTTTGGAATATTTAAAAAGAAGGCCAGAATGTATTAGGAAGTTAAATAACTCAAAATCATTTTTTCACACAAATGAAGTTTGTTTCACATGTTCAAATGACTTTTAGAGATTTTTGATGCGCTGAACTTCTTGGGAATATCCACTGACGAATACATCTTCAGTTTCATTTTTTTTCATTCCTTTACGTTCCCAGTAGAACAAAGGGCTTCTAGCTAGTGACTTGAAGTTTTTGTAGCAGTGATGATTATTTTTACAGAATGGGGTTGCTAGCCTCAGGCCTAATCTTCCCACTTTACCAGTCTTACTACTGGCTTAGCGAGGTAAAGGAGTGCGTTGGTCGGGAATCGAACCCCGGACCACCTGCGTGGTCAGTGGTCACTTTAACGTTGTGCCACAAACGCACTTCAATTTCATAATTATAATAAAATATAATAGCTTTATTCCGGACAAAAATGTTACACAGTGTAAGGAATTATCAGCATAACCAACCGCATAATATGTTTTTGTCAACCAGAATATTTTGGCAAAATAGCAGCCATGTGACGCCGGATATTTTATCTCAATCAGGGAATATTCCCTTTTTATATTTTCCTTTCGTCTCCGATAAATGCTCACCGATTGTCTGAAAGCCAGTTAAAAATTTGCGACTCAAAGGCATATTTGAACGGTTAAGGCAATAAGAACTGGAGAAAGTAAGAAGTATCGTTTTGGATGAGAATTCAGGTAGTTCAGTAATTCCAACAGGCCACCTGTCGAAGCTGTGTACTTCACAGTCTGGTATTCACAGATAGGCTAAGTCATGATATGAGAAATAATCGAAATGCCTAAACATGCATAACGATTTAATAAAGCAGTTTTCATTTCAGAGATGAGGTGATGAAATAAATAGTCCTATTTCGATCACAAATTGTTTTGTCTCGCATATCAAAGAGGCCGTTAAAAGTATAGTGTACCGTGTAGTATATTGTCGCCAATAGTCGATAAAAATATATAGAATATACACTCACGAAGAACTTTTCACAGCAGCTTCTATAATACACCTTCTATGAATTAATTATTCACTTTAGTCAGACATATGCTAAAATTTGCGTTTAGGGCATAGATTAGCTACAGAAATACTGTGAATATGCATTTCTACTGTCTGTATTGTTCACACTATGCTTAGCAAACTGTGAAGAAGTTTGTAAACAACAAATGTAAGAAGTTAGTGGTTTATATTGAAAAGAGCATGGGTATTCACAAATTTCATACATTTATTCCCCTTAATGAATTTAAATAAAGCAAGAACAACAGTTTTTGCAGAATAAAATGGTACCGTCATTTATTTCGTTGGCTTCTCGTCAGCAGCTTACACCCCAAAGACATTATTAAGTATATCTACAGAAACAATTTAACATACTTGCACATAGTTCATTTTTAAACGAAAATCAATCAGTATATGCATACAATGCTAATAATAATAAACATTTTATCCCAATAATGATCACACACAACTGAAACTTTTGGCCTTACGTAACCAGATGAAAGAGAGGGTGAAAACATCCAGTTACCAGGGCAAAGAAAAACTGATAACCACTTCTTTTTAACATAAAGTGGCTTCGGCAAACTGAAGGAGAATTGATCTCTTTTGCCTACTGATAATTTCCAACGATCTTGCGACGTTCACTCGATGACCTGAGTCAAGGAGATACCTGGCAATGGGACTGTTGAAAGCATTTTTTCCTTTGAGACGTCGGTGTTTTGCTACATGTTCAGAAAATCGAAGGTATGCCCTTCTTGCTCCTTCTGCTCTCTCAGATACATGTAAATTTGTATATACAGCTGGAGTTAACATGAGAAGGATATATGTCGATTTTTGATTGCACCAAGAAGCAAGTTATTCGATAGACGGGAACCAGTTGATCTGCAAGAGAGGCTCCGCCTAGTGACCTCCTTAGCCTTCTGTTGATAGTTGCTGTAACATTTTCACCTATATAATCAAATTGAATGAAGATGGGCTATTTTCCCACTGTGATTTGTTTGATATTTAAGCCTTCAGATCTTCTATATTTGTTAATGAATCTTTGAGGGTAACCGTTGTTTTTCAACACGTTTTTGAGAAATATAAATTCTTCCTCTAATTTCGCTTCAGAGCAAAACAGAGGTTTGACCAGTGTTCGTTTATAGCCATTTGAACGAAAACTATTAAAATGTAGGTACTGTCATTTCTATGCAGGCTTTCGGTAAATTGACCTCTGGAGCTACTATCTTCTAGGCGTAGCAAGGCAGTGTCAGGGAAATGAAACTTTCCATCATTTTCATATTCCATAATAAATTCATTATCTGTATGTGCGTCGTTGAATAATCTGAGTAAGTAGGAATCGTGATTTTAATTGTTGCACAATACAAATATGTAATTGACATATGGACATTAAGAAGTTGTTTCGTCGATTGTACGCTTCAACCTTGTTCTTTTAAGGTTAGACATGAAGATATCTGAGCAAGTATGTTAAAATTATTTCTGTAGATATACTTAATAATGTCTTTGGGGTGTAAGTGGCTGACGAAAAGCCAACGAAATAGATGGTGGTACCATTTTATTCTGCAAAAACTGTTGTTCTTGCTTTAGTCATATTGACAAATTGTTTCCACTAGTGAAGGGATAAAACCGTAGCTAATTACGTTTGGTTGAGGCAATATACTTTCAATCAATGATGATGGAATATACACTGAAGGTGTGTGGTTATTGACTTTCACTCTCTTTGGCGGTTACAGTTTATAATAACCTCTCTGCACTATTTTGTCAAATCATCTTATCGCTGCTTATTATGATTCATACTTTCTTTTATCTTAGTGCCAGTCACTAGTCCCTTTTTAAGATCTTATAAATTTCGAGAATATTTATGGTTGTACAATTTTTATTATTGTTTTTTCCGTTCTACATAATTTCTGTTTTTATTTACTTTTCAACAAATATATTTTCGCCATTTTTATCTAATCGCCAAGTAAACAGTCAATTTTCTTACTGAATTCTTTTAAGAGTCTCCTATTTTAGCACTGATTTATTTGAAGTCAATATTACTGTTTGTCTTTTTAATCACTGTCCATCTTCCATTTGATAAAGTAATTTTAGTTTTCATCATGAATGCATTCTGAAAATGTTTATTTTACAAGTTATCAAGAAAGCTCAGAGTAACAATTAAAATTGAAGTCATAATATTTTGTTACAGTTTTCATTCCTGCACTGCTCGCGTTTATAGCTATTAAGACATTCAGTTTTTTCGACTTTCGGTCTTGTTTCATGAAAAATGAACATTCAGGTTGTAAACTGCTTTCCGAGTTAAAACTAGTGTGAAGTTGGATTTAAAATATAATGTCTTTTATCAAGGTTGGTTTCATCACGAATTGATATCAGTTACAAAAGCAGTGGAAATCAAGGAACAACGGATAGCTGTTTCATTCCGTTTTGAATCTTTTCAGAAGCACACAGCTACGACGCTCACTGATTACTCAAGGAATTTAAGGAAACCTAAGATTAAATAACTGATTAAAAGACCGAAGTATCAAAAGCTGAATCTTTAAAGTGATACTTGTGAAATCTCTTACCTTACCACCCTTTACAGGAGAATGTGATCTGAAAGTAGAAATATAGTGTTGTAGAGTTTTATATAAAGACAAATATAAGAGTAGTGCATACTTCAATTGAGTTTACTATCGCTTTCTTATATCACTTATAATACCATAAGAGAGATGTATTAGTAGAGCATTTATAAGTAACCTAATACCTTTAGAGATTTCAAAACAGAAAAATTTCGATGCTTGATTTTATTATTTCTTCAGAATTGGTTATAAATTCGTACATGTTATTGTTTTGCCATGAATGCATGCACACAATGTCACACTTCCATTAACTCTACATTATTTAGTTTAAGGTACTGAAATTTCGAAAAAACAGATTTGAAGAAATATGAAGAAATAGTTTCAACAAAGTGGTTTGTAAATTGCGTGGAAACCTTTGACCAGCTCACTAACTGTAGTTGATATGCTGTTACTATTTAATGTATGAGATAATAAAAAGTTGTAAGAAAACCATGTAATATCAACATATATATATAATCTATTGAGTCTTATCTGGATTCACAATTCCTGAGAAACAGGAAAAATGGTTTGAATTCAGTGACTTAATACTATCGGACTTATCAAACGTGTCATTTTTGGATTAACCATAAAATAAAACACGCAAATGTTTTCATTTACCCTCAGAAGTGTGCAGTGTATGGTCCTTGCTTTTTATCCCAATCATTGTACTAATGGATGTGCTCGTTTCTGTCATTAGTTCTGCATTTATGCGACTAGGTCATAAAAAGCTGAAAACTGAGTACTCAGTGACGGTGAAAAACGAAATGATTTAGTCGATAAGAGATGGGACGTAGGGCCTCAATGTCACATCTCCTTTTCATCCTATTCCCAGCAGCCCTCTTTAGCTAGCTCCACGATTGCCCACTAGCTGTCATCTTCTCCTCACACAACCTCTTCCATATCACCCTCTCACCTATGTCCAGGTGGTCTATTCTCATATCAGTTACACTCAGGCAATAGCCTGGGGTGCTATGTCACTTGGCGGTTTCCTCAAAGTGTGTCCAATCCATCACTGTTTTCCCCGGTGTATCTCTTGGGCTATAAGTTCTTCGTTTTCTCATTCTCACAGTTCCTTGTTTTTATTCCTTTCTGGCCATCTGATCTTCGATATGGAGAGAAAGCGGTCGTTGGTGAAAGTCTGCAGCAGCTCGTCAGGAGTGTTTTTGTTGACAGTGGTTTTGAAAATCCTAATCTTATTCCTAATGGTAATTGCAGTATATACCTACCCTGATTTCAGATTAATGTAGGTTTGTCTTGTCTTTCCAATTCTAACTTTGACACCGTTATCTGTGGTCTCTTGCCTGTGACTGAAACGATGTTACCTAAATAAGTGAAAGAAGTGACTTCCTTGATATTTGGATAATCAGTAACTAACTGAAATCCAAAACCCAAAAATACACAAGATAAGAAGTTCAGCCGACTAGTATATTTCTAACGAAGATAATATGTCGGTCACTGAGATTTTAGTAGGTACAAAATTTAAAAAAATACTGCCAAACCTTTTTAATTCTCTGATAACTTTCTCGTACCGCTGAAATCCAGTTTTAGATCTACATGACATGTGTGTCAAAGACAGCTTTTGCAGATAATGCCCATCCGTCAGAATACTAAATGTATTTAAGTAAATACGTGAATAAATAAAAGGATAAATAAGTGAGTGAAGTTTTTGAACAAAATCTCAACAATGTAAATTGATGTGTGTGGTCCAATTCTGCCTAATAGACAACCCCACCAATTCTTTTGAAATATAGATTCATTTCAATTGTTCCCGTTGTGTATACACATATATATACATATACATATATATTCTTATATCCTATTTGAATTAGGCTGCTACATTAATTTCAAGAATAAAAAGAACTGGAAAGCAGTCAATCATCCAGTGTATTTCAATAAATGAAGGAAGTAATGAAAAATTGTAATTAAGTGTATACATATATATTAATAACCAGTATCGTGTTTGCCATCATATTTCAATACACTGTACCATTTAGATGTTAGATGTAAGTATAAACTGAGTAGATTTTTAAAACTGTTTAACAATACTATTCCATTCAAATATAGTAGAATAAACAACATTTATGGAAGAGTTATTCTATTGTATTGTATTATACAGTAGAAAATGTGGTGCCAAATAAAATGTAAAAAAATATAGTTGTCTACATTTACTTATAAGTTAGTGAATGTTCTGGTAGTTTTATTGTTATAAAAAGAAAAAGAAAAGTTTTATCTAAAGCGTTTGAAACATGAATACTGACGTTACTGCCAGGCGTTCGGAAAGTCGGTCAATTTTATACACGCATATAGTCGGATAAAACATAAATCTTTAAATTATTATTACTATTATCAAGTCTGAACCTAATAACATTTCATTAAGTCAGGTGCTCTAAAACAAAAATTTAAGTGTACAGTATAGTTTCAGGAAGGAAGGAAGTATTGAGAAGACAATTTCGCTTTGGAACAGGGATGTTTCGATTTCCTCAAGCATTGATCGTCATCAGCGGTTCACTTCAGTGTCAAGAGAAATATATTAATATTAGCGGAAAATTTTACAAATCTATGAGATATGCAACTGAAAGAACCCCTTGAAACTGTCTATTAATAGTAATAATAAAGTTTTTTTCAGACAATATATTGACATGTAGTACAGAAAATTTCAGGACATTTAGTTGTTAAATATTTCCTTTTCGTGCATGATCTACAAGCAGAATAATAATCTCCCATATATCGCGTGATGCAGTGTTGTTCCATATAAACAAGGAACCAGTTCTCCACGTTGTTTTTCCTTCATTTCCCCTCAGAACTGTATGACATTTTGTCGAAGGCTAATTAAAAGTGTGAGTAATCACGTGTGAGGATCAATGAATGTAAGTCCATGATTAAAACGATGAGAAATGCAAAAGAGTTTAAGCATTATGATGAATGAAACATTTGAAATAGTTATTATAATCCCGCTTGTTAAAACATCTTTTTAAATTAGTCACATTAGAAAATGTTTAGTGACTGTGTTAGAAAAGGACTACAAATATTATTTTAACCTTCAGAATGACATAGTGTAGGTTTACTGTTGTCAACCAGCACGGATAACCTCTTTTTATTTAGTTACGAATGAAGTTTCTGATTTCATTTAGATTTCTAAGTTGATCTTTCAATTTATTATCTGAAACTCTTAAAACATCTATCTAATTCAGAAGAACTAAGTCTTAAAAAGAAGATTCTTTAGCATTCTTCAACTTCAGGTAGAATTCAGCACCTGGTTGTTTATGCATTAGTACATGTTTCTCTCAAGTCAAAACAGATTTATGGATTGAGGTGACAGAAGATACTTTATATTCTACACCACAACAGAAAGTACTTCATCTCCTATTTTTGCGTTGACAACCAGATTTCAAAGTATTATCAAAATAACATAATTCTAACAATACATTTTACGCCGTAGAAAATTGATTTCATCCAAGAAGCCGTGGTAAGTCATCTGAATTATAAGCTTATCTAAGAGACATTAATTTCCAATATATACAAGTAGATGAACGTTAGCCAGTGGTAATAGAAATTCACTGATGAACATAAAGATCTAATAAGTCAGCGAATATCTCCATCAATAAACAACTATATGAATTGTATTTCTAGCAATAAACAATTTTTAGGATTGGGATTTTCCTAACAGTCTGAGTATGTTCTCTATCCAAAATAAAAAAAATAATTTGTTGTTGTTCATAGTGTATAATTCATACCCTGGACAATGTTTTAATCTTAAACAGAGTAACTTTATTGTCTCGTATATTTTTGGCCAAAACAACACGTATAATCACATATATAGATTTATATATACATAATATGTGAATGTTTTCACTTATTTTAATTGAAAATTATCGTCTAACTTACATTTCCATGTAATAAATTAAATGGATTGCATAATGTGCTTTTAGTGTAATAAACTCAAATCAATGTTTATATCACATATTCATTTATAATATTAATACTGCAAATACGTTAAGAACAAGATATATAGTTTTTAACAGACAAGCTGATATCAGATAGAGAAGGCGTGAGTAATTAGAAGCATTACTGATCGAATCCTCTATACTGAAATTCACATTGCCTTTCTCCTAATTTAGGGGAACATTACTGATTTAAAAATGTTTTAAACATTGCGATCATTGCATTATTATCTTAAGTGGGGAAAATACTTTCTGTGTGTTTATGTCACGATAATACTCTAAGCACCTAATGAAACATGTCAATGATAGCTTGCATCTATACTGAATGAGCTCAGTTCATCTGAACAGTGCAGGAGGTTAAACAACATTAGAAGGCAGTGGATCTGACTGATATTTAGATGTAATGCTGATACAAAACTATATAACTTGATTAGAATATATATACATCAGTAAACATCTCAAAACTTGGGCACTGTGGTAGAGTGTAACTCCATTATAGATAAGATTTTATTTTGATAAGTCACACAGTGTTATACAGTAATATTAACTGATGACGTTTCGAGCACAAATTATTGCTCATAATCATATCAAGTTACTCACACAACTTTTTCCTTCATTCAGGTGTGGAATTTACCAGCTTTTTGAATAAAAATCAATATGTGATAATGTACATTCAGAAATAATAATCCGAGTGTTACTGATCAATTACAATCAGATGGGAGTGCTTTTATAGTCATAATAAGTAACTCGTTAGAATGTTGTGATGTGCTTGAATTGAAATAGAATTTTGAGATTATTTATCATCTATCCCCTTCTGATTTGACTGGCGGTAATAATATCTTCCATATTCCTGGTATTTGCATTGAGTCATTTCTGTTGCATGTGTTGGGTTTAGACCCAATGAACCAGGATTCAGTAATTAATCTCTCTCTTCACCTACATAGATTACTTTTTAGAATTCTAACCCTCTCCCACCCTACTGTGTATTAATGCATGTAGTGCGATTGCTGAGCTTTTTCCTAAATTACTTATCTTCGCTGGTGTGGTTAACCGTTCTTACCTTAGCCACATTCTTATGTTTTATTTTTTTTTTATAGTTTTAATATAGCTTGACTCCACACGGTATTTTTGATACCAGTATGAAATTTTCAGCATGTGATATCGGTAGCCCAAATTTTGCAGGCCGACCATTGATATCGGGAGTGCATCGGCCGGGAATCAAACCCCGGACCATGTGCATGGTTGGCGAGCCTCCTAACTGCTGTGCCACCGACGCACTTATCCGTCAATCTGATGACCCCCGATCTACTAGTTTGACCTCTATAGTTGACCTCACAGTCATTGCAGGGTATTTTTGTAAATTATATTATTTTGTTTAATTGGGTCCACCGGGTCTTTTAGCCTACAGAGCTAGTCTCTGGTCAATTCCATACATGTATATGAATAAATGATGTATAAATGAAAGAAAAAGTTGTTTGAGTAACTTGATATGATTATGAGCAATAATTTGTGCTCGAAACGTCATCAGTTAATATTACTGTATAACACTGTGTGACTTATCAAAATAAAATCTTATCTATAATGCAGTTATACTCTACCACAGTGCTCAAGTTTTATACTTATATCAGTATATTTTCCTGAAAATTCGTTTATTTTATTCTTTTCTAATAAAAAGGTCTTTCACTTGACCTACTTCTCATCACTGTTGTAAAATTCTTAAATTATTTTCTGAAGTTTTGAAAGTTGAAGTCATTAACTGCCTTGGAATGATTAGCTAGACAAACTGAGTGGTTAACTTATACAGGATCTTTGGATGCTAACCGGAGGCTGAGTACAGTTTTATGAATTCATGGTGTCATACAAATGAAATATTACATGAAACAGGAAAAAATTAATTTTAGAGAACTATGTCAATTAATAACAGTATTTGTTCACCGTAATTTCGCTATCAACTTTTCCTAACTGTACGTTTGTCAGACAGGATGAAACAGTTTCTCGTTTAAGTGAATGCTGATGATGTCACTAATTATTATGAAAAAATAGTATCCGTATTCAAGTATATGAAAGCGCATAAAAACTGAAACACTTCACCTCACTAGATGGTTGGTGACTACCGATTGAATCTAGCATGAGCATTTAACCCTATTTCAGACTCGTCAGTTGGATGTACCTGCAATCTCCAGGAAGTGATGGTCATCCCACTGAGTCCTAGTCTCAGCAAGAAGAACATCGCTCGTCTCCATCCAAGCAGAACATTAAAAAATTATAATGCGGAATTCGAAGTCTACAATTATACAAGTTGCATCTTCAAAAATCATTATGTAGAACACATGAAAATAAAAACCTATCAGCTTATAGAGCTTTATATTTCAGTACCGGCTAATTTTAGTGCTGAAAAAGGCAATGTGGAAATACTATTAATAACACATAGTAAAAAAAACAAGAATTTCATCATTTTTATGGGCATTTGACTATAAAAATTTGGTCATATGTGAAAAAAGTCAGATATTTAAAAACAGTTCTATTTGCAGTCAATGGAATATTTATTTTTAAATAAAAACGTTACTTACAATACTAGATATAAGTGAATGTTGTTCCAAAGAGAAGTTTTGGTGAAGAGTGAACTGTTATCTTCATTTCAAATATTTATTAAATTTTTCACGTTTTTAACAGCATTTAATTTGTTGTGTGTATACATTTGAATGACAAAAGTCGTGTTTTTCCAAAAATAAATACTTGATTTTTTCATGATCTTAAAGTCTGTGCTTACACATTCATTAATGACATAAACTTTGAATCTTTAGAACTGACCTGTTTAACTCATTCATATATAAATATATACATATATATACATATATTGCATTTTGGTATCAACAGAATAAAGATTTCCAAGTGTTATTCATTCAAATTTAGGCGTTTACGGTGGCCATTTATAATGACGGCCTACACGTGACTGCTTAGCTCCTCGTTATAGTGTCGTGGTCTCAGTTTCCTGGAGATTAGAAAGCAGGATGAATGCAGTAGGGGAGGGAACTGATTCAAAATATCCTTTCTAGATATTCAACTCACAAGACGTGGTATTGAAACATTGCGAAGATACATCCACATAAAGTTATTATGGGATGGACAGTCAATGAATTTCTACAACTCAGTGCCTCAGCATACTAAACGTAACCAGATTCGTTTCAATGGGTCGCAGAATCAGCTAAATTTACGATCCTGAATTCATGAAAAAAGTTCTCTGGATTCCAAAATTTGTTTAGATCATCCTTAAAAACATTCATTTTGTCACTACAAAATGGTTGTGTAGCTTGAGAATAATATCTCTGGAAAGAGTAAGGCTATCCTACACAGGTCTTCTTTCATTTCCCCTGATGGGAATTTTAAGCTCCAGTACATTTTAAACTAATTGAGTAATACTTCTCACGACAGTGGGAAAATGCTTCATACAAAATGCAGTTTTCAGCCTGCGTCTAGTTGATGCTCGTTAAAAGTTATTTCCATACGGTAACAATATCAATGGTGCAAACCTGTGCTAACTTCTAAACATAAGAGTATATAAGTGGTAGGCGAAAATAATGTTGACGGCAATCCTGTCATCCTTATGTATGAACACATTTTCAGATATTATAGATTGTTTATGCAATATAATTATAAGTATATGGACTCTCCAGAGGATAAATATTCTTCGTCTTTTGAAATTCATTATGTATAGTACACATTGAGAAAAGCTTTTTAAAATATAATGATTATGCAGATGACCATTGTCCCATATTTCAATTCTTATTCAATCTTTTTTTATCTAACTATTAAGTAACTTCCGGTTTTTCATCAAGCATCATTTCTGCTTCATAACTTTTGGTAAAAAACGGTGGTAGAGGACTGTTCTTTTTATTATTTCTTCTTCGATTTTGATAATGTCAATAACTAGCAGACGTTTTATTTCCAGTTCATCATCTGAAAAAAGAGATCTGGGATATAACTTATTTTTCCAAGAGTCCGTACTTCTATATTGATGGAATTAAGTTATATGAAACAGTGATATTACTAATTTCTCTCTTGATCTACAACCGCAGAGCCCTACTTATATTTTGTTTAGTTATTCAAGAACAGAGACATCTTTTAACTGGTTAATTGTATATGATGATCACCAGTTTAACCCCGCTGTTGACCGAACCAATTATTGCAAAATAATGCACCACTAATAAAATGCAGTCTAGCTGCCAACATTTCTTTCAAAAAGTGGTAAAGAAGAAAGCCGAGTTTCAGAAGTTAATAGAAATATTCTCCAATCAATTGACATCATTTAAGGATATTCCCGCATCATCAGTCTTCCTGATTTAGATTTCGATAGGGAATAGTATTAGTAGCAGTTGCCATGGTACCTATGGTAGACCTGCGAATACCAGTCGTAATTCTGGCAGTCAACAGTATATACTGAAGAACTATTGACAATTAGCCGGATATTCTGATTAATTTAGATTTCTGGCCTGTAGTAAATGTAGGTGTAGAACTTGGTCAATGTGGTAAAATGTATTTCTATACTAGATAATTATGAAGCCGTTTGACTAGATTGATATGATTATTAACAATAATTTTTGCTTGAAACTTCACTCACATATTAATACAGCCTCACTATCTGCTATTTCAAATAAACTTATCTTATTCTGGCTTGTGGCCATATTTCAGAGAGCTGAGTGCAAAATGTTGGAGTGTTGAACATGCTGCAAAATGCTTTTATGCGTTTCACGCAGTAAAACAGCCAAAACTGCTATAAATGCTGTGTCTGCTTAGCTGTAGTGCATAAACGAGACTGATGATGACATAATCAGTGCAGTAGACGTAATTAAGTCAGCCGTTGAACACTAAGTATTTGTTAGTCTAAATGAAAGAAAGGACACTGGTTCAACAAAAACTAAATAATATCTTTCTAGAACTTCACATAAATGTCTGTCATGATAACTTAGCTGCAAGTGTAATGTTTGATACCTAATTGTCCAACGTATCTGCAGCGTCTTCATTGTATCACAGGTTATTTATCATTCGAATAATTATTCAGTTCCGGCTATTATAAACACCCATCAAACTGTGTCAGACAGGAGGATTTGTATCGAAAGTGAAATCATAATATTCATTCTGTCAATATAAGATTTCATAATATTTTAGGGAAAATAACATTTTATTCTATATTATGTAACATATTAGTTTACATTCTTTTGTTTAAACTTCAATTTAAAGTTGTTCAAAGGAAGATGACACTGTACAACTCCTTAGAAATTGTATCGTTCTGGATAATGAATATTCCAATTTTATATGGAAATGATGGTCAACAGGCAAGTCATCAAACTACTAAACAAACGTTTGGTAAAGTTAAGGAGTACAACGAAAGTATGTATTTAAATCAACAAAATCTGTTCACAGCTAAAGAAAAGAAGAGTGGATTTTCTTACACCCAGTCAAACAATGAATCCAAGCTAATACTTTCGAAGGATATTCATCGTCATCAATCTGATATAAATTTATCTCAATCAAGTTATCCTCATATTAAACAAAACCATGATATATCTAAAATTAATTATTACCAAAACAATTCATCGTATTACTATTATCCGGTAAATGATACCTCACAGATTTCAAAGCCTATAAATGGACACGAAATACACAATAATTGTTATGTTAATACAGATGGTAGACAAGAAATTCCATGTATATTGAATCCCTATCCACTGTACGAACTTTTGAAAAAATTTCCCCACATACATGTACATAAATTCTACCAAAATCCTCAGACATATTTATTTCAAAGTTTCAGTGATAAACAGAAAACAGTCAAAATGATTCTAAACTATGAAACTGGACAATATGCCTACCTCCCATGTCATACCTTAGGTGCAGAGGAGAGTGAAGTGAGTTTGTTTTTAAAATGAGTATAATCATATATCAGTTGAATATTATTTGATTTACAAATCTTTAGTAGGAAACCAATCAAATAAGAAGGAAATAGGAATTATTTAAACTTAATCAAACAAATAAAATGAACATGTACTGTTTCCTGGATGATGTATTCTTTGTGATGATAACTAAACGCATATACTCTTAAAGCTATTTGATTCTTAAAGAAAAATCCTTTTTGTTCTTGAATTAATGAAACTTAGATTACAGTATAACTTATCAATTCATCAGTATTCACCAAAGATGATGTTTAGAGTAACATGATGAACTCTCGAGTTGTTACTTTTGTCAAACTACATATAAAAAAATCCCTATCTGGACAATTACAGTAATGTCGTTGTCAATAGTTACACCAACTGATAATTTTGCATCTCGCGTCCTCAGTTTTACCCTTGACAACTGATGCATGCATATCCCTGAAAAACATCAAACAGCCTTTATTATTCATCTAATATATTATTCATGAAGAATACATATGAATTCGTGTCTAGTTTAGTGAAAACTTAGCTACCATTTCGATCTAATTTATTTCATATATACTTATAATTACACATATATGTACTGAATCTTCTCCAGTGTGGTTGTATATACAAGATTATCCTCAGATAAAATAAGCCATTAAAACCCAACGTTCATTTAAAATTTGCTGTTTTAAGTATAGTTTAGCTATTATGTTCATACTCGATGCAACTAAAAGACTTAAATACGGCTGAAAATAAGATCTAATAAAGTACTAGGAAAATGAAGACCTAGGTAATAATGTCAGTAAATACTTGATTTTTGAACCTCTAAACTTTAAACAGCTTATTTGTTTTAGTATAAAGCTTGTGATCAGTGCTTTCTCCTAGTTTATTGAAAATGGACTGCTAAAAACTCCTAGAATGTGACAAAACTGCCATTCAGTGCTCTCAAATTTTCTAGCTGATATCTTTAATGGGCGAACTGTACACAATTATTTGATTTCTACAGCTGCACGCCTAGTTAACATTCCATAAAAATTTGTCATTGCTAGCAGGAAGATGAGCATCAATCGCTGTTTAAAAAAGCATTTCGATACAATCCTGATGGTTGACTCGCTTACCACAGATTTTTTGTTCGCATATGATTTTTTTTATAATAATAGGTGTCTTTAATTTCTGAAGGCATTTTAATTGCTTCACCGTCAGTTAGAGAAGGCAACTGACACTTATTTCAGTCTGGATTCTAGTGGACTTTTAAAAATTATTGCTCTGTGATCGCAGAATGAATAATTGAAGTAGATAGATGGGATTTGTTTGGTTGGTGTCTCGCAAAATGCCAACAAACTTAGAATATCAAAGCGTATAGTCATGAGTCAGACCTAGCACACTCTAATTCAATTTCAGAGGCAAAATATGGATCACTGACTAAGACAAGCAGAAATACTGATTCTTCTGTGACAAGTCACAAACGAAAATCCGACAGAGGTTAATAATGTAAATAATTATTTTTCGCATTTCCATTATGACGGTTTCACGGTTATCGCCTTCATCAAGAGACGTTATGCCAACAGATGGAAGTCAGCTGATGGCTTTTATGTAAAATAATTCTGAGAGGGAATGAACGTTATTATCGTGGAGATGCATACTGAATTTCTAAAAAGCATAAAGTAAAACTTTCAACCTCCTAGTGATATGATCTTTAGAAGACCGAATGGAACAAAGTTTTACTCATTCTGACGTATAGGTATTTTGGAGGAAAATCTCTTGAAGATTTGATTTGCAGATTTTCATTGCAATGACTATAAATCTTTTATGATAGCAGGATGTAGTGCTGATATAACTGGTACATTAGAAGTGACGATAACTATTAGTGCTTCAGTATTTGTTTTCACATTGGACGACTTCAGCGGATTTTATTCTATTTTCAGAGTGAATTCGGTAATGGGTGAACAACAAAGTTAATGCAGTAGAATGAAATTGCAATCAATTTATTTTTCATTATAATCAGAATATTAGATCTCCGTCTATCGTACAATTATCGCTAGAAACATAAGTCTCTTTAGGACAGAATTTAAGTTAGTGAATCACGCAAGAATGTTGTAATGCTTAAATTCTCTAAAGTTATTTCGTTAAAAATAATATTCATTTGTGCCATACAGAAGAGTTGACTATTACATCACGAAACGTTCATGTTAGTTGATGCGTTTTAGGTATACTAAAAATTTACGTCTAATAGCGAATTGGAGTTAGAGTTGTTTTACAAGTGATAAGTGTATGGACAGAAATGTTTATCATTGATTTTTAAATATATTGAGATTTGCCAAAAGTTTTGTCAAACCAACGGAGATAACACGTGGACATGATGAATCTGTTTTATAGTATTTTGACGCGTTTAAGTGTTCCACAGGCAAGTTATCTTTTGCTTCATTTACTTCATCACCTGAGTCAGAGCCATTTAGGCTGTGAGAGCACAGCACTAGCTTTTAGAAAAAGTATTGAAGAAAAAAAGTAATAATGTTTATCCAGAAGCCATAAAAAGAAGAGTAGCCAAGTCCTACCACCGATGTCTTTTCTTTTGAGCATATAGAGAAAGGAACTATGCTTCTCACTTATTGATCAAGTGAGTGTTCGCAAAGCTATCTGGCCCCATGTTGAGCAGTGAAAATCAAACAGATACAGAAATAATTTCTATAAGTCATCTAATCATAAATAACTACTTATGTACAATTCGATTAGGTTGCTTAATTTCTTCATTTTCTTAATCTTAATCAGTTCTCATGAATTATAAGGGCTTGAGAACACTGGGAATATCTTGACCAGCCGCACTTCATAATAGCCTAACACTATTCTGAAAACTACACGCACGGAAAAGACGGATCATATTTGATCACCTCACAAAGAGAACAACTCACTACTACGAAAAATCATTATTACTGTTATTATTTTCCCCTCGAGTTGCGACTGAAACACAGGGCTTCAAAACCACATTTCCATTTCATTCTATTTTCTGCGGCAGGCTGGTTCGGCGACTGCCAATAATTTTCCCTTTTCCCCTCATAATATCTATTCTGTGTGATTTCCGCATGCCCGACTCGTCCATTCCCATTCTGGTTACAATCGAGGGACACGAGAAACTTGTGGTACATTAAGCTGAGAATACTGAGACTATTTTTCAGTTGTAATTAAGACTGTTTCATCAGAACATAAGCTTCTATTATAATTCATTCTTCATATTAGTTCACCTAGTCGACACATTTTTCTAAGTCATTTTGAAAAATCTAAGTGCGTTACTCACGCATTTTATATATGGATTTAAAAGCAATGTTGTGATCAAGTTTATAGCTCACTTGCAATAGATGAAATTTAACCAACAAACACCTCAGTATAATAAAATAGAGTAAGCCAAACGGCGAAAGGATGTAAGCATTATACGTCGTCAGGTTGATTTGCACTTCCTGTTGATTGACTATGCCAAACTGAAATTTTTGGTGTGTATGTGTAAACATGACGGCTCCTAGTACAGACACTTGGATAGTGTCTGAGGATTAAAACAATTTTATTTTGGTTGATAGAGACGTGCAGTGGAATACAGGATGCCTCTTTTCCCTAGTTTGAGACCAGTCTTTTAGATATACTTGAATCCCCAGTGAGTGACTACGTTTCGAGTGGCGTGAGTGCAGGATTAAGCCTCATTAGGAACGTTCTCACTAGCTGGGCTTGCAGGTGTATCCACTTGCTAAGAACTAAATGCGAATAAATGAGCGTCCTGGGTTCTACCTCTAGACATTATCAAACCAAATAGGGAGCATAGTGTGTTGAAAGACGAACATAATCACTGAAACGCTTACATAGGCATCTATTCATACCATGATCTTCATAAATCATATCTAAAAGGTCACAGAAATTTCAAGATACCGTTCGCAAAATCCAAAATAAGACATAGCGACTATGAATAATGTGCAAAAGTCTCAAAACGACCAGTGATTCAAGCATTTACCAAGAAACAACTTTTATTATTGGCTTCGTACTAAGAGCATACCATCTGTTTACCCAGTTAATAACGCATATTCTTAAACCATATTTTCCTATTGAACTTCTCAATATAGAAGACAAGTTATCAAATTTATATATAATCATATGCTTCTCTTCAACGTCAGCCAGCGTATGATGACGTTATCACTTCTTTTTCAACTATTTAAATTAAGCGAATGGTCATTTACTATGTTTATTTAATATAAAAGTGATTTCCCAGTTTTACTCAAGAAAAACAGTTACTAAATAGTCTCTAGAACATCAAGTGTATAAACAGGAAGTAGATACATAAGGCATAAGAAAATTTTCCCATGGTCGATAACAGTTAACAACCTAGAAGAATGATACTTTTATATTGATTTTATTTTTGATCAAACAAGCATTTAAGCCAATATGATGAAAATGTCTAATTGAGTCTTATTTTAATCCCCTCGCAATGTTGAAATATTTTTGAAGGATTTATACTACACATAATTTACCATATATTATATGTTCTTAATTACATGACATGGGGATTTTTCATACGATTATAAGCATGTTTATGCCATTGCACCTTAAAATATCGTCTTTCATCTTGCAGTCATTAAAAACGAATATTTCAGTTATGAAGACATTTGTTTTACGCATAAACTCCTGATTATCCATTAGTTTAAGATTTAAAACAGGAGTGCTCATAAAATGATTTGTCATCAACGCCAAAGATTTGATTGTTGTTGTGATATCGAGCAAAATACCATAAAACATTACCACTTAAACAGGCTTTTTGGTTTCGTGAATGGCGATCTAGCTGCAATGAATACATCTCATTGCCACTAATAAGAAAATCTGCGGTGTGTGTTTCACAACTGCAATTTCAAAAATAAGAGAAGTATTGTAGTTCAGCTGAAAGTCAAGACTCTGTTAAATTGAATTCAGTTCATCCCACTATTCAGGATAATAAATATTTATTCGAACAACTGTCCTCGATAAATTCTTACTAAGGCTGTACACTCATAAGTCCATTTTTTGTAATCCTTCACGTTCCCAGTGGAACATAGGGCTTCAAGCTAGAGGCTTGAAGTTTCTGTAGCAGTGTTTATTTTTACAGGATGGGGTTGCTAGCCTCATTCCCAACCTTTCCTCTTTACCAGCTTTATTTCTGGTTTAGCGAGGTAAAGGAGTGAGTCGGCCGGGGATCGATCCCTGGACCATGTGCATGGTCGGCGAGCATCCTAACCGCTGTGCCACCAACGCACACCTTATAAGTCTATAAATCCAATAAATTCAAAATCACGTAGACACAATAACATGGTTGACAGAATTAAATAAGATTGAATTAAAAGGTAGAATGTTAGGTAGCTAGTTTCTCATAGTGATTTAAATGCATGTATAACGTTCAGCCAATGAAGACGTGAAATCGAATTATTAATCAGTCTAGTGTTATTTGCTAAATGGTGACTAGCAGTAGATTCTTGGGTGCCCACTTCCTCCTATTTGGAACTCACAACCTGGATGTACCTGCAATCCAAGCGATCGAAGGTGTTCCCATACCAGCCTCAAACCCAGCAACCATCATTTCAAACGTCAAGGCGTTAATCCTCAGACATCTTTGAAGTGTCCGTACTAGGTGTCGACATGACATTTCGGAGCAAATTTATCAATCAAAGGGAGACACAAACTTAACTTAAACAGATTAATCCATTTGGTTGTGAAGTTTATAACAAAGCTTTCAATGGAGTGGCCGGAATGAGAAATAATGGGAATCCAAGAAACGAATTGGATGAGCTTAACAGAAATTTTTAAGAATGTGATATATAATAATATCGTAATGCGAACTGGGTGTTTTGTGGAAACGAATACGAAGGACAAAGGAAAATTTTTTAAAGTGATGGACAAGTATATAATGACTATGTGTAAGCCAAGATGGAAACAGAGGAAGAATGTTTCATAACAGACGCACTGACTGAGTTTAGTCTTTTCTATTCCTATTGTTTTATCTGTGGATGAGGAAACAACAACAACAACAAAAAGCAATCAGTATCAACGCAAAAAGTTTGAAATGGGTCAACACTTCCACCTATCTAGGCAGCTTCTTCTGAACTACAGGCATAGCGGATGGAGATGCCAAAGCCAATCAGAATACGAACGGGAAGACAGAGGTTTATTACTCTGAATTAATAAGATTCATTTTTTCAACAATTTTTTGAAGTTAGTCATTTGCTTTTTGTGATTCGGAGACTTGATGTGTCAACAAAAAAGCCTTTTAAACAGGTGGCTTCAGATTTTTATCAGTACTCATCATATGTGGCTGCACAACGAAGATCAGATGTTCAGAGAGAAATGGTAACAAGCAACTCAGGAAACGAACCAGTCGAGAACTCATCACCCAGTAAATATGCCAACAAGAAAGGCGATGGATCGGACACACGCTGAGGAGACCGTTGGGTAACATCAAGTCAGACGCTTGAGTGGAACCCGAACGAGAAACGGCGAGTTTGGCACGCGTCGAGGATAACATGGAGGATATCGTGTGAAGAGATGATGAGAGCCTACGGGTAATTGTGAGTCTATCTAAAGAGGACTGCAGGGAATAGGATGAAATGGAGATGTGCTGTTAAAATGACTGACACAACTTTCATTTATCAAAGTGAAACTGTAATCCTAAGAAATTCACATTCACAAATAAAATTATTCAACCACAGTAAAAAAAGACAACCATGAAAGAATCGATATTCATTAAACTACCTTTTAAAATCCATTGAAATCACGACTTATACTAAGACCGATTTAACAAACTCATTGTATATTTGGCCCTCTTGCCTCTGCAATGGTAAATTTCACCGGCCATTATCAAAAAGCAGAAAATTTCTATTTACCATTTACTTCATTTTTTTAAATTCTTTTTTTTCCTTTTTCATGATTATGAAATGTGAAAGTATTTAGAGACAGAAAAAGAGAAGTAGACGCAAAACTGTCGTATTTCATTATGCATCCAATCAACTGATCACTAAAAATTCATTAAATTCATGTCGCTTTCGTTTCCTTCTACATTTCTTCTTCTATTAATGTTTAGTTAATGAAAAAAAAATTTTTTTTTAATAATCATAGTGGCGCTTTCTAAGTAAGTCTATGAAATAGAAATAATTGAATAAAGAGATATACGCGTTTATCAAAAAAAAAGAAGAGAAACAAACGGACGTCCATATTTCATCTCACCAGTTAACAATAATAATAAGCCAGTTACAGTTTTTACGTCATTGTATAGAATTGGTTTGATTGGGAGGGAAAATGTTTAACGGGATGGCAGTTTGGCATCGGTAAACAGATACGCGACAAAAGTGCTATGAGCAATAGGCATATGGTACATTTTTTTCACATAATTAATGACTTAAAATTAAACCTAAGACAGTTGTTACGTAACACATTGATGTGATGTTGTGAAATGATGCAAAGACGGAATATGTGCTGGCAAAATCGATTCTTAGTTTATTAGAACTTAAAAATTAAATATGAATGACCGCTGGTCAGGGAAAAAACCGTTCTCGAATCCTTTGTAGAACCTCAATAACAGTGAATGCTTTACATGAGGTTATTTTGCACAATGCAACGCGTAGTCAGATTCTATTAAGGAATCGTGTAATATATCATCACGCATACATATATATATATCTTGGGACACAGGAATAAAAGTCCTAAGTTATCGCTCAGATATATACTAAATTCTACAGAAAGAGAAGGGAATGTACAGAAAACTGCTTGCCACATAATTGAAAGAGTTACGAAAACTGAACTCTCCACTTACAGTGATTGCATTCATATGAGTTTTTTGAAAATTACAATGCACTGGATTTGTCAGGCCATCTGACATGGGCTTTTTTGTAATTTTTGCATCCTGTATGTTTCAGTTATCCCTAGTGGTTCAAAGTTAACGCTCTCTTAATTTTTCTTACTTGAAATCTATCTGAAATTGCATGATATCAGTATATTTTGGTTATTTGTCATGTATTTAAAGGGATTCAGAATCTAATAAGCTAACTGAGAATTGATGTCAGTAAATGTCTGAAAATGTTTGCAAAAGAAAGTGCGAATTGATGAAAAGAAGATGAAAGAATATGGACAACGTTCAACTCATCATTTTAAAGTTTCAATGAAGTATTTATGCTGTGAACAACATAAAGAATTTGTTTAAATACACATTCTCACAGTGATCAAAAGGAAAACATGTAACTTTAATCTGCTTTGCATTTGAGCCGGTGTTAACAAAGTTTTGAAGTCTGATTCTTCACACCAACATATTTCTCCGATTTTTCTTATTATTTGTGACCTTTTCAAAGTAATAATAATAAACACAGCTGTATTCAGGAGATTATTTTTACACATTATACAAAATTCTCAGAGTAATTTTTTGCGAAATATTTAAGTTCAGTAGGGAATCCCAAAGTAAAATATTAACCGACAGTATGTCTAATGACCCATCGTCGCCATATCTGAAACAAGACTAAGTTATCTACAAAATTCCTCTTTCATTTCTTACCTGAAGTGCACAGTATTACTGTTGTCTTCTTGGGTCCTGAGTGGAACATAAGGATTATACCTCCACTTTGTACTATTCTTGGCAATCTTCTTTAGCTTACTCCACGATTGTCCATAATCTCTCATCTCCTAGCATGATGTCCGCCATATCCCTTCGGACGCCCAAGTCTTCGTTTCCCATTCGGATTCCACTTGATGGCCTGGCACGTGATGCTATTTGATGGTCTCTTCAGCGTGTGTCCAAACGACCTTTCCGTTCTCGCTTGCATGTTTATTGAGCAAAAGGTTCTCAGTTGGTTTGTAGACAGAGTTTCTTGTTGCTAATTCTTTCTAACCATTTGGTCTTCAGTATGAAGCCAGCAAAGACAGTTGTCGATGAGTTTGCAATCTGTTGAGAACGCTTTTTCCGACGGTTGTGCCAAGTTTCTGACCCAAATAGAAGAACTGACCTGACATTTGCACTGAAAATCAGAATCTTGTTCTTTATGTTGAGTGTAGTGGAATTCCAAGCTGATTTTACAGTGACAAAGGTCCACCTTGCCTTTCCTATTCTGCCTGGCTTTGACATCTTCATCCGCTCCGACTGCCTGTGGTTGGAGCGATGCTTCCTAGATTAGTGAAGGAAGTAACCCCAGTCAAATTTCTCCCGTCGATAGTGATTGATACTTGCAGAGGCAGAAGTCTCTCTTCGTCGGTAGTCTGATATGGAACCCTTTCTTCCAATCAGTAGGTACTTGCTGCAATAGTACCGTAAACACATCAGTTGTGGTCTCTGGGTCCACTTTCAGTGACTCAGGGGGGATTCTCTCTGGTCCTGCAACCTTCCTGGACTTTAGTAGCTTGATCGGACTCAAGATTTCTGCGGCAGCTGTTGGTGGTATTTCAGGATGATTTGCAGGTGGTGGTCGATTCGAGAGTCCTTTAAAGAGATCAGCCTATTGTTTAATTTTTCCCTCCTCCTCCTAGGTAATTAGGTTCCCTTGACCAGCGTTTCTAGGTTTCATGTCAGTAAAATGGTTCTAAAGAATACCATGAGTATGCGACCTCTACCTCTAGAGAAATGCAAGTAAATCCTATTATCTCTTCACTTGCACTAATGTACCCTACATTGTGATTTACCCAGGCACACAACGTGAAATTTTTTATTTTTTTTATTTTTTATTTACAGCTTGATTCCACACCGTATTTTCAGTACAAGTATGGAATTTTCAGCATGGATATCGGTAGCCCAAATTCAGGCCGACCATAGATATCGGGTGTACGCCGGCAGGGGATCGAAACCCGGACCATGTGCATGGTCGGCGAGAGTCCTAACCACTGTGCCACCGACGCACAAGCTTACAAATTAAAGATGATATTCCTGACTGTAGTGGGTTTGATTATGAGTCAAACTCTGGGGAGCGAGACGATAGGAAGACTCTAGAAGGTTAGGACTTCATACATATCTTATGTTTAATTTCATACAAACTTAAAGATATACAGGCGAAAAGGCAAAATGTGCCAGAAGGTGTAGGTGGCGAAGACAGGGCTTCATGTGTAAATAATGAAGACAGAGGCGATAAAAATGCCTAATTAAACAGAAGCAATAATCACTATAAACGGGAGAAGTAAGAGAGAATTCGCCACTTCCCTTTTCAAGACAACTCCAAGGCCACGTTTGAAAAGACGAGACATAATTTTACTATCTTGAATTCGGTGCAGAAATCTTCAGCAATCAATATGAAGAACAAAACTGGAATATTTGACATTATTGTCAAGTCAGCCGGTTCTTATCTATGGGTCAGATATTTGGCTTGTCACCGAAAGCATTTCCAACAAGCGGCTTCAGGCTTTTATCAAAACCTGCAATCATTGGCTGCACAATGAAGATTAGATGTCCAAAAGAATTGGTAATAAGAAACTCAGGGAACGAACCAACCAAGAACCTAAAGGCCAACAAATTTTCCGGAGAAAACTAGAGTAGATCTGATACACACTGAGGAGACCATCGAGTGACATCGCTTACCAGCAACCAGGGTGGCGAACAACAAGTTGCACGTAGGTGAGAGAATGACAAATAGAAGAGAACGTGAGGGAGAGATGAGAGATTATGGACAGTCATGGAGCCAGTTAAAGATAACTGCTTGAGAACACGATGGAATGGTGATGCCCTTTTGAAGCTCTATGTCTCTCTAGGAACACAATAGAACATTTTAGGTTAAATTCAGAAATGCACAATCTCAGTGAACTCTGTGTAATCATCAAATTAATAGCAAGATAAAAAACATAAAGTTACAGAATTAAAGTCAGTTAGAATGATAACTAGCAACTCGATTCGATGTAAATCTAGTTACCTGTCCAGAGCTAGATATTTCATGTAGAAATTTTCTAGCGTTATCCACTGAGT
The DNA here is from genome assembly GCA_944472155.2 of Trichobilharzia szidati. Classification (NCBI taxonomy): domain Eukaryota; kingdom Metazoa; phylum Platyhelminthes; class Trematoda; order Strigeidida; family Schistosomatidae; genus Trichobilharzia; species Trichobilharzia szidati. The sequence goes on along the minus strand of OX235274.1, from coordinate 65,573,307 downwards.
TGAAGATTAATCAGCGCCATCTGTTGTTTAATGAACAAATGAATGCAGGTTGCATCTCATAGTTTTCTTGTGATGATTTGAAAATCCTGAGAAGACTTCCACACACACACAGTTTGATATTGTTGCTAGTAGTTACATCCTTCATCTTAAATCTTGATAAATTGAAAAGTGTTACACTTAAGTGATTTTTGCATACCTATATATATACATATATGGATACATACAAACGTCAAAACAGCATGCATGTATACAAGGCAATAAATTATCTGATAATTTTTTTAGTAAACATACTACTAATTGTTTACTTTTTAAGAAAAAACAGTTCGATCAAAGATTAGATGAGATTATCAGAGTTGAGAGGAAAATATTTTGCATATATATACGTATAAACATACCAGGATACAAATTTTCTGTTGAATAAATAAATATTTCCGTAAAAAAAAAAGAATATGACATTTTTTTCTCCTGCTTCATTTGTTCAAAGTAAAGAAAACAAATTCAACACTGGAAATCGAAAAAATGTCATGTTTCGCTTCTTAAACTCAAGAGGGGGACTTTCAAACTTAATTTGCTTTCAGTTTTTTGCGTTTATTTAAATTCTATAGGGTTATTTTGAGCATGGTATGTGAGAGCTGTTTTGAAAAGCATTATTAAAGATTGCAATGACTGAAGATGAATAACCATTCTAATAGGCTTAGTTCTGCTTTTCATTCAATTAATAAATGTACTGAATAATGTTGAATATATCTGTTAGTATAGCATTTGTATTATACCCACTTATACGTGGTTGTATGCGAGTGTCGATGGTCAATTGTTAGAATGCTCGGCAAGCACACAAATGACCTGGGATTTGATTCTTGGCGGACACACTCCTGAAACTTTCTTAGCCTGCTGTAAGCACTATAAATGAGGAAGGTGGTATGCCAGGCTGGCAACTTTACTTTGTGGAAGGACAACGCCACAGATACTGAAACTTCAAAAAGCTTGAAGCCCTGTACTCCACTCGGAATGCACAGCAGTTAGTTGAAAATGAAAAAAACACGCGGTTGTGAATGCATTTTACAACCCAATAATAGTCCCTAACATAAGATAAAGGATGTATGAACTCTAATGAAGCATTTTAAGGCTTTCGGTCTGAATTGAATAGTGGAGTGCATACAGAATTACTCAAGGAATAAAGACAGATTAACTTACCCTTTCAGTACATCTCAGAACTAAAAATGGAGACTATTCATCTGTTTATTTCTGTTCTGTTGGCGAATTTTACTAAAGTTTAAGTGAAAAAATAATAATCTGCTGATATTTGTATTGGTGTGTCAACACTGACAGTTCAGAAACAAATCAATATATTTATCAAAAATCATTCTTAATGGCGCCAAAAACTGATAGATTTAAATGCTCTCAGTTAGGATTGCTGTCAGGTACACATCCACGTTAAGTTTAAAATTAAACGAAAGATTTTAATTGAGTACAGAGTAGACTAACTTACTATAAGCACTGAAGTCATTCGTTTACTTTCTAAAACTGTGCTACTTAAAGAGGAAATTAGTTAAAACGACGTCAGACTTCAAACAAATCATGAATTATGAGTTAAGTAATTGTCAAGAATTTACTTTTTTGATACTAACTCAAAATGCAAAGAATAATGAAGCAAGAATTTATCAAATTTGTGATAGGGTACACTGGCCGAAGGTGAACTCAATAACTGTTTCATGGTTGGATTAAAACCAGAGGCCTGAAAATTACTAACTAATTTGGAGTCGGTCGGTCGGTCGGTTTTCGACATAGAACTTTGCACATATGTGCGGCAGTTCAAGTCGCCACAATCTGTGTAGCACGCAAAGCAAGAGAAGGAAGTAGAAGAAATGCATAATATAGACAGTAAACAGAGGTGTGAGACAAAGGAATAGTAATAACGGAGAACAAAAGTTTAATTGGAAATCATAAGTCACAAGGAGTGGATGCATCTGCGCCACTGAGAACGATTTTGAGCCATGTCACCAATTGTTTCCAACCATTGGTTTTTACCATCCCGAGGGCCCCAACCAGGAAGTCTACATCTTCCTACGTGGCTTAGATTAACTGTTGTGGATTTCATTGATTGGTGCTTGGTACTTGGAGTGCTTCTAGGTAAGCTAAGAAACTGAGCTCTAAAGTAGGCCACCGTTCCACTGCTGTCATTATCACAAGTCATGTTCAGCTATCATGTGAGTGATTAAAACATAAATGTTCGTTTAAAATCTTCGCGACAATCTCCAAGTTGGGTTTTCACTTATTCATTCTAATCATAGATTGAGTGAGATGAACGATAGTTAATTGTCATTGAGACCATCTGAGATATCTGTGGATTGAGCAATGGTTACTGTATGAAGACAATTCAGTTACAATGCTACAATTTTTGTCACCTAAAATAATAATGCCAAATTACACTGACACATTTTAAAACACTTCATAATACTATAAAACATGTGTGAGAATGAAATAAATTCATCTTATGTCTTTATCTCTCACTACCTCAACTATTCAGTTATCAGCTTAAATGAATAAGGAGAAATGAGGTTTTTTAAGAAAATCAGATACAAGACAATAGTTTTTAAAAGCTGTAATCCATGTCCTTCAAAATGACTTGCCTACGCATAAAATAGTTACAATGATTGCGAAAAAAGGAATCAACGTTTCCTGTTAACAGTGTATTGCATAGTTTTTACACCTTCAGCATCCTAATTTTGAGTTAAGTAAAAGTGACATCAGACACTGTATTCAAAAGGTTACCATTAGTAAAGAAGAAGAAACTGTACGTTTACGTATGTTTATATGAGTAAATCTTTCAAATATGAAATGTCGCCAATTCTGCTGTATGTTTAAATGTCGGTCATATATATATATATATATTGCCAACCGTTTATATTGATTTCAACCAGAGGTTTTACAAAGAATAGATGATACTCAACAGCTTATAACTTCTATACACTTGCGACAGCTTAATCTTACCATATCTGAGCAATTATTAGAGGGACTATATAGGTGGTTTATGGATGATTTGTTCACCAACCCCGCAGGTGACCCGGTTTTCGATTCCCTGCTGACGCACTTTCAGATCACACTTAATTTGCAAGCTGATAGTAAGCCCGGAAAAGGTGAAAGGTTAGGCATTAAGCCAGTAAATTTAATCTGCAAAAAATAAATAAATTACTGAACCTTCAAAGCTTGAAGCCCTATGGTCCATAAGGAACTCAAGAATTAAAAAAGAAGTTGACAATGAAATGGTCATTTCATGAACAAAGTTAATTTATACAGTTCTGGTGCAACTATATTTATTATTATATCATATTTTTTCACTGGAAGAACATGCGAAATCACTATAGAAGGTAAGCCAGAGTCTATAAATTTCTACTGGATGGATACGAAATAATAAATCAACCTGTTCATACTGAATATAAATTGTTGTTTAGTTTTGCAAATCAGTCACGAAGTTTATCAGTTGTTGTTAGTTTCGATGATAATAATTTTAATACATATGACTTTTGAATGCTAATAACAATGACCGTATTTATTAAAGCGCTTTAATGTTAGCTGGTGCATACCGCCCCACGTCAGCAAAGCGTATCCACAGCCACTAAGGAACTTGCGTCTTCTCTGAGCTTTGAACCCATTTCACTCACTGCAGTATTCAGAGGTGTTACCAGTCATACAATCCTCACATATCGTCATGTAGGTATCTTTTTCAACTAGTGAACTATGCAGTGTAACTGCTTAGCTTTCGACACTTTATTTTATATAATTCCATCTAAAAATTGATTGATTTTCATCGTTACAAATGATCCAAAGTCAGGTTTCTTGAAATGTGTTGACATATACAAATACACCCACATAGATACACTTGTATATACATAAACGCATAAAATGTTCAGTGAAATTCATCGTCTGTAGCGAAAAAGAGTGAAAAACAACTAAATGATTGATTGTTAGTTGTTTTATTTTTATTTTTCTTGTCCATTTGGTTGTCCTCTTCCCGGTGAACTTCTTTTCACACTTTAAGAGTAATTAAAATAATTTTGTTCCTGTGATTACAAGACGAAATGGCTTTACTGTGTCTGTTTAAAAATTTTAAAAATACTGAAGATTTTAGTCGAAATAAAAAATTCGGGTGCTTTTTTTAAAATTATACACATAAATATGCTTACTTTCTAGACAGAATACTCATTAAATGAGGTGTCTAGCCAAATAGAGTTACTTCCTATAGTCTTTTTTTTTGAAAAAATTGTTTTTATTTTATGTGTTCCTACTTGTGATTGATTATTTTCAGTCAACTGTTGATTTGTTTCATAAATAAAACCATCTAAATCGTCCTTATTAAAGTTGTTTTTAATACTTTTGTTTGTGTCTGAAGAATCATTCAGTGGGTTGGTGTTTTTTTAAAAATTTGAAATAGGAAGTTCATCTGATGAGTCCCAATTCTGACGAAATTTGCGTCTTAAATTCTACTGCTAGCCATCACATCATTATGTTGGTATTGAGGTAGCCTTGTGTTCATTTGTAGGTAAATCCTGAAATGGTACTTTCATAATCACGTAAACTGTGCCAGATTTCAATATGAAAATGAACTGTTTCGTTTAAGAAATGAGATTTTAAATTTCAATTCGTCAAAGAACCATTAATCAGAATTTACTAAAAAGAACATAGACAAAATGTGAAGGGGAGTGAAAATCATAACAGTCTGTCACACAATTTTATGAAATAATTAACAGTTTGCGCGTTAAACACGTCATGAATATACACTACAATACTGAGTCGTATAATGTTTTACAATGCAGCCAGAATCCTTTCCCCGCCCCCACCCATCACACACGCACACACCCTCTGGTTCTGACAGTAGCTTATGAGATAAATACGTAATTACTTTCAGCGGACGTTAGGCAGCTACAGAGATCCAGTAGTTTCCCGAGTATAAATCAAACAACAGAATTATTCAACTGTTATCAACCGTATGAATTGCCTGAGAATCAAGAAGAGTAGTCGGAAAAGGTGGGATCAAAACTCTGTCAGCAAGAATTACGCACTAAACATTTCCCGCAAAATGGTCCAAGATCAGAATGACCTCGGCTCACTAAAACAAAGTCGTAAATGTCATGAAACAATACATTATCACTATCACCACACAACCACCAAGAGAAGCATTCAAATTAGAGATTAAGCAAGAATAAAGACAAATAATAAGGATTAATTCAGTAGGTGATATGGAAATGTCTGAATACTAATATACTTTCTAGGAAAAAAGAGGAACATAAATACAAAGTGTACTAAAGTATCCAAATAATTATCATTATCACAATTCCATAGTTCAAGGGAGATTTTCAAAACAATTATTTACTTACAAAAGATTCAGTGATTTAACCCTTAATTCATGAAAAATCCCCATTCAAACATTAATAGGCAGAAGACCAGTAGTTCAGCGAAGAGCCTCTTTTCGGAGATTGTATGTGTGCGTACATTAAATTTGCCAAACGAAAATACAATTAGTAAGTTCAAATGAATTGGATGTTGATGTAAGAGGGTAGTAACAAAAGTGATGAGTTCTGACAAACTATTGTTAAACAAGATTTACGTAATAACATGAATAGTTTGATGAAAGAGTTATGCTCAGGGTGTACATGGAAACAAAATAACATACGAAATTACGCAAGACTCTTAAGTGGGTAAAAAAATAAGCATCCAATCAAAAGTTAAGTCAAATCAACAGAGTTGTTACTATGATAGTAGAAGTGGTTGAATAATTTTCTTTTGTACGCGTAGTTCTGGTTCTTCTAACTGAATCGCTAGGGATTCAGTAATGCAAAAAAGACAGAAACGTATTATCTTTGGCAAGTTGTTCTCCACTTTGTAGATTACTTTGAAGGAGACGTTTGCTGAGATAGGATGACCTTAGATGGTTTGACTGTGCATATTTTGAAAAAATGCATCAAAATAAAACGCACAAAATGTGACAACATTAACCAGTTTAAAGATGTTCTACACTTCATCAGAGTTTGTAACGCTTTTCAGAACAGCTTATTTTCAGATCACGATATTAAATCAGTATGATTTAAAATGTGTAGATGACAGAGCTGCTAATGTCAAAATTTCAAAGCTACTTTTTAATATTTTCGTTACACTTCAGAAATATAAAGTTAAGAACTTGCACCTCAAATTCCTGCAAGTCGCCTTGCACAACTTTGCATGGCGGTTATTTGAGAATCGATGGTTCAGCGGAAGAATACCTCCCAACTGCGAACGTGGTCCAGGTTCGATTCCAGGTCGATGCTTTTTAATGTGCGTCGGTTGTACAGTGGTTAGGACTCTTGCCGACCGTACACATGGTCCGGGGTTCGATCACCCGTCGGCGCACACCTGGTATCTATGGTCGGCCTGCAGAATTTGGGCTACCGATATTGCATGCTGAAAATTCTATACCTTTACCAAAAAATACGGTGTGGAATCAAGCTGTACTCAAAAAAGGTAAACATCAGGATAAAAACGACTTCTCAAACAGTTACGGCATTCAGAAACGAATAGTAATAGTCTGCAATTAGGTGTAGTTACATTCTCTGAGCTGAACTGTTTCATTGCGAAGCTCTTGTTGTCCTCCTAGAAAACATACTCAGCTCTAGAAATTTGGAATTATCCATGAATGTGATAACTGTCTTGTCTGATGACCTTCAAGGTGATAGGTTGTCTCTGAAGTCATTTATATTCTTTTGACTATCTTTTTTTTCAAAATTATTTTACTGAATTGATATTTGACTTCTATTTCATTTGACCTCCTTTGCATAGCTCCATGAGTCCGACAAGTATGTATCCATATCTTTGCTGACTGAAGGTTCATCTGAGTATCTAGGGATTCCATGGGATTCTTGGTATACTGTTTGTCTTAGATTTTTGCATTTTTCCAAACTGATTCAGTGTCCGTAGCTGCCCAAATGCATTGATGTGAGGCAGTGATTATCATGTCGTTTATCGGTTAATCAGTGACAAAACACCCGAATTCAAATTATCACTCCACTCAAGTTTTTAAAAGACTGAATAACGTTCGCATAACCTTACGAAATTGAATAAAATTTATTTAATTCCTTCATTCGAAGTCAATGTTTTATTAAGCTGTTTTATTACAATCCTTTTCTGTGACTTAATACAGACGGCACTGCGTCACATTAGTCTATCATCTGGCATAGTTCAGTACATTCTATTACACAAGTAACTTAAGTTTTAACCAGTATACCAAAAGTAAAAAAAGCTAAACAGATTAACTAATCTCCATTTTCATGACCTCTTTCTTGGAATTGAAATTTACTAATGTATTGTAACATATATTCATCGATCATCTATGAATACTGTTCTCATTCAGTCCATTTTAGACAGATCTTATCATAAGTCAAATAGTATTACATTAATTTTTCTGTCAGTAAACCCTTTATGCATTGCATAATGTTTCTTTAAAATTCACTACAATTACTTTATGGCGTATTCTTAATTCCAATAATTTAAACAGTAAGGTACTTTCCTAGTTTTTATCTTCCAAGCCTTTTGTATCTGTGCTGTTTGAAAAGGCAGTCACATAAGTAAACACAGTTACAACAAATGAAAAGGAAATATGCAACAAAAGAAGTTAGGACCATGCACATGGTCCGGGGTTCGATCCCCGGCCGGCGCACTCCTTTACCTCGCTAAGCCAGAACTAAAATGCTGGCAAAGAGGAAAGGTCGGGCATGAGGCTAGCAACCTCATCCTGTAAAAATAAACACTGCTACAGAAACTTCAAGCCTCTAGCTTGGAGCCCTATGTTCCACTAGGAACGTGAAGGAATAAAACAAACCAGTCTTTTCCGATTTGCCAGTTTTTTCTTCTTCACAAAATATTTGATTCTGTGAGGCAGATTGTTTTAGCTTAATGTTGTTGTTATTATTATAATTATTATTCCCTTGGGTTATTAGTGGAACATAGGCCACCAACAATACATCTTCATTTCATCATATTCTCTGCAGTACCTTACAGATGACTCCATGATCGCCAATGGGCTCTCATATTCTTCCCCTTACACAATCTCATCCATGTTACCCTCAACCCACGGGCAACTTTTCGTTTCTCATTCGGATTCTACTCAAGGGTCTGCCTGGTGTGCAATATCACTCAGTGATGTCTTCAGAGTGTATCGGATCCACCTCCATTTTCGTTGACATGTTTGACTGCGTAATAAGTTCCTGATTGGTTTGTTACCACAGCACCCTGATGGTTATTCTTAGCGGCCATCCAATCCTAAGTATCGAGCCAGTGAAGTTAGTTGTTAATAAAAATCTGAAACGGGGTCTGTTTGAAATGCTTTTCGTCAAGCGCCAAGTATCATTTAGAATATTTTACTTTTTTAAAGACACACAGGTTTTATGTAATTGTTTGTTACTTTTCTTTATGATGTGTTCTCATAAACGTTAATTAAAAGTTTCTCAATGATTATATGTCACTATTCATCAAGTATTAACAATCTTCCAAACTGAAGGATGTAGTAGCATATATATGCATAAAATGGATTAAAAGTCAAAAAGACCATTGACCCTGAATTCAAGTTAATTAAATCGATAAAAATAATTAGTGTTATACAAATGCATTGCATAAAATACCATAGATACGCCATTTTATTACTGATTATTTATGATGAAAAAGCTTATTTTCGCGTCAGCTTTTATTAGAATCTCAAATATTTAATAATTATTCATCGGTAAAAAAAATAAATGAAAATGTCGCGTTGGTTGAAAAAAAATAAACTTTCATAGGAAGTGTCTATAAAGAATAGCATAAAAATTTGAAGAACTCACACTAAGTTAAACTGTATTCTTGTACAGTTCTTTAACTTGATTGTATAATTTTAGATATAAGTGGAAAGTTCTTATATTTTGTATTCATAGCAAACTAAGCAAAAAGTTCAACTAATAAATCTAGGGCTTAACACTAAATAGGTGGTTATTTCATTCAAAATTATTTTTATTGATTTTCATTTAAGACTGAAACTTTTCATGAATGTAATTATTCTTCTCTTTTGATCAAAAAAAGAAAGCAATTAGAATGAATAAATGAATGAGATATTGATTTTTTGGATACCTGTAAAAACACTACCAACACACAATTATTAAACTAAGCCTAGAAAATTTATAAAGGTTACAGTTCGCAGGTAACTTCATTTCATTCGAGAATAACTTAAACACAGCTGATAGTGTAAAACATGTTGCTAGGCTAATTAAATACGTTATAGTAATTGTGTGTGCTCAAACACTAGTTCACTCATAATTCTGTTTTGAATGACTCAGTATGAACCACAAAAAGTATTATAGATATTTTAATTCGCCCAGTAAATCCTACTTTATCAAACTCCTTTTCTTTTCTTTTAATTTAGACGACTATTTGGGAAAAAGGACAGAATCCATTGTTTGTATCCACAGTCAGTTTTACTCAAGACTCCAGATTTCGTTTGAATATTAGTGAAGAACAAAAACCAGTTAATCAGGCTTATTTTTATTATACAAAAAATAAATCTTCAAAAAGCGCAATCACAAATTTTAAACAAATGGAAAAATCACCATTTGAAAAACATAATTTTGAATCATACAGATTAAGAAGTAATTGGAGACATAGGCAATGGGATTTAATTATTGATTTTCTACGACCAACTGACTCGGATACCTATACATGCATGCTTATGGGTAGAACATCACAAATGATACGTTATCATGTGATTGTTAATGGTAGGTGATATTAATTTTTTATTTACTTAAAAGAATAATTCCACTCACCGTCTCTCTCTCTTAAGTAAAAGAAGCTTTCATTTATTCTGAAATGGTTGTCTCAATATAGTAGTAGCTGAGTTAGACTGATTTGTGTACAATACACCTGCTTAATGAGAACAATGCATGCGCGATGAAGTAGCGACAAGAAGAATCGATATAGTATAAGTGATCATAAAGTATGACGGTTACTTAGAGTGCAACAATAATTATGAGGTGGACGAGGAAATCAAAGGAGACAAACAGATAAAACTTTCTCGTAATACTAAAAGTTATAAATTTCTTCCGTCAACCTTGCTGAGAGTATTGGAACCTTGCAGTGGAATGAACTCTGTTTGATTGACTGAACTAATGAACCGGTGAATAAATCACATTTAAAATAATTCTTCAGAGTACTGTCATTTTTCAATAGCTTTTCGTTAACTGTAAGAAAATCAAGGCAACACAGGACTGCTTATGATTCCTGATTACTCAAATACTCCACTAAGGTAAAAACTTACCTCTTCTAAAGGACAGTGATCATGTGATCATAAGATTTTGAAACAAAAAATCAATGGTATATCACTCAGCATATATTTGATTACTTGGTCAGAGTCTTATTCACTAAGTGGCTAAAACCTTCACTGAGTGATTTAAAAGTATTAAAAGAAGTGGATTTGAAATACCTTCCTTTCGAAAAAAACAATTCATTGATATACAGGGTACTTACTTTGACTTCAAATGTCGTGTTATATATATTCATTGTAATTCAGCTGATGTCTTAAATAAATATTTCCTTTTGATAACTTCCTTATCAGGTTACACAGTTATGCGTCCATGATAATTAAAAAAAAACTATGGTCATTACCAATATTAATGTTTAAAATAACATTGAATCAGTAATGCAAACGGATTACAGTTCGAAAGCATCTGTGGGTGATAATATGCATTAAAGCAGCCAGCACCGAGACAAGCAAACTAGGGGATGAAATGTCACACGAAAACAACCAATCACGTTCAAGGTTACTAGAAGAGATGACTAATAAACTCATAGAGAATTCTAAAAGCTCACTTCACATCGAAGTATGCGCTGAAGATGTTGCTCAGTAGAGCAATGAAAGCTTCGCAACCAAACCATCCAGCTCAGAGAACACAACCACACCAAAATCATCCACCTGAGCTACAAATCTTCTCTATTATATCTAAATGTAATATTTAGCTGAACATCAGGTAAACTGAGAAAAATGAAAGGGAATTTATGAATTCATAGAGTTACTTTGCAGCATACTAAGGTAGTATTACTGACTGGACCTGTTTCTTTTGCACACAGAGCTCCGGTTGTGTTAAGCGAATTGTAATGGCTTCTGCTGTTTGCAGTATTCTGTATTTAGAGGCCTTCGGTGATTTATTCGGTATCCTATAAATAATAAGTGATCTAACATAAAACTACTGATGGTTTTAACTACACCTTTATGTAGCCACACTGGTAGATGTTCCCAAGCATGGAAAATTAAGTTCCTAGAGCAACGGCCAATATAAGTGACTCCATGGTATCATTTTACCCTATATTCAGTTTAATATTACATTTTAATGCATATTACTATTTATAAATGCTTTCCAGCTGTAATACATCAGTGTTATCGATTAAATGTTATCTAGATCTTTAGTGTTGTTAATATCAATAATTCAGTGATTATTATGCCCGTATAACTGTAGAAACTGATGCAGTCATCGAAGATATTATTCTTTGTCCATTAATAAGTCTGTTAAAATTTTTAATGAGCATCTTTAATCACTTGAAATATGTTTTTTTTCTTTTTCGTACCCTCTTTCTCCGTTAGATTCAGCACCACGAATCAATTATAGTCGAAAAAAACTGAGTAAGTATGCTAATTTTGCATCCTCTTAAACGTTCGAGTGTACTTTTATTCACATTCACTGCTGGACTTATTCAGACATTTTGTATGAGAAAATTGAGCTTTCATACACCCGGTTCCATTGATTAGTTTGAATAAAGGAAGAATAAATATACTCTGAAGGATAAAGAGCGCATTTTTTAAATTCACGCCTTTCCATCATTAACTACAAATGGCCATAAAAAATGACAATTTATTATTTAATGTAAATAGATAACATGGTTCAAAAATTACTTCAGCTGAGGTGTTAAGTAATTCTTAGGAAGGAATCAAACAGTAGGTACAATACAAGATGGCTAGTAGTCTAACAACCAGAATTTGTTTATAATTAGTCTAATGGAAAGTTCTAGTGTAGAGAGTGGGAGTGAAAACGTATGCTAAGTTAAAGTAAAACTATTGCGTAAACGAACAATTAAGTGAATTAGAAGATTAATGACTATTTCAGACGAGTTTTTTCTTATTCACCAGTCAAATATGCCGACAAGTGTGTCGGAGCTGATAAATTAGAAGACGTAAACGCTGGATAGGCTTAGTGAATTGGCTCAAAATTATTCTCAGTGGTGCAAATGAATTCATTCGTCTTCATCTCTGAAAGCCGTTAAATCCTCATGTTTCTCAATTTTTCATTATGGACCTTCTGAGATACCGGTTCTCCAATAGATTCCATCGATAATTATCAGCTCTTTATCAACCTCATTTTTAGAAAATCATGCCAACACACTGATGAAGAAAGCTTCGCTCAAAGTGTATTTGTAACTGATGAAGTACAAGTGCTGCAATTTAAGTTTTGACCCATTCACGTTACATTTCCACAAATAGTTTTCTGAATGGTTCAATTATTTTCCGGTTTTACACCAAGATCGAAAAAGTTGAATTGGTTGTTGCGCTCATAATCGATTGTAAACTTGATATGTGGATGTACTTTGCTGGGTTTTTCAAGCATCACTGATGAGTGGATTTGAATAAGTAGCACATCTATCCAATTTCCTTCAAACTAAAAGTGCTTGTCCGCAGTGTAATGTCTATATTTTCCAGCAATATATAATATCGCTAGCCCAAGCACAATTGGTAACATCTTTTTTATAGATAAGATGTACCATTTTGTATTCTTTCACTGAAGAAGACTGAGCAGACAGTAAAAATACCGAAAAGGAACTCCGTGTGTCCATCACTGAATACCCAATAAATAAGTGAACACTTCTCATATATAAAATGTTAAACGGTTTCCACGATCATTAGAAAACTTATCTATCTATCAACTTAAGGTTGGATTTGATATCACATACACAAGCTGACTGAACAAACCTCAAGATTAACAGACTTTCCCCTTAAATATTGGTTTTACTACAGATTTGCCTCATTAAAAACCTTTTTTTATATCAAAAGGTTTTTTGTGCCATATAATCAGTTGCATCAGTTAAACTGAGAAGTATCTATCATTCAACGAATAAAACTCTCTTCTGGCTGCATCCTTTTGATAATTCTCTGAAAGCATGTCAACTGTGGCCTATGCGTCAAATTTCTAAAACTGTGTCCAATTAATCATTATTCACTGAATGGTTAGTTACTGACTTGCTTAAGACAACGCTGAAGAAGACTATAACGTTCCTTAGTCTGTCGTTAGTAGTTCAAATCTACAAAGTGTCTTTCCATCGATTTGACATACTTTGTCTAACCACTACTTCGTTATATTTCATTTAGCATAATATTTTCAAGGATACAAATGAATAGCATCAGTAAAGTATTTTGTTAATTGCCAGATGATCTTGACAGCACGACTTTAAATCAGGTATTCACTCAGATGAAATAAAACCTACCAAAAGACTGTTTAAAGTGTAATCTATCAATCTAATGATCCATATGGATTCTCATTTATGATAAAGTTAATTAATGACAACCGCACTAACACGTCAAACTAGAACACTCGGGTAAAACCATGTGCTTTTATTACTTCTTCTATCTACTTAATAAATAATGTGCTAATAACAACATCTGGGTTCCATCAGTTTTGTCTTAAAGAAAAATAGAAGGAAAGTATCGAGCACTTTTTAGTAACAATTAACTGTCTTTCTGCATACGCCCACATTCTCATATGTAGCGTTCATGCATCTTAGATTATCGTAAATGTGGAAGAAATTCTACACAAAACACATTTTTAAAATGGAACATTAAATAAAATATATACATATATTCTATATAATTATTATATATACATATGAATACGCATAAATTTACACTGCTTGTTTGAAACCTTTTTCTAGCAAAGTATTTTTTACTCTTTCGGTTATTGTAGTAAATGGATTAGTTTAATCTAATCTTATTTGGAGCATACTTCAAATAAAAAACATATATACATACCATCGATATTTTTATTCTCATGAGAGATAGGAAAGCAGGAGAAAAAAAGGAAAGAGTTTGGAAAATGATGAACGGACATGGGCAAAAAGAGAAAGGATTTCCATTTCTGTGCAGTATATATACTTATTTATTTATTTATTTATTTAATAATTTATTTTCAGATTTAAAAGCTTTCAAAACTGGTTACCAAAATCAGTGAAAATATTTTTATTCCTCTCTAATACTGGCATTACATGTTTTTATTTTCACTGCAAACCAACATGTCATGAAGGTTTAAAACAAACCGTGAACACCTTTTAAACTGCAATATATATGTATATGTACGCGCAAACTCGAATACCATTATTCGATTTAAACACACAAAAAATAACTCTATTAGTGTATAATGGTAGTAATCTGGTAAGTAAACCTTCGATGTAGGCACCGGAATACCTTGACACTTTCACAGTTCAGGTTAAAATTCACTTTGTCAATTCAGAGTCCACTCCGTTAAATAAAAGCGTATCAGACAGTTTACACTTAAACTCAACGATAATTAAATTGAACTGTCAAGAGATGATATAGAGTGGCTTGTGATCAACGAAAAGCAAGCATGTGTGTAAAAACTCATTACAACCTTTTTTGATAAATATCAAACTACACCATGGGAACTAACCAGTTGGTTACTGCTTGTAAACCAAATAGGGATTTAGATTCCGTTTGAGGCTTTCATTAATGATGTTATTTACTTGGAAGTTATCTGGATGCGTTATAGTTTAATAAGAATGTTGCATATAACTTGGAAAGGATAGCTTAATAAGGTAAATGTTTTTCCTTGGTAGTAATATAAACTCTGAAATTTTTGAATCCCTGAGAATTAGAACAGATTTTGTTCGGTGTAAATGGAAGACTATTATTGCCTCTGTCTATTATGAATTTTGGTCATAAGTTATTGTAGACTTAAACAAAATCGTTGGTTAATAGTTGGATAAAACGTTACGCGTAATTGCTGAAGGTAAGGTGGTAGTCTGTACAGTAATAAGATTCAAACTGGTTACCCTTTGATCACCAGTGTAGCACTGTGCTAGTTCACTTACGAGATCCAACTGCTAAGTGAATTAATAACTTACCATGATTACCATGGGTAAGGCTTGGTTGCAATGTGGAAGACTGGTATGTAATTTTCTATATCTTATCCCCTACATTGAATACTAGTTTACAAATCGAAGTATATCATGGATATTTTCACCACTGATTGGTAATCAGTTCCTCTTTTAACTCGCTGTGCTTAGAAGATATGAATGGAAAAGCAATCCGATGACTTTAAATGCTTTTTAGGCATTTACTCTTTAAATGAGCACAACACTTAATGACTGCTACAATATGATGATCTGATTTGAAGCTGAGTGTTCTATCTGATCCAGTAGTACTCCGTAATAACAGTCTATTTTCCGATAGTATGTATCCTATCATTTACATATTTTCCCATCCTTATCACCAAACATTAACTATACTGAAAGACTGTAACACACCAGATAAGCGCAAATGCAAACTGTTTGATTAACGAAGTTTTGATTAAGTTTCTCTCATGAGATTTACCTAATCTAACCTTTTCTAAAAATGAAAAACGAATAATTGTAGTGTATTTTCAGGGTGTTTGGACAATTCTGTTACTCTAAGTCACTCTCCACTACACTTGTTTCAAGTTTGACATACTTGTTAAACAACAGTTTTTCGCTTTTCAGAGTTTTGCATAACTCTGTCGTCAAATATCAATTTGTGATACGTGTATTATGCACATTTGCAATAATAATGATAACCTTATTCTGAACACAGTTTACAAATTCCCAGGGGAATTTTCTGCGTGATATTTTCTCCTCATCCAGGAACTTCAAGTAGAATAGCAATCTATAGTATGGCATGTGGTACAATACCATTGGACCTGAAACACAGACTAATTCCTTAGTATGTTTCTCTCGCATCCGAGAAATGCTCACAGGCAATTTAAAAGCCAATTGTAAATGTGCGCGAGTACATTTTGTGACCCTAAAGTATAACTAAGTGGTTAAAGCAGTAAGCATCTGAGAAAATATGATGCGTTGTGTTTGATAGTAATTCAGGTAGCCGAATGATTCAAGCAGGCCGCCAGTTAACACTCTACGAATTTAGCACAACTTCTATGTTATTTCGCTATTTCAGCAGTAATCGTGTTTGTATAAAAATAAAACGTGTTAAAGCGAAATCCAGAAGAGAATGTGTTATACGCATCAGTAATTTCTTATGTTTCACAGCGTTATCATACTTGAATCAATTCCTTTCATTCAGTTCCAATTATAATAAATTGATCATAAAACTGTAGTACTAATCGTGATGATTTGAATGCAGTCAATTACAGAAAAAATTATTCTCACTCACAAGTGACGCTGACAACTCACAAATGTCGAATATTTGTGTCTCATAACAACAATGGAAAATGCATCAAACTCCCACAAGAAAAGAGAAGAGAGAAGAGAAAAGTATTCATCAAGTGGCCGGTAAAATTTGCGCACAAATTGACAACTCTGCCGGTATTTTAAAGGGAAAAATTTCTGCATAAAACAGAAAAATAGGATGTGATATATAACATATGTTAGAACTGGAGTGTAAATAGCATATTCGGTTGACACTTTCGTCTTTAAAACGTCATCAGGAATTCAATAATTTATCAATTGTTTTATTAAAATTCATTGTACTGTATTGCCTGATTTATTTAACTACTCATTATTAGTGGTTGTAATTTTAATACGTTTCTTTTGCGTGAAGTTTCTGTAGCATTTCCATTGGTTTTATGATGTAGGGCTTGGGACCGGCTAGAAAACTAGCAAGTTAGTAAACTAGGCGAGGTTACAGACTTTTATCAACAGCTGCCACCCTCTCTGGCTCTATACTGAAGATCAAATAGCTAGCCAGAAAGAATTAGTAATAAGAAAAGCTGAAGACAAACCAACCAAGAACCGATTACTCAACAAATATGTAGGGGAAAATGGAGGTGGATGGGGAATACATTCAGGAGGCCGTCGAATGGCATCGCACACCAGGCTCTCGAGTGGAATCCCAATGGGAAGAAACGAGTGAGTCGTCAGTACGAGGTTGACATGGCGGAGATCGTTTGGGGAGAAGGAGATGAGAGGTAATGGTCAATCATGGACCCAGCTAAAAATGACGGCAGAAAATAGAACAAAGTGGAGAAGTGTTGTTGAAGCCTTATGTCCCACTAGGAACCCAAGAGAATAAAAATAACTTTATTAGTGGTTGACTGCATGTTCCATCTGACCTTTCTCAGTTTTTTTGTGGGGAAGTTTTATCACGCAGGTCGGAATGGTATAGTTTAATTAAAATTACCGTGTTAAAATTCTGGAAAAAATGTCGTCATTTTAGTCAGCAATTGGTGTAAATTTCTAAAAGTCTTAAAGTGAAACTCTAATTCAAATTTAAGGTCAATGAAACTGTGAACTTCTCAACCTTTTTTCACAGTTATTTAATTTATCTAAGCATTTTTATTCCTATAAATAAGGATATGTAATTTTGTTAATGTTGGTATCCTTTACTTCTTTAAAAGTCAAGCTATATATGCTTCTGTAAAGATCAACATTACGCATATGAAAACGTTGCTTTTATTACTTTTAAAGCTGTAAACATCAGTCAGTATTTGTTCAGTAGAAACTACTCGCTATGTTTAACTGACCATCACCTCTTTTTCTTGAAAAAGACCCAATACATACTGAAAAAGTCATCTTTATATCAATTACGAATTTGGACAATATGGCTATTACATGTATCTTATAGGCATTATATAGCGAGTAAAGCTCCGACTTATGTTTACAGACGATTTTTACGTGAAATTATCATTACATTTAGTTTTAGTGGAAGTGTACAAAAGCTGTTCTTTTAGATTACTGATAATGAACAATCTTGGAGTTTATTTTGAAAAATTAATATTAAAATTGATGATGTCATTTTTAATAAAATTATCAGTGCCTGCTGTATAGCTTTTTTCCCACATTTTTGTCCATTTTGTTTCCATTTTCCCTTTTTCTAATGCTCATGGTTAGATGCTCAAAAAAAAACATTTAGACTGTAATGTTTTCCAGCCCACCTAGTCTGTTGATTCTGGTAAAGAGAATATTTGGAATTGGCTTTTTTCAGATAAAAAATATTTCGAACTTAATCAAGGCATGTGAACACTACACGCATTCTCCACAACAATACGTTAAATATGCTAAAAATGGAAAGAATTGAAATATTACTCAGAAACTGCTTGAAAACCCATGTATCACGCATCAGCAAGCAGCTGTTATGTGAGGGGTGGTTATAGTACCTACGTACTCGAACTTCGGTTATTGTATTTCGAACCCGAAACCCATTGGTTGGAAAGAATATAAGAAGATGAATTTATGAGTAAACAGTTATCCCATATAGAGACAGCTGTATATTTCCTACTGGAAAATTAAGGGAAACAAATTTATTATATGTGGATTTGTTTTCACGCGTTTAACCGCAGATTGATATCAGTTAGAGAACCATTGAAAACCAGGGAGTAGTGGACAGCCGTTTCGTAAGCCTAGTTTGGAAATCATTGGCAGTGCGCAGCTACTGGGGTTCGAACCCAGGATTTTTCGGCTACAAGGCAAGCTCATATAGCATTTAGCCACTGGGACCTGACTCAATGGCCCATGAATTCTAACTTCGATATATCGATTTCCTAAATTTTCTAAACTAGTTAGCAGTTTACACAGTTCACGGTGATTATTTCACCACAGTTTCCTCTGGAAACTGAAATTATTTAGATCACAATATGTGATCCACTTGATACCATAAGTGATAATCAAGAAACCAAGCGTAAGCGCATAAGACTATATACTACTGATTCGGTGATTTAAACTGATTTGGCTGCCTGAGCTAGATCACACCGATACACGACTGTTGAGTTCAGCCCCAAACGAGCAAAATGGTTGTCCGGTATTCGGATAACATCGTTCTGGCTAGCAAGCACTAATGGTTGATCTGAGTGACATTCAACTAATCTCAATCCATCAGTAATATAGAGTTTCATAAATTTGCGTTTTCACAACTCCCACTAAGCGAATTAAAACTGTCGTAAAATCAACACAGTAGACATTCTTAACTAAGATACATCTCCTTCGAAGAGTGCTACTGAATAAAGTTTCTGATTGAATGCCAAGTCAAAGGAAGGCTTAGATTCTGTGACTGTTACTGTTAACACCAAAAGGACAAAGATGTCAATAAACTTCTAAGGAATACATTCGCATCCTTCGAATCATGTGTCAAAAACTTTAAAACTATGCTGTCTTACTGTTAAACTATTATATAACTATATGAAACAATAAACTACTTGGTCATTTGGTTGTATCCATTCTGACTGGGTTTATGATAGCGAGGATTTTAGCTAACACCTTCTGAAAATATTTAGGAACTTTTACTGTCATCAGATTCTGACGTACATTGAAAAAATAACGCTTATATAAGTCATGCATATAAAAATACCTTAAGTCAAGGGAAAGAATAGTTGAATTATAATACTGTTACACAAATACTGAGTGAACACATCAACTGGTAAGAAGATTGTAAGTGTATCACAGTTGATTTTTTCTCGTTTTTTGTATTCTGTATGGGGCAGACCTAGAGAATAGAGACCATGAATTGCGAACGCACCAATGAATTTGAACGCTTGACGTTCGCTAGATTACAGAACCTAACATTACCACGGCGCCATTAGGAACACCATGAGCGATTTGAGGTGTAAATTTTATCCAGATCTTGTTTTCAAGTAATGTTTGGATAACAGATTAATATCATGTAGTTGAAAGCGCTCCTGTGGAGGTTGAATGTACATCTACAGTCTTTCAAACACAGATTTTGGACATGTTTTCAGATGTACAGACTGTAAAACATGAATTAGTGTTCGAAATGCGAAGCTACACACTTTATTCAATAATTTATAGAAACCTTCTTTTCAAAATCGAAGTTGTCGCTGACCGACACACTTTTTAACTGTCATTATTATGTTATGAAGACTGAATTAGCACACACATTTAAAAAAATCGGAAATTTGTTAGTTTCTACTATCCACTGCCACCATCATTGTAGGGATAAAGTGTCGTATAAGTATCACCCCGTAGCTTTTGGGAGGATGTGGGCTTATTGTTCATAGAGATGAAACTCTTCTGATAAAGAAGTACAACCGTAGTCACCCTTGGACGAATACTTCGTAGCTATTAGGACTTTGCGATACTAACATCGGCAAAGGAATTGTGGAGGTAATTTCAAATGGCAGTGCAAGGACTCTCCTACCTACTACACAACGGTTACTAATTCCGGGTTGTATACTTCATACAGACAAATGGGAAGGATAAAGTCGATCATCCGTTATTGTGTTAATCGTTGAGGTGACTTTGACGGCCCCATTATACACATACTAATTCCGTCGAAGGCTTTTAGAGGAGGCTAAAGAACAGGATTTGAGAGATAAATGGCTCACAAAAATGCCCTTTTTAGTCATCTTGATGAGTATATGTATAGAAACTGGTTTAACTTTAAATCTGATACCTCTCATCGTAACTGAAAACTTTGCTTGACACATTTCAGGGAAAAATATCCTCCCTAATGTATTTTACTATTATTTGTGTTTTTCTTCTAAATAAACGACTTTCTCATGCTAGAATCAGGACTTTATCTCGTTGTTCACTTTTGAACGCCATTCATGCGTGTTTGTTCCTTGGCTGCTATTCTTTATACTTGGCGTGAGTGAAACATGGGACTTCAAGCTTTAAAATTTGACCCTTCAGATGCGATAGTTTCATTTTTACTGGATGGGGTTGCTTGCCTCACGTTCATCCTTCTCTCATTTCTGGTCCTACTAGTGGCTAACAAACTAAGTGAGGCTTGAAAGTGGGTCGGCTAGGAATTAAACTCGGAACACGTACATGGCTAGCGGTCATCCTACCTTTGAATCACCGACACATGACACTTGGTAACTAAATTTTAAATGTTGTTTAAGAGGCAGAATGCAGTGATATCTAAGAAATGAATTTCATGTAATATCACCTTAACGAAATATTAATTAAAATAGTGACTAGTTTTCACCACCTGGTTACCACATCCCATGACCATTTGTACGCTACTCGATGAGCATAAATTATTTTATATTATTACTTAATGTATATCGGGACGATTCAAAATAAGCAAATTACATTAAATGAAATTCTGAATTGAAATAATTCACTTTACATTTTTAAGTGTAACTTAAACTTCGTGGTAACTGGAATTATGTAGTTGGTGTATCTGCATGAAATCACAGTTCAGCAACTTTCCTAAATATTTTACACGTACGCAAAACACAAAACCAGCTTAATATACACATATATATATATATCCGTATTTATTATAGGGTCAGATAACAAATATTGTAATAACTGTTGTTTTACCTGAGAGTAATATCTTTTACAAGGACAGCCTATGTCATTCTATGTGTCTGAGTTAAAACACCTTTACAGATACTAATTCTATAGATGAAATTTTAAGCTCCCTAATCAAAATGAGTTTCAAACGACACATACACATATATCACTCTGAAGATACATATGCAATAGTTATATTCCATTGGCCATCTACCGTTCACGCGCTCATGGGTATTCAGCTAGATATGAGAATAATTCATTTGTAAACATACCAGCTTGAGAAAACCTCATCATCCGCTCACATTCAGACACTAATAAACAATTACTCAGCAGTGTGTACAAAGGTAATATAGTTGAATGGAAGGAGAGGTTAATTGCTGAATCTTTGTTCACTGAATTTATACTTAACACGCGAAACAGGAATGATACAACACCAATACCGGAAATATGAAGCAGGATAATGTTACCAGTGAAACCAGAGGATAAGAAAAAAAATCATGCAAATGAAATCTGGAACTAACATGAGTCCATCTACAGGATATCAAATAATTAATTTTACTCCAAGTGTCATCACTATTTTTTATATCAGGTCAAAATAAATCCGTCATGGAATCATGGCCTATTTGTGTCTAAATTCTCTTCTTATATCAACATACAACATTACATTAAGAAATCTACACAAAAAGAATTATGAAATCTAAAACACAATGAAAATGTGAAATTTTGTCATTTGGAATGCAGAGGTTGGAGTTTTGAGGTGTGATTGATTCCAATGTGTGTTTCATCACATACCGATGTTAAACAGAGAGTGAATAAATTTATGAACTACTGGAAAACAGCTTCACTGTAGTTAGTGACTTTTTAGCATTTTATGCCATCAGCCCACCTATCCAAGGCCTTCAGCTTACTTTGTAAACATTCCAATCTATAGGTTTTTATCTATAGATGGTCATTTTCATCACCAAAAAGTTTCTCTTTAATAATAACAGAAATATTCTGAAGTATGAAGTTATTAATTCTGTGATGAATTTCTGGAGCATCAAAACAGTAAGACAGTTAGCTATTGTGTGTGTGAATTTGACAAGAATATGACGATGTATAAGCATGGCCACAGATGTATAATAGTCGATAGTGAGCGATATTCATGTAAATTTAGTCAATAAATTATTTATTTACTAATACTTTTTTTATAGATCTAACTTTTTGTTTTCTTCAACTGTCATAATGTCACATCATCAACATGATATGTTATAATAAAAGTATTAAGCGTTAACATTTTCTTCATTATTTTGACTTTAAAATTAATCATCTTTGTAGTGAATGGACTCTCATCACTCTACACTGTTTTTGTTTACTTCTAAGAGTTTACTTACAATCTTTCAATGTTTTGGTTTTTATTTTTGAAACGAATGGGAGAAGAAAACAATAAGTATTAAGAAGAATTGTTGATGATGAAAAAATATTCACTTCCCGATGGGTAGTTATCGATTTAAGTCTCAGTGAAATTTTTGATGACTGAATTTGTATTGCTGTAAGAGATGGGTATTTTTCTACACTCAGGGATGATGTGTTAAGTTCACATCTCGTGTTGCAAAATAACCATCCGATTATCACCAAATCTGGTAGTCTGATATGATATGTGATTTAGGTAAAAGTATTAAAAGATTAATTAAGCACTGATAATCGTTTATGTATAGAGGTTATTCCATAACGATCTATCAGTGTAAAAAAGGCACAAAATTATGTATTGTTCGAATATGAAAGTTCACATCAATTTGACATTAATATAAGTGAAAAGTTTGTGTGTTGTGGAATAGGTCAATTAACTATAATTGCATTTTAATGGCTGATTACAAATAATGATAAGTTTTCAGTATTGCCAAGAAAATTAACAAAATTAAAAAATTAACATTGTACTGACGCATCTCCTCCTTACACACTATTCTCCATGTAACCTCTGGATGCCCAAAGAGTCGTTTCTCAATTGAGTTCTATTCGAGAACACGGCACGCGAGTCACTCAACAGTCTCTTCAGCTTGTGTCCTATCCATCTCCATTTTCTCCGGCATAACTATTGAGCATTAAGGGTTCTTGATTGGTTTATTTCCAGATTTCCATTTTGCTTATCATTTTTGGCTGCCCATCTGATCTTAACTATGGAGCGAAGGCAAGCTGAAGTCAGTTCAAAATGTTTTTGGTAGCAAGCTAAGTTAGTGAACCATATAGAAGGAAAGACTTGAAATTGGTGTTCTAAATTGATTTTAGAATAATGAATGTCTGTCTCGCCTTGTCGATCTTCATCCTTATGTGTACCGCCTTTAGTTGAAAAGATTATGTCCAAAAAAATGAAAGAAGTACCCTCCTTCAAATTTCTTCCTTTGATAGTGACTGGCTTTGTCTTCGTTGAGCTCACTCAAAGTCTATACTTCTCCACTTCTTTTGAATATTTGTTGGTCTTCTCCTGTGGATACTCGAGTTTGTGTCAAATTAGACACAAATAACCCGTCAAGGGTAGATCTTTCAGTATCTGCATAATTATAATTAATTTGATACTATATTTGTAGATATATATGCTTCCAAATGCTCAGTATTTTCGTTATCAGTGTGGAATTAATTGTGTTCTCTGAGCTGGTTGATTTAATTGCGAAGCTTACGTTGTCCTGCTAAACAACATCTTCAACGCAGGCTTTAGTATGAAATGAACTTATTTGAATTCCCCATGATTGATGATATAATTGTATCCCCTGACAACCACTGTCGTGATTGGCTGTTAATTCACGTCTCTATTGATCATTTTTATTGACTTGGAATTTGAACTTTCTTGTCGTTTGGTTTACTTTTTATTAGTTGGTAAATTTGGTCTACAGTAATATGTTTTTTAATCGCTGGCTGATTCACTTGAGTACCAGGCTTCCATAAATCCCCTGACTAGATTTTTGGTGTTTCCTCTATCTAAAATTTCTAAATTATTCCAATCAAATTGGTGTCCATAATTATCCACATGCATTGATAAGCAAAAATATATATCATGCATTTTTACAGCTAATTTTTGTTCTTGGATTCGGATTCGAAGGGAACGCACACTTTGACTGGTGTAATGCTTATTGCAGTTCATACAGTTTATTTTGTGAATGCTATTAATTTTATCTTTTTTTTCTGTCGGATCTTTCCGTTTGCACAGTATCGAATGAGGTGATTGTGCTGGCTTGTGTGTTATATCTATTTCATTAAAAGGTCTTAATATTCTAGGTGTTATACTGGAGATATTTTTTATATATGGTAGGATGAATTTTCTCCACAATTTCGTTATCAGTCTTAATTAAACTGTAATAGTACATTAAATTTGCGAATGGTTTAAACTTACAAATAGACTTTAGAAATAAACAGTGCTGAAAAACTTTTATATCCATAGTGTTGAAGTAGAGTAGAGTCATTAGGCAACGCCTTTTCGTTATCCAACTGGATAATCTGTGAGGTGATCTGTAACAAATAAAGGCCAAATAAAAAGGAACACATTTTGCTTGCCTTTTTCCTTCTACAGCTTCACTTGATACAAAACAGAAATAAAGAAGTTTTCCTTTTCCATTTTAAGATAGTTGTATTTGTTATAGCACACAAAATAAAACTTATCCAGTATGGAATTATATACTGCCATAGTGTCCAAGTTCTAATGTTAAATGAAGATTTTCGATATTTCGAGGTATACTCACCTAAAACATGCAGTAATTGCCACCTCTGAAATAGTATTTATTATTTTGCATTAGAATTACACTGCTCTAAACTATTACACTTATTCATTTGTCCAATAAACTAATTAAAAGCCAAATAAAATTTAAAAAAAGGGTAGTGATTATTAGAATGAAGATTTCACTGATTTTATCTTCATCAAAAAGTTGTAATCTTCATTTTGATATGAGACTGTATAACAAGCACCAGGGGAACAAACATTTGATAAGGAATTCATTTACACGATATAATATGTATATATGATGTCCATAAATGCATTAAGAAACGATATCCATATGTGTGCATGTGAATAAATAACATGGGATAGGTATACATCAAATAAGAATTATGTTTCCTTGTTGTATAAATTAATTTCTGTTTCTATTTAACTATCTACCTGATGAGTAATTAAATAAACAGAAATATCAGTTACTGAAACTGATGATGATAATGATAAAATACTACTTAAGATATTTTTTTTATTTCTGGGAATTTAGAAATAAATCTCGTTTTGTGCAGTGGGTATATTTATTTATTTATTATAGCTTGATTCCACACAGTATTTTTGGTACAGCTATGGAATTTTCAGCATGTGATATCGGTAGGCCAAATTTAGCAGGCCGACCATTGATAATATCAGGTGTGCATCGGCTGGGGATCGAACCCCAGACAATGTGCATGGTTGGCGAGCGTCCTAACCGCTGTGCTACAAATGCTACTCACTTTTAATAATAAGGCTTTATGATCAATAAGACCAGTATTTCACACAATATTGTAATATGATGCATGTAACTGATTCTTTTATTAGATGGTTACAGGTAATCAGCTGGAAACCTTCGATCTAGGTTTCGTGCTTGTTGGCACTCACCAGCTGGAAAGAAACTCTCATCCCTTCTGAAACTCGAATCCAGGTCACTCAGTACTGCAGTCAGAGACATTATTCCTGAGTTATTCGGCCTGGTGATTGACTCCCTGTAGGAGTGAAATGGATACTTTGATATGCTGTATACGTTATGTCCTCATATTCGTGCTATCCTGAATAAACAAACTCTAAACTTTAACCATATTTGTAAATATTTTCATAAATCATATTGAAACTAAATTTTGAGAATAAAACTAAAGGGTACTAGACTGATGCTTCAAAAGTATTAATTTACAAACACCATGTATTTATTCTTGTTTCTGTAAATTTAACAATGATGCACACTGGGGTTGTAAACGAAAGGCTTTTGGCATTTTCACACGTGATAGCAAACTGTGTCCATTAGGTTATGAACAGTTTTCAGGTGACTAATTAGACTTTATTTTATCTGTATTATGTGAAACTAAGCAGTCTGAATCGCTAGTTTTAGCATAATTGACTTCAAAAACTTGCAGCAGCTAAAATCACTCCAGTGTACTATATGTTACTCTTTGAAACAACTCAAGTTAATCATCAAAAGATTAGAATACAGCGTAACTCTCTCAACAACTCTTCATAGCTGGTTTCAGTGAAAGTATTTTTGGAATAGTTAGGTTCAGACGTCTGAAAGAGCTGTCTGAGGGCCAAAGCTGCTTCCAGTTACTCACATCTTGTATCTTTCGATTTCACTTGTATTTTTGACGCTAATTTTAGTATAAAACAGGTAACTTATTGCAAGCTGGATATTCTGAGTTTTCTAAGGTAACTGTAACGAAATTACACCCCAGACGTTTTGGGTGCTATTGACAAATTTTATTCCACTAAATTGACGTTTCAGGAGTGTTTTCTTTAACGAAATAATCGTAAATTTACCACTTGCATTGTGTGCTAAAAGACTGGTGAACAGGCTGATTTCTACATGATATAAAAATGGAATCTAGTTACTGTATAGGGCATAATCCCATCGCAGAATAATTTTATTAGACACAACACACATACCGAAACAGCATTATTAAGTGGCGACGTATCTAGAAAAATTTACTAATCCTGATCATATCAGTGCACTCACATAACTTTAAACTTTATTAACATAACCTAACTGTAGCCTCAAAGACCCGACTGACCTATTAGTCAGGTTATCGTGACACAAAATTTAGCCAAGTATAGAAGCATTGAAAACGGACCCAGAGACAACAGCGGACTTGATGACGCTACTACTGGAGAAGGTGTGGAAAGAAGGCAAAGTACCCGAGGATTGGAAGAAAGGATACTTATTCAAACTACCAAAGAAAGGAGACTTAAGTCAATGCAAGAACTGGCGCGGAATTTTGCTCCTGTCCATCTCAAGCAAAATACTAAGCCGCATCATCCTGGAGAGAATCAAACATGCCCTGGATGAAAAACTTCGACCGGAACAGGCTGGATTCAGGAGAAACAAGTCATGCATTGATCAGATCATCATTGAACAAAGCCTGGAATGGCAGTCACCTCTCTATCTCAACTTCATCGACTTTGAAAAGGCCTTTGACAGCGTTGATCAAGAGGTGATTTGGAAACTACTTCGCCACTACGGGGTGCCACCGACAATAATACATCTCATCCAACAGCTGTACGACAATGCTGCATGCCAAGTAATCCACAACGGGAAACTTACGGAATCCTTCGAAGTGAGGACAGGAGTAAGACAAGGCTGCCTACTATCGCCAATGATTTTCCTGATTCCAGTAGATTGGATAATGCGACAAACAGTGGGCAATGAGGAAACAGGCATAAAATGGACTCACACAAAAAACATGGAGGATCTGGACTTCGCCGATGATATATGTCTGATTTCCCACAAACTGGAAGACATGCAGGCGAAAAGCAACAAATAGGCAGGAACAAATGGAGATGGATTGGCCATACGCTTAGGAAACCATCAAGTAACATCACTAGACAAGCCCTATGTTCCTCTAGGAATTAAAGGATACAATAATAATAATAATAGAATGACTGATCCCTAAAACAACTCAGCAGTCGCAACGCATGCACTGACATTCAGTCACACAACAGAGTGGGATATAGTTACAGTTCTAAGATATTAAATATTTTGTTTGCAGTAGAGGTTGACGACTGTATCTTTGTTCATTGAATCTAATCCAGAGATGTGAAAAATATTGCTACCAATAAAATCAAAAGAATAACAAGTAATCACACAAGTTGCATTCATGAATACCAATACTCAAATATTGTTGTTCCTGACTTTTTTGTTGATATAATGTAATGTATGATCTATTCCCAACTAATAATCTTTTACAGTGACCGCATACCTACTGCGATCTTATGTAGAGACGGCAGTCTTTTCACTAGTCTTTATTCAACGTTTAAACTTTCCCTTATGGTTAAACATAAGGACCAACGTTTGTTGATATAAAAACTAAATGAATAACAAACTGTCTATAGAAGACATCAAAAAATTAAAAGGGTATCGCAGAGAGTGCATAAATAAAAAATGAATATCTATGTCTACATTCAAATCTACACACCAGGGAATTGTATATCTCATGAGTAATCAGATAAAGATTATATATATATATGTATTCAAATTTGTCGCGCAACAATTCTCAATTACTTATTGTATTCAGATTGGATTTGTTCCCTTTGCTTCATTTACTTGCTCATCAGTCTATAGAGTAAGCGTTCTGTTGAAATCAGGCAGTGATTACTGATGACTGAATTAATGAAGACGAAATAATACAAAATTTATACTTCGTTTTATTGTTTCTATTCAATTTTGTCATCTTCCTATTTGGTAATGATTGTCTTTAAACTGAAAAGAGAATTTCCACTATTTATTCAACTAGTTGATAGGACAATAAACAATTTGTGTTGTATGTGTTTACAAGTTTATTTTTTGTTTTATTTTTCAATCATGTTGAATGTAGAAACCAACTTCAGGTCGCAATACGAGTAAAGGTACTTACTGCTGCCTTTGAGGAAACTGTGCCCACAGACTTTCAATCCAGAGTCGCTGGTTGCAGAAATTCATCATCGCTGTTTTTAAATTTGGTGGTGCACTATAGTTCATCAGTAACTACCGAAGCTATTTGTTTCTATTCTCAGTAATGCAGTGTATTTTGTAGTCTACTTGTAGCTAATTGGTGGTTGAAAGATACCCTGACTTATTTTACCCTTGTAAATACACCGAAGAGAAGCACTATATTCAAAATTAAAGGTGTATGGCTTTATTTTAATTGTATACATCTTACTAAATGGATTAGATGTAGATATACTAACAGTCTGGTTATCAGACGGAAGAAAGGAGTACCAGTAACTAAGATGAATTCATAGTCTACCGATTACCATCAACAAAAGTTTCTGGGGGAATTTACTCGTATTAGTACAAATATATATATATATATATACTGAACATTAACCTTGGTGCTGTTTGTTGAAAACTGATATAGGTCCTCATAACTAGGCATGCCTCTATACTACAGAATCGGACAGACTAAGGCATTAAAATGGCTAATTTTCAACGTATATTGACCTTATAGAGTGGATTTTGAACTTATAGAGTACTGATTTCAAGAAAAGCAGAACTTTGAACAGTAGACGTCACCAGTTAATAATACTATATCAGTCTGTTTTTATTACACAGAATTATTCTATCAGAACTTCTATGTTCATGTATCCTTATTTTAAGTTTACGGCTAATACAATAAGCTAAAATATCCCACTGATTCCTGGACATCTCCATTTTATTCTGTTTTCTTCATTTCTCCTTAGCTGACTCTACAACTTGGGCACTGTGGCAGTGTGCAATTCCATATTAATTCGTTTATTAGATATATTACACTGTGAAACAGTATTATTAACTGGATGACGTTTCGAACACGATTTATTGTTCATAATCATATCAACTGTAATTCCATGTAGTGCTTTAGCTGAACTATTCCTCGGGTTTCTTATCCTATTAGGGTCAACTAATCTAGATTCCGCTAGGTTTTTATGCTCCGCTAGTCTGACTGACACTGTTTTATTACTCTGATCTGTGTATTTGACCTGACAATCATTCCAACAGGCCATTAGATAAACTAAATTGTTTTGTTTAGTAGGCCGCTGCACAGGATCCTTTAACATAAAAAGCTTATTTCCAACTGAGTTTGTGGATTTGAATGCCACTTTTATTCCGAGCTTCCTCCTTTGTACGGAAGTACTACCGATGATTTATATTCCCTATTGTTGCTGTTGTCATTATCCTGCGCATGTTTAACATGCACGTCTTCATCAATATTACTACTATTGTTATCATCATCAGTATCAATACTATTATTATTTACTTTATTTTTAAATTTTCCTACATACTTTCTGATTAATTTATCTGGGTAATTATTAAGTTTCAAAGCTTCTCTTATTTGCTTCACTTCCTGTCTTATATTTTTCTTGGTTTTTTGCCCTATTACTTAAACATTTCACCAATCCTATTTTTAATGACATTGGGTGGGATGATCCAAAATCCAAATATCCGTTGGAATGTGTGGGATTCCTGCAAACACTAGTGTTTTAATTCCCATCTTCTTTCCTTTTTACGTTGAAATCTAACATTGGAAGCTCCCTTTCTTGACTCTCCAGTTCACAGGGGGATTGATTTTCCCCTACCTTCGAGCTGATATGTTCTTGTTCATGCTGACTGGTGCTTGTTTCAGTTGCTGGTTAGGTACCTTCAACACTTCTTTCCTTTTTATGTTCACTTCAATTCCTGTCGCAAGTGTCTGTTAAGGGGGATTTAATTTTGACTTCATCAGTAATTAAAAATAGCAGAGGGATTCACTGAAACTAATTTGACAGAAGAGCATCCTTCATATTGTGAAAATGAACAACTTTATCATGAAAATTAAACCTAACTCCTTGGAATGAATAAGAAAAAATCTCATTATTTTCAAAACTGACAAATTACTGCTTAAGAAGCAGTTAAGTGATTACTGAATCAAACATGTGATCTTAGAGAAACTTCACGTTATACTTTAATCAGTTAAAATATCTTATATCAGCTGAAACCTGACACAGAACTCTAATATGCAGTGAAATGTACGCTCCAAACGACATATGTTGGAATTCATTGAAATTTTTCCCCACTCACTATAAAATTCCGTTCGTCTTTCAAATACAAAATGGCGCTAATTTCACATGATAGAAAATTAGTCACTTTACTATAGACTAAGCAAAGTTTTATATTGTGAAAAGTGAATTATCTGGAAAATTTCAGAAAAGCTTGATTACACAATAACCTATATCATATAATATAAGGATAATACAGTATGAACTAAAGCAGTCATGTAAACAAATTTTTCATACGAATTAAGAATAAGGTAACCGTGAGTGTGCTTATCCATTACTAAATCCATTCGGTTTATTTCTGTTTATTTCTACATGAATTTTATTTTTAGTTTTGACACATTATACGTAATATATACATTCCAGTCAGTTTGTTATTAAATGGAGAACAAAACTAAATCTAAATCTAAATCGTAGAAACCCCAACTTACCCTTGTTGCAAAATTAAAAATTATTTTAATCTTATGACAACCAGATAAACGAAGATGAATTTTAAAAAGGTTTTTATGAGTGGGAATATTTTCATAAAACTGGATTGCTGCTAGAGACCAAACGGAGGGCAAAGGCGAGATAAGAAAATTTTCTGAAGAAGATAAAAGGATCTACGGAGTGTATTCTGCGACATATATATGTATATATGCAGTCCTAGTATTGGCGGTGTAGTTTTTATGGGATGGACTTGTTAGCCTCATGCCCAACCTTCCCTCTTTTCCGGGCATGCAACAGGCTTTGGGAGGTTTACAGTGGGGTTGGGCAGAAGTTGAAGCTTGACCTCCTCTCTGGCTGGAGAACACTGAACTAACAACGCATTTAAACGTAACATAAAGTGATTCCACATAACTAGCTTCTATTTTTTTGGAAAATTCAAGCACTACCTTCTCGCCTCTCTGAAGTCACCTACATACTGTTTAAAACATGAGACGGGGTTATTCAGTGCATCTTTATTATATTTTTCTTGAACTAATTTTATTAAGGGTTTTCTTTTAGCCACTCCTCAATGACAAATTGGCGTGCACCCATCAAGTATTTTTTGATTTATCTGGAAGAACAGTACTGTAAGCGTTTTAACAGTTTTAAATGAACTTTAGATTTTCTCGTCGATTGATTGGATCGAAGTGCTCGGTCTCAGGTTGACATGTTGGCTTCTTGTGCACATGGTTCGACAATATCTGGGCATTTAATTAGAATTTAATTGGTGGATGGCGACTAGCAGTGGAATCCAGGATGAGCATTTCGTCCTATTCAAGTCTCGGTGGGAGCATTATGACTCACTGGGAAGTGCAGGTACATCCGAATGATGAGTCCCGAGTAGGACGAAATGCGCGTCCTGGATTCCACTGCTAGTCCCCATCCACCAATTAAGTTTTAACAGTTTAAAATGAAAAAGCTTGGATTTTATCACTAACCCACACCAGTTTAATTTGAAGTCGACTGTTTTCTTATAGATCAACAGTTGGAACAAAGTGATTGGTTAGACCGAATCTCATTTATTTCATAAAATTAATTTTAAAATTAATTTTTACCCTCCTTTTATTTTTCATATGGTGACTAATAACTAGAGAGGCTGTATGCATCTTTACTCTTTTTAACTGATTCAAGGTTATGGTTAACTGTCTCTCAAATATAAAACTTATATTTTTATAAATCTCAGAGAAAAACCTTTATTATAGTGGAAATCTCAGAGAAGTTGAAACAGATGATCTCAACATTCCGTTCGGCATACTGGTCGGAACTTCCTGCCGTCACATCTTGATCACCGTTCACACAATTTTGTTTATTTCTGTCTTGAATACTAGACAAAGACTTTAAAGACAATATGTGTCCTATTATATATATATATATATATTTGTTATTCCGATTTTGATTATTTTCCTGAAGAAGTTCAGAAGAGTTTGCCGAACGGAATGTTGAAATTACTTATTTCAGTTTCAGTGATATTTGTACAAGTACAACTCTTTACACATGTATATTTTCTTACTCCGGGCCCAATTACTGTGGAACTTTTAAGTCAAATCATGATCAGAGTTCGTATAATATAAAATCATCTCATTTGACATCTCATTTATGCATTTTACTGTTTAAAAAATTGAGTTAACCCGTGTTCAGTGCAGTATGATCAGCATTTTTCGTGTATAAGAATAAGAATACACAATATTCAATAAAGAAACTCTTTTCAGAGAATTTATTATTAAGCTGTAAAATCGTATATGTACGGTTTTTAAAAAAACCATCTCCCGTGAGGAAATCTAAGCAAAAGGTATAAATGCTTAAAACAATAATCTTTTTGATTATAGCTTCATTCCACATCGTATTTTTGGTACAAGTATGGAATTTTCAGCAGATGATATCGGTAGGCCAAATTTTGCAGGCTGACCATTAATAATATCAGGTGTGCGTCGGCCGGGGATCAAACCCCAGACAATGTGCATGGTCGGCGAGTGTCCTAACCGCTGTGCCACCGACGCACACTGTGAAATGAGGTGAAATGTTTGTGGTTGTAATTAATAGTTCATTATCAAGCGAAAAACCAAATAATGTTACATAAAGAATAGTTCATGGAGTGTATAGATATTGAAAAGGAATGTAAAACTAATAGGATTAGTAGGAAATCGAAGCATTTCGTAACACGATATGAAGTTTTATTGGACATAATCTAACATTGTAAAAAAATACTGATTGAAAATAATAAGCAGGACAAGTGAAATAAAACTGGAAGCAGTGAGAATAATACTACTAGCAATAATGATAGTAATAATAACAATAATAATAGTCTTAGTAACAAGGGAATGGTACATGGATTAAATAAACAAAAGAAAATAAATATTTGTCTTTCTACGTCCAAGGTAGAAATAGAGACTGTACATACTTTTTATACACAAAGTTTTAGCTTGAGTTCATGAATGGTCAAGGCTTCCTGTGTCTTTAGAAATTTAGAAGGAAGAAAACGCGGCAGGTCGGTAGGAATTCGGTAGATTATCTGAAAATTATGTTTGATTTTGGTAAAGTGACAAAAGTTAATCAAGTATTCTAGAATAGAGATTTTCTCACCCTTTATTTCTCCATTGCTAAACTATGCTTGAATGCGCTCTCATATCAGTGTGGAAAGCATCGTCTGGCTACGTCTCATGTAACTTGCTTGACAAGATCAGGTGAACCAACAGCTGAACGTAGATGTGACCAGACGAGAGGGGCTATCTTCAGCAGAGACACAGAACGATTTACCGCTAGCGACAGTCAAGTGGAGTTTCACTGCAAAGGACATTTTACTGACAGATTTAGAAAAATAACTTTTGAACATATCTGAAGCGTGTTCTTCTCTAGGTGAAGAATGAGTTTTTATTTTCAATAAACCAGTAGTCGAATGATTATTCTAATTTTGCTGAAAAGAAAAAGAGGTGGAATGTAACTGATATTCATGATCTACAAATACCACTAACCAGTAAGTTAAATAATTTTCTCAATTGTTCTTTTCATCGGAACACGTAAAAATTCATCTCAAAAGAACCTTCCAGTACGTTCTTCAATAAAGAGTTCTATATATTAATTGATTTACAGTCATCACAATGAATTTTTTTCAAGTACGACAGTGTTACGAACTAACGTAACAGATCATTTCATCCTCAACTGATGATTTATATTAGTACTCATGCATAGCCTGTTGTGAAACTATGTTCGCAACCGCCTAATTTTGTCATTTGCTTGTATTTTAGCGAATAAGTTGATCCTAATTAAACAGTTCTTTTACAAGTTCTCTTATTTTATGCCGTCAGTTTATTCCTCAGAATTCCTGCAAACGTTGAAATACGAGACAGTTAACAATAACATATAACCAGTATAAAAAATAAGAGTGTAAAGAAGTTATTTATTCTTAAAGGAAATGGAAAGAGTTTACAGATTTAAAGAGGGATCACTTCTCATTTTGTATTTTAATAGTGACTTATTTCCTTCACTATATTCATGGTTAAAATTTGGTTCTTCTCGTCGACATTGCGTGTGTTGCCCTTACCAAAAGTTTTGTGACTGTATATATAATTCCAGCTTAATACAAGAAAGACTGAAGCTTTCCAATTTAGTTTTGTGTAAACTGGTATGTAGTAAACAAGTGAAACTCATTCAAGTCACGGTATCATGATTAGCCGTAAAAATGATAAGCAACATGTAGCATAGAAAATAAAACTGGAGTAGTAGCGGTAGGAAGAAGAGAAGAAAGAGAAAAAAGTGATGAAAGTGTAAGAAGAGAAGAAATAGGGAAACTAACCGTCTGCGGATCAACAAAACTGAAAGCAATCAATAATGATCTTATTTTGGTCGTTTACTTAACCTTTTTCTGTTTTCTCTTCCTTTTCAATCTATCCACCGACTTGTTAAATATGTGTATACACAAGTGTGTGGTAATGACAACAGTGATATAAAGAAACATTATTTCACTTCTTATATTCAGTAGAACTGTCAGTTTACTTACTTCAGCATCGTTCTATTCATTCTGTAACTTTAGAAACTCAATAGTAAGTGAATACAAAGTGAAAAGTTAGTGAAAAATAACAAAAGAAAATAAGTTTCCTATTCACATCAAATAGAGAAAGAGAGAGAAAGATGCATACAAGAAGAAAAGCTTATCACTTAAAATTCTGCATACATTTGTATTTTTGTATTTAATTACTTTCTTTTAAGTCAGCCTTTTTCACATGTGATGAGAAGATGAAGGGAATAGATAATATTATTATTTCAGACAGGTATTTAAGTTAACATAGATGAAAATGACTATTATTTGACAGAGGCGAAAAATGATTAAAGCATACTGACAGACAGAGAATTTTACAATTTAGGCGTTTCCTATTACACATATGCGCATATTCTATCTTGTAGAATTAATATACACATTTTGATTAACAAATGGACTTAGAGTTTACTGTCTGATTAATGTATAATGTAGTTAGTACTGATTTTATTGTAGAGTAAAATGATGTCAGAATTTAATATGCAATTGAAAATAATAAATGCATATTTATTGATGTCATTTTATTCATTTAAATTGTTAGAGACAAATATTACTCCATAAATTGACATTTTGAATTGTAAGTTAATGAAAAAAGACAAAACTCATGGAAACATTATGAATAATGCTATAAAAAAAAGATATGGAGGAAAGTAGTGATATGTAGGTAGACCTGATTCCAACTGGAATCTGATGTCTGAAAACGAGGACATGGACAGTGTTCTATCCCTGATTTCAATGATCACTTGATATCTGGTCAACCACTGGGAGCAGACACATAAAATCTCAGTATCTATGCAAACACACTTCATTTAGTCTACTTTCCCTTACCAACAACATTAAAGGCTGGTGTAATTTTGTGAACTCGAAATCTACAGCAGTATAAGGGAATAATGAACATTTATTTATCATTGGGAATAGAATAGAAATCAGCTTGTGTTAGTAAAAAATTCTCAAACAAACTAAGCTTCCTATATATTTCGCTTGCATTTGTTGCTTTCACAATGCAATAAATGTCTTCAGACAGTGTATTAACTTTGGTTAAAATACTCTTCAAACCTTTCACTTTATTATGCTTGTGTTCTTCATGATGCGAATCGAGACAAATCAAAGACCTGTTAAACATCTTATTGCCAGATGGCTGCCTGATATCACAGATAACAGATATTTGTAAGAGTACTCTTCACACAAGTTTATCAAAAATTCTGTGAATGTGTAAAAGTTAACGCATTATTTATTCAAATAGAGGAAGCTGCTGCTTGGCGTAGTAAAACTGTCGAAAAACTTTTGTTTTCATTTTTCAGGCACATTATCTCTAAATTCAATCAAACTCAGTGTTCATAATGTTGCACGATGTTCGGAACAACTATGGAATAGACATCTACAAAATTACTTATAATGGTTTATAAAGCCCATTACAGCTTAAAAAGCCATCTAAATTCCACCGACTGATAACAGAAATACGTTAGCACATCATCGGTGCTTGCGATAGAAAGTGAAATCTATGACGCCTTATTTCACAATTTTTTTTCTTTACCTTTATTTATAATGCTCCAAGTTTAAAGCATCGAAGGAGAGCAAACTATTGTTTGAATTATATGAATTTGTATCATTGATGAACTTCATTTCGAAAAGAATTGAAAACTAGCGGGTACTGGACAGCTGTTTTTTCCCACTCGGGACTCTCAAGTAGTACTCACCTATGACCACAGCAGGGGTCAAACTCAGGATCTCCAGGTTACAAGGCGAACATTCAGCCATTGTGATGGAACCCAACTGCCAAAATTTCTAACTTCCTTAAATTCGCGATAGAGTGCGACCAACGTTATTGGTAAGTATCGGTCCTCACACCCAATTTGGTGGACCCTACTGATCACGACTTATCATTAGAACTCCGATCTTTGCAGGGATTTGACTAATGACATGAAAAGGACAAAACAGCTGTCCAGTACTCGCTGGTTTTCAGTGATTGTTTGATTGAAGTCAGTTCGTGATCTAATTGAAATTAGCCGAAGAAACACTTGAAATATTTAAAATATATTTAATTATCTGGTATTACTTGTGACTTTCACTGAAACTAAAACATCAAACTGATTAGTTACATCCCGTATACACATACTTCTAACCGACCCTAAGGTATTAGTTACACTTCTATCTTAGTCTTATTTTATGTGTTTGGAGAAGCAGTGAAGTCACTAGAACTCTAATATGAAACTTATTCACTTCGGGCATTCAGAAGATTCAGGAAATCTATACACAGACCATAGTGTAGATAGAGGCAGATATATATTGAAGCAGTGATACACAACGCTTTTCTATACACACATTTCTTCACCTGTAGGTTGTGAAATGGATGTTTAAGGTTAACGCTGTTACTCAAATTCATGAGGTCAAATTATAACAACAGAAGGCAAGACACGGAAGCCAAGGTATATTTTCCATTGATCAGACCGCTGTTTATATATACAGTTTATACTCGTCAACTAATCATTGAGCGTGTGATTTCGGTGTACATCAAACGACATGAAATAGAATGTTCAAACAAACACAGTATTCTTTTGATAATGCAGTATAGAACCGTGGAAAAAGTATTCTGCCTGTAACATCAAAAAGAATGCTCAAATAGATATATGGTATTGTGTTGGTAATGCCGAAATGAATTGTGGGAATATGTGAAAATAATAATCCGTTGTCACACGCTGTCTGTATCATATCACCACAAAAGGACTACATGCCTCAGGTGAATACTTTACAGGATTAGCAAATGAAATTTCCTATTGACGTGTCTGGAACTGTCAACTTTCACCTGTGTGTTAAATTTAACTATTCAGCTGATACCACCTAAACCATTATTCCTCTATAACTCCTTTAAGTCAGACATTCTTGATCGCAATAACGGAAATGTTTTTAATATGGAGACAGTGGTGTTGATGAATAGCCTCACTTTCACTTTTATCAGTCAATGACAAATATTTCTTAAATTTTTCACAAAACATAAGGAAAACAAATCTGTAAATGACACGAGATGAATAAATCGAACCTGATAATCTGGGATTAAACTAAACACTTCATCATTGACCTTCAATTCTCTTAAGTCCTTAAACATAGTTTCTATTGAATATACAGCCAATAAATATGTCGTTCATTTCCTGCTAAATAATTATCAAAAAGGTCAGTTCTTTTAGTCACTTGAAGTAGTTGTATACATTGTCTAAAAAATGTCTTCAGTGCTCTTTCGTTTCAACTATGAGATGTTTGTATGTTGTGAAAAGAATCAGTTTACTACAAATGTGAGAGTAGTTGTCATTTGCATACAGTAACAGATTTTAGTTTTGGTAGTATCCCCAAGAAAAGTCCTACCTGTGATTAAACTAATTTTACTACTCATACACTTATAGTTGGCAACCATATAAATATATAATGCAGTGTTTGTTTAGTAAACGGCCCAGTTTGACCAAATAAAAGAAAGATTGATGACTGAATTTCTTCCTAAAACAGATGCAAAATGCCAGCATAACACATTTTGTAGGCACCATGGGATATTTTCTATTTAAAGATATGATTTGAATTAATTTAGCTGTCCAAGTTGAGATTCACAGGCATTTAGTATTTGGTTCCTTTTTATCTGGTCAGTAAGTAGCAGTATTCGACGTCAGTGATTCCTAGCCATTCATATCAATCTGTGGTATTTACCATCTTACCATATTTCCTGCAGTTTACAAATGATGAATTTCATTCGATAACTGTGTTCTCAACACTTTTAAAAACTTCAGTTTCGAAAGTGTGAATTACTTAAGAAACTTAATACCCTATACATTTGGAAGATTTAGTTCATTATAATCACATTAAGATCATCGTGTTTCTAACATGTCATGATGAAACACAGTAATAGATTAAACAACGCATCTTTCAATGTGTATCTGGCTGGAAAAGGACGACCCACTATCTGTAAACAAGAAGCCCCTTTATATACGACTACAATTCATGGGCGATAAACCAAGTGAGTTAATTACAAAGAAATTAAGAAAATCAGTTCAAAGGACTTTTAATGCTGGCGAACTACATGTATTATTCTCTACACGACCGATGGTGCTACCTCGACTGAAAGATGAAGTACCTAGACTGGCCACTTCAAATTGTTTCTATCAATTCAACTGCGCTGTGGAGCGAGTTATGTTGGCCGTTGCTCTAGGAACTTGATTTTTCGTGCTCGAGAACATATCTCACTATGGCTAAGTAAAGGTGTAGTTAAAACTATTAACAGCTCGATATTAGACCATCTGGTGCAAACCGGTCACAAAGCCAGCGTAGACGAATCCTTCTCCATAATATACCGGGTGCCTAGCAATTTGCCAAAATCGTCGAATCACCGCTTGCTCCAAACAGCAGAGGCTATTGCGATTCGCCTCAAACAACCAGCGCTCTGTGTCCAAAAGAAACAAGTCCAGCCCCTACTACTGCCCTGACCCTCAGTAGAGACTATAAACTTATGAATTTGTACCATTACCTTTCCTAATTCTTCTGACATTCAGTTTATTTTATGTTGATGCTGTTCAGTTGTAATTTATCAATATTATTGATTTGATGTTATTTAAGCATTAATGTCGTTCATAAGACTAATTCATTCATTCATTATAATGTATATATAATTGTAGAACCTGATGATGAATTTATCGAAAAGAGTTCTCTTTGTTCCGTGTCTATTCTTTTGAAAATTTTAATGGGCATTTTTAATGAATTAATCTGTTTTTACTTTCAAAGCAATGACTAATAATCCTTCTGTTGGGACCAGCATCAATCTAATTAAAGTTTAAATTAATACCTAGTAAACTACCAGGCCACTCCTATTGTAAAGGGTATAGTAATATCTTTCAGTGTTTTCACTACTTTATTATAAAGGTTTTCGTATTTCCCAATGAATGAAAAACAAAACGATATTTTTTTTTACTGACGTTTCGCTATTTAATGCTAATAGCTTTATCAAAGTATTATTAAATCTTTAAATATTCCCATTTATAATATTAGAACAAATATCAATGAAGATCACTAAACCAAATAACAAAGGTAATAGTACATCTGTCATGGTATCAAAACAAAGTTTACTAACTTGATCATCGTTCGTCTGTCTGGGGGCATTTTTCGTTGTCAAGTTGATCAATTGGTAAAGACAACAAAATCAAGTGTAGATTGTTGGATTTGATCAGTGTTTAAAATTAAAAAGGCAGTGTGTGTTTACATAGTGAACTTGCATACCACATTCGTATTGATTTTGTCGCTTCATGGGGGAGGGAGGTGTTGTAACCAGGTCAGATTCTGTTTTAGTTCATCATTCCTATTCAGGCAATTGGGATTCCACTTGATATGAAGTGCTTCTGATATTAGACCTTATTTATGATTTCTGAAGCTTTTCTGGATTATTTCAATATTGTTAAAATCAATTTTGTGACCTGATTCTACAGCATGTAGACCTATGGCTGATGATTTTTCAAGTCTTTGTAGTTCAACAGGATTTCTCGGTGGTCGAACAGATGCTCTACGGTGTTCATTTCTTCTGATTTTGATTTCTCGAGATGTCTATCCGATGTATATCGCATCACATTCCAAGCACTTTACTTTACAGACACAATTAGATAGAGAATCTTTAGGGATTTAATATTTTATATGGACAAGGTTGTTTCATAGTGTGTCTGATGTTTTAAAGAAAACTCTAATGTCGAGCTGATTGAGTACTCTTCTGATATCATCTGACATCTATGCTCTGTATAGCATGACGACTGTCGAGGTCCATGTTTTCGGAATGCGTTTTCGGCCATACTTAATGTTTGTGTTGATTTTGTTGATGAAGTTCGTTGGGTAGTTGTTTTGCTTGAGAGTTTCAGTAATGTTTGATATTTCTTCTTCTTTTTCTTTCTCATCCGTTATCAGAGAGTGTGCTCGTCTTCTTATTTATATCAGTGTCATTGAATACATACACCTCACAAAACGACCTCTCACTCCGTTTAGAAAATGCATTCTATATAAGTACTTAAAAGTAGTGTAATATTTGGTAGAACTAACAAAACACTAATCAAACATTAGCCTACTACTCTAACCTTAGGCTAACTTACTTTCACAAAAATCCCATTAATGCCTTAAGGTTCAGTAATGGAATAAAGTAAAACAGATCGCCCACATGTTACTTCCACTAATGATGTGTGTAAGTGATTGCTGTACCCATCAAATAGAAATCCGTAATGCTATTTTTGTTGTAACTATTTTACTTGTCTCTCCTTTCCTTTCATTTCGTCAACACTTTAGGAGCTTCACTTTTGAAACAAAGTCACACGAAATGTCATTGTTCAATTCTACTAAATGATATTTCATTATGTTAATTTGCCATTATGTATACTTAACTATGACTAATTATTTCTGTTATTATATCATAATAATATGTCACTAACCTCAACACCTTTGTGGTTTACTCTGTCTCTAGTTAACATATCTTCTCCAAGTTCAATTGAAATTGGCTCTTCATTTAATCTGACATGTTCAGTGCGTGTAACCAAAGAACAGTCAGTTAGTATAGCTGTAGACTGGTTCCGGCCAACATATACATTTGAAACGCCATCAAATCCTCCTATGAATTACAAACTAAACAACATTTTGACCGGAAAATTTGATATACACTCAGATGGTACAGTGGATAGAAATGTTACTAAAAGAATTGGTGAGCTGGCACATTCATTTCAACAGGTAACCAGTAGATCATCAATGGGAATTACTATTTATAAACAAGTAACCGGTGAATTAAATAATTATTATCGCACTGAAGTCCTTCTCACTGTACAGTCAGCTAGAGAAACTGACGGTGGTTTGTATGAATGTAGAGTGTATGAAGCAGCAAATTATGGACAAGAAAATATTGTGGATAGAGCTTTTTTAGATATCATCGGTAAGTTGTTCAACGAAAGTATTCTATTTTTTGTTATTCATTAAACAGACTGTTGTGATTACAATAAAATTTTTTATTAAACTGAAAATTTCATGGCTTATTCATACATTTTTTTAAAATTCCTTTGCGTCCCAAGTGGAACACAGGGCTTCAAGCTTCAGCTTTGAAGTTTCAGTAGCAGTGGTGTTAATTCTTACGGGATGGGGTTGCTAGATTCATACCCAACCTTCCCTTTTTACCAGTTTTATTACTGGCTTAGCGAGGTAAAGGAGTGCGTCGTCTGGGGATCGACCCCCCAAACCATATGAGGCGTGGTTGGTGAGCATTCTACCTCTGTGCCACCAACGTACTTTTATTTATACACGTTACTTGTAAAAATATGGTTCATTATATTTAGAATCTGACTTAAATGCATTTTCGAATTCCAGACCGCCTAATTTAACCTGACCGACAGGTGTGGCACACAACCTGATATGTAAAAAAATTTGTTTTCAGTAGATGAGTCCTAACTAATTAACATGTGTCGTATATTGAAAGAAAAAACAGTTGCTTTGATTTCTTTCCAGCTAGATGTATTATCTCATTACGCTAATATAAAATCATTAATCAACATTATCTCATACTATCTTATCAATCATAGGTCCGTTTATTCATCTCTATAGTAGAAACACTTTATCATTATTATATAACAATATGCATATACTTAATGCTATAATGCATTGAAAACTCATCCCACACACCTGAACTAAGTTCATCTGTGTCTTTTCCTCACCAATATTCAGTTTTTATTCAGGATATTCCCTATTCTACCCACCCACCCCCCACACAACTTATAATTAGGAGTGACTAATTATCAATCTAAAAGCTAATTATCTTTGACAATGCTTTTATTTAAATTAGTTTTATTTTTTATTTGCCAAGACAGTATTTATTCCCTGTGGACATTATGACGTCATGCAGCATAGAAAGGAAACTTATTATTATTTATTGAAAACTTGATTTAACTGCAAAACAAAAGGTAAAAAGGAAGAGGATTTGTTTGAATAACAAAATACCTGACAAAAAATTGCACAGAAATCAATTTATTCGTATACCCTTATACTTATTAATAAATGAAACTCATGGAAAATGACCCTTAGTAAATTTAATTGCGTTGATAAGTAAAACAACTTGATTTTGTCAATGATAGCTAACCATGTAATATTCTGTACACTGTACAGTTATATACGTGAATTCAATAAAGCATTCTACCATACACAAGGTACATAATGATAGCAATAATGTAAAAAAGTAAAATTAGTTCTGTCAGTCAGGAAATGGTTATTATGTACATGTTATGTATGTGATTCAGTTCCACACTGTTACAGTGCCCTAATCCCGTCTGAAAAAGAAACACCTTAAATTACTGGAGTAATGTTGAAGACTCTATAGCTTCAAGCTTATTACATACACTGCTTAGAGCGATCTCCACAAGCAGTAATTTCTCAAACCAGCTTACCCTTAAATT
This sequence comes from Trichobilharzia szidati, assembly GCA_944472155.2. NCBI lineage: Eukaryota > Metazoa > Platyhelminthes > Trematoda > Strigeidida > Schistosomatidae > Trichobilharzia > Trichobilharzia szidati. The sequence goes on along the minus strand of OX235274.1, from coordinate 65,529,155 downwards.
CTTGGTAAGAATTGTTCATACAGCCTTTGTTGACGGACAGGTTCCCACGGAAGACAACAGCAAACTTTCATTTCCCACTTAGTCAAACTTTTCAACCACATACCTATAGTTAAATATAATCTGTCGTCTCTCTGGACCAGTATCCCAATTTTTGTTGTAGCTTCTTTTATAATGTTATTATGTTGTACGCAGTGTCTATTTTATGTCAAACCGTCTGCATTAACTTCGACGCCGATGTATTTTATACGGTGTAGGTTGCTGATGTGGTCAACAGTTGTAATGGTTAGAAGTTTTTGTACTGATCGCTGGCTTATAGATTTTGGTCGTTTATTTTGCTGACACTGCTCATGTTTGTGACCAGTGTTATGTAACGTCGGTATCTATGATGACTGAACGGGCATGATTTCACTTAATACTAAGTGCCACTGCGAATGATGCAATAAATTCAGTGGCGATGATGCTGGACAGACTGTGTGCACTTCTGTTTTGTAATAGCCGTCAGACTAGGTGAAGTTCATATCTTCACGAATATTGGTCAGTTGCTTATACTGTTCATCGACATGTTTCAAAGTCACTTCTTATTTTTGTTTTACTTGTATACAAACTTCATTGGCTGTGTGCTACTCACGAAGTCGACTACTTTGGTGATGACTTTTGAATGAAATGTTCACGATTTAGTTCAAGTATCCCCAGGATATCACCACTTTCGTTTACCTCCAGCTTCATACGATGGCAATACATACATACATGTGTATATATTGTCAGCGAACTTATTACGGAATATCTGAACTATCTTACCAAACGTTTTGTCACTAGGTTTCATTAAGACGATTGAATTGAAATGTTTATCTACCTTATCCACTCCTAACTTCGGATGCAAAATCATTCCTTCCTATTTGATACTTAAGAAGTCCTCTCTGAATAAGTTCACAGGTTATGCATGCATCTGTGTCACAGATAAATTCTGATATTCTGCAGTTGACACTGTCACCTGCAGAAGACCACCGGTCTAAGCACGCTCTCCGCTGGTCAGTTAGTGAATCTAACATTTTAAACTGTTGCCCCATCGCCTTCTCCAAGCTTCATGGATCTAAATTCATTCCATTCATGCAGTTAGGTTTGATATGATCAATAAATTCAACGTAACTGTCTACTAATGGTGTGAACCTGATGCGATAAATGGATCCGTTTTATTCGCTAACTGTGAAAAACTTCTGTCAGAACACTGGATTGAAAGCAACAGGAAGCTCAGTGAAGATATCTTCCCAGCGATTTCATCCTTACAAGTTGTACAATCGCATTTTTATACATAATTTCACGTAGTTACAAATATTATCTAGCTCAAAATAGTAACGAATGGCGAATAAATGAGATAATTTTCAACTTGATATGGGAGTGTGAAGGTGCGAATAGGTCACAAGAGGCATAGAAACAAATTAAATATGACTTCAAAATAGTTGTATAATATGTAAAGTGATTGTTAAAGAGAACAGATGTAAACGAGATGTGCACTGGAATAAATTGAAATAAGTCCTTTTATACAACTGGGGGGGGTGGCGAAAGTTGGATAAACGACAACTAAGAAGTCATAGAGAACTAGGTTCATGGTAAATTTAGGGGTTGAACTAGTTTCTTTCAGACAAATAGCTCCGATTTCTCTATGCATATGGCGGGGGTTTTTGCAGTACAAAGAAGTCGGAAACACATTGTCTATGATAGATTTTTGTCATCTTGGTAAATGGCTCTAAATGACGAGTAAGTTGATGTAATACGACAGATATCGACGAGATATTCACTTGTAGGGCTCCCAGCTGGACCAGCTTACCCTTTGCTGCTTTTTGGGTAGCGCTTTCTAACATGCTGCGAACTGACGCCGTAGAACGACCTATGTACATATTATACATATTACTCAACCGTCTCCTAATCCTATGTGATTTTGATCATTTGCTCTTTCTAATCTATACTCACACTTTTAAACTTTCACATCAAGTTAAAGATGATTATGTCTTTTAATGTCCCTTCTTAAATATGTTAAATTAAATAGTAATTACAACTACGTGAAATTATATTTAAAATGAGGCTGTACAGTTTTTGAGGATGAAATCACTAAGAAGATATCTTTGCTGAGCTTCTTTTTCTTTTTCCTTTAATTCGCATAAAAACAATGTCAGTCACCGATGTAATAACACCACTGCCCTAAAAGTACATGAGAGAGCTTTCTCTGTCTTATCAATAGCTAACACAGTGACACTCGTTTGAAATAAAACAAAGTAATAGTACTTTATTCTCTATACAACTTCAGACAGATCATCTTTGTTTCAATGTCTGAACATGTGTTAAACAAGAATACTCTCTTAATTTTGATGGAACAAATACTTTCTTTTATTACAGCTGGATTCCACATCGTATTTTTTGGTACAGGTATGGAATTTTCAGCATGTGATATCGGTAGCCCAAATTTGCAGGCCGACCATAGATATCAGGTGTGCGTCAGCATGGGATCGGACCCCCGACCATGTGAATGGTCGGCGAGAGTCCTAACCTACTTCATGCTAAAGTCCTAACAAGCATATTACGAATGTTTAATTTTAAAACTAAGTTTAAAACAAAACGGATACATTCAGGCTTAATATAAGGTTATGAAGAATGCGCTGTAAAGCACATCAGACTAGTAGCTCGTATCTATGAGCTTTGGTATATCAATAAAACACAGAAAGAAGCCCAACTTTTCGTCTGATACTACTTATCCATTCGAGGGCTTGCGGTACGATGTCACCTGACTATCGCCTCAGGTGTCCAATCCATCTCCATTTTCGTCTGCACATATATTGAGCAATAGGTTTTCGATTGGTTCGTTCTTTGAGTTTCTTGTTGCTAATTCCTTCTGGCCATTTGATCTTCAGTACTTAAGCAACGCAGCTGTTGCTGATAGTCTGCAGCCTGTTGGGAATGCTTTACGTGACGTACCCAGTCTCTGTAGCATATCGAAGAGATGACTTAACACTGATGTTGAAAATCCGAATCTTGTTCTTTATGCGGAGTGCATTAGATTTCCAAGCTGTATTAAATCTGTAATTAATCCAAGGAAAACACCTTAAGGTATCACGAATTACACTTATATATACACTTATATACACTTATTCCAGATACATATGCATACTACATTACTGCTATTGCGTGAATATATCTCCAAGATTCTCTCTAAAAACTAAGCTTTCGGACATCAGTAATACACACCAAGATTCACTAACATGTTCATATTTCGCAAAATTTTCATTCTAAGCTCAGGTGTGTTTTGCAACAGAAACATTCGATAATGTAAGTAAATAAATAAGTGACTCGGCGCCACTTTGAATGTGAAATTAACAGATCACGATAAGCAGTCAAATTTCCTGTCTAGTTATTTTTATCATCTCTGGATAAACATCTATTTAGGCAATTTTACATAAATGAATAACGCATTTTTTTTAATTATGCGTATCAAAACAACCGTGTTTCGTACACATAAAAGTAAGTTGTATTTTACGAATCATAGTGTTTTTCATTCCATCTTTTTGATCATTACTAAATGTGTACACAAATCTTGCAGAGACTGTATTCCACTCCTGATATCGTCTGTTAATACTAGGTGGTAAAAGTTCTACTTTAGATCCATCAATTGAATATTCCAGTCCGTTATAGTTCCTTTTTAGACTTTGACTGTGAACCTCTCCTGTTAAATCACACTGTTAAACTAAGTTGGCCGAAAAGTTATCACAGACACTAACTATTCTCTAGGTACGAGCTGTCGGACGTGTGAATTCCTCATCTACATGTAACTTTCAAAACTGCCTGTATGAGCCCATGATTTCGAGGCAATGGGATCTCAGGATTTACTTTATGAAAAAATTGAATTCAGTGAAGAAATTCTGTTCTTGACGATTGCATTTTCATAGCTGCACAGTCGTGTGTGTGTCTATTAAAGTTTGACATTGAGTGGAAATACTAAAGTACGACAATATTGGTGTAAGGGATTATGCGTCACAATGGATTAGATATATGAATGAATAACTAAATAAATAGAGGTCAACCTAAAGTTCAATAGACATGCGCAAAATAGATGATCGGAAAATAAAGTACATTTGGAAATGTGAACATGTGAATATAATATCCTGGAAACATAGGATAAGTGAAATGTTGTCAAAATAATAGACTAGATGGAATGTTAGAACATGATAACATAAAGTGAAATGAAATAAAAGTCAATCTGAACTAAGAATATTCTTTTCAATAATTTCTCTTCATGTTCTTACAATTATAAAATATATAATATTTGTTGTCGTTACAATAATGACCACTTATGCCACGGATACCTTTTTTAGGTAGAATAACAGATTATTTGTGGATGAGTAAGTGGGAACATCATCACTCACTGAGGAATGCAGGTACATCCAGATGACGAGTCCCAAATGGGACGAATTGCTCATCCTGGATCCCACTACTAGTCAACACCTACCAATTAACTTCTAGGATAATAAGTTTTAAGCTAGAAGGTATCAGTCACGAGAAAGCCACTGGTCACACTTAGTAATTACATTCATATCCCGTCCAATTAAAACCTAACCAACTCGCCTTTGCAAAACCTAATATGTGGATTCTTCTTACTAAAGTTTCCTTATTACTCCATGTCTTTAGGCTTATTCACTTAATGGGAAATCTGTAGTCCAGCTTCCGAGATCAGGCTTAATCAACTTTATATTAACTAAATAAACACCTAACCGATCTACTGATGATTTAGGTGCTTCAAGTTTTGTTTCAATGACTATTCACTCGACCAGACTTTGACGCCAGTTTGCGCTCCTCCTTTGTTCTGGTAACTCGCACATCCTCAGAGTCTGTAATCCAGCCATACTATGCAGACACATTCTAAAATCTGTACCCTAAATAACGTTAGTATTTTATTCCATTTAGACGTGTTGCTCATCAGAGAGCACCTCGGAATAAAGGAGACTTTTTTATTTGTGTTTGTTATCAGTACTGACAAGCCAGTTGGTGTACTATTCACATGGGTAATCAGGTATAGTGTATTTAGTAAGGGTGGTATGGTATACCATATCAATAAAAAAGCCAGTACCTAACAAATCATTAGCTATCAGGTAAGATTTATATTTATCATTCAATATTTTCTGAAATATGTCAGTATATCAATTTTGTATATATGTATGTTTAAAGGATATCTATATTCCAATAAACACACTACATCTATACACCATTAAAACTCCTTAACCGTGATAGTTGTTCATTAATGCAGTAGACATTATTCTGTTGTCTAATAACCTGTAGGTTAAGAAGTCAATCTTCTGATTTCAACTAACTGACGATTTTGACGAATAAGTAACACTGGCTTATTATCATATTCATATCTTAGTAAATTTATGTATTAATTTTTCACACATAGAAAAATATAATGCTTAGGTGTCCACTAAGAGATCTTTCACCTCCTCATAAGCAAGTATTTTTTTCTACTTGTGCTTGCCCCAAAAGTGAGTGACTTACAATTTTCAGCAGTCCAGTATAATGTCTCACTTTATAGTCAGTCAAATTTCCTAAATTAACATTAATGTCTTTTCAAAGGAAGCTGACAACAATATGATTTCAGCAAATGAGAGTATTATTAGAATAGATGTACCTAAAATCGGTTTACAAAACATCAGGTTACTCACTAACTTGCATCACAGCTAATCTAAAACTTTATTCACTGACTTAAAATTAAGATCTGATTGATATATTTCAGTTTCATAATTTAGTCATTATAAACTGAGAGTGGAAAATCTAAAAAATGTACACTTTGAATTACCCCCTGCTTAAACATTCATCTTTCATTTTCAATCATCAGTTCTTTTGAAATTCTTACACATTTATTATAGAATTTCTCTAGGGAATTCAGTGAAAAATAGAGTAAAAGCCGCTCGTTCTCAAATAATAATAATAATATCTTTATTCTGGACAGTATTTATAGAATGTACGGAATTTTCAGAGGAGTTTATTGCATAATATTTTCCCTTCGTACAATATCTCCTAGTGAAATATTAATTGACAGTATAATCTGTGACATAATGCTCTCTGCGCTGAATCACAAACCATTCTATTATGATATTTCTCCTTTGTCTTCGAGAAATCCCCGATATCTAGTTGAAAGCCACATGTGAGGTGCTCAGAAGTATATTTTCAGACCCAAGAACATAAATGAAGAACAGTTATCGCATGTATTGCCACACGTTACCATCCACAATGACAACTCTTCTCAAGTTTAGTAGGAACTTGCTAACCAGAAGCTTGTAGACATGTTAAATACACACAAGAGTAGATAATATCATCGGACGTCATATTTTAATCGATTAAAACAAACCGAACCAGTGAAAATATAATGCAAGAGAGAGATGGAAGTATTTGGTATCCCAAGTTTTAAACAGGCCGCCATCCGAATGAATTTCTGTCAAACAGAAAAGCACCCAATATTTATTAATTATAATCTAAATTAATGAGTGGGACGTGGTGTTCAGACACTGATGTTATAAATAACTAGACTGAGTAGGTGATTTTACTTCTCACTATGTTTACCTCCGATATCAGTTTACTCTTTCGCCCACGTAAATTTACAAATAGGCTAAACATTTTATTCAGAGCAACTCAACCTGAGATATCTTCAGTCGACATGATGTCAAGTATTTTACATTAAGTAAGAGTAATTTCACTTGTACTTTTCGTTTATACGCATATAATTAATTATTATTTGTTAGGTCTTTAAAATGTGAATCACAAAATTGAATTTTTTTAAAATTTTGTAAGCATTTGCATAAAATTATGCTTGTATTTTTCTTCTGTTATTCAGTAAGAAAAAGATTTCCATATAATTCATTTGAACAATCTGAATTAAATGCAAAAGTCAGGAATCTTTTGTCAATATTTTGGAATTTGAATCCCTCTGTACAAAACGATAGACGACATGACCAACACGCACAAAATGATGTTGCGGCCAGAGTTAAAGCAAGATATACGAAACAGGATATAAATCAGATTACAGGTAATTCAATTGGATGAATTTCTGTATGCAGTTTTCTGATGTAATTACAATTCAATTTTTAACTGGTATCCTGCTTGAATTACTGGTCTATCTGAATTTCCATCCTGCAAAATGCACCATATTCTTTCGAATTCTTATTGTTTTAACTATTCAATTATGTTTTTGAGTCGCGAAATCTACTCATGCACATTTTTTGATTGGCTTTCAAAATGCCGGTTCACATTTCTTGAAGATAAAGAGAAAAATGTCAAAAGGGATTAGTGTATGCTTCAAGTAGAATGGTATTGCGTTACATAATATGCTGTGGATTGCTATTTTACGTGATGATCTTGGATGAAGAAGAAATTATTTGAAAAAATTACCCTGAGAATTCCGTACATTTTGTAAACACTGGAATTCTCGAACCTGGGTTTCATGCCTATTGATACTCGTCGGCAAGGCATATCTGCATTCTTGAAGGAACACATATCCCTTCTGGTATTAGAACCTGGGACGCCCAGTACTTTACCTAGAGATGTCACCGCTGAGTTATCCGGGCTCACGACGTACCTCCTATATGACTGCAGTGGGTACTCTGATTGAGCACTAAGTAGAAATTAATGTCATGTGTCTAGTTCTTTATCGGGTGTAGACTGCATTTTGCAAGTCAAGTTTGCAGTGTGGCTAGCCATCCCATGTACAGCGATTCCTTATTTCCATTTAGTTCTGACGGATTATAACCGAAATTGATATGGTGTGATTTATATCTACGTGCAATTATGCATTGCTCAACTACATAACTGCTGGTCAAAACCTTCCTGTGAACATCTGAGTCTTATACTTCAGTTGATCAACCAACAAACTGATAATCAAGAGATCTCTGATTCGAATAATAATCGAACACATTTTTATTTCCTACTTCAATAATCACTCAATGTACAAATACCAATCCATTAAACTATAACAATCTCAGGTAGTCTGCATATTAAGTTGTTCTCAATTTACGTTTACTGATTGTTGAGATGATTAATTTAAATGTCCCTGAGATCTAGGAGAAGCTCATGTCATAGCTTTATGACTTCATAAAGAAACCTTTAAGCTCAGACATAAACTTTACAGTTTATCCAAACCATGAATTTTTCTGTGGATCTCAAATCATTCATCTGAGGCAATGACAGAGTTCAGTATGGGTGATGCATCGATGGAATATACTAAGTATTGCGTGAAATTTAATAGCATAGAATTTAATGTTGTAAAAAGGAATTGATTTAGAATGACAAGTGGAACAAGTGAAATAATACCGGGGACAGTTAAAAGTGAGAGTAGTAATAGTAACAATTGATGTAATAAGAAAGAGTATACAAACTGAATAGACAAAAATGAAAAGATGAAAAAATTGGTAGAGCTAAAATATGATTGAGGATTACCACACTCTAGCAGAGAGGGATTAAGACCATGAAAGTTAGAGGAGTTGAAAGAACTTTTTCTGTACACAGAGATCTGACTTTTCTGTTTCGATAGCCAAAGCTTCAGTAATACAGATGAGTCGGGTACTTAGGGATTTAGGTAAATTACTCTTTGCCTTGTAGATGACATTAAAGGCGGAGGTTATAGAGATAGGGTGATCATTATCGACCAGATGTTCAATGGTCGCGCTTCTTATTGCTTCACTTCTACCTTTTCGTAACCATGCAGGATAGTGTTCTTGCACCCTCTTGGACAAAACTCGAGTCGAACGACCGATACACCTAGCTCCACACGAGTAGGTGAATTGATAAACACACATAGAGTTGGTCAACAGCGGGATCTTTTCCTTCAGGATATTGAACAGCAATGGTCAACTAGTAAAGGCTATTCTCAGCGATGCAGCAGGGAATGTTCTTTCCAGGGACTGTGATATCCTTCGTTTCATGATATCGGAAGTCAAGTCCCCTTTGAATTCCAAGCTCATGTAAAGTATTTTCTTGGGTACGGATGATAAGTCACGTTTTTTAGGATTTGAATGTATATTCTTATCTATAAAACGTGGTGGAAATCCATTTTCTATTAGGATTTTCCTCAAGATGTATAATTCATCTTCCACAGTATCAGGGTTACATATTCGCCGAATACGAGTGGCAAGCAACCAGATCAGGTTTGTTTTCGACCAACCGGTACCCAGCTGTAGAAATTTGTCAGCTGACCATTCCATGACAGCTTACGATAAATCGATCTCTTCAGAGTTCCATCGGTCCTTCTTGATAAGTTCACATCGAGGAAATGAATGCTAGACTCGTTCTCCATTTCGAGTGTGAATTTTATCGCCGGATGGGAACCATTAAATACATTTAATATATTATTCAAGTTACAATCACCATTACAAATAATAAAGGTGTCATCTACATACCTTTTATACTACTACTAAGTAGTTAATTAGTGTGCAAAAAATGTTCATCATAACTCTTCTATCCTCTGGTTATAATAATGCATAAATAAAGTGTTGGATCAACTATATATATATATTAAAATCTTGTTTTATTAGCGTTTACAACAAGTTATCTTCTTCCTTCGTTGAAAAATTTCATCAAAAAATACAAGGCGAGCAAAATCTTTTTGTTAATAGAAAATTATAACATTAAAAACATCTTGTGCTTTAAATCAAACAAGTGTGTTTATAATGATAAAATCTTAATGGAAAAACTTCTTTTTTCCTTCTGCTTCTTCTAAAACAATCTAATAAGTTTTGAATTCTATCCACTATGTAACAACATTTCAATTTTACACACTATTTAATATTTTATCGAAGCGATCTTTTGAGGAGAAGGAGAAAAAAATAAGCAAGTATGAAAGAAACAACACACAAATCAACAGTAGGCCTTTAAAGTTACTATCAAGATGAGCACAAGGCAAGAAAACTTAAAACAGGAAGCTGTTAGATAAATTTTATTCCACCTCTTCAGTTGTAAAAATTATTCAAAATAATTTGAGAGTTGTATAACCTGATTGTGTGATATGTCAACTGTCATGGTTTATATGTGGTCAGATAAATATGTTATTGTGTTTAGCTTTTTCTGAAATTCTCAGTAACATTTTCAATATGGTGGATAACTGATGGACTAGACTGTCATGTTTTATTTAACTGCTGTTGTGTAGATATTCTCAAAAGACTTTGTCTGAGATTTTATCATTTTTAATAAAAATAATTATCCTCATATTCTGATAAAATTTTGGTTAGTATGTAGTAACTTCAGAATAACAAAATGAATCAAGAAAGACCACTTGAACAAATCCAACCTAAAATATTCAGTTCACATTTAAACCAAGATGAAGAAAAGTAATCTGTTCTGATAGCAACATGCTCTACAGTTCATAAAGTTGTAGCTTTGCAATTCACCTGCTGTAATTAGTCTCTGCAGTTCACGTTTTATGAGTGTTTAATTATGATATAAATTCAATGTTTCAAATGGTCATTTATTTACCCTAATGACTTCGGTAATCATTGAAGAATAAATTTCTAAATTCAGAGATTTTATTTGAACATCTAGTGCCTATAAAGACTGATCTTGAGCTATTGTCGTTTAGAAAATACATTCAAACTGAACTGGTTAAGCTAGATTGTGAGGAATCTCACTTCATACATCAACCAATCTTTTTCTCTCATTTGAATGATGCCAGCAGTTAATATCTCTAGTAGTCGCTAGTTCGACTGTTCGGTGATGACCTCGACAACTTAACCAGCATTAGTAATTTCACCAGAGTTTGATAGATGATGTGTGATCGATTTTCTTATAATACCATGAGTATTTGGTGGCCACTAATTTAATAACATGAGCAGTACGCTCACTATATTCATTTCCTCAGAAAAATGAAATAGTAGGCGTGATTTAATATGGCGAGAGTTGTTATCTTGCCGTTTTAATGCTTTATACTACCCTCGTCTTTGTTTTACAAATAACACGTCAGTGGTGGAGTCCTTTCTGCGTGGCATTTAGTCAGGTAAACGATATTGTCTGCTTTAAATAATAGCCTAAAATAAGCCTGCTTGTTGAAGGCCATGGCTTTTCCCAGTCGTCTCTTCACAAGACTTATTAGTAAACATTACTGATACATCACCTTCCTCTATTATTTCAACATCGCCTTTCAACAGTATATGCGTCAAGAGCTTCGGTCCGTATTTCAACATGTCTTCAGAGATGGTTATTTCCAATCTGATAGGGAATGTCTTGACGAAAGTGCTGTCTATATCTTTCAGCTAACTGAAGTTCCCTCTGTACAGTCTGTCCGTCCAAGACGACTAACGTTGCCACTGTCATTTTCTGTAAGATTTACACTAAACGCCGAGAACTTAAGCTTTCCTATACTTGTTATTTAAAATTTATTTTCAAATCTGTGGAAAATCCCTTATTTAATGTAAGCATACTTTGGTATTCCTCACTACAGTATAGTTTAAGGCTAACAAAGCCGGGTATGTAAAAACTAATCTTGTTGCAACTCCTCTTTTCTCAAAAGGGAAGTTCAGTAATGAACAATAAGCGAATGTTCCTAGTGCGTAATTTTAGAAAGAGAACTGTATTCACGCGACGCAGTTCTATCCCAGTGTGTAGTAGTAACCTAAGTTAAAAATTTTACAGAATCACTGGGAAAAGCGGTCTAATCACAGAGAAATTTTCATACAGGCTTCCTTCATCAGTCGGACTCACTGAAGAATCCTACAAAAGTTTATGTTATTCACACCTTTTAGGCACAAAATCACCATGAGAAGGAAATGTTTTCCATTACTATTCATATTTTGTAGACTGTCAGTAATTGAAACAATGAAGATTCATAACTCAGGTGGATGTTTTTATTGTTGTTGTGTTCTCTGAGCTGATTGATTTGTTTGCGAAGCTTTCATTACACTCTGGACAAAATCTTCGGCATCAGCTTCACAATGAAGTTGTTGTCTAGATATTGCTTTGGAGGACAATAGACGCCTCCCAAACAAACTATCCAACTCAGATAATAGAATAACACCAAAAATAGGGTATCAATCGGTAATTACAGTTGAAAGATAAAATTTCAGTCCCAATAAATACTATACATTCATGTGGTAATCATTTAAAGCTACTTCTTATCACCTTGTTTTTCAACTACATACACAGAAAGTTTTAATTTATTCAGCATAATAACTGTTCAGAGTTTGTTTTCAACCTTTAATTCTGATGCTTTGTGTTTTCCAGATGACGTATTCCACTCACTGAATATCAATAACCAATATTTCTCAAATGTAAAAGAAATCCGGCCTAATATACAAGAATTACAAAATCCTCGTATGCGAGTTAGAACTATTAAAAATTGTATATCTCATTTATTCGTTCAAAGAACACTTTTATGCTTTTCAATCATTTTAAACAAACTACTGGCTGCTAAACTAAATATTTAATGTTCAACTGTAGAAAAGAGGAAAAAATAATTTTAAAAAATTGATGGAATCAATATTCAAGTGAGAGGAAAACAATAAATACTGCGATTTGATGACTTCAGGTGTAACGAAACACTGAAGAAAAGAACAGTAAACATGACAGTGACCTTCTCGCTCCCTGCATTTTCACCTTTAACAAACAATTGATAACATTCGATTTTATTTTCTATTTTGTATTTTCTACTTGTGTACAATTTATGCTTCATTTTTCTTTGTATTTAATCAACTATGAGAAAGAGAGACAAGGAGCTTCAATACACTGCTGTTTCAAAATTCACTTTAACACTTTAATTTGTATAATCAAAAAGAATGACGCTGTCGTAGCACAACTTATTTTCTGATATACCAAGTAGTACAACGCGTGATTGATCAAATTCTAAGTTTACGTCTGTTGACAAGCTTAAAAAAGATGAATTGTTATGAAGATTAAAAAAATTGTCTCTGTGATTCCTATTCTCTTTTACATCATTTCTCTTTTTTCTCGTATGTAAATAAACTGTGATTTGTGGATGAAAAATATATATATAAAAACAAATTATTATTGACTGAATAATCAGAATCGTTTTATGTGATTAATGAGTTTATTATTATTATTTAGACTATCAACATTTGCACTGGAAAATTGTAGAATATATATATATACTCACCAGCCATGTACGTGCTCCTTGGTTCGATGCCCAGCCAATGCACTCCTCAACCTCTCTAAGCTGGTAGTGATCCAGGTAAAGAGGGAGGTTAGCGCTCCCCCCTCCTGTAAAAAGTAAACACTACTGCTACTAAAACTTGACGGCTGAAGCTTAAATCCCTACTGTCCACCTGGAACGCAAAGGATTAATATAGAAAATCTATGGCTGTAATGTGCTTCCATTTAATGTACAGTATTCAGCCAGTACTCGACAATTATACATCTCATCCAACAGCTGTACGACAATGCTGCATGCCAAGTATTCTACAACGGGAAACTTACGGAATCCTTCGAAGTGAGGACAGGAGTAAGACAAGGCTGCCTACTATCGCCAATGATTTTCCTGATTGCAGTAGATTGGATAATGCAACAAACAGCGGGCAATGAGGAAACAGGCATAAAATGGACTCACACAAAAAAACTTGGAGGATCTGGACTTCGCCGATGATATATGTCTGATTTCCCACAAACTGGAAGATATGCAAGCGAAAAGCAACAAGTTGGCAGAAGAAGCATCAAAGATAGGACTTCGGGTGAACATAGAGAAGGCAGAGGTGATGAAGATTCCCGGGCAACACCATCAACAGCAACAACAACAACTGACAACAATCAGCATAAATGGGAGGAACCTGAAAGAAACAACCTCTTTTACCCGCTTACCTGGGAAGCATCGTTTCAACTACAGGCGGACGGAACTGACAAGGATATCAAAGCAAAAATCGGAAAATCAAGACAAGCTTTCACTACTCTCAAGTCTGTGTGGAGGTCAACAACACTCAGCATCAAAAATAAGATCCGGATTTTCAACTCCAATGTGAAGTCAGTCAGTGCTACTATATGGATCAGAGACTTGCACTGCGCGTCATAAAGAGCATCTCAAGCAAACTACAGACCTTCATTAACAGTTGTCTTCGCTCAATACCACTCAAGATCAGATGGCCGGCCAGAAAAGATCAGCAACAGAGAACTCTGGCAATGAGCGAACCAACACAGCAGGAACCGATTGTGAAACAAATAGGCAGGAAGAAATGGAGATGGATTGGCTGGCCATACTGTGAGGAAACAAGCCATCAAGTGACATCACTAGACAAGCCATCGCTCGAGTGAAACCCGAAAGGGAAGCGGCGAGTTGGTCGTCAGTGTGAGGGTGACTTGGCGGAGGTCATGTGAAGAGGAGATGAGAGCGTGTGTGCAGACTTGGAGCCAGGTGAAGACTCTAGCAGAGAACCGAACGCAATGGAGACGTGTGGCTGAAGCCCTATGTTCCTCTAGGAATCAAAGGAACCAATCATAATAATTTAACCAACTATTATAAACTGTTTAAAGTGTTTAAAAGTGGTTCCGTCTTATTTTTCTGCAAAGCAACTTTTGTTTTTACATTGACCAACAGTAAGTGTATTTCCTGTCTTAAATTCTCCATCCTACAGCTGTAGCAATTAATACTAAGTTGCTGATATATGCACTTTGAACAAGCTAATCACTATAGATTTAACCAAAAGTAAACAAATGAGAACAGGATGATATGTTAGACATTAGCATCTGCGGGAAACCAACACATTCTAACAAATACTTAGACTTTGATTCACCCCAGATAAAACCAGTACAGGTAGATTAAGCTAAGAGTTTATATAGTCAAACCAGAAAACTAACTAATGCATTGGAAGATTTAAATAATGAAATAAAACAAATAAAGGAAACATTACTGGTGAATAACTACCCACCGGATTTTATTCCAAAATGCACGAAGATCCATATAGAGAGGACGACTAGCATTGTTACTAAGGAAAACAATGAGTAATAAGGAATCTAAAGACACCATAGTACGTAGGATTCTTGATGAGACGGGAACTAGGGTGACATTTACATACACCAACTAATTCGGAGACAAAGTTTGCCTGTTTGAGGACACAATACACACAATTAAAAAATAATATAAATTATGTAAATTATCAGATACCATGTAACGCCTGTGAGGTCAATTACATAGGTCACACTAGTACATTGGGGTTAGTTAGACTATTGGAATACAGGAATTTAGCCGGGATCAGAATGACCGACTACGCAGTGTATCCACGTGCATTCAATCACACAACCAGTTGGAACAGGGTGGAAGTATTAAAAAGGGATATAGTTGGATTGCGAGAGAGAGAGTAAGTTGAAATGCTAACACCTATATCGGTAATATGGAAAATTGAAAAGAACAACTACAGCAACAGAAAAAATACATAAAGCAAATCATGAAGCCCTGTGAATACACCGATATGATTATGAGCAACAAATTGTGCTTGAAGTGTCATCCAGTTGTCGATGCTGTATTACTGTGGAGTATACAATATACACTCAACAAATATGGAAAGAAATTAGACTAGTTCCTAAGCTTTTAAAAACATCTTAATCGCACCTAAGTAAAGTGGTCTTGAAATTTTGCAGTCGAAAATGAACTAATCCAACGTATATTAAAGTGGGAGACAAAAAGTAAGACTTTTGAATTATACTTGGAGAAAAATAGATTATATTTAGTAAATGACCATATTCATTATAATACAAAATAACACAATGACAGCTGGAAAAATAAATGAAAGACATTTGTTTCGTTGAAAATCAAATGTAAACGTGTTATTAAATACAGATTTTAGAAAATCGGCATTCACCTTAAACGTCAGTAAATGATGGTATGAAGTCCTAACTGTCTGCTGTTCCTGATTAGAATATTCAGAAAATACTCCCTGATGAAACAGTCTCTATAGTCCACTCAAAATAAGAAAAATTCTCGTGTGAAGGTGATGAATTTAGGTTAGTATTCACTCGAAGTTCAGTCAACTGGATAAACAAAATTTATGGTTATTTAGAATTATCCTGTTGATTAATGCATGATGATGACTAAATGCATGGTCTCTGCTGACATATCGGCAGCCATTACAGATGCTTCAATGATGCACTAAGTCATTTGGTTGACGGTAGCTGGCGGTAGAATCCAGGACATGTCGATAAAAGGCTGGACATTTCGTCACAATAAAATCAACCAAGGGGAAATTAAAATGATTATTTCAACAAGTGACAACTAATATCTGCTGTAGAGATGCTGACTTTTGTGGATTTTGTGGCCTACTGAATAACTCTTTGGCGTTTTAAACAATCGACATCATGTTTCAATATCAGTGGAGATAATATCACCCAAATGGGGATTGAGAGTTGTCAAGTTGACGTGTCTTTAAACAGAATGAAACTGTTGTTCTGAATTCCACTGCCAGTCGTCATCAGACAAACACTTTTACGATTAGTTGTCGCGATAGATATCAACTAAGGTTCTGATGACTTCATGTACAATAACCTTTTGAAGTTTTAAGTGCATAATTCTAGTTTTCTGATAAAAAGTGAACCTTATATTGCTCATCTCTATTTAAGAAAGCTCCTTATAGAAATCTATATTGGTTATTCATGTGTTATTTGGTATATATATCAAGTTAAAAATAATCCGACTCACATGCACCAGAAATAAGAAGTCTTAATTAATTATTACTGTTTATCTTCAAAATGACTGAAGAATCAGGTAGTGTCTAACGGACAATTATGTAATAGGCGTGAGAATAACAACCCCATCCCGTAAAAGCAATACCGCTGCTATCGAAACTTCAAAGCTTCAAACCCTATGTTCCACTTGGAAAGCAAAGGAATTAAAAAACGTGCAACAGACATATTCGCATGGACACTGCAACAGACATGCTGAAGAAGCGCAATAAATCATAAGCACAGTACAGTCAGTACTTTAATGCGACATTAAATATCTTCAGTTATTCAATTTTTCAGAAAGCCTGTTATCTACTCGATTTATCCAAACAAGCAAGCTCAAAAATAAAAATGATTATAGAAAGTTAGTAGAATCATCAAGTTTACTTCCTGACTTTTAAAATTTACCAAACCCCACTTCAGAGTCACCAGCAGCACGTCATCAAGTCGATAATGTAGCAGATTCCACATTATTTTTCCTTTGATTTACAAGTAGTTGTTATAAGACGTTTTAATAAAGCCAAAAAAAGGCAAGTGAAGAGAAGGATTTTTTGATGCAGTCATTTCCTAATCTTTAAACTAGTGCATGTCTATTCGAAAGAAGAGAGTACTTCAAAATTACTTCTGATTCCGAAGATAATTCAATTGAATTACAAAAAGTTAGGTAACTCAGATAGATGTGTAAAATAGAAAATCTAACGAATACCAAGGGAAGAATTCGAAGACAAAATTAGTCAGAAATAGTCATTAAAGCTTCATTTTATTTAATTCTATGATAAAGACTAACGTACTCATACACAAATATTCCACTGGGCAACAACACTAAAGCGCTTTCTTATTGTAAATCATTTTGTTATAAGTAACCTCTGAATGTCATTCAATACCTGAGAAAAAGCTGTGGAAGATCCTGGCGCTTTTAGCGTATCCATCACTGTGCAGTTTACTAGATGATTTTGTCTAAAATATCTCTTTTCCTACTGCAGATAACTACTCAGTTTTGATACTTCTCGGTGGCAAGAACTCACCAAGGTTCGAACTCAGGACATTCGGGTTACAAGGTAGGCTTGTAAATCCTCCAGTCATTGGGATCCGAACCGACGTCCATATGTTACAACTTTTGCTGATTCGCGATATATTTAGCGCAACTGTCAGCTAATGGTATAGACGAGAAACTGTGTGGTGAGAGCTGTCTACTAGCCAAATTGGTAGACAGTAATTTACGTCAATATTTACGTTCCCAAGATTTGTCGTGGGAAACAACCAATCGGAAGACTGTGTTTGTTTGTTTACGTATCCATAGTAATGTACATGAAAACATATATAAATATGCGTTGATTTCCTTAATAAATGATCTGTTGCCTGACTCTTGCCTTCTGTCGTTACAACTGTTCTCTTGCCTAACTTGGTGGATCACTTGGATTAAAAATTCTCACTCAAACTCCAGGTAACTGGAAGGGCCTAGGTTCCAACCACTCTGGATTCCTACTGCTGAAGAGTCTCGAATAGCTATCCAGTACTGCTTGGTTTTCCAATGGTTCTCCAAACTGACACCAAGTCGAAATCAAACCTGTAGCCAATAGACTCCCTGAAAACCAACCCCTGACAAATAATCGTTTTTGTGAACAACGATGTGCTTCAGTTTTCGAGTAAAGTCACTTATCCAAATAAACACTTACTCAACAATACGATAACTTATCATCTATTCGGTGTTGGACATGAATTAATTTGACATTGAAAAATCAACCAGGGCAACTTATATGTATAAATATATTGTGTTTTGCGCCATGCGAGCGAAACTTCATTCATAAAGAGATAGATATATAACTCCTTCCATTAGGGTTACTAGTCTTCTGAAACCATTTTATTACCCATCATTATTTCACACATTTCAAACTTTCGACCTTATAGTTTTACTTCACAAACGTATCCTAAATTATTCGCCTAATTCTCAAATTTAACTTACGGCATCACTTTCCACTTTCTGGAAACAAAACTTTCATTCTTTACTCGGTTTTTGCTCTATTTCTAGAATACTTCCCAAGTTTTTTTTACTCATATGAAAATAGAAAATGGCTGGGTTATTTTTTATCTCATATAATTCATTTTGCCCGCAAGGAATGGCTATTTTTGTCTGTCAAAGCGATTAAAGTATGTAAATTTATCTGTACACATTGATACTAAAATTATTTCACATTATAAAATGAATAGCTATTGAAATGAATCCAAAAACCTGAAAAACCTCACATTATTCTGCTGCAAGTGTTCCTTTTTAATTCTAATTTAAGCACTCGAGCGTTGTTTTTGGAATTTATTCGTTAAACAGAATTAATCACAGGATTTAATCATTAAATAATCAGACTTCTAAATAATTCATAAAACTACGTGATTACACATTTGTTGACTAGATAAATATATCGAACACTATAATTCTTACCTTAGTACAAAAAGAAAATAAGCACATGGCATGACAGGGATAATTTTTTGTACTTTGTTATTCTATTTCTTAATAATTCACTTGAAAACAAGGAACAAGTCTTTACCAGGCTCCTATACTTCAGAAAATTCATTCATTTTGAGTATTAATCATTTAAAAATTTAATTTGAAATTTGAAAATTAAATTGTAGTTTACACAGTCCAAAGTGAAATTTCTCCACAATTTGCTTTGGAAACTGAAATTATTCATACCACAACATGTGATCTCCTAGGTTCCACTGACTGATTGACTGACTGGTTTCAACATTGAACCTTGCACTGATGTGCAGCAGTTCGAGTTGCCATACTCCATGTAGCGCACAAAGCAAGCGAAGAAAGGAAAAAGAAATGCAAAACCGAGACAGTAAACAGAGATATGAGGCAAAAAGAATAGTAATATTGGAAAACAGTATAGTTTTGTTGGAAATTATAAGTCACAAGGAGTGGATGCATCCGCGCCACTGAGTACGATTTTGAGCCATATCACCAACTGTCTCCAGCCATTTGTGTTTACTGTCCCGAAGACCCCAACCAGGAAGTCTACATCTTCCTACGTGGTTTAAACTAACTGTTGTGGATTTCATTGACTGATGCCATGTTTTGGCTTGACCACCACTAGCTAATTATTTTCCAACCTGATCCATCCTATGTCAGCTAACATTGCTCGTCGAGGAAGGCGATGGCTAGGCAGGCATGTGTAGCACATGTCCTAACCATCTCAATAGACGTAACTTCACAGCCTCATCTATTGATGTCTCCTCCTTGCCTAGCACATGACGCCTAACCTCAATATTGCTCGTCTTATCATACCACTGAACACAGGAGATAGAACGCAGACACCTGGGATCAAGGACAGCTAGCCTTTTCATGCCTTCCACTTTCAGTGACCATGTCTCAACCAAAAGGAGAACAGAGCAGACTGCTGAATAGTACACACATCCTTTGGTCGACAGCCGGATATCGCGTCCATTCCAGGGATGGAGTAAGTTAGCATATGCGAAATGAGCCTTTTGTATCCGCGCTGAGATTTCGTCAATACGCTCTGCTACTTCACTTCTCCTATCGTAGTCCAGTCTTGTAATATCATCTTACATTTGATAGGAGCGAATCACATCACATATAATTTCACAGGACTATATACTAGTTATTAATTGAGGTGAGTAGTTGCCTATCACTCACATCAACCAATAGTGCTCGATAGCCACATCGAATAAATCTAGACACCGGACGGTTGTTTCACTCGTTTGGGGTCGAGCTCATCATCTGTGTACGCAAAATGACTCATTTCAAAGAAGCAAATCAGTTCGAATCACCTGATTTCTGGCTGGTAAGATCACTTCGATCTGGTTATCAAGGGCTGTTAGTTGTTGTGAGTTATATACAGCTACTCATCTGAGTCAATTAGCAGTATATAGTTCCATGCAACTGACCAGTTCGCTCCAGATTTAATTTCATATTTATATAGGTAAAATACTCCAACAGTTCACTAATAACTACTATAAATAATGAATTCAAGAGTGTATTTAGAGTTAAGTTTGTCCACAAAACGAAAGAACTGAAAAGGCAAGTAGATTGCCTTTATAATCATGGGAGTCCAATTCAGCTGAATCCAAAAGACACAACAGCAGCTGATGTTATTTGGTGTTTCAATGCACACGAAACGAATAGTTAGTTGAAATATAAGAATATATACGTATGTAAGACAATGTATCTGCTTGTAATTTTCCCTATAAGTGATTCAGGTCTCAAGGGATCAAATGAGGAAAAGAAAACATGTGAATAAAGTAACAAAATACAATGAGCTTCTCGTTAAGCAAAAAATGGCTAACAGAAATATGGAAAATAACAACATAGTAATGAAATGATAATCCTTGAAGACGAATATCTTATTAACGCAGATTGTTCAACATTAAGGCCTAAAAATAAAACGAGTAAAACAGACAAAACAAGATGAGCAGAGGCCAGATTATTCACAGAAGCTGGATGCACCTCTCATGCTGGTACTAAAGGCTTCAGTTATTAATAATGATGACAGATTATTCCGATCTATGCAACTAGACGCAATACTTAATTTTTTAAATAGATCTTTTATTGACCCATCAAGCTGTCGACTAGGCAATATGTCTAGGAAAGATAAACAATTATCTTCCTCTTCTACAGATGTAAGTGATATGCTATTCTGAACTTCATTCATTCGACTTAAAATTGAGGTGACAGAACAAGACTTATCACTGATGATTACAATATCATCTACATACCTTCTATAAAGCATCACATTTTCGATTAAATCCTCCGATAAATTCTCAATGTACGACATATAGATATCTGCTGAAAGGGGCTCTAACGGACTTCCCATAGCATAAGAATAAGAATATGTACTCTTTTGACGTAAACTCGTTATTCACTAATGTGCCTTTGCTCAAAACAGTTGACATTTTGTGTGATTATATTTCCACAAACAATTTTTTCATCCCGTTCCCTATATCTTATTTAAGGGATTTATTACTTCTATGTACTAACAATGTTAGGTTTACATTTGAAGGCGATTGTTTCCGCCAAGTTGATGGTGTTGCTATGGGAAGTCCGTTAGAGCCCCTTTCAGCAGATATCTATATGTCGTACATTGAGAATTTATCGGAGGATTTAATCGAAAATGTGATGCTTTATAGAAGGTATGTAGATGATATTGTAATCATCAGTGATAAGTCTTGTTCTGTCACCTCAATTTTAAGTCGAATGAATGAAGTTCAGAATAGCATATCACTTACATCTGTAGAAGAGGAAGATAATTGTTTATCTTTCCTAGACATATTGCTTAGTCGACAGCTTGATGGGTCAATGAAAGATCTATTTATAGAAAACCTACCTGGACAGGACAGTGTCTTAATTACTTAATTCTTAGTGTATTATTGCTAATTACTAAGTTTTTGTACGGAATCTTAAGGTTAGATAATAATTGAAAACATATCATCATTGCAAGTATCATTGTTCTATTCAAAGCACATTTCAGTACGCCGAAATATTTTGCTTTCATTTTCTTTTGAAAGGCAAATCAAGTATCTTTAAATGAGTGTGTGGATAGAATGTGATTCAGTAATGCAATCTGATGCTCAAAGCAGCATGAAATATAGTAAAATTCATGCATTTTACAGCATGAAGAGTAAAGTAGTTTAGTTATCTAAACAGGTCGCCAGTAAAGAATAGACAACAAAATTTAAATAGACATCTTCAGGCAAATTATGCTGCACCCTATCTAAGAAAGAAAAACGCAGTTTTTAAGTTACGTCTACTACTGATGGTCAAGTTAGACATCCATTTTTGAAGTTTAGGAGGTATTCACTCATTTTAACTGAAAGACGAAAGAATCTTGACATCGCTTCTATATACACACTGATGACGTCTAACTAGATATTCATCTTTAAGCTGTTATATCACTATTTATCTGGTTGACACAACATCATAAATCCCAGTTGAAATATTCTACTTTCAAACAGACCTGCATGACAGTATATCGTTACAGGTTACTTTTAATCTCTAGTCTTCAACATGTTTTATTTCTCTTTAATTTAATACTGAGTGCGACGATGTTGTTTACAAAACCAACTGGATGACTAATTTGGAATATCCACCTCTTTATTTTCTTCATTCATTCATTTATCAACTTTAAATTTGATTTTATTCTCTTGTAAATCTGGTGAGCAAAGTTTCTTGTGAAAAAGGTACTTATGAATTTGTGTAATTAGATGCTTTATTCCTTCTATGAAATCTTTCTAAATAAATTGCTTTTCATTATCCCGTCTATATTTTCAAATTCGTAGGGATGAGGATAAAAGCTATCGTGAGGTTTTTTCGCGAGTAATATACCAAACGCTACAACAGATATTCCGGCGGTGTAGAAAAGTTAATGTCGCCTTTTCAATAGTCGAACGTAATATACGATATCGTTACAGCATTCCTCTAAGCCCATAATACAAGAAAAAACTATATGTGAAATTCAAAATTGTAACTGAACGTCTACATTCTACCGATTGAAGTATACTGAGACGAAAGCGCGGTAAGTTTGATTTGATGTGCGATAACTTATATCCTCGATTAAATGACATTTATCCGGAAACTTCATGTATTTATAATTTCTTTCTTTTCACTTAGCCTTATTAGTTCAATAAATCTTTAAATAACTTATTAGAATGTTTGTCACTTGAATCATGGTTACATTTGTCCTCAATTTCTTTTTCTTCATTGATTAGTTAATCTAAGCGAAATACAAATAACCACAAGAAGTTGACTGTATCGTCTGATTTCGTCACAGAAATTTTCTGAAATTCATTGAATAGTGATGATATGAATATTCACCATATATTCTTCTGTACTTCTCTTTTATCTCAAATCACATCTTATTGATACGGTGAATAACGATGGCTTAGACATATACTACAGAACAAGCAAACCTATCCACATATCACGGAATAAATTTTCGTTGACATTCATTGGGGTATGAATATCACTCCTGTCTTTTCTCTACATGTTTTAAGAAATTGGCTCTGTTGAGGTAGTATTGTGGTGGTGTGATGCATTGTGTGCCAACGAATTATTATTCTCACATATTCCCACAGTTCAATTCGGCATTACCAACACAATACGATATTTAGACAGCGTTATAAGAAGATGGAGATTATCTGAAAAATGTGATGTATTTGCGCTATACATTTCGAACAATCTGATCACACATTTACTTGTCAAGTCGATATATATATATATGAAAATGTTAAACAAAGTGACAAAAAAAGGATTTAAGAATGATTAACACAACGTTTGGTAATCCAATCAAATAAGGATTACCAAGGTAGGTTAAGAGTAATAATAAATTGTTTTTGAATACACAGGGGGGGGGGCTTAAGTTTATGAATAGCTATAGCCTCGGCGTATTTCAATAAGCGCCCTTGACCGTTTTTATAGATGACCTTAAAGGCTGAGTTAACATCAGTCTTATGGTTCATCTCTATTAGGTGTTTAGCTATAGACGAAGTTGGTAGTCTGACACCTGCACCTATTGGTTTTTCACAGTTCATTTGTTTTTCTAGCCATTTTGGGATATGCTCTCCCACCCTCAATGCAAGCGCGATTACTCCTCCCTATGTATGTGTGACCACACACACACGAAAATTGGTAAATAGTGTGGGATGTGACATAATCACTTGTGCACTTTTGAGGTTTGCAGTGAAGCATATTTTTAGCTTTTTCGACAATTACAAGCTGGGCTGCATAATAGGTTCTACGGATGATCGAATTCAACCTTTGTCTCAAAATCCTACTGTTTATTTCCCCATTATATGGTAATTTGAAAACCTTTTTCTTATGGGCGGTATGGATTGTAGGTTTAGAGACTAACTGACTTCTACACCTGTTTAAAAATTTTAAAGGATATCCATTTTCAACAAGAGTATCCATCAATATTTCGTTTTCTTTGTCTATGACATCAGCCGTACAAATACGTTGAATCCTCTTAAATAGACATTTCACCAAGCCTCTCTTATACTGTAATGGACAGAAACTGTGAAAATTAAGGTACTGCCCTGTCCAAGTGGGCTTTCTGTAGATTGATCGTCTTATTGAACCATCATCTCTTCGACTCAGAATTATGTCTAAAAATGCAAACTGGCTGCGACTTTGTTCCTCGCATGTAAGACTAATATGATTCTGTACAGAGTTGTCTGTCTAATAGACGACTCTCATCTTCATGATCGTCGCATATCAAAATGATATCTTCTACATATATCCAATAGAAGGGCAATTTAGAAATCAGATCAAGGGACAAGTTCTCAATATAAGACATGTAAACGTCTGCTAGCAAAGGTCCTAATGGACTGCCCATAGCAACGCCATCCACTTGTCGAAAATGTTTACCTTCAAACGTGAAATGGACGTTGTCAGTATATAATAGTAATAAATCTTTCAAATAAGTTAAAGGAATAGGAAATGAAAAACAACTAGAAGATATATAGTCACAAAGAATATCAACAGTCTTAACCAATGGTACATTAGTAAACAAAGAATTGACATCAAATGAATACATTTTCCTATTCATATCTACAAGACAGTCAACAAGTTCAAATGTATCTATACGATATATCTATTTGAGCATTCTTTTTGATGTTACAAGCAGAATACTTTTCCCACGTTTCTATACTGCATTAGCAAAAGAATACTGTGTATATTTGAACATTCTATTTCATGTCGTTTGATGTACACCAAAATCACAAGCTCAGTGATTGGTTGACGAGTATAAACTGTTTATATAAACAGCGGTCTGATCAATGGCTTCCGTGTCTTGCCTTCTGTTGTTACAGTATGGATTACATTCACTATGATCACTACAATCTGGTTACATATTTATTTGAACGTGGCTATGTACCGTGTGAAAGGTTTTATAATACAAGTGTTTCTAAATTAAGCTATAAACTTTATTAAGGTAGCATTTATTGAATGCACAAGATTTTTGTAGATATCGTCAGCTTGTTACCTCAAACACATATACACACGGACATGCATACCAGCGGAGCCATAAAATGGATCATGGAAATGCACAGGGACTTACTGAAATAAGTTATAGAAAATTTTTAAATCTGATGGAGGGAAAAATTAGTTATCAATGAAAACTGCATACACTTGTAATAATGCCGAACTGTTTAATTCCGAACATAATGAGGTAGTTTGTTGATAGAGATAAGATTTTCCAGTGTTGGTTTGTAGGGATTTGATTGGTTACAGGATTTTCATCATGAGCTGACGTTAGTTAGAGAGCCATTGGAAAACCTGGGAGTACTGGACAGCTGTTTCATCCTAGTTTGGGACTCTTCATCAGCACGCACCCACCACCACGATTCGAACCCAGGACCTTCTGGTTACAAGGCGAGCTCGTATACCACTAAGCCACTGAGACCCGATCCAATGGCCCATGAATTCTAACTTCTGCCAATTCACGACATAGCACGACCCCTAGCCAATGTCTTCGGCGAGTATTTGTCCTCACACCCGACCTGCTGCACCCTACTGGTCACGACTTCTCACTAGAACCCCAGGTAACTACCTACCTGAATAGGGCGAGTTGCTAGAATTCATGGGCCATTGGAACCGTGTCCCAGTGGTTTAATGGTATACGAGCTCGCCTTGTAACCAGAAGGTCCTGGGTTCGAATCCCAGTTGGGTGCGTACTGATGAAGAGTCCCAAACTAGGATGAAACAGCTGTCCAGTACTCCCAGGTTTTCCAATGGCTCTCTAACTAACGTCAGCTCATGATGAAAATCCTGTAAGAGATAAGATTATTGGTGGAAAACTGAAGACTGAAGTTAATCGCAGCATTTTAAACAGCACAGAGAAAAATCATTTGAAAGAGCTCGTAAGACTGTAAAACTACAGAACAAATGAAAGGTTAATATAATAAGATAAGTGATAAAATTACTGTTAACAGTCCGATTACACTAGAATTTGGGATGAAAAGTTTGAAATGATACACAGGCTGGGTTTATAAACCTGTTTTGTACAAGCATACGTATATGACTTATAACAATCATGAATGATCTAGTGGCATCATTATCACACACACTTTGCATTCATCTACAGATTTTATAACGGAAGAAATCAGCTAGAGGTTTGCTTAAGTAGTCCTTAAATATTTAGGTGAATGCCTGCTCAACTATATACGTGCTTTTGAAAGTAAAGTTCAATTGGTTTTGGTAATTTGTGTCGACGACTGACGTTAACTCTTTTCCCGATTAGTACGCTATTTATTTGGTGATGTGGCTTAGTGATTACTTTCCATAGTATTATTTAGTCTTCACTAAACTAATTCTGTCCTTTCACAGTTAGCCTAATGTATACTGACTGACCGTCATTCTCTTTTCCCAGTCTCTTGAGTACTGCTTTATCCGGCCTTCTAAATATTACTTTTTTTACGCAGCATCTTTCAGTCATTTTTCTTCTTTCTTAAGTATCGTCAAAGCGAACTGTCATTATCCTATAAAAAAGGTTTCTTATCAGGATTATTCCAAACTGGATGGGCTTAAGGCTTTTAAAAGAAATATTCTGTTCATGAAATCTTTTCTATAGACACAAACTCAGTAAGAAACTGATGGTATTGTTTCGTTATGCTGATCTGATAGACTGATATCAAATAGCGTGAGCTGATATTCCCTAATAATATTTCTGCCCAATTTTTATTCTAAAGATACTAATAATATAATCCATATAGAAATGATACAGTTCTGTTAACTGTATCAATTGCCTTGAGTTACTTTTCTTTGAGATTTGAATGCAGCAAGTCAGTAAGAAAAGGCAGTGATGCATTTCTCGTCACGAAATTGTTAACTTGACAAAATACCTGACTGTTGAAGTGGTAAAAAAGCTTTTCCAATGAAAAAGATATGTATGCATCTTCACCTTTGAAATGCAGGAAATCACTCACATGCTTACACGTTGGCTCAGTGGAACACTTAGGAGTAAAGAGGCAATAAAATCTGATATAAGTTGCATACATGTGCAGTTCAGGTTTGTGAATAATCCCCATTCAAGAACTAAAGAAAATACAAAGCAAGTAGTTCAGCTAAAAGGCTCTTTTTAACGAATTCATTTTCCTTAGCTAGACATTCGTATTTCACAAAGGAGGATAGTACCTAATCGCAGTTGCTAATATTAATCAATACACAAGAGTAGTTGAATAGGGAAATTACAGCTATACAATGAAAAAACTAATTCAGTGAATGAGTCGTAGGCAGGATGCAATTAGAACGAGTGAAAAAGCAAAATATCGAGCTAGTAGAAAACAAAAAGGGCATTATCATGACAATAGATGTGGTCGAATAATTCCCTTTTGTATGCAGAGCTCAGGTTCTCAATCCTGATGGCTGTAGCTTCATCAATACAAGGGAATCAAAAGCAGTTTATTCTTCACTTTACAGATCACTTTGGAAGAGGAGTTTGTTGAGACAGAGCGGCCAGTATCCACAAGGTTTGTAGCTGTTGTATTCCTTATTGAGTCCGTACTACCTTTCTGCAATCAGAACAACGTTCTTTAACCTTAGAGAAAGAATGTGCATTAAATGATCAATAAACCTCGCTACATGGTAACAGGTATACTGATATATGCACACAGAAGTGGTCAGATGAAAGATGTTGTCCTTCAGGTTCCTGCACACGTGTGAACGAGTAGAGGAGACAGCTGGCAGCGTTGCTGTGAAGAATGCTCTTCTCACAGATTTCGAGACTCTTAGGTCTCCCTTGGAATCAAAGTTCGTTTAAAATTTCTTTTTTGGAATAAATGATGTTTCCTTTCTCTGAACTTTTACTTTGATGTTTTTGTCAATGAATCTCAGTGAACATGCAGGAGATTCAATTGTTCTTCTAGAGCGTCAGGGCTGCAGATGCCTTGGATGGAAAACGGCAAGGGTCTTTGCTAAGTATCGTTTTCGTTTCACAGGCACTCAGTTATGGAAACTTGCTAGCTGACCGTTCCATGTGGTGTTCCTATGACCAGAGCTTCTCAAGCCTCCATCGGTTCTTCATGTAATTTTGATATCAAGGAGTGGGATTTCATAATCGTTTTCCGTTTCAAAGATTAACTTCTCTTATGTACCGATTGATATTAACAGTTGTGATTACGAAAACTCATCTTTTTTCGATACTAACCTCCTTTGTGAAAAATTTTTAAGCAAATAGTACTGTACAGCTAAAGGAAACGAATTCTCCGAGCAGATACGCTTTGATGAAAAATTTAAGTTAGCGGCATTTAGGGAAATTCTAGTGTGTCTGAGGTAGTGCATCTTCTGAAGCATTAACTCAGAGTCTTAAGTGTTGTTTATAACCACTAAGCTTCTTGTTGGCAAGGTTAGTTGTTAACTGCTATTATAGTTCCTGAAGGTACTCATGAATTCTAGTCCCAACAAATAAATGTAACTGTTTTGAGCTGTTTTAAAATGTGCATCCAACTGTAATTCAGTGTAAAAAAAAATTAATTTTAGCATTTTTAAAACATTTTTGTGAAGTCAATCAAAAATTACAGGACTCTTCACATCAAAGCAGACTTTATTTCTCATTGAAGAATGTAGCGAACAAGTTTTACACGTCAGTCTGAAGTTAAAGTAACCGACTAACCTCGATAAAAGTAATTTTCGGCTTAACTGATAACTGAATTTGAAGCAACAGTAAATTAAACATAATAATATAACAAGATGGTAATTACAGAATAGTTTTATTTTAAACTCAAAATTATCTTTCTACAAATTCATTTTCGAATTTGTATTTAGCTGTAATGATCATCTAACTAAACGCTGTCCTCATGTAGCATAATTAATATATTTTTATCATCTCGAGGTTACATAGATCTAGTGGAATGAAGACTGCTATTGTAAAAGACAAAGTCTCAACTTGGAGAACATTCTGCAAACTGCGCTGATTGACCAGACTGCTAAATTATATTCCAGCTTAATAACTTAATAAACTTTGCTACTCTTTTTGTTGGTTGAAATTTTAAAACAAAACGGTTATTGCGTGTCTTCCGAATTAATTTTTGTGTACGTTGTTGATATCAAGCCATCCCATGTTTCTGCAGACAAATCTTCATTGAAACACACTTTATCTATCAGTTTTAGAGAAATGTAATGGCATTAAATGATTGATGAAATTATTATTTGTTTTTATTTAATCCCGTCGACTTCCAAATGGAATACAGGACTTGAAGCTTTGAAGTTTCAGTGGCAGTGGTGTTATCCATTTTTACGCTTTGAGGTCGCTAAGCTCAAGACCGGCTACTCTTTGCTATATATATATATATATATATATATATATATATATATATACATATATATATATACATACCAAACCAATACTTGAAAATTAATCTGATGCTCACTAGTGACTGGCCCTATTCAGGCAGTTAACCTGGGGTTCTAGTGGGAAGCCGTGGCCAGTAGGGTACAGCAGGTTGAAGATGTGACAGTAACTCATCTAAGAAGACATTGCGAAATGGTTGCGCTATGTCGTGAATTGGCAGAAGTTAGAATTCAAGGACCATTGGATCGGGTCCCAGTGGCTCAATGGTCTACGAGCTCGCCTTGTAACGAGAAGGTGCTGGGTTCGAATCCCGGGGGTGCGTACTGATGAAGAGTCCCAAACTAGGACGAAACAGCTGTCCAGTATTCCCAGGTTTTCCAGTGGTTCTCTAACTGATGTCAGCTCATGATGAAATCCTCCAATTATATAGTTAATTGTTTTATTTTTAACAATCTCTGAATTCAAAGTCACTGGTTACCTCTTTAAGAATACTGTGATATATATATATCTTGAAATTTATTAATTAGTGAATAATTAATCGCGGTGTCTAATCTTACTCTGAGAGCCGGGAAAATTCTCCACTCCTCGAATTGGTGGATAGCAACCTTTTAACATTCACATTCAGTGTAGAAAAAAGTTTAAAGGAAATGTTTTGAGTGAATCTACCTCCCAAATAGCAACTTACACTATGAAGTAGGACTGAAGGTACTCCAAAGTCTAAAACTTGTATGACACTTTCCTTAGTTAAGTACAATTAAAGCAAATTAACATGCATATATATATATATATATTGCAATCAACTGATTGCTTTCAATGTAAAAGACCAGAACTATAGGACAGGAAATAGGCAAAGTGTATCAATTCTAAAATCACTAAGCCACCATATAAAAGAAAATGAGAATTTAAAATCACATAAGATTATGAAACAAGTTTTATCTGATTTTGTCTTATTTGGTGTATAACTAAAGGTTCTGATTATTCTTTATTAACTTTCCAACCTTTATTCAATGAATTCCAGTGAAGTGTCTTATCTTCCTAGACATAATTCCGCTTTAGTAATTAGATTATATTACTAAACAACCAAAGTAAATGATACAAGAATAGTGGTCTGAGCATTTTGTATCTTAAACATGAGCCTGATCTAAGCATCCTAGTCACCATAATCCTCTTTCTCAATTCCAAATAAAAATTGTGCATTGATAACTTCACAATATTACTAAGGAATAATTGTTCACAATTCACTCCTTCAATACGAAATTGATTCACCAGTGTGTCATTAAAATCTTGGCATAGTTCAAGACAGTCGCTTTCATCAAACCTGATCGAAACTTCTTAGACAAGGTACTGATAGATATCCTTCTCATGTTAACTCCAACTGTATATACAAATTTACATGTATCTGCGGGAGCAGTTACATTGGAAGACCAGAAAGAAGGGCATATCTACGATTTTCTGAACATATATCAAAAAGCTTACGTCTAAAGGGAACAAATGCTTTAAACAGTGTCACCGCCAGGCATATCCTCGACACGGGTCATGAGGTGGACGTCGAAAAGTCGTTCAAAATTATCAATAAGCAAAAGAGCTTAATTCTCCTTAAGTTCGCTGAAGCAATTTCCATCAAGCGCCTGAAACCTGATTTATGCGTTCAGAAAGAAGCGGTTATCAGTCTTCCTTTGCCCTGGTAACTGGGTATTTTTCATCCGAATTCGAGATGCTGAAAAGTTTTCATTGTTTATGATTATTATTGTTCGGAATAGTTTTAATATTGCATATATATATATATATGTATATATTATTAGTGTATGCGTATATTGATCGATTGATTCTTGTTTAAAATGAACTCTGTGCAATTATGTTAAAAGTATGTTTTTGTAGATACATTTAATAATGTCTTTGCCGTGTAAGCAGCTGACGAGAAGGCAACGAAATAAGAGATGGTACCATTTTATTCTGCTAAAACTGTAGTTCTTGCTTTGTTCAAATTCATTAAGGGGAATAAATGTATGAGATTTCTAGGTAGCTTGTCCAAAGTGATGACTTAATTGAGATCAGATCATTGCGATGACAAGACTAGTAGATCTGTTGTCATGATTTACTTCCACGTCATGTTATCGTTAAAATCATGCTTAATAGTAAATGAAGTTGCAGAAATGATTTTAATAACTGCAAAATCAGTTTCATTGTCTTTCAAGCGCATTCTTCGAAATTTCTTATTAGGCGTAAAAACAGAGCACAAGTGTGAGTCATGAGAAAATCACTTTCCTTAAAAATCTAAAACTTCTTGGCCCCTAGATTTGGTAGGCTTACAGGGATGTTTTAATCATGTTTCACATTCAACAAGCTTTGCTAAACTACTAAAAGAATTTTTTGGAACTCCACTTTCTAATAACATTTTAAGAATTGTTGATGTTGGTCATCATTGAAAGTACTTAGCAGACTGAAAAGCAACAGTAATTCGACTTCATAATTCCGGTATTATTTTGGTTGCGGATGTTCTCTGGAGAGTTATCAGCCTCGTCCAACTAGATATGACACCTAGTGACCGATAAAAATAGCTTAGAACGGTACGGTTATTCGCTTCCTTGGCCAGTCATGTGCAATTGGTCAACAGGGTAAATCACTGTTTCATTTAGAATATCTTTGGAAACTTTTCATGTTTTGGAAACTCAAAATAAAGATACCTTATATTGTATTCAATAACCTCTCTATATTACCGATGTACAGATATTCATGAAAAAAAATAATTTGTACACAGCAGAAATATTTACACGATAATCTAAACACCTTAACACAAACCCTAGCAATAGACCCAAAAATGGTTCTTTGCGTGATTCTGAGGTGATTTCAAAAAAGATCTTGACCCAGAGTTCATTTTTAACAACACTAGTTGACAAGAATTATTCAAAAGCAATTGTAACGAAATTCATTTGCTCAATTTATCAGTTAAGGACATTCAAGTATCTTGTCTTGAGATTATGATTGTCTAACCCAGTGAATAACCTTAGAGTTACAAATGACTCCTATAGCCTAACGACAACTTCTCAATTATTATCTTTCAAAACGTCACATCATTTAGTGTAACATATAAGATAAATATGATTGTTTTGAAGCCTATAACGAAGTACATGTTTTTTTAAACCTGTGAAATTCACAAAACACACTAGTTCATCTAGACTAATGATTGAATGAAACAAAATAACCGGCAGTACTGGGCAGACTGGTTCTGAACCGTTTAACTGGCATCTGTCTTTAAACGTTTGAGCCTGCTTTGTTATTCTTTTACTTATTATTACATATATAGGGATGAAGTTCACTAGTGTGGCAGAGTATCGGACCCACTTTGATATTATCATATTAATATTCCGAGTGGAACATAGGGCTTCAACCACTCATCTCCACTTTCTCCTATTTTCTGCCATCCTCTTCAACTGGCCCCATGGTTGCCCATAATCTCTCATCTCCTCCTCATACTATCTCATCCATGTCACCCTAGGACAACCCATTTGTCGCTTCCCATTTGGATTACACTGGGGGACCTGGCATGAGATGTTATTCGACGGCCTCCTCAACGTATACGCAATCTATTTCCATTTTCTCCTACATTTCTGTTGAGAAACCAGCTCTTGGTTGGTTGGTTTCCAGAGTTTCTTGTTGCCATTTCTTTCTCGCCGGTCAACCATTTGATATTCAGAATGGAGCCAGCGAAGGCAGCTGTTGATAAAAGTCTGCAAACTGTTAGAAATCCTTTTCGTGACACACCGTGCACTTTTCTGACCCGCATAGAAGAACTGACGAACCTAACAGTGATGTTGAAATTCCTAATCTTGTTCTCTATGCTCGCTGAGTGCAAAACATTTCCAAACCAATTTCAGATTGATGAAGGCGTATCTTGCCTTTCCTATCCTCGTTTTGAAATCTTCATCTGTTCTGACTACGTGTGGCTGAAACCGTGTTTCCTAGGTAAGTGAAGGAAGTAACCTATGTTGAATCTCTCCCGTTGATGGCGATTGGTGTTGCCTGCTGTTGTTTTTGGTTAATTGGCTATCTACATCACCTCCGTCTTCCCTGTGTTCACTTGGATTCCTGTCTTCGCCACCCCTGCATCTGACAGTTTTTTGGTTTTCGCCTGTGTTACAATTGGCTGAATATCTTTCAGTGCATGAAGTTCCGTTTTCCTGTGTGCTAGTTTTCTTTCTGTCCGTTGTTCTTGTGAGTTCCGAGTGGAATTTTGGGCTTCAATTTTTGTGCTTTGAAGTTTCAGTAGCAGCGTTGTTGTTTTTTATAAGGCAGGGTTGCTAGCCTCCCGTCCAACCTTCCTTATCTTCCTGGTTTACTACTCACTAGTGAGCTATGGATGTTTAAGAAATCGAGCCCTGCACCATGTGACTGGTTAACATTCTACCAATAAGTCAACGACACACAACGTGCTAGTCTACTACACCAGAAATTTACTGCCAAACAGATAAATCAGTCTAATTTGAAGAGCCTTTTAATATTTGAAATGTCAGATAACTAGACTGAAACAAACTTCTTTGCATCAGGTGAACCGTAAATATTAAGCAATCAAACAACAGTTCTCATTTTATACAAACTAGAAAGCCCAAGTAAGCTTCATTATTAATTAATGCTGTTTAAGTAAGTAAGGTAACAAGGAAAAATCAGCCATCTGACATTCACTTAAAAGTTTCATTCTTATTCTTCTTACAGTGAGTAAAATTTGTCCATTATTTGCCTTTCATAGAGTAAGGCTCTCTTGCTTCCTGAACAGTATTCTATTCATTGTCATTTATAACTGGTCGTATACAAATCACACTCAAAAGCACCAGTATTACTTATCACAGCACTGTATCTCTTTTCATTGTAACAGCAAACAATATTTCGAAGCCAAAGATGGCTAAAGCATTAGAACCAATTCGGCTTGATTATTGGGATACTATAAACCACAGCATCCCTAAAATGGAGAAGCGATTCATCTAGTATCTGATAGAAGCAGACAGTAGAAAATTTATTAGGGGCTAGCAACAAATGAGGAAAACAGTAGCCTAATTTTTATTGCATAAATGTTTCCAAGTTGATGAAAGCTTGCCTACCATCTGTTTTTCAATACAAAAAGAAGATATCTTAACCGTGACTCTCTGTGTTCACTTTACTGAATCCCAATTAAGCCGTTTACCAATTAAGCTAATTTCGCTTTTAATGTAAAAATAGTCAGTCTCCTTGAAACGCTTAAACATGTATGTTAGTGGGTAAGGTTAAATGCAGTATCAAATTTACATTAAATTGGTCCTGAGAATACTATGCTTAATGCTAAACGATGCTTGGAACACACAGCTCAGGGCTCCATGATGAGTGCATTGTAGAGGTAACTAAGCAATAGAATGCAGGCCTACTCAAACCTTATGATACACATATGTATATTTAAACAAAACTCAAACACCTGTGTAACGACAAGAATAGATAAAATCTTTTATGTTTGATTCAAGAGCCGGTGAAAATTGCGCAGTGTAGTGAATTTCTATTCTCAGTTATTGAATTTCATAGAATTGTCCCTAATGTATAATAAAAGGTGGATATCTCCGCTGACTAATAAAAAGACGGTTCAGTTATTGTTATTACGGTGTTTCCTTCATTCAATTTTAGATAGTTCCATGTCGTTTTGTTTATTAGATGTATCACACAGTGAAACAGTATTATTTACTGGACGATGTTTCGAACAAAATTTATTGTTCATAATCATATCAATTATAAACACACGACTTCGAAATTTGAGTTTTATAGTTTTCTCTATTCTCTCCTATTTGTCGTAGGGGTAGTAGAATTTTCCAGATATCCGACTAAACAGGTGTTGAATCATTCCTAGTACACGTATTCTCTTTAGTGGATTCGATAAACAAAGCTTCTATTATCAATCTATCCCTCCAACCTGTTACATTACATTTTAAAACTGTCATCCTATCCCATTCTATTGTGTGGTTGTGTGTAATTGCATGTAGCGCTATAGCTGAACTATTCCTTAGGTTTCTTATCCCTGTGCGCCGGTGGCACAGTGGTTAGGACTCTCGCCAACGATGCACATGGTCCGGGGTTCGATCCCCTGCCAACGCACACCCGATATCTATGGTCAGCCTGCAAAATTTGGGCTACCGATATCCATGCTGAAAATTCAATACTTGTACTGAAAATACGGTGTGGCATCAAGCTGTAATCAAAAAAATAAAAAAATAAATTACGGTCAATTAATCTAGATTTAGCCAGGTTTTTATGTTCAGCTAGCCTGACTGCCCCTGTTCTACTGATTTAATCTATGTATTTAACCTGACAATCATTGCAGGTAGGGTATTAGATAAACTAAATGGTTTTGTTTTAAAGGCTCCACAGGATCCTTTAACCGACAAAGCTTGTTTCTAATTGAGTTTGTTGGTTTGAATGCCAGCCACTCTTATTCCTGCCTTGTTAAGAATTCTCCTTAAGGTTTCCAAGGATACTTCCTTGTATGGAATTACTACTGATGATTTAGATTCCTTATTGTTGGTGTTGCATTAGACAGTCATAGTGAATTCTTCCTGAAGTCTTTGTCTTTTGTCTCCAGATTCAAAACACACACCATTAAAGAGAAAACTTCTGTGCAAAT
Source organism: Trichobilharzia szidati (assembly GCA_944472155.2). Classification (NCBI taxonomy): domain Eukaryota; kingdom Metazoa; phylum Platyhelminthes; class Trematoda; order Strigeidida; family Schistosomatidae; genus Trichobilharzia; species Trichobilharzia szidati. The sequence goes on along the minus strand of OX235274.1, from coordinate 65,492,549 downwards.
AGTCCATCAGCCAGCCTACGGATTAAATAAACAACTTCAGAACCATGGAACACTGAACGGCTGTTTCGTCCTTCCCGGCGACCCTTCAAAAGTACTCACCAACGATCCACCAGTAATCAAACTCAGAACCCTTAGATTGTGAGGTCAAGCTAGTCGACCATTTAGCCACTTGGTCTTGAATCCAAAGATCCATAAGTCCTAACTTCTACCAATCCGCAATTTCAGGGTGACCACCAGCCAGTGTCACCTGCAGGCGTTTGTCCTCACACCCAACCTGATGTACCCTACTGGTAATGAATTCCTACTGGGACTTCAGACACCTTCTTTCTGTAGTTAGTTACTATCGATTCTCAAACCAGGAGGAAACAGCTGTCCATTACACTCTGGATTTTAGAAGATTTTTATCTGAATTCGATTCATGATCCGATCTGAAACAAATCGAATCATCACAAACTGACTCTTGATAACGAACATCTGTGATATAGAGGAAGAGAAAACGTAAACATCTGTACGTTAACTTTGATGATGTGGTCAGGAGGAAGTAGATGCGAACTGTTACTGAAGCAAGTTTACTATCGCACGCTAATTTTTGTTAGCAGCTACAATCACGAAGATTATATATATATATATATATATATATATATATATATATGAATAATTTTACTCAGAAATCAATTGACTTTTTTCTATTTCAGCGTCTTAACATTATTATCAAACGCTATCACACCCAATAATGATAATGTTTCTGTAATCTCCATAAAAAATGGTCAATTATTTTAGGTGCCTAATATCAGAGAAGAGAATAATCACTTTATTCTATCAAACTAATTGAACAAAATATCATGGTTTATCAAGTAAGAATTCATTGGCTTAACGTATAAATACATGATTTGTATATCACAGAGAATATAATTCCTTACAGGAATGCAAGTATTTTGAAGTGATAAGTTCACGGCCTAATGATTTGTGACCAATCGACTATGCTGTTGATCACCATTAAGAGAAATAACAATAGCTTAGGTATTTTAAATTATCCACCAAAGAAATCAGTGTTATTTTTAACAAAGTAATTATTGAACTGTTTACTAAGACGAATTTGCCAGGAACAAACAAAAATGAAAATAGTTTGTCTAAAATTAGCGAAAATTTCAAAAGTGTGTAACTGTGATTGAACAAGTCGGTAACTGTCTAGAATAACTTTGTGATGGTGAAAATTCCTGTTTAGACATTTAGAAGACATAAAAGAAACAGTAAGTAAAGAATGTTTTTTTTCAATAACTTCCTCCTCTGGCTTTACAGCTAAGCATGTACACATTTTTAAAGATTAGTTGTTATTGTCAACGCCACTTTTCTTAAAATAATATCGATTTGTTAAGATCAGTAGAATTACAGTTGAAAAGCATGTTTGAATAATAATAATAATATTGATAATAATAATATGTAGAAATGTCATACAAAATTAAATACTATACAAAATTAGAAAGAAAATGTGTGTGACAATTAAGGAAAGTTGAAACAATGATTGCTTGTTAACGCTCAGAGACAGGGATGAATTATCAGATTTTTCAAATGGAGTAATGGTTACCAAGGTAGGAAAAGTCTCTGTACTGCTATTATCTTGACACATAAATTTGCTATCTTCAGATGTATTCAGACGTCTTTAACTATACTTAAGAGATGTAAATGCAATGCAACGAAATCTTATTCATTCAGAAAATTCAATGAAATCAGAGATTTGCGGAACTATACAAAATGGAATTTCGCTGAATCTGATCATAACTAAATTTCGCCAAATCATTCAGAGATTTAATTTCGCTCTCATCGAAAGGAGACAGCCTGGCTCCTTGAAGGATTTCACCAGTGCGTATCATTCTGTCTGTCTGATTTCAGTGAAGAAAAGATTTTTTTCTGTATTGAAGTTCCAGTAGCGATTGGTTGGTTTTCAGGGGTGGGGCAGGTAGCCTCACGTCCTCACTTTCGTCTTTTTCAGGAGTTGGGACCAGATAGGGAATTAATGAGTTAGTAAACTGATGATATTCCTAACTGTGATGGGCTGCATCATGCGTAAGCCACGGGGGGAGAGAAGAAACAAATATGTTGAGCTGACAAGAAGACTCTGGAAAAGATTTAGCCTTTGCGGACGATTTATGTTCATTGCCGCACAATCTGTAAGACTTATAGACGAAAACCAACAACTTGACAAAATAAGCAGTAAAAATATGAATTCAAATGAACTTAGAGAAGACAGAAAAGATGAAGATACTTGACCGCCACCATCAACAACAAAAAGAAGCACCAATCACCATCATCGGGAGAAAATTGAAGGAAGTCACTTCTTTCACATACGTAGTGGGGATCGTTTCAACTGCAGACATGCAACGTGGTGGAGAGTTTCAAAGCCACGTTACGCAAGCAAAGACTTTCATCAATCTGAAATCAGTGTGGGAATCTACTGCATTAAGCATAAAGAACGAGATTCGGATATTCAGCATTAATATCAAGTCAGTCAATTCTTGATTCATATGATTCATAGATTTGGCGTATCACCAAAAGCATTTCAAATAGACTGTCAAGGAACTTAGCCCTAAGTTCCTATTGTAATGAAGACTTAAGCGACTGAATCGATAAATAATATGTACGTTCTTCAACTTGAAATCCAAAACACCAGTATTCCTTGAACGAAATTATATTGTTTGGCAATTAGAGTGAAGAAAACTACAAAGTCTACAAGCAAATGTTAAGTACAAATGAAGTTATAAAGTACTTTTATTCGTATTTAACTCCAGTCTTCCTTCAACTTGCAAGCGATCGACCATTCACGCCTTTCAGTTGCCCATTAATGGCTGCCAGATCCAATAAAACAAACGTTCAATGTTCACGTCCATTGACATAGACCACTTCAGATTTTTATCAGCAGCTGCCTTCATTGGTTGGATACTGAAAATAAGATGGCCAGAAAGGATTAGAAACAAGAAACCATTGGTACAAACCAAACAAGAACCAATCTCCCAACAAATAGGTCGACGAAAATGGAGATGGATTAAGTACACACTGAGAAAGCTGTTGAGTGAAATCGCGCGCCTGGTAGGTTGTCAATTGGAGCCCGGATTGAAATGGAGAGTTGGACATTTAAAGGTGACATGAATGAGGTCCTATGAGGAGGAGATAAGAGCTTATTAGGAATCTTAGAGTCAGCTAAAGAGAACTTCAGAAGACAGAATGAAATGGTTTTGTTCTGTTGAAGCCCTATGTTCCATTCGGAACCTAAGAAAATAGTAATAATACTAATATACAACCAGGGACTTGTAATGTATAATTTAATGGAGGACTGCGAAAATGACATTGAACAGAATTTCAACCATTTCAATCATTGCGTTGTCATATTAAATCTTCGTTTACCATTTGAGTGAATTCTTCATAAGAACAGAGAAAAACTTCATCACAAATTGTCTTTTTTGTTTCTTGGTTTTTCGATATATCCACAATATGAAATATCAGTTTTTCCTTCCTAGAGAATAAAAAAAGCTTATCTACTGAATTTTTGTTATTGATAAATTTAATTAACTCTTTAGTTAGTTGATAATCAGAACTCTGAGATGATGGTTATATAGTATATATATGGTTCTTTTTTTGGTGATTGCTTTCGCCTTACTATTCCTTCCAAGAGAGGAATGATTTTATTTGAATTATAGATTATATTAGCTGGTGCCTTTCTTTCCCATTAAACAGTAGTAATCTATGCATAATAACAGTGAATAATTTAATTGACAGGATGTTTGCTAAGCAAAATTAAATTATATATATACATATATATATATATATATATATACTATAAAACCATATCTACTGTTGTAAGCTGCTTGTCCTGTAATGGAATTATTACTCACATCTACATATATATATATGTATACATATATGACATAAATACTTGGAAACGAGATTTTCCCTAACTTTTAACTAATGAAACGATAAAATTCAAAAGGATTACTGGAAAGAAAAAGTGAAAGTTAGCTTTGAATTAGCCAAAAAAATTTCCGCAAAATATTTCACAGAATACCGTCGTTGACTACTATTATCACTTCCTGCTTAGTGTAATGCTGCATTCTGTAGCTTTATTATGATGACATTATTAATTACTTTTGTAATAATCTTTCTTATCTTACTTTCACAAAGCAAAATTCATGATAGAAAATATGCTTTGACTTCTCTTCCTGACATGCTCAACACTGTTAACTTTCCTAACCACCTGTCTAAACACAATTCCTTTGAACAATTCAACTTACTAAAGCGTTGGTGTAAGTTGTTCTATTTCTGTATGAAGCACAAAGAAATCCTCATTATGATGATGTTTTTTTTCTCTATTGATGAGTAGTTAAATCTATTTAAACAAATAACTTTGAAAATAATACCAATATTTATTAACTGCTCACAAGGAAACAAATAAAATAATTTTCTTGTAGTTCCTAGAGTTTACTGAATTTTATCAAATATGTTGGCAATCGCAGACGGACTAGTTCAGTGTTAATGTCTTCAACTAGAATATTGGGTAAGGTTGACTGAAATTCTGTGGAACGATATCATTTAACTTCAGGTTGTAGGGTTCAGAGATTCCTAGAGATTGTCTATAATTTGAGTGGGCACTAGTGACTAGTGTGTTGTGTTCAGTCCTTTCTTTGGTTGAATTCTATCAGTCAGGTTTGCAATGTGGACACCATTCCAGATAGCTCGCCATCACTGTGCACACTGATTTGAAGATATTAGATAGTTGGAGCCCGAATAGCTCAGCGGTAATGTCCCTGACTGCAGTACTCACTGGGTGACACGGATTCGAATCTCAAAAGAAACATGAGTTTCTTCAAGATTTCAGACACGCCTTGCTGACTAATGGGTGCCAACTAACGCGAAACCTAGGTCCAAGGCTTCCTGCCGATTGCCTACAAGCATATAATATCAGCAAATTGTCTATAATATCATTAACATTAAATGTAACAGTAACTCATTTTATTCAATAAAAGCAATATTAATGATGCTAATAATCCCCTTATTATTACATTTTCAAATAGGACTTGACTTGAATATCTTACTTCTTTGAACATAATTTATTAAGGCATAGTTAAGAAGTCACTGTATCATCAGTGTTAATAATAAATTATAACTGATGTTCATGTGATAGACAGTACCCATAAACTATGAAACTTAGCTTCTTCCCACTAGCACGCATTCAGCATTTTTATAAGTTAATTATTCTAGGAATCCCTTGGACGTATTTTCCACAAAGCTCAATGACATATTGAGATCGACTCTCATTACGTACATATATATATATATATATATACATGACCCTAACATTCAAATGAAAAACAAAGTAGGGCATAGAGCACTTGCCTTAATTTATATTAGGTTCTTTTTGGATCATGGCGTCTGTATTAGTAAAAATGATCACCTTGGATACATAGCAGGTCATTGTTTGAATAGAAACAACCTCAAATGGATGGTGACAGTTTAAAACAAACAGTTTTAGTAAGATTCTCCTAAGAAATTGACAAAAACGAGAAACAGTGTGTTCTTGAGTTCTGAATGTAACTCTAATTATTTAGCAATAGATTTTCTGACACAGATGCATTTCCCGACAACTTCCCTCTTTAAAGTTACATACGAGTGAAGCAATTTACAGATAGAATTCCTTACTCACTTCCATTACCATAGTGAATTCCACATTAGCGAAAAAGTAATTCACCGATGACATTTTCTGAATGAAATTATTTAATATTTTTCAAAGAAATTAGATGGATGCATCGTGCGATAGAAGATGAAACTTAAACCTGATGAAAGAAGTGATAATTGTCCGAGGCTCTCAGTGGTTTGTTACTTTGAAGTAAATGTCACCCAGCTGCTGGTGAACTAATGGATTTCCAGAAGCTTTACAAGAACATTTGAGGAAAGCAATATATTAGATAATCACTTACCACTGGCAAGGCTAGATGACAAGGCTAGATCGTCTCTCACTCGTTCTGATTTTGACCCAAAGCAAAACAAAACAATTCTACAATGCCACATGGTTTTCAATGGATTCCAAGTTGGTGTCATTTACAAACTAAAGTAACTTTTAAACAAATCAAAAATAAATGTTTGCACAGAATAATATGTTAACATGTATCTTTTTGAACAAAAACCATGCTAAGACTTGCAGTTTGTACGCAGCTGAAGAGAATCCGAGGAAATAAATGATGACCTCATTTTATTGTGCACAAACCTTTGGTTTCGCTCTGCTTAAATTCATAAAGGATAATAAATGTATAAATTTACTTTGTCATTTATTTTCTGCTGCGAATTTAGTACAGATATACTGTGAAGTCATTCGGCGAAATCCAGGGTGTGCATTTACTCTTATTTGGGACTCGTCATCTGAATATGCTTACAATCCTCAGTGAGTGATAATGTTCACATTGAGAATCATAATTAGCACTCTTCATTTCAAACGCCAGAGCATATATACTTCACCACTGGTGATACAGGCGTTAGTCACTATTCCCATATATATATCCAGTGGGCGAGTCCCAGATAGGACGAAACGCGCATCCTGGATTGCAGTGATAATCACCAACCACCAAATCACTTCATATTAATCCTTAGATATCGCCGAAGCACCTGTATTGGAAGCCGATATGTTAACAGAGGCTGGACGTTTCAGTCCATTTTATCAGCGAGAAAACCAAAATTGACTTACAACACAAATATGTCACATTTAAAAACTAAAAATCCTCAATATGTGTGCAAATACTTTCATTCATTTTGTTACTAATCCAACTGCATATCCTAACAGATAGATTAAAAACTTTTTGAAATCATAATACACCTAACATTACTTCGGTTAGTTCACAGCAAGTACTTTATTTAACTTTCTTTGTTCTATATAATCACCTTAACTGAGTAACACATTTATCAGATGAAAATCTGCTTTTGAAGCAGATTGGTCAACAATTTTAGTGATCAGATTCAACAGAAGGTTTGCCGACATTTTCTTCGTCATTGAAAACCGAAAACAACTTCTAAAACTTGTGTATCTTGTAAGTGATTTTTTTCACAGCAATCATTTAGTTCACACCAAGATTTATTTACTTTTTATGTTCGTATCCCTTTATTTACTGCTCAGAAACGCGAATTAAAAAAAGTGTAATTTATTCTTTAAGGATGAGGATAAAAGCTTTTGCGAGGTACTTTTGCTCATAATGTAGCTACCGCTACAACAGATATTCCAGGTACGTAATAAAGTTGGTATAACACGTTTAGTTCCATATTAGATAAGTTTATTTTAGACATCATACAGCGATGCAGTATTAACAGTTGGATGACGTTTCGAGCATAAATTATTGTTCATAATCATTTCAATTTTAGTCACACGGTTTCACAATTTGTCTTATATTAATTTTCTCTATTTGTTTCTCTCCAACTTCCCCTTGTTGTTTGTTGTCACTTTCCATATCTCCGGTATAGGCGTTGCAATTGCACGTGTGCGGTGTTGAAACGACAAACAAAGCTTCAGTGAATAACCTCTTTCTCCACCTAACTATATTACTTTTTAATACTCTCACCCTGTTCCACCCTATTGTGTGATGATTACATGCAAATGAATGCAGTGCAATGGCTGAGCTTTTTTCTAGGTTATTTAACTTAGCAGGGTCAGTTATTCTAGGATTAGCTAAATTTTTATGTTTCAATGATCTAGTTGACTTCGATCTACAAGTTTAACCGATGAAACTGACCTCATAGTCATTATATGATAATTAGTAGATCATATTACTTTTTTAATTGGATCTAATTGGTCCTTAAGCCGACAAAGCTTATCTCTAAGAGAGTTGGTTTAAATGCCACCCTAATTCTATCCTCATTCAGAATCCTGAGTAAGGCCTCTGACGTTTCTTCTTTATACGGCAGGCCTTGAATTCTATATTATTTTCGTCACTTTTATTGCTAAGATGGCGGATTTTGTAGAGATAAATGAAAGCACCGTAGGAAGATGGCTTGTCTTTTACAATTGTAGTTCATAAGATTCTGTTGACTGCTTGATGTAAAAATGCCACATCGTAAAATAAACATCACACTGCTGTATAATTTACCTTAGTAGCTGTGCTTACAGACCGTTATATCTCTAGGATTGTGTGAATTACCCCGACTTTAATCGATCCCTGTGAATATGACGAGAACGAAATCTTATATTATCTGCATAGATTTTGTTGAGTGTCTGCAAATTTAACAGATCTTGAAAGTTATATTAATACGGGCATATTTAACTCGTAAAATATTTACAACCACCTTTATTCAATTGGGAATGTGCTTACTCCCTATTCTCTTGGATTCATTCACACGGTCTTCAGAGAAGAAAAACATTTCTCAAAGCTTATTTACAAAATATAATTGAGAAAACTGTGAAATGTAAATAACAAGCGAATAAAGCTACCACATTGGACCTAATGACCTTTCCTTCTCTTCACAATCATATTCAAGAAGTATTTCCAAAATTTTCTCACCTTTTTGGTTTTGCTTGGATTGTTTTCTACTGAGTATGGTTATATTTCTCCAGACGTTCACCAAGTATACTACTCGTCACCGATTTCGAAGGTATGCTCACAATAAAATACTTTTCTTGTAATCTATATTTGCAAATTATCAATTCAGTCTGATTTGACATGATGTAAAGTAAGCCTTACGTTTATGTTTGAATTAAACACACGAATTTATCTTGACTCCTACCCCACGGGAGCAATTTTATCTTTGCTAGTAATATTCGTCATTTATATCTTTTTCAAATGGGTGATTTTTGTTTTATTTTGAATTTTTTAAACCTCTTGAGCTTTAAGATTGCGTTTGTTTATTTTCTTTGATCTACGCGTTTTAATCAAATTCTGGTTAATTGTCTCTTCTTTTTCCCTCTTCTTCTTCTTGTTCTTCTGCCAAAGTTATCTTTTTTCTCAAATAGATATAACTCGTACCGGAATGTTTAAATTTTGACGTATTTCTTATTTTGTCTGAATGATACAATCAGGTCAGACACACCTTATATTTACGTATGATTAAAGCAGTATGATGTGTTTGATTTGATTTCACTGATAAATATATGAGAACAAAGAATCCATGCCCTTACTTTAAACTAAAAGTGCATTCACTGAACTATTCTTCCTCTCTTGAAATGAGAATACTCAGTCATTAGTTGACCAATATGTTTTCATTGTAGACTTTGTCACTGACTAAAACCAACTGCAGAGTCAATGAAAACCATGGAGCATTGGATACCTCTTTAGTCCTAGCTTGGCATTCTTCGGTAGCGTACATTTACGATCCCACCGGGGACTGAACAACCAGGATCTTCACGTTATGAAACCAAACTCGTTGACAGTTTGGCCTGTTGGGTCAGAATTCAGTAACCTGTGGATTCTAAATGTATAAATTCATGACATAGCTCTACCTTCAACCAATACTTTCGATTGATATTTACTTCACATGGTGGACCACACGAAACAGCTTTGCAGTTCTCCCCTGTTTCTAATGATCTCTAACTGACATTGGTTCATGATGATATCCATATTGAAATTTACCTACACCCTAAGAAAAACTCATAATCTAAACAAACCGCTTCATGTTTGCTAATTTATTTACAGGGTAAAGAGTATTCAAAGAAACAACACTAAACATTAACTTTTCTGAGATTAAATATTAAAATAGTTAACTATAACATATCATGAAAATACATCTGAATTACGATGAAAGATTTCAGCACTCTGGAGAGATATCGACTTAAGTTATCAAGTGGTGAAATCACAGACTTCGACAGGAATCTTTATAAGACATCTTATAGTAGCTGTAAAAGCATTCCTCGAGAACAACGTTTGCTATAAAGTTTGAAGTTAGTAGGGGTCAAGCTGGTTGTCCGTATTTGTTCTGTGATATAATTGTGTATATACAACAACAGTGGATGTTTCTATAAATGAACCCATAAATTTTTGGGAAGATAGAGAAGTACCGGGCATCTGTTTCATTTTGGTTTGAGACTGTTCAGCAGTAAGTACCCATAGACCCCCCCCCTAGGAATCGAACGTGCTACCCTCAGATTACAGCCAGTGGTATCCACCAGGTCTCATATGAGTAGACATACTCACCTATGACATTAACTGACGGTCGCGTCAAAAATGCGAACTGACAGAAGTTAGGATTCACCTATCATTAAATTCCCGTCTGCGTGACTGAGTAGTCAACGTCCTTGGCCTTGTAACCTAAAGGTCCCGGGTTCAGTTCATAGTTTGGTCATGAGTACGCATTTCCGATGAGTCCAAAACCAAGAAGGAACAGCTGTTCAGTACTCCCTCGTTCTTACTGATTCTCTAAAATGTATTAATCCACCATCAAAATTGAAATACATCAGATCCCCACAGGTTAACTCTTGAAAATACAGAAGCCCGAAATTACTTTTGAAGTGTGGGCTGTGAATGATCGCCTATAGAAACAGGTCATCTGTATGACAGCAAACGATTAAGAAAACAGTGAAAAATGCTGATTTTTTAAATTTCATAAGAACAACTTCAGAGTACGTGAAATATCAAATACAAATATGGGATACAACTTAAAAGTAAACTGTAATCACAACGATATATCCATAATAGTTTAACTTATGGTAATATCTTTGTTACTCCCGCTGTAGTCATTCATAGCCTCATTAAAACATAATTTTAAGAAAGTGTTTCTGATAAAAATTATCTATCTAGTAATTAAATATTAAACTGCCCACCTTAAATCTTCAGCTGGAAGTTTCATAAAGCTATGGCTACAAACTCTTCATGAGTTCCATACTAGGGAGAATGACACCTGAATGATCCTTCGATTTCAATCGTTTTATAAGTGGAATTAAATTCTGACAAACGTTGACTTAGAGTTAATTTCTACTTTTTCTTTTTGTTCAGCTCAATTAGTATGCACACCAGTGATGTATTTCTTAGCTTTATTCAGAAAGACAAACAAATTTTACTTTTTGATAATGCTAATGTTTACAGATAAATTATACTTTCTTCCTTTTTATTTTATTATTCTTATCACTTTTAATTTATTTGTTTGGTTTATGAATCATTTTATGTTGATTTTTAATTTGATAATTATGTGTTTTTTTTTTTGAGAACACAACAACTGATTCAATCCTTCTCTTTCTCTCCATCTCTGATGCACTGTTGCCTTGTGTTTTATATACCTACACATACGTGTATACTATATATATATATATATATATATGTATATATATATATGTATATATATATATATATGTATATTATATATAGTCATTGGATGCGACAGCAAAATCACCGTGACTTTTGAAGATCAAAGAAACCTTGTTATATTTTAAATTGTGGTATGATGTATTGATAACTTTTCCAACTTAAAAAAAAAGAAAAGAGGCTTAATACGCCTAGTGAAGCCATTATTGTTTGACTGTCAATTAGTTTGTAATAAATTCCAGGATTGTTTAAAATTTTTAAGTGTTATCAAGTTATTTCAATGTTCAACAACAATCCCTGTTGAACATTGAAAACATCTTTGAATTAGTTGTCCACAGTGCTTTGCATTGTTGAAGAAACAGTATCATAAGTTCACATTCGTCTTTCATAACATAAATCTAGTTCAGTTCCTCATTTTGAAGAAATGAAATTCATATGTTTTAGAAATTACAGTTGATTAAAACAAAGACTCAAAAAGTGAATATATATATAAACATTGCAAGATTTCTAAAGCATTTTGTCTATTGATGTACTAACGGATTTTTCGGACAACTAAATCATGCCCTAAGCTGGCAAACTAACAAACACGCTTTACCATACTTCGGCATTTCGACAGATCATCTAACTTAAGGAGCTGAAAACATATCTTTTGAATAGCCTACCTTTATGAGATAGCTAATGACTTAGCCATTGAAATCATCTGAACAGTGTTCGAACGAATGAGAAGACGACTTCTTCACAACTTGTTTATACCAGTCCAAATGTGAACAGAAATCACAACATATACGATATTTATCTTATTTAATGCGTAAATGTACACTGTCTCAGTGTAAGATTAAAATGATGTCAAAATGCTCTATTTCCCCGGCTACTTTACCCTTCTATTTATTATACCTGATAATTAACTCTTATATTCTTTTGTTTTGTCAAATAGAGACTCGTTGTTCTAACCACGTCATTACCACTGAATTACGGATTACAGTCTGGCTTTCCAGCTTTTAACTTATTAATCAACAGAAAGGTATTATTATTATTGTTCCCTTGGGTTCCTAGTGGAACATAGCGCTTCAACTGCACGCCTCCACTTGCTTCTGTCTTCTGCTGTACTTTTCACCTGCATCCATGTTAGTCCATACTGTTTCCATTCCTCTTCACACGATCTCCTCCATGTCACCCTTGGACGTCCCACTCGTCGCTTCCCTTTCGGGTTCCACTCGAGCACTGGCCTGAGGCGCAATGCCACCTAGCAGTCTCCTCAGCGAGTATCCGATCATCTCCACTTTCTCCCGCTTGTTTGTTGGGCGGTTGCTTCTTGTTTTGTTTGTTCCCATAGTTTCTTGTTGATGATTCTTTCCGGCCATCTGATATTCAGTATAGAGCGAAGACAGTTGTTGATAAAGGTCTGAAACCTGTTGGAAATATTCTTTGTGACCCGCCAAGGTATATATATATACATATATATATATGAATATAATTAATCAGTTTCGGTTTGAGATCAAGAAAGAACACTGCAGGAAATGAAACAGACATTCTCTATTCTCTCAATTCTGCTCGATACTTAAGATCAGATGGCCAGTCAGAAGGGATAAGCAACAAGGAATTGTGGCAGAGGATCAGCCAGAAATGTGTTACCTAAAACAGAAATGAAGATGAACGGGATATACTTTGAGGATACACCAAATGAAAGGCCACTGAGTGGAAACCGAATGGGAAGTGACGGGTTAGGCGTTCAGGGGTTACACGCAGAAGATTATGTGAAGAGGGAATAAAAGACTGTGGGCGGACGTAGAGTTAGCTGGAGGTGACAGCAGAGAACCGAGTGCAGTAGAGATGTGCAAGTGAAACCCTAAATTTCACTCACAACTCAGGCAATGAATAATACTGACCTCAATTCCGGTAACATTTAGAGTGATTCTGCCACCTGACGAAAACTGTTAAGGTGATATTAATATTAAATTATACAATTATTATTTCTAGGAGTTAATTTCAACTACAGCATATCTCTACCCAGTGAAGAGAGAAAGAATTCTATTCTCCTTAGAATACCTTGAATTGCCAACAGAATTAGATATAATGGGTGAAATAAAAGTCTGAATTTTATCAGGATTCGAACAAGCAGCCTACGAATTAGATTTACGATAAATAATTTAGTCTATTTCATTTTCTGCCTGTAGCTGGTTCTTCACTCTGAAATAATTCTCAGAAAAACGATATTAATCAAAACAACAGTCTGAGAGGAATAATATTTTATGCAATAGCTGAGTGAATTAAACACTCAAGTGTTGGTTTGAGGGAATTTGACTGGTTACAGGTCTGATCTCAGGTTGACATCAGTTACGGAACCGGCGGAAAACCAGGGAGTATTGGATAGCTGCTTCGTCCTAATATAGGACTCTTCATCAGTGTACATCCACCAAAGTTCGAACCCAGGGACCCGATCCAATGGCCAATGACTTCCAACTTCTACCAATTAGTGATACATAGCGCAACCACTATAAATGACAGAATGTATTTTGTCACTTATAATTTTAATTTGAAAATGTGAGGTATAATAAAAATATGGTGAATTGGATTCGGCATATAATTGTTTACGCCATTCTCATAACCTAAACTGGCTTATAACTTGGTAGATAAACAAGATACACACATCGCATACACATGAAGTGATGATAAAACATAACCATTTTACATTTAAACTACCGTTTCTGCCTCTTTCTTTTCTTTAGAAGCTTTTTATACTAAAGCACAGTCTTCAATGTCATCGTTCGCTCCTCTATTCAGGATTTTCACAGAAGACGTCACATTTACACGCACATGCACACACCACCCTAGTAGAAATGAGAAATTAACTGGAAATAGTGATGAGTTATTCTTCTTAACAAAGATTTAATCATCTCTAAAATAACTGTGAGAACAGAAAAATGTAAAACTCTATCTAACACTACTGGAGGAACTGGATAGAATAAAGACAATGCATGTTCATTCTTCTCTTATACACACAGTTATGCTTCATTAATATTCGGATTTTTTATTCTATTTCGAAGTATTGACAGCATATATGATGATATGTAAGAACGAAGTATTTGTAAATCGAACATCTAAGAGCCTTCTTTTCAATCTTGTAACATGAATTATGTACAGTTATTATTTTAAATCTGACTGTAACATTTTTTTTCAGGTCATCTTCCTTGCTTCTCGACTAGTCACTTATATTTGTTTTTTATCCCTATTATTATTCTTATAGAGTTAATTATCATGTTTCTTTTAAATAGACATTAATTCAATTTTTTATTTACTTTCATTTATAATAATCTTGAGACTTTTAAAACAGATACATTCTTTCTTGTTGCAAATAACGTGTATCATTCCTGGTGTTGAATACTTTATTAGCTGTATCGATTGTACACAACCCATCTATGTTATTTATACACTGTAAATAACCGTATATATGTTAAAGAGACATGACAAAGTAACTAGCATCATAATTAGTGTTCTTCACACTTATGATACATAGTCAGAATAATAATAAATTTTAACCATCGGCCTAAAAATACCTAGCTAGTGCTTATAATCACAGTGTGCTTGTCTTCTGAATAATCAAGTCAGTCAGTGGTAGGTAGAGGTTATAGGCTGAAAAACTGAAGATTTCGACATAATTTACAGGAATTAAATTATTATTATTATCGTTTCATTTAATTCCTAGAGGAACATAGGGCTTCAGCCGTGCGTCTCCACTGCGTTCGGTTCTCTCCTAGAGTTTTCACCTGGCTCCAAGTCTGTCCACAAGCTTTTATCTCCTCTTCATATGACCTCCTCCAAGTCACCCTTGCACTGACGACCAACTCGCCGCTTCCCTTTCGGGTTCCACTCGAGCAATGGCTTGTCTAGTGATGTCACTTGATGGTTTCCTCAGAGTGTGGCCAATCCATCTCCATTTCTTCCTGCCTGTTTGTTTCACAATTAAATGTAGTACATGTACTCTCATAAGGATGAAATATGTCTATTCAGATTTTATTTTTTGTTTTACGACTAAGGCTGATGAAAATTATACACTAATTGAAGTAATTTTCAGTCTTTTTCTAGTCACAGGATGAAATTTATCACACAGGAAATGAACATTTTAACATTAGATATCTACAAACTTGGTCGTCTTCAAGATAAATAAAATTCACTTATAATTGTAGTACTAGGAAAATGCTGTAAAATATTGATTCCAGGTGAATTTCATGATGAACCAACATTAAATGATGAACAGCTATTAAAAACCAAGACAGTTGAATAGTTTTTTTCTTGATAGCTCTGAACTCTTAAACAGTATAAGCCTTCGAATTCTTTCAAAGATCTAATCCAAAACCGTTAGTCAACGAAAACCAGCTTCCCAGTGATGGTGTTCAATGACTGTGGTACTATACTGATAATTACCAGAAGACACAAGCTGTGATCATGGGACTCCTTCTAATACAGCAGATGGATGATGTTATTTGATTGATGGCGCCTAGCAGTGGAATCCAGGATGCAACTCAGGACGAAATATGCATCCATAATTTAACTGGTAGTCAGCATCAACCAAATAACGTAATGTTAGTTTCCAGACATCCTCGAAGAATCCTCACTAGCAGCCGACATGTAAAAAGTGACCAAGCATTTCGGTCAAGTATGACCAATCACTGGAAAGTAAGAATTAACTTAAACAATTAACAATAGCTATGTGCTAACTTATTCTATTCGTGATTTATTGACAGCTCGAATCCTATCTAAGTCCCGAGAATACACTGCTAGATAGCCAGTAGATAAAAAGGAACAAGTGATCACTCCTCCTCCTCGTTAGTTTTCAGTGTTTATTCGAGTTATAAAAAAGTATGTTATGAAGTCAGTTAAATTTCTGTCGAGTGAAACTTTGAATATTGAATGCCTACATTTATAGATTAAGTGGAGAAGTCATGTAAAACACGTGTCAGTAGGAAGATCTCATAAAATAAATTTCATTCAAATCCTGCGATTTATCCCAGTCTGCTTAATGAAATTTACTAGTTATGATTAAGAGTTGCGAATCTTTCTACAACTGATCTAATATTACTGAAAGCTTCATTCGATTTTTCTTCTTTTGATGATGGTTAGATTTAGATTTAAAGCGCTTGAATCTCTTCAGATGTATTTGATGCTACAGGAGTGGACCTCAGCTCAAAGATAGGTAGTGAAGTAGTGCAGCCTGTTGACCACTTTACTTATTTGAGAAGTTGCATCAGCCTTAAACGGCTGATTGTTGACGAATCTCTCAGCATGGATACAAAAGGCTCATGTGGCATTCGCCAACCTACATCATCTCTGGTGTAGGTGTGATATCCCGTTACCACTCAGATGACATATGCACTACTCAACAATTCTCCCGTCCTCCTTTATGGGTGTGAAACATGGCCAAAACCAGTCATCAATCTACGAAGTCTTTAATGGTTGGTTTGAGTGATGTAACAATATGCACTCTGCCTGGTTGGGGTCCTCAGGATGCTAAGAAGCGATGACTGGCGACTGTTCGTGATTTGGCTCAAAACCGTTCTCGATGACCCAGATGCATTTACTCCATGTGATCTCCCTATCCACTAAACCCTCATTTTTTCCATGTTATTAATTTTCTTTTTTCTATGCATTTCCGCTTATTATAATTCTTCTGAATCTTTTTTATGTCTTTTGTCTAGCTCTATGTGCTATTTGGAGTGTGGTAACTCGAACAGGTGAACTAATGTAAACAGTTCTATTTCGAAATACAGTCAGTCAGTCAGTCACACTTGATGCTGCTTTCCATAAAGCTATAGTTTTTAATTTTCCACATATAAATTTACCATCATACTGAGTGCAAGAGCATTATGCGCACAAGTGAAAAAACATACCATGGGTGCAATTTAGAATTCCATTACTGTTCACTATTATGTGACAGATGGTAAAGGAAACAGCCCAAGTATATGGCTACAAACAGTTCCTGTTGTAATTTAAATCTTTCCACAATATACTCAGAACAAGAAATATTTTCTGAGAGAACACCTGTGGTTTCAATAACTTTTTCCTTAGGCTCTATACTTATAAATCCAAAAATGTCAGCGAACTAATAGACGAAATTCACCTCTTTTATGTGTATCTACTAATTTAACTGCTCCTGTGGAGCCAGTTACTTAGGCCGTACTATTAGACGTGCTTATCATCGGATTTCCGAACATCATCGTGCATGGTTAAGTAAATGGATAAACAAAATCCATTCATAGCTCTACTCTATGCCATCTTGTGGATACGGAAAACAAGATTGATGTTAAATAGGCTTTCAAAGTCATCTACCACGTATCATCTAATCTTAATTTTACCTTAAGAGTACATCTTCTTCATATTGTTGGGGCCATTGGAATCCACATTAAGAAACCTAACTTCTCTATCCAAAAGAAGTTGGTTTAGACACTGTCCTTACCTTGGCCATCGAGATTTTAATGATCCTCAATTTGTTGTGAAAAGTTCCTTAATTTTATTTGAAATTCTATTTGTTACTACGTTTAAATGTTTATCATAGTTTGTGCATCTTTTGTGAACTCTAATTTCATTCACCTTAACAAAGCGATAGTACTTAAAAACACCAATGTTGTTGGTGACGATTATTCTAGAATATTCTATGTATATAAACATATACATAATTGTAGAGGCATAAGAGGAAATTATCTAAAAGGATATTCTTTGCTCAGTTTTTTTCCAAATGTTTGAATGAATAAAATATAGGTTTCAGTGGTGTGGATGAGTTATATTTATTGTATGGAAGATATGTGATCATCAAAAAAATATAGACATAAAATGGGATATATTGAATGTAAGTTCTAGGGCTCACAAATAACAAATATAATTTGGATAGTATTATCAGAAGACGGAGATTATGTGAAAAATCTGATGTATTTGCGCGGTACATTCGAACAATGTGACGACACATTCAATTGTCAGATCAATTTATAAGTGAAAGGCCAATTAAAATAAACTAATTGATAATGGGTTGAAGGATAGGAATAATTACCACTACTTCTGGCAATATAATCAGATAAGGATTACTTAGGTAGGTTAAGAGTAATAATAAACTGTTTTTGTAAACACATGGCAGCTTAGGTTTATAAATAGCTATCACCTGTGAATATTTCAGTAGGTGCCCCTGACTGTTTTATAAACAATTTTGAAAGGCGCTTTGATATCAGTCCCGTGATCTATATTAATTAAGTGTTTTACTATAGACGACGTTGGTAGTCTGCCATCTGTGTTCATCGAGGTTTCACGACAAATTTAATTATGAATTAGTAGTCAAATAGTGAAATGTAATCGGATAATAGAAAAACAATATAAGCTTAGTGTACACCCTAAGGCTGACAAATAATAATGGTTTGAAGTAAACCTGCATGAAAAGGAATAAAAAGGGTATAATAAGCCTTGAAAATATGAGGTGATTACATCCCTGATGACCTTGTGGTAGGGCAGGGTAAACAAAGAGGATGAATGTATTTTTTTTTATCACAAAGTTTTGCTTTATCCTTATTAATTCCTGTAGTTTCACCTATGACTGAGAGACGCAGTTGCATACCTTTAGGCAGATTCTTTGGTATTCAATATACACCTTTAAATGATGCATCTATTTTGATAATGTGTTCATTGTCTACTAGATGAGATAAAATAGTACCATTTATTGATTTTGTTACTCTTTTTACAAGTCAAACATGCTGACAAGTGTGTGAACACAAATTCCCCTGAGTACAACCTATATAACCGTTGTCGCTTTCCCCTATAATCACCTGAGTTACATATATGATGCGTTAGGCATGTTTTAATTTGCAAAAATATTGATGATAACTTAAATATTTTTAATCATGAAGTTTAATTTGATAAGACCAAATCTGTTCATTTCAAATATTCTCCAGATTTTAAAACATATTCCCATCTCAATCACTTACCTACATATTTGGCAAACAATCACTCGAAGGAACCGCGAATGGGACTAGATTCATGCCCTGAACAAACATGTTTCACACGCGAATTATGATAGTAATTGATTTAGACAAGGACATTCATTCGTTTTATCTTCCTTTCTAATATATTATAATGCAGATGCATAGATGAAGTTTATTCTACAACTTTGGCTGTAGATGTGATTTACTGGATGGCTGTAATAAGTCAGTACGACTTATACAATCAACAATAAACAACTGTGAATTGATTTAGACGTCAATTAGTTCATTCCTCGTAAAATTCACCAGGTTCTTTATCCTTTCTCAATTTCCGCATGATCTAATAAGGTTAGTTCATTTATTGTTAAAGATAAGAATGTAAAATAAAATCTCACTGATAGTATAATTACTCATGAAAAACACAATAAGAGAGGATTTTTAATTTTTCTCTAAATGACGGTAACGATACAATTTGACATCGGTTATGACAAAATGATACATTGTGATACAATAGTGTAGCATATGTAAATACTTAAATCAAACGTGTATTCTCATGAAAATTTATGACTGTAGATAGATCGTAGTAACGTTATCCTCACCCACTAGTGAATAAAGAATCCCAAAAGGAAAAATGTCCAAATAACTAGAATCTTCAATCTCCTTTAAAAAATATGTAAATTAAGTAACATGACTGTGAATAACTTATAGGATAAAAAGTGATTTGCATGAGGATTAAACAAAAAAATCAAAACATTCCCCGCCTCCATAATTTTCAAACACCTTAACACGGACACAACATTAACAATATCTCGTCGTCAGTATTTTTCCTTTCATAAAAATTTTCTGTAATTATTTTTGTGTTTTATGAAATAGTTTCATTTACTGAAGGTTTTCTTCTGGTAGTTTGAAATCACAATTTTAAGGTGAAGTTTCACTTCAGCATCCATTAAAAACTGAAAACAAAACAGGTTTTTCTCACTGTGTTGAACCCAGCCATTTAAACCACTGATGAGCTCAACTAGTTGGCAGAAGAAGCAGCGCAGACAGGACTTCAAGTAAACATAGAGCTGATGAAGTTGTCTAACATACAACAACAGACGACAATAACATCAACAAGAGAAGTGTGAAGGATATCGCTAATTTCACTTGGATAACTAGGCAACATCTTTCCTAATAGAGGTTGTGTCGATGAAAATGTCAAACACAGGATGGGAGAAGCAAGAAAAATCTTCATCACTTTTAAATTAATTTGGAAATCTTCTGCACTAAGCGCAAAGAACAAAATTCGAATTTTCTACATTGATGTCAATTCAGTCAGTGATTGTGGGTCAGAAACTCGGCGTGTCATATAGGGCATTTCCTACAGGCTTTAGACTTTCAACAACAGCCGCCTTCTCTGTGTGCATACTGAAAACCAGATAACCAACCAGAAAAAAGTAGTAACAAAGAACTCTGGGAACGGACCAACCAAGAACCTATTGCTCAATATGTAGGAGAAAATTGCAATAGATTGAACGACGAGATGAGCCTCCGACAATGACCTGGGGGAGGTCATGAGAGGAGAAGATGAAAGCTTATGGGCGATCATGAGGCTAGCTAAAAAAGGACTGTGAAGAATAGCATAAAATGAACATGTGCTGTTCCACTAACAACCTGCAGGAAGTATAATCATAAGATGATAGGACAGTTTTATTCGACCTAGATCACTTCAGTCTGACTGACGAACACTATGATTAATGTGAATAGCTAACTGCTTATACTGTATATTATATCTGTCTTTATCCTACTGTGTATACATATGTATAAATATAAGCTTGACTATGGCAAATACATAGTATATATTTTTAAGTCAGCATAGTAAATCCACTAGAAAAAATTGTACTAACAAATTATCATACCACAGATAACTGGTTGTAACTGTTTAGGCTGTAAAATTTTCATATGATGACTTAGCTACTTATATCTAATGAGTAGTAAAACACCACCTTAAAAATAACTTTAAATTTTAAGTGGTGATTTACACTTCCATCATAGAGTAAATTTATTTGATAAAATGACGTATTTGATATGATATTAATAACTGAAGGATATTTCTAGCACAATTAATTCTGAGCAATAAGCTAAGCTTAAAATGTCGTCAATAAGTGACACTGTATGACTGTATTTTCACCAAATAGAAATTATTCTATTGATACAACTAGAAAACATTGTCAGATAATATGACTTTCTCTGCTATATCACAACCTATGCTTCCTTTCGCGTAACATCCTAGACCTCAATTATCTGGATAACATGATAACCTGAAAGTTTAGCTTGTTGTGCTGGCTTAATTTCTTCAAGTATAACTATTATTTATCAGGATGTATCATTTGTTAACTTACAAACTCACCCAAGAACAAGCTCTGTAGGCTGAAGGACCACATTGACCCAATTAGACAAAATAGTGTAATCTACAGAATACCTTGCAGTGATTTTGAGGTCAGCTACACAGGCTGTATCAGTAAATTTGGGATTGTCAGTTTATCGGAACATAGGAATTCAGCCTAAAAAGGAATATAGGCAGGTGAATGGAGATACTGATTACTGAATCCTTATTCATTAGATCTACACCTGACATGTGGAATAAGAGTGACCTAAAAGCAATACCAGAGATATGGCAAATATTACTACCGATAAAATCAAAGGATAAGAAATACTGGGATTATATAAACTAAATTAGAAAATAATGTGAGTACTGTGATATGATTATGAGCAACAAACTGTGCTCGAGTGAAGCCTGAACCGGAAACGATGAGTTGAGCATCCGACAGTGACCTGGGGGAGGTCGTGAGAGGAGGAGATGAGAGCTTATAGGCAATCATGAGGCTGGCTAAAGAGGTCTGCAGAGCACCATGTGAAGTGGAGATGGGCTAATGAAGTCCTTTATTCCATTTGAAACCCAAGGGACAATGATGTCATATAGACCTAATTTTTGTAAAATAATACATTTATCTTTACAATACAGTGCTGTTTGTATTCTCCACCCCCCGCCCAAACTTGTTACCTTGTGGGTTGCTGACTGTTTTAAATTGTCAGTGCAATTATATATATATATATATATATATATATATATATGATGCAAACCCTTTTCGCTGTTGATTCGAGACAGTAAAAGCTCTTTATGTCCAGCGGTCTGTCTTCTTGTTTTCTCGCTTCGCGGGTCCCGTGGTATCATATTGTGTCGATGTTCTTGCTAATAGTGACTGGAACAGTAGAGTCTTAAATCGACTAGGTGGAAAGTTCGTTAGCACAAACTACGAAGTGTATTAACGGTCATAACAAATAATAGTAATAATCGCACTCTGATGATTAGAGTCATAAATCCATATAGAAGGACCGTGAAATCAGAAAACTACATATAATTGTGAATTTGCGTTAACATGTTGTGGTGAGAGCTGGCTGGTAGCCAAAGTTGGTAGACAGTAATTGACGTCAATGTTTATGTCTCCAATATTGGTGGTGAGAAAATGAGAACAAAGGCTTTGCGTAGGCGGATACAGTTAGCAAATGGATGATCTGACACAGCCACAAACAGATACAAGGTTAACTTTCTGTGAGAAACAACCAATCAAAAGACTGTATTTTCTACTAACGATAATCTACCATAATGTGCATTAAAATCTATAAATATGTGTTGATTTTCCTTAATAAACGATCTGTTGCCTGGCCCTTGTCTTCTGTTGTTATAATGTAACATCCTGATGTGCACGTACATGTTTTGATCTCATCGAATTAAATCTCCTCATAAATGGTGGTTAAGCTGCAATTTTTGAGTAATCGTAAATTTGCACAAAAACACCACAACTTCTAATGTAAACAGATAAAAATCTGGTTGAAAAACCTCTATATCTCCTATATAAATCAATTTCACATTTGTAAAGTCATATAGATATAATCTGATGTCTGAAGAAGAAAATTGAATTTCGGTCTAATAAATTAATGAAACAACTCCCATAGTGAAAAAAAAAACGACTACTCCAATCAGATTTTTTTTTGGAATGGAGGTTGGGGAGGGATTTAAAATTGCTCACTTGAAACATGCAACAGTTTGTACTGCACTTATTTACTAGTGGTAATAATTTTTTTATTCCTTCTTCTATGGTTCATTCACAATTTAATCAAATGCCTCATTTATGTTGGTATCAGTAACACTATGAGTTTTGCTCAACAACACGAAAGTGAGCTCGAAATTCTGCATCTTTTCATCACCGTATTTATTGCGTGACACTATTTCTATATATATTTTTTCTCCTTATAGTTCTACAAAATAACGAAGTCTTTTCTTCTTCTATGGCTATCCCCTTAACAAATATAACTAAATCTCCACTTCGTTTTTCTTTTTCACAATTTCATGCAGAATACTGAGATTACAATATCACCGACTTGTTTATATTAATAATAAAATTACTAGTCATATCCACATATATATGTATGAATATGGGGAGGGAAATAACAAATACTAGATACGAATTCGTGACATTTTATAAGCATACTGAACTAATTAAGGTACAGTTCACAAATGGTTTTGCTCTGTTCGCATCATTCCGCGTGATTTCGCTAGATGAGTGTTGCATACGAAATTCAGTGCGATGTATCACCAATATCATTACTACCATCACATTGAGAATCAGGATCATCAGGGTGATGTGTTCCTGAATTGAACAAAATGCGTGTATATCATTCTATCGTTATGTGCCATCACACGAGCATTGATTTTGTTTCATTCACTTTTTTTTCCTTCACGTTCCCAATGGAACATAGGGCTTCAAGCTAGTGGCTTGAAGTTTCTGTAGTAGTGTTTATTTTTACAGGATGGGGTTGCTAGCCTCATGCACAACCTAGCCTCTTCACCGGCATTTTTTCTGGCTTAGCGAGGTAAAGGAGTGCGTCGGCCTTAAATTCACTCTTTAGAACAATCTTAAACCTAGCTGAAACAGATAAGAACTAAAAATACAGTATTATGGAATCTGTAGGTTCATCGTGACTGATGACTGCTTAACAAAAACTCCTATGGTTTACTGTTGAAGCTTTTGCTAATGAAGCATCTTAACCCAGTACTGAATTACATTTATTCAAATAGTACTGAGGTTTCTCTTGTAGATAATTTCGCCTCAGTTGACGTTCTCATCATCATCTATGTTATACACCAAATATATTTCTGTTTCTTCTCTCCATAATACTTCTTAGTATACTGTCAACTCACCTGGTCTTCTCGATGACATCAGATAATATGTTGCCCATGTGCAGCTTTGATGGGAAGCGATTATAGCTGGCCTAAACAGGTCAAAACCAGTGTTTTAAAAAAAAGTCTTCAAGTAGTTTGAACAAATGAAACTGTTAGGTTGAGACAGGAATTCATTACAATACGATTGGATAATAAAGGAAGTTCGAACCTATGCGGCCAATAAAATTGGTTATTTGTTGGTTTTCCTTTTGGAGGTACGTAACATCTGTATGAAATGTATTTATTATGGTAGAATCAAAGTGTTCTCACTGACGCGCATCAGCTTATCTTCAGTCTTTATTTTTGTGTGCTCAGGGAGTCAAAAGTAACCAGTAATCAGTATTAGTATTCAACCTATAAATCAAAACCGCATTATTACATGATCACCAGCACAAGAGTTTTTTCTCTGATCTTTAATAAAGCAGTTATTATTAATAGTGAACTTACATTATAAAAAAGGAAAAAAAAGAGAAGCAAAATTATGATAAGTACTTTACTCTGGCCACGGTAGGGCGAGAGAATGTATGTATCACTTTTGAAAGCAGAGGCCCGATTTCAGATCTCGAATAGCTAATGCTGCAGCTATGTACAGATGGCGTATGCGAAGTCCCTTTGTACGATATTGAGGGACTCTGTGTAGCACTGTGAAGCATTCATGCGGGGGTGCTAGATGTCCGGAGATGACAAGGTGTTCGAAGATATAGCTGCTGCTATTCTTCTTTTCTCCTCTGGCTAACCAAGCTGGACAGTGTTCCAGCCTACATCTGTGAACTTGACGTTGTGTGCGGCCGATTTACTTTGCTTCACATGAGCAAGTAAATTGATAAATACACATTGAGGTGGCCTAAAGCGATATCTTATCCTTAACGTTGGACTGGATTAACTGTCTGCTGGAGAATGTGATAAGTAAGGTGGCTGTTGGGAATGTCTTCTTCAGACATTTAGAAAGGCGGTTTCTGAGAATTTCCGCTGCGATCTCACCTTTGAATTCTGGGTTCACGAAGCGAGTTTTCTTAGGAACAGTTGCGATGTTTGGCGACGGAGGCTTCTTTTTCATGTTTTTGTCCATGAATTTCGGTGGATACCCGTTCTCTAGTAGGGTTTCACGTAATAAATCTAATTCTTTCTCTATCATGTCTTCCAAACAGATTTTTCCAATCCCTGAACTTAATGTACGTACCAGGCTTCCCTTTCGTATCAGTGGGACGAAGCTCTGGAAGTTGATTAACTGTCCCGTCCATGTCGGCTTGCGATATATCGATCTATGGATCGTACAGTCGTGTCTTATGGTAAGTGGTACATCAAGGAATGGAAATGACATATTCGATTCACGTTCTAAGGTGAATTTTATTGATGGGTGTGCTGCGTTGAAGGTTTTTAGGAGATAATCTAAATCAGATTTTCCAACACAAATTATGAATGTATGCACACAATGGTAAAGGTGTTACGTAATAAAGAAGAGAGATGCATAAGATAATGAGTGACTAGTAAATTAGGTAACAGTGTACTGAGTTCAACTCAAGTCATAGAAACAGGAGACAAGCAAATTTACACTATGTCATTTTTTTATCATGTTATCATTTTTTTATGAAAAGGATTTATTCCACTTTGATGAATTTGTGTTGATACAAATCAAAAATTGGCTACAAGTGAATGTAATAAATTGTGAACTCCATATGATTTGTTAAACCTCAAGATAACATTCAGCCGCCAAAACCAAAGTGAGGGAAACTGAGTTTTAATTCGTCATATCCGACTACTAAATAAATAAACCATTGTCTGGCAGCCAGATACATGACTACCTTTAATTTTAGTATTGTTACCCGTTATTCTGATTATTATTTTAAACATCAGCAAGCTACACAAGCGGTAGTTTTGAAGAGATATCGGACTGATTACCTTAAGATAACAAATAATTTCAGACACTTAAAATCCCTAAGTACCATTCTTAATGCTTGCTTGGGTTCCGAGAGGAACATACGGCTTCAACAACACATCTCCACTTTTTTCTATTCTCTGCTGTCCTCTTCAACTGTCCCCATGATTGTCCATAATCTCTCATCTCCTTCTCGCCACACGATCTCCTCTGTTTCATCCTCGTACTGATGACCCACTCGTCGCTTCCCATTCGGATTCCACTCGAGCTATGACCTGCACTCCGTGCGATGTCATTCGACCGCCTCCTCAACGTATGCACAATCCATCTCCATTTTCTCCTACATATTTACTGAGTGATCGGCCTTGGTTGGTTTGTTCCCAGCCAGAGTTTCTTGCTGCTAATTCTTTCTGGCCAACGATCTGACCTTCATAATCACACTACCTACACTCATAATTCAATTGTACCAAAAACAGTTCACAAAGCTTACTAATTTCAATGCTTTAGAATATATATATAAATGCACATAAATGAATGCCACATAGTGAGTGCATATAATGACCTCATTTTAATTAGTAATTTACAACTCATGATTAACAATAGTTTATTAAATATTAACTTGGTCAGCAGGTGTTTGGAAAAATTCGGATATTTAATCATAAATGAATACAACTATTGATTAAATTCTTTTATAACTCGTCTAACATTTCTTACACTAAGAGCTTAAAATACCTGAAAATTCGAGGTGATTAAGCTACGGTATGTTGAGGTTTGAAGCAGTTTAGTGTTAGTGTACGATATAAAAATATCGCTACAAATAAAGATAAAGGTCTCCAATATGCAAGAATATCGGTACATTCTTGCATACTAAAGCAGTTCATAGTTAATATTTAGAGACAACAAACACGTTTGATTAATACTTGTTCAATAACTTTACGTTATTACACTGACAATTCCGTCTCAAATGATATAACAATCAAAGTCTCATAATTATATTTCCATTGTATTTAGAAAATGAATAAGCATATTAGTAAAATAGCATTCTCCAAAGGTACATTCCAACTAAGTAAAAGAAGATATTGATTAAACTAATTTCCAAACGGCCTACGCTCATCAAAAACCAGGAGAAACATTGCAGTGAATAGATACAATTTATCAAAATAAGTTGGGATAGGAAATCACAGTCCCTAAAATTCTACCTATGCATTTCTTAAAAATTACTTGTTAACTGTCTAATATTTGAATGACACCAAGAAACCGGAGGAACTTATATGACCACAGGATATTTTCATTTGGAATTTCAGAGTTCATATCACTCACTACTTATTTGTATGCAATCCACAAACCTCAATACATAGGACACATGCTCCTTGAAACAATTCGCGATAAGGGGGTACCGAGACTATTGTACGTAACCCACCAATTTCTTAAGCTGACTAAATTGATTACATAGTTTATAAGAAACAAAGCAACTTAAACCCCGGCAACACACAGCACCTTGAACCTTGCCAATATTCTTGACATCTTTAAACCTATTCAGTCACAAATACATTGACCGTACGGAAATAATTTCCCACGAATCCAAATACACAAAATACCGAAGTATGTAAACCTCAGTCAGCTTAGAAAAGAATAAAGTGGTGCATTAGTCCTCCAATTCCAATCCTCTACCTTTAAGCACCTCTTTTATTAATGCACTTAATCAACTGTGAGCAGCTGTTGTTTTAAAATTTAAAATTTTATACTACTTAAACCGTCTAGTTAGTAGTTTGTGATAGTGATGAGAAAACCTTAGTCAATAGTCTGACAAAGACGCTAAGTCGTTGCAACTTTTTCTATTTAATGAATGCCTAGCAATTTTTTTCCAGCTAATCAGTGTCATGAAGGCACTTTCTGAATGCAAAAATAGCTCAAATGTATTAGATGATTGGAGGCAAACAGTGGGAAGAAATGGAACTAGGTTTCGTGCTTGTTGGCAGTTGTCAGCAAGCTATGTCTGCAACCTCCAATCATCCAAACACAATTCAGCATGCATCACGATAGCGTACCACCTAGCATGGTTACCATGTTACAAACTTGATTAGTAGAATCCAGTCTTCCACAACCCAAGGACTAGACACATGAAATTGGTTACTAACCAATGACCAATCAAAGTGACTTAAACGAGATTACATTTGTGTAATACTCCTGTAATCTCACAACTACCATATTATGATTCCTATACCTTCATCAACAATGAGCAATCACAACTTTGGACAAGTTACAAATGTCAACAGGATCACCCCGCAGCCTTAAAGTGTTGAGATAGATTTGCGGTGTAGCTGTGGGTTCGTGTTGATGCAGATCCCCAAACCAGGAAAGACACAGCCGCACAGTGCACCCTGGTTTTTATTCACTTTCTCATCGATAACAGTTTGCGATAAAATTTACCCTGAGGCCATAAAGGCTACATTTTTTTCTAAATTAAACAAGTTATACAGTAATTATCTAAATAATCTTAAAACCAACACTAACAGACAGCAGTATGACCTAAATATCAACCTAAACGAATTTGACTGAGACACAACTTTGTTATGGTTAAATCATACTTCTGTTTTTTTAAAACTTCTGAACCAATGAAGTTTTGGAAATTAACTACGTTGAGAATTAGCATTAATTCTCTTGAAGACTTTAAGGTACGCAAACAGGACTAAACGTATAACTGAATAGGGTAGGGTTAATTGATATACATAATTCCATGAAGTATAAGATGCATTATTTCAACATTGACGTTAGTAGGAGTTTTCGTCGCGCGTTGGCGGTTCAGCCGTAGAATGCTGGCTGACCACGCAACTAGGCCAGCCAGCTGACGCACTCCTCAACTTCACTTAGTTAGCAGCAAGCCCGATAAAAAGAGGGGTTACGAGTGAGGCCAGGAACCCCACCCCATAAGAACGAACAACACCACAGCTACTGAAACCTCAAGGTTCAAAGCCTTATGTTCCACTCAGAATGCAAAGAAATCAAAAAAGTTTTTTTATTGACTCTTTTCTATGCATGCAATTATTCATGCTACTTCAACACAATCTAAGTAGCCTGTTAAAGCTGTCATTCCATTTTGCATTATACTTCTATGTAGAACAACCAGAATTATCAATTATCGATGAAGTCAAATAATTTATGCATGTATCAGAATGTACAGACTAAAGAGATATATCAAAGGTGCTTTATTTAACACTGTAAAATATCATATTACGGAAAACCTACACTTTCAGAAGATGGTGGTGAGTGTTTCCAAGATTTACTATTACAACAATAACAACAATCGATAATTCATCAAGTAGAAGGCAGATAATTAGATTGAATGATATATTTTAGATAAAAACAATATTATAGGACATGTGTGAAACGACTTCTATGTATATTTATATATGCCTAAAAGAGAAAGAAAAAACACGATTAGATATCTGAAAAAAAAGACTGGTGTGAATAACCTGATGGTTAAAAAAAAACAACCTTAGTGTATATTCATCACCAAGAAGACTAGTTAGATTAATTTATTCGAAAAGCTATTTACAATAGATTGATATTCAAATCAACATAGACAAATAGTATATGTGTATACAGAAGGGATGATTGTAGCCTGTCTAATAATAACAGTAATAACATATATATACAAGTGATTATGATGATGACGGAGAAACAAAAGCTTTGGAGAAAACTATTTACAGTGAAATATTTACAAATATATACTCATCATCAAGGCTTTCTACATGCATCGCCAGTAGTAACTATTTACAAGGTTTGGAACAATTGATAGACAGATATATATACACACACAAATATAGATATGTTCGTTTGACATAGTCACTGGGTAACATTCCTTCTTTCCTGGCTTAATAATAAACACAAATTATATTATGCATTTTATAAGAAAAATAGATTAGAAATGTACAAGTGAATGAATTTATCTGGTAAAATAACCACACATTGGTTAAGAGAGAAGTTTGAACATAAGTCAGATGGTACACATAATTCCATTCTTCAGTTAACTCATTGTCATTCTTCTAATAGTAACAACCTTTCAGTGTACAAGTGAACCAAAATATCTTTATTAACAAGTGATATGTGTACAAAACAATATGATTATTAAAAAGGATTTTTTTAAAACACTAATGTACAAAATGACAATAGGAATCATATGTAAAGCTAAGAAGTAATGTTAACCGGAACATTCAATGGATAAGCTACAAAGAATACATAAATATATTTTACAGAACTAAACTTGCCTGTTATACTTTCGAGCTCCATGTTACCAGTATAACGGAAAATAACTAGCATTTAAAGCTAGTAGTAATGAAGTCAGTTAATCACTAGCGAAATATGACCAAACTGTACAACCAGATGATTTGGGAGATAAAATGACAGACTGAAAAATTAATTAGGAAACACAAAGTACAGCTACATAAGTCATCAAATTGACGACCGATATATCTGAACAGTGGAGAATAAAACAAGAACTAATGTCTGTATCTGCTGTCACGATAACGGTCAGCTCCACCTCCGAGGTTGCCAGTACACGCCGGTCCAGAACCATCCACTAGTTGGACTCCAGATAAACCTGAACCACTAGAAAGTGATAGATTTGATCCCATACCGTAGTAGGCACTGCCACCGCCGGACCCTCTGTCACGCGAGTGTCTGCGACGTTCGTGACGATCATGTCGTTCACGAGATCGAGACCTATGTGGTCTGTCTCTGTGACGTCGTGAACTGGTACTATTGCTCCCGACGACAGAACTACCGTAGTTACCTTCGCCAACATCGCTATCACTATCGCTGTACGAACGACGACGTCTGCGACTACTGCTTCTGTAAAAAGAAAAATATTGAATAAACTCATAAATAACTTGAAATGAAAACGTACGGGAAACCTCGACACACTTATTATCAAAAGAACATATGGCTTAGAGACTAAGCCATGTTAATATTACTGTGATCCGAGCCGCGTACCACAGTTGGAGTCACTGAAATAATAGTCAAAGGATGAAGGTAATCCGCCAAACAACTCATAAACAATCATCAAAATGTAGACAGTTCATCGTGACTTCAATTTAACCATTCTCGCTCAGCCGGTACATCTATCTTAATTTTAAAAAGTTGCGTGTACCCAAACTTCTTGTATTATGCTGTGCGACAAATTCGAACATAATTATGTAACTGAATATCACTCTCTTATATAATCCATACGATAAAGGTCCTAATGTTGAGCTGTCTCTCTTTTTATCAAGTAATCGAATCCACTTTTGGAGCCCGATCACCCTCGATTCCTCCTTCAACCAATACTGTATGAAATATGTCACATGTGCAGGCTAAAACAAAGCGAACCAGCTAAAACCACTTTAAAGTGAATTAGTGAAGAGCAAAATCAGTAGTACATTTTCACCAAGTCAGTGACAGAATAGAACAGAGTTCTGAGAACACAATGAAGATATATAAAAGTGTCAAGATAAGATCCGCACACATCCGAAGGAAATATCATCACGAAACATATACTCCAGGCATTAGAACACTAATTTTACAGGTATTAGTGGTAATATTCCAGTATTGATTCATTGATTGTAACTAATCCTATCTGGCTGACAAAGCTCAATAGTTTGAATGTAATTTGATCTTAAGAGCTTACCTACTAATAAATACTAAATAATTAGCCTGATGAGCCAAAGGTGAGAAAAGTACGTGCAAATAAATATATTCAAAATGCATAGCCATAGATATAGACAAATCTAACAGATTTAAGATTCTTTTTGTATACATGAAGAATTACGATAAAACCTTATTAGTCCATATGGGGAAAGACTATGCACACCAATTGAAAGTTGGATTTCTGAATCAACAAGCAGTATTTTCACGGTAAAACACTGTTAAGTAAACGACCCAAATAAGTTAATTATTCCAGTTATGTCGAATACGATAAGAGTAAGTTATCACTGACTAAGACTTTGCCGGCAAACAATGACAATGCATAATTAGTATTCTGTGCAGAGAATAACATAAACGTTTGAACTCAGCTTCCAACCAGATTAGTTTTCCTATATGCACGTCATAGTTCAAACTACAGCTGCTCCTCGATGTAGTGAACAAGCATACTTATCTCGACAACCTGAAGAGTTATGCTGGTTGAGACAGCATTTTTATCATATCCTATGGCATCGGGAGAACCAGAATGACAGCAAAGGCTGAAAGCAGTTCTCGTGATAGTTTGAATGGAATACAGTACCTTGAGGATTTTAGGTGACAACAATGAAGTTTCCTTCCCAAGCAAAATACGACACCTGCCATTCAGCTTTTCCGATCGAGCGACAACTAGAAAGAATATCAGTTTCAGAAACGCTATATACTACTTTTTCTGAAGCTTGCTATTTCACAAAATCACCTTCTCTTAGTAAAAATTCAAGTTTAAAAACCCTAACACAATTAGACAGAATTCAAACGTACATCCCTAAACTCTGCAGTCACGTAAAACTATTTTCTGTTCCTTTTCAGGTAATTCAAGTAAACATCAACTTTCGATACGTTGATAGTTTAAGAGTATCATCAGCTCACACACATAGAAGGGTATTAAAATGCCTTTCTGCTTCGGTCTCTGTTTCCAGACAGTATCCCAGTTCACATTAAATATAAGATTTTGTGAGGCGTATCTGTTGCTGTCCATAATATTCCAGCTTTTTGTTTAAATAAATGACAAATATACAAATACCTTGTAATTTCCAAGTTTTGATATGAATGTCTAAATTTTTCACATCTCGTACTTCTATTAACCTCCATTTTCAACTCAGCACCTCATATTAACGAACTCACGAAGCAACTTTCTCGAGCAAAACGTAGTGTGGCGTGTGCTACTGACAAGATTTATCAGTAGTATATAAAGAAACGTTCGTCGGTATAAAAATATCAAATAGCGGAGTGATAGACTTGACATCAAAGAGAACAAATTGTTTAGTGTTGTTGCAAAACACGGGAGACACGAAAAGAAGACAAAGGAACACGATACGAAGACGATATTGACAGATCAAGGTCCTTGTTGTGAAAGTGAGGAATTCATTCCCTGTTTGCGACAGCTGGGGACTAAGAAGATCCGAACATCACATTATTCACAAACAAATGGTTTGATAGAGAGAAACAACCGTACACATAAGTAGTGACTGGTATCGAAGGGAGGTAACTGGGAGACAGCGCTTCCATTGATCTTACTAGCAAATCGTGCTTCCACCCAGGAAACAACTAAGTCACCATCTTGGTTGATGTATGGCACAGCACGACCCGGCCCATTTACCAAGACAAGGAGTTTCACCAGATTGCAAACGGAACAGAAAGAAGCCGTCAGGAATGTACAGCGTAAACAGAAGATAGACGTCGCGAAATCAGGACGGAGAGGAAAGATGGAATGCATAATCCTTGAAGTCGACGATCAAGTAAAGTATAGAGAAAGAATGTATGTTTGCAACTTGGGCATTGTGGTAGCATGTAATTCAATATTAATTTGTTTATTAGATGTATCACACAGTGAAATAGTATTATTTACTGGATGACGTTTCGAACAAAATTTATTGTTCATAATCATATCAATTATAAACACACGACTTCGAAATTTGAGTTTTATAGTTTCCTCTATTCTCTCCTATTTGTCGTAGGGGTAGTAGATTTTTCCAGATGTCCGGCTAAACAGGTGTTGGATCATTCCTATTACATTTATTTGCAGTTGATTCGATAAACTAAGCTTCTGTTATCAATCTCACCCTACACCCTGTGACATTAGATTTTAGAACTGTCATCCTATCCCATCCTGTTGTACGGTTGTGTAATTGCATGTAGCGCTATAGCTGAACTATTCCTTAGGTTTCTTATCCCATTAGGGTCAACTAATCTAGATTTAGCTAGGATTTTATGTTTGGTTAGTCTGACTGCCCCTGTTCTACTAGTTTGACCTATATATTTAACCTGACAGTCATTGCAGGTAGGGTATTAGACAAACTAAAATGTTTTGTTTTAAAGGCTCCACAGGATCCTTTAACCGACAAAGCTTGTTTCCAATTGTGTTTGTGGGTTTGAATGCCAGCCACTCTAATTCCTGACTTGTTAAGAATTCTGAGTAAGGTTTCCGAGGTTCCTTCCTTGTATGAAATTACTACTGATCATTTAGATTCCCTATTGTTGGTGTTGTCATTATTCTGTGCATGCTTGACATGCATGTCGTCATTAATGTTACTATTATTACCATCATCACCACTACCACTACAATTATTATTAATTTTATTTTTACATTTTCCGACATAATTCCTGATTAATTTATCTGGGTAATTATTAAGTTTCAAAGCTTCTCTTATATGCTTCACTTTCTGTCTTAGATTTTTCTTGGTACTACTTAGTTTTTGTGCCCTATTACTTAAACATTTCACCAATCCTATTTTTACTGACATTGAGAATACAAATACTGCGAGGTGACATCATTTTATAGTTTCTTCACGATCGCTTTACAACTAGCACGGTTCACAAGAATTAAATAAAAAGTTTGACAGTTAATCAGTTACACAAAACAAATTTGCATTCTAGTAACCAATCATATTTTATTTGGTCAATTAATCCATGGCAAGCAAAAGTTGAAGCCTGTTATTGTCTGTACATGTGGACTGGGATGCACGTGATTCATCCAAAGTACTTCCATAAACTTCAATAACCTTGAATTAATTATTACGTGAAATAATTGAGAAGGTCATTAATATCGATTCTGTAACCAGATATTAATAAATGCTGAATTTCTGCTCAGATTAAGTACATTTAGATTTTTTATGTGACTTAATAACTACTTAGGAATATGTTCTTTCTGAAGATATCAGAACATTCCAATGGTTCTGCCCATTTATATGTCCTCGTAACTTCAGTTGAACTTGCAGACACAGTGTAAAGTTCACAAAATTTCATCCTTTACTGGTAGGCACAGGAATTGAAAATATTCGAAAGGTAAGGGAAAGAGAAATGGTGTAGAATGTGCGTTTAATAACTGACCGAAGCCTTGGTGCTGTTAACTGTATGATTTGATAACCACAGAATGGTAGTTCAGTGAAGATAGCTTTCTTCGGTACGGAAGCTATCTTTCCAAGGGGCAGTCTCTCTCTATTATGACATACAATGAAGTTTACAGGATATCCATTAGTTCACAAAACTGAATGTACGCACCGTAGCCCATCCATTAGTGTATGGCTTGTGAAAATTTTACGGGCCCTTGGAAACAGGCCTTTTACTATAGAACGTCTGGATTGGATAGGAACAAAACTCTTTAAGATATGGTCCACTCCATGTCTGTTTGCGAAATGTTGACCGTTTAAATATCCCGTCGTACCGCCTAATCACTAAAGTATCCAGGAAACGCAATTTGCTATTCAGTTAGAATTGTGAAATCACTCAAATATTTGGATATCACTGAATAAAGTACTGCAGTTACTAGTCGACTCATTATTGCCACTAACAATGTGTATCGCCCACAAACGTTTATAAAGCATAGTTTGACAACATAGCTGCCATTTCTTTCTTCATTTTGACATAAATGCATCTGCTAACAGGGGTCTAAGAGTGCTTCCTATTTCAACATCATCAATTTGTTTGTATTTTCTTTGGAAATTGAATCTGATATTTTTCGTGTATGTCAAGATAACATCTATGATGTAAGTGACAGATACAGGTACTTGTATTCCATCGCTTGTGATAGGAACGTAAATGAAATAGACAGTCTCGTGAAGTGGGGCGTTGGTGCACGAAGATTCTATGTCGATTGCGCACACAGTCTTTTGTGTTTAATATTTATAGTGTCGAGTATGTTAACAAGTTCAAACGAATTAAGACTCACATACTAGTGCTATGAAAACTAGCTTACAACACAATGTCCATATATGGTAAAACAATGCTACTATTTCACCAATTCAGAGGACAAATAAAAAATCCCCTACAGTTAGTATTTTCCAAGAAATGTCAATCTGAATCTAATCCATTTGAATATTGAATACTTTTCACAAAATGTCATTCGGAAACAATTGTGCGATATTAGTTTTTCCTCATTATTTTTGTGGCTGGAGTTACACTGGACGACGCCTAATTCTCGTATCTACCACCCAGTGTTCAGATAAAGATTCTACTGCAAAACCTAGACAATTGATAAAGTACTGCATATATATGGAGTATTGTGAGTCCTAATCACTTTATGGACGAATTTACTGGAAATAATCTGTAATTCCACGCGTGGATTATAATCATGATACTTTTTCACATCTCACCTAGCAAATAATAATAAATCACGAAGACTGAATCAAACCATAGTCACAAGTGAATACAAAATGTAACCTACTTAGTTCCATACGATTTTGACTCAATCCCATGCAACGTGTCCTGAAGAGAATTGATTAGTATTCGACAACGATCATCATTTGCTATTTTCGATTGTTTGATAAGCGATATTGCAGTTACTAAAGTTTCGATAGCACTTGCATAATCACCACTTGCAGCATCCTGAACAGCTCTGTTAATTGCACTCGACGACACTGTTTTATTTCGTTGCAAAATATCTTCGAACTCTGATTCTGTGAGCTTACCTGGAACGGCTGTTAGGAGGAATATTAGCACATTATCGAATGAACGACAAATCAACACAAACTGAAATAAATGCATTTGAAATAATGAAGATTTGTTGCTTAGGGTAGGAGTTAAGAAGTCTTCTTTATAAAAATTTGTGCTAAAGATATCCCCAATTCTGGTGATGAAACCTCTACAATCAAATGCGACGACTCCAAAACAATGAGAAATTTCCATAAATGGGTCTCTTATTTGTGACACTATTTAGCTGATCACACTATGTTGATATTTGAATATTCCGTAGTTGATAACTGGATGGTCAGTCGAATGAGCTATACCTTCATTATAATTCAGTTTCCTTCCAGCAACACACTCGCAATAATCAAATCTTTGTATGATGTCTGATTTCCTGAACTAAACGAAGTTCGCTATGGTTCACATACCTAGTAAGAATTAGACTTCATGGGACACATGTTGTTTATGCTGACAGATTTTACGCAATTAAGTCATAGCGATAAGCATAAAGTGACTCAAGTTATTCACCGCACCAAAACTCAAAAATAATCTCCTCAATTTTTTAAGCATATGTATAGAAATGTTCTATATGCACTTACAAGTAACACTGTAGAAACCATCAGATCTGTTTTGACTATAGAACACACATCAGCGATTTTAAAAAAATAACTGGATTTAACAAAAATCTGATTAGTCCTCCAAACTCGAAAAACCAGTACGGAGAAATATATGTAGGGCTACATTTGTGGGATTATTGCAAATAACTAGCCACAAAGCAAACGTACGGACCGCTGTCATAAGCTTAATTTATTATTGATAAGAGTAGTAATAATATACCCACTGAATTCTACTGTAATAAAGTTTTATGGTTATTAGATGGTTAGAGGAAATCAGTAGGAAGCCCAGAACCTAGGTTTCGTCCTTGTTAGCACTGATACACAAGGCGTGTCTGCAACTACCAAAGGACTGACGTCACTGCATATATCAGAACCTGCGTCGTCCAGGGCTGCAGTCAGAGAAGTTGCCACTGTGCTATTCGGCTTCATGATTGGTCTCCTATAGGACTGTAATGGATACATTGATTAACCACTAGGAGTTCAAATCTTAGAAGGGGCTCCGGTTTCTGCAAGGTTGCAGATATGTCTTGCTGATAAGGGCTGTCCGGACGCCTCCAATCATCTAACATCAATTCAGGATGCATCGCGATGGTAAATCACCCAGCTTAGTAGACATATTGCAAACTTCCCTAATAAAATTCATTTTGCAATAACACCAAGGACTAGACGCATGACATTGGTAACCAATCAACATACTTATGAGTTTCCACGTAGATGTTACCAATCAACAAAAATGTGCAGCGACAGCCAAATTTAGAAGATGTACCAAGACTGAGGCAATTACGATGAAATTTGACAGAAAAACAGCACACTACTTAATCCTGATGACTAGTCACAACGAACTGGATCCCATATATTGAAGCTTCAGGCCTCATTAAAAAATTCCCAACACTCCTGGTATCTTCAACACAATGGGTATGAGATGCGTCACTCCAAGTTCTGTTACAACAGTAAAAGGAACGGAAAACAGGGTAGGACGAAATACTTACAAACATTTATACAGATTCACTGTTGAAGACTTCACTTACTTTCGAACTCAAGAGTAAAACCTTTCATTTGATGAAAAAACTAAAGATATGTAAGGATACTCTGACTGGAAATCTGAGAGTCCAGTGGTATCAAGACAGAAAACCATTTTGACTTCACAATACTTGGAAACCCTAAAAGATCTACGTACATATGACGTATTCTTGAACCTTACAAAGGATAAATTTGGTTACAAAGACGAAAAATCTGCTCTGTTATAAAGGTAAATTCATTGTAGGTATTACATCAGATTCGGACATAAGGCTAGTAACCCCACCCTGTAGACAAAACTGCTACAGAAAATTCAGTACGATGAGTCTTCTTGTGACGACAGAAAAAGTAGGCGTGAGGAAACGGAACCCCCGCACTATGTATGAGATTGGCAAAGCTGCTTAGATTGCAAACAAGATGAGACATGGTATTGAAGTACTAGGAATATGTGAAAACAGATAGAATGGGAGTGGGCTCACCAAATTTCCAACGGAGGAGTCAGTGACCTACCCTGGTCACCCAGAAGACAACCACCAGCACACCGAGGGCGTGGCTTTCATGATGTCACCAACGGCAACGAAGGTCCTGATACAATGGGAAGCGATCTCACCTAGGATAATGATCGCCAGATTTAGCTCAAAAGGAAGGAGAGTGACAGTTGTAGAGTGCTGTGCACCCACAAACACAGACCTCGAAAAGA
Organism: Trichobilharzia szidati; assembly: GCA_944472155.2. Lineage (NCBI taxonomy): Eukaryota > Metazoa > Platyhelminthes > Trematoda > Strigeidida > Schistosomatidae > Trichobilharzia > Trichobilharzia szidati. The sequence continues at coordinate 65,453,246 of OX235274.1, read as the reverse complement.
AAGAAGAGTTCTTTCGACAGTTAACCACAGGCAACAATAGACAATGCTCTAGTCGGTGACATTGAAATCCTAGTGAGAGACATGAACGCCAAACAAGGACCAGACAACACAGGAAGAGAACTCATTATGGATAGAGAAGCGTTTGGAGAGATGAATGAAAACGGAGAACTGACTGTGCCTTCAATGAACTAGTGATTGGTGGCAGCGTATACAAGCACAAGGATTTCCACAAGGCTACATGGGTGTCACCAGATGGGCGAACCAAAAACCAAATTGACTTCATCTCAATAGCGCTCAAGGAAGTGGAGACGCAGCTTACTGGACACAAAAGTAAGAATAGGAGCAGACACTGGCTCAGACCACTATCTCGTACAAGGAACACTCCAAATCAAATTCAAAGCTTTCGAAGAAAAAGGAGCTGCATATAGACCACAAGCCAAGTTCAATACTTAAAAACTGAAGGACCAGGACACAAAGGAATTCTTCACTGAAATCATAAGGAAAATGGCGGAGACATGAATCAACACTGGCGGAGTGACCAGCATCGAAAAGCACTAGAACAAAAAGCGGTGTGCAGTCAAACCTACACGGAAGTTTTAGACAGGAAGAAGAGGCAGGACAAACAGTGACTCACTACGGACACATGGAGGCTAATAGAAGAGAGAAGGATGATGAAACAAAATATTTTTCAGTGCATCGACGAACAAAAACAGGAGTTGAAAGCAAACTTCAATACACTGAACAAAAGAGTAAAGAAGAGTGTCAGGGAAGACAAAAGGCAATATTATTAAGCTATAGCAAGTGAAGCAGAGGAAGCTGCAGGCAGACGAGACCTCACAACATTCTACCAAACAACTAGGGTCCTATTGGGGAAGAGATCAACACAAATTAAGCCAGTGAAGGATGACAATGGAAAGCCAATCACCAAAGAGGTGGAGCAAAGGAAACACTGAGCTGAACACTTCCAAATCGATCGCCACCTACAACGCGCCTAATAATACCAACAGTGGAAGCAGAACTACCAGTAGACATCGACCCTCTGACGAGAACAGAAATCCTGAAGGCAATCAAGATGCTAAACACTGGAAAAGCAGCAGGACCATACAGAATCCCAGTAGAGGCATTGAAAATGGGCCCAGAGAGATGTCAGCCGTCTTGATGACACCACTACCGGAGGTGTGAAAAGAGGGTAAGGTATCTGCGGATTGGAAGAAAAGCTACCCATTCAAACTGCCAAAGAAAGGGGAATAAGCCAATGAAAGAACTGGCGCGGTATTATGCTCCTGTCCATCCCAAGCAAAATACTAAGCCGCATCATCCTGGAGAGAATCAAGCAAGCCCTAAATGAAAAGCTTCGACCGGAACAGGCTGGAATCAGGAGGAACAAGTCATGCATCGATCAAATCGCAACAGTACGGATCATCATTGAAGAGAGCTTAGAATGCCAGTCAGCTCTCTACCTCAACTTCACTAACTTTGAAAAAGCCTTCGACAAGGTCAATCGAGGGGTGATTTGGCAACCACTTCGCTACTAGGGGGTGCCGCCAACAATTTTACATCTCATCCAACAGCTGTACGACAATCCTGCGTGCCAAGTAATCCACAACGGGAAACTCACGGAATCCTTCGAAGTGAAGACGTGAGTAAGACAAGGATGGCTGGCTGCCTACTGTCTCCAGTGATTTTCCTGATTGCGATAGACTGGATAGTGCGACAGACAACAGGCAGTGAGGGGACAGGCATAAAATGGACCCACACAAACAAATTAGAGGATCTGGATTTCGCCGATGATATATGTCTGATTTCCCACAAACTGGAAGATATGCAAGTGAAAAGCGACAAGTTGGCAGAAGAAGCATCAAAGATAGGTCTTCAGATAAACATAGAGGAAACAGAGGTGATGAAGATTCCTGGTCGACAGCAATAGCAACAATAATAGACAACAATCAGCATAATTGGGAGAAATCTGACAGAAGCAACCTCCTTTACCTACCGACCTGGGAAGCATCGTTTCAACTACAGGCCAGTGGAACTGATGAGGATATCGAAGTGAGGATTGGGAAAGCAAGGCAAGCTTTCACTACTCTCAAGTTTGTGTGGAGATCAACAGCACTCAGGATGAAAAATAAGATACGGATGTGAAGTCAGTGTTATTTTATGGATCAGATGATAGTAAAATATTGGACGGAAAAAATAACATTTCACCTAGTAAAACTTCATAGTATATAACTAAAAAGATGAAATGAAATTTAAATGTCCGAATCTTTTTGGACTACTTCTGATTCACAGGAGTAACGCGTTTTGACTAGTACTCCTTGATTCATTTTCCTACATATACATTAACAAAATGATTAGCGAAAGCCGAAAACCCAATACTGATTCCAAAGCTCTTCAAGAGCTGTGAAGCACAACAGGAAGAACTTCGTCACCGATGAGACAATAAAGTGCTGGTGGCGAAATCTTATGAAAACCCATTCGAACCACCTTCGCGTAATGATCCCACCAGAGAATGTATTTAAACTGTGAAAACCTTTACAAAAACTACTTGATATATAGTTGAAGGGCCATTTAATGGCGAAAGCAGACTTAGTAGAAATACATAGTGATGTCATATCTAATACTACGAAACTAGGCAAGTCTTATTCCCTATATATTTTCAGTAATTTTCGGTACATAATTACAATGCAAATACATTACTCAGACAACCCCCTAGCTCTGATGCAATTGCATTAAAGACAATGGGTGATTCCCATTTTTGGTGAGATGATTACATGACCATCATTAATATGAAGTACTTCGCAGGGCGATCTTGTGGGAATTACTATGTGCACTAAACAAGTGATAATCTATCCATGCACGGTAGTGTGATTAAATAAATTTCGAAAGTAATGCAAACGCAATAAAAATAAAAACACTTACGCGGCGTATATGTGTGGATAACTGGTCTTCCATAGTGGTCAAATTGCGGACGTGCATTTGAGTCATTATTATGGGTGTTCATTTGCATTACCCCACTAGGTGGCACTGGTGTTTGTAAAATGGATGTGTTCCCTGGTAAGGAGTGTGTTAAGAAACTGGGGTTGATGTGTGCATTTGTTGCTGAAAGAGATGTTGGGATGGTGCTGGGAAGAGTGAAGTTTGAAGGCAAAAGACCTGCTGCATTTGCTGAAAAGGCTGCGCTTGAGATGCCACTTGGAGGCATAAGAACGTTAGTTGACCCGGGAAAATTCAAAGGTAACTGGCCCATGCTAGAGTTAGCATTTAAATTAGATTGTACGTTGTGATTAATGAGAGCTTGTTGAATAGTCGATGACAAATTTGCTGCATTCCGAATGTTTGGCACCACCTGTCCCATTAAAGGACTATTATTCCGCACGCTAAAGCCAAGTGATGCGGGCATTGTAGGTGTTGCCATTAATGGAGTTGGCAAACGGTTTCCAAGAACACCAGTTGTACCTGCTAATTACTGTGAAAACACAACACGACAGTTACCTGTTGATACTTTGGCATTCTGCACCTCTTCTGTACGAGGTCGGGCAGTTGCCTGATTGTCACCACCCGCCGCTTTTTCAAACACACTGAGATTATGCTTCGTAAAACTAGTTACAACTGGGTTTTGCCCGTGAAGGTCAACTTTCGGGAATTTGTCCATTGCTATACGCATTGATTGCTCGGACCCAAACACCATTACACAAAAACTGAAAAGTAAATAAATGCGAATACTTTAAATTACCCCTTGGATTGTCCATTTTGACGATTTTCGTGAAACTTTACTTCAATGACATCGTTAATACCGATACCAGCAGCGGCCTCAAGTAAGTCCAAGTCCGTTGTCCACTGAAAAACATTTCATATATGCCATTTAACTAGTTAAAGCTTACCCATGTCAAGTTACCTACATAAACTGACACACGACGACCAGAATGATTTGATGAATTATGCGACTGCTTATTAGACTAGACAAATATGCTTAAATAAAATTAATTACCAAAGTAGATGCAGCAATGTTAGTATTTTCAGACTTAATAGGTGTGATAACATCATCATAAAGCTCTGTGAGGTCGGTACATTCCTAAGGTGTAAAAGATATCATATAATAAATACCTGGACGAAATCTTCATCTATATTGTCATACAAGTCTATCTCCGTGTTATCGCCCGCCATTCTAGCGATCGAAAATGCGAACTACTCTTCGGTGAGAAAACAAACAAAACTGACACTTTGTGACCTTGAAAGACTGCGTATCCCAGATGTTGCTGGTGGATTCTGAAAGAGGAATAAGCAGGAAGAGATGTCAAAGATTCAGTTGATTATGTCCATAATCTACAGACGTGGTAGAGATGAAATGCGAAAATTAAGAGAGTAATCACAAATATACGTGTATTTTCAGGGTTGATGGAGAATTGCTAAAGAGATAATGACAAGCATCCTGTTTACAGGCATCAAACTACACATTCCATGACTTGAGTTACTTCGTTCAGAGTATTTGTAGTATTGATTTCACCATCCGCGCGCGCTTCGAAAAGGAGAGTGGCATTTTTTTACGTTGTGAAGTAACTTCTGCTTTTGTTGTGTAAATCGCATCAGAAGCCTTTTGGTTTACTTTAACTGGTTTAATTAGTTGTAGTAGTGTCTATTTTTGTGCACTTTTGTGACTTTGTGTTTTTATATCTCTGTATTTAGGTATATTTATATACATATTTGTGTGTAACTTAAACAGCTATACTGACATGAGTCCCACAAATAGTTGTGGACGACCGGACTGCCACTTTCCGGTGGAGGATGGGATGCAGTGTGATAACTGCAACCTATGGTTCCATAAAGTTTGCGCTGGCTTATCACCATCAGCCTATAGGAGAAGCAGCAAGCCGTCATCTCCATGGATGTGCAAATTTTGTGCAAACCCGTTGGATGTCCTCATCCAAGAGGCCGTAGGACTTCTCATGTCGAAGAAGTTACCGAAAACCTCTGATGAGGGGAAAAATGCAGCATCTAGTACAGATGTTATAAACGAGGATTCTGGCCTTAGTCATAAAACTGAGGCAGAACCACATTCCCTAGCTCCGAAAGAAGCAACAAAGGTGAAGTGTGCCCAGCAGTCTGCAATAGCACGCAAAAGCCCCGAAAACCTAGGAGGGTAAACAGTGCCAACATTGTAAGACAGCAGGATGATAGCATAGAGATGAAGCGTTGCGTGTCTGGTGAACGCACAGCTTCCAACTGCGGCGAGAGTAAAGTGGAACCATCTGATTCCACCTGGCTAGTGCCGAAGAATAGGAAGCTCAAAAACCACAGGGAAGAGAAAAGTACTGTGGTTAGTGATTAGGTCTCAACAACCGTAAACACTGACAAGATTAAACCTTCGGACTCAAATTACAGTATAGTAATTTGGAATTTGGAGGAATCGAAGAAGGTAGATCCAGCTGCTCGACATGCTGACGATCTCGAAATAGTTAACTCCATCATCCGTGAAATACTTCCGGAAAAAACAAATGGTGTTCACATAAGGAAAGTTATCAGAATCGGTAAACGAATCGCCGATGCAACGGAAAGTAGTACTGGGGAACGAGATGGAGAAAAGTATTATTCTCAACAACGCATTCAAGATCAAGAATAAAAAATGAGAATTAGGCCAGACTGGCCTTTGGAAGATAGAATTAGGAGAAGAGAAGCTGTGGCTGAATTAAAGGCCCGATTAGAAAAAGGTGAAAAAGACCTCAAACTGCTGGGTTTTCGGGTAGTGAGGTCTCGAAAACTTATGTTACCCAGACCTCTGTTCATAAGCCGAGTGAACACATAGGTCTCTCAGTATGCTACACGAACGCTTGTAGTCTTAGAAAATAAGCTTCCCGAACTAGGAGTGTTGACTGAGGAACTACAGCCGGATGTCATTGCTATCACCGAAACATGGTTGTTAATGGGTATAGACTTAACTCCACCCATACCTGGGTACATCTGCATTAGAGCAGACAGAGTAAGTAGGCGGAAAGGTGGGGGGTCGCTCTATACATTCGAGATGACATAGGAATTAGGTTGACGTTGTCGGGAGCTCATGACAGTGGCACCTGTGACGCCGCAGGTTGTGTCATTAACTTGAACAAAGGCACTGTGATGACTGAGGTTATTTATAGAAGTCCTACCAGCCAAGCTGACGATTTCGTTTTAAATCACCCCAGGACGTAGAGTAGTAGGAATAGGTGTCTAATAGTAGGTGACTTTAATGCCCCACAATGATTGGGAGGAATTAACATCAACTACCTTGTACACTCTTTTCAACAGGGAACTCATACTGGCAGTACTTGAATGCGCACTTGTGCAGCATATGGATGCACCAACACGATACCATCCTGAACATGATCCGTCCACTCTAGACTTGGTGCTAACACACCAGAAGGAGGATGTTGGTAACATTAGGTGCCTGGCGCCGCTAGGCAGTAGTGACCACATAGTTATCACTTTTATGTTAAGGATACACGCTGTCATACATAGGTCAACAGCTGCTCGCCCAAACGTTTGGAAAGCGAATATACCTGCGATCCGAAATGCAACAACCCTAGCTGACTGGTCTGTTGACACACACCAGACTGTCGAGGAGGCTTGGATGGGATTTAGCAATACACTAGAGTGCGTCACTGCAACCTTTGTACCTTGGTCTACGCCTCGAAAATTATCTCGTAAACCACCTTGGACTAGTAATGAAATAAGGTTACTCAGAAAACGAAAGAACTTATGGGACCGTTTTGCTATGACTGGGAGGGATGAGTTTCGGGTAGAATACCGCAAAGTTCGAAACCTTTGCAAGTATGAGATTGACAAAAGTCGTATAGAGTATGAGAGACAGTTAGTACTGGATTGTATGCATTATCCAAAAAGACTGTTCTCGTATATCAAACGCAGGACTAAAACTAGTAGTGGCATACCGTCCCTCATTAGCAACACAGGAGAGGCTGCAGAATCAGACGAAACAAAAGCTGAGAAGCTCTCAGAATATTTCTGTGATGTTTTTTCGCCTAATCGTACCACCCGGGGTGTAGCGAGGTAACTGGTGTAGCCCCTAAAATGCCCCCAATTGTGGTAGATGATGCAATGGTTCTGAAACTACTGTCTAAGTTGAAGCCAGGTAAATCACCTGGACCAGACGGACTTCACCCTAGATTGCCAAGCTCCCTGGCGGATATAATATACATTCCACTTACGGAGATTTTTCAGATGTCTCTGACCCAGGCTAGGTTACCCAGAGACTGGAAAGATGCTTTTATAAGCCCTATCTTCAAAGATGGGAACAGGCAGTTAGTATCTAACTACCGGCCTGTAATTCTGACCTGTATTACAGCAAAGGTGTTAGAAAAACTCATTAGGGACCAGCTCTTAGCTCATACGGAAAAACATGGCTTACTGGCAGTGGAACAGCATGGATTCCGACCAGGACGATCCTGCTTGACAAATTTACTCTTAGCTAGGGAAGATTGGGTCGAGGTCAGGGATAAAAACCATCTACTGGACGTTGTATTTATCGATCTTAGTAAAGCATTCGATAAGGTATCCCACTTAGGTCTTCTTAGTAAACTTCAACATTCTGGATTAGACCAACGCTTATGCGAATGGTTTAGTGACTACCTGATGGATAGGAGGCAGAAGGTAAGGGTTAATGGCGTACTGTCAGGGTGGAAAGCAGTACTAAGTGGAGTACCTCAGGGAACGGTACTTGGCCCCCTGCTATTCTTATTATACGTAAATGAAGTGCCGAAAATTCTTACCTCATCTTCCTTACTATTTGCGGACTACATTAAGTTATGGAAAACCGTAAATAGTAGCGATGATAGGTTGGTACTACAAAACGATCTAGACAAATTAACCGAATGGGCTAACCTTTGGAGTCTGGAAATTAATTCCAAGAAAAGCGCGGTAATGCACCTAGGTCAGAAGTTTTATGCGTCGTACTCCATGGGGGACACAGAACTGCCAGATGTTAGGGGACAAAAGGACTTAGGAATTATTGTTAGCCATGAATTAAAAACAACGGCAAATTGTAATCGGGCCACAGCTAAGGCTTTTCGAATGCTATGGGCACTTCGAAGATCTTTCAAACGATTAGATGAGGGTATGTTCCAAGTACTCTATGCAACATATATCAGGCATCATCTAGAGTACTGCATACAAGCGGCGAGTCCATGCTTCAAAAAGGAGGCACATACCCTGGAAAGAGTACAGAGGATAGGAACGAAATTAGTTAATGGCATCTCACACCTTCCTTATGATAAGAGGATGGAGCATTTAAATCTCTTCCCATTATCATACCGAAGGAGGAGAGGCGACTTAATTTCGGCTTACCCTACATTCAAGGGTGATTTAGGGATTGACCTTTCAAACCTTTCCTCTCCCTCTAGGATACATTTACGAGGTCACCAGAAGAAGGTGCTCAAACCAAGGTCGAATAAAATACGTGTGGGGTTTAGATTCTCTCACAGAGTGGTCAACGACTGGAACTGCTTACCTGATTCAGTAGTAACAGCTCCATCGGTGAACGCTTTCAAAGAGAAACTGGATCTCTACAGAGATATATATCGCGAGGATTAACATAGGCAACAAGAGCCTTCTATCCTTATAATCTGAATCTGAATCTAAAAGTAATGACTCGCAGAGGTTCAATCGACTTCAATCTCAATCACAAAGTGTCTTCAGTTAAGGGACTGTTTAAGGCCGGGGAGTGTCTGACTACTGTTTCACCCCTGTCTGGAATCTTCCAGCAGTACACACAGATATCCCCACCATGGGTTAAACCAAGGGTCTGCAGGTTACAAAACAAAGTCGCAAACCATTCAACCACTGAGACGCAATCTGATGAGTGGCTGTACTATATATCTCCGCTAACTGTGGTAGTGTAGTTCGTTGATATGGTTGTTTAATGACGAGTTGTATTTTCGTGCGCTTCTTAAGGAAATTCTGCATTAAAAATCTTTCTGATGTACAAATAATCAGTGGCATTGTTTTTTGTGCTGCGTCACATTTAATGCACTTTTATTGGAAAATCTGGCTTCAAACTGGTCAAAGGAGTCCATAAGTTAAGTGTATGTTATTGAATGTTAATGAAATCATGCTGGTATGTTCTGCCCTATTTATTGAGACTCCGTAATACCCACCGGATTACGGCAGCACCACTTCAAAAAAGGGATATGCCATACAATAACCCGAATCCGACGGCTGATCAATCTTAACTTCTGCTATCTCCAGCCAATGTCATCATTGGACCTCGTTGATCACAATTTTCCTCCAGAACTTCAGAATTTCGTCATTCATACTGCTTTTCTTCTGGAACTTATTCTGGTACTTTTTTCATTTACCATTGCCTCAGAAAGACTGTAGTTAGGTTGATTAAAATAACGGCCCAATTTGAAAGCAACCTGATAAGAGATAGTAAATGATTTTTAGAATAGCATTCTGGACCTGACCCTTTAAAACAAGAAGAACCAAAAACAGAAACACACATGACATTGCTTTTAGCACTTGCTTTGAACAAGCACATATCGTTTTACTCGGTTGACTATCTACAGAGGTTTATAAGTTGGCTGCTTTTGATTAAATCTGGTTATGAAACGAAGTGTGAAACTTTCAGATGTGATTATCAATATCTTCGGGCATTTTAAAACGTTCAGAGAGTGCTGACCGACTGATTGCCGAATATGTATTTGCTGGACATATGTAGGAAGGGTGCTAATGCATAATCAAGTTGCAGGCATCTAATCCCAACGAAAGAGCTAAGTGATCACAACCTACCAAATATGAAGGTATCATAAGTCACTAGCGTCTTCATTCTAATACATCAGTTTGAAGTTCAGTATAAACTCAGTATCAGACACCCACTGACAGAAGGCAAGTAGAACCAGTAGTCATAGGCTCTAAAATTAATATGAGAGAGGTTAAAGCTAACATCACTGATCATCCAGACCACATCACTCAAAAAGCAGTATCTTCACTTGTCATGTGACATTTTAGCTTTCGTTCCCCTTCAGTTAGTTGTATATCCTAGACGCCAGCAGCTCCTTATTTAAGTATTGCTATCATTTACTTTCGCGCATTATTGAGAGTATCGATTTCTTCCTTATCCCAAGATATTAATGTTAAGCTTTATATTGTACCTCAGAGTGCTAAAGTTGTATTCCATGTACCATTAAACATTTTTGTGTAAAATAGGAAATTTGAGGTTCTATCAGACTGTTGTGTTTGAATGTATATTTTTGTTAACTGCAAGTCATTTTGTGTCCAGGCTCTTTTTTCTTGATGTTTAGATGCCGAACAACCTCGTAAGTGGAGAACGATAAATGTTGGGGTACCTTCAACTATTTTGGTATTAATGGAAATCTGTTTGAGACGATCTGGTTTGTTTTGGATTTTTGGGTTGAAGATTGAAAGTGTGCATCTTTGTTGAGAGTTATTCGTGCACTGGATGTAGCAAGTGCTTTCAGAAACTTTGCAATTTATCTACATTTTCCGTCTTCTGCTTACCTAAGCTTGTGACAGTGGCGTTCACCTCGTTTGCGATTTCGCAGAGTAATTCATGGAATCCTCACTTACCAGCTTCAAAACTTGTGTTCAGTGAAGAGTAGATGTCAAATATCAAAAGAAGCCTTAACATCACCTTGACTTTAGAACAAGGACACAAGCGATTATCAGGACACAGAAAACACCTCGAAGATATCAGAATGAAAGTAGAATGATTTTTAGAAGTATTTTATTCAAACACATTTTAAAATCATTAAACTTTTATACTGAATTGCATATGAGATCACACAAGAAAACGGTGGCCTTCTGAAGAATAAAAGCGCTGGGTGGATTGTTTCTCATTCACTGACCTGCGATATGTGAAATTTTAAGAATCTTATGAAATTTAAAACATCTCGTTTAGAAATCTCTACACACGTAAATCATGTTTCGCAAAGAGGTAAAAAGTCTGGAAACTAATTTATAGTTGTCCCCACAACGTCCGAATCCATCTCTTATATACTTAATAATGCTCTCTATGATCATAAATAAAAAATACCGGTTAAGCACCACAGCTCATAGTTGAATTTGGAACTCTTTTACTTCGTTGTAGCTATTTCATCAGATGAAAGGCGCGTTTTTATGCATTATAACTCTCAGCCCCCACGCATAATTAATAAACAGCGGTTTATGGAACTCATCATTGGGATATATCACACCGTTTCTCATAACGGGTGGGGATATCCTATGACTCATTCTTTACGTGACCCGTTAGCCAAACATTTCAACCTGACACGCATTAAGCGCCAGGTCAAAGAATTTCTAACGCCACATAATGACCATTTTTTGCAACTTGAACCAGTAATTTAGTGGTTATCTAAAACGTTACATAAACGACAGCAGTTTCCAGGGACATCACAGTTTGCAAGCCTTCTCAGTCAGTCTTGAAGCAAAAGATAATTCCCCAGAATTATTACCCAGTGCACTCATCGCTGAACATTTAATGCTGACCCTCACTGTTCAAGTCAACTTGTTTAGCTGAAGGTCCTCAGTCAAGCGTTTGCTCCATCTGGCATGCTGTCATGTCACATTTGGTCGTTCGTTCACGATCACCAGCTGGTTAAGCAATCATCGTTGCACTTCAATTTTGGTCCCAAAACATACTTCATATTTTGAATGACCTATTTTGTTGTTTTGCTTTGCCTTTGTTCTACGCAGAAAACTTGCTATAGAAGCTGTAGCTACTAGATCTTGCGTTAGTATGCATCGCACCATTCATGAACGTCAACACCCTCAATTTCTAAACTGGTGAGCTCTATTACCAACTTCATCTTTGCTAAACACGTAGACGAATCCAGTGAGTTCGTTCCATTCGTATTTGTTTTTGAGTTTTATTTACTGTAGTTTGAGTACTTTCTAACCCCAAGTGATCACGCGCCTAAGGTCGACCAAATAGAACTACTATTTAGCTGATGCCATTTCGGTCAGACAATGCAGAAACATGGTTTATGGTAGGAGAGTTTGACTTCGGTGAACATGGGATAACTGAACGACATTCACATTTCCTTGTGTGAATTAGGCAAATGTGTTACTGTGCAAACGTCCAGCCCAAAGTTGAGCGACCCCTATCTAAGCTGCCATGGTCTGTACAGACTGTGCTTATGACACTCCAAGGTGTTATTGTAGATGACTTAGCTACTCCTGCTGATAATATTCTAGGAAATAACACAATGGCCGGCCATGGAAATGTGCCTGATCAGTAGACAAGCTTCGAGTAGTGACATTGAAGTGACAGTTATGGAAATCAGTGAAGAGATTACTTAGGTCAAGCAGCCCCCGTATTACCTCTTCCCTTCACCCTAATTCTCCTCAACGGCGAAACCCATGTGGTCGATCAAAATCCAAGCCAGGTTCATCCAAAAACCCTGACCGGTGTTGTTACCTATAGTCTGGCAGTAAAATGCTTCTGATAACCCTGAAGTTTTGGCAATGGCTCCAAGACTCTGAGAAACTATCCCGCCGGCACGCGTTGGAGGCAACAGTCGCCGGTCGCAGCCGCCGCCCACCACACCATTTATTGGCGAACTTTTCGGGATATCCATTCTTAGACAAAATATCCTTCAGTGTCTTCATTTATTTATCAACGGTGGTATGAAGATAGTACAGATATAAACAATCACCCCAAAAGGCACAACTATGCCCACTTTCTTGATGTAGCTGTGTTCTGTCAACTGAACGGTTTATCTGTGAAGCTTACATTATCCTACCAGGCAAAATCTTCAAAGCATACTTCAATTCGAAGTAAGCTTTTAGATTTCACTACGAGCTTATTAGTCATCTCTTCTGATAACCTGGAACGTGACTGGTCGATTTTGTGTGTGTTCAAACCCTCTAGGCTACTTGTACTGGTTCTGATTGTTTACTTGACCCGAACTTTGACCCTCTATGCGTGAGATTTCCTTCTTATTAATTGTTGAATTTTGTCGATGTCGATGTATCTATTGACTGAGGATTCAATGGAGTACAAGGCTTCTAAACGTTCTCTAGCATTCTTGGTGTTTCCTGTTTCTAATATATTTGGACGTTGTCCCAGTCGAACTGATGTCCGTGGCTGTCTGTATGTAGTGATATGAGGGAGTGGATGTCGTGTCTTTTGATGGCTAGCTTATGTTCATGGATACGAAAACGAAGGGGACGTCCACTTTGGCCAATGTAGTGTTTTTCGCAGTTGTAAAAATTTATTTTGTAGGTGATGTTGGTTTTATCTTCTTTCGTTGTTCAGTATATACATATGTATATTTATTCCTGTTTATGCAGGAACATACCAATTATACAGGCATGGATAAGCTATTATATAAATTACACATATTTCGATGTATGGTGAATTTACAGTTTGTTTGTTTTTTCTGACATTAGAGTCAGTCAGAACAGTCTGCAAAATAGTCAGTCTGTGTAACACATAAAGAGATATAGAAATATTGTCTTCGCATTAACAAAAAACCCAGATATCAGATGAATGTAATACAAATATCTGGGAAAAATAAAGCTTGAAGTCAATTCTCCTATATAACTTTGTTGTGAACAGCATCCTTGAGTTAAAGTTAATTGATGTATTATTTTGAGGTCAGTGATGTATTTATTCCATTTTTCTCAGCAGTCTAATCGTAGTTTTATAATAGGAAAGAAATTTGATCGTGGATACGAAAACTAGATAAGGTCATGTTAGATTGTTTTACTGCATGGAATGGGGCGGAGGTCGATTCTAGAACTATCCATTGGCGCCATTTGTGTCAGCATGGCAGACTGTACACGTAAGTTGAGTAATACATTGAAAACTGTTTGAAAACCAGTTGCTTCTTTATTTCAGATCAAGAATACTCCTTGTACAGAATGTTGGCCAGCGTCTTCAAATGGTAGCATCGGATCGTTCATGGAATTTGAGTTTGAATTTACTTAAATGGTCATTTCAGTTTAAATGTAGGGTTGTTCGACCTCGACCAGGAGGTAAATAGAAGAGTACGCTCAGCAACAGAATATCAGAAAGAGAAAGTATGTGAACATGAAAAGAACATTAATGTTTTTATGTATATATAAATGTTTATAAATGTATATCATTGTATAGTAAACATTTCCTATATTCTAGTTGTGTTTTCATGTATTTTTGCGAAGTCTTAGAGTTTATTTAGTGTCATAATATATAGTAATGAGTCTAGGCGTTATAATGTTCTAACAGCTGATGCGTTTTAGAAATAAGGGGTGCGGTCTGATTGGCATAGTCATTGGGATGAAACAGTTTATATAGCAAGCGTTTGAAGGTTATGGTAGAGTGACAGGTCCTTATTTCTAGGGGTAAACTGTTCCAGATCTTAGAGTACATGACTATGAAGAAGTTTGCACGGAGTGCTGTCTTAAAGTTTTCCTAGATACTGTGCACGTTTGGTTACGAAGGTTGTAAGAGCCTTCTGGTGAGAACTGTATCTCCTTACTGTCTGAGAATGATATTTTATGCAAGACTTTAAAGAAGAATGTTAGGTTAATGCTGAGTCGTCTCAACCAGAGTGGGTCGATACCCAGGATTATACACCTTGATGAGTAGTCCTTTTCGCAGTCAAATCCTAGAAGTTTAGACGTGAAGTATCGTTGGACACTTTCTATTTTAAGTTTGTCACTTACGCGAGTGCTGAGAATAAATGGACAATATTCAAGTAGTGGTCTGACACAAGTTTTATATAATATAATTTTCGCTTCGTAGTTGTGGAAATTCCTGAGTATGCATCCTAAGAGCATCCTCGATTTACGCGTCTGTGTCACCACCTGCTCAGAAAATGTCAGGTCACTAGAGTACCTGAGTCCTAGGTCAACAACACTTTGGAGTTTAGGCAAGTCAATAGATTCAAGTACCAGTTTGATATTTATTGAGGGTGCACCGAAACAGATCCAGCCACATTTTTTAAGGTTGAATTTTAGGTTCCATGTGGAGGACCATGCAGTTACTCTATCTAGTTCTTCCTGAACAGCTTTCTGAAAGTATCCTAAGTCATCACAGTGGAATGTGTAAGCCACTTTAAGATCATCTGCAAAGATGAATGGTTTACCAAGTGAGAAACAGCTGCATATGTCGTTGACATATAGAGTGAATAGAAGGGGGCCTAAGACGCTACCTTGAACTACTCCAGAAGTGACTGGACTGGGCTTAGAATTTACAGACCCCAGTCTAACTACTTGGGACCTATTGTTAAGGAATGATTCAATCCATCCTAATAATGGGTTACGTATTCCTAAGGAGTTCAGCTTATTTATTAGAAGCAAATGGTCAACGCGGTCAAAGGCTTTGGATATGTCGAAGTAGATGACTAGTACTAGTTGTTGTTTGTCTCGGCTGCTAGTTATGTAGTTAAAGAAGTCAAGGTGACATGTCATGCATGATCTGGATTTTAGGAATCCATGTTGGTTTGGACTTAGAATATTGCAGCTGAGCATATGTTTGAGAATATCATCTTTAACTATTCTTTCAATGATTCTAGATGCTATGGGTGTAATATTGATTGGCCTATAGTTGTTGACTTCAGTTTTTGATCCGGATTTGTGTTTGGGTACTATAAATGTGGTTTTCCATTTATCTGGATAGGTTTGGCTTTCTAGGGACATTGTAAAGATCTTAAGTAATAAAAGAGAAATGTCAGAACCACCGTGTTTATAAAGATACGATGGTATACCGTCAAAACCAGCGCTACTAGAGCTTTTAAGAGTATTAATGGCTTGGTTAATATTAGAATAAGTGAAATGAACTGTACTGATTTGTTTCAGCGTTGAAGAAGAAGGGAGTTCTATTGTAGATTGTAAACCGAGAAGTGGACTTGTGGGCTTAAGGTAGTTAGCTGCAAACGTCTCGTTAAACAGTTCACACATGTCTGCATGGTTGCTGTATAGTTTACCCTTGTTTATAAGGAGAGAAATTTTATGGCTTTGGCGATTCATTCGTTTCTTTAGGATTTCTGTGAGAGCACCTACTCTGGTGGTGCTGGCTAGTGCGGTGCATTCTTCATTTCTCATACGCAAGTTATGAGCTTGCGAGATGGAGCTAAGAGTACTAAGTATTGACCCTAGTGTACTAAAGTCGTGTCGCCTGAAGTAACTTGTTGACAGTCTTTTCAGTTTCTTACGATCCTTTGGCTTTATGAATGACTTTCTATGTGGGGAAAACTTTAATGCTTGAAGTGGGATGACAGCATCTAAGCATGTGTTGGAGTTATAGTAAAAGATGTTTAGAGCTTTCGAGAGGCTATCGGTATAGAAGTATTCACTCCATTCTGAGGATCTTAGCATTGATTTTACTAGAGTCCAGTCTGCCTTACTGTAGTTCCTGTAAGTTATTTGTTGTGAAGTAGGGGTATGGGTTGCGTTGCTACTTGACGGAAGTGGCAGTGCACACAGCACTGTTTTGTGGTCACACCCTGGAAACTCAGAACCTATTAGGGCAGAAAAGGGACTTACGTTGTGGCAGAAGATTAAGTCTAGTACGTTATTACCTCTTGTTGGGTTTGTGACAGTCTGTTTCCAGCCAAGTATATCCAGTCTGCCTAAGAACTTATAAAATTTAGTTGGGCCTGTGGGTATATCCCAGTTGATTTCTGGTAAGTTAAAGTCTCCACATAGGATCTTATGATTGTAGTGTAGGGTGGATAATTGTTCCAGAGTATTAATAAGTTGGGTCTCGTAATTACTAAAGGTACCAGATGCTCTGTAGGTGCATCCAATCAATACTATTGCGTTATTTTAGTATAAGTTAACCCATAAAGTCTCAGGCATGTTAAGTGTACTACTTTCTAGCCGTGATACAGTAAGTGCATTCAGAAAGTACATGAGACAACCCCCTGCCTTACCACCTTCCCTGTCACACCGAAAGTGTGTGTAGTAATCTAAGCTTATCTCTTCATCCAGTATGTTCGAATTACACCAGGATTCAGTGATGACAATTATAGGGGGTTTGTATATTACTGCGAGTGCTCTGAGCATCGGTAGTTTATTTGGAACAGATCCAGCATTTATGAGGATTAGGTAAAGATGAGATTTGAAATAGCACTTGAAGTATTTAAGTTCGTTAATCAGCCCCGAATGTGGTTCAGCACCCAGTAGTACTGTTTGACATGACGACCCTATGTTAAGAGGAGTTTCAGCATCATGCTCATCTATGTCTATCGAGTTGGTGTGTGCTGTTTCCGGTGAAGAATTAAGCGTTGGAGTACTGGATTTGCTATAGGCTAAGGCATTTTTATTTTTAGTTAAGCTGGAAACGTGGGTAGAGATCTTTATTTGACCTAAACTTGTGCATGTATCAAGTGTGCTTAATGGATGCGGGTGCACTACGCTGTTCCTATATTCATGCAAAGGGGGAGCCAGCACTAGCGGCTTAGGAGTGTTAACATCCCTACCAGCTGTTTTTTCAACGCTGACAGGGACGCAGGGGATAAAAAATGATCGGGACCTTGTGAAGACCATGGTTTATTATTCGACCTATTGTTAAGTACTACTTGTGTCCTTTTAAGGGTTTCGTATGTACTGCTTTGTGGGTTAGTTCCCAGCAGACTTGTACCATATATACGATGAAAATTTATTTGTGTGCCATACTGTGAATACCCTGAGTTGTTGGTGGTCGAGTTCTGACTATTGCAACTTGTACTGTTGAGGGTGGCATTGTTGTGGCGTTGGTTATCAGTGTGGGCCATGGTGCTATTTCGCACGTTGTAGGTGCCAATACTATTGACCGTGGGGAATGTGGGCTTATTTATACTGCCATTGTTGTTGTTGGCATGATTTGGGGTCATATTCTCCTTTTTACCAATGGACTTATGGCTAGGAGAGGACAGTGTCGACTTTCGGGGGATTTTGACTTTTTTCCGGGATTATTTGGTGAGATGTCTATATCTACGGTGATAGGTGGTATAGTTTTATTGGCTATTCGATTACAGTTTAGTGGCCTTTCAGTTGGTGTCGCTCTCTGAGAGGATAATTCTGTGTGGTCTGAGAGGGGTGGTGCGGTGGATTCTACGTTATCTCTCAAAGGGTTGGGTATAATTGTTGCTTGCAATGTCCTATTGTTTATTCCACAATTAGACTCAGTGAGACAATTGCATACGCGCCTTTCTATGACTGTCTTGTCCACTGCAACCTTTATTAGTTTGTACTTTCTGGCTTGCGATAGGGTGTGTTGGGAGTGGATGAATTTTCTGGCCTCTGCCGGTGTTTCGAACTGAAAACGAATAGGACAACACTTTTCACGTTGACTCTTCTTCAGCCTGTAGCACTTAGTCTTGGAGTTGGGCATTTTCGCCTCACTAAGTAAGATGCGCTGTACCTTTTTTAGTGCTTCATTTTCCGGAACGTTGTAGACAATAGCATTTAGTTTAGCGTTGAGTCGTTTTGTTACTTCTGTAGTAACAAAGTTAATGAGGTTATCCACCTTAGATACCGATTCTATGTCAAGTTTGTTAAGATCTACAGTTTTCATGAGAATAGTTAAAGGTGTCAGTTCACAGACCTGCGATCTGATATCACTGATCTGATCTGATAAATTGGATATTTTGGTATTGGTTTCAGAAATTCCAGGATTTACTGACTTATTGTTTTTTAAGTCCCTTAACTAGGCCTTAAGTTCTCCTATAGACAACTTTAGAAGTTCTATTTCTGAAGATAGTACTGAAACAGAGCTTGAAGGCTGGAGCTTTCGATAAGCACATAAGGTGAAGGGAGGGTTTCTGTATGAGCAGAGGGTACTGAATTTTTGGGAGTAGTGCTAATACTAGCTGTCAGTATAGTTTTAGCCTCAGTTTCGGCTCGACGCTTACGACATACAAGTGAGTTTTGTGGCTCACTATAACCATTTGTAGGAAGTGTGTTGCTTGATGTAGCAATCAACGACTTAAAATTGGTCATCAGTTTTACAGGGGATTGAGTTCGTTGCTTTTTACTTTGGTTAACCATAACTATTTGATATGAGAGTTAATAGTTATAGGTATGGAAGTAGTAGAGTACTTGTGCAATGATTACAACAAGATAAATTTTATGTAACGAATCACGCAAAAATGTAACGCAAACGTTGGACGTACCGCGTTTTGGTTGACATAGAACTGAGTGAAGTGATTTTGTTGCTTTGTGTGCGACGTCAATTCCTAAAAGTTTCAAGAGTCTTGTGGTGATTTCTGAGATGTCATTTATATATGGTAGGGCGATTTTTGTGCTTTCCTTGGGGCCTTTTGGTTTGATTGGTTGGCTTGGGGGTATATGTCTTTTGATGAAGTTCCGTGGATAGCCATTCTTTTGAAAGACTCCCATGAGATATCTTTCTTCAACTTTCCTTAAGTAGGGAGTGCTGCAATGAGTCCTGGTCCTCTTGAATAGTGTTTGTATACAATTCCTTTTGTCTGTTATTGGATTGTTGCTGTTGTAATTCAGTATTTGGTCTGTGTGAGTTGATTTTCTGTAAATTTGAGTTTCTAATTCCCCTGCGGTTGTTTGCATAACTAAGACGTCTAAAAATGAGATTTTGCTCTCGGATTCCTCTTCTCTTATGAATATGATGTCGTTGAAGACGTTATTTATTAAGTTTTGAGTTTTATCCAACTTGTTTCTTTTGATCATTATGACTGTGTCATCTGCGTAACGCATCCAAATCTTGGGTTTTGATCTTTAGTAGAATTATGTTTTCGGGCCTTTGCATCACTGCTTCTGCAATCAAACCTGATGTTGGGTGTCCCTTTAACTTGTCCATATATTTGGCTGTTGAAATGAAAGTACGTTTTTAGGCATAGGTTTATGCATTCCATCCAACTTGTGTGTTGCATTTTTGATTGTTGTGAGAGGTGTTTATCGTTCCTGAGTAACTGGTCAGTGGTCTCTTTTGCTGGTTTCTATCCCTTTGAGGTATATAATTCTGTAACACCGAAGGATAACATTATTTCTTGGTCATCTATTTGAACGCCTCTGATTTTCTGTAGAAATTGGATAGCAGTTTGATGGAGTGGTCGCAGGAATCTGTTAGGTGTTTAGCGGTAGGTAATTCCCCAGAAATACTGACCACAGTATTCATCACTGAACATTGGATGCTGACCCTCACTGTTTTAGTTGATTTATTTAGCTGAAGGTATATGGCCAAGCATCCACACCAATTGATACACCGTAGTGTTAAGTTCGTTCGTTCACGATTCCTAGGTAGTTCAGCAATCATATCGCACTCCGATTTGGTCCCGAAATATAATTCGTAATTTAAACGATCAATTCTGATCTTTTGCTTTGCTTTTGGTCTCTGCAGAACGAATACCAAAGAAGTTGTGGATATTAGATCTTGCGTGAACATACTTCGTACTATCCGTGGACGCCAACACCCTTAGCCTCGGAAGGCATTCCAATTTTCTGTTCTTTGGGTAAATTGCGTGTTGGGTTTCCTGGGAGTGAAACAGTTGGTCGCAACGAGATATTTGGCTTGTGTATTTTGGGACTGCCACAGAATCGGAGTAGGACTGGTCCACTGGATTTCATTCACCGTTACTCTTGCTTTGTGATCCGACATGTTTTGGTGAGCTTGTTTAAGGTTCTTTGCATGCGGCTGTCTAACGTTGGTATGGGATTTGTTGTGATCTGTTGACATACATCCTCATCTTTGAGTAGCTCTTCAGCTTTCTCGGTGTATTCTTCTTTGTCAATGGCTACTGTGGTTCCTCCTCTGTCGGCTGCTGGAATGACGAAATCCTTCCTAATTTTCAGATTCCTGAGAACCTTTAGTTCTTGAGAGTTGAATTGCTTGTGTTGTTTTTTCTGTTCGACCATCGGTACGATTGTTTGGTGCATCTATTCTTGTGCTTCCTCGTTTAAGTTTGATGATTTGAGTGATGATTCAAGGGCAGCCGAGAAATCGGTTTTTGAAGCGTCTTCACTGTTGTAGTTTAATCCTCTTTGTAGCAGTTGTTGGTCCATCTTTGATAGTGGTTGTTCTGATAGGTTGATTACGCGGTCGATAGATGTATTGTCTGTTCGTTGTTTTCTGATTTTGGCTAGCTGTTATCATTAATTTGACCATTCGTAACCACGTTGTTCGGCCAATTTCCATCTCATTGGACAGCTGACTGGTGGTTTGTATCTGAAAGTGGTTGGTAGGGTTTGATGACGGAGGCACTCATGGAGAAAGAATAATTGTTCTATGATTGATCGTTGCCTTTTGGCGAAGTCTTCCCACTTTCGAACAGAAAGAGGCGTGTTCCGCCAGTAAGATTTAGATATGACGGAGAAAATTTGTAGCTCAAATTGTTAATAGACACATTGACATCGACAAAATTTAACAATTAATAAGAAGGAAATCTCACGCATGGAGGGTCAAAGTTCGGGTCAAGTAAACAATCAGAACCAGTACAAGTAGCCTAGAGGGTTTGAACACACACAAAATCGACCAGTCACGTTCCAGGTTATCAGAAGAGATGACTAATAAGCTCGTAGTGAAATCTAAAAGCTTACTTTGAACTGAAGTATGCTATGAAGCTGGTACATTTGGCAAATAACACTTAATCATCTGGCGAATGGTCCGAATTTGAAGAAGCTTTTTGTGCTGAACAACAACCCTCACAGCAAAAGAGACCTACGTGAAGTCGAATGTAGCTCTCAAACATTCCGGGAGTGTTGCTGATAAAGTGCCTTAGAGAAGGAAGTTCATGAAAATGGAATGCTTCTGAATCGGGGTTGTCCTACTTACCTTTATCAAGGCATTTCTCATAAGTAAGATAAATGTAAGGATCAACTCCAAACTTCCTATCTGGACAACGGTACGCAGTGCTGTTACTGATCTTGGCCCTCTCTTATCAACTATGCTTATTAACGAATTGTCCGGGACCATCAAATGTCCTCTGATTGTCTGAGAAATTGGAGACTGGCGTTCTTACGTTGCAAACACGTCACATCTGTTTTAAACTGGTGCAAATAATAGACGCTCGTCATCAGCCCAGCAAAGTGAACAGTCACAAACGTTATGCAAACAAGTATTAGCATTCCCGACATGTGTGGAGTACCACTTGATTCCGTTCGGATGTGTAAGGGTCTAGGTGCCATCGTGAGGAATCACCTGAAGAACTGGGGTATGCTGTCAAGCAGTAACAGCTCACTAGTTGTAATTCTTATGAGTAATAAGCACACACTTCACTAAAGACGTCAGAGAGGTGTCTAGTAATTTACACACGCCCCTGATTAGATAAAAACTAGAAAGGCTTCAAATAGAATGTCCGAACTTAACTTCTGGTATGACCAACTTATCACAGTAGGAAAAACTTAGCAGCCCCAATGTCTCCTACTCACTAAGCAGCTTACAGAGAAGGAGAGAACCATAGTTCCAAAAATAACCACTAACATTACCTATTTCCTGTTTTCCTTTCCAGTCAGTCGAGTAAACTCAGTCGATGTACCACCAGAGTCCTGAAACAAGGGGAAACTATACGACTGTGGGATGCTTGTTTGCCCATCTGACCATCAAGTTGTGGAACAGACTCCCAAAAGAAGTAGTATCTTAGCTGACTAGTCCAGAAAGGGCCTAGATTAGCACAGACACTAATTAAGAAATGGGTCAACTTTTACTCGAAACTCCCTGTCTTCAATAGAAAGCCTTAACCTGAAGAACTGCAAGGACCACTCCGAAACAAAAAGCAATGGGGGCCAAGAAATAATCAAGTTTATGCAGCTGGTCAAAAAAGATAACGAATAGTGAGTGTCAGCGCCACTTATGCCTGCTAGCGTTACACCTGCAAGATTCACGATTTCAGTTATGCAAGTTTTGATTTGTTGTTGTCTTCCATGCCCACTTAATTAATGTCTCCATTACTGAAAGTGGAAAATGGAAGACTCAATGTAAATCTTTTCCCTAAGAATGAGGTTTTAAAGTTTCAGTCCGTAATCATAATTGAGTGTTGCAACACATTTAATGAGAAACACAACTATTCTAATACTAGTATTTGTTCGTTTTACGTGCGGGTTAAAGTCAAATTTCCTAATTAATGAAGGTATATCCTCAGCAATGCGAATTAAATATTTTCTCCCAGGTAGCATTGCTTTCAGCTGTACTAGTACAGCAGCTGCAGTAACTTCGGGACCACTATAGAAAACCGTCTCACTTTTTCCAATGCTCGCCAACGTTTTAACCCGAAAATTCCGTAGTGAAGTTGAAGAGAATGATAGATGTGATAGCTATAGCATCTGATTCGGGGGCACTGCAGAATGCTGGGTGCACTTAAGGAAGCGCCTCAACGTCGTCATTATGTCCCACAATACGATGTGAACGTGAGGTTTTCGGCCCCCAAATTTTTGCAGTGCACTCGATGCTTTTGCTAGCTGGGTTGATTATTACATATACTCCGTCCTGTAACAACCAAAGCTTAATCCCAGTATCATTTTTGGCTGACTGACTGGTTTCAACATGGAACTTTGCACCGATGTGTAGCAGTTCGAGTCGCCACACTTCACCCAGCACAAAAAGCCAGAGAAGACAGTAGAAAACGCAAAATAGAGGCAGTGCAGAGAGATGTGAGGCATAAAGAATAGTAATATCGAAGAACAAAGTAGTTTTATTTATTGGAAATTATAAGTCGCAAATAGCGAATGCTTCTGCGCCACTGCGAACGATTTTGAGCCATATCACCAATTGTCTCTAACCCTTGGTGTTAACCAATGGCTGAAGTAAAAATAAAATAACCCACTTGAATGGAAGTTTTTGATCGCTTGCGAAGACAGAATATTCATGTTTCTTCTCTTTGGTATCATTGTGGCAAATTTTGAATCTTCATTTCTCTTAAATCGGTTGCTTTGGAGGCATAGTACTGTTTCAAATAAGTCTTATGGTTAAAGTACATTGCTGGCGATTTTGTGCAGTTGTTATTACTAGTAGAGACATTGATTAAATTTCCTCAGACGATGAAAATATACAGTAGTGAGCTCAATAGTTTGACATCATGCAGGACCACGTAGGATATATTTGTGTAGTCACAACAACCAAATAATTATAAAAAAGCGAGAACTGTGTACACATATAGAGAAGTAAGAGTAATTGTCATCAGTGACATCTAGCGAAATGGGAACAACTTCACACAGTTATGTACAAGATGTAAACTTTGATTACACAAGCACTTTTACTTTCAAGTGCCTAGCTTACTAACTAATTATATCTTTAGCGATCAAAATTAAAGATACCAACGATCCAATCAAGTTAAGCCACACAATTCACGACTTATTTATGAATTTCTAAAATGCAAGTTCATCCAAACACAGTAGGTTGAAGTATTTATTGAAATGTGCTTAGTTTCTTAGTATTCCCAACATGCAGTTCATCATTCTTTTTTTCAGTACTCAAGACTGAGAAACTCACTTGAACTCCAGGAAGTAAAACATAAAGCATTAAATTGATCAATTAATAGAGTTTAAAGTATTTAAGACATGCTTTGATTTTGGAAGCTGATCTTCTAGCATCAGAATAATTTCCTAATTCTGTATATCAGGTAAAAGTTTATGAGCTCAGTCTCCACGAAATTATATAAAATTGGTTAAGATCCTCAGTCATGTTAAGAATGGGCATAATCTTCATTGTTTTGTTCCCTAGTAATATTAGAAAGTTCTTATCATTGCTCTTTAAAATTAGAGATGTCCTTTCGTTTCCATCAAAAGTCGTGTTAATAATTAACCTTTCACGATACCTATATCAAGTTTCTCCATTCACCTAGCCATGGACATGTATAACTATATATTAACTGTTTTAACACTATTTAGCATTAAAACCACCTGCCTCCCATGCTTGAGAAAGATATGCTTTTCACCTAGTAGACCAGTCACAATAAATTATTTTTTGACTCCTTTGGGATAAACTTAAAGGGAATATGCTTTAATTGCATGAGTGTAGTGAACTTCTCAATGTATGAAGGTTCCCACTTAAGATGTTTGATATATAGTTGTCATCGTCAGAACCAGTTCTACGGTATATACATAAAAACCGAAATTTGTTTTCACAAAACCATGCTTCTAAATTACAGTAGCACGTTACCGTACTTATGTGAAATCATTAAGTTTTGGTGTGAGGCTGTAGTAACTAAAACTGGACTACGTCGACTCCTAGCTTAGTGATAGGGAGTGAAGTGATAGAACATGTTGACCACTTCACCTATATGGGAAGTTGTATCAGCACCAACGGATTGATTAGTGACGAAATCTCAGCACGGATCCAAAAAGCTCGGGCTACTTTCGCTAACTTACACCGCCTCTGGCGTAGGCGTGACATCCGGCTATCAACCAAGGGACGTGTGTACTGCTCAGCAGTTCGCTCCGTCCTTGTCTATGGCTCTGAAACATGGCCAATACCAGTTGAAGACATGAAAAGGTTGACTGTTTTTGATCATAGATGTCTACGATCTCTTTCTCACGTTAGGTGGCATAATAAGGTAAGTAATGTTGACGTTAGGCGTAGAGTGTTGGGCAAGGAGGGAAAATCAATCGAAGAGGCTATAAAGTTACATAGATTGAGATGGTTACGTCACGTGCTGCGCATGCCTAACTATCGCCTCCCCCGACTTGCATTACTAGCTGATATAGGTGCAGGTTGGAAAAGGGTAAGTGGTGGCCAAACAAAAACATGGCATCAATCCATGATATCCTTGACTGTTAAACTAAGTCAGGCAGGGAGATGCAGACTTCCGGGTTGGGGCCCTCGGGACTCTAAGAATCAATGGCTGGAGACAATAGGTGACATGGCTCAAAATCGTTGTCAATGGCGCAGATGTATTCAGTCTCTTTAACCTTCATATTCCTTTCTACCATTACTCATTCTGTTTCACTCTTATACTTATCTAAATTCCATTGAATCTCTTCACTCATTTTCTTGTCTACCTTTGTGTGCTATTTGGAACGTGGCAACTCGAACTGCTGCACTTCGGTGCTAAGTTCTATGTTGAATCCAGCCAGCCAGTCGCTAGAACAGCGTTAATTCCTCCCCCTTTTTGAATGTATTTATGCTACTGTGTTCACATCCCTTAATACAAAGTTTCCTTTGTTAAAATACAGACTTTGTACAATATAATCATTTAAAGATGCTTCATACTTCATATGTGGCTTCATATGACTTTATGTGATCGACGTGCTCAATAAGGCATAAACACAAAAAGTTATATTCGGCATATTTGGTAAATTTTGTGAACACGAAGAATTTGTAGATGAGTTCATACGTCTTATGGCAATTCTGTATCTATTCTTCTACCTCAAGTTTTCGGTCAGCGCATAAATTAATGGAATTCCGTAAAAGAAGGCATCCCATGACTTGAGTTATTGTTGATTGTGTTTGCATAGGTGTATTTTATTTCTGTGATTGTCAACCTGTTGTTTATTTACCTTTCTCCATTCTCTCATTTTCTTTTTCTAGTGGTCTAGTTTACTTTTTTGAGCAGTTAATCTTCGTTTGATATAAATGTCAAGAGGATTATTCATTTGTCGACTGTTACATCATTGATATATTGAAGAGTTATAAAAAAATAACTTTGACATTTGTGTCCATCAACAACTTATTTCTGCAAAATGGAGGTCAGTTTCCATATAAAAAAATTGCCATTCAGGATTTTAGATTGTTCAGCGTCACTCTGTGCATACACTTGTTTTTCGCTCTCTCAAGCGAACTCATGATATGTTTGAAGCTGATCAGAGTCGCCTCCCAGAAATTGACAAAAAAAGGTGCGTGTTAAATGCGATTATTGTTTCCTAGTAATTCTCTAAAAGTCGCTATAAAAGCTAAAGACCAGTATGGTCCAGTTCTAAAAGAACCCAACCAGAATCCACTAAAACCTAAAGAAGGTAATCAAATATTTATCTCCTACATCTTTTAGCAGCTTCGGACACATCACAATCTGGAGCTATTGTTCCATCTGACAAAGTAAAGCCTAAGTGAGTGTTAGTAATTTGTATAATGAGGAATATTTTGAAGGTCAGCATTGGAACAAAACTCCTCCGTAGTTCAAATCGGCAATGAAAAGCTACTTCTCCCGAAAAAAGCTCCTACAATGCCCAAACCAACATGGCATCCACCCTGGAAACTGTGTCGCGTAATTAATTGCTTGCTCAATATATTCCTCTTTCAGGTTGTTAGTGGTCATACCGGATGGGTTCGTTGCGTTGCTTTCGATCCAACCAACGATTTCTTTGTTACAGGCGCAGCGGACCGGATGATTAAGGTAATCCTACTTCACATGTCTTCACCTTCAAATCTAGGTTTGGGATTTCGCCAGTGGAACATTAAAACTTACACTTACTGGTCATATAAGTACAGTTAGAGG
The DNA here is from genome assembly GCA_944472155.2 of Trichobilharzia szidati. Classification (NCBI taxonomy): domain Eukaryota; kingdom Metazoa; phylum Platyhelminthes; class Trematoda; order Strigeidida; family Schistosomatidae; genus Trichobilharzia; species Trichobilharzia szidati. The sequence continues at coordinate 65,425,935 of OX235274.1, read as the reverse complement.
GGTTGTTGTTAGTGCTCGTCACCCCTACTTGTTTTCTTGTGGGGAAGACAAAACTGTCCGCTGTTGGGATTTAGAACAAAATAAGGTATTTGGAGTTAACCTAATAAACGCTTAAATATAAAGGTGATTAGACATTACCATGGACATATGTCTGCTGTTTACGATATTGATCTTCACCCAACAATCGATGTGCTTCTTACATGTGGTCGAGATGCAACTGCACGAGTATGGGACATGAGAACCAAAGTAAGTTAAATAGAAAAAATTAAGCCGACTGTATGTTCATTCTGATTTGCTTTTTAAAATTTAATTAGTGAATATAATATTTTCAGACTTTTGTATAAACCAGTTGTAAAAATGAATTCATTTTCACTTGTATCCCGTAATCTCTGAATTAATTTGACGGGTTGTGTCGAAACTAAGCGAATTTATATGAATTAGTGCAGTGTTAATTAATGTCAAAACTCCAAATTTGTATTACAAACTAGTAAATCACTCTTGTATTGTGGAATGAACGCATTCATCATGTAAAATTAGTTAACTGGTTCATGCTAATTGACTCAAATACAATAGGTCATAGATTTGAACCCCGTTTCACTTGGTTCGCCTTAGTCAACTGAGAGGTATTGTATGCCTCTACTCATATGACTCAAAATCCAAAGCATAAATTTGTACTGGATCATCAAGTTAGTTTTTTATTAATGGTGTTTAGGATATGTGTTACGCATACCAAGTCATCGCTTTCCCCATTGAGCAATGTTAGATGACATTGAATTAAGTTGGAGAATAGTCAACGGTGGTCAAATTAAAATCTGGCATAGATCTATGAGTCTTTGATTGTTGGTTTGGCCTACGTAGGAAGATGTAAACTATCTGGCTGTGGTCATTGAAATGCTACGAACCAATGACTGGAAACATTCGGCGATATGGTTTAAAATAATTCTCAGTTATGCAGATACATTCACTTTTTGTAATCTTTTCAATCCACTGAACTCCCATTTCTCTCCATCTACTTAGTTTATGTTGTGCACATTACTGCCTGTTGTAATCTCTTTGCGTTTTTTCAACCACATTTGCGTGTTTATGAAATATGGCAACTTCATCTGTAGTATTTTTGTGCACAATGCTAGGTTGAAACCCAGTCGGTTTTTTAAGAAAAAAATAACCACTCTGGTATTATTTCACTGATGAATTTTCTTCGTAATTCAGTTTTTTAACTATTTTATTCTAGGTTAATGTTCATACTTTAACAGGACATTCAAACACAGTAGCAACCGTACGTTGTCAGGAATCTGATCCTCAAGTTATCACTGGTTCTCATGATTCCACCGTTCGCTTGTGGGATTTGGCAGCAGGACGTACTTTAGCTTGTCTTACAAACCACAAGAAATCGGTTCGTGCTGTTTGCATTCATCCAACTCAGTAAGTTTAGATAAAGTTTGATTTTTCCTATTATTAATTCAGATTTTTGAATTAAGTAATGTCCATACTTAACACTAACTAGAACTTGTACATGAAATCATTCATGAAGAATAAAGACTGTAGTAGTAATTCTGTATTAACACGAAAGTTAGAATTCAGACAGTCGATTTTCCGAACTGGCAGTGGGATTATTTTGTATTATTCCGAAAATATATTCACACACAGTATTAATAAAAGTACTACTGGTCATTCTTGCTCACACAAGAATAATAAAAGGAATTAAGACGGTGAATTGAGTTTCAACATCTACCTGTATGCTTAGAAGGCAGATAGAGCTGACTTATGTTTGTAATAAACTTCTCCGTATGAGCATTCAGGATTTATCACATCTCACAGAGCTGACTCTTGTTGAATTTTCTGACCTCCTTGGGAAATATATTTCTTCAACAGTACACACCCACTACCAGGGTTCTAACCCAGGACCTTCTGGTTGCAAGGCGAGGTAGCCCGTAGACCATTAAGGCACTGGGGCCCGATCCAATGGCCTGCCCATGAATTCTAACTTCTGCCAATTCATGACATAGCGCGACCACTTCGCAGTATCTTCTTCGATGAATTACTGCCTCACCTTCAACCTGCTTGTACCCTACTAGCCACGGCTTCCCACTAGAACTCCAGGTAACTGCCTGAATAGGGCCAGTCAGCTCGCGATGAAATTCTCCAACCAATCATATGCCCACTAGCTGCCAGTGAACGAAATTCTCATATAATCATTGAGATGCGAATAGAGGGAGATATTCAAAAGATTACACCAGATACATTTGTTGTTTTAAGAGTTTTGTAGTGGATTTCAGTGCTGTACTACTTATTTTGCAATTTCGGTTTTTATAACATATTCACTTTGTATATTTTAGGAATGCATTTGTCTCCGGTTCTCCTGATAATATAAAGCAATGGAAACTTCCTAATGGTGTTTTTCTACAAAACCTCTCTGGACATAATGCTATCATAAACACTGTTGCCATTAATCAAGACAATGTGGTCGTCAGTGGAGGTATGCAAATGTTTTTCTTCTAGCTCATAACAATAACTACTTCTTGAATATTTTCTAAATTATTCGACTCAGTACGTCTACTTTCACAAGATTGAATAAATTTTTTGTTTATTTATCGTAGGTGATAATGGCAGCGTTCACTTTTGGGACTGGAAATCAGGTTACAACTTCCAGCGCCTTCAAGCCCAAGTTCAGCCCGGTAGTATCGACTCTGAAGCTGGAATATTTGCCCTAGCTTTTGATCGCAGTGGATCTCGTTTGGTCTCATGTGAAGCGGATAAAACGATTAAAATTTTCAAGGAAGACGAGACAGCGGTAATTATTTTCATTTAATGGTATTTTTCCTCATATAGCTTTCCAGTCCAACACTCATAAGAGAGAATGAGAAGTGTACACCTTCAGAAATTGTCGCACTTATTAGTATTACGTACAACACGACAAGGACAAACTGCAATACTCTATGCAATCCGATGGCGCTGCTGTCAATTCCGAAAGTCTATGAGCATTAAGTGCCTCATGCATTATATACCTATCTGCATAATAAATTGAAGATGTGTGCTGTTTGATGTTGACTCATTACAACACGTCAACCAATATGCTAATTTCTTATTGGTCTACATCTAAGCGTTATCACTGGTTCTAACCAGTGGCTTAGCACATGTTTGTGCTTTAATCACGTTACAATGGCTTATTGATCTCATTTTTGAAACACGTTCAATGAAGTATACTGGGATCTCATCCTCTACTACCAGCGGGTAAAAGAGTCCTTGCGAGTACGCAACCAAGATTTGTTTTTTAAACAGGTTTTATAAATAGGGCGATATCAAAAGTTTTATTTGTTCTTACTATTACCGTCTACTTCATGTAAAAGTTAATGAAATATACCTATTTATTTTTAGACGGAAGAAACACATCCACTATACTGGCGTCCTGGACTACTAAAGAAGGCCAAATATTGATCCATGTCCATATTACAATTATGTATGATATGAACTCAGAATTTTGTTTTCATGTACAATAAAAGCTGTTTAAGCATTTTTCTAACACTTGACAGTTTTTTTTACTTCTAATGTGAGTGTGTAAACAATAATGCTAATGTCCTCAAGTTATATTACTCAGTCACTACAATGTAGTGTGTGGCTAATACGTGTATTCTTTATCGCGTAAGATGCAGCTATAAGTTGTGAAGTCTTCATTATGATTACAGTGTTGATATTATCATTGGCAAGTGATAATTCGTATAATTTATTCAGTGGTGGTAATAAATGCAATTTTTATAGTTTTAGTAGTAAATATGAATTAATGCAGTACGTGGACCCAAAGTTAAAAGTGTGGTGGTGGTATGCATTTCTCACTAATAAACCTTGGTCATAAACGTTTGTCTTCAAAAGAAAAACGTCTCTCGTCAACACATGTATATGACTGATTTTATTACTGTATACAAAAAGCTGGGTACATAGTTATCCTGTCAATTTTATTTTTTTACAAGGTGTTTCGTCCTTTATAGAGTCAATGTTCTCCTCAGGTTGTTTATGTACAATAGGTTCAACAACAATTGAAGAGACGTTTGGCATGGGCAGGAGCTTAAGAAGTGCAGCCGCACCATGTGCAGTTTTACTCCGCATAAGACCGTGTGTCACGACTGCGAAAGGAGCTTTTGTAAGGCAAGAATGGGTAGCTTCGCGGGGCTGAAGTCCAAGACAACTAAGCATGGCAGATACGGCTACGGGTCGACGAACTTCCCACCCACAAGATGCTCCAGAACTGACGACTATCATGTTGATAAACGATTTTCGTGAGTAGCAAAGTAAGCTGCTGAAATACTGTGATAAAACTGAACGCGCGCTGTGGACACTGGAAGCGGAACGGAGTACAGGCGCAAGTTGGAATTCAAGGTGAATGCCTCGTGACATCATCTGGTTACATTGTTTACTTTGCAGACGGATTTCGCAGGTCTTTGTGAGATCAACTGTTATTAGATCTATATTTAAAGCCTTCTCACAGGCATATACAAGGGCTGCATTTGAGGTTGGACAAAAACTGACAACATCGAAAGCGTTAAGTTTATTCTCAAACTGACGGAAAAATAATCCAGCATTTCCGGCATCATCACACTCTAATGTCAGACGTGTGAAGATTCGTGGTTTGCACGATACTGTAGGTGAACATGCCGATGCTCTGAATGCGCTACTTTCCTTGATATATGTTTCTAGAACTTCTGAAGACGGCGGCTCTAATTTTGCTAGAAGTTCTTGTCGCATTGCTTGTCTCTCTTCTTTGTTTTTCTTTCGAACGACAGAATCTGACTTTACATTGAAATTGAAGTCGTCGATTGATACGCGCTGATTGACTGCTACATACTGATATCCACAATCAAAAAGTCGTGCAAGAAGACATCCATTTACTGCTTCAATGGGAATATCGAGATCGTAATATTTATTATCCATTTCGAAACATGACTACTTAATTTTTTGTGTGTTCTAGATTTAATCTTCACAGAAGCATTTAGGTGCTAGCCCCCGAAACCTATAAAAATAGAAAGAAAATCTATTCAGCAGCGTTATAGACAAATAGGACGACTGTAACATGAAGATCCGTATACTAGATGATTCCATACATAGTTTATTAAGTCAGAAGTCTGAAGCTCACTCTCTCTACTGGGAATGAAGTCATATCTCCAACTCCCACATAATAGATACCTTAAAGACTAGTGCTCAAAGCCGCAGGTTTGCTGAGTAACGTTTTCTTGAAAGCAAATAAATCGAAATCAACTAATAGGAGAGGGTAAATAAATTAGATATAATCCTTGGCATTCTTTAAATCAGTTCACTAGTTCGCCTACACTTGTAAAATGCAAGAGGCTAAGTAATTGTCTCTCTCTCCCTGCCATGCAGGTCGGTAAGCTTGAAAACACCAAGTGTTACTGAGAAGTCTCACAGCAAACTCATCATTAAATTGTACAAGGGGAAGCTTTTGAAATGGAGGAACATACTTGGAGATTTCTGAAACAGTCTCATCACAGAACTCTGATTACTAACTTAAATATGATGTAGGCAAACATAAATTAGTAGTTTATCCTGCCGATAATGGATTTTACTTGTTATTTTTGAAGTGCTACATTTTTAAGTCATTTAGTAAGATTGGTGACCTAGAACTTATATTCGCTCTTGTGAACTCGCTTGTACTCAACTGATTTTTTGTGCAGATGGACAGTTGCTATTGTAGCTGGTGATTTGGTGAGTATGGGTTAGTGTTCACTGTACACCCGAGTTCTGTTTTTTGTATTATTCCTTCCGATTACAGCATGTAAAAGAGGGGTGTTAAGCTTGTAGGGTTTTGAAATATCGAAATATTTGTAGCTGTAGAAGATGATTTCATTAGCGTTGCACTTTGATAACCACTCAGTACAAAAGGCGCAACACAGCTGAAATCGTGGGGTTTTTTTAATATTTACTAATGCGAATCACAATTAAAAGGTAAATGTAACGTTTTTCACCTCTAGAATAAATCGTAATGAGCACGGTCTACCTGTGCATAGTTTCATTTATGTATTGATTCGCGAGTTGCACTTGATTGGTGAACCTGTGATACTAACTGGTTGTTTAGGGAAAAACAGAATTTAAGTCTGAGGTGTACTGCTTAAGACTTAAATCTCAGTCCACCTCTCCAGAAAGCAATACTCATCAAAGCACGCATAAAATCAGGTAAGACGTCTCTGAACTAAGTTCGGATAACAGCGGTACTACCAGAATTTGGGAAGAGGACGAAAATTCGGGAAAATCAGAAGCAACTTGTAATTTATTTATACACAGAAGTTAATTAATTATTACTTTTCTTATATTAAGTGAATATAATCAGAACAAAGCAATAAAAAGAGATGGAGCAGATTGAAGTGGATGTGTTTCATTTCGTCGGTATCTTTTCAACCGCGTATAACCTGAGTAATGACAGTTAATAGTTTTACTACAATTTTAATATCAAGTATTACTGAGAACAGAACCTTTAGTAAATCTTTCTCTACCTTGGTAACTCGTCTTTTAACCTTAATTGTTAATTTCCTTTCACCATTTCTCAGTTGCATCATCATTTTCTATACTTCATGCCTCATATGTATGATATCGAACTAAGTGAGCTTAGCTCATTTGTTAATTAACAATTTCTACCGACTTACATAATCTTGTAATCTTGGTACCCCAATATCTTGTTGTTACACTCGCTCTCCACCCTTTTGTTTTCTTCGAGAAATTTTGAGCAATTTACATTTATAAATACAACAGTATCTTATATTATACGATCTAGATATCATGATCACTCTGAATTACTGTTCCGCCTCTTATTTCCAATGATCTGAAGTATAAGTATGTAGACCGTAGATGTTACAAATTTCCTAGAATAATCTGAGCGCCGAGTCAAACCGAATCATTATAAATTACTTAAAATAATCCCAGCGTGTTTAAGAGAAAATCAAATCAAGTATGTTAAAATTATAATAAAACTATTAAGTCATTGTTCAGATTGTATGCATTTGGAAAGATACCAACCGAATAAAATAGATCCGTTCCAACCTGCTCCATCTCTCTTTATTAATTCGTTCAAATTCAATAAGATAAGTTCATGTAGAAAATATAATAGGAATTGTAAATATAACAACAACTCCCATCTAAAATGATCTCCGATATTTTTAAACTCACTTAACTGTAATCAAGTTTCGATCTAACTATCAGAGTAATGTATACAATAAATAGACTTTAATGTCCGACATAGTTTGATCGTGTACGTATCAGGACCAGATTTAGTGATACATTCAGCACTTTCTACATCCCTAAACCTAAAGATGAAAACACCAAATGACTTCCATCGCCTTAAAGTAAGTCTGCTATTTCACAAGCAGATTTAGGTAGTACTTGTATAACAACGGTTGCTAAGACTGTCTCTGGACTGACTAGTTTCAACACTGAACTTTGCACAGGTATGCACCAGTTCGAGTTGCCACACTCCATGTAGCACACAAATCAAGAGAAGAGATTCAAAAAAGAGACAAAACAAAAATATGAGGGAAGAAGAATAGTAATGTGGAAAAACAACAGAATTATATTGGATTTGATCAATCACAAAGAGCGGATGCATCTGTGCCAGCCATTGGGAACGATTTTGAGCCATATTACCAACTGTCTCTAACCATTGCTTCTTATCATCCCGAGGACCCTAACCAGGAAGTCTACACCTCCCTGCGTGTATGGTTTAAACTAACCGTTGTGGATTTCATTGACTGATGAAGCCGTTTTGGTTTGACCACCACTAGCTAACTCTTTTCCAACCTGGTCGTATGTCAGCTAACACTGCCGGTCGTGGAAGGAATGCATAACAAATGTCCTAACCATTTCAATCGGTGTAACTTCACAACCTCATCCATTGATTAGCCTTCCTTACCTAGCACTCGTCGCCTAACCTCAGTATTGCTCACCTTATCACACCACTGAACCTGGGAGATAGAACGCAGACACCTGTGGTCAAAGACAGCTGGTCTTTCTGATGACATTAAGTTTGGAAAGTGACAGAATGCGATTTGACTATGATACCTTCTTGCTCGCTGGAAGATTTGGAAAAGGTCCGTCTCAAGATTGTATATCCCAACATACTCAGCGGCAGTCTGTAGTCCCTAGCAGGTTCCCACGTACTGAAGAAACTCATAAAACTTCACCTCCAGACAGACCATATATGACTGGTCTCAAAAAGCCAACTGTGAGCTTTGCGAGAACTCAACGCTTATGCTTTTGCCCTTTCAAGGTCTCCAAGTATAAATAAACTTCTATGTGGTGGGAAGCCTGGAAGTACCAACCGTCTACACACTTTTATATGCATATAAAATTCGACTTTCCATTACCTATCTTCATTTTCTAGCTTTTCTATTACAGCTAATAGTATTCTCCAAATAGTTGCCTCGTCTTCCCAAATCTGATGTCCATTGCTGGCGTTCGTAATGTCATAAAACTACGCTACCAATCTCACACTGCAACTCTCGATGTCCGAACTTAATGTTCAATCCAAAAACAGGTTTAACTGGAGAAAATTCCAACATCTCTGGCTTTGGAAGTATGCACACACATGTAGCTTTTCCCTTCGGCTCCCCCATCCAATACGGTGGATTCGCAACATCCATCCTATGGGTGCAAAATTATCTGTCAAGTACTTGTGCACTTACTGATGAAGAGATAGTAATGACCTACAAAGCAGAAAACTCGCTACTTAATGTGATCTCAGTGGACAGTCATCGGTGTGCTGTTCGACCATAAAGGCGTAAAAATATGGAGAGAGTAATGGTTACAAGTTCAGCTCTACCTACACAATTAAGATCAGTTAGTAATGTTAGAGCCTTTCGACGATTAGAAATTCAATGTGATATTTATGACATTCGTAATGCGTAGTTTAGGCTTAAAATACAGCTACCACGACCTGCGAACTTGAAAATAACTCATTATCGAAGACGATGATGCATGGCGTACTGAAACGCAAACTGGGCATGTAGTTCAACTCCCGGGTGAATGAGTCCGTTATTGTGACCTCTTCTCTATACAAAACAATCCAATTTACGATTGATCAATTACACTATTGTTTCTATTTCTGGTGCGGTCTTTATATTAACAATCGTTTACCAGGGAGGTGGGTGCTACTGACATCACAGAGAAATGTTATCTCCGAAACTAGAAATACCACGATGAAACATATACGAAAATGTTCAATTGGGTAATATTGCGTTGCACCCCTACAAAATTCCCAAGTCAATGATTATTCGACTTAAAACACTGTAACGAGGGGAAAAAATAGTATTCGACAAACACTTGCAAATCTTTTCAGCTGGCAGTGGGCCACACTTATCGTGGTAGGGCAAGCGATACTTCCTGGCTGCCCAAACCCCCGTAGGTGAAACGGGGTCCAAAACTATGGTCCATCGGTTCCATGTCGAGGGCTCAGACGATTAAGATACAACTTCATATAAACATACAATAATACTTCCCATCCTAGGAAGTTCACTCCAACAATGTCACAAACAATGGACGCTATGTAAGTTGTAACGCCTCAGCGAACAGTCCTCACAAATATTTTTTGGGTAGATACTTTATATATAATAATTCCCATGGCGCGTACTTGACTAGTCAGCAGAACGTTCCTATATGACTTAATTACACGTTCCTATTTGAGCTGTTTACTTCTGATAAGAGCCTGTTAGTTTATTAAGATAATTGTTTCCGAGCTAGTAAAATGAAGTCCGGTACATCATTCCCTACATGGGATGATTCTCCAAAATCTTTATCGTATAACGAGCTTTATTACACACCAAATGACTCGATTAAAATATTAGCCTTTTATATGTACGTGTACATTAAGTATGTCACACAAAAATAAAATTGGTTATAGTTATTTTAACTAGACATGTGAAGATTGATAATTGAAGTTATGTAATTCAAAATCAGTCAAGACAATTAGGTGTTAGTGAAATTAGGGTAGTAACAAAGGTGATGAGTTGTCACAAACAGTTGTTAAAAGAAGTTATGAATAGTTTGAGGAGTGAGTTTTACTCAGGATGCACATAGGAACAAAGTAGATAATACGAAATTAAGTAAGAGTTCTAAATGAATACAAGAATTATAAGCAATTAAAGAACAGGCAAAGAAACAAAATTAAATCATCAAAATATCAAATCAAAAAAGTTGTTACCAAGACAGTAGAAGTGGTTGAGTAATCCTCTTTTGTATGCACAGCTCCGGATTTTCTATGTGAGTGGCCAGAGCTTCAGCGATACAAAGAAGGCGAAACCGTATTGCCTTTGATAGGTTATTCTTGACTTTGTAGATTACTTTGAAGGAGGCGTTTGTTGAAATGGAATGATCAGTGTTAACCAGGTGTTCAATTATCGCACTCCTTATTGCACCACTATTGCCTTTTCGCAACCATGCTGGATAGTGTTCTTGAATCCTTTCGGACAGGATACGCGTCGAACGACCGATGTACCTGGCTCCACAGCAGCAGGTGAACTAATATATGCACATAGAAGTGGTCAGATGTGGGATCTTGTCCTTGAGGCTTCTGCAGTGGACGACTGGAGAACATTATTCTTAGCGTTGCTGCAAAGAATGTTCTTCTCAGAGATGATGTGATCCTTCTCTTGAGAATATCGCTTGCTGAATCTCCCTTAAAATCCAAGTTCACGTAGAGTTCCTTTTTTGGTGCAGTTAAAGTTTCGTTTCTCCGAATTCTTGGTTTGATATTTTTGTCGATGAATCTTATTGGGTATCCATTTTGGATGAAAATTTCTCTTAGAATATCTAATTCTGTTTCCGAAACATCGGGACTGCAGATGCGGGTGGCAAGTGATTTAATTAAATTTCGCTTTTGTTGAATGGGTACCCAGCCATAGAAGCTTGTTAGTTGACTATTCCAAGTAGGTTTTCTATGGATCGATCTTCTTAGGCTCCCATTGGTTCTTCTTGTTAGTTCCACATCAAGAAACGGAATTTTTGACTCGTTTACCATTTCAAGAAAATGAATTCTTAGTTGTATTGAGGGAATTCGCCAAAAAGAGACTCTTCGCTGATCTACGTGTTTTGTTTTCATTAATGCCTGGATGGGGATTATACATGAATTGAAACGTAGCAAGGACCCCTCGACAGTCAAGGAACTCAATGGGTTTCTGCGGTACTCTGTCAAGCTTGCTGTGGGGAAAGCGAAAGTTGGTTTTTTCGAGGATTGCGTCGCTAATCATCAGTATCCAAAGTGGTTCTGGAAAGCACTGCGACGCAATCATATATATCCAAATACGAAGTCCCTTCAACGTCATGCAATGAATTGTGCTGATTCTATCAAATCACGTATGCCCGAACTGCAGCGGAATATTAATCAAAGATCCTCTGCCCTATACGAATTGACTCCTGACGAATGTCAAAGATTCACCGAATATATCAACTTAGTTGCAAATAAACGGTTGCAGTCTGCCGTAACCCAGCTCAACAACAGCCTTAAGCAGATGAAACCTCACGGCAAATTTCCTGACGAGCCCACAAAATTTGTGTTCAATTATTCCTCAGTACCTTTAACCGACGTGCAACTAGAAGTCCTATCTCTGGGCCCAAAATTCTGCGATATCAGTTTCAACGCCGACAAACTTCATACTCAGGTCCAGTTTGAAAATCTAATCAGCCAAACGAACGACCTCATCCCAACTTCTGAGGACGAGTTACAGAGATTCAAGTCAACAATCATCGACTGCTGCCACCAATACTTGAATACAAAATCAAAAGTCCGCAACCACCTAACAAAGCGGCACCGAGAAGAATTAAAACAGTTGAAAGATAACAAAGATCTGCTAATAACTCGCCCCGACAAGGGTGCCGGTGTAGTGCTTCTGAATCGAAAAGACTACATCGAGAAAATGAACGATATACTGTCGAATGAAGATAAATTTTCCCAACCTTCCAATGAAAGAAACAAAACGGAACAGATTGAGAAGCAGCTCACAGACGTCTTGAAGAGAATGAAGGCCAGTCAACTAATCAGTGGGGATATCTATGACCAGATCCGACCAACAGGTTCAATAATACCAAGACTTTATGGTCTACCAAAGGTACACAAGGTTGGTCTCCCACTTCGTCCAATTCTGGATATGTCAGGTTCCCCTTACCACTCTATTGCAAAATGGCTAGCAGATATTCTGGAACCTGTAAGGAAACAATTATGTACGCACTCGCTCCGTGACACCTTCCAGTTCATCGACTGCATACAAGACATGAATGTATCTAACAAAATTATGCTGTCCTTCGACATTGAGTCACTTTTCACCAATGTCCCACTCACGGAAACGGTCTGCTTCATATGCAAATATATAGATGACAACCATCTCAATATTGGAATACCAACAACATATTTGAAGGAATTACTATTGAGATGCACTCTGAACGTCCAGTTCACATTCAACGACACCATCTACAGACAAAAAGATGGTATTGCAATGGGATCTCCGTTGGGTCCACTACTATCAGATTGCTTCGTGGCAAGCCTCGAGAAAGGTCCACTAAAGCCAAGCATTGACAATTTGCGACTGTATAAAAGATACGTAGACGACATATTCATTATTTGTGACAACAACAATGACCCCAATCTACTGCTGAAGACATTTAACTGTTGCCATCCAGCAATAAAATTCACTCTTGAAATGGAAAACGAGTCAAAAATTCCGTTTCTTGATGTGGAACTAACAAGAAGAACTGATGGGAGCCTAAGAAGATCGATCCATAGAAAACCTACTTGGAATGGTCAACTAACAAGCTTCTATAGCTGGGTACCCATTCAACAAAAGCGGAATTTAATTAAATCACTTGCCACCCGCATCTGCAGTCCCGATGTTCTGGAAACAGAATTAGATATTCTAAGAGAAATTTTCATCCAAAATGGATACCCAATAAGATTCATCGACAAAAATATCAAACCAAGAATTCGGAGAAACGAAACTTTAACTGCACCAAAAAAGAAACTCTACGTGAACTTGGATTTCAAGGGAGATTTAGCAAGCGATATTCTCAAGAGAAGGATCACATCATCTCTGAGAAGAACATTCTTTGCAGCAACGCTAAGAATAATGTTCTCCAGTCGTCCACTGCAGAAGCCTCAAGGACAAGATCCCACATCTGACCACTTCTATGTGCATATATTAGTTCACCTGCTGCTGTGGAGCCAGGTACATCGGTCGTTCGACGCGTATCCTGTCCGAAAGGATTCAAGAACACTATCCAGCATGGTTGCGAAAAGGCAATAGTGGTGCAATAAGGAGTGCGATAATTGAACACCTGGTTAACACTGATCATTCCATTTCAACAAACGCCTCCTTCAAAGTAATCTACAAAGTCAAGAATAACCTATCAAAGGCAATACGGTTTCGCCTTCTTTGTATCGCTGAAGCTCTGGCCATTCACATAGAAAAACCGGAGCTGTGCATACAAAAGAGGATTACTCAACCACTTCTACTGTCTTGGTAACAACTTTTTTGATTTGATATTTTTGATGACTTAATTTTGTTTCTTTGCCTGTTCTTTAATTGCTTATAATTCTTGTATTCATTTAGAACTCTTACTTAATTTCGTATTATCTACTTTGTTCCTATGTGCATCCTGAGTAAAACTCACTCCTCAAACTATTCATATTATTACATAACTTCTTTTAACAACTGTTTGTGACAACTCATCACCTTTGTTACTACCCTAATTTCACTAACACCTAATTGTCCTGACTGATTTTGAATCACGTAACTCCAATTACCAATCTTTACATGTTTAGTTATATTTACTATGAGTAATATAACTTACTGGTTGTTTCGCAAGTCGTAAATATTTTAATAATCATATAAACCTTCACTAATGAAACACAGAATGGCTGTCAGAAACTTTGGAGACGGACAAACACAAAGAAGTGATATGCACGCTTACGGGTAACGTAGACTTCAAACTCCCCGCACTTATACAAATAAAACTTTGTTCGGGCAAATACGAAAAATAGCAAGTTAGATCAGTTGTTTACAAACCGCCTTCATCAGGGAATCGAAATCGCTCGACAGAAATTAAATATTTAACAAAGTGCAATTTATTTAAACCATATAACTGACTTCATCCTCTTGTACAGTTATCTCTGCGTACATCATGGCCATTGTTACAGACATCAAGAACCAGTGTCCATGCATAATTGCATTGAGAAGAAGGAGTATAGTTTCTTCTGAGAGTCCAGTCATCGTCCCTAACCGTTCCTGTGAATGTCCTTCGACTGAATCTATATGATTCCCAAGCACCTAAATTATTTAATGTATGATATATGTTTCTCTGAGGCTACAGGCATGAAATTCCAATCCACTAATCTATTTCTGGCCTAATCATTGGTTGGACTATATGAGCACGATTATACCTTTATTTAAGTATGTTATTTTGTCATTTAGTTGTGGTTATTTCCACCGATCATAAATATTTTTATTCGGCTTTCAATAAAAGAATTTCAACTATGTTCAAACATTATCTAATTTTTCCTACTTGTATTTACAACAAAATGAAGCGATATCAAAAAGCATTTATGTTCGACTCGATTGTTATTTTGTGATATTTCATCAGAATTGCTCCAATCTCATGACCAGCAGAGACTTCAAAATACCTGTGAAATTATTACAAAATTCCTTCGTTTTAAGGACAACTGACGTTAAAGTCTTGCAGCTTGTGTAAATGATGGAAATATAATTAAATTTTACACTTCTGTAGATACTCACCACAGAAATTAAGTAGGTTTGCAACGGATTGCTTTAAAAGACTTCTGAAAATGTTATAATGTCTCTCTCTCTATTTGTTTTAATATGACCTCAATTAATGTTCTTGTCTGTAACTTTTGACCACTGGAATCTACTCAATGCACAGTAAACATCCATTATCGCCAGTCAGTATCTTTGAAAATATTAAGAGTCGAAGTAAAAAAATAAAAGCGCTGTGCTGAGTTATTCGGAAATTTTTTCTTAGGAACCACACAAACCGTATATTCTCCACTTTAGACTTCTGGTGTTCAGGCCGTGTCACTGGTAATGCCTCAGGTTTTTCCAATCTTTGAAGCTGGAGCAGAAATATACACCTAGTGAAAATGGAGTGTAAGCTACATGTGATAACAGGGACTGAACTGCCGAAAATAGCAGCCTACATTTCACTAGTCAGCGAAAGTATATGACGGGGAAACCAATGATTTGTTTTAAATTTGCTATAGACAGAAGATAATGTTGTCAGAGATGAAATTAACACTAACAAAAATAAGGCGAATTGAAATGCACCATTTCACGTACTGAAATGCCGTCTTTCTTTTGGAAGCAATTCCGTTTACAATTGTTTTTTGATAGTCAAAAGAACCGAATAATACATTAATTTCAAAACATTATGGTGAGGATAATCTTTACATTTGAGTATGCAGTTTTTTTAAACACCGGCCATATATATGGCAAAGATACACTCGTTAAATATGGTTGATATTTAGGGCTAAAGGAAGGATTTTGCGTGAACTTTGGACTAGTCCAAGGGGCTTTAAAATGCCCATAAGCATTTGGTCTGCGCGAACATTCCTTTCTTTCAATCGACAACGTGGTTTTATCTGGTGTAGTAAAAATCGAGGAAATCAAGACATCACACATGCAGGCCACTTTTAAGCCATGAAGTCAGATTACTTGTCTTTCTAACCTATTGATTTGATTTTCTACTTGCAGCCTCCGCAGGGCAGCTGCAAGATGTCTGTAAAAATGCACAAAAACGAATACACCTTTTCGCAGCTATGTGGTTAAATGCTCTTGTCGTCGATAGTTGCGTACTATGTAGCTGTGAACACTAAGGGAGTTTGGTCAACATTTTCCTTGGTTATTTTTCCACTGCTCAGATCCACGACAGCCTCAATAACCAATGCCTAGTATCAGCTTTGAGTGTGTGGCAAAAGGTAATGATACAGATTCTGTCCATTTACATTGTATGATGCTACTAATGAAGCCCTTAATTTGAGGGCGTAAGCGTTCTGAGAGACATTTAAAAAACTAATGAGTGTATTAGCATCCAATACACTCGAAAGCTCCTGTTACACAACACTTAAAAATAATGTTTTCTGTCCATTATTTAGAACTAAAATTTCGAACGCTCGCCCTAATAATAATGCTGTGAATTATGATCGCATCAGGTCACCGAGCAGGATTGCATTTATATAAGGACAGAAATGATTAGCTGGAGACAACTGGTAGGAAATGTCCGAGTGAACATGTGTGAAACCCAGTAGTAAGGTTGGTTGATCTGGAATTCTGGCATTGCTACACGTGCCAGTCAGTACTAGACCATAGTGGCCAGTGCCTGGAGAGAGAAATACCCATGACGTCAGGTCCTCAGTAGGAAGGATAAGGAATACTGTAGAATCGTAAGGAATAGCCCCGATAAAGGGGAATAAACCTGTGAGGCCAGCAAGTTTCGCTTTTCGAGGGACCTTTCTGGACTCTTAAACTAAGAATAATGCCTATGAACATTTTGTAGCAATTTATACTGCCGGATCCGAGTCCGATCCTTTGTAACTTAGCATACAATCTGCACCTAGCACCATCCAAATTTACGGAGGGGACATTGTTCAGTTGCGACTTTTTGGCGACGGATTGAAGCAAACTGATTATTGAGAGAACGGAAAAGCACTCCGGCTCAGCAAAGTGGCACTTAGTCTGTCTCAGTGGTTCAAAACCCAATAGTGAGCGACGCCTCTTTGAATTTCCTCAGCAGAAATTCACAAATCCTTCGTTTAAACTGAGGTTTTTGAGTCTTGTTTGAGTCTGCTGACTTCTTCATCCTCCATTACCACGTAGCAGAACCGATCTGTGGGACACTGACTGTATTTCGGTTTGTCGGTCACTACTCGTGGGTATCATGCGTTCAATAATGATAAGTCATTGAGTTGAAGTGCGAACTGATGGTACTTATCCTCCCTCCACGCCACTGGGAGGATGCTTTTATGAGGTTCAGACTTTTCAGGTGCTATATCTATATTCTGACCAAGTCTTGAAGAAGGAAACGTCAAAGTAGTATTTGCTCCACATAAATAGCCAATGTATTTATATAATTATCGCTTCATTTCTGCACTCATTTTCTGAGCTGGAAATATCTTTTGAGGAGATTTTTATCACGACTTGAACTTTATTTAATGTGAAGTGTCAAAATGTCAAAAGAGGTACTAAAGATACATCGAACCAGGTGTATGTTGTTAGACGAATGCTTATCACGATGTTTTGGGAAATCTACCAAATGCAAACGAACACTCATATTGTAGGATTAATTTTACCTACAGATTTTCTCCTTCCAATCAGGGCTGACACCAAAGAGTCTTGGCTTGATTATAGTTAAAAACAAAGTGACTTGGCTTAAACATTTTCTGTTTCGAAAACAAAACAAATCAAACAATTACATTAAATTAACCAATAATCTTGACAAAAAGGTCACATCATTTTGATTGGCTGTTTATCATACAGTCTATCTATCTGTCGAGATTAACACCTATCCTTAGTAATCTCGAAAAGAGTATGTCGAAACTTCGATGGGATCGGAATTTTTAGTGCCACATGTGACATTCAACGTGGGGACCATTAATATGTGATGATAGAAAATTTTAAGAGGACTTCAGACTTTACGAGGGGCAGTTAATAAAACTGCTCTAGGTAAAAAAGCATGTGAGAGTCACGCAGGAAAGGAAGATTGATTGCAGAAAATTTGGAGGGCATCTTTGTGAACAGCTAAGTTTATTTCTGCACTAATTTCATGAAGTTGTAAAAAGTTGTCACATTTCTGACTTTTCCAGCGCCACTAAGCTGTTTTTCGCACTTCCGATAAACCAACATATTTATCTGCAATCCCCTTTAGAGCACGAAATTAAGCAAGATGTCTAGTTTTCGTTGCAGTTACATCTGCATTTGGTATTTCATACTTTAATAAAGTAAAGAAATCCAGTATCTGAATAAAGTGACTTGACACTCTTTTCCATACTTCTTTCGTCACCCGTCTACTTGGCAGCAGTGTCTCAATTCTTAAACATTCACCAGTGGCAAAAACTTAATGGTCAACATCATCTGCTCATGAAGTATTTGGTTTATTAATAAAAACATAGGACCTACACTGAATACAACATTTCCGTCGCCAAGTTGAATATCTTTTCGAGTGCCTACCCACACATGAACACTATTGGAACCTTCAGGAACCACGGAGTCAAAATGTGGAAAACTATTTTCCAGCATGCATAGCTTATGTGGAAACAACTTTTTTCCATCTGCTGAAGCTGGCATGTAGAACTGAATGTTTCAAATCTGTTATGGCTTCCAAATCTTTATGGGGTAGGGGGACCTGTTTATGACTACTGTTTCAAGAGATAAAGTTATGTGGACACCTGTGCCTCCTGCTACCATTAATCACCTTCAATCGTGACCGTATAACTGTTAGTATTATATGGCTAACATGGATTTCAACACATCAGTGACAAAATAGCTCACTCTGCCACTTACTTACGATCCGTCGTTTCGATATTAATTATATTTATTACAATCATGGGTTGTCAAGATAACTGTGAATTGTTGAACTTAGAAACTACCTTTTATTTGTGAAGACGCTATTTAATTACAGATTCAATCATTTATTTGCTATTGTTAACTCTTGAAAAATAAAAACTTTGTCAGTAACTATTTTATCAGGTTTCACCGTGGTTGTGACAACAGTTAATCGGTGTTACATTTTAACATTCACTCAGAATAATTTGTCATCACTAATAGTTTCTTGAGGGAAACAAGAATGCATCAGGAAAGCCGCTGTGTATTATTTATCTATATAAAATCTGGAGAAAAGTGTATGTACACCGATAGAAATCCACCAGGTTAAGTCAACATTTAACTTCAATCTCCACTGAAGCGCAAAAGTGAGCACACGTGTATAAACTTAATCTATAGTGACTTGACTTTGCTACGAAAAGCCATAGAGACACTTTCCTCAATTAATTACTCTTGGTTAGCCGTGCTCAGTACGGAAAGGAGGGGAGAATTTAACACTTCATATCAATAAAAGCCAAAGTTATTAAATAGGAATTCCGTCAGCAGAAATGATATTTATGCCAATGTTTATAAAAATTTTCCCAGTTGACAGCAAGCGCATATGGTTTCACCCTTAATTTTCGTTTATTTTCATTCGGTCTGAAAACATTGCCAAGATAAAAAAATATATATGTGAAACTTACGGCAGCAGTGTTACGAATCCTAAAGTAAGAGGTTCTACAACTTCAGTACTCATCTCTTGCGATTTCGTTGAATCAAACAGTATGAATGAAAAATATCAATGAGTTTGACTAAGAATTTTACTTTCTGATTAGTTCTTCATTGATTGGCGATTACATGATAACCGTAAAGTGCGTCTAGGATGATCAGTCAAAAATATCTCACACCCAGACGGTCAGCGATCCTTTGCCAAATCCAAAATAAATATATTTAAACGAATTCTTTGAATGCACGCATATAAATATTAATTATTAAACGATATCAACAACAAAATTCAACATAATGTTTGTTTCAGTGTTTGACCAACTGACTAAATGGGAGAACCAGATGAAGCAGTATTCATAAAATATACCGGAATATGTGAGTAGTGGATTTTTATGCATTAGTATTTGTATTACCTCACATTGCATGTTTTCATCAAAGAAACTGCAACTGATATAACCAT
Source organism: Trichobilharzia szidati (assembly GCA_944472155.2). Taxonomy (NCBI): domain Eukaryota; kingdom Metazoa; phylum Platyhelminthes; class Trematoda; order Strigeidida; family Schistosomatidae; genus Trichobilharzia; species Trichobilharzia szidati. The sequence continues at coordinate 65,406,183 of OX235274.1, read as the reverse complement.
GTATATATATGTACTAAGGATGGCTCACGCTGATGATTCTAACACTTTATTATCAGTGTTGTATGTTCGGAAATACAGAACATTGTGACCCGTCACTGAAAAATGAAGGACATTGGTTCAATTGGAGTCGCACAATTTCTTTACAGTGATAACCTGAAATCGGGACTTTGAGTTCCATAGAATGCACTGGGTCGAGTTTTCCACTCGAAAAATTAATGCCTCGATATTTTAGAGAATATAGAGTCACCATGCATTTAAATTTTGGATCATCAAATCTTTTGTGCCCTATAGTTGATTGCATCCTAAAAATAGTGAGCAGAAACTGACGCTGCATAATTAACCCTTCAAATTAATTCCAACATATGGAAGCGAAACACACACCATTTCCAGTCTTTAAGGCTAGGCATTTGAAGTTTAAGGTAACAAGGTGACGGATTACGAATCATTGGGACTTAAGAACAGGAAAGAGATAAAACGTGATGGGACTGCTGCTGGTTATAAATCGAGAAAATCATGGTGGAGGGCACACTGCTGTTCTGCACAAGATCCTGAATTTCAGCCCAGATACTTAACCAGATAAAATGTCTGATGTCCTAAAGTTTCCCTGCTGATCGCTTCTACTAACATCCGCATTTCGTTTTCGTTTTATGCAGACACTGACTCCTTGGAAGAGGGTAACTTGCGTACACCTGAATTATCCAGGGATAAATCATAAATTTACTGACAAAGTGAAATACATAAATCCGCGCTTAACCACTACTTGGCTGCATCACTTTTCTCCAGGGTGATATGGTCAACTGGAGAAGATCTGAAGTCCATAGTTCGAACGAGATCTTGGTATTGGTGCAAGACAGAAACACTGAGTACCAGCATCAGACGCACTATTAATAGTCTGTACATAATAGGATTAAACGATGGTTCCATGAGTAGAAAACTCACGCGTTTCCCAAATTCCTAGGGAGTCCCAAGTGTGAATTCTAATACTTTCACTTTTATACACTAGAGTTGTACTTCATGTACCACTTTGAATTCTATTTTAGTTAGACCGTTCATGCTCCACTGGACTGTTTTTCGTTCCTTGCTAAACCTGGTATATTGTTATTTCCAACTAATTTTGGGTTCGACTAGTGCACTGCTTATGTTTCGACACCGGGGAACCTATTTGGAGCCATTTGGTTTGTTATAGATTCTTCCGAGTTTATCTGAGACAATTTGGCTTTGTTTCAATTTGGTTGGACTACAAGTCTGTCTCACCAAGAATCATTCGCGTAACGCCTTCACTCTAAGGCTGGTAGAGAAGCAACTCGGAGGATTGATCATGAACAGGGTATCTACAAGCGTGTTCACCTACATCTAGCTGGTGATACGAAAAGGAAATATGAAGAACAGGAACCGAATAAATGACTCCTTAAATGCGGGACCTTGTGATGAAACGTTGGAGTTGTGAACTCATTAGGCTTCACGGCCCGTGAATATCCTTGGGGTGACCTCCGACGCACCAGAATGAGCCCATCATAGAATGTACGAATAGTTTCAGCTTTTCGAATAAGTAAACTGCATTGGGTACTTTTGATGATCTTGAAAGCTTACAAATTATCACCACATAATCATGACTGTCATCTGCAACCAATGGAAAAATGAGGTGATCCAGGAGATGCCATCACAGATATGGCAGGTAGATTACGGAGAAGTTGGCAGACAGAGATCTAAAGAAGAAGAAATTAACTTATTCACAAAATATCGTATATAGGTGATGTAAGAGACTGATCAAGGGTCCATAATCTCTGCAGTTCTCCTCTTGACTAAATTGTATCCATAGACACAGGGAGTCATTTCAAGCAACTACACGAGAGGTTAACCTAATCCATCGTCTCTAAAATTGCCCATAAAGGACGGAAAGATCGTTCTTCCTGCATAAAGTTAGAGAATGTTAGCCTACTTTCGCATATGTATGTGATATCATCAGCACAACAGGCCTTAAAAATTGCACAATGAGGCTGAAAATAAACATGTTGCACCAATTGGTCTATGCTGATGATCTGAAATTTTGGATAGCCCCAGGGGAACGACATGCCTAATGGCCTGTTCATTCGCTATACGGAATGGATATTTGCCATCAAAATATAAGAGTTTACAATCATGTACAGGGGCACAAAAATATCAGTGCATGAGAAGAACGGGAAAAACTCTTCTGCTTCTTTTCAATTCACACATTTATGTCACAGTAAGTCTCGTTTACCGTGTTGCAGCTTGGGACTCTCACACCCTTAAGGAAATGTTCTAAATGCTACTGCAGTCAGCGTTATGTTCACAACTGCATCCAAGCAACCAGCCAATTTTTAATAGATAACTAACGCGCACTTAAGGCGGAGGGTTCAAAGAATGGACACGAGAAGAATCTCGTGCCAAAAGGGTTTGTCAAACGTGGGAAGACTGAGAATGCTGAAGAAAAATATCCCTCTCATCAATGAAGTTTCATTCACTTCATGTGATCTTTAGGATTCTGCACTATTCGTCACAGAATTATCCATCTTCCTATACATCTTCACATCCATCAGATTCATCGTATCTATCCTGCAACTTTATGGGTATTTTGAATGGGAATATTCCATGAATTTCCAAGTCTCTCAACCATAAGTTTTCCATTATTGTGTGGAGTCCTACAGTGGTAATTTAGTCTAGTTCATAATCTTTTTACGGTAGCACTCCGTAGGTTGATACATGATCCTAACACGGCATTAAGGATTTTTAGGAAATGACATAATTCCTAATTTATCCTGTCTCTTCATACCATCAGGCTGCAAATTTTCAGAAGTTTCGGATAAGGTGGTCAAAAGTCAAGGATGAACTACACATCCATGGAAAACTGATTATCCCAGTCAGTTCCACGAGGGAGTGATTTTTGTTCTTTCAGTCAGTAGGTTCAAAAGCAGAAGCGGAAATTCATTAAGAAAATAATTTAAACCACTTGCAAGTCTTCTTTCCCAAGCTAGAAGTTTGTGTAAACTAATCTCAGGTAAACTGAATACATAGAGGTTATACACCGAAAACATTCAAGTTCAACGTTATTTCCTCGTATTTTCATTGGGCATATTGGTCCACAAAGATGTGGAAAGTTTATATTTTTCAAGGTCGTTAAGTGGTTTTCACCTTTCAAATAGGGTAACAATTTTCAGCTGGTGTTTCTTTCTTTCTTTATTCGATAGGCGATAAATAATACGTGCTTAATCAGACACAGCATTTGCAACCTTTTCTGAGACAAAAGGTTAGTTGTTTCAAACGCATGACTTCCAGACAAAACTTCATTTATTTTACTTCCATTTTTGAATTTATTTATTATTTTTATTTTATTTTGATTTACAGCTTGATTCCACACTGTATTTTCAGTACAAGTGTGGAATTTTCAGCATGGATATCGGTAGCCCAAATTGAGGCCGACCATAGATATCGCCCAAGCTTACAATAATGCTGAATTAAATCTCAGTAATTCTGAAATAATTCTTGCATCCTATAGTGAGTAAATTCTGAATCTGTTCTGAAATGGTTTGTTTAATGGCACAGACTAGAACTCAGTGCTGGTTTTCAGCATGACTAGAACGAATTCAGCACCGTGTTCTTTTTCTAGGCATTTTCAGGAGTAGATCAGAACATACTGGGTTTCCTTATCAGCGTTGTTCCAGCCATTACAGGACATAATAAGCACTGACTAGCATTACTTCAGAACGAAAAGACCTAATTCAGCACATAGTGGCAATTTTTTCAGCTTAATTCTAGCCTTCTCAGCACATATTCAGAACTGACTAGCATTACTTCAGAACGAAAAGACCTAATTCAGCACATAGTGGCAATTTTTTCAGCTTAATTCTAGCCTTCTCACCACATATTCAGCACATATTTAGGCATGCAGAGCTTATTTTCAGCATTGAAGGCATTATTTCAGATGCTGATCTTTTTTTAAGATTTTGTCGCATTAATTCAGCACCCAGCTCTCTTTTTAAGCACGACCAGCGTTATTTAAGAACATAGTGGGTAGAAAAAATTTTCATTTACCATAAAAAGGCATTATCGACGCATAGGTTAGAATAAGTTTAGAATTGTTGTAAGCTTGGGCGGGTGTGCACCGGCAGGGGATCGAACCCCGGACCATGTGCATGGTCGGCGAGAGTCCTAACCACTGTGCCACCGACGCACACGACTTTGCTTATAAACTGAATGCTGCAGTATTCAGTAGCACTGGATGATATATAGGCATTCAAAATATATTTCATTCAATTTATCTTATTTTGTACACTAGCATTCATTCAGCAACAAACCTGGATATAATAACAAGGACATATCTTTACATACGACACTGTAACAACGGTGCCACCTTTATTTTACCTGTACAGTTGTATTCAAAATCTTTCTCTGCAGAGAAAACACCATGGTGTTCGAAAGTTAAACATGACTGATGTTTCGATTGGGAAATAATTATTATGGTTGTTGTTATTGTTGCAATTTCGTTATTACCGCTTTTGATTCTTCTTAACTGCACCAAACGGCTGATTTACTCCTGTCACACAATGGTCACAGACTTAATTCCATATGTGTCCCAAAAACACTGTTTGGGATAAAGCTATCATTATTAAAAACAGACCATAATCTACTATTCAGAACTACCCAACCTCCAACGGAATTCTCAAATGCTACAGCGGGTGAAAAAGCATGACTGACACATAGAATTTCACCGAAGACCAGGAACCTTTCTATTATTACCAAGAAAAGGGAGAAAAGAAATCAGTTTGGTTTGTACTAATCTTCAAAAAGACGCTAAAATGATTTTAAATAATACGTAAAGGCTTTGGTCGCTGTTTGTTCAATTCATAGTTGGTTACTGATAAAGTGAAATTTTTGGTTTTACCTGGGTGAAGTTATTATATTAACTGCTTTTGAACCATTGGATTGTAATTGACCAGTATAAGAAGTTTGCAAGGGATCATTTTACAAATAACCAAGTGTTCGAGCAGATAAAACCAATAAGCGCGTAAATACTGGTTTATGCAGTGAAGCCTGTGGTTACAGTCCTCAAGGAAGCAGAAATAAACATTTAAGCAACAGATAGTATAAATTCCAATTTTTAACCGTAGCTTACAAGTAGGTCAGTTTTCACTCTCCTACCAGTTATATGCAACATCATATCTTTTATTACAGTTTCACAATTCAAATAGTGGTTAGGAAACCGTGTGCTCATTTTTGGAATTCTGTATCCAAAAGCCTTAGTCCGCCTACTAAATATTCATCTTCCGTAATTTAAAAATAATCATGCATACGCATATTTATTGTGTATTTTTTGATATGGTAAACAAAACAGAGCAGCTTGACTGGTTGCTGAAGACCACAAATCCACTATCATAAGAATACAAAAGGCATCTCTGGAATAAAACAATCAGTAGGATCAAACAAGTTTCGTTCCCTGATGAGGCTACGTTAATTGAATCTTTACCCTTAAATTTATCGCTGTCTGATACGCCCTTAGTTTTTCGAGTAGGAACATCACACCTTCCTTGTCCTAGAGGTGTTGCTAGTCTCTCTAGCCGTAAAATTAGCGTTAAGAAGTTGTATTGTGTCAATGAATGCACTTTACAGAAAATATACTTTTAAAAAGGTTTATGTAAGGTTATCCAACAAAATAAAAATTACACATGTTGTATGAAAAAGATGTCCAATGCCACCAACTTTATTTCATTTATGTGATAAATGTGCTATCATGTCTCACTTTAGTTGAATTCGAATTTTCAGAAACCTCATCGCTGCCAGAATGAAGTTCTGACTGACCTAAAGTAAAAGGGTAGTAAAACTATTCTGGGTATCTACCATTTCGCGTACTCCTGATTATGTATCACACCTAGTAAACTAATTGCTAACCAGGTCTAAGCACATACACAAAAGGCACTTTGAAAAAGACTTAGACGATTTAGCTTCCAAATACAGCACAAATTCATTGGTTTGTAGTCTGTTTTGGAGAGCTACATAAAGAGGTGTGAGTTATGAGACTGGAGTTCTAGTGGTGTTAGAAGTCAGTAGTCCATAACATGGGGCAAAATAGTTCACACCAGACATTCGAACTTCAGGATGTCACCACTCTTTAATATGCAATTCTTATTCAAGTTCGCTCACTGTGTCATCATTCCATCTAGCTCATTCTATTTCTGTTTTTCACACTGTTCAAAGTGTGACAAATTAAAACGTTTCACGTCCACACAAAGTTAGACGTCGATTAATCAGTTGTCTATCCAGTCATTCGGATGATAAGCAATCCCTTGATAAAACGGATCTTTGAAACTGTTTAATGAAGAAAATATAATTAAAATTTTACCTTATCACTTTATTTAAACCCGGTTTCGTATACACCAACAAGTGGTGAAAGGCATCACTTAAAAACAAAAGGTAGGTAAACTTTGAGAGAAGAATAAAATGCCATCCTCTCTGTGTGACTGTCTTCCCGAAAACACAAACGAGCCGTATGGTTACCCTACTATTTCACCTCATCTTTGATGGATGTCGGCGTTCTGCAAGATAAGTTACTAGTTCGTGTGTTATATTCAGCATTTGTTGAATATTCACTATAATCGTACAAAACACAGTTTTATCGACCATAAGTGTTTTTTGTATTTGGTGGCTTACATTATCCTTTAGCCAACAAGTACTAGAAAACCACACTTCATGTCGTTTGTTGTACAGATATGAGCTCCAAAGACTAATAGTGAATAATAATTCCGACAGAGAATTTTTTCTTAAACAGCTGGAAGTACAAACCATTCCCTTTCGTACATGATATGTATTTCATGTAAAAATGTAGTTCTACTTTGGCTCTTTAACCAACTGGTCGTAGTTATGGTTGTGAGGTTATATCATTATCTCAGTATCTGAAAAAAGAGAGTATTATGGCATAAACATATTTAAAAGTCACTTTAATTATCTGGTTAGGCTGGTTTATTTATAGGATTGTTATCTAGTGTGACTAGTAAAGTAAATATATCTTACTCACTTTCAGGAAAGAACACCTATTTGATCATTATAAATTTTAAAAAACTATTTCAATAGTTAGTGTGATCACGGGTATTAAGTTCTCTCGAAATATAACCACACAGAAACTGATCATTGTGAGTAAACTATTGAATTATAATTATAATTAATTAGAAATACAACCGATAGAGACCGAACCACAGCTAATATGTAAAAATCTCGGTATATTCATTAAATCACAATAGCAGCAGATTGAACGAACTGCATACCGGAGTAAATGCATCCTTTGAGCCAGTACTCAACAGTAAAAATCTGTCTGTGTAGGTGACTTTGAAATTAACCAAATTATTTGAAACAACCCTGACACTAAGGGAAATGACTCCAACGTTGTCAAATTAGTAGGGTTATATTTAAAATGCCTGGATTTGATTAAATCCCCGAAGTGAGTACTACTTCTCAAGTATTTCTAACTAATTTACAGGCTATCAAGCAATTCATCTTAACTGTTAATAACTTCAGTCAGTATTGTTTTAAACTCTTAATTTAATAATCAATAGTCAGTTTTTTAGCTGCCACCTTTAACTGTCCATCAAATGAAAATACGGCATTTTAATGATGACGCTCTTCGAGAAGGTTCTGATAACCCATAAAATGAAACGAAGCAGTTAGCTTTTAACAGTTCCATAGTTGGTGTTGCTTTCTGATGAAGTCTATATATATATATATATATGTATATAAAGAGTTCTATTATTTCATCTGATATATTGTTGAGTATAAATAGCATCAATATCATTTTACTTTTCAGTACATCATCTTGTCTGGTGGTATAAACGGAACTTTTTAACTACAATAATGTCGAATACAGTGTCAGGAAAATTGGAAAAGGCTCACAAGAAAGGACAAAAAGACAGAGATTCAATACAAAAATCGATACAGGACAACATAACTCAACTGGAAAATGAAGAAAGGCAACTAGAGAATGAGCTTAAAAAAATGGCTAGAGAGGGTAAAATGTTTGCCTGTAGACCATTAGCTCAGCAATTATCTAAGATTCGCTCTCTAAAACGTAAAATGTTTGGCTTTAGCGGCCAGATGAATGCCATACAAACAAAACAAACAACTTCACTTGTAACAGCAAAATGCGGAGAATCAGTTGAATCGGCTACAAAATCCATCAAAAGCTATAACAAGGTATTGACTGTGTGCCACTAAAACTATCACATTTACAATTTGATTTATCAACTATAATATCGCGTCCAAACTGCTGTCAAACTATTCACAATTGATTCTTCCTCCCTACTTTGCTAATTTAGCGTTCTGATGCCTAAACTAAAAATTAAAATAGAAACACTCCACATAGTTTTAAACGTAAGCAGGCATACTAAATATGAAGATTGTCAAGTGCCCTTCAAACCTCCTTCCTGTCTGTAAGCGAGAATTGAAGTTTAGTACCGTTGTTTCCCATTCCTTTTATGAAATAAACTTCATTCTGAAAAGTGGTGGTCCTAATACTTGTGTCCCATTTTTCTACATCTAAAGTTTTCTGACAAATGACTTTTAACATCTAAGATCAAAACTAGTTTCGCCAAATCTGTAAACTGAAGGGGAAAGTTAGAGTAGTAATTTATCCGATGCACATGCTAGTGGCAAGGGATATTTGTAGCTCAGAGTTTCAATGTCTGAGAACACTTCATTTTAGAATAAACTCCTGAATTATGTAGTGAATTTTAACGGAAGCTAAATTAATTTGCAGTTAAAAGATGTTCTATCAACAGAAGAACTATTTCAGCATGGAAAGAAAACCAGATAATGAAATAAATTAGTGATCTAACATCCACTATTGCTAATCTAAAGACCATTAATTGAAGTATTTATTTTAAAACTTTCAGCCTTTCCATGTGTAAAATGTTTAGTTCTTTCGTTGTACAGACTTCTTATTGAGGGAAAATTTAACTATTGTTAAATAACCTATTGATTGAATTTTATGCGAATGGGATAACTCACTCTAATAGAGGATATTTTGTTAGAGTAATATTCATTTGTGTTTTAACTGATTAACGATCCCCGTTAAAACAACAGCAACTGATTAGTGAATAAAGAAGATTCATTTTGATAAATTTGTCATCGGGGTCTGCTTCTATATGGCAGAAGTAATTCAAGAAATATTGTTGTTGACAACGTTAATATTTTAAATAATGTTGAAGCAATAATATCGATAGGCTACAGTTGCATAGAATCTATAAGTGGTGATATGCATAAAACATGCAATATTAAACTGTATACCAGATAAATTAAGAAAATAAAGGGGAATTTATGGTTTCCAAAGCAGTGCAGTGTATCATTAGTGGTTGGACCTGTTTCTTTTGCATACAGAGCTCTGGTTGTTTTAAGCGAATTTCAATTGCCTCTGCTGTTTGTAATATTCGGTAATGATAGGCTTTTGTAAATTCGATTGGTACCCTGTAAATGATTCAGAAACATTCTACAATACTGCCTTAATTGCCTGTTTGGACAAGGTAGTTTATGAATTTGACTGCTTCTGTGAAGCCAGCTACATAGGCTGAACAATTAGGCGTGCTTTTCATCAGATTTCTAAACACCATCTCGTGTGGTTAAGTAAGGGAGGAACAACTTCCTTTCATAGTTCTGTACTGTCCCATCTCGTAGATACAGGACACAAAATTGATGTAAACAAGGTCTTGAAAGTCATTTACCATATACCAGCTAATCGTAATTTTACCTTAAGAGTTCGTCTATTACATATTGCTGAGGCTATTAGAATCTACATTAAAAAGCCTGATCTGTGTGTCCAAAAGTAATTGGTTCAAACGCTTTCCTTAACATTGCCATCAAGGTTTTAATGATCCTTAATTTGTTGTAGAAAATTCCTAAATTTTATTTAATATTCTTGATTGGACACTAATCAGTAACTAGTGTAATGTGTCTAGTCCTATCTTCGGTGCAGACTGAATTCTATCAGTGAAGCTTGCAATGTGGCCACCATACTAGGTGGTTCACCATCACGGTGCACTGTGAATTGTTGGCATTAGATGGTCGGAGGCAATTAGCAGGATATTCTATTTACAATTACATTTTTATGCTGATTATAATTTGATTATAATTAAGTGTAATTATTATAATTAATTATAAGGAAAAGGAAATTATCTAGAAGAATATTCTTGGCTCAAATTTCCTTTTGTCTTTTAGTAGAGAACTCTTGAAGGCTTTCACCACACCTTTATTCAACCACAGTGCTGTGTTTCCGAGGACTGAAGACTAAGTTCTTAGAGTAACAACTAATATAAATGACTCCACAGGAGCTGCTGAATTAATAGACAATGAAAGGTGTCTAGCTTAGGTACCTTGTCTTTCAGTCTAGAAATCACAACCGATCGTGTGAAAAAAGTAAGCTGCAGCCTACTGGGCATTAAAAGTCCTTCGAATCGATCATCTCAGCTTGTTGGTTATTATTTCGTTTGGAATATCACCTATGAATTGCAGTCGTAGATGTTAAGACTTGTTGTTAGCAGATACGGAAGAATACTTTCCTACTGTCTTGGCCATAGGTTTCATGATGAACTTTCCGGGGTGGCTATTTTCAATTAACATTTGATATACAACCTTAAGTTCATTTTTAATCATTAGTTTAACTAAATTTACACTGATTCAATTCTTTTTTTCTTCTTCTAGTTAATGGGAAAAGTCAATATGTCTAAAAAGGTTAAAGAATTAGACGAAGCAGAAATACTAATGGAAATGTCAGAAGAATATTTAAACAATTATTTACATTCCACATGCGATTCTGATGATGAAATTGTCAATGAAAAGATTAAGTCAATTTTAAGTGAACCTGAGGTTTGTGAATCAAGTCAGTGGCCCAGTGTTCCAGATCTCAAATTAAGTAAATTCAGTACTCTGAGTCGACATGTTAGCAATGAAGTGAAATGAAGGGTTGACTGAAACATATGTGTAACTTTATTTTATTCTACAATTATATGACTTATTTTCATTGTTTAATACGGAGATTTTCATCTTAAGGATCTATGATCATCATATGACACAATGTTTCTTGTTGTTGAATATTTGCTGTTTTACTCATAACTGCTATTGTTCACACAATAAAGTCTCCAACTGTGCCATCTGTTCCTTTGAAATAATTTTCCACTAATTGTTATACTGCCTATTGTTTAAATTCATTTTTTTCTATTCTAATGTCAGATTTTTTTTATTCCATTACTTCCTCAGTAGAACATCGGGCTTCAAGCTAGAGGCTTGAAGTTTCGATAGCAGTGGCGTTTAATTTCAGGGGATGGGGTTGCTAGCCTCATGTCCAACCTTCCCTCTGTACCAGTCTTATTAGTGGCTTAGCGAGGTAAAGGAGTGCGTCGGTGGCCGGGGATCGAACCCCGGACCATATACGTAGTTGGACAACATTCTACCGCTGTGCCACCAACGTACGTATCAGATTAACTAACTATTATAATTGGTGGGGAAAATTTCATCGTAAGACTAAATTCAGTGTTATAATTAGAGACTACTTAGAAATCTCATCGATGTCATTTAGTGAATAATTAATAATAATAACAACTTTATTCTGCACAATTAGTTTACACAGTATTCAAAATTTTCAGAATAGTTTATTGCATAACATTTTCTATTCATCCGGGAGTTTCAAGTGAAACAGTCACCTCCAGTATACCATGTGATTCAATGCCGTTTTATCTGAAGAGTAAATTAATCCTTCATGGAATTTTTCTTTGGTCTCCCAGCAATAAGCAATGGTAAGTTGAAAACCAATTAATTTATTATTGTTTCCTTTAATTCCTAGGGAAACATAGGGCTTCAGCCGTGCGTCTCCATTGCGTTCGCTTCTCTGCTAGAGTCTTCACCTGGCTCCATGTCTGCCCACACGTTTTCATCTCCTCTTCACATGACCTCCTCCAAGTCACCCCAACCTTGCACTGACGACCAACTCGCCGCTTCCCTTTCGGGTTCCACTCGAGCAATGGCTTGTCTAGTGATGTAACTTGATGGTTTCCTCAGAGTATGGCCAATCCATCTCCATTTCTTCCTGCCTATTTGTTTCACAATCGGTTCCTGCTGTGTTGGTTCGCTCATTGCCAGAGATCTCTGTTGCTGATCTTTTCTGGCCAGCCATCTGATCTTGAGTGGTATTGAGCGAAGACAACTGTTAATGAAGGTCTGTAGTTTGTTTGAGATGCTCTTTATGACGCGCCAAGTCTCTGATCCGGGAAAACCAATTAAAAATGTGCATAAATACATTTAGCAACCTACAGATATAACTAAGTGATTATTACAACAAGAAATTAAGATGCATTGTCTCAGATGAAAATTCAGTTAGGCTAGTAATTCGAGCAGACTAACTTGATTTAATTGGAGTCATAAAAGTTTAAAGGTTTTAGTAAAATCGTTATTAACTTTTCTTTGAAAAGTCAACTAATTTCTTTATCAGTATATTCGGGATATTCTAGCACTGCATGGGGGTACCATATATACATATATGTATATTGTATATGCTCATCCCATGAGCACTATTATTATAATTACAATACTATTTGTAAGTGGTAATTCTTTAACCACACAGTCTATATAGAATGACAGAGAATTTGTTATCAAAGTGATATGTATAATAACAGAAGAATAACTCTATGAGTTACTGCTTTATCATTTGAACAGTACTCCTCCTTAGACGACATTCTCTTATTAATTGCACTTTTTCTATAAATGACAGCAAGGATAAGTAGACTTACATTGGGTATGGAGATATTACTTAATCTAACAGTTTGTGTTGAAACGTCCAACAGTAAGTTCCATCTTTTTATTCTTGTCTTACAACTCTGGAAACGCTTGTAACTAACTGCACAGCATGTTTTCATTACACCGAAATAAATAACTGCTTAGTTTTGGGGGACTTGCAAGGAATTTGCCACATTTCAGTTTGTATCTAGGATGTATCCAGCATGCTCAGTCGAATAAATCAAGTGTTTTAAGTCATATTACTACTGCCTACCTGAAGTTAATTATTCATTCACTTATTTTATTAAACTCATAACTTGGAAAAATTAGCTACCTTTGAAAAACATGGATAATTGAAATCATTTCATTCTGGAAACCAACACATTTAACGGGGACTAATGAGAACTAGGAAGCGAAGAATAAATATTTCTTTTCTCAGTTTGGGACTGTCCGGTGGTCTGCCACCCCAACATGGGCTGAAATCAGGGCCTTCAGTTTACAAAGAAATCAGTTAACCATTCAGTCATTGTGTTGAAATCTAGTATCTTATTAAATCGGATCTCTCTATTAGTTTGCAATGCAGCACTGTTTCCTGATTAAATCTACCTTGCAATCAATAAAATTTCCAGTAACCTAAAACTTGAAAATTATTCCAGTGTTCAATAGTGACTGACTATGAGACGAATGTTATGAGATTCTAACAAGAAGTAGTTACTTGTGATGTGACTGTGAGGACAGATACTCACTGACACTGAGTGATTGTAGCCCTATATCCCAAAGCAGAAGAAGGTGAAATCCATGAGACTGGATTTTTAGCACTGTGGAGGAGTTGTAATGTGCTCCTCTTAAAATCTATGGGGACTAGTTTTGACATCTAGTACGGTTATGGGTGAGCACTCTGAAGACCATCACAATGCGACGGAAAGACTTTCCAATGTTCTGTGGTAACTTATATTCAGTTTAAAGTACCGTACATTCATATGAATAATGTGCCGTCTAGAGAATCAGAAACAATTTGTGTCTTAGTTCTGCTAGATTGCTGAAAACTGAGTAAATGTGCTTCATCGGAGGCTAAGTTCTTTCACTTCACTGAGCTGTGTGATAAGAGTCTCAGTTGTTGATAATTTTTAATGAAACAATGTAAAGTACTACAGAATAGCTTTCTAACATTAGAAGTTTGAGTTGGTTTGCCTGTTTAAGATTATAGTTGGGTGAGAGAAAAAAATCGTCATTAGATTTTAATGCTTGTTGCTTTATTCCAGTAATAATATGAGTTTCAGTGAAGACAGAGATTTTAAAGAGGTGCGTCGGTGGCACAGTGGTTAGCACTCTCGCCGACCATGCACATGGTCCGGCGTTCGATCCCCTGCCGACGCACACCTGATATTAGTGGTCGGCCTGCAATATTTGGGCTACCGATATCGCATGCTGAGAATTTCATACTTGTACAGAAAATACGGTGTGGAATCAAGCTGTAATCAAAAATAAAAATAAAACAAAATAAAAAATTTATTTTAGGTATCATTCACCAATTCACTGCCTATAGTCTGCTATCCACAAACTATAATTGGTGTGTACATCTTTGCAGTATCTGGTTTGATCATTTATGTGATTAATATGCAGCTAACCGTATCGTAGGATTTATCCGACTTATTCTGCTTTACACAGTTCTATGTTACTGATAACCTTCAAGCAGTGATTTCACTTTATATACTACTGAATAATTCTGAACTGGGGAAGACATGACTGATAAGTTTAATCGATCGGTTTTCAATCAGTCTGTCCCTAGTCCAAATCTCTCGAGTATTAATTAGGAAGAAAAAGTTAGTCGAAAAGGTTATGAAGCTGCACCGATTGAAATAGTTAAGAGAAGTATCGTGCATACCAAGCCATTGCTTTTTCCGTTGAGTAATGTTATATTATTTGGGAGTGGGCTGGAAGGGACTGGTTGGGAGGTTTAAACTGCATGGCTGCAGAATGATGGTGATATCGCTCAGAATCACTCTTTGTGATCTCCTGTATTTATTAAATGATCATTAATCACCTTGATATTATTCCCTCTCCTTCATATTTGTATTTATTTGCATTTGGTCTTTTTTTGTGTGTGTTTCTCATGTATGCTTTGTGGGATGTAGTAACTTGATCTACTTGACTTCTGTGCAAATTCCCACGTTGAAAATTCACTTCAATTTTTCCATATTAGTTTGTTTATTAGGTATATCACACAGTGAAACAGTATTATTTACTGGATGACGTTTCGAACAAAATTTATTGTTCATAATCATATCAATTGTGATCACACGACTTTGACACTTGAGTTTTATAGCTTTCTTTGTTTTCTCCTATTTGTCGTAGGGGGAGTAGAATTTTCCAGATATCGGGGACAGGTGATGAATCATTCCTATTACATGTATTTGCAGTTGATTCGATAAACAAAGCTTCTGTTATCAATCTCTCCCTATACCCTGTGACATTAGATTTTAAAACTGTCATCCTATCCCATCCTATTGTATGGTTGTGTGTGACTGCATGTAGTGCTATAGCTGAACTATTCTCTAGATTACTTATTTTATTCGGGTCAACCAATCTAGATTTTGCTAAGTTTTTATGTTCAGCTAGTCTGACTGCCCCTGTTCTACTAGTTTGACCTATGTATTTGACCTGACAATCATTGCAGGGTATTAGATAAATTAAATTGCTTTGTTTTAAAGGCTCTACAGGATCCTTTAGCCGACAAAGCTTGTTTCTAATTGAGTTTGTGGGTTTGAATGCCGTTTTTATTCCTGCCTTGTTTAGAATTCTGCGTAAGGCTTCCGAGGTTCCTTCTTTGTATGGAATTACTACTGATGATTTAGACTCTTTATTGTTGGTGTCGTTATCAATATTATTATTATTGTCACTATTATCATTATCATTATTATTGTTATTATCACTATCGCTATTACCATTATTTATTTTATTTTTACATTTCCTTACATATTTCCTGACCAATTTATCCGGGTAATTATTAAGTTTCAAGGCTTCTTTTATATGTATCAGTTCTTGGTTTAGATTTTCTTTGGTACTACTTAATTTTTGTGCTCTGTTATTTAAACATTTCACCAATCCTACTTTTACTGACATAGGATGGGATGATTGGAAGTCCAAATATCTGTTTGAGTGTGTAGGTTTCCTGTAAACACTAGTGTTTAACTTCCCATCTTCTTTCCTCTTTACGTTGCAATCTAACATTGGGAGTTCCCCTTCCTGATTTTCCAATTCATAAGTGAATTGAATTGCCTCAACCTTCGAGTTTATGTGTTCGAAAAACCTATCTATATCTTGTGTTCTAAGTACAGTGAATGTGTCATCTACGTACCTCCACAAAGAAAGCTATAAAACTCAAGTGTCAAAGTCGTGTGATCACAATTGATATGATTATGAACAATAAATTTTGTTCGAAACGTCATCCAGTAAATAATACTGTTTCACTGTGTGATATACCTAATAAACAAACTAATATGGAATTACTTACTACCACAGTGCCCAAGTTTTACACATATATTAATATCACTTCAATTTTTACCGAATTGGTTTAAGGGTGACGGTGAACTGTTTTCACACATTTACAAAAATAAGTTTTTTATTTTACATAGGGCTGTTTCTTCAGTCTAACTGAATCTAAAATTTTAAAAGCCCTCGCAAAATTAATCCTACAATTCATTTCTATGGTGTGTTCCCTTATAAGTCAAGTTGATTGTCTGCCATTTGTACATTTTAAATTTAGAATTTTATTTGTTTTAACTAACTATATGCTTCTTCATTTTTGTCCGAATTGATTTGACGAGTAAATATATGAACAGATTACTCGATTAGTAATAGAAGTATTAGTAGAAGTCGTAATGTTAACAGTAGTAATAATAATAATAATTTGCTTTATTCCAAAACAGTACTTGTGATACAGAATGGAATTCTCAGCATTTTTACTACAGTATTGCACCCATTTAGTACATTATCAATAAATAGAATTCTACATAGATTAAGAAAATCTCAGTTCATTACGACAACATATTGGCATGTCCGTAGCAAAGCCAACGCTGAACAGTGTTTAAAGGTGTTAGAAAAGTAGGTGCTATCATATTTACTGGCGTAAGCGAGAGAAAGAAACAAAGCAGCACATAACAGAAAAGAGAGAGAGAGAGAAAAGGAAAAGAGAGAAAGAAAATGTTGTACCTATAAACGATATGAGTTGGAAAGACGAGGTCCAGTTGTACTACTGACTGTTTAATGAATTATAGGTGTCACGCCTAACGCTTTCTTTATCGCACAGAACACGAGCTAAGTAGGGTATGGTTGAGTTTTTGTACTTGCTAGTGCGAGCATATAGTTTTCTGTATAGGCTTCTGGTCTTGCCTGATGAGATGCAAGGAGAGAGTTGTGAGTGAAGAAGGTGGTGTGAGTTAGATAAAATGGATTTGGCCCATTTTTCACATGAATCCATGTGCCTGTCAACCACAATATTAACAAGCTGGTTAAGTGGCACGTTGTTTACCCTGTTGACAACCTTTAACATCCTGCGTAATATGTTATAGTCTTTCTTCAGTAGCCCTGGAAAAACTAAGGGGGAACAATAGAGAATAATAGGCAGGATGCGAGAATTAACGAATTGTAGGAGTAAGGGTTGGGTTATGCCAGAATGTTTTAACTTCTTGATGTAGAAGGTAAGACGGAATATTTTCTTAGAAATCGCCAAGATATGAGACGACCAGGAGAGATTAGTAGATAGAATGACGCCAAGATATTTAATTTCCGAATTGATTTCTATTTCAGTGACATCTATGTTGCACACCTCGTGAGAGCCAACCAGTTTGTTTAGGTCGGATTTATGCCTAAAGGTGAAATTTACTGTTTGGCATTTGGAGGGGTTTAAGGTAAGACTGTTATCCTTGGACCACTGGCTGATTTCTGACAGAAAGCCATTTAGTTTAGAGCAGTCACTTTGACATTTGACAGGCAAAGATACTGTCAGATCGTCAGCATATTTGACAAAATTAATGTTATTTGAAGATGATAAGTCATGTAGAAAGAAAGAAAAGAGAAGTCGGGAGAGTACAGCACCTTTGGGGACACCAGCTTCAGTGAGAGCAGCAGGGGAGGATTTACCTTTGTATGCGGTGTACTGCATTCTGTTAGAGAAGTAGAAATGCAACCAGTTTGTGACGCAGGACTCAGTTTTTGTTACAGAGAGCTTATTTAGTAAGAGACATCTAGGTACAGAGTATATCACTGGTATATCACTTTTTTCGATAAGCTGCTTGAAGTTCCCTTAGTGACGGCTATCTAGAGTGATACAAAAGAGAAATCATTTTATTTTACTTTGATATAATTCGGTAAATCATAATCATATAACGCAAATTCACAAATAACGAAAACTCAGCATCGTGAAGTTAATACAGACGAATACAATAAATCCAAATGTATATGTGGAATTGTCATTTCAATCGAATGACTTAATAAATAGTAGCCATCGGGTGACTAATGAGATATATAAGTTTTTTTTTAAGCTTATAGCTGTCAAAATGAAGTGATATGCAAATTGTATATTTACGTCAGAAAATAGATTCTCATGTCAGATGACAACTGGAATGAATTACTTTCTATTAATACATCTGAATGGAATAGTATCAGTTGATCAGTCAATTTTAGTTGAACTGAAACAACCATTCAGAAAAATGTGCTCATATTTTAATTATTATATGATTGATCAAAAATTTCTATTCCAAGTAACAAGCTCATTATTATCACCCTAATATATACCATGAAAACATCTCACCGTTTTGTTTGATGATATGATGGAAAGATTTGTGCAAAACCTATGATGAAAAAAAGACACCAAGTAACTTGATTCGTGGTAGCTAGTCGCCGAGTTCAGGACGTGTGCATCTCGTCGTATTTGGAATTCATTGTCACCGTCACCGGACTCTAACCCAGCATCCATCGTTTCAAACTCCAAGGTAGGGATACAAGTACATTCAACTGACGAGTCCCAAAAAGGATGAAAAGAGAGCCCTGAATCCCAATGTTACCCACCGTCAACCGAATAAAAATCACGCTAATCTCAAAGGATTATTGAAGCATCCGTAGCAGGAGTTGATATATCAACAGAGACCGAGCATTTTGATCTAATAAAATCAGTCATCACGAAATTCAAAATAGTTCCAACAAAATGCACACTTGACAGTATTCCAACGAGTAGAAAATTAATTCTGTTACTTGGGTCCAACTAGTTTAAATTTTTACTATAACTTGACTATATTTTAAAATCCAGTCGCCATACTTTTACATCTTAACTGTTTGAACGAAAAATAATGAAAATGGACAGAAAATATGATTCATAGTAGTGTCGAAATGACAATCTCCTGTTAAACAGAAAGATGCATCTCAAACTCAGCCATAAGACGCTTCTTCACTTACCGAATGTGTAGATGTTAAGCTAACAAATACAAACAGATGAGCGGTTATAAAGAATCTATTTTAATCATACTGTGACCTTGGTTTTCAGTTAACTTAACACACTGAAATCAATCTGCTGATCAAAACTACAATAGACACTTTAATGTAGATATAACAGACTAATATTCAAAGAATTGGGTATCCATCCCCATTATAATATTTACTAAAGTCACTTAATATGACATTTTTTCTTCAATAGTGAAGGGTAGTTGCTCATAATTCCATGGCTCTTATGTCATTATATGTTTAATAGAATATGGTTTCCTTTGGGAGTAAAGTCGACTGAAAAAAGTTTGAAATTTGGAACAAATATATTAAGACAGAAGTTTAAACATAATATTGAGTCAGAAGATGTTACGCAAAGTCACTAATTTACCTAAAATTATGAAGTGAAGACATAGTAGTGTAATTCATATGTAAACTATATCGCAGCTTATGCTGATATACAATAAATACGTACAGCATAACATTTTATGTTAGACAAAGCTCATAGATTTGTCTCAAAACACCGTTTCAACTCAGTGTTCAAATCTACGAGTAGATATGGGAGCACCAATGGTTTCGCTAATATCCGAAATAATTCCTAAAGCTGTTATACAAAGACTGAAAACCATAGTCCCACCAATAATGCAACCAAAAATTTGGATACGTTACGTGGATGACAGATTCGACAAAATTAGTAGAAATGATTGAGACACTACTCATGAATCAATCGTCAACATTTCTGAAGTCATCAGATTCCAAAAAGAAGAAGAATCAGACATAAAAATTCCTCTCTTAGATGTCTTGGTCAAGAAAACAAGTAGAAGAAATATAGAAAAACAAGTGTACACAAAGACAACCCACAGTCAGCATAAACAACCCCCTGAAACTGCACAGAAAGTCATCCTATCATATCTATAAAGCGTTTCTGAACAGCCTAATTCTTCGAAATAAATGTCACCCACAAACCTCACAGTCTTTTTATTCAGTACTGTGATATCTCACATTAAACGAAGACAAAGCCAACATAAGACAAATTTCAGCAGCTTTAAAAAATAGCGTACTGTACAAAGCAAGCCTGCCTCTCATCTTCAAGCCCAAGAGAATAAACTAATGATCAAAATATGTGACATTTATTTCTTCGTATTTGTGCAAATCGACAACTACCAACATCAATTTGACTGCTAAAAATGTCGAGATTTTAAACACTGGAAATAATAAGAATGTCAAAGAATCGCTAGAAGCCTGGTACTCAGATAAATCTGAACTTAGCAGACATGGTGAAATAGGTCAGAATTCTTAGTCAATATAGAATAATTTAAACGGTCCAAATGTCTGAAACCAGATCAACTAGGCTATCAGTACCACTGTAACTGTGCACAATGATAAGGAAATCTCTGGAAGGCCGAATCACATTGGTGGTTATGAGGAGAGAGTTATCTCTTTAATAACGACATCCAAAGGCTCACTTCTATGGAAAGATAGTAGTCGAGACGTTTTCTCAAAGCATAACAAAAGTTACTTGAGTTTTGATTGTTCTTAGTTTTGTCATTTCGAAATAATACAAATAAGTTCCCTGCCGTATGATGAACAGTGTAGCTATCTAGCCTTAGTTGCATCCCAGTATTTAAGTTATATAACACAACTGTACATCGTTATTCAGTCCCTTAGAATTTTAGCTACTATCCATGAACTTCCATTTTGTCTAACCGTTGCTTATCAGAAAGATGTCTTCACAGTTCTGTCATACAGCACATTTATGACAATATTCAAAAACAGATTCTTGTTACCAATAGTTTAATCAGGTATTGCAAAATTGAATTAAACATAAATTAAACATTGGCCATGGCACCTGTCTAGTCATAGTATTATCTCATTGGATTTCGAGTTGAAACTACGGCCCCAACAAGAAATCTCCAACTCATACTCTTCTCTCTCGTACTCATCAACTGACGCCAGGTCCGCTCACGAGCTCCAGTCTCCTCAACACACATTCTCCTCCATCTAACACTCAAAATTTCAACCAGTCTCTCGCTTCCCAATTGACTTCCACTGAAGTGCCCACTGAACTGACAAGTGATATCACTCAACACTATCCCCAGAGTACATCTAATCAAACTCAACTTCCTTCTCCATATTTTTGTCATGAGATTCCTAGTTGGTTCGCGATCAGAGTAACATTGATTATTCATTCTGGACATCTGATCTCCAACATCGAATCAAGGTTGGTATTGACAAAATTCTACAGAAAGCTATTGGAAATGCTTTAGAAGCCGCGCCGAGTTTATCAACGAAACATACTCACTGATTTGACATTGTTGTTGAAGATCAGAATACTGTTCCTTATGCTTGATGCAGTAGATTCCCGAACTGATTTCACATTGAGGAATTTCTATCTTGGTTTTCCAATCTTCAGTGTCTTTGATTTGCTCATCTGTGGTGCTTGTATTTAAAACGACGCTGAGTAGTTAATTAAAAGAAGCCACCTCTCTCAGATTTATTTCAATGATAGTGATTTTCGTTTGGTTGTGTTGTTAATTAGTTTTCTTCATTACCTCTGTCTTCTCAATGTTCACTTAAAGCCTTAAATTACTTATTTCTTCTACCTGATGTTTCAAATAGCTGATTCTCACCTGTAGGTCAACCAATTTGTGTGACACAACACATACGTTAACCTCAAAAACCGCTACTCCCATTGTATTCTCATCGGTCCAAGGTGTGCCAGTCTTCTAGATACCCATAGTCTACTGTAGGATCCAGTCCAACAAAATCAAGAATATTGTCTCATCCGTGATGACAGACAGTCTTGTCTTATTCCTCTCTCCACTTCACACGCTTCACGTAGTTCTCTTCCGTGAATTACTTCGCATTTACCATCATCCTATAGCTTCTCAATGAGTTTGATAAAGGTTTGTTGCACTGTGTAATGTTGAAGCAGTTTCCAAATCACTTCTCAGTCAACGCCATTGGAGGCTATTTCAATGTGGATGAAGTTGAGTAAGAAATTCCACTGTCATCGTTTGTTGTGTTCGATGATGATGAGTTGCGTTGCGATTTCATCACCACAATATTTGCTTTTCCTGAATCTATTTTTTTCCGAGTGGAGTTTTGCTTCCAGAGCATCCTGTAGTCTCTGCAGGATGATGCGGCCTAATAGCTTACTTGGAGTGGACAACAGCATGATTCCACGTTAGTTTTCACAATGGCTTAAGTCACCTTTTCTTAGTAGTTTGACAAGGTAGCCTTCCTTCCAGTCAGTAAGTTGCTTTCTTTCCTTCTAAATTTCTTGAAATAGTGGAGTAAGGATATCCGGTTACGTTTGCGGATCCGATTTTAGTGCTTCCAGAGTAATCTCTTCTGCTTCTGCTACCTCCCCGACAGCCTTTCAGTAGCTTTATGACATTCAAAACTTCTAGATCGGAGTCCACTGGCAGCACTGTGAGTGTTGACGATATCTGTGGACGAGTTGTGGGTGATGGTTGATTAAAGGGTCCTTTGATTTCATCGGCCCATTGTTTCCTTTGCTTTCCCTTTTCAGTAAGAGGTTCATTTCGCTATCTTTCATTCGTTTCATCTGTGCTGATCTGCTTGGTGATAACGACCTAGTTATCTGATATAATGTTCTAAGGTCTCTCTTACATGTAGCCTGTTGTAATTTAGTTGCCATTGTGTCGTTGAATTGTATCTAGTCTTTCTTAGCACCCTCCTTCACTTCATTATTCAGTGCGTTATAAACCAAATGAAAAATCCCCAAATTGAAATCAAAACAAGATTTTGAGCGAACAATTGTTTTCGATAACTTCTTCTTCAGGCTCTGCATTTATAAATCCATGAATAATAGAGTACATAGAGCCAATGAAGGCAAATGAAAATTATATCAGAAACTGTATTGGGGTGCATAAGTAAGTTGAGATGCTAGTCCATTAGTTAACATAGTCAATCAAATTTGTACAGGGTGTATAGTTAGAAAAAATGTGATGAAGTGTGAATGAACAATTGGGTGATGTAGGGCCGTTTTATAGTCAACTGAATACAAGTGTCTTTGGGGTGAGAGAAATGCGTTAACAACAAAATACATACAAACACACATTAACAAAGGGGACACTGAATGTGAGGGCTGACCGATAATGTCTAATGATAAAATAAAGAGGCTGAATCGTAAATTGTAATAAGATGTTACAGAATTGGTTGGCTTAGTATAAAATTACAAAGGTTGACAAAAATTAAGGGTATCGATAAGATGGAGAAATGGATAATAAAGACAAAATGATAATAATGATAATAATAATAATAATAATACGAAAAATGATGATCCTGGTGACCTTATAGTGGGCCAGGGTAGAGAGAGAGTATGAATAAGTTTTTTCTGTACACATAGGTCTGGTGTCTCTATTGCCTGTGGAAGTAGATCAAAGGCCGAAGACATGCTGATAAAATTCAACTCATGCCATCCAAATCTCAGTTTCACAGTAGAACACGAGGAAAACGTTTTTCTAGCGAAAACGAATGATGGCACAATCGAAAGATCCATATTTAGAAAGTCTTCATGGACAGGACAGTACATGCATTTCAAGAGTTTTGTTCCAATCCAGCATAAAAAGAACTTAGTCAGAACACTGTTCAATAGAGCACGAAAAATTTGTTCTGACAGTACTGTTGAGCATGAAATAAAATCCCTGAAGGATATCTTATCTAAGAATGGATATCCTGAGAAGTTCATTAATGAATACTCTAAAGAAAACTGCCCCTGCAAAACAATCCAAACAGTTCCGAAGAAACCTGTCTATATCAGTTTGCCGTTCAAAGGAGATGATGTACAGGAAGTAGTCAAACGAAGACTCGACAAAGCCATCAAGAGAACTTATTATGCTGCAAAACTTGTTTTCCTTAACACCACTAAGCGAGTGCTTTAACAATCTGGGAAAGACCAGTCGCCAATCCTCAACACTTCAAACTGCGTATATCAATTTGAGTGTGTTTGTGGGAGCAAATACATAGGTCGTACGGAAAGGAGATTGTCTACTCGCATGATGGAGCATTTGCCAAAATGATTGAAAACAGCTGAGTGCAAAGTGCCAAAATCCTCAATAACAAAACATCTTGTGGATTACGGACATGATATCGACGCTGTCAAGTCATTCACTATTGTCAGCAGACAAAGAAACAAGAAGATGCTTGCAATTGCAGAGGCTTGTGCAATTCGAGTTTATAAACCAGGTCTCTGTGTACAAAAGGAGATGGTCGTGACTCTGAATCTACCATGGTAATACGTTTTACTTATTATTCTACCTCTTATTATTATTATTCTTGATTCATTTAAAACTATCTTTTATCAGTAGGATTATCTTAACTCACTTCAACACTATTATTATTATTGTTATTATAACTATTACTATTGATATTACTCTGTTTGCAATTCTTGTTATATTCTCTAATGACTAATTGTTTATCTAAGTGATGTAATTGAAGCGTAATGCAATTTATCTTAATTTTGATCTCTCATACTCTCTCTCTCCTTATCTATTTGAACATGACCTGGAAAACATTCGCACCTGTCTTTCTGCATGACTAATTCAATGTAGTTTGTTTACTTATCAGTCCTATATCTCCCAATGTAATTTCAAAAGTATATATATCCGTGTATGTAGAGTATTCAGTCCTATATCTCCCAATGTAATTTCAAAAGTATTTATATCCATGTATGTAGAGTATTCAGCTGACGAGTTCTACCGAAATTTGATGAATTCATTAAATCCTGCTTTATTTACCTTTATTGCTTGTTTTAATCTCTATGACCTCAGCTATGGCTAGGAGGCGTAATCGTGTGCCTTTGGGGAGATTGTATGGTACTCGATACACAATTGTAAATGACACGTCTACTTTGATGCAGTGTTCGCTATCCACTAGATGAGACAGAATTGCACTATTTATTGATTTGGTTGCTTTTTTCCCAAACCAAACAGGAATATGTTCACGAGTGCGTAAAGATAAATTCCTTTGGGTACGACCTATATAACTAGCTCCACAAGAGCAGTTGAATTTATATACACACATTGATGTCGCCATTTTGGTCAATATCGGTTTGGTTGAGAAACTGACATGAAGTTTTGAGGCATTAAAAGTTCTTTCAGTTGATGTCGTTAATCTACGGTTTAATATATCGCTGGATATATCGCGTTTGAATTGTACATTTAAGTAAAGCTTTTTCTTACTTACTGTGTCTCGCTTAGTTTTATATGTAGTTTCATAGATATACTTCTTTACAAAGTTGGTAGGATAGTCGTTTTGTAGCAAGGCGTTTGTAAAATTTCTTATTTCATCTTCAATACAATCGCCGGGACATTTGCGTCTAATTCTATAAACTAAGCTGAGCTTTTCCTTTCGTTGTCCATTTTTGCATTGATTAATCTTCTGTGTGACCATCCCTCCCTTCTCTATCGGATTCCAGCTATCGGTAAAAGACGATTGCACATCTTGTCTCTTCATACTCCTAATACAGTTGAATAGGTTCCCTTCAGCATTGATTTCGCAGAGTTCCAATTTTCTTCCTCACAAGCTTTCCCTGTAGTGCTACATAATGTCTCTGACTTTGCTCTGACGGCTGTAATGAACGTGTTCTTAATAGTTTCATCCCTCTGTTTCTGAATATTCAACTTTAATTGTGGTCACTCTCCAGCTGCTTTGAAGGTTTTCAATTTGTCCGTGAAATTTCCTCTTACTGGCTAATGACCTGAGCCCACTCCTGGTCTTCTTCTCGATTCTGTGTTCTGTAGGCTGCGTCTCCACTTTCTTGAGATTCAGATGAAGTTTATCTGATTTTTGGTGTGTCCGTTAGGTGACACTCATGTCGCCTTGTATTTATCCTTGTGCTTGTACACTCTGTTACCAATCACCAAATTGTTAAAGGCACAGATATCTGTGGAGAGCTCTCCACTCCGTTCAGCCATTCCTCCAAGAGTTCTAAGACCCATTATGAGTTCTCATCCCATTTTCTTTGCTCCCAGTTTAGTATTCACATCACCTATTCAGATTTCAAAATCTCCATTTGTTGTTTTGTCTATTACTGCTTAAAGTTATCGATAGACGCCTTCCTTTTTAGTTATTCTGAGTTGTTTGTAGGTGCATAGTAGTGGATAACTGTCTATTTCTAAGTGTTTTATTATTTTGTTTAACTCTGGTAAAGAGATATTTAGTTCTTCTAGATTATCAGTATATTTTACTAAGATGTAGCGGCAATACAAATTTGCATTTCAAAAGGTGCTTTTTTTCTACTGACGGTGATCTGAAAATCTATTTAATTCATTATGCTTACTTTATAAAGATGCCTATCTGAGTAGTTTTATTTCTTTGTAAAACCTGCGGTTATTAAAACAAATATGGTAACTCAGTATATGAATTGGGGTCCAAGTGATATCCTGAAATAAAAAATCACATAAATAATACTATATATATATATATATATAAATGAAGGAAAAAAGTTGTGTGAGTGACTTGATATGATTATTAGCAATAGTTTGTGCTGTATAACACTGTGTGATTTATCAGAATAAAATCATCTCATTTCTTCTCCTGTGCATACTCCTTCATTTCTGTCAGCGGATGATGCTTATCGACATGATTGCTTCTCTATTTAGTATTATTATCTTTTCTGTCTATTTACTTTAGCATGTGACTTCAGCTAAAATTCTTCGATATCAAACACACCAGTTATAGTGTTGGCATAGACAAAAGTCTTTTTTTTCAACTCAATCATATACTACACTTAAGTGAACAAATTTATTAATTAGTGGCAAGAGCGCATATATTACTGATTGATATTAATAGTATGAACTTGTTCATAAATGAAATTTAAATAATATACACTAGATACACTACACTGTGAAAATTTATATGTAAAACTATCAAAAAATAGCGTTTCTATATATAACTGAAATTATTTGAAATTACAAGCACCAGTCACTACCAATGAGGGAGAAATTTCAAGGAAGTCACACGTTTCACTTAACTAATCAGCATCGTTTCAACTACAAGTGTAACAACAGAAGACAAGGGCCAGGCAACAGATCGTTTATTAAGGAAAATCAACACATATTTATAGATTTTAATTTACATTATTGTAGACTATTGTTAGTAGAAAATGCAGTCTTTTGATTGGTTGTTTCTCACAGAAAGTTACCCTTGCATCTCTTTGTGGCTGTGTCAGATCATTTATATGCTAACTGTATCCACCTACGCAAAGCCTTTGTTCTCACTTTCTCACCATCAATATTGGGGACATAAACATTGACGTCAATTACTGTCTACCAACTTTGGCTAGCAGCCAGCTCTCACCACACAAGCACCACAGATGAGCAAATCAAGGACAGTGAAGATTGGAAAATCAAGATAGAAATTCATCAATGTGAAATCAGTTCGGAAATCTACTGCATCAAGTATAAGGAACAGTATTCTGATCTTCAACAACAATGTCAAATCAGTGAGTATGTTTCGTTGATAAACTTGGCGCGGCTTCTAAAGCACTTCCAATAGCTTTCTGCAGACTTTTGTCAATACCAACCTTCATTCGATGCTGGCGATCAGATGTCCAGAATGAATAATCAATGTTACTGTGATCGCGAACCAACTAGGAATCTACTGACAAAAATACGGAGAAGGAAGACGAGTTTGATTAGACGTACTCTGAGGAGAGTGTTGAGTGATATCACGTGTCGGATAGGCACTTTAGTAGGAGTCAACTGGGAATTGAGAGACTGGTTGAACTTCCGAGTGTTAGGTGGAAGAATAGGTGTGTGGAGGAGATTGGAGTTCGTGAGCGAACCTGTCGTAAGTTAATGTGGACTGCAAAGAACTGCAGAGTGAAATAGAGGCGTAATATTCCACTTGGAACCTCAGGGAATAATTAGAATAATGAATTTGATTACGTATATTTTAATACACATTTAGTAAATTAAAATGGAGAGATTATGTAAGATAGTAACATAAGAAACGCAAAGTTTTGACATAATTATGGTTGGATAAGACCTGTGGAAAAGATGATATATATATATATATATATAACCATTCAGATGAGAAAATTTTCATTGCTAAGAGAACAGAGAACAGCAAGATTCATTCATTGACTTACTAAGACTGTGAATGTTTAAAATGAACTAAGTGGATTTCAAGTTATTTTAAGTGAAGACACGGGAATTTTTCAGTGTTGAGTTTTGGTGTCCATACTCTTTATGAGTAAAAACACAGTTTTTTGTTCAGTGAAGAAATTTCTTTCCAACGACTTCATTTTCAAGCTGTACAGTCGTATTTATATTACAGAAAAAAAGGTTATTAAGTGGCACTAAATAGTTGCTCAGTTAATATACATATATGTGATAAGAATAACGATAATTAAAATGTTATAAGGGGTAGAGTTGAAGTGGATAAATTACGAAATTATTAAAGATTGTTTTATAAGTGAATTGAAATCAAAAATGTTTTAAAATTGTCAAGTGTTGTCTAAAAATATTAAAAAATTAGGAGTATTATTGCGATAGGAATGAAGATGTGAAGTGAAGTGGAAATAAAAAGTGGTAAAATAAAATAAAGTAAAAACTAGAAAGAACATTACTATGACCAAGGTAAAGAAAGGGGTTTGACAAAACGTTTTTGAACACATAATTTAGGTTTCTGTTCATGTATAGCTAAAGCTTCGGCTATGCATAAGTGAAGAAAACGTAAACTTTTGAATCGATTCGATTTTGCCATGTAAATAACTTTGAAAGATGAATCACGTGGGGCTAAATGACCTGACTCTAACAGGTGATCACAAATAAACGACTTCGCAGTTCTACGTTCGCCTTTCATTAGCCAGCTATTATCTTTACCAGATTCTTCATAAAGGCGACATTCTCATTTAAATAAAGGTCAAACCAGCACGTATTCAACATTCATTTTTATTACCAAAAGAGGGTAATGCCTCAACTTCGAAATCAACTAAGTAATTTTAACAATGTGGTCAGAAAGAGAGCAATTGTGAAATTGAATTAGTCTGCCCATTTAAGGTATTAAATCTATTAACTGAATTGTAGGTCAGCATGAAATAGTTTTGTACTTTAAAATTATAACGAATCAGTCAGATTATTCAACGGTCTAGCTACGGATTCAGTGGAGGACTTTATCTAAATAAAAGTTACTTATCAATCTGAATTGAATTCAGAATGGATGATTTCTTCAGAAGAGAACTTTTCATTTTGTATTCAGGTAAAATAAATCTGGTTATGATTCAGATTATAGTTTGGCTGACAGTAAGATTTTGATCACCGAACGGATGTTGCTGGTTAGTATCCATTTCACCGTCAGTCATTATCCAGTGCATCAGCAGTGGTCTGCCGATCCAAGACTAGTCCTGATATTAGGTGAAAAACTCAGTTTCATCGGATTCGAAAAGACCTTCAGCAGTGTCGACCGTGAAGTAATTTGGGAATACAGTGCAACAAACCTTTATCAAACTCATTCAGAAGCTATAGGATGATAACAAATGCGAAGTAATTCACAGAGGAAAACTACGTGAAGCGTGTGAAGTGGAGAGAGGGATAAGACAAGACTGTCTGCCAACATTGGTGAGGTGATATTTCTGATTGTATTGTATTGGATCATACAGTAGACTGTGCGTATCTAGAAGACTGGACAGCTGAGAATCCATTGGGAGTAGTGGACTTTGAGGATGATTTATGGGTTACGTCAGACATTCTCGATGACGCACAGGTGAATATTAGGAAAGAACGGAGAGGTAGTAAAGTTAATACTTCAAGTTTATAATGTGAATTATATTTTTTGAATTTACTTAACCAAGATGAGCAACAAGGTTGAATCCCTAATGAAGGAAGGTTTTTGAGATTATCCACTTCTTTCATTTGTCCAGTAGGTACTGTTTGAACTGAAGACAAGCAGTATAGATGTGATTGGTATTGGCAGGATTGGAAAGCAAGACAAATCTTGGTTATTCGTAGATCATTGTTGGAATCTTCTTCAGTCAACATAAAGCCATGATTCTGACTTTCAGCACTAATATCATATCACTTTGGCGTCCGAGTGTGCAGAGTCGTTTCCTACAGTCTTCAGACATTTATCAGAGCCTGCCTTCGCTCCAGTTTTGTAGATCAGATGATCAGTAAGGATTAATAAGCAGGAATAATAATGATAAATCAACCACGAACCTCTTACTCAACAAATATGCCGACGGAAATGAGGTGTGTCGGGCATACGCTGAGGAGACCCTTGACTGACATTTTGCTCTAGGCAGGACCTCGAGTGGAACACGAATAGTAGGCGAAGAGTTCGGCGTAGGAGACCGTGTGAAGAGGAGAAGGAAGCTTGAGGGCGATTTTGGAGTCAGCTGAAAGGAATGACAGAGAATCGAGTACTATAACGATATGCTACTGAAGTCGTATGCTCCACTCAGAAGGCAAGGAATGAAAAATTATAATAATAAGATTTCTGTCTTTTTCAGTCTACTGAGCGATAGTCATGTGCCTTTTTATTTTTGCTTAACTGAATAGAAATTTAAGGTTAATAGTTTATAAAAGTTCTGATTACAGAAGACAACTGTGAAAGATTTTGTTAGTAATCAAAAGAATGATGAAATGTTCCCCGATTAAACCTCATAACCACAGTCTATTTTTATTTATTATTGAAGCATAATACTTCACATTAGTTGCCACTGTTGTCATACCTCGTGTGTGTTTGCTTACTAGTATGTATATATGCCTTCCTTCTAAATACATCTAGATTATACTTAAAATATCTACTAACTAACAATTTAAGTAGATCAACTGATAATGTGTAATTCAGTTAAACATCTTCTTTTAAAAAAAACACGACACCAGTGTTGTCTACACACAAAGCAAGAATGCGTCACTTTTATGAAATTAATCTGTTTTTATCGAAAACAAGAATTTTTTTCAATGCTTTTCGGCTAATTTACTTACAATGTAATAAGTGTACTTTTTTAATGTCAAAAAATAATAATAATTCTTAAACGCATTTTTTTCTGCACAATTTACGTGTCGCTTTCTTGGCTAATACAATACACCTATAAAGTGGAATTTTTTATTTTCACAAACAGCTAATTTTTGTGTGTAATTAAAGCATTAGAAAATAGAATTTCTTAGCATTTCTGATTGGTAATACAACTTTGTCTAGATTAAATATTTTCCCTATAAAAGTATGAGGCAGGACAATGTTAGGAATTCTCGATTTTATTTATTGTTGCATAATTGACCTATAAGTATACAGTTATGACTATCAATAATAAATGGTATTAATAAAAAAATAATAATAAAACTAATAAAACTACTGTTTTTATCTCTCATCTCTGTGTATGATGCAAGCTCTGAGATCAAAAGCTTTTACCCAAAACTCTGGTAAATATCTGTTATGACTGACAAGTACAAATGGAAACCAACCAAAAAATATTATTGATGAGGCACTTCACCAATAAATATCGCCTTCTTAAACTTGACTGTAAGTCAACGTAGTTAGGTTTAGCTTCAAAGAATATTGTCGTAGGTAATTTTAGCCTACAATGTGAAAGTATTCCGAAAGACAGCTCCTATTGAGCTAAACTGTCAGAAGAGAACCTTAACTGTGAAATAATATTATAATATAATATAATATAAAAACTAGCAACCTGAAAGAGTTATTTTCTTGCTGAAACGATTTTTCTTATCTTTGTTTCTCGCTGTTGACAAGTACTCTACCACTGAACACCCGACATACATTGGTCGTTGACTAAGACTTCTTACTGTCTCCTTATTCTCTCTCTTGAAATTCTTTTCAGAAAAATAACTTCAAATTAAAGTTTGTCTTACAAACTAAATGTTAGCGAAATTTATATTATTTCCAAATTGCATTTTCTTGCATTATTTTCCTTTTTCAAGATTCATTGGATAGTTAGTTTGCTTCACCATTTTTAACCAATCTCAACATCTTATTTAAACAAACAGTGAGTGCGTGGCATAACTGTACAGGTTCATCCACTCTTATGTAGAAATTAAGAGGACGGATAACATCTTTCAGAAGCCTAACTAACCCTGAAAAATTTACAATAGCCCACAATTGTCACACTTCCATCACTGGTTAGATATTATCTCACCCTTCACTTTGTCCGGAGTCTTTCGAATTCCATGTATGTTTTGAAGGGCTCCTTAACGATCGTCTTCTAGTTCCTTCTTACTGTTCCGTCATCGTTTCACAATTATATTACTGTAAAATTTCATATTTTTTCTCCTTACTTAATAACAAAAACATTATACTAACATAAATTTACACACTAACTTCACAATCACCTAAAACAGAGGTTTTTTAATTTACGGGGTTCACATTTTTCCACCCTTTGTTTTGTAAAATCGTGCAATGTAATAAATGCTCTTATGTATCCTAATTTTAAAACTTTTTGGAGCATGTTTTATGCTACTTGTTAGTAGGCTGTCGTGAAAATGATATATTTTATTAATCTTTGAAAATTGTACTGTATATTTTTAGCAGTTTTCTTAATTGTATAAGACCGCATCATAGTAATCATATTTGTGTGGAATAATTCTCGACTTTTTAAGAACAGGTACGCTACAATGCATTGATATGATGAAGGTTAATGAAGCTGGTGCAAGTTATGGACTAAACACACTACCTTCTAGAAGGAATCTATTTCTTGTAGTTATTTAAGTCTTTTAGAAACTCTGGCCTAAGTTTTAATTCCTATGGTAATACATGTCATATCGTACTGGTTGTACTAAAAACGTATTACAAAATTATTTCTACTTTTGTGTACCATAGCCTTAATATCAACAAGGTTTAAAACTTTTCATTATGTTTCGTTTCCAACAAGAAAGAGACATGGAAAAAAGCATTTGAAAAGTCCTGCTCATCATATGCTTTTGAATGAGAAAGAATTAAGATTAATGCAGAGTGAATCTAATTTAAGGGAAATTCGGTGTTAGTATCAGATTGTTTAAAAGACTTGTGGTTCATTTTTCGTTTGCTTCTTTGGAGATTAACAACAAAGCGTATGTATACCTATGAATAAACTCATCCAAATTACTATTTTGGTTTTTGGATTTCTACAATATGTTGAGAACCAAAACATACCACTAACTAAGTAAAGGATTCAGAGCATATCCCTAAGTGACACTAGGAACAAATGGAGTCTCCTGAACATATCACTGGAGAAAACAGAAGAACACATCTTTGCACTGAGAAATATATTAAGCGTCTTTTAAACCTATCTGTAAGGCGTCTTTAGGTATACTTAAAGTTTATGGAAGCCCTGGTGATTAGCAGTTTTAAACCACCTTTATGTGTTCAAAAACAATTTGCTATCAATTTAAAACTGTTTTAATAAATTTGGTTTTGTACCAAGATAGATGTACCGTTATTCCCCCTTGGTTTATTGATCGACAGTGATATTTGTTTATTCTCTGACCTCTTAACATTATTTTTTTCTACGGAAATTCTCATAGCAAGTACTCATGTGATCTGATTGTTTGAAACGTGTTGCGTAAATACTTTGGAATATTCAGATAAATAATGTATTCTTACTGTTTTGATGAAGTTCAAAAAATGAACTAACAGTTTCAAGTTATTAGTCAGTGTCTGAATCAACGTTTATCAGAAATAAGTGTCTCAAAAGTAACCTCATAAATCAACATATTGCATCTGCCTAGCCATATTTACTTTCTTCAGTCGTAAATACACACGTTGCTTATCTCAAGTGTTAAATATTTCTAATGTATCGAGCATAAGCTGTCTTCTCAAACGATCAAAGTGAGCATAAAATTAAACATAAAAGCTACATTACTAAGCTAAGATGTAATTTTTCACCAGAGGTTAGTACACAGTGGAATAACGTGGAAATATAGTTTCGAGGTGAAGATGGCTAAACTGTCTTTAGGTAGACAACAAGCTTTCTGACGAGTTTATCACGGATTGATATCAGTTAGAGAACTATTGAAAACCAGCCAGGGAGTACTGGACAGCTGTTTCATCCTGGTTTGAGAATCATCGGCAGGACGTACCCACTGGGATTCGAACCCAGGACCTTCCCGGTACAAGGCAAACTCCTATACCATTCAGCCACTGGGACCCGATTCAGTGGCCAGCCCATGAATTCTACCTTCTACCAATTCGTGATTTAGTGCGACCCCAACCGGTGTCGTCGGTGGGACATCCATCCTCACCCTTGACTGGATGGACCTCAAACTAGGATGAAACAGCTGTCCAGTACTTCCTGGTTTTCAATGGTTCTGTAACTGATATTAATCCGTGATCAATTTCTCAAAGCAAATCTAATCCTCATAAACCAACTAGTGAAAATAAACTTTTTGAAAAAAATGCCATGTTAAACATGCAGAGTTAGCGCTAAATCTAAAGAGACTTGAAATCGTTGTAGGCTTTGAATTAAAAAGAATAACATACTACTGCTTGTTGCTTACATTTGTAAGCCCTGCAGTATTTGAGCATCACCCGAAATATTTACGAAGGTTACCAGCAACATATTGTCAGACTCACGCCTATACCAAGTTTCACTAAGACGGCAGAATTGTAGCATACGAGCATCAAAATGATGATAGTCTGCATGAATCTGTTCCTAAAATAATCATCGCATGTTTCTGTGGATGGGTACAACCTCACATCTCTAAGAGAGTCCTTATATGCATTAGAAATTCAGCCTCATATCTACTAAGAAAAATTAATCGACCACCTAGTAACCTTTTGCATTATTCTTGGTTGTCAGTTCTTTGTCTTGCAGATAGTAAATATGTAAATTATCCAAACTGTTTCCATTGATAAATCATGATACAAAAGACATCAGAAAAATGACAGATTATACATATATATATATATATGTATATATGCAAGCGAAAAGCAACAAGTTGGCAGAAGAAGCATCAAAGATAGGACTTCAGGTGAACATAGAGAAAACAGAGGTGATGAAAATTCCTGGGCAACACCACCAACAGCAACAACAACAACAAGTGACAACAATCAGCATAAATGGGAGGAACCTGAAAGAAACAACCTCCTACTTACCTACCTGGGAAGCATCGTTTCAACTACAGGCCAGCGGAACTGACGAGGATATCAAAGCAAGAATCGGAAAAGCACGACAAGCTTTCACTACTCTCAAGTCTGTGTGGAGGTCAACAGCACACTCAGCATCAAAAATAAGATGTGGATTTTCAACTCCAATGTGAAGTCAGTCAGTGCTACTATACGGATCAGAGACTTGCACTGCGCGTCATAAAGAGCATCTCAAACAAACTATAGACCTTTATTAATAGTTGTCTTCGCTCAATACTCAAGATCAGATGGCCGGCCAGAAAAGATCAGCAACAGGGATCTCTGGCAATGAGAGAACCAACCCAGCAGGAACCGATTGTGAAACAAATAGGTAGGAAGAAATGGAGATGGATTGGCTGGCCATATTCTGAGGAAACAAGCCATCAAGTGACATCACTAGACAAGCCATCGATCGAGTGGAACCCGAAAGGGAAGCGGCGAGTTGGTCGTCAGTGTAAGGGTGAGGGTGACTTGGAGGAGGTCATGTGAAGAGGAGATGAAAACGTGTGGGCAGACATGGAGCTAGGTGAAGACTCTAGCAGAGAACCGAACGCAATGGAGACGCACGGCTGAAGCCCTATGTTCCTCTAGGAATTAAAGAAAACAACAATAATAATATAATGTAATGTAGTCATCACTTCGTAATTCTGCCATCAAACGAAAATGTCAGGTCATCTACGTTTAATTTAGTATAATAGATTGAGTAACCAGTCAGTGCACATAAGTAATCCAACACTTCAGCGGTTTAACTGAAATAATATTGACTGAATGTCGGCCAGTGCTAAGGATCCAACAACATGTTACACTGAAAAATGCCTAGTAACTTCCCAAAGAATGTTTTAAAACATCTGGCATTACTTGATTAGTTTTTACGATAGCCAGAAGGAAAGCTTCAGTGTGAGGAAGTTCGGATGCCTAATATTCTTATACAGTCATGAAAGATAACAACTTACAATTTATATAGAGAACAAATTTTATCCCTTGACGCCGAAAACATCTGTTAATTAATGGTTTAAAAGTTAAAAAAAACAACTTAGTTAACCAATTTAAACAAATGTAAATCGGAGTAAATCATCCTGTTTATAGGAAAACAATGTTTTGTTTTCTTTTTTCTAAACGAAATCTGAAGAAAACAAGTTGACCAAAAAATATCCAGTGTGGATATTTTTTCACTTCTACAACTCCTCCTTTACATTTTACAGTTATGTGTCTATATTACTTGTTAATAACAGCACTGTTTCCTTGACTCACTTAACCATTAATATCCAAGAATTAGAGAGTTTTAAACCAGGAGGATGTAGTTATTCCCCTAAGCTCCGAGTGGAATAAAGGGCTTCAACAGCATATCGCCACTGCATCCTGTTATCTGTAGTCATCATTGGCTGGCTCCTCGACTACCCATAGGCTGTTAACATCCTCTACTTCAATGTCAGACGCTAAACTGGTCGTTTCCCGTTCGAGTGACACTCGGAGGACTGTAGTGAAATATCACTCAACGGTCACCTCAGCGTGTGTCCGATGCATTTTCATTTTCTCCGACATATTTGTTGGAAAATGGGTTCTTGGTTTGTTTGTTACCAGACTTCCTTGTTGCTTGAACAAACCGAGCTTTGTTACGGAGAGAAGGCATGAATTGAAAAAAGTCCAAAGCCTGTTCAAAATGCCTTTTGGTGACACGCTGAGTCTCTGAATCATACAGAAGAAATGACTTGACATTCGTGTTGAAAATATCCGTCTTGTACTTTATGCTTAGTGCAGTAGATTTCCACACTGATTCCAGAATGTCTGTCTCGCCTTTTCAATCCTGACTGGTTTTGATATCCTCATCCGTGCAACGTACCTGTGTTTGGAATGATACTGGAAGTATATGTGAAAAAGTTAACTTCCTTTGGATCTCCGTCGCTGATGGTTGCGGCTGCTTGTTGTCGTTGTTGGGGGTGGTTATCTTCATCATCTCTAACTTCTCTACATTTACTTGAATTCCTGCCTACCTCTTCTGCCAACGTTTTAGTTTTTTTTCTGTAAGTTTTCAATTTTTTGAGCCACAAGACATAGATCGTCCAAGAAGTTCAAATTCTCTAGAGTATTCTTGTCTGTCCAACATATTCCTGTCGTTTCACTCCCCATGATCTTCAGCATGATCCAGTCCAACATAGTCAGGAATATCATCTCACCAGTGATGGCAGACAGTCTAGTCTTACTCTTATCTTCACTTCAAAGGCTTCACTTAGTTTTCCTCTGTGAATTGCCTTTCATTTGCCATCATCCTATAGCTTCTGAGTGAGGTTGATAAAGGTTTGGCGCACTGTGAAATGTTAAAGTAGTTTCGAAATTACTTCGCGGTCAACTCAATTGGAGGCTTTTTAAAAGTCGGTGAAATTCAATGCAGTGTTAGATGATGATGAGTAGCGTTGCATTACGATCCGCATATGATTTGCTTTTCTTAAATTTAGCTTGTTCCAAGTGGAGTTTTGCTTCCAAAGCATCTTTTAGTCTCTCTAGTTTGATGAGGGTTAATAGTTTACTTGCAAAGGACAACAGCGTGATTCCACGTCAGTTTTCTCAAAGGCTTAAGTCGCCTTCTTTGGTAGTTTGACAAGGTAGCCTAAATGTAATACCAACTGTCTGTGCACTACGATTTATTGTTAATTACTACCAATGACCCTGAACAAAATGCATATGTAATTTAGCGTTAAATATGTATATATATATGCATATGATTGTAGGCACATATCTTTAAAACCAAACCTAGTAACAGTTGGCTGGCATTCTCTGATCTTAGTGATTCGATGTTAGAAAAGTGGTACAAGTAATCATTCTGTAACTAATATGAACATGAAGCTGTGAAATATGAGGCAGAAATATTCATTGTTTACTGGTTAATATTTCGCCCACAAACTGTTGTAAACATCTTTCAAATAATTTAAGTATTTCCCCCTTATGTTTTGGTATTTCAGTCAAAATTAATAGTATTCATTAGAATGTCTTGTTTAAAAAGACTATCTGTTCAACTATGGAAAGGAACCATTCACATGTCTACTTTTGTTCTGAGCAAATAAACAAAGAAATTATTAAAAATCATATAAACTAAAAATTTAACAAATAGAATCGGATGCTGGTGGAGTGACTACTAACGGAACTGAATGAGAACTTTTTGGATTACAGCATTCAACCCAGTGATTTTGGAAAGATATCAAAACTACTTTTAAGAATCTATTTGGAATCATTTTCATCGTGTACCAAGAATAAACATTTTTGTTAAAAAAATTTTACATACTACGTCCTCTAAGGAACAGGTTTATTACCTTAATTAACTATTATACTTAATTAGTTACAGGCAAAACTGCTAGAGATTAGATTGAAAGAGTTGCAAAACACACAAATTACTGATTTTATCACGATGATTAGAGCAAACAATCGTCATCTTAGTTACTTACTATTTAAAGTAGATACTGATGGGATTCTAATATGGTGGATATCAATAATCTTACATATCTGGTGACATAAAGGTTGTTTCTGTGGTCCCAAGTAATTTGCTTTCCTAATGATCTAACTAAAAACCTGGAGAAACTTTATATTTGTTGAGATTTTCCCTCTCGTTTTCTTAGGTCTAAAGTTTTAAATACTGAAAATAAGTTATTTAAACTGCCAGTAGTGCGTCGGTGGCACAGTGGTTAGGGTGCTCGCCGACCATGCAGATGGTCCGAGGTTCGATCCCCGGCCAACGCACTCCTTTACCTTGCCAAGCCAGTAATAAAAAAATCCGGTAAAGAGGAAAGGTTGGGCATGAGGCTAGCAACCACATCCTGTAAAAGTAAACACTGCTACAGAAACTTCAAGCCTTTAGCTTGAAGCCCTATGTTCCACTGGAAACATGAAAGAAAAAAAAAACTACCAATAAATCTGTCAGATGAAAATCCAAGTCTGACATAGTCTAACAAATAAAATGGTTTATTTCACATAAAATAGATCGAACCCGGGAATTATATCATTAAGCTTGGTTGTTATGTTACAC
Source organism: Trichobilharzia szidati (assembly GCA_944472155.2). Taxonomy (NCBI): domain Eukaryota; kingdom Metazoa; phylum Platyhelminthes; class Trematoda; order Strigeidida; family Schistosomatidae; genus Trichobilharzia; species Trichobilharzia szidati. Next base: position 65,366,840 of record OX235274.1, on the reverse strand, counting down.
ACGAGGTCGGCAGATCTCCATCTGTGCCTAGAACTAGACAACCGCACTGTTCACAAATCAACAACCAGTCTGTACAATCTAAAGAATAACACTTAATGTTCCTGTCATTTCATAAAGTGATCCTATGAAAATTTTTCTTTTAATTTCCCTTAAAAGCTGAGTCTCAGATCGTTTGAGGGAGCAGCTTTTTTTCAGTAGCTTCTTCATTTACCCGCAATATGAATTATCTTGACACATAAGCATTTTTCGGCTGTGCCCTGCATACTTGCTATTAAACTTTCATACACAACCTTTGGTAACTCTGGAGTGTGGGAAGTTGTTAAGACTAATTACTTGCGAAAGTTATTCTTGCCCATTAGAAATTTAATTCTCATAGTTATTCACTAAATCATTCTTCATCTAGTAGTTAAATTTAGCAGTTGTATCTCGCATTCATAACATGAAAATCAGTAGTTGTTTAGAAGCATTTAACTGGTCTCAAATTTAGACAAGAATTAATATATAAGTTAGAGAACCATTGGAAAATCAGGATGTGCTGAACAGCCTTTTCGTCCCAGTCTGGGACTCTGAGGTAATTCGCACCTACCGGGGTTTGAACCTGGGACCTCCTAGGTACAAGGCTAACTCGTAGACCACGCAGACCTGATCTGATGGCCTGTAAATTCCAACTTCCATCAATTTGCGACAAATAGCGCAACCACTAGCTAATGTCACCAGCGAGTAAGCGTCTCCTTATCCGACTCGTTGAACTTCACTGGTCACGACCTCTCACCGGAATTCCAGATGAGTTGACACTAGTTGGTGGTTGCGCTACATATCGAGAATTGACAGAAGTAGGAATTCATGGGCCACTGGATCGGGTCCCAATGGCTGAATGATATGCAAGCCCCTGAAGAGCCCCAAACTAGGACGAAACAGCTGTTCAGTGCATACTGGTTTTCCAATGGTTCTCAAACTGATGTCATCCCTTGATCAAATCCGCAATCAATAGTTTTATCTCTCGGAGATTGCTAATCTTTACGCTTTTATTTTCCTTTAATCTGCACATGGAGAAGAGTAAAGTGGGACGATGGATATTAATCTTAACAATTCGCTAACTCGATTTTGATGTTTGTCTTATATTACATGGTATGATGCCATTTCAAACATTCGAGGCTTCAGTCAGTATTACCTTTTTTAGCAATTCACACAATTCAGTAAGTTCAGTTTTCTGTCGTATACAATATTTTTCCCTGTAGCGTGAAGGTGTCTACTACCACAGCTGTGTAAGTTAATCATCATTTTTAACATGCCTATTCTTTCTACTACAAAAAAAAATAACAACAGAGATAGTAAAATCTTAGAAAAGAACAACAGGTTCATGTTTGTCAAGCCTTTCGTTAATTAAATTAGACACTATTTTTTAAAGAATGTTTATTTTACCACTTAACGTATTTCTCCACTTCATCCATCTGTCTCTCTATTTGACTCTACTGGCTTACTTTCTATTTGTTTTTCTCTGGTGATGTTAACATTTTTTAATTCATATCGATATTGTTATGCTGATTGTAAAGATAATTGTGATAAGAATGGAGAGTAACAAACATTTTTCAGTTTTTTTCTGCCTTCATTGTCTGTCTTCACTTATCCCACACCCTCCATCATTAATACAGTAGTATTTTTTAAAAAGAAAAGAATGTTTCACACGCTGGATTGAACAAAAAGACTCCTTTTCTGGAGGTAAACAGACAAAAATCACTGATAACAGTCTAGTTAGTGCACTCTATTTTTTCACTACACATACATGCCTACTTTTGCATATACGAATACATTAGTGTAACAGTTAGATACCTAGTGAAGTAAGTACCAACTGTAAACAAAGGCATTTCTGCATTGTCTTTCCTGAAAACTCCACTCATATCTACTTTCTAGGTTTTGAAAGAATAGAAGTATACAAATTGACTTAAAAAGTAAAGAATAGGATTGAATGAAAGACAGTTAAACAAAAGGCAAAGGTCTGCCTAGATAACAATCTTATATATTGTAATTATATGTTAAATGTATGTTGTCCAATGTTCAACAATTCAACTTGAATGACACTTTTAACTTTTCCTATTCACCTAATATTTTAAAACTATGTTATGTGTAGTGATGTCCACCCTCACCATTCTTCGCGAAGTTTTTTCTAAACAGCAGAACAGTTCCTTTTATACAGGCTAATTAACAAACCAAATAACTAATCAGCTAACGTGCGTGCTCTTAACCGTTGAGTATTAGTGTCAATAACAGATAGGCGCGAAGTTACTTACAACTTATTATCTATTTTCGATCGTATATCGGTGTTATAATATAGTGAGAAATTTTGAGGTTAGGCGTGAAGAGTCAGATAAAGAAGGTAATTCTACCGACAACATTGTGAAGATGAGTCAAATGACATGGCTAGGACACGTGTTTCTCATGCTAAGCCATCACCTTCCTAGTCCATCAATGTTAGCTAATGTAGGATTAATTTTCAAGTATTGGTTTTGTAGGGATTTTGTTTGATTGCATGGAGGATTAGATTGGAATGGAGTTATGGATGGTCAACTCAAAATCTGCCATCAGTCCCTGAAGTCTTTGACAATTGGTGTCAGCCATATAAGGGGTGTAGACTATCTTTGTGAGGCCATTAGGATACAAGAACCAATGACCGAAGAATGTTGGTGATATGGTTCAAATTTGCTCTTATTGCCGTAGGTGTAATCACTTTCTGTTTATCCACTAAATCGTTATATTTTTCTCTGTTAACATTCTTCCTCCCACACATTTATGCTGATTATTTCTCCCTTTTTGTCTACTTTTGTGTGCTACCTGGAGTGTGGTAACTTGAACTGGTGCACTTCTGTGTCAGTCAATCAGTCAGTCAGCGGCACTCTCAAAAATATTTCTTAACAAGATAATTTTAGAGTTTTTCCATACGAGAGTTCTGCAATGGAGAGTATATACTTACTTTCAGAAAAATGCCCAATGATTTTCCGTTTCAAACACAGTAACAAGTAAACGAAATGCAAGTATTCTAGGAATCATGAGTTTTAGATAAAATATAATGAAAAATAATAATAGTAGCAAACAGTTTAAGGTGAGAAATTATAGTAGGATATGGTAAATTATTGATTGAACGAATCACCGAAATGGACATAGAAATAGAAAACATTTCATATTATGTTAGAATCACGTGAACTAGAAGGCTGGATAGAGCAGGTCTCTCCGTCTTAACAATATAAAGCTGTGTTTTCTGTATTTCAACTAATACGTAAACAGTGAAATATAAATCTTACAGCACTAACTCATCATCTTAATAAGATTATGAATCTAAACTGACAGGCGCTTTTATTGCTACCTTCGTTGACATGCCGTAGTTTTCACCCTTGATAACAATCTGTTCATTTAAAAGCTGCATTATACCACAACTTAAGTGAGGTTGTAAATACTATTTAACAATATTAAAGTATATATATATATATATATATATATATATGAATAAGAGCTGCTGTTAAAAGATGTCAGGTGGTAAAAAGCCCACCACATGACCCATTTGAACTAGCCTATCATTCCAAAAACATCACTACATGTTTTTAGAATAATTAAATCTTTAGATAATTAATTAAACACGGCATCCATTAAATTTTAGTCATTTTCCCCCTGACGTATACCTTTATATTGTAGCATGTGTATCTATGTTAGTATGTAAGAAATATACATGATAACTTAGTTATAAGTGCACTTAATAAAACGCTGATTTATCCAGGTTGATCATCTCAGCAGGCTTATCTGGTAAATTCATTAAAACACATTCAATGATTTACGTTAGCAGTTTAAACAAAATTTTGATGAGATCATTTATAATTTTACAACGATGATGACTACAGATAAAGGGAAATATTTATTTTTGTTAAGTATTTCAATCAATTAGGGAATATATGCGAAATATCACAAAAAATTCAGCTCTTAACCCATATTGAATAGTCTGATAAGTAAAACAACCACAACAAAATCCTATGGAATGAGGTAATGAACACAGTGACTTCTGTTAGAAAACTACTGAAAACCAAGGGTTACTGGACATCTGTTTTGTCCTTCTTTGTGACCCTTGAGTAGCACGCACCCATGATCCCAACACGGATAGAACCTAGAAGCTTTAGGTTACAAGTTGAACTCGTAGTTTGGGAATCGTCGGCAGTACGCACCCACCACCAGGGTTCGAACCTAGGACCTTCGGGTTACTTGCTACAGGACGGAGTTTCCTGGAGTTCTAGTGAGAAGTCGTGACCAGTGAAGTTCATCAGGTCAAGTTTGAGGATGGATGTCCCACCTGTGACACTGGTTGGTGGTCACTCTAAATCACGAATTGGTAGAAGTTAGAATTCATGGGCTGGTCATTGAATTAGGTCCCAGCGGCTGAATAGTATACGATACATTCCTTTTCCAAAATCGACCAGAGTGAGCGACATTGAAACAGAAATGAAATCCAGCAGCCAAATTAAATATTTAGATGATGAGTTTGTAGGAATCTGGATTAATTTAAATGCAAGTATCAGTCAGTCTCCAGCTTACTGATAGCTTTGGATGGGTATCCTGAAAGTGAACTAGAGGTCGTGATGAATGGGGTTCACCATGTCATCAAAAGCATTGGCGAAGCTAGCTCTATATCACGAATTACCAAAGTTAAAATTCACAGGCGATTGCATTTCAGCTAGTAATCTGAATGTCTCAGGTTTGATCCTCGATGGTGTTGTGGGTATGAACTGATGAAGAGTGTCAAACTGGGACGAAATAACTGATCTATCGAAGTGATGTTGGTTCATGATGAAACTCACATTGAAACCAACTTCAAACCATGTAGTAAAATTGATATTAGAAACAAAAATTGATTCAGTTTTCATCTTTTTTTTTAAAATTTTCTTTTCTTAATTACTAAGTAAGTTCATTCACATTTTGGTGTTTTAAAACTTGGACACATAAACTACAGATGTTTAAATACTTAGAACTTAAATATGATTCGTGTTTTTTATTTTTTTTTATTTTGTAAGATAGTTGAAAATTCATAATAATTTTCCTTGAACTAGTCAGTAATACTGTTCTCTTTGTTTGAACAGAAATAAAAGATGATGAAGGGGAAGGGGAAAAAACTATCACTCAACACACCTGTAAATCGGTAACATATGTGTTGTATTTGTGTAAATACTAAAGGAGAGAATTATATGCAGTAATAGTGATAGGTTCCTTCATTTTATTCTCCATCTCTCTCTCTCTCTTTCTCTCCATCTCTTCTCTTCTCTTCCCTCCTTTTCTTTCAATTCTTACTTACTACTGCACATCTTTCATTCTGACATTTTCATTTTGCCTTTATACACCCTGTTATGTTTTTGTTGTTTGTTTTTTGTTGCTTCCATCAAAAAAAATCCATGCATACATGCACATGAACAAAATGCGAATGGATACATCGTTTACTAGTAGAGTGAGAGATTTCGTTTTATTTTTTACAAAATACAGACAACAGATATGTATGGTATATTACATATACACATGTATATATACATGTGTATAGTGTTCAAATTCAATCCAATGTACATTTTACACATATACACAAATGCATAAATCTCATTCTAAGTAGTATAAAGTTCACAACCAATAAACTGGTCATTCATTATTGTCTTACTACACTAGTTATGTATCCTGTTTCCCAAATCATCTTTCAACAACACTTTCTATCATACATATGCATATAATTCTATATTACTACTACTACCATTATTATTATTATTATTATTATTATTATTATTAGTAGTAGTAGTAGTAGTAGTATTATGATTAATATTGTTATTCTTAGGTATTATATCAACTACATAAAGTGAAGGGAGCATAAGGATTGAAATATTGAATTTTTCAGACTGAACATCGAATTTTACTTTGCATTGTTCATTGTTATCCATTTTCTTTTTTTTTCTTCATTCTTTTTATAACTTCACAAATTTCTACATTTATTTGAGACAATATAAATGCTGTATGTGTATTATGTCTACATTTGTTTAAAATGATGTCTCATAATTGTAGAAAGAAGAAAACCATTTTCAATAATAACGATAATAATAATAATAACAAACTTCAATATCGAATGCTTTAGAAATCACCAGTGATATTATACTGTTGATACATATAATTTAAATAATATCTTAATTATTAATATGCGAACGATTCTGATGGATATATTCATGAGAAGTAATAACCTCAAGCGATATTGGATGTTTTAATGAACAATAACGATAATGTTTAATTGGTAAGCTAAGCTTTTATTTACAAGAGTTAATTTGTAAGGATTTCATTTGTTTCAAGTTTGATATCACTTAGAGAACCACTGAAAACCAGGGAGTACTGGACAGCTGTTTCGGCCTAGTTTGGGACTCTTCGACACTATGCACACACGGTCATGCTAAAATCATGAAGTGACAGAAGTTAAAATTCATGGACTATTAAATCTTGGTTGAAGTAACTAAAAAGTCAATTAGGTTGACTTCATATCCTGAACGCCCTAGGTTTGATCCCTTTGTGGCCATGAGTGTATCTGATGAAGAGTCTTCGAATAGGATGAAACAAACGTATAATACTCCATGGTATTCGGTGGTTCTCCTACTGATATTAAGCCGTAACCAAACTTCCGATCTATTGTTTAATTTATGTACGCATAAGTCTGAAATAATGTTAAGTGAACAGTAACGACTCCTGATGAGTATAACAGGTTTCAATGGAGAATATTTGCAGCTCAGGCGGATGATATTGAATAAACTGTGTTCTCTGAGTCGGTTGATTTAACTGCGAAGGTTTCGTCGGCCTTCTAGACAAGATCTTCGGCCCATGTTTTAGTATAAAATGAACTTATTTGAACTCTCCATGAATGATGTAACTGTATTTCCTGGCAACCACTGTCGTGCCTGGATGTCAATTTACGTCTCTATTCGTGATTTTGGTTGACATGGAATTTGAACTTTCTTGTCATGCGATTTAATTTTTATTAGCTGGTAAATTTGGTCTATAATAATGCGTTTGTTAATCACTAATTCATCTGAGTACCAGGCTTCTAGGAATTCTCTGGCATTTTTGATGTTTCCTCTACATAAAATTTCTACATTATCCCAATCAAATTGGTGTCCATAATTATCCACATGCACTAGTACGGAAGTATATATATCATGCCTTTATACAGCTAATTTGTGTCCTTAGATTCGGATTCGGAGGGGACGCACACTTTGACCGATGTAATGTTTATTACAGTCCAAAACGTTTATTTTGTAAATGGTATTAACTTTATCTTCTTTTTCTGTTGGATCTTTTGGTTTGCACATTATCGAATAAACTGATTGTGCTGGGTTGTGTGCCATGTCTATTTCAAACGGTCTTAATATTCTAGCTGTTATTTCAGAGATATTTTATCTATATTGCAGGATGAATTTTCTTGTGGTCTTTGATGATGGCTTGTTGTTGGTGTTATAACTCGAGTTTAAACACTTTTTGATGAAACTGTGAGGATATCCATTCTTTTTGAAGAAGATGCTCTGAAGATGTTGTCTAGGAGGACGAGGAAAGCTTCACAGTTAAGTTAACCAGCTCAGAGAACACAATTAACTTAAAGTAGATTTCAGTAAATAGTTACAAAATTAACCACATAGATGTCTCAGAATTTATAAGTCAGTACATATCCGTTTTACGGAAAGAACATAGTAGATACAGATTAATTCTTATCGATCAAGCGAATTACAATTCATAGTGCTAAAATATTTCATTCATTTAATAAATATCATTTCCATCAATAAATCTTGTTCCTACCATGATTTTCACCAGTCAGTTTTTATTTCACGTGACTTCTGTTAAAAGTCTCACAATTTACACTAATTACTAGATGCAAATTATATTTCCTGCTATAGTGCTAAACTCACCCACTATATAAAGCCTGATAATGAAAGTTAAAATCTCATTCGTATTTGAAAACATTTATTTCCCGATACGAATTTAAAACAAACAATAAAGGTTAATAAAGCAGGATTTAATGAATTCATCAAATTTCGGTAGAACTCCTCTTCAGCTGAATACTCTACATACGCGGATATATATACTGTTGAAATTACATTGGGAGATATAAGACTGATAAGTGAACAAACTACATTGAATTAGTCATACAGAAAGACAGGTGCGAATGTTTTTCCAGGTCATGCTCAATTAGATAAGGGGAGAGAGAGTATGGGAGATCAAAATTAAGATAAATTGCATTACGCTTCAATTACATCACTTAGATAAACAATTAGTCATTAGAGAATATAACAAGAATTGCAACCAGAGTAATATCAATAGTAATAGTTATAATAACAATAATAATAATAGTGTTGAAGTGAGTTAAGATAATCCTACTGATAAAGGATAGTTTTAAATGAATCAAGAATAATAATAAGAGGTAGAATAATAAGTAAAACGTATTACCATGGTAGATTCAGAGTCACGACCATCTCCTTTTGTACACAGAGACCTGGTTTGTAAACTCGAATTGCACAAGCCTCTGCAATTGCAAGCATCTTCTTGTTTCTTTGTCTGCTGACAATGGTGAATGACTTGACCGCGTCGATATCATGTCCGTAATCCACAAGATGCTTTGTTATTGAGGATTTTGGCACTTTACACTCAGCTGTTTTCAACCATTTTGGCAAATGCTCCATCATGCGAATAGACAATCGCCTTTCCGTACGACCTATGTATTTGCTTCCACAAACACTAATTGTTTATCTAAGTGATGTAATCGAAGTGTAATGCAATTTATCTTAATTTTGATCTCTCATATTCTCTCTCCCCTTATCTATTTGAACATAACCTGGAAAACATTCGCACCTGTCTTTCTGTATGACTAATTCAATGTAGTTTGTTCACTTATCAGTCTTATATCTCCCAATGTAATTTCAACAGTATATATATCCGCGTATGTAGAGTATTCAGCTGACGAGTTCTACCGAAATTTGATGAATTCATTAAATCCTGCTTTATTAACCTTTATTGCTTGTTGCATTCGTATTTATTGATACCAACAAATTCACTATTTAAGTTTCGAAGTTTCTGCTGATTGCTGTTTAATATCTTGTTATATATCATCAGTTTCCTTCTGGCAGCCTGTTAACTTTATACTGGTTAGTGAACACTGCTAGTAACTAGAATAGTTTTGTTCCATATTTTCAGCATATTGGTTTAATCAGGAATCAATAGAGTTCTCATAAATAACCACTTTAACCTAACCTTCGCCTGCTATTGAGCTTCCCTTTCACAGAATGAGGTCAATTTCTACAGCTGTATAAACGAAACTTGTTAGTACAATGTTTCCACTGATTAATTTTATTTAACTAACAAACATGACTGCAGATAATATTGTCCTCGTAAACTCCAAAGTATTATGTCTCACTTTAAATCACAAGCCCCCACTGACACTGGAAGTTGATAAAGACATACGATAAATTGGGAAAATTTGAAAAACAGAAAACTGGATTCCCATCAAATGGCTGAATAACAGTTTTTTGTAACAATGCATACTGGGTATGACTTTTAAATATATTATGTTTATTTTTGTGGTGAATCACACATATAAGGATGAAAAAACACTCGGTACACCAAACTGACAGTGATTCATGAATAGGTGTATCGTGAAAAAAAATCAATAATGAAACAAAAATTAATTGTTTACACTCTTTGGTTTGTATACTGAACAGATAGATACCAGGCCGAAGGTTTCAAATATCTTATGTTCATGCTTCTTGCTCCTTTATTGCGTAATAAGGCCATCAATTGATTAGATTAAAAAGAAATTAAATTGCAAGAAATTATCAACTGTAACAAAATATAGAAATAATCCAGTGTTATGAAAATATTTACTATGATTTATGTGTAGAATAATTGATTCAAACTTCATCGGAAAGGTGCTTTCATTGGTTGAAATTCTAATATTATTATTATTCCCTTAGGTCACGAATAGAACAAAAGACTTCAGAAGCACATCTCCATTTCACCTTGTTCTCTACAATCCTCTTCAGCTTTCATCTCCACCATTTCACCTTCGGACGAAGCCCAGCATGCCATTTCCCATTCAGGTTCCATTCGACGCTCTAGCTGGCATGTGACATAACTTGACAGCCTCCTCAGCGTGTATTCAATTCATCTCCATTTCCTTTTGCATATTTTTCGGGCAAGAGGTTCTGGGTTGATTCGTTGCCAGTGCCTTCTATCGCCTATCCTTCCTGTTCATTGAGTCTTCAGTATGGAGCCAGTGAAGACAGCTGTTGTTAAATGTCTGACTCCTGTTCGGAATGCTTTTCGTGCTGATTGTGCCATGTCTCTCTGAACCGTATAGAAACACTGACTGACTCAACACTACTGCTGAAAATCCGAATCTTGTTTTTTTTTATTCTGAGTGCAACAGTCTTTCACATCGACTTTAAGATAGTGAATGCCTGTCTTGCTTTTCCAATTCTTCCTTTGGTTAGAATCAGTTATGTTCTGCCAACTGAACTTAGATATGATTCATATAAATCACTATTGATTCAAAAAGAATAAGGATTTTTATTGGAATACTTGAGCTTTTTTAATTTTTGATCCATAGAACTGAATTTATTACGCCAGTTATAGATGTTTAAGTAGTGAATAACTATTACTGGTGTTTGGAGATACATACCACTCAGAACACAAAGTCATTTACAATCATGTACACCCAAATGTCAAGTTATAAATATGAAAAAATTCATATCCCACCAGACTAATTGTTCAAGAGATTAAACAGGTTGCTAGGAATCATTATTTACTCGATGAGGTCTACTGATGGAATCCAGGATGTGTGTTTTGTTCACTTTTGGATTTATCTGCTGAAGGTGCCTACATCATCACTGAGTGATATAGGTGTTTCCATGGAGACTCAAATCCAAGGCCTATTCTTTAGTTTCAACGAGCATAGCATTATTCATTAGGCTGTTAGGGAATGAAAACCAAACACCTCTTGTGAGAAGAGTATTACTTGTTGTTTGGATCTGTTATTCCATATTAGTTTGTTTATTAGGTATATCACACAGTGAAACAGTATTATTTACTGGATATTTCTATTTTAGGGATGACATCCTCAGGTTTCAGCTTGTCTACAGATACATTGAAATTTAGTCCCTTTTCTAATACACTTATTTCCGTAGGACTTAATGTATGTGTTGAGAGATTGATAACCCACTTTGATTTATCGATCGCCGTTGACTTTTTGTTGTTGACTTCATCATTCTGAGATGTAGATTTCTCTTCTAATAATTTGTTGAACTTTTTGATTTGACTATTTTTTGACTTTTTGAAAGTTGCTGATTTTGCAATGCTGGAGGACTGTGTTATAAGATCATAATCTGTACTGGTAACTATTCCTTTTATCTTTTGTTTTAATTGCTCAATTTCAGATCTGATATGTTGCAACTTTTTAACGATTCTGTGGATTTCTTCTTTCAGGCATAATTTTTGTAGGCCTTCTATTCTGCTTCTAACTCTGTCCGTTGGAACTGGAGCTCGTAGACGTAAATATTTAGGAATGATTTCATTTTTTTGGCATCGAATGTTGAAAATACGATGATTTTCATATCTTGCTTCAGTTTGTGAAAGTCGAGTGAGTTTATTGATAAGTCTTCGTACAGGAAGACCATAAGTCATATTAATATATGTGTAAAACTTGGGCACTGTGGTAGTAAGTAGTTCCATATTAGTTTGTTTATTAGGTATATCACACAGTGAAACAGTATTATTTACTGGATGCAGTAAATAATACTGTTTCACTGTGTGATATACCTAATAAACAAACTAATATGGAATTACTTACTACCACAGTGCCCAAGTTTTACACACATATTAATGGATCTGTTATTATCAAGGAGAAATTCAAAATAATAATTTCAAATAAAAATTTGGTTAAATTTAATGAATTCATCATCTCAAATCAACTATAAAACAAATATGTGTATATATTCACGAATAGACCCTTGGGTATTGTTTCTTCACATTTTAATTGAATGAAACTGTCACTCAGTAGAAAGGCAATTAAGCAACTAGTAGGCTGAGTTTGTCTTTTTCAAATTCAGTTTTCAAAAGAGATGACTAGCTTTAAGGAACATGGAAGGATATTCTTTCATTTGGATCACCCCTACTCATCACAATGTTCACCCAAAATGAAAATGCTATCAGGTATGTAAGATGATAAAATAATCACATGAGACCATGTGTAGATCTGCACCGCATACTTTGATCCGCATGTTTCGGTGTTTGAATTCTACCTGCCTTTTATGTACAAAGGTATTTGTCTTACTTTAAATGCCAAAACTGTAGTAGCTTGAATGATACAGAAAATGAATTAGTGCATAAAGTGGTGAAATATTTAGAGTAGTTGAAAAAATTAAAAAGGACTTCATACTTGACATAGATATGAATCAAGTGCCTTTGTTATTCACAGACTGAAAATCTAGTGTTTCAGTATGTGTATAGATTTAAAATTACTCAATAATCAGTGGCGGTTGAATTATTATTATTGTTTCCTTTAATTCCTAGAGGAACATAGGGCTTCAGCCGGGCGTCTCCATTGAGTTCCGTTCTCTGCTAGAGTTTTCACCTGGCTTCATGTCTGCCCACACGCTTTCATCTCCTCTTCACATGACCTCCTCCAAGTCACCCGTGGACGACCAACTGGCTGCTTCCCTTTCAGGTTCCACTCGATCAATGGCCTGTCTAGTGATGCTACTTGGTGGTTTCCTCAGAGTATGGCCAATCCATCTCCATTTCTTTCTGCCTATTTGTTTCACAATCGGTTCCTCGTTGGTTCGCTCCCAGAGATCCCTCCCTGTTGCTGATCTTTTCTGGTCAGCCATCTGATCTTGAGTAGTATTGAGCGAAGACAGATGTTAGTGGGAAGGTCTGTAGTTTGTTTGAGATGCTCTTTATGACGCGCAGTGCAAGTCTCTGATCCGTATAGTAGTACTGACTTCACATTGGAGTTGAAAATCCGGATGTTATTTTTGATGGTGAGTGCTGTTGACCTCCACACAGACTTGAGAGTAGTGAAAGCTTGTCTTGCTTTTCCGATTCTTGCTTTGATATCCTCGTCAGATCCGTTCGCCTGTAGTTGAAACGATGCTTCCGAGGTAGGTAAAAGAGGTTGTTTCTTTCAGGTTCCTCCCATTTATGCTTATCGTTGTCTGTTGTTTTTGTTCTTTTCCAGGGATCTTCATCACCTCTGTTTTCTCTATGTTCACCTGAAGTCCTAGCTTCTCTGGATGCTTCTTCTGCCAACTTGTTGCTTTTCGCGGTTGAAAGTGAAATACAAATTTAGGTTGTGGCAGTATCTGAACCTGTAACCTCTAAATAACCATTCCAGTAATCTATCAGCTGAGCTACAAGACGGTGGTTAGATGAACGCTATATGTATGAGAATTAACAGTGTGATATAAAAAAAACACATTAAAGTGGTGCTCATTTTAATGATACAGGTTTAGTTTGAAACAGGAAATCTTGTGACTTTTTTGCAGGACTAATCTTTTGGTAGTATTAGTTTTATCCGTACTTTTCTTGACTATATAAGCTATCCATCCAGTTCTTCAGGGGGTTAATCAACTAATATATGGATGGTTTTTATCTAATGTGACCGAGAAATCACTTAAGTCATTAGTTCTCTTGTGTATAGTTCAAGTTTAATTATTCTTTCATAAGACATTCGGTAAACAAAATTTATCAGCAACCTGTTAATTTCATAAAGACGCATCAGAATGTAAACTTCAACACTGATGCCTGGTAATAGCTACATACCACTTTTGCTTAACAAAAGTATTATTCGAATAAACTATCTGATTTAAAGTCTATTTTTACGTTTATATATACAACACTTAACCTTCTAAATCCATTATGGATGAAATTTATTTTTATTTTGATAAAGTCTCACATTTATCAAGGTGATATGATTATGATTATGAGCAATAAATTGTGCTCGAAACGTCATCAGTGAATAGTACTGTATAACACTGTGAGACTCTATCAGAATAAAAGTAAATTTTATCCATAATGGATTCATACCCTACCACAGTGCCCAAATTCTATCTTCATAGCTTAACTTTCTAGCCCCACAAACTCATTTCGTCAGAAAGTGCAGATTTTATTATCTTATAAGGAATGTTTGATGTCACACAAAATTGAAGACTTACTAGCGAAAACCAATAAACTGGTCGAAGAAGCAGCAAAGACAGGACTCCAGGTGAACATAAACAAGACGGAGGTTATGAAAATAACCAACCAACAACAACAACAACAACAGCAGCAACATCCAGCGCCAATCACCATCAACGCGAGGGATTTGAAAGAGATTACTTCATTCACTTATCTAGGCAGCATTGTCTCAACTACAGGAGGAACGGATGACGATGTCAAACCGAGAATCGGGAAGGCGAGAAACACATTCATCAACCTAAAACCAATCTGGAAATCTTCGTCACTCAGCCTGCATCAACAACAAAATTCGGATTTTCAATACAAACGTCAAGTCAGTCAGTTCTTCTATACGGATCAGAAACTTGGCGGGTCACTAAAAATATTTCCCACAGCCTGTTGCACACCTTTATCAACAACTGTCTTCGCTGGCTCTATACTCAAGATCAGATGGCCGGAAAGAATCACCAACAAGAAACTATGGGAAGAAACAAAACAAGAACCAATCGCTCAACAAATATGCAGGAGTAAGTGTAGATGGATTGGACACTCGCTGAGGAGGCCGTTGGGTGACATCGCGCGTCAGGCCAGTGCTCGAGTGGAACCCGAAAGGGAAGCGGCGAGTGGTTCGTCGGTGCAAGGGTGACATGGAGGAGATCGTGTGAAGAAGAGTTGAAACAGTATGGACTATCATGGATGCAAGTGAAAAGTACAGCAGAAGACAGAAGCAAGTGAAGACGTGCAGTTGAAGCGCTATGTTCCACTAGGAACCCAAGGGAACAATAATAATAATAAGGAATATAAACATATATATGTATTACTAAAATATTCCGCCACAATATTGGCTGGACGCAACATATGATTGCTACTATTCACTTCTTCTGGAAGGTGAATGAAGTCACATACAGTAGAAAACCAAAGGCCGAAAGTCTTTTCATATTTTAACTCCTCATTCTCAAAATAACGTACGATGAAAACTGCCACTACATAGGTCTTATTATCCAAAGAATTGCCGTCAACCAACTTAAGAGACAATAGGAATTTTGACTGACTTCTGAGAAAGTAGTCTGTGAATACTATACAGACAATTCATTACAATTATTATTTATTGTCAGTGCCGTCAAAGTATGCAATCTTGGTTTCTCATTGATGCAAATGAAGGTCACCAGGCCATTTGGTGCCTCTAGCCTTATATACTGCTATATTCATGTATTATACTAACTTTGTTAGCCTAACGATCAGAAAAAATAGGATGAAATTCGTGGGAATAAATATCCAGAGATATTTCTATGTTCTAAACTTACCGATCTTACTCTTCATGTATGACATTCAAGTCACTGTCAAACTTTTAAATATTGATTAATGCAGTAAATACAAAAGTGGAAAGAATCTGTTGATTTGCATCATATTTTCCTTCACATTTTCTAATTGTACTTTGGGAAAAATATCGCAAAACCGTCGTAATATTTTTCTAGTTTGCAATTTCTACTGACAAGTAATTAAATTTGAAAGCAGCTTTCTCTTAAGAATAGTCGAATGAAAGGAAAATTCATTTATTTTTGTCTTCCTAGTCCTTAATAGTGTACAACTGTCGAACCAAACTCAGTTCGTCACTTCCGATTTGTGTCCCAGTCGATGGTCTGGTACGTGATGTGACTGAATGGTCTCGTCATCGTGTGTCCGACTCAACTCCATTTTCTTGACAATTTTGCTGGTCAGTAGGTTCTTGGCTGGTTCATTCCTTGGGTTCCTTGTTGTTTATTCTATCTCTCCTACCACCGGATCTTCAGTATGGAGAGAAGACAACTATTGCTGCAAATCTGCAGCCTGTGAGAAATGCTTTCGGTGACTAATGAGTCATGTCCTTGAAGCATAAAGAAGCACTAGCCGACTTGAGATTATTGATGAAAATCCAAATCTTGTTTCATTTGCTAAGTGCAGTAGATTTCCACAATGATTTCAGAGTAATGAATATCTGTCTCGTTTTTCCAATCTTGAATGGCTTTTACATCCTCATCCTTACCGCATGGCTGCAGTTGAAATGATGCTGCCAAGAACAGTGAAAGAGGTGACTTCCTTTATATCTCTCTCACTTATCCTGTTCGGTGCTTGTTGTTAATGGTGACTGGGTGCCTTCATCACCTCTATCTTCCCGATGTTAACTAGAAGCTCTGTCTTTGCTGCTTTTTTGCCAGCTTTTTGAATTTTGCCTGTAGATATCCGAGTTTGTGTGTGTGTCAGTCATCCGCGATGTCTACATCTTGTAGTGTTTTCTCATCGGTCCAGTGCATGCTCATCCTATCGCTCTCAGAAGTCTACCACATGATCCAGTCCACCACAGCTAGGAATATAATTAGTGATAGTAGACAGTCTTGCCTTATTCCTGTCTTTACTTCAAGAGATTCGATAAATTTTCCGGTGTGGATCACTTGACATATGGAATTTTCACATAGCTGCTAAATATAGTTGATAAAGGTTTGGGGCACTGTGTGGTGTTGAAGTAGTTCCCGAATCACTTCGCGTTCAATGCCGTTGAAAGCCTTTTCAAAGTGGATGAAGATGAGATAGGGATTTGACTGTAATTCTATTTTCTGTCTGATAATGGTGATGATGATGATACGTAGCATTGCAATTTGATCCGTACATGGTTTGCTTTTAATGATTCTAGTTTGTGTCACAGTTAGGTGAATCCACCAAAGATACAGACCTTTGTTCTAACCGGATAAAATGGTTTTACAGATAAAGCATGAATCCGAGTCATATCACAGCTTAAGTATAAGCAATTCAAATCCATTTCTTTATACATTTTAATGTTGATAAAACATACCATATACTATTCTTTCAGTGCACTGTTTATTTATTTCCGAATGACAACAGGACGTAGGTTTGTAAACTGTTCTGATAACGAAACACGATTCTCAAAAAGCTGCTTTAAAAATTTATTTCTTTATTTTGTTAAATTCACAAATTTTTCTTTTGAAACATTTTTGTTCTACCTTATAGACTAGAATGGCCTTGGAATATGACTGCTGGATCTGCCGAAAATACAATCCATTTGTTGTTATAATTTTATTGACAGAAATTTATATACAATTTTGCAGATATTACTGTAATTATTCAAATTTACATATCACCTTTTTAACTGGTGTCAATGGACAATTAAATCTTTGGGTAGATCGTCAGCTAGTAATACAAATTATTGAATCAATGCCACATAATCAAAATATTCCGGGTAGACTACGTTGTCCAAGAAGATTACCAGAAATTCACAGACATAGTAAGTTATTCTTTGCAAAACTAAAAGCTACTGGTGAATAGAAATCCATTATTCGGACCTGGAAAGTCTGATTACTTTCAACCCAGATATTATCGTCAATTGACATTCAAAATAGGATCATTGAAAACCAAGAAGCACTGGAAGATTGTTCTGTCCAGTTTGAAACTATTCAGCAGTGCACATCAGCGACTTCACAAAGACTTTCAGGTTTTATCCCGGTTTCCCTTCATAACCTGCATACTTTTGTAGTAAAGCATTTAAATTTGTCACTGAATGATGGTAAATTTTCACAAACCAGGAGTAAATTCTGTACCAAAATTACACATATATTTTAGTGTAACTGTCAACAAACAATAAACGGGTCATTATGGCGACTGACTCTTATCGATTTATGCCCGATGTAGTTTATCAGTCGGTCACGACTCACTTTAGTAATTATGTTGCACAGATGGAGCATCAATTAGTTCATACTATCTAGTACTCAGTATGCACAAAAGTATTCACTTTATCAGTGGAAATAAATTAAACGCATGAGTTGTATTACACCTTAAAATAACACACAGTGTTTGTTGTATGTCTGATATTTCGATGATGGATGTGAGAATAAGAATATTTGAAATCTTGATACTTTCAATCAGGACATCCTACTTTTCAAAGTATTTCTCAGAATTTTGTATGTTTCCCGATATACAACACTTTGGAACTTCAATTTTGTATCTGTGTATACGTAAAGTCCTTTATTCCAGTTACTCTTGCTGACCTCATTTGAGGATCAAACAGAATCTCCAGAAAACCTAATCAATCATCACTTAATTGGGCTAATTCTCTGTCTATAAGAAGAAAACTAAGTTTAGTTCAAATTTATGCTTTAGATACCCACAACTGCCAAAAACAAAATCCCTGTTATTATTTATAACTTAAACAGACAAACAATTAAGTAGATTTAGAAACTTGAAGGTCAAAAATGAATAGAATGTTACGTAACAAGACAAACACACAGGCATACTGACAGAAAGGCAAAACAAAAATAAAATAGAGTTAGGGTTACCAAGGTAGTGAAAGATTAAGTTTAAGTTATAAATGTTACTTCACTATTCACCCCCACCCTCTTAAACTCTCCACCACAAGATGTGTAAATTTACTTTGTTCTCTGACCCTGACCCTGTAATATGCCTCTAACCAATCTGTGTTGTTTTCCAATAGAAATCTGAACTCTTACCCCTCTTATCTAATTCCACTATATATAATTAGTTGTTTTTTGACACCGAATAACCTGTCTACCTACATCAAATTCTGGAATTATGTTCCTTATGCCTTCTATCTATAACTCAAAGTATTTATGAAAAAGTATGTTCCACAACTTTCTTGAAACCTATAATTTGATTTTGTTTAGGATGTATGCAGTTGGTGAGAATCCACGAAATAAAACGAGCTCGAATTATCCTGCAAACATGTTCATTCTTTCTCTCTTCAAACTAATAAAGGGAACCGGTTGCATGAAACATCAATTATGTTTGTTGGATTTCCGAACAATATCCTGTGTGGTAAGGGAGAAGCAAAGTTCGTTCATAGTTCTATACTATCTCATCTCGTAGGTGCAGAGCAGAAAATTGATGTAAACTAATCCTAATTTTTACCCGAAGAGTTTGTCTATCACATATTGCTGAGGCTGACTGTTGGAATCTACATTAAGAAGCCTAATCTATGTATCCAGAAAAAATTGGTTTAGATGCTTCCTTTACTTTGGCTATCAAGGTTTAGATGATCCTTTATATTTTGTAGAAATTTCCTAAATTTTATTTGATATTCTATTTACTATTACATCGTTATACTTATTATAACTTGTGCATCTTTCTTGAACTGTATTTCCGTGGATCTTAACAAGTTGACAGTATTTAAAAACACAAATATTGTTAATGACGATTACTCTAGAATATTCTGTTTATATATATATATATATATATATATATAAATGTGGAGCTGGAAGAGAAAATTATCGAAAAGAATATTCTTTGCTCAAATTTTCTTATGTCTACTAAGTGTCTGAATGAGAATTTTCGCTATATAAAAATCTTGTTTCTGCTAAATTTTTAAAAATTCACAATACGTATGTGGCAAACGAATGCCACTAGGTTACTAGGGTTTTAGTCAGGTTTAAAAACATAAATTTCATATTAAATACGTGAAACTCTAATGGGCCATCGCTTTGTTCCCTTTTTTACATAGAAAGAACACTTTGACTCCATAAATAACCCAAGTAGTATAATAATATGCAAGCATTAATCAACTCTTCATTTTTATTTTTACAGTTCCAGAACATTTGTTTCTCGTTTTCAATGGATTACTTTTACACGAAGCATTGGATCGTATTTCATTATCTGCTCATAGACCTATCCCTCCACGTATTGATATGTTACGTGTCAAATGGAGAGCAGGCTTTGAACGTGTGAGTATCCTATGTTATACGTAATATAATATTTAGCTAATA
This sequence comes from Trichobilharzia szidati, assembly GCA_944472155.2. NCBI lineage: Eukaryota > Metazoa > Platyhelminthes > Trematoda > Strigeidida > Schistosomatidae > Trichobilharzia > Trichobilharzia szidati. The sequence continues at coordinate 65,346,828 of OX235274.1, read as the reverse complement.
TTAGCAATCACACAAGGAATGTGGCATTTATTATACAGAAATATATATTATATGTACATTTTAAAAAATATGATTTAATTTTAGAATCGATTCACTATGGAAACCATTCGAACTGTTCCAGTTAACGGAGGGTTCTCAACTTAATAATTCATATTTCAATCCATAAGCAAAATTAAGACATTTTGTGTAGATGATACTTTACTCGATTCGTTATCAGTAGGTTGTGTAACTTAAATGTGATATGTTTATCCTTCTTAACTCAATTTTCTACCAGAGTTATATTTCTTACTATCCAATACTTGTCGAATGTTAAGCGGAAGAGTTTTACTCAGATTGTTACCCGCATATTGATAAGTGCATATACTTATTGGAATCAGTCCCAGAGTACGTGTCACCAGGACGTCAAATAAACTTACCTCTGTCAAATCAATCCAAATGTCGTCTGTTTAAATATCTATAAAGTTTGTAGAAACAAAAGACAAACTTAACATCTCTAATCACAAATATGAAGAATAAAAGTTAAAAACATTTCAATATGTCAAATACCCCCATTTAGACGTTTAAAAGACAAAAATAGTGAGGTCACTGACAGTCAATGGATGTATTTCCTGAAGCTGCATTGGGGCCCACCATCTCATGGTGAAGTGGATGCTCATCAAAGGCATTGGCACTGAATGTTCCGCGAGCTTGGCCTAGTAACCTAAACATCCCAGGTTTGACCCCTGGAGCATTTGTGGATACTCACTGCTGGAGAGTCCCGAAAATAGGACTAAACAGCTTTTCAGTACTCCTTGGCTTCCAGTCATATCTCTAAATGAAGTAAGTTCTTGACAAAAATCTCACAACTGAAAATAAACATTTACTCTTCTGTTAGATACCAATCTATGGTTCTACTCTAATCTATCTATATCACTTTTAATAAAATTCAAAAAACATTTACCAATCCAGTATTGATCAGTTTGTTGACAATAATTATTCAAAATCAGTATGTCAAGGGGGATAATAATTAACCAAGAAAATTAATGCAACAACTAAAGGGGAGAAGTAACTTCAGAAATTAAAAACTCGGTTACTCACGATTTTCCGCAAATGAGGAGTAATTAGGAAATAAATCACTGTTCAAATTAATTGCGTAATAAACAATTAAAAATGAAATAGTCAGGATAATAAAACAATTAGGATAATGATAACCTGTAAAAGGCTTCGGGGGAATAGGAAGTTGTCAGTTTTCTTACTTTCATGTAATGATAGTCAAAGTTAGGAAAGCAGCTGTACGACTTGCTTCTGAACACACAGATCTGACTTCTTCAGGTGAATTTCTACGATCTCAGCTGTAGGTAGAAGACAAACTCGTAAAACAAAATTATTATTAGTCGAGATATAATAAATAACTTTCAATGATTCGGTAACATCAACTTTATACTGGCTATCTACAAGGTGTGTTAAAACAGAGCTACGAATAGATCCTGTTTGCTCATTGATTAATGATTCATGATGGTGTTTGGAAATCCAATTACAGATATGCTTAATTGTACTCGCAACGCAACTGACCCTACAGGATTAGTCGAATATATGAACGTTTAACAATCTTGTGGAATATTTGGAAACAACACTTAGTCAGAGTTATATTAATTAAGTCAAAAATGCTTACAAATGCAAGCAGATAAGATTTTATTTTAATGTCTGATGGATTCCCGAACACAAGATTGACGTTAATCATGCTTTCAGGGTCATTTAGCGCGTACCTAAGAATCCCAATTTCGCTTTAAGAGTTCGACTTTTAAATATTGCTGAGGCTAAGCCTAATTTATGCACTCAAAAGAAGTTAGTTCAGTCATTATCATAACCTTGGCCATCCAGGTTTGAATAATCCAGAATTTTTGTGAAATTTCCCTAATTTTAGTTGATATTCTATTCGCCATTATATCTTTATTATTATTATAATTTAAGCATCTTTAATGAACCGCAATGTGCGTCGGTGGCATAGCGGTTAGGGCGCTTGCCGACCATGCACATGGTCCGGGGTTCTATCCCCGGCCGGCGCACTCCCTTTACCTCGCTAAGCCAAAACTAAAACCTGGTGGAGAGGAAAGGTTGGGCATGAGGCTAGCAACCCCATCCTGTAAAATAAACACTGCTACAGAAACTTCAAGCCTCTAGCTTGAAGCCCTATGTTCCACTGGGAACGTGAAGGAATATAAAAAATGAACTGTAATAGGATTGATCATACTTTACAAATCGATATTATTTAAAAAACGCTAATATTGTCATTAACTACTAATTTAAAATATCCTGTGTATATAAACAAATATATAATTGTAGAGCCTGGAAGAGGAATTTATCGAAAAGAATATTCTTTGCTCGATTATTTTGTGTTTTATAGATGTCTAAATGAATATTTTTGCTATACTGAATACCAAAAAACAAAAACGAATAACTGTTCATTAGTTTTTATTCATATACAAGACGAAGTTATAAAAATATTGAAATTCTAGTTTGTTTTATTTACCATAAGAGCGAGGTGATCAATAAGAAAATTTGAGTAACACACTCTCTCATAGTTTATTCCCTTTATTTAGGACAGTGATATGGAATAGTTTGAATACCCCTGGTTTAAGTGAGCACCACTCAGATACAGGTAAAAATGAAGAATTTCTAATGCAGTTTACCTCATTTAGCAGCATAAATCATGAAAATGCAATTTTATACGTTTAGCTCCGAAGGCTGAAACCTAGATATGAATGTGAAGCAGCATTTACTTTCACTGAGCAACAAGAACACTGAAGCGATTCAAGCAAATACGTCATAAATTTAACCAATTCATAATTTAATGTTAATTATATATATCATGGAAAATTCCCATTGTAACATATAGAAAATCAAAACAAATGATTCAGCGAAGAGACTCTTTTCAACGAATTTATCATCAAGCTGTACAATCGTATATATATGGTTTTTAAGAAGTTATATCCGGTGAGGGAATTGAAACATAGGTGTGAATGCATGAAATAATAATAATATGAAGTGCAATTAAAACTAAAATGTTTGTGATTATAATCGTAGTTAAAGGTCAAGTGGCAAAGCAAATTAATGTCATATATAGAATAATTCATAGGATGGATAGAACTTGAAAAAGGTGTGCAATTATAAGATTAGTAGACAAATCGAAAAAATAAAAACGTTACGTAATATTGTGTGAAATTTAATAGCATAGAATTTAATGTTGCATAAAGGAATTGATTTAGAATGACAAGTGGAACAAGTGAAATAATACCGGGGACAATTAAAAATGAGAGTAGTAATAGTAACAATTGACTTAATAAGGAGGAGTATACAAATTGAATAGACAAAAATGAAAAAATGAAAAAATGAAAAAAAAACTCTCCATTTTTTCATTTTTTCACTTTTGTCTATTCAATTTGTATACTCCTCCTTATTAAGTCAATTGTTACTATTACTACTCTCATTTTTAATTGTCCCCGGTATTATTTCACTTGTTCCACTTGTCATTCTAAATCAATTCCTTTATGCAACATTAAATTCTATGCTATTAAATTTCACACAATATTACGTAACGTTTTTATTTTTTCGATTTGTCTACTAATCTTATAATTGCACACCTTTTTCAAGTTCTATCCATCCTATGAATTATTCTATATATGACATTAATTTGCTTTGCCACTTGACCTTTAACTACGATTATAATCACAAACATTTTAGTTTTAATTGCACTTCATATTATTATTATTTCATGCATTCACACCTATGTTTCAATTCCCTCACCGGATATAACTTCTTAAAAACCATATATATACGATTGTACAGCTTGATGATAAATTCGTTGAAAAGAGTCTCTTCGCTGAATCATTTGTTTTAAATTATATATATATATATACTGTGGCGTGTGATACTGATAAAATTTATCAGTAGTATATAAAGAGACGTCCATCGACAAAAAACATCAAATAGAAGCGAGATAGATTTCACGTCAGAGAAAGCAAATCATAAGGCGTTGCGGAGATACATGGGATATGTGAAAGGAACACAAAGAAACGCAATATGAAAGCCAGAAGTAGCACAACACGGAAGATCTGTGCAAACGGTGGTTTGAAGATAAGGTGTACATAATTTGGCTATATAGAAATACCAAACTGGAAATAAACATTCCTTTACCCAGTCTCTCGTCTTATAGTATTACAATACTACTTATGTTACTGCTGGAACATAGAAACGCTACAATAAACGTAGTTTCTAGGGTAAGTTATAAAACCACTGCATTATTTTGCTATCGAAATATGAAGAGACGTGAGATTTCAAGGCTACAGATCGCATTACTTTACACTGAAAACAAAATGTTTAGGAAAAGCAAGTCCTAATGAACAAAACATTAGAAACACTGGAAGTATATCTGTCCTCCACATTTAAATTTTTTGATTTCTGTATTTTAAACATTCTAATTTATTTTCTAGTTAACCTACAATATCGATTTGAAGTCAATGAATCAAACACTTCTGCATACACCACTCTTAAATATTGCGAAATCTGGTTATATTCCAGCTACACAATCTGGTAAGAGATTCGAATTTTTAAGCCAATGAAGTTACCTATTTTCTTTTTATTATGTTTGAAGAATATTCAATTTGTAATAAGTGTCTTCACTTATTTTTATTTTCAGTTGAAACTTTAACATGTATGTATTTACGTTTTGATTTCATTTTCTGAATTCGTTAATGCTTGCATCGTGTATACAAAGTTGTAAGACGCCACTATTAATAATTCCACGGTTTCCTATTGAAACACAGAGCTGAAGCAGCACGTCTCCATTTCATCCGGTTCTCTGAAGTTTTTATAGCTGGCTCAATGATATGTGCGTCGGTGGCACAGCGATAGAATGCTTGCCGACCACGTATGTGTTCAGGGGTTCGATCCCCGGTCGACGCACTCCTTTACCTTGCTAAGCCAGTAAAAAGACTGGTAAACAGGGAAGGTTGGGCATCAGGCTAGCGACCTCATCCCGTAAAAAATAAACACCACTGCTACCGAAACTTCAAGCCCCTAGCCTAGAGTCCTATGTTCCACTGGGAACATAAAGGAATTTTTTAAAAAGTGATATCCTATATGATGTCTCATCTCTTGCTCACACAATCTCCTCCATTTCATCTTCGACCCAAGCCCAAATCGTCGTTTCCCATTCCAATACCACTCGTGGGTATGCCGGGCGCGTGGTATCACTCAACGATCTCTTCAGCGTGTGTCCAATCCATCTTCATCTCCTTTTGTATATTTTCGGGGTAACAGGTTCTTGATTACTTCGTCCCCAGAGTTCCTGTTTGCTTATACAATCTGACCCCTCATCTGAACTTCATTACGAAGCGAAGGTAACTGCTGATGAAAGTCTTCAGCTTCCTGTTCAAAATGCTTTTCAGTGCCTCTCTAAGTCTCTAAAGTATACAGAAGAACTGACTTGACGTTAGCAATAGCACCATATTGCTCATTGTGCTCGTTTCACTCAGCTAAGCGTCCAATTTTTCAAGCACTTGATTGGTACATTTCAATCACAATAGCTATAACTTTTCGTACCACCAATTTTTAGGCTACGTCTCTCTACCGTATTTTTTGACGAGCCTTCCAGGAAGATGATTATGTTTAATTAGCTTCTCTAGTTCTTCATTGAAAATGTCGTCGAAACATGTTCCTTTAGCTTTATTTATCACATAGTTCATGGAATATTTCTGGTACTATTGTTGATCAACACTACGTAAATGAATTCTTCGTCTATTCTGTATTCATTGCTTATGAATCTGAAGTATAAAAAATTTAGTTTCAGATGTACTCACAGAGTGCTATCTAAGACACCCAAGAACTAATTTCCCAACGAATGTATTTACAAACTATCTTGCAATTAAAAGTACCCTGCTCTCAACTAGGAAGGTTAAAGTTCCTAAGTAGTCGAAATTTATATATATATATATTCACTTGTTCTTTAAAAGGAATTTACTTTGATAATATCATGAAATGCCTGCAGACGCATTGACGAACACTTGCTAATCTGGTTGATAAAAGGCGAAATTAAATACTCACTAGCTGCATTCAGGTAAATTTCATGAAAACAAGTCATTCATTTGACTCTGACGTATATTCTTCCTCCTCCTTCTTAAGTCCAAGGTGCACTTCGTCATGACTTTCATCTTCGGTTTCTTTACGCCATACAATCCGTTGTAATAAGAGTCAAAGTTTTTTATGCACTCACTGTTCCTTGGTCTTGTAATAATTCTCACATATTATTACAAAGCTATTAAAAGGCTTATCGACGTAACTTTCTTTTTACTACTTTTTAGACGTTCAGATATCTTTACCATGCACTGGAAGATTTACTGGCATAGCTCCCTTCCAAGTAAGACTTGATGTTCAAAGAGAATTTGAAGGTTTACGAAAGATTCCGCCGATTTCTTTCATTGTCTATAAATATTGTCTGAGTGCAAGTAAGTTTAGATAGCATTAAAATTAGTATTCGTTAACATATTACTTCGCTTGTTTGAAATGCCCATTCTTTTTTAAAAGAATAATTACAGAACTTATCAGCTTACAGAGTTTCAACTCATTGAGTAGATTATAATAATATTCAAATAAGATTTCAAAATAAAGTTGAACTTATTCACAGAAGTGAAAAATATGGTAAGAAAAAATTCACAACAACAGACTAAGCCATCTCATACAACATTCAATATATGAACTAATACTTTTGGGTGGTCAAACCGTAGCTGCTAAGCTCTAGTCTCAGTGGTAAAACCACCACACACTGAGGATGCGGGTAAATCCAGTTGATAGACGTCTTCGATCTCACTTCTAATCACGACCAGTCAGATAATATAAACTAAGGTCACACTTAAACGGTATGACTGTTTAAATTTTAGTGTATATTGTATATATGGAAAGTGTCTGGACTGTGAAATGAACCAGTTCAATATATAATTTTGCTTGAAACATGACTAAGATTCGAAATGCATCATTGTATGTATTGCAAACTCTTTCATCGAAATCTTTTTTTAGAATTAAAATTTGGAGGGGAAAACAATGTTATTCCTCTAACAGATACCTAAATAAGTGTTCTAGGAGTTATATACTTGCAGTTAGTGTTTAAAGTCATCTTGATCGATGGTTACTAGCACTGGATTCTAGGATGCACGTTGTATCTTATTTTCGGTAAATCAGCTGAATGTACCTGCATCCCTATTGAGTGGTATTGTTCCCACTGGGACACGTACCCAGTGGGCATCGTCTTAAAGGTTACAGTACTATTACTTAAGCTGCTGACCTGCGAGAGTCATCTGTTGTGCAATGGGAATTATTTGTTAATTTTTTTTGAAATTATTATTTAAAATTCCCCTTTGATCGATTTTCGTTGGATTAAAATGTTTCCGTTGACATCAATAGAGACTGCATATTTTAATCCAGTGACAGTTTATCAAAGGGAAATTCAAGGTAATAACTTCAACATGGTGGTGACGATTTCTGAACCTCCTGTTTTTTTTTAGAAATATTCATATTTTAACCTTGAATTTCCTCAAATATCGTTCAAAGTCATTTGTAGATATCGTATGCTCATAAACAGAAAAGAAATGGAATTATCCATCACTTGCAGTGATTAGAATTTGAACTTAGTTCAATTTTTCTTACACATCATCGTAACTCTCATTTTGGCTAACCCGAATAGAGTAGCTATAAGACTTAGTCTCGGTAAAACATATGCTGTTATGATTACAATGCAATAAAAGTAATACTCCCTTTTATTGGCAGCTACATAATACTCATGAATATTATTTTGTTTCGAATGCTTTCGGAAATCTGTATGCTAGAAAGGCAATTTGTTTCAAAAGTCTAAGGATCCGGACTATTGATATGATCTGGTTGTTTGTTTACACCTGTTCTCAAGCCACATTTACAAATTTGAAGTGACTTATATTTTTTTTTAATTTCCGAAATTGTAAACAATTACTTATTTAGATAGTGAGTAATGTTAATCTGATTAAATAAAGTATAATTATATTTCAATAGTTTACACACAATGATAAGTTTTGTTATTGGTAATATTTCGAGCAAAAATACTGCCCGTGTTCACACCACTGATGGAATTGTTTTATTCGTAATTTTGCTCGAAATATTACCAATAACAAAACTTATCATTGTGTGTAAACTATTGAAATATAATTATACTTTATTTGATCTAATCCACAATGCTCAAACTTTTTACCGATATTAATTAATCTGATTAGTTGTAAATGTTGAGTGAAATATATCAGTGGTCAGTTACGAAGTATGACTTGAAAATATTATTATTATTGTATCCTTTAATTCCTAGAGGAACATAGGGCTTCAGCCGTGCGTCTCCATTGCGTTCGGTTCTCTGCTACAGTCTTCACCTGGCTCCATGTCTGCCCACACGTTTTCATCTCCTCTTCACATGACCTCATCCAAGTCACCCTCACCCTTGGACGACCAACTCGCCGCTTCCCTTTCGGGTTCCACTAGAGCGATGGCTTTTCTAGTGATGTCACTTGGTGGTTTCCTCAGAGTATGGCCAATCCATCTCCATTTCTTCGTGCCTATTTGTTTCACAATCGGTTCCTGCTGTGTTGGTTCGCTCCCAAAGATCCCTGTTGCTGATATTTTCTGGCCATCTGATCTTGAGTATTGAGCGAAGACAAACTTGAAAATATACTATTAAGAAATTGGACATAGCGTTTATGACTTTTAGTCTGAACACAATGAATGTTTGAATTCTCTGAGTATCAGCAACATTCAGTCAACTTGGATCATGATGTGGTGAGAGCTGTCTGCAAGCTAAATTTGTAGACAACAATTTAAGCCAATGTTCACTTCCTGAATCAAGGTCATGAGAAAAACAATAACAAAGCCTAACCTTGAGAAAATCACCAGCCAATCATAGAGGAGTTAAAGTGTGGAAATATGATTCACAGATATATCACTTGATTTTCTGAGAAACGGACACAAAGATTTAACAGAATAACCTCTAGCAAGAAAACAACCAATCAGAAGAGGTTGCTTTTCTGCTAACAATACCGCTAACAATAATGCACATAAAAATCTATAAAAACCCCTCGATTTTCTCAATAAAAGATCTGTTGCCTGGCCCTTATCTTCTGTCGTTACGATGTTAATTTGGTTTATGGTGGTTAGCGGTGAAATGCAAGATAATCATTTCGTCCTATTTGGTACTAGTTAATCGGGTGCACCAGCATTCCTAGTGAATGACGGGGTTTCCGCTGACACTGTCATAAGGTTTGATGAACAAGAAAGTGCTGATAATTCATAGGAAGTTTTGAGACAAATAATGGCACCAAATCAGCTATTGTATAGTGGATGCACTTGAAACAAGCACATATGATATGTGTATTGGTGATTACAATTAGAGGAGAAATCTCGGATCGCAGAAACATAAGCCCCAGTTTCTACGACTTAATTCGACTGAAGAATGATTCCATTTGCTACCAGTTATGATTATTACTACCAATAAAGTCACAAAAAAAGAAATAATGAAACTATACGAACGAAGTCTGAAAGTTATATGAGCGATTTGAAATGATTAAAAGCAATAAATTGTGTTGAAAATATCATCATTAAATGATACTGTATCACTGTCTGGTTTCATTGGATAAAATTATTCTATGATGGCAATGTGCTCTATTACAATGGCCAAATTCTATTCTTATATACATGACCCATTTCTGTGTCGACTCATTTGAATCCTGTTGCAACAAAGATGGCTTTTCAGTCCCAGGTATCAGCCAACGTAATATTGTTACCAGTCTATCAAGCTTAGCATATCTTAGAAAGTTTTAGTACTAGTTAGGTTAATTATTTCTTCTACATTACTTGTTGGAGAGTATTGTTATTTATCAGCTTCAAACTAATACGATGCGATACGTTATGCAAAGAATAATCATAATTAGTCACTGCATGAAGTGACAGTATGAGCTGAAGTGACATTCTTTATCTAGACTAATATGAAATTATTCCAGGTATTCAAAGCAAATTTCCGTGCATATCAAAGAGTCAGATGTAACGTAGAGGTTCAGAAGACTACTCAGGGTGACAAGTACATAATCACTACAACAATAATATAAAAAGATGTCCGTTTCAAAATACATTTCTGAAGAAATACTGGAGGACATAAAGATCACGTTAATGTTTCTAAAATCTTTTTGCACCTTGTTCAATAGCAAGATATCTCACTTTGTACATCAACACTCATCACGGAATTAAAACTAGTGCGTCACGCAATCTTCAAAAGAATATGAAGAACTGATAAAACGATGTTACAGTGTGTTGTGTTGCTCTGTTTGACCAAAGTGGCGTACACGTATACCCTAGTACTTCTTCGCGTTTATTATTGTGTCCTAACGTTGTGATTACTTGACATCCACAGCGTAAATCAACAGGCACTTGAGAAGGAGTACGAACGTGTATTGTTGCAGTAGTCAAAATTCAGAAGGTGTGCAATCTTTAGAGTGACAAACAAATCTAATTCCAATTACATAGTGAAAGTATAATACGATAATGAATAATAAAATGGGTCACTATAGTAGTGAATAAATATTTCTATGCATTTACTATTATTTTTCCTCATAAAGCTTTTAGAGAATGTGTATAATTTTAAACGATGCATACAACAAGCGTCGAACTACAAGTTCATGTATGAAGTTTAACACTAATTCGGCATTTAATCTAAATTACCATCCTGTATGAGGTTATGAGTTTTCCTTTCGAAACAGTCACTAAAACTGAACGTGAAATACTTCTTGACGTTCGTTTTAGCTTTCATTTGAGATGAAAACTATTTTTTTAAAATTTTCTATTTGATTTTTATTGATTAAAAATGCCCATTAAAATTTTCAGTGTCTATTTGATTTTTGTTGTTTTAATCAGCTAATAAAATAAAATACTGAGTTTTTACTTATGATCAACTACAATCATGTAGCAGTTAAAAAATATGTACACATTTGACTATCTCTTATTCACTTTGTTGTATTAATTAGGTCAACATGCACGATTTATTATCAAATGTGAATGCCGTATTCAGTGTTTACAATCGAATATTAACAATCGTCAATCACTACGAAAACGTTGTATTCGACGCTGTCGGAGACGTTATGGTCTAAATAACATACAGGATAAACAGAGAAAATGAATAAATTATTTTCTGTTCAAAAAGATGAAACCAATTTAACTCTACTTTTTGTGAAGAAATAATAGCAATAAAACTATCAATAACCACGATAAGAACAAATTCTTTAACATTATACCTCTATTCTGTATACTGTTAGTTCAGAACCTTATAATTAATAATAAACCTGAGTTTTATTGACTATTCTACATTTTAATTCATCCAGACATTAATGAAAAGAAGAAAAAACAAGTAGTTCAGAGAAGGGGCTCTTTTCTTAGAATTCATTTTCTTTAGCTGTACAGTTTTACTTATATACAGTTCTTTTATGGCAAGCCTCCGAAACGGTCCATTGCAGTCAGTTGCGAATACGTTTCAGCTATATACAAGATATGTGGATGACATTTAGATCATTTTTTTAATAATTGTGACCTCAGTCATTTATTGCAGGTATTTAACAATTGCCATCCAGTAGTAACATCTACCTTTGAAACGAATATAAAATTTCACTTTTTGATGTCGAATACAAGAAGAACCGACAGAAACTTGAGAAGTTCTGTCCATGAGAGACACATTCAGAACGGTCAACTGACAAATTTCTACATTTAGAGGGTTCTTGAATGAAAATTAAATGTAATTTCTTGCCATTCACATCCGACGAATCTAAAGCTCGAACACTCTAGAAGAAGAATTAGACCTTTTGAAAGAAATTTCCACTCAAAATGGATACGCGCCGAGATTCACTGACAAGAACATCAAATCAAAATTTCAGAAAAAAAAACATTACTTGTGACTAAAAAGAAGCTTTACATGAACCGTGATTTCAAGGAAAACTTTGCCTGCAATATCTTTAAGGGAGGAACTTCAACATATTCGAGAAGATTCTTCACAGAAACGGTAAGATTAGAGTTCTCCAGTAGTCTACAGGTCTAAAGAAGGCTAAAAGACATGTCGCATCTGACCATTTCTATGTGAATATCTTAGTTCCCTTATTCCTGTGGAATCAGATATACTGGAAGTTCGAAGCATATCCTATCTAAAAGGGCTCAAGAACGCCATGTCTGCTCTGCTTATAAAAGTAAATTATTCAAGCACTTCTACTAACATTATAAAAGCCTTATTGTTTTCTACCAACTTGATGTTGTTCGCTTTTAACTGTTTCTAATTCTTGTATTTCTTTCCAACTCTTACATGATATCACAGTTTCCTTCGTTTCCATATGCATCCTGATTAAAACTTATTCACTAAATGATTCACCTTATTACGTAACTCTGCTGCTTTTATTCACTGATTAATATTGAAAAATATGACTATAAAAACTCATCACTTCTTTTTACTACCCTTTTTCGGGAAAACAATTTTCTATAAATGCGATTGTACAGCTAAAGAAAATAAATTTACCGAAAGCAGCCTCTCCGTTAAACTACTTGTCACGTTCTACATTTTCTTATTTTTCCATCCCGTATAAAATTGTAGTGTGAACTACACATGGCTGTCAGATTTATACCACACTACTCATTCAAACAAAACGATGCGTGTGAATCAATTACAATAACACAAAAAGATACTTTGAAACAGGGTCCTGAAAGTTAATACTCTGAAGGTGGAACTAATAGGTAGTGCGTTCGAGTCCCATTGGCACACAACCGTAAGTATATTCAGATAATGAATCCTTTCAATACTGTCTCCAAGTGGTACTAAATGTATGTTATGTAATTCTAGGAAATGAAATGAACAGTGAGATAGGGACTTATAGTAACATAGTACATTTTTGTGTCAAATACAAAGGCTTTCACACATTTACAAACTTATACACTATTTAGGAAGATTAGACACAGGAGTAACATAGTGTGACCACACTATTCAATATTTTCTCCTAAAAGAGATTTTTGTGGACCACATAGTTTTTTAGTCCAAGTTGGTGGTGCCGTAAAGGAATAAATTATAACAAGAAATCCATCTTTTTTATACGGTTAAGACTATTTAGGTTTCAAAAGACGTTAACTACTGACGGAAATACTTTTCTGTAACTGCCTATTAGAATCGTGCTAATAAGAACAATGCTAAGACTCACATTTTCTTTTTCAACTTTAGACGCCATCTCGTTATTCCACATTGGTTTGTTTATTAGATATGTAACGACAGAAGGTAAGAGTCAGGCAACAGATCGTTTATTACGGAAAATCAACACATATTTATAGATTTTAATGTACATTATTGTTAGTAGAAAATACAGTCTTTTGATTGGTTGTTTGTCACAGAAAGTTAACCTTGCATTTCTTTGTGGCTGTGTCAGATCATCCATATGCTAACTGTATCCGCCTACGCAAAGCCTTTGTTCTCATTTTGACCTTGTTTTCACATGACTAATATTTGAGACATAAACATTGACGTCAATTACTGTCTACCGATCAGGCTAGCAACCATCTCTCACCACAGATATATCACACAGTGAAACATTATTATTTACTGGATGACGTTTCGAACAAAATTTATTGTTCATAATCATATCAATTATAAACACACGACTTCGAAACTTGAGTTTTATAGTTTTCTTCGTCCTCTCCGATTTTTCGTAAGGGTAGTAGAATTTTCCAGGTATCTGGGACAGGTGTTAAATCATTCCTATTACACGTATTCTCTTCAGTTGATTCGATAAACAAAGCTCCTGTTACCAATCTCTCCCTCCACCCTTTGACATTAGATTTTAAAACTGTCATTTTATTCCATCCCATTGTATGGTTGTGTGTGATTGCATGTAGTGCTATAGCTGAACTATTCCTTAGGTTTCTTATCCCATTAGGGTCAACTAATCTAGGTTTAGCTAAGTTTTTATACTCGGCTAGTCTGACTGCACCTGTTCTACTACTTTGACCTATGTATTTGACCTGACAATCATTGCAGAGTATTAGATAAACTAAATTGTTTTGTTTTAAAGGCTCCACAGGATCCTTTAACCGGCAAAGCTTGTTTCTAATTGAGTTTGTGGGTTTGAATGCCAGCCACTCTTATTCCTGCCTTGTTAAGAATTCTGCGTAAGGCTTCCGAGGTTCCTTCCTTGTATGAAATTACTACTGATGATTTAGATTCCTTATTGTTGGTGTTGTCATTATTCTGTGCATGTTTGATATGTATGTCCTCATTAATATCATGATTATTATCACAATCACTACTATCATTATTTATTATTTTTACATTTCCCTACATACTTTCTGACTAATTTATCAGGGTAGTTATTAAGTTTCAAAGCTTCTCTTATATGTCTCACTTCCTGTCTTAGATCTTCCTTAGTACTACTTAGCTTTTGTGCTCTGTTTAACTTAAACATTTCACCAATACTATTTTTACTGACATTGGGTGGGATGATCGGAAATCTAAATATCTGTTTGAATGTATGGGTCTTCTGTAAACACTAGTGTTTAACTTACCATCTTCTTTCCTTTTTATGCTACAATCTAACATTGGAAGTTCCACTTCCTGACTTTCCAATTCATAAGTGAATTGCCTCCACTTTTGAGTTAATGTGTTCGAAGAATCTATCTATATCCTGTGTTCTAAGTACAGTGAATGTGTCATCTACATACCTCCACCATACTTTTCGGGTGGGGCTGAACGTTTCAATCGCTATATTCTCCCATCTATTCATGAAAACATCTGCCACAACAGGGGATATTGGTGATCCCATGGTAACACATTAAAACACAGGAGAGGTCAGATTTTAGATCCTTTAATCATACGAAAACTAAGCGTGAACCAAAAAAACAACCTCAAGCTAGGTTTCATAACCAGATGATGGTGCATTCATCAAATTTTCACTCATCTACAGATTCTGAGGCACATACTTGCAAGGTTTTTCCGCCTGAAGGATGCATCCTACTCCAGTCACCAGGAGCTATTGTAAGGATATTATACTGTAAAAAGGTGAGCCGGAGAAGTATTTTAAATCAGTCGAGGTTTTCTAATAGAACTCGTTTAGACGTGTAAGAAGTTATGGAGAACTGGCGTTTGAAGAGACGAATAGGAGTAAAATCAATTAGACGCCAAATTTCATTAATAGTAATTAATTTCACTGAAACCGTAATTATCAAGACTCCAGACATTGATTTTCTACAAAGAAAGATTCTCATTATTTAGAGAGCACAAATGAAGACTCAGATCAACACCTTGAGTGCACTTTGTCCCCGCCAAACGTCATATTGCTGCATGACCGATCCACATTCTTTTACATATGAAAATATAAAATAATATAATATGCTAAACACTTCATTTATTCAGAAAGTTACATCAGTTCCTGTGAACACTTCCCTAATGAAATCGATAAGCAATTATCAAAACATCATCTGCTTTAATTCAGCTTATGTAACTTTTTGGGTAGAAATACCTAGCAACCCACAACAGGGCATGAGCACAGCACATTAGTGAAACGTAATCACTGAGAGTATGTGTGATAAGAACAAATTACTCGTGTTAGATAAAGCAACATAATAAATGATAAAGTATGCAATACTGTTGAATAAGGAGATCAAAACAGTCTATGAAATTACTACACAGCATTGATTCGGGTGTTTGCGACGCGTATTACAAATCTTGATTTAATTATTCTTCCTGTCGCAGCCATATTTGTCTTCCGTCGGCTGCGTGCTTATAAGCAGGGTTGCAACGTGATACACTGGTGCACTTGTGAACTAAGTTTCGCATTGGTCCATTAGTCAAACAAGTTGGCGGTGGTTACCTGCAACTGATATTATAATCAAACAATCGTTAGTTCAAACCTAAGAACTTATCCATCGAACTACATTTCGCGAAATTTTATGAATGTGGGGAACGGAGTCTGCATTTGGGTTGAGTGAAAGTCTGAGTAATAGACAATGACTGTGTAAGTTCATACATTTAGTTACCTTGATAAATTTCGAAGGTACGATCGAAAAGTCCATCCATAGAAAAGAGACCTGGACTGGGCAATATCTTCACTATAACAGCTTTTGTCTCATAAGCTATAAACGTGGATTAGTGATGACTTTGTACGACAGAGCCAGGAAGCCCTGTTCACCGAACAAGAGTTAGGTTTCGTTGAGAAATGCCGAAGAAAAAATGAATACCCTAAGGGGTTTATACAAAAGTATAGCAGAGAAAAAGATAAGAAAGAAAACCACCCAACTGTAGAAAAGAAAGTGTTTATTTGTCTCCCATTCAAAGGAGATGCAGTATCATAAAAGATTGACAAAAGAATGAAAGAAGAATAAAAAGAAGCTTCCCTCAGCTAAACTCATAACAGCATACAGCACCACTTCTTCTATAAGCCACTCGAAACTGGATAAATACCCTGCTGATGTCACCTCCAACTGCATTTATGAATTTACGTGCACTTGCAGAAGCAAGTACATTGGAAGGACGAAAAGAAGGGCTTCTATCCGGTTTTCTGAACATATTACAAGAAACCTGTGCCTGAAAGGAAGCAGATATTCTCAGAGCCCAATTACCAGACATATTGTTGATACCGGACATCTCATAGAAATTTCTAAGTCCTTCAAAATATTAAATAGACAAAGGACAACAAGCTTACTACGATTTACCGAAGCCTTCGCAATCAAACGATTCAAACCAGATTTATGAATACAAAAAGAGATTGTGATTAATCTCTCATTCCCTTGTTAACTGAATTTTGATTACATTACTTGGTCATCTAATTCAGTGATCTCAACTCACTGAGCAAATCTCAATCTTATAAACTGTAACCGCTTTTGTTTTTTGAGTTGCTATGTGAACCTACAAGCTAACACTGTTCGTTGATTTTTTCTGTCTTACTCTTCCCGCCTCTTTTCTCTTTTGAAAGCGTATAAACTGATGATAAAAACACACTAAAAATTGTAATGCTTACATTTTGTATGCGTCAATTTTATAGTATTTCTTTTCTACTACCGCTTAAACATTAAAGTATGTTATTATCATCTATATAACCATTGTAATCTCAGGTAGTCTGCAATTGATGAGAACCTGTGAAATAGAACTGTGTAAGTTCTTTAGAACTTCTTGACTCTCGTCAATTCACTTTACCAGATAACTAATAAGACTACATGCGTGAATCTCTTACACATAAAACTGGACGACACGTAGGAAAGGAAACTAGGCCTAATGTTTATCAGTGAGACAAAAGAAACATAAATATGCATTAGACAGAAATTGTTCCAGTTTATCCAGGCCACTTGCAGCATGGGGCTTAGCATCCGTGAGATCTCTGGGAAGCTAGCCTCTTTAAAGCATACTGCTTCATAGTCACTTAACACCGAAATTCCTAAAGAAGCAAAGTTCGTTATTGTAGTCAAGTATTTAAAAGGCCTTCGGAATGTCCATAAAAACGACTGGAACTATAAGTCTGTTACCGGGTGAGTGAAACTTTGGTGTCTATCATACTTCAAGGACTTTGCCATAAACGTTAAAAAGTCATTGATGAGAAGCTAACCGAACTTTGGTTGAAGCTGTGATTGCAGATCCAACTTTTCTAAGTTCCTAATTATTGTCAAAATTACTACCAGTCAAAAATAGTCATATACCGTTAAAAAGGACTGTCTGCACAGCGGAATCGAAAATCATAATTGAGTATTAACTTCGGTGCCTTAAACCGTCTTTAGTTTCATTCCAACAGGTTTTAAGTTTGTTATTAACTATAAACACCTAAATAAACCATGTAACTGAGTAAAATGTATTTAACAGTATTAGTGATAAGAATTAATCGTACATCAAATTTGTAAATCTGTTTTATAAAAATAAGAACATAAAAAGAAACACTAAAATACAGGGATAGAAGTTAGCACAGTTGAATTGTCTTCAACCTGACTAGTATTTGAACTCAAACGTTCTGCCTGAGTAAGACGATTTACAAATGCTTCAAAATATTCAATCGCAGATTTCAAAGAAGTATTTTTGAATGCTAACAAATATTTATCACTGGATGCAACATTTTCATCGTTATTATTGAAAGTACTAGGATTACTTTCAGTCACTGAATTTGATGATAACTGTTCAACAAGTTCATTTAATGTTGGTACACTGAATGGATCCAATTTTTCAACTTCACGAGGATCAAATGGAATACAAATATGACCAGTTTTGGGATGTACACAAAATGGACTTTTCAGTAAATGGTTGACACCTTGAAGAGAAACAATGAAACCAATTTTAAACAGGAATGAAAACCAGCAAACGATTTACGAAAGCATAGTTAAAATGATGTGGAGTTACACCAAAAATATTTGCATATCATAATACTTCCATGATAACAGTTAATTTACATCGTAACCGATTAGATAACTGATTACTTACACAGTGAACTCACGAATCCTACATCTTAATAGTTTAGTTACAACGAGTCAACCTAATTCTACGAAGGAAACTTGTGGAAAATAAAATCAGGGAATCAACCCAAGAACTAGATTGAGGAAAGCATTTTCATACAGAATTTATTTTACACAAGAAGACTAACAGACAAATAAAAAATTATAACTGAATCAGACATGGAGTCATCATGTAAGTGTAATGATCTAAGTTGCCACACTTGACATCACTTCACCAAGTTATGATAAAATAAAGAAATACGAATTAGTTATCAAAGCAGTGGAAAGACTTAGGAAAAATGAAAAGGGGTAACTGATATATGTGGCAAATCTGAATAATAGTAAATAAATCACTGTATCACCACAAATGACCCCAATCTATAATCATATAAAATCCTTCATCCATTAATCCAGTAAATACTGTTTCACTGTGTGATATATCTAATAAACAAACTAGTATTGAATTCCTTCATCATCCATTTCGCTTGCTTCGTGATTATCGAACAGGCCAAAATCCTTTAGTCAACTGCTGAAGACTGACTACTTACTTTTATGCTCCCAACCAGTTATTAGTAGTATTTCTCTCTTCACTCAACAAGCGATTACTGATGTCTCAAACCATGTATGAACTATTGTGGAAGTCATTGATAAATTAACAATTGTGGATGTCGAAATAAACCAGAACCTTTGATCCGACACTAGTAACTAGTGTGATGTGTCTAGTCCTCTCTTTGGGGCAGACTGAATTCTCTCAGTCAGGTTTGCAATATGGCCACCATTCTAGGTAGCTCACCACATCGGTGCACATTGATTTGATGATATCAGATGGTTGGAGGCAATCGGCAGGAAGCCTGGGAACTAGGATTCAGAGATCGAACCCAGGACCTTCAGGTTACGAGACCAAGCTCGTTGACCATTCATCTACTTGGGTCGGAATCCGATGGTCCATCAATTCTAACTTCTGTCAATTCATAATTTTAACGTGACTACCAACCAATGTTACTTTACTTTACTTTACTTCGGCTATCTCCTACGGAAGGATGAGCCGGCTTCATGAACTTCTCAAATCATCGCTACCCAGGCGCAGCGATCTGATGAACAGAGTTTACGAAGTTTCATGGGAATTTGGTACGAGTGATGTCCCCAGAACCACTCGGCCTTTTGTTTGAGAGTGCAGCTCTAGCCTTTACACAACCAAGTGTGACCTACAAGGCAGTAGGAGTGGAGTAGGGAGTCCACTATCCATTGGCAGCCGGTAACCGGAATTCGGTTCATACGCCTTTTTGAATGGGGCCAGACATCCAGGACATCCAACAAACCCTTTGTCCATACGTCTGCCGGTGAGCTCCAGTGAGCTTCATACGCCAGTCATTGGAGGTTTGGAATCAGGGTTTAGCCATCTCCCCTAGACTGTCATCCAATGGACAGTCAACCCGGTGAAAAGCGCCGGGCATCCGCTTTCGCCCTCTCACTTTGGTGAAAAACACCTCCGCCACGTGAAGGCAGTGAGTAGGACTTCCTCAGGAGAGGCTATGTAAGACGCCCGGTCATATGGGAGCATTTCAAGAGGTGTGCGGAGGGGTGGCCAACCCGCAGCGCAAGGCACCCACCCCCGACCATCGGCAAGTATTTGTTCTCACACCGAACCTGTTGGATCCTGAATTTCAATCCATAAAAGCAAATGTTCACATTTTGAGGCATTCTTAAAACAAACATTACAATAGTGCAAACACATAGCTTATGCTAACCCTTGTAGAATGAAATAACTTACAATGATAGATAAGACTAACTAATTCAGTGTATTTGAAACAAAATGATAGCATGAGATAACTAGTCATAAGGATATGTAGATTACACAAAACACTGAAGAACTGAATCTATACAAAAACTGATACTTCGACAAAGATGAAAGAAAAACAAGGCACATTACAGAATTCTAACTGTGGAAAGATTTTCTTACCTGTTGACACATTTGCATCTAGTCTTGGGTATGTATAATTCAGTACTAACTCCTTTGAAATATTTGTGCGACCATTTTCTTTCAGAAACTTTCTCAGTGTGTTCCACCTTTTTGTAGAAACTTCTTCTTTATTGTCTAGAGTATCACTTGACCACTCACTCGAAAGTCGTTCACGAAGGTCTTTCAATTCAGCAGGCAAAAAGGATAATAACTTGTCTAATCGCTTTTGATTGCCGAAAAGATTTTGACCATTTACTGTGCTACAGTAGGATGTAAACCGAGACATTAGGATGTTACAGGCTGCGTCTACACAAGGATGGAACAGTGGTTCAATATTCCCAGATGACTGTGAATCATAGGATTTTGAATAGTTACCAGCTGTAAGTGTAGGCTAATTGAGAATGAAAAATATACCAAGATATATATATATATACATTAAATATCCATTCCTATAGCTCTTTTGACAAATGTTAATTATTCTGAAGAGAAGTAGAAACTACATAAGAATAACAAGTGTGTAGCACTTTCGACAATCTAACACCAACAATTCAAAGTGTACTGTGATGGCGAGCTACCTAGAATACTGGCCCATTGCTGGTTGCTGTCCACCAGAAGCTGAAAACTGATGGTTTGAGACTACATTTGTGCGCTACAGGGAACTGTCACAATTCTTTGCAAATGCCTACATCGAAACCCAGTCAGTCAGAACATCACTTCACTCCGGTATACACTACCCTAATGCGCGCTCGCAGTTTCCTGAGAATGCCTTGGATGTATGCAATCCTATACTAATGGTTCTTAATTGTGAGTTGTCCAAGCAATACATGTTTACCTAGCCCACTAAATTATGAGCGACGAGTGGTTTTGGAGAGTTGGGTGGAGTAGGTTTCACATGCAGAACTTGACAATTAAGCGGCTAAGCCACCCAGACACACTTTTAAGGATAATGCACCGATATGGGTAACTAAATACGAATCCTTTAAGTTGTTAAGGGCATTTTTTTTATTTCTAAGGAAACTGACTACATAAGTTACCAAAATCATCTAGTTTTTGAAACGAGTTAAAACAAAATTTCCAAGGAAAACATTACCTTTTTAGCATTGCCACCTCGAACCAAAGTTAAATACTCTACAATTGCTGTGCGTGAAGTTGGATCCAAGTGTCGAGCAGAATGATCACACACCCAGCAATGTACCCCACGACGACCTGAATAAACCCACAGCAAGTGCTGGAAACCAAAATCTTCTCTTAAAGCGCGATCGATACAAAGAACTGCGGAGCGCGCAAGCGGCCAACATCGAGAGCATATAGCAGATCCGGATGAACTTTGCTCACCACAACAATAACGAACTTCATCGTAGTCAGTCAAATCAATGTCGAAAACCAATTCTTTCCATTCAGGCTGATTATTCCAAAAATATACAAAACATAAACAAGAATTTTTTTCAGCCGAAAATAAACAAGAATTAGTATTCAATTTTAGGATATTGCTAACGAGTGATAAAAAGGGCGTTCCATACAATAAAACATTTGACTCAAAAGGAGTTCGTAAACATAACTTCCTGGATCATATAAAAACCAACTATTTTTAATAATCTAAAGCACATCTCCACACAATAACTACATATTAAAAAACGACAAACAGTCCCGCACGTGCATGCAAAGAAACAGTACAGTATTTTGTTAGTTTCTGAGTCTGAGGTATTTTCGATTATGAGTAATTTACTAATTAATACATTATTTCTTTACTATGCAATTATAAATGAAACTAGGAAACACAAAGGTTTCACCTAAATGAAAAGTAACTTGTAATTAAGGTGGGTTTTATTAGGAAATATGTTGGAGGACTATTGAAATCCAAGGAACAGTGGGAATCTTTTTGTCCCGCTATATGACCCTTTATTTAGCAATGAGTACCCACGTTGAACAGGTATTGAACCTAAGACCTCTAGGTTATGAATAGTACATTACCAGTCAACTGGTGAGTTGAAATTTGAGAGGTCATAACTTGTGTCAATTTTAGTGCTTTTAAATTTTCAATTATTCTTCAATTAACGTCGGTTGATGATGGAGTGTACCTTGAAATCGTCTAAATTTCCAGAAATTTAACATGTAAATATTTACACTCAGTTTACCTGAGAGTGGACGAAAAGTAGAGACACTAAAATATTACTCTAAAGGAAATAGCCTAGAGTCATACACATTATTCCTATCGTGAACCAACTGGTAGTAAGTGATTTAACTGGTAGACACTTATATAAGCTTTTAGTTTTTATACTACCAAGTATAAAAACTCCACAATACCTTATCTGGCACAACTGTTATGTGATGAGAAAACTGTTAGGCATGACATGATCAATTTACTGCGGCACTCTAACAAATAGTTCCCATTAGCTTTTGTTCTCCTTTCTTTGTTACTATTATATTGTTGCTCATATATTCTATTACAGACTAATTTTATATATCGTATCCTGTGGTGCACTGTTTAAATATGTGAATGCAATGCTGTTCTTTTTTTATTTTATTTCTTTTATTTCTCTTTTTCTTTTTGTTGTTGTTGCTTTATATTTCTAAATCCTTATAAAATTTATGAGGTAATTAGATGCAATATTGTAATGAACGCTGAAAATTCCATACCTGTACTACAAATACTGTTTGGAATAAAGCCATTATTATTATTATTATTATTATTATTATTAAGTAATAAAAACTAAACTGCCAGCCGGTACTATTCTTAAAAAGTTTTCTTATAGATGTATACTGTGTTACTGCGTCTAACATGAAACTTCCAAGAAACAAACTACTACAAGCCCACTACTACCCACACAATGAGTCATGTACTCTATGTCGTATTTCACTTCAAACACTGTTGTGAACTCCTTGACCTAGTTTACTGGCCGATCCTAAAACTAAAGAGGAAAGATTGGGTATGTGGCCGGCAACTCCCAATTCGAATGAGGATAACGTGAGCCTTCAGGAAGCCAGTCGGTAGACTTGTCTTCTTTCAACGGACATAAATTGAGCATAGGGGTGTAAAATCTCCAAACTTATGTTATCTTACTGACTGATTTTCTCTACTTACCTATCACTATCCCCAGCCCCATTATCGCTTATATTGTCGCTCCACCTAACTTCAGCGACATCGATCTTTTCACGTTTTGAGTGGGTTTGTCTCACTGCTGTGCAACCGCTATCATGTCTAAATAAACTACTTCACAGATCATGACACCCGAAGCTGTCACAAATGTGTATTACGAAACTCCACTGTTTAGGTCAATTTTGAAGCATACTATGATTGACAGTAACCTGTCAATATTCTGAGACACAATTAAACCACATACGCATCAACTTCAGTAAGAAGTTGTAAGTGATCAAGTGCTGTGATACTGCAAACTACAAAATGCTCTTTAGTATAGACCTTTGGTCGTCGTGCGTGCTGATTTTGCAATAACCCGCCGGAAAAAATCGCATGATCAACCAAACATCCTGTATACAGGTGAATTTTAGAGGCAGTCAAGAATATATATGTACGGAAAATCTCACCAACCTTGAAAGAAGACGATAAAATCGAACGGTGAAGTTTAGGGGTGTTTGAATACACTGCACCTATATCAATTTTTATCGGGCACAGCTTAACTAGCTCCTTTCTAAGATCTGATGCGGAGTCAAAACTTTGATACCGAAGATAGATGTCACCATTTAAAGTGAAGCTGAATTCTCTTCTAGAAAGCTGGGTGTGTTAGAAAAAACACATACTAGATTGCTTCGAGAGCCATATGTTAGCCACTGAGCAAATAAATCACATGGGAAAAGTCTTCTATAGTATATCTTGAGCAATTCTTCAGAAAAACCACCTTCCATGACAACCAAATTGCCTCACTTTTCTATTTCAAGTTTTGAAGGTTAACCCATTTCAACGTTCAACAGTAAGAGTGTCAGCAAAGAAATGTTGATAGATTTTCCAATCTCACAACTTAGTCCTGAACCTTGGTTCTATCTGTTTGACCTCCAATACTTGATTGTTGTCTATATGGGTACTAATATTTTGCGGGTCGAGTAAATTGTGAAGATGAAGAGGTATTACGACAATCGGGGATCTTCTTGTGGCTACCATCTGTGAGAATAACTGACGTTTAAGCATGGAAGGAGGGGACAGAATAGATATGAACCGGTTCTAATAAAAGTTGAAGTGAGGAAAACTAAGAAAAGCGACACAAGAAAATTAAGGACAGCGGCGGCTGGCCCAGAGCCTTTACAAATTGAAAAAGCCAATTGCTTTTAAATATCCTTTATGAACGTCTCAGTAGGGCTGCTGGCCAGTGTATACCATTGTAATGTTTGTTTGTATCTGTAATCTGCACTGATCGAATACCGGTAAACAAGACAACAGTATGGAAGGGAAAGGAGTCAGAAATTCGCATTCAGTAGCATTATGTGTCGTGTGTTTACAATGGATAGAAACAAGCAGTAGCAAGCATCTGCACAGTACAGTCGTGGGAACAGCCAGTCAATACACCCAATACAAGTCATATGTTTTGATGCATACAGTTGACGAACTTTCTACTTGTTTAAAATTTCGATTGATATATAGGGTTAGGAGTCACATGATT
Source organism: Trichobilharzia szidati (assembly GCA_944472155.2). Classification (NCBI taxonomy): domain Eukaryota; kingdom Metazoa; phylum Platyhelminthes; class Trematoda; order Strigeidida; family Schistosomatidae; genus Trichobilharzia; species Trichobilharzia szidati. The sequence goes on along the minus strand of OX235274.1, from coordinate 65,321,742 downwards.
CTTTCTGCTGTTTTGTTCAGGCATAGTCATGGTATGTTTAAGAATTTCAAACTGACCTGCCCCACCTGATGAGACCTCTTCTCTGGAATTGAAGCATCTTCCACTTTTTGTTACTGATGCGCGAACTACTAAGTGTAATACTGTCTGGGATTAATCACTACTAATTGCAAGGATGTGTACGCAAATCCACCAGCGGTGGCCAGTACCTGCAATAAGACGCCTTTTTTGAAATCACATACTTTTATTATTTTCCTTCTTGTTATTGACCCTATTTTTCCCCTACTGGGACTATAAGCCCTTAGCGAACATCCAGCAGTCGAAAATGTTTAATTAAATGGAGTGGGCGAATGAATAAATCTACTAAACCTAAGGCTAAAGCAAAGCAAATGCACTCAACAAAAATATCCAACCTCCGCAGAAGCTTTGTATCGTTCTCCTAGACTTAGAATTATTTCCACTCCCTTAGCAAGTTGCCCCAGGTTGTACTATAATGCTGAAATCAACGAGTGTTAGTGAGCAAGAGGCGACTGACAACTCTGAATAAAATTTAAATTATACGGACTGTTAATGAAAATGTTTGGAAAATTCTCACAAGATCACTGTCAATTTCTTCTAATTATGTTAATAGTCATGCGAATTTTTAACGTGCTCCTTTCACAAAATAAACAAGTAATGCTGATGATCATTTTATTTCAAAAGATAATTTTTCAGTATGGAATTCTCAGCGCTTTTATACATATTGAAACAATTACGCTCCTTCTGTAAATATGTACAGGCATAAAATTCAGAGTGGTAATAATAATATTAATACTGAAAACACTATAAACAGAATGTTAGTGGAAATATAGTGAGTTGGAAGTAGACAGTAACACAGATAGGACATATAATGATAATCTTTGCTGATACTTTGCAGTCCATTTACTGGTTTAAAAACTTTACAAGTACTTTTCTGACATCTGAAACTTCACGCAAAACCATACTAAACATAGTATGGTTAAATTTTTGTATTTAGTTGTACGGGTACAAATTCTTATGAGGTTTCTTCTTGTTTTACCTTAAGATATACAAGGTAAAATATGAGAATACAGATGTCCAGCATCATAAAGGAAAACTTCAGCCATTTGCCTAAAAGAACAAAAATTCCTGTGGAAAACAGTGTCACTTAGTTGAGTCAAAGGCACAGCACTGACTCTATTTACTTCAGCCTTCAGTGTTATACGCAGTGTTACGAAGACTTTTTCGAAAAATCCAGAGAGGAATAAGGGAGAACAATAAAGGAGAATTGGCAGAATTGATAAATTGAAGGAGAAGTTGAGTTATGTCAGAAGGTTTCGGCTTCTTTATGTAATAAGTCGAACGAAAATCTTTCCCAGAAATTAACAGGATACGCGACAACCATCAGAGATCCGAAGAGGCACTGATGTCGAGATAAGAGATATTCGATATGCTCCCTATCAAACTGCTGTCGATATTACAGGAATCATGGGACTGAATGAGTCATGGAAGTTCTTGTTCGCATCTGAAACTGAAATCAGCAATATGGATTCAGTTCAAGATCATTTGCGTGGGACCAATTGTTAACATCAGATAAGAATCTACTCATATAGGAACAATACATAACAGAAATTAATGAGGCAAAAGTGATTGGACAGTTGGCATATTTGGTGAAGTTAGCTTTGGAGGAATATGTAAGGTCATGCGAAGAGACGAAAAAGAAACGGAGAAAGTACAGTGCCTTGAGGCACACCACTTTCCGTTAGCAACGAAGTGGAGCACCCTTTATTCACATCAGTAGGTTGTTTCCAACCTAAAAAATAAGAAGACAGCCGCCTTGTTACCCAGGACTCAGTGTTGACTGAAATCAGCTTGCTTAGTTAATGTGCCCTAGGAATAGAATCAGAAGCATCAGTGTGTTCCAAAAATGAAGCTGGAACAAACCCTGAACCTTTATTAAGACTTAGAACAATTTTGTGATGACTCACAATGAAAGCATCTAATATACTTCTGTGGTGTTTGTTAACGAACCGCTTTAGGCCTTTGAAAGGTTCCAAAGAAGGTTTCGAGAACATGCAAGAGAAATTTCTCAATGGTTTTCAAAAGTGCAGACTCGGTGTCAATTGGCCTGAACTGCAGACTTGATCCAGAGGATAACTTCAGTACATGCATCAATAATGATTGAAAGCTTTTGCTTCTGACCTCTACAAGGCTGCTCAGCTTCTTATCAAAATGCTACCCCACGGGCGCTACAGAAATTATTGATACATCTTACAGTTTAGCATATCCCACAGGTTCTAATCTTCCAAATCTATGAAGCAACTTCTCACTGAAATATCACTTATACAGTTAGCGATAACGTTCTATCTAAGTATTATAATAATAATCATTTGTATTTTCATATAAACGTAAATTTACATGAAAATGCATGCCATTTTTATAGGCACGATCAAGTACGATATAATGTCAAAGAGTAGATTGTCTACAAGTTAATGTTTGAACAGCTAAATATTTGATATATATATAAATACACTCTTTGTCTGACCCATGTCGTATCATTATTGAATTAAACAGCAGTCCTCCAGGTGGCGCAGGAAAATCGACTTCGTTTCGTTTTCAACCCGTAGTTGTAGGCATACGATAACCAACCAATATTGAGCTAAGTACAACGTTTACCAGGGATAGTAAGCTGTTTTAGAAAAGTAAATGTGCTAAGGTGAATCATTAAAGTGTAATGAAATAGGTGAATGTAATGTATCATTAATAGATGCATTCTTAAAGGAAATACAATGGGAGACTATAATCCCTAGGCTGACAAAGTTCATTTGCAATGTATAATGCTACCCATATAGGTCTTACTACCATGATGTCCACTTTTGATTTAATACAAATATCCACAAGCCGGTTGTTTTTATTTCATAACTTTTAGTGTATTTGGTGCATAACCGCACCCTATAGAGAATAGGAATGAAATAAGTCGAATCAAATACATAAAGAGCTATAAAATGTTAGGTTTAATGGAATATAATGAGCAAGTGAAGACGTTATTAGAAAATGAATGAGATGAGACATTGTGAAGTGGTATTCAAAGATTCCACAAAGGAAAGCATGTTAATTTATAAGATACCCCATAAATCTGTGCAGAGCCCACGTGGTCACATCTCAGCAATAGGCTGACCGAATGGTATATGTTTAAAGGTAGAAGCATGATCTGTCTAGGCGATCATTATTATCTTTTTCAAGATAAAGATTCAAGCCTTCATAGAAACCTCGAGCCGTAAAATTGCATATTGCTGTTCCTGCAGAATGGGGCGATTCACCTTAGTGTCCACCACCATAACTACTGATCAGCATGCGCCACCCTCCCTCCTTTTATGACGTTAGGCTCTGATTGTTATGGCTACAGTAAATATATTGCTTGATTCCAGACACGTTCGTACCTCAGATTCCATTTCCCTAGCTTTCTTAGTGAGTACTTCCAATAGATCTCCACATACAGATTTATGAACATTATGTATGTGTGCATGCGTCCTAATGAACAGATTAGTTTATAAGATGTTAAACCCTTAAAGAGTAAAAAGAATAGGTTTTGTGAATAGTGGAGCAAGATTCAGCAGAACACTATAGTTAGAGTTCATTGTAGGTAGTATGAACTGAAGGTAAGGTCGGTTGGCAGGACTTATTGTACTAAATTGTCATGAAAGTCTTTTATATAGTAAACATTTGATATTGCAGAGAAACCTGTATTTAGTCTTAACAACCTATGACCTTAATAAAGCTCAAGCTTACTCTTATATTTGTACTCTTCGCTTGCTTGAAGTCTGGCTGCTCTGATGGGAAAAAACAAGACAACAACACCAATGTTCAAGTCAGGCTATATTTTCATCGAAAACGTCAAAGTTTCCATGGTAAGACCAATGTGGTTAGTATTGTACATTGCAAATGCACATAATCATTCCGTTCTTCTCTTTCTGAAACAGCCTTTAATCACTTGTGGGCGTAGCACTTACCCAAATATAGGCTATTCTTTAGTTCATCATAACCACCAGGAAGCAACGGAATGAAGTTTGGGTTGACGCTCAACCTTGATGATGACTTTAGTGAAGGATTTACAATTTAAGGTTTATACGGACCTGTTTCGATTGTTTGTGATAAAAATATCATTTAGACTTTTGAAAAAATGCGAAATTGTGATGCTTCACCACTGTAATTTATAACATATATGATCGTGCCGGTAAAAATGACATGCATTTCATGTGAACTTACCCGTTTATGCGAAATTTAAATTATTATCAATTATTAACATGCAAAAGAAGTTTATCCATAGTCTTCAAAATGGATGTTGGATGGCAATTGGTCTAAACTTTAGAACTGATCCAGAGGGTGACTTCGGTTCAGGCACCACCTTTATTTCTTTCTAGCTAGAGGTAAAGTATCCTTGTGAGTTCATGCATTCAAGATTCGTGAAAGAGGATTACATAAAATATCAGTACACTTTTGAGGTAAAATGCAGGCACATCATCGGGGCCTAGGCTGTGTGGTAGATTTACGGATTTGAGATATGGTAGTACATCCTTTTCATTAAAACCAGGGAAATGATAATTTACTTGATTAGAAATATCAGGTCCAGTCATATAAGCTTGCTGCATTAGAAAAGATCTATTTAAGGCATTTACATAAACATTAATATAAGTTTATTTTTTGCTTGTAAGCTGGTTAAAAGTTTTCCAGATGTTGGAAACATTCTTACCTGATAGAAGCTTTTCACTGTATACCCCATTTACTCTTTGTACTTCAAACTTTATCATAGAGTTTATTGTTCGAAAACAAGGATTATCATGTGATTTATAAAAGTTATCTTTTTCTCTTCTAATCTTCATTAGTTGGGCAGAAGAGATCCTATCAAATCTCATGAACAGCTTTTCAGTAGGACAGCAATACATTACTTAACTGGTTAAAGCAACAGGTTACAAATAACCAAAGCCGGTTCAGTATTGTCTCATCCCAGGCAGATAACAAGTGGGGTTGTGCAAGATAGTGTCCTAGGACCACTTTTATTTACAGTCTACATTAACAGTAGATATAACTGCTTCATCTCAGGTAAACCATTCTTATATGCTGAAGACCTCAAAGTCGTTTACTGCTGCTACAGTCCTGAAATAAACGATATGGTAAGTAAAATACATATTGAACTAAGTGGTCTCGCAACATGGTGGGATGTATCCTGACATTGACAAATGCGGCTGGATTTGTTTTGGCAACAGTAATCATGACCTAACTCTTGGAGTAAATGGGCGAAAACTAGCCAAGCTAAACTCAGTCGTAGATCTCGGTACCAGATACTCTAGTAGTTTAACGTTTTCTGAACAAACTGATTATGTTAGACATAAAACTCGAAGGCTCCTAGGATGCATAACTCGCAACTTCTTTTGTTGTGAAGCTAGGGTCTTATTATACAAAGTATGTACCCGACCCATTTTAGAACACTGCGCATTTATTCTTGGCGGACTGTGACAGAATGACAAGCTTAAATTTGAGGGAGTGCAACGGCAATTTAGCTCAAGAACTCTTGGTTTACCATGTAGTCTCGACTGCTCTGAGCGCTGCAACAGACTGAAAGTAGAACCACTCTGGAAAAGTCGTCTTAAGCTAAACCTTATTTTCCACTACAAGCCAACCAATCTTCTCTTACACTCCTCCAGACCAGTAACTAAGTTTATCGATATCATCAGTCACAGCACTAGAAATAATGACAACCTAGTTCCTATAGAGCATTGTCAGACTTATATGTGGTTCAAATTCTTAAATAAGTTTTCACTCATTTGGAATAGACTACCAGCTAATGTGTGTGATGCGAAAACCCCTCCAACATCATTCTCCTCAATCGCCAGACGGCTCAAAGACGAAAATGCTCTACTGCGTCTGACTCTTACACCTTCTTTTTCACCCAACATAGATATTCTAAGTTCATTAAACGTAGAAGTTACAACAAACTACAAGTAGAAATGTTAATATTATTGGAAGGATATGATAAACATTTCTACACAGGACGTTGAAGTTAGTTCACACATATAATATAAAAGCTAGCACAACAGGACTAGTTAGTTAGTGTATCAGCATAATCATAGTTTCCACGCAGAATATATAAGTATATATGAATTAATAAATCACTCCTTGAAGACCCCACTTGCTTTCTTCTGTGCCGCTGTCGTTTGTCTTCTTTTTTCTCTCACCATTTTATCTTCTATATGACTTTTTGAATGAAAATAAAGAATGTAGATATTTGACTACTTACAACGATAAAAGATCTTAAAACATTACTGGTCTGAAATCCTCCCCCTCAAATTAACCATTACCTTCCTCCGTGACACATCTTGGATGGTAGTTGTGGAATATTGCCCTCGTATCAATAAAAGATCCCAATCACTACCTGTACAGAGCCAATAAATCTGGCTATTTAAGGAATAATGAACTCATACTGATGGTTGCATCTGAAATCTCACTGACTCGCATGATCACAATTTCTAGCTCCCACATGCTCCAGTTACTATTTTACATGGATTAGTTCGCAATTATTCTGGTTACTGGCCGCGTATAGACTGAAAATTACCTATTGCTGTAACAACAATTCTTTGTATGTTTAACTGGACACTTACTGCTGTAGTGAGTTACTGGCAGTTAATATTGCTAAAGGCATTATTATCGGTGAACTAACTTTTTACAAAGCACTTTCATCACTCAATGAATAAACTGCCATACCTATCTCCATTAAAGCAAACATCATATATTAGGAGCATTTTGGTTAAATTTCTTTAATGCTGATGCTTTGTATTGTACTGTGCACATCGTTTCCGCCTGTTTAGAGTGATATTGTAGGTATTATTCCATAACCTTTACCTATGTATATCTTGTGTAAGTGAATAATTGTAAATATGTTTTTTTTCAGACGCGGTACGTCCAACGTTTGCGTTACATTTTTGCGTGATTCGTTACATAAAATTTATCTTGTTGTAATACTTGCACAAGTACTCTACTACCTTTATACCTATAACTATTAACTCTCATATCAAATAGTTATGGTTAACCAAAGTAAAAAGCAACGAACTCAATCCCCTGTAAATCTGATGACTAATCTTAAGTCGCTGATTGCTACATCAAGCAACACACTCCCTACAAATGGTTATACTGAGCCACATAACCCGCTTGTATGTCGTAAGCGTCGAGCTGGAACTGAGGATAAAACTGCACTGACAGCTAGTATTAGCACTACTCCCAAAAATTCAGTACCCTCTGCTCATACAGAAGCTCTCCCTTCACCTTACGTACTTATCGAAAAGCTCCAGCCTTCAAGCTCTGTTTCAGAACTATCTTCTGAAATAGAACTCCTAAAGTTGTCTATAGGAGAACTTAAGGCCGAGTTAAGGGAAATAAAAAACAAGTCAGTAAATCCAGGAATTTCTGATACCAATACCAAAATATCCAAATTATCAGATCAGGTCAGCAATAACAGATCGCAGGTCTGTGAACTGACACCTTTAACTATCCTCATGAAAACTGTAGATCTTAACAAACTTGACACAGAATCGGTATCTAAGGTGGATAACCTCATTAACTTTGTTACTACAGAAGTAACAAAACGACTCAACGCTAAACTAAATGCTATTGTCTACAACGTTCCGGACAATGAGGCACTAAAAAAGGCACAGCGCATCTTACTTAGTGAGGCGAAAATGCCCAACTCCAAGACTAAGTGCTACAGGCTGAAGAAGAGTCAACATGAAAAGTGTTATCCTATTCGTTTTCAGTTCGAAACACCGGCTGAGGCCGGAAAATTCATCCACTCCCAACACACCCTATCGCAAGCCAGAAATTACAAACTAATAAAGGTTGCGGTGGACAAGACTGTCATAGAAAGGCGCGTATATAATTATCACACTGAGTCTAATTGTGGAATAAACAATAGGACATTGCAAGCAGCAATTATACCCAACCCTTTGAGAGACACTGTAGAATCCACCGCACCACCCCTCTCTAACCACACAGAATTATCTTCTCAGAGAGCGACACCAACTGAAAGGCCGCTAAATTGTAATCAAATAGCCAATAAAACTATACCACCTACCACCGTAGATTTAGACATGTCACTAAATAATCCAAGAAAAAAAGTCAAAATCCCCCGAAAGTCGACCCTGTCCTCTCCCAGCCATAAGTCCATTGGTAAAAAAGAGAAGAATATGACCCCAAATCATGCCAACAACAACAATGGCAGTATAAGTAAGCACACATTCCCCACGGTCAATAGTATTGGCACCCACAACGTGCGAAATAGCACCATGGCTCACACTGATAACCAACGCCAAAACAATGCCACCCTCAAGAGTACAAGTGACAGTAGTCAGAACTCGACCACCAACAACTCAGGGCATTCACAGTATGGCACGCAAATAAATTTTGATCGGATATACGGTACAAGTCTGCTGGGAACTAACCCACAAAGCAGTACATACGAAACCCTTACAAGGACACCACTAGAACCTAACAATAGGTCGAATAATAAACCATGGTCTTCACAAGGTCCCAATCATTTTTTATCCCCTGCGTCCCTGTCAGCGTTGAAAAAACAGCTGGTAGGGATGTTAACACTCCTAAAACGCTAGTGCTGGCTCCCCCTTTGGATGAATATAGGAACAGTCTAGTTCACCCGCATCCATTAAGCACACTTGATACATGCACAAGTTTAGGTCAAATAAAGATCTCTACCCACGTTTCTAGCTTAACTAAAAATGAAAATGCCTTAGCCTATAGCACATCCAGTACTCCAACGCTCAATTCTTCACCGAAAACAGCACACACCAACTCGATAGACATAGGTGAACATGATGCTGAAACTCCTCTTAACATAGGGTCGTCATGTCAAACAGTACTACTGGGTGCTGAACCACATTCGGGGCTGATTAACGAACTTAAATACTTCAAGTGCTATTTCAAATCTCATCTTTACCTGATCCTCACAAATGCTAGATCTGTTCCAAATAAACTACCGATGCTCAGAGCACTCACAGTAATATACAAACCCCCTATAATTGTCATCACTAAATCCTGGTGTAACTCGAACATACTGGATGAAGAGATAAGCTTAGATAACTATACACACTTTCGGTGTGACAGAGAAGGTGGTAAGGGAGGGGGTTGTCTTATGTACTTTCTGAATGCACTTACTGTATCACAGCTAGAAAGTAGTACACTTAACATACCTGAGACTTTATGGGTTAACTTATACTAAAATAACGCAATAGTATTAATTGGATGTACCTACAGAGCACCTGGCACCTTTAGTAATTACGAGACCCAACTTATTAATACTCTAGAACAATTATCCACCCTCCACTACGATCATAAGATCCTATGTGGAGACTTTAACTTACCAGAAATCAACTGGGATATACCCACAGGCCCAACTAAATTTGATAAGTTCTAGGGCACACTGGATATACTTGGCTGGAAACAGACTGAGTAGGTGCTCTCACAGAAATACTAAAGAAACGAATGAATTGCCAAAGCCATAAAATTTCTCTCCTTATAAACAAGGGCAAACTATACAGCAACCATGCAGACATTTGTGAACTGTTTGACGAGACGTTTGCAGCTAACTACCTGAGGCCTACAAGTCCACTTCTCGGTTTACAATCTAAAATAGAACTCCCTTCTTCTTCAACGTTGAAACAAATCAGTACAGTTCATTTCACTTACTCTAAAATTAACCAAGCCGTTAATACTCTTAAAAGCTCTAGTAGTGCCGGTTTTGACGGTATACCATCGTATCTTTATAAGCACGAGGTTCTGACATTTCCGTTTTATTACTTAAGATCTTTACAATGTCCCTAGAAAGCCAAACCTATCCAGATAAATGGAAAACCACATTTATAGTACCCAAACACAAATCCGGATCAAAAACTGAAGTCAACAACTATAGGCCAATCAATATTACACCCACAGTATCTAGAATCATTGAACGAATAGTTAAAGATGATATCCTCAAACATATGCTCAGCTGCAATATTCTAAGTCCAAACCAACATGGAATCCTAAAATCCAGATCATGCATGACATGTCACCTTGACTTCTTTAACTATATAACTAGCAGCCGAGACAAACAACAACTAGTACTAGTCATCTACTTCGACATATCCAAAGCCTTTGACCGCGTTGACCATTTGCTTCTAATAAATAAGCTGAACTGCTTAGGAATACGTAACCCACTATTAGGATGGATTGAATCATTCCTTAGCAATAGGTCCCAAGTAGTCAGACTGGGGTCTGTATATTCTAAGCTCAGTCCAGTCACTTCTGGAGTAGTTCAAAGTAGCGTCTTAGGCCCCCTTCTATTCACTCTATATGTCAACGACATATGCACCTGTTTCTCACTTGGTAAACCATTCATCTTTGCAGATGATCTTAAAGTAGCTTACACATTCCACTGTGATGACTTAGGGTACTTTCAGAAAGCTGTTCAGGAAGAACTAGATCGAGTAACCGCATGGTCTTCCACATGGAACCTAAAATTCAACCTTAAAAAATGTGGTTGGATCGGTTTCGGTGCACCCTCAATAAATATTAAACTGGTACTTGAATCTCTTGACTTGCCTAAACTCCAAAGTGTCGTTGACCTAGGACTCAGGTACTCTAGTGACTTGACATTTTCTGAGCAAGTGGCGACATAGACGCGTAAATCGAGGATGCTCCTAGGATGCATAGTCAGGAATTTCCACAGCTACGAAGCGAAACTATTATTATATAAAACTTGTGTCAGACCACTACTTGAATGTTGTCCACTTATTCTCAGCACTCGCGTAAGTGACAAACAAAATAGAAAGTGTTCAACGATACTTCACGTCTAAACTACTAGGATTTGACTGCGAAAAGGACTACTCATCAAGGTGTATAACTGTAGGTATCGACCCACTCTGGATGAGACGACTGAGCATTAACCTAACATTCTTCTTTAAAGTCTTGCATAAAATATCATTCTCAGACAGCAAGGAGATACAGTTCTCACCGGAAGGCTCTTACAACCTTCGTAACCGAACGTGCACAGTATCTAGGAAAAACTGTAAGACAGCACTCCGTGCAAACTACTTCATAGTCATGTACTCTAAGATCTGGAACAGTTTACCCCTAGAAATAAGGACCTGTCACTCTACCATAACCTTCAAACGCTTACTATATAAACTGTTTCATCCCAATGACTATGCCAATCACACCGCACCACTTACTTCCAAAACGCATGAGCTATTAGAACACTATAACGCCTAGACTCATTACTAAATATTATGACACTAAATAAACTCTAAGACTTCGCAAAAATACATGAAAAACAACTAGATTATGGGTAGTGTTTACTATACAATGATATACATTTATAAACATTTATATGTACATAAAATAATAATGTTCTTTCCATATTTACATACTTTATCTCCCTGCTGAGCGTAATCTTCTATATACCGCCTGGTCGAGGTCGAACAACCCAACAACTAAACTGAAATGACCATTTATGTAAATTCAAACTCAAATTCCATGAACGATCCGACGCAACCACCTGAAAACGCTGGCTAACATTCTGTACAAGGATTATTCTTGATCTGAAATAAAGAAGCAACTGGTTTTCAAACAGTTTTCAATGTATTACTCAACTTACATGTACAGTCTGCCATGCTGACGCAAATGGATAGTTCTGGAATTGGCCCCATTTGATGTAGTAAAACAATCTAACATTACCTTATCTAATTTTCGTATCAAAGATCAAATTTCTTTCCTATTATAAAACTACGATAAGACTGCTGACAAAAATGGAATAAATACATTATTGACTCAAAATAATACATCAATAAACTTTATCTCACGGATGCTGTTCACAACAAAGTTTTATAGGAGAATTGACTTCAAGCTTTATTTTTCCCAGATATTTGTATCACATTCATCTGAAGTCTGGGTTTTTTGTTAATGCGAAGACAATATTTCTATATCTCTTTATGTGTTGCACAGACAGACTATTTTGCAGACTGTTCTGACTGACTCTAATGTTAGATTGAACAAACAAACTGTAATTTATATAATAACTTATCCATGCCTGTACAACTGGTATGTTCCTGCATAAACAGGAATAAATAAATAAATATATAAATAAATGTTCACTCCTCGTATGTTATTTATCATATTGATGATACCTGTAAACTGGCTTGGCTCATGTACAAAAACTGAGGACACATTATTATTATTATGAAACATCCAAACAGATCTTGAGATAGCAGGTGGTATTAGAGACAGTAACGTCTGGCACTACATCAACGAATTAGTCCAAGTCAGTATCATGCCACTTACATCTCAGTGCTTGTATACTGTCTTGTGAATATGATCCTTCTTAGATTTTTATTTGTTAGATAAACGGAAGCCCTTCTGTGTAAATTGCCGTACACTTTCAGTAAAAACTGGCTTTCGAAAATCGTCGAGATTCACAACGCCAGCAAGAGGCTTTGCTGTCACTTCCTGGCCAGCAGGCGAAGGATAAATCAATTCACTTGAAATTTTTTATGCGAAGAATGTTCCTGAAATCCAAACTAGAGTACTGAAACCATTAGATGTAGATGAAGCACATAAGCCAAAAAAATCACATCATTCAATTCTGTGGAGAGCAAAACATTCAACACCTGAAGAGGACAAGACCAATAACATCTATAAAACAGATTGCTCCAGCTGTGGTAAACGCTATACTTCACAAAATGAGCGTCCTCTTCGACTCATATTCAAGGAAAATAATGTGGTTGTGAAAAATATATATTTCTATTCATATCGATGCGTGTAGACAATTATAGATACTAGTTTGATTGCAAAAATACAGAAAGTTTATGTAGTGGAAACAGAAAGTTCCAGGAGATACCTAGAAGCATGATATCCAGACCCATGTTACTAGAGATCAAATTTATTATTATATCGACGATGCCTGTAAACACGCATCCCTCATGTATACAGAAGAGAATATATTATTTTATTAATATTAAATATGAGTGGGTTATTTTGGTAGGATTCATAAATATATGTTCACTATGCATTACTGAGATTGCAGATTCATTTCTACGTTTCACATTTCCAAAACTTCATTTAATGCGAACGTATTTAGTGTGAAGTTGACCTGCAAGAACGCTTGATGAGAGAATGACGTCCAAACAGTATGGGTGTGTCAGAGTTTATCTTGAAATTTGCGTGTAATCCTCTAATACTGGAAAGCATACGAGGTCTGTGTATGCATACGGCGTCAATATAAAGACCAGCTGTGGACTACAAATACTTTTATTTGCGTGGGAATTTTACTTAGTATTAATAGGATCAATGTATTGACCTTGCACAATTATATTTAAAATTAGCTTTTATAACTTCCTGTTGTGCTAGTTCTGACATATAATTTATTTTTTCTACTTATGTGGAGGTTTTCGAATATGAAATCAGCGAAAATGTTGATCGGTCAAACTAAACCTAATATGCTTTATCAGAAATTTCATTAGTAAATTAATGAAATGTTTAATATACTCTTAATTTCAATTTCATCCGGATTCCTTCAGCGCGCCGCTATACTATGAGCTTTTATAATACGTAAATTCGGATTCATGCGTGTTAAGCTTAGTTAGTGGAATGGAGATTCGCTATAGTATAGTGAGACTGTTACTTTAGTCATTCATAGGGTTTCATGTCTGTTTCTATACAATAGCACATTGTAAAAACTAAGTAGGATTTAGCAACTTGAATAATAATTCTGTACTGTTCGATACTCCAAAGTCGCCCGATTTAGCCGGTTGCAAGTCTGTATACTGCTAAACGCCATGTACGTAGCACAAGTGAGTGTAGTAACTTAGAGTTGATAGCTACCACGACCGTTGTATAATTGATGAAAATTAAACGTTTGTACAGTGCATTCATTATTTATAAGACTAAGTAGTGTTTAAGAGCCACAATTTGACCAGTTATACAACGTTCAATATATTAGGACACAATTAACCTACGCTGCTTGCTTCTATTACGTATTACATAACGCTACGTAGTTACCTTAAATTAGTTTCCGCTGAAAGTAATCTCCTACAGCTACTACCTTAGGGAGTGAAAGTGGATATCCTTAGAACATTTTCGGTAAAAAGATCACTTTCTATTCGAAAAAAGTAAATGTATCCTTATCTCCACAAAAGCGTTTATAGGTATTTGTCCTATCACCTCAAATGACTCACTAATTGCAGTCACTTAAAAAGTAAGAATAAATTTACCGAAGACAATGTGCTTACGACTTCTGGATATCATAATATACCATGAGGGAAAACCTATATCCATAGAGTTATAACAGTTAGAGGCACGATAATAATCCGAAACACAACGACTACGATTCTCAGTCATAGAACATTCTACTTTGTTACCTAATCGTCTAATCGTGTCAACAGATGCTTCGCCAAGAAAAAGAAGACCACTGATTCAAAAAAATTCATTTAAAGTTTTCTTAAAAAACATGGACATCCGTATTTATAGCCACGGAGAAATCACAAAGATCCAAAAAATAGGAATTTCATTATTTGAAATGAAACAAGCAATTTGTATTCAGCCAATATTTTCACCCGGAATAATAATCAACTTCTCAGCTTGTTGTAACCACCGATTGTAGACCACAATTCGAAACGTTATTCTTGCTAATTAAAGTCTTACCTTTAACTGGGATAAATCGTACACTCACCAGATCACCATGTTATCCGCTTTTCAAGTCGTTTTGCAACACACTAAATGGCTGTTAACACTGGTTTTGCTGCAGGCGGTCCTTGTTCATGTATTTGGATCTAGTACTTTGGGCATTAACAAACACTTACCCTTTAGGCCTTTCTGATTGCTTTTCATTTTCTTTCTCTTCGCGAAAATACTTACGAGCACAACAGATTCACACTTCTCGTGTGACTCAACCTTGTTTGATTTAGATTCTCTGACAATATATCTGATTTCTCAACTGATGATTGACACACTGATGTTATACTCACCTTCTCGAAAAGCTTTAAAGCTTTTTCAACTTCAAACCACGTTCTAAATTCTCAAGGTCTAATATGCTCTTCGAAAACCCTGCTTATACCAACTCTGATCGTGCTGTCTTCACCAGATTCACTCGTAGATTGTTACATGGTGTACACATGAACGTGAAAGATTTTGTTTTTTCTAGATTTCTACATGTTAAGTAAGCAACTGAGCCAGTAACAATAACGGCAACCAATAAATGAACTGGAAATTACAGTTTTTGCCACCAAAACATGTTATATGCATAATTTACAAAACTCCTACACAGTATCATTTCATTAATAGCTGAAAAACAACTAAAACAGTGCAACCACGGATTGATACAACCTATCAAACAATTACAATGAAATGAGTGGACTGACTTGGTGGTAAATACTTTTGAAACAAACGAAATGACTGATTTTAGCAACAACGGAAACAAAAATGGGGTGAAACGTGATATTTGTCAGCAATGTACATCAATATAAGTTGTGAAAACCTGCAGAATAAACGTAAAAGCCAATGCGTAAACGAACGGTTAGGGAACGTCATTCCAACATGGCTGATGAAATGGACGAAAGTGACCTTCGGGTGCCTAACTCTCCCAATTTCAGTCTCCATTCAGCTTACACTATCCTATGAGAAGTATATTGGACATTGAAGCTTAGAAGTAGACACATATTTAGGTTGTGCGTTACCACATCTGTTACTCTGATAGCAGATATTCTGTCCAGTTACACAGCAGTATATATATGCCTTTGATGTCTTTTGAGGCAAATATTACCACGTTAGTTTTCCTCCTGATTATTATTCGCAGATCGTGTGTATCTTTGGAGAGTAATAGTCCTAATTTTGTCAACAAAGATGAAAATGATTCTGTCTGTATGGATTACCTCCAGAACGTGTCGTTATATGTAAAAGACATAGTGTATAATATGTCATCAAACACTGCTCCCGTTTCATTTTGTGGCTGGTGTGGTGGTGCATTACAGCAAATGAAGTCGATTGTAGAAAACCGTGAAATTCGTAATGCGGATGGGAAGTCTTGCTACGATCTTTTGACCAATACGGAAAAAGTGAGCACCTTTTGATTTCGAAATTCCATGTTATATATTTTATAATCAGTGTTATGAAGTGTAAATCACTGATAAAAACGGACTACTTTTAGCACACGAACTTGCAATGTAAATCAAATTACTGATGTAAGATAGTCAGTTTTGATTATTCTGAAACTTCTGGAGTTTATAAATGTAAGTAGTGACATCGGTCCAGGTTCTACTGCTTATTTTACGATACTACTAGCTCAAGCTATTCATGTGCTCCGATTGTAAACTTAAATACACAACTTGTTTCACTAACCATTTACTAATTTATCACTATAAAGTTTATAGTTTAATTTCGTAAGAGTTTTTTGGAGCTAAATTACCATTGCCTTAGTTAAAAACATACGATTTTGCAGAGTTTCCAGCAAAATTACTGACTTCGATCATCACATTTTGTCAGAAAAGAGAACGAAATCAAAGAGATATACAACAACGGTATAATAGGAAAAAGTTCTCATCCTGAACTTATGTCATTTACATATGAGGTTGGTGATTTCGTCCCACAATTTCTGCATTTCACGTATAAATTAACAGTGGACAGCAAAATACTAATGTGCGTCGGTGGCACAGTGGTTAGGACTCTCGCCGACCATGCACATGGTCCGGGGTTCGATCCCCTGCCGGCGCACACCCGATATCTATGGTCGGCCTGAATTTGGGCTACCGATATCCATGCTGAAAATTCCATACTTGTACTGAAAGTACGGTGTGGAATCAAGCTGTAAATCAAAAAAATAAAATAAAATACAATAATGGCAGTTAGGACTATGGTGTTCATTACTGGTCTTCAACACATGAATAAACACGCATTTCTCCTAGTCAAAGTGTTTAACAAACTCTTTAATTTTGTGTAGTTAACCATTCCAATAGATTTCAGATGCTATATATATATTGTTTGTCACTGATATTGATGTGTCTGTTATCGTATAAACCTACTGCAAAAAGCAGTGAGTACATTCTGTGTAACATAAATCCAATAAACAAGTGTTACTGAAGGGTATATTATCAGTCTTCATACTATGGCAGTTAGTGTCTTAAACCTTAGCTTAAAAGAAACCTTCGTGGTAATTTTTAATCTATTTTTTTTTACCCTAATCAAAGATTGTTTAAGGTCAGCGTGACGAATGAAATCTACTTTAAATTCTCACGCCTTCTTTAGGTGAAGTAAATATCATTTAAGTCCTAGCTGTGTGTAGATCTTATATCCTATAAACTATTTTACAACTTCTGGACTCTTTGCCTGAGTTTGTTTTTATTGAGGACTTTCTCGCTAATGCTGGATTGCCTTTGTACTTTATAAAATTCCTTATAATTTTTGTTTTCCCACGCGGCATATGACTTCGTTAGTTTAGTAGTAGAGATTTCATTGTTCGGCTAAACGACTTGTTCTGTTTAGTTATGAAGATATTTTACCAAACAAAAATGAAGTTTTTCTTGGTGTAAAATCCATATATAAGGTGTGAGTAATGAGTAAATTAAGAAGCTTCATTTATTACCGGTGTTGTCCATCTAATAAAATGAACCACTTAAAAACCAATACCATGTTGTAATGACTTTGTTTTATTTATCTTTTAACCTGTTTGTAAGTACTTAATAAACGAATGATATTTCTAACATAATATTTATGGATGCCGCGTGTAATAATAGGTATTGAGATATTAGTGTAAAACAGACTTTATTAACCGACTCTTTTCTCCAACCACTTGGGTTTACTACAAACGCTAATTGAGCATTCCACTAACACCCTGCGTAGTCAAGCACAGCCCGGAGAAGGGATTTAGAGTTTGCTCTGGATATCTCTACATAGGAACCTATATAAAGTCATGTTAATGACAAGATCTAACTTAGTGCAATGTAAAGCCACTGGAAATACCGATGAATTGCCAATTGTTGTCATTATTATCGTTTTCTCCTCAAGAATGTATTTTATAAGTATTCGTATTTCCAGTTAATCTTTAGGCGAATAATAACTAATTAGTGGCGATGTTGCTTTCTGGTTAAAAATGTCTTAATCTTTTACAATGAAATTTCAAACAGCCATCTGTTATACGCTCGACAAACGATTGGCTGAGTAAGAAATATTGCAACTGAAAATATGGGGCTACATGCAGATTTAGCGGATATATTTATTAAAATAATCTAGTTTCGGTTTATCTCCAATAAAAAGTTGTCAGTTAGGGATGCTGTCACCAAGGTATGCAAAGAGGATACGAAAAATAAGCAAGGACAATAAAGTGTTTCGTAGATCCAATAATCAGCGTCTCTCATATCATTTTATCAAGTTTCACCACACATTTTGTTGGTATACTACCAGGACAATTATCCTACATATCTCAAATGTAATTCGAACGACAGAATCAGGTGGTGGAGTTGTGGGTTCATCGGTCGTCTAGGGTTTCAACTGCCAGTCGGTGGGCCACGGTTACAAACCCAGCCCCAACTGCCAAGTTTTTGGGTAGCTAGGTAGTGACATTAACGCCCATAGGATAGGTATGGCTCATTATCAACTGCATGGAATTGCAAGTGGTTGCTGAATAACATTTCATTTTCATTTCGATGATTCTAATTATAACTTGGTTTTAGGTGAAAAGTTAAGCACATTAAGCAAAAGAGAAAAGAGACTTCTATCAATCTAAGTATAAAACAGATGTTGCAACATATATTGAACTGCTCAAGTTCTTCGCTGTAATGTTACTCATGAAAATTCACTTGGCGTATAGATGTTATCGTTTGTTTTTTAATATGTCGTGATGAATTTTAATTATTTGTGTTTTTAGGGCACAATCGATTCAATTGATTTTATTTTTGATAAATGGAACAGTTCTTTTTGTTCCCATTGCTTGGAAGCATCTGCTTTATATCATAATGTTAGTATATCAGACAGGTCAATCTACAACATCAGACGATCGAACAATTCTTTGGGCACATTTTATAATTTGGAGGCCTATAGTGACAAAGTCATTACTTTCTTTGATAAACTGGATGATACTTTGAATTGTTTCAATAAGTTTTTCAGTATTCCTAACATATCTCTTCTCAATGTATTAAATTTTCCTTCATCTAGAAGTTTGAATATAAGCCATATGGTTTGTAATAACTGTTCTACCGTGTACTACGCATTGTTAGATTTTTACAATAACCAACTTTTAAGATATAACACACTGGATGGAGAACATGGACAACTCAAGGTGCTAGCCCAAAATGGTTATCGTTTTGCTGTGTGTTTGGATGTACAAGATGCTATAAACCGTACTCAATGGGCGTGGTACAATTTGTTTCAATGCCGAACTGAGGAGATTAATCCGATTGGCTTTCTGTTACCATTATTAATATGTATCGTTTTCCTGATAACTTTCCATGCTCTTGCTCAGTCAGTATGTCGTCATCCAGTTCATCTAATGGTGTATAGACCAAAACGTGTTGAGCCTACAGTTAGAACACAGCAGAGACTTCTTAGTACGTCTTCAGTTACACAGGACCACACATCATTGATCAGATCATATGGTAGCATAGGATCTGTGGGGGAGACTAATTTAATGAACAAAAACACAGTCATGAGAAGTTTCTCATCGTCTTAACCACAACACAATCTAATTGATATCCATGCAAACGGCAGTGGAGGATACACACTGTAAACACTGAGAAGTAGTGAAAAACAACTTAGTACTAAACAAAACTGTTTTAATGTCTTTCACAAAGTGATTTCATATTTTATTTATCCTTTTCACAGTCAATCAAGCAATTGCCAATCAGGATTGTTATAGTATTTTCAATTTCACAGATTTTCTCTTCAATATGCTGAAGTATAAGATGACTGGAATTAAGGAAAATAATTTTTATATTTTTTAATTTTCGAAAATTCCAACAATCTTATAAATAAGAAAAAGGATATTTTTGTTGTTTACTTTGTCGATCATTTTTATCATGTTCTCTTGGAATTGTTTCAATACTTCAGTCATCTGGAGTATTCAATTTCAATGTAAAACAAATTGAAATATTACCAAACTGAATAATTCGTTAAATCCTTCGTCCTCCGACATTTGTATATTTATGAATAAACTTTTTGTCTACTATAATACAAATTATTGATTGGATGCGTATGATTTTGAAATATCACCTGACTCTTAATTTTCACGTATTATACAGTAAAACTTAACTATTTCAGCAAGGTTAAAATCAACTTTCTTGATAGCAGAAATCTAAATATAGAGATTTAGAAGACAAAACATAACAGAGTGAAGAATATTCTTTCTGATAACCTGTAGAACGTGGTAATGAACTTGCTTTGTAATGTATGAAAAAATGTAATGCTACCTGTACATTTGAATGTCGTAATAAGGTCTAAATTTGCTAAAATCCGTTGGCGGATAATACTAGTACACTCATGTTTAAGATCAGTTGGTTCCACTTTTAGGTAGATATTTTCCAGGAGACAGAAACACAGATAGATTTAAGACGATATATATATATATATGGTTGGAAAATGAGAATACAATTTTAGACAGTATAAAACGTATTTAATACTTCTACTTGAATTGAATATTTGACAAATACATTGATTTACGTAAGGTAACAGCGTAAGAAATATCAATGTGTCTTCAATAAAAGTGGAAATCGAATAAGCTGTACAACTTGTATTCACCCCGTTGATTGATATTTGAGCATTATAATCTTATAAGCAGACCAGAACTGGTGTGAATCCTATGTAAAAGTGGCAGCAAGTAAGATATAATATTAGTGTAAAATCAATTTTATCTGGCAGAAATAAAGTATTTTTATGTGTAGGTTAAAGAGAAGACGAAGTTTACTTTAAAAAATATGTTCAATGCACTTTCTATGGGATTTTCGCAGTTCGAAATAAACGTCTAACAAACATGCTCAAAATGTAACAGCTGTATATAACGATGAACTACAAATTTATCACGATAACTATAAGCATTCTAAGAGTTCTACCTGTACATTACTGGGCCAGAATTGCTTATCATTACCTGTTAAGTGTGATCTTTATAGTATTATTCTAGAAACACTACTGGAACAGAACATTTGTACTAGGTAAGTAAATATAGTGAAGTAGAATTATTATTTGTTGGTACTAAAAATTGTTAGTAGATTTGAGGATATAAGTTAGTGTATGTTGTGAAGTCATAAGATAAAATATAGGCGTTTTAACTTAGCATAAAGTGGCTTTCTACCATTCTAAATGTCATCCCAGATAGTAGATGACTCGGTGACTTGAGACGCTATGGCTTAAAGTTGAAATTAATATCAGGGATATTGTGCGTTCCTGTCCCCCATTTTGAACAAAATAGACCCAAATGTGTTTAGGTAACTGATCTTGCTTTCCTCATCAGTAATATCTTCCACATAACGTACTACAAATTAAAATTACCACGCTAACTCATTAAGGGTTAATATCATGTCTCCCTCGTTTTGTATAATTTGCAGCAAACCTACACCGACAAACACTGCATACTAGCATATAGATCTAAGGGTCTATCTAACCTAGTGTTTAGTATTGCATAGTGGCATTCGATTTGTTTAGTTAACACTATGCTCTTAAAATCAGCATTTCGTTTGACGGTTGTATTTCGAATGCATTGATGATTCAATACATAAAAGCACTGTCTGTCACCAACTTCTAATAACCATGTGCTAACTCCAAAAATAGTAGGATACGGTGAACTGGTTTTTACAACACACTCAAATATCTTGTGAACACCACATGTAGTGTGGACCAACAAAAACCTGTGAGTGCCAAGGTCTTTTCATTCACAGTTTTGAAGCAAATACTGAGAAAACGCAGTGTTGAAATGATTGAAACAATTAGACTTTTTTATTTCTTCTGACACAATTTACAGGTGTCTACTTGTCTTTATTTAGTACGGAATACAGCTGAAGGTATACCACTTCTCCTCTCGTTCTTCCTTTCATCTGTAAGAATGAACTTTGGAACTTAATTATAATGCAGTTCTTACTGGAAGGATTTTCATGAAAGTCAATATCATCCACTCCAACTGTTTTACATGTTCATATTCATAAGTAACGATTTAAACAATTAAATAAGATAAATGACATATATGTCATCAATTGGGAAGTTAAAAACTTACGAATTTAAAGTTCCAGCACCTAAATGAGCTAGTATGTGATACATATGACCCAGGTAAGAATCTTTGCCAAGATTTCGATTGAATATTTCCTGAATTCGAAGTGTTTCAACAAACAGAGGTACATTATTATTACTACAATATTGTAACACTGAGTTAACATTCAAACAGAAATTATGAGCGGATTAAGACGCTGAGAACTCACAGCTACGTCGTTGTTCAATTTTCAGTCAATAGGTATGTTAGCAAGTGTTCTGAGTAGGCAAATGTACATCGTTTGTTTTTAGTTAGTACGCACTGACGACTGTTTTCGGGATTATACAGCTAACTCGAAAAAGGTAACAAGTTGCTTATAAAATCACAAGGATTGCTAAACAGTTCTTTCATGAGCCGTAAGATCGGATGTTTTCGTTATTTTTGAAATGGGTTCTACCAGTGACTGCAGAGGTCATCATAACTTCAATTCACGTGACTCAGTTGAATACAACCGCAATAGGAAAATCTTAAGCAACAAGAAGAGGCAGAACGAGGGATGGCTCACACAGCGAACACCTGAAAGCCGATAGAGAGAAGGAAGGTGAGGCAGATGATCAAGGGCAAAGGTGAACTAAGTAAAGAAAGCTGATTATAATCTACAGCACACTGTACAAATTAGTTAGGAAGGGTAAGGGGAAGCCAAAAAACGGCTTTACGAAAAACTGGCAATTGA
Source organism: Trichobilharzia szidati (assembly GCA_944472155.2). NCBI lineage: Eukaryota > Metazoa > Platyhelminthes > Trematoda > Strigeidida > Schistosomatidae > Trichobilharzia > Trichobilharzia szidati. The sequence goes on along the minus strand of OX235274.1, from coordinate 65,298,760 downwards.
AGCAAAAGGCTTCAGGTAAGAGAGATGACGACACTACATCAATACCCGCTTCCTATCCAGGAAGAGATCGATGCAGATGAAACCAATGAAAGATAGTGAAGGGAACCTAATTATAAAAAGGAGAAACAAAGTAAACGCTGGGTCGATCATTTCGAAAGACTGCTGAGTTGCCCACCATTTACGACTCGTCCGGAAGTAACACTAGCAGACACAGAGCCAGAAGGCCAATCAAAGCTTCCCAGTTATACATCAATATTATGCACGTGAACTACAAGTCTTCCCCATCATTTCTGGACACGGAACCACCAACAGTGAACACCTACCCTTCTTGAAAACCATAAGTTTACTGTGCCGGGAAAGCAGCAGGGATAGATGGGGTCCTTCCAGATACATGGGCCTACAGACCTCAACCGATATGCTTACGCTCCTACTGTAGAAGGCGTGGAAGGAAGCAAAGGTATCTGCTGTTTGGAAGAAAGGCTACTTTGTCAAACCTTCAAAGAAGGGTAGTTTAAACTCATGCAAGAACTGCTTCTGTCCATCCTAAATAAAGCAATAAACTGCATAGTCTTGGAAAGACTACAAGATGCTCAAGATGAAAGACTGTGACGGGAACAGGCTTGATCTACAAAAAAGAAATCATGCGCGGAACAAACCGCAACACAAGATATGATAACTGAACACAGTATAGAATGGCAGTCAAATCTATATCTCAGATTCATCGATTTTGAAACACCTTTTGGCAACACTGACCGTGATGTAATCTGGAAACTGCTTCAACACTACGGAGTGCCTCAAACCTTTATCAACCTCATACAGCAGCTATATGATGATGCCACATCGAGGTAATTCACAAAAGAAGGCTCAGTCAATACTTCTTAGTAAAGGTAGTAAGACAAGGTTGACTTCTATCACTGGTGATACTGTCAGTTGTAGTGGACTGAATCATACAACAGACTGTAGAGAGTGAGAAGCTGAGTATACGTTGGACTGACCAAAGGAAATACTGGGAGATATGGACTTCGCCATTGACTTATGTCTAGCGTCTCATAAATTCGAAAGTCTACAGGTGAATCCCAACAACTTCGAAGAAGAGGCAGTGGAGAGAGGATTTTATGTGGGCATAGAGAAGATAGCCAGCCACCATCAATGGGAGATATCTAAGGGGAGTCATGTCTTTCATTTACCTGAGTAGCAGGCTGCACGGATAATAATGTCAAATTTAACACTAAGGAAAGAAGACGCGTTCATTGGTATGGGATTGGTGTTGAAACTTTATGTTCCGTTTAGACTGCAAGCAATGAATGCTACTACTAATAATAATAGCAGCAAAGGAAATACTGAGGATAATCTTGGGTTGAATTACACAACGTTCTCGCGGTCGTAACTGGTTACTTAACAGTTCTAACATGTTTGTAAATTAATGATGTAACAACTGAGTGTTAAACACCAGGAAAATACTTTGACGACTACATCTTCGTTTCGTAAAAGCAAAAGGAACCGTAAAGCCAGACAACTGAGGTGGTCGAAATCTTTCGTTCTTCCCTAATATTATGTAAAGACGTCTTCACTTTTAGCAGTAACGAACTCGTACACTTGCTGCAAATGCGGAAGTAAGCAAGTAAGATGAACAAACCGATTTCACATAAGGATTTGAAAATATCGAGTACTGCGTAAGTAGTATTCATTGTTACTAGAAACTCGCATATTTTAATACGATAATTGACAATTTTGTCTAGCTTTTTATTTATTAATAAAAAAAGTTAAATAAGTTTATCTTTATGACTACACTCTTAAAAACAATGTTTTCATAGCGTAATGCACGTTAATTACCTGTGTAGACTGAAGGAACAAAGTACACTAAATACAAACCTGATCATAGTTCTCATCTTTATAGTAGCAGATGAAAAGATTTAAATAAATGTCAGATAATATTAACAGCTAGTGATTACAGGATAAACTTACGGATAATAATATTTCTTTGAATTTGGTCCTTTTGATCATTGTTAACAAACCTCGTTGACCGGCTTTGTATGCTCGAAGAAAACGACCAAGGTGAGGAGCAGAAATATACCAACTGCTTTCAGATTTAATCGTCAAAGCACCATAGTGAATCAGAGTGCTTATTTCACCATCAGAAAAATTTTCTAATGCAACAGGCTTACATATACTTAGATGATGATACTTCTTACTACAGAAATCAGAAAATTTCTCTAGATTCATTAAAATACAATCAAACTGATACAACCTAAAAGTTCCACATCACCGACAGGACAAGATAGTTCCGTGAAGGAACTAACAAAATCATCAGACTTCATTATGCCAACAGAGTCGTCTATTTCATCATGTATTTTAAGTAAACGTATCTTTTGAGAATTTTGCATTTCTAGCTAGATTTGTTACACATCCACAAATATATAAAATACAACATACCAGTTGCGACTCTATCTTGTTTTTATTTTTAACTAGTGCGTACAACTGGGATTTCAAGATAATAGGACGACCAAGATTTTTAAAGTTCATTGGAGGATACAGACCAAATAGGTATTCCAAAGCATCACCAACAGTTTCTAAAACAAATTATTCCATATCAGAAAAACTCCTTACGCATTTCAGGTATGCTGCATATCTTTATGAGTTTTGGGGGACTCTTGTCGTTGGCGTTTGCTGTTTTACGTTTCATTGGAATTAGCAACCAAAATCAGCTGTATTTGAGGAAATTATTTACCAAATAATTATAAATCTATTTGTTTTGGTTTATGGATTCACATGAAATGAAGTCTCATGAAACGTCAAATAAAATTCTTTCATCGGAATGAAAAGTTTGAAGGTGAAGTGTGTGAACTCAAAGAATGGCGTCATTCCCAAGCAAAATGGGCGTATCTACACCACTAACATGGCTTCTGAAATAATGCACCGATGGTTTCGTTTGTGAAACCTTACATGAATATGAGCTAATTACCATAGGGCGACACATAATGTAATGTGTGATTGAGTTTGAACCACTGCATCTTGATCGTAAAATAATGAGAAATTTAGACACCTACTGATATCCTCTTAGAATTATATCTAGTGTTGCACTGAGACAGAAACTTTGAGCATAAGACAAGCCTCTAACAAACTTCAGCTGAAACATCACAACGAATGATCTTTCGCTGTTTTTAACATACTCCAGTCTACCTGATACTGAGACGAGTGAAAACAAAAGTGAATTAACAAACGTTGTCTGTTTTTAGTGCTTAAATTATCTTTTTCTCTGCCTGTTTCTTTACATGTAGCTTTTCTGGAATTTCAATCGACCCTGTGTCAAAGTTAAAGTTTGGGGGATGGATAGCGGTACCAGTAAGTACTAATGGAGTGCGACCGCACCAATGACCTTGGGACGCTCAGTGAGCAAGTTCGTGAAACCTGGCAAATAATGTTGTAATAATGAGTAAAATATGCTGAATGAAATTATATTATTAAATGGGATATCTGGCAAGTTTCCGGTTAAATTAGGGGAAGACTGAGTTCAGGTTTAATCTAAGAACAGGTTAGGTTAACCTGAAGAGGGAGACATTAATTAGGATTTGTTCGAGTTAGATTAGGGTTAGTTTAGGGATATCTTCACGTTAGGATAAGGTAGGGGAAAGATAGAGGTTACTGTTCGGGTTAGAAGACCTAGATTATTACATGCATAGAATGTTGTTAAGCAACTTTGCTGATACTCCAATCAAAAATGTCACACGTCAGAGGAGGGTATCCTGTGTAATAGTTCCATGCCTTTTAGTCCATTAATTTCATGAATATATGTATTTTATACGCAAACGTCACCTATATCATTTAGTTGCTGAGTTCTAGGCCATTTTCCCTAAGCACTTTTCAGTGCTTAAGGTATAACTTTGCTAACCCTATTTACAGCTTGTTCACTGATCAAGGTGGAGCGAATGTATATATGCGTCTTAAGTATACCTTCCGAAGCCTCATAATATACTATTTAATATATTATTAACTGGATACTCTGACTGACTGCTCAGGGTTATCCGCTTGGATAGTGATACCTTTTATTTTCTAGCCATTGTTTATGCGACATTCCCGAATAACAAGAAGGGAGAAATATATTTTCAAACAACGCGGAAGTTGATAAAGGTCACGAGATAGTGGTATCGGCTGCCTTAAACATACATCTTTACAATGAGGTTGAATATAAATCGAGATTCCTTTGATGTCTTCTGTTGTTCTAGATATCCGCCTTATTTCGAAGTTATCTGTCCGCTGGACTACTGGATGTAGTAGTAGGGGTCCGAATATCCATAATCGTTTTTACGAGCTGACGCATGTTTTGCACAATCTTAGAAAGAGCTTAGAGGTGAGTGCACATAACTACCTGTGTGTAAAGTGTATGACCACATATACCCTCTCTACATCTCTCCCATAAGAACTAAACCTAAGTCACGCTCCGACGTTGTGCAGGACAACCTTTGGTTACACAGGGTGTAACTTGCATTGTGCAACCCACATGTGCGTAATTTCACCCCTTTGCACCTTTTCAGGTTGAAAGTCATGCCATTGGCCGCCACCCAGCCTTCCAGAAATTTTAGACCTGCCTGCAGCCTATCTGAGTCATCCGAATATTTTATTGCTCACCATATCCTTACGTAGTCAGCGTATAGAAGAGTCGGGCAGCTTAGACTTTATGTTAGGTCAATGACAAAAATCACAAACATCAGTAGCCCTAGGATAGAACTCTGCGACATTCCTAATGACGAGCCATGACAGGATGATAGGACCCGACTGATCTTGTTGCAGAATTTCCTTTCACCTAGGTAGTCCTTTAAACATGACAAGAGCGGTTCACCTATACATGTCTGATTCATTTCGTGTGGGAGGAGGTCATAGCGAAACTGCCTTCTCAAAGTCTAGGAAGACCACATGGACAGGAACATTCATATCCCAGCATGATGTTCAATCGTCCTAAGTTGATAGTAGGTTTTTTACACAGGATCTGCCTTCCCTAAAACAGTGTTGGACTTCATGGAATCCATTTGTCCTATCGGGGTGCTCCCTGATGTGATAATCAATGATAGTTTCCAGTAATTTTGATACTACTTGGAGTAGGGCCACTGGTCAATAACTAGCAACATTTCGCCTGCCCCCACTCTTGAAAATTGGAGATAAGATGGTTTTTCTTCACTGCCTTTGCAGATTCCCCGAATCAATCGAGTGTTGGGACGAGGGCCTATAGAAAGCTTCAGCTCGCTGTTTCAGAACAGATGGCCTGATGTCGTCACAACCAGGGAGCTTTCGAGATGTGAGTCTCTGTAGCTCCCCAGTATTTTTCCGGATTTATTTAGAGAGTAGCCACTAGGTTTTCCTCTGGGGAGATAGTAGTATCGCCATTGTAGTCAGTAACAGTAATACCCACATTTCTGTTTAACTTTTTGGTGAAGGCTAAAGTGAATGCTTCAGCCATCTCCAGACTAGTTTTGGTGGTGATTATTTGGGACTACTGAGGCGCATACCTCCTGACTGGTTAGTTTTCTTTCCGACATGAATGGGAAATGACTTTTGGAGTTCGCTAGGAGTTTTTTGGCAAGGTCAGTCCGAAAGGACCTCCTGCCACTCCAGACTCTCACGTCGCACCTATTTGAAAGTTCTAGGTACTCGTCACGGTCGGTCTGGCTCTTCAATATTCGCCACGTAGACCAAGCCTTCTGCTTTGCTTACCACTCTTCATCCATGAGGACCTTTTTTTAGGCTTTGTTGTAACTAAAGGGGCGGTATTCGAGATTGCTGTGTGAATAATATCTTTCACCACCTCCCAGTGTTTATCCACTCATCCCATTCTAAAGGACATTCTGCGACGGACAAAAGCCTCCACATTCCAGCGTGGTCCGCCTTGTTAATAAACAGACGTGGTCAGTAGCGTCCCACAGTAAGTACTCATGGAGAATAAGATCGAATTCTGTGACTGCACGGTCACTACTTCCTAGTGGACTCATGATCTGGACGTTTTCAACGAATAGTTGGTTACTAGCTAGAATATAATCTAGATTCGGTGACTTTCCAGTGGCGCCGCACCTAGTGTTGTCTCCGACATTCCCAGTCAGTCCTGTATTTCGAATGATTTGCATCAGGTTTCGACCGAGTTTTCCCTAAGCATACCCCTAGCCAAGGTTCAGTGATGTGGCCTTGAAATCTCCAACTATGGTGATTTGGGCATAGTCCAAGTCTCGTATCCCTGTGATAGTGCTGAGCAGTAGCTGGTTGTGCTCTGCCCCACAGATGGGTGATCGGTAGATGCCACCCAGTAAATGCTTAGTGTGGTTTATGGTGAAATGACACCATATAGAGTCTGGGAGTTCCGTAAATGGTGGGTCCATTGCACGTACACATTTAAGTTGCTTGTCAAATTGTATGGTAACTCCCCCCTTCCTTGTTATCCCTGTCTCTCCTGACCAGAACCATATCACCTGCACTGATTTCGTTTTTGGTGATAGTGGGGGTTAGCCAGGTCTCAGTAAGGATGATCATTCCAAGGTGTAGGTGTTTAACTGGAGGTTTCTGAGTTCACTTGCTTTCTCTCTCAGCCCTCTCACACTGCTATACAGGCAGCTGACAGTGAGTCTCACAACCTCAGTGTGTTGCAGGGTAGTTGACTTGAAGCTATCTGCTGGTAGGGGACTTAATATTGAGACTAGCTAGCCGATTCCGACAGAACTGACCCGTTGTCGTCTCTTCCTAGGATTCGGGTAGGACACTTGTGTGTCAGTGACTGTCATTCTCAGTATCGCATCGCTGTAGTGTCACTGAGGCTTGGGGACATACAAGGACCTCAGTTTGCTGCCTCATTATGGTTCGAGGTCTGCTTTCGCAACGTCGAAATTGCCCTTAGAATTTACCCTTGGTCTCGTACCATCGTCGAAGTACTGGAGCCAACTGTTGCTCAGAGTTGAATTTTACGTTTAGCAGCCTCGGGGAGCTAATCAGTGTGAGATGAGGTAGCTGTGAAGTCGAGATTGCTCCAGAAGCACCAGAGGGTCATCTGAGATGACAGTCATCTCCATCTATCCCCAGCTTCAAACTGCCGCCCACGACAAGGGAGGTTGAGGGTGCTATTATAGGGTTTATTCCACACCCACAGTGAGTACTTCTTGTACGGCAATAGGTATTACTGGCCAAGGATTCGGATACTTGTCTTGATAGAACAGTAGGTTACTTCAGTAGTTCCACTGGCCGCCTTGACGTTTAACATTTACATTGGTAATGCTATATTTTAATAACATCCTCTGTAATGAGACAATTAGGTGCAATATTTTATTACTTGCTGAGAATTCCATATTCATATCAAGAGAACTGCTTGGAATAGAGCTATTATTTTTCTTACGATACTTCTAAGAGCAGTTTTTTAGCAGAGGGCGTATATTTGTAAACAGGCGCTAGGCACCCGGAGGTAAATCATCTTCATTAAGGACAGCTCTGAATTTTAGTAGGCTGCTGCTGAACATCAACACGTTGGAGAGGTAAAATAATACGACAGACTACCCTAAAGGTCACGTTCGGTTCTCGGTTGGCCCTTCTATGATTGGCAACTTTAGTCTACGTCAGAGTTCTACTTATATGGGGAACACTGTATGTTGTAGATTGGTTATCGAGTGCGAATGGAGTTCCTGCAATGCTGGCGTCAACCGTTACCCACACGACGGTGTTTGTCCGGACAGTTTGGGCAGAACGGCCAAAGAACGTAGCTTTGTACGTCCTGCATTTCACCGAATTTATACTCCCAATGCAGTCAAATACAGGATTGAATAACGGAATAAAAATTCTAAACTATACGGAAGATATGTGGTTAAGGAAAATAAACGGGTTATTCATTCGTGATCTTAGCTTACCAATAACCCCGAATTCATCGGTCGTATTTGGATCATGTTACAAATCCTGTGTTATTATGAATGACGAATATGGTATGGCAATTACGATACACATTTCATCCGGCAAGCATTTTAGGGTTTCAGAAATTGTGGCGTGATTAGATAAGTCGGTTGTGTTCGTGTGGAACCATTTCTCAACCCTTCACCAACAATACTCACTATCTGATTTTCGCTTTTTAAAGTGACTGAAGGTCCCTAGGTAACTGGCAATCTCACTAGCTTCCATCATTTTAGCGCAACATATTCAGGGATTTCTAGGCAGTTAAAATGTATATCAAGCACGGTTATTAAAGCATTACGTCCAATAGTTCACCTTTAAAAATTGAAGCCGTAAACTTAGCAAGCGTCAAGCAAGGATTGCTAATTTGGGTATACGGAGTACATGTGATTCTTTAGCGAACTTCTTTTTGTTTGGATTTCAGTGTGTGGGCGTGTTGTGTTATCATTTACTTGGATGAATGAATATTATTGTAAATATTATTCCACTGACTGTTTGGAAAGGAAACTAATGATCTTTTGGCGGAGAGCCTGATGCCCCATACCTCTTTGCCGAAGACTTAAAGATTGTATAGAGCTTCCCCTATTCTAATCTAAACGAGGGATTCACACATATTCAAGATGATCTGGATAGGTTACATAACTGGGGCAATGACTGGCAACTGCCATTCAATTCTGATAAATGTGGTGTCCTATACTTCAACAACTCCCATCCAAATTTCAGGTTGCACCTGGGTGACCATTCTCTTCAAACCCTCAATTCCATAAAAGACCTGGGAGTTACCTACTCACAAAAATTAACATCCAGTCAGTACGCATAATCAGTTGTTTCCAAATGCCGATGACTCACAGGCTTGTTACACCGAAAAATGTACACAACTGAGGCTAGAGTCCTTTTATACAAAGTCATGGTTCGTCCATTACTTGAATACTGCACAACTGTCTTCGGTTTCATGCATGGTATGATAGGGCTCGCATTGAAAATATTCGGCGAAGTTTTACATGACGCCTATTACACAATCATGAAGGACTGACAAACGCGGATAGGTGAAAAATATATGGACTTCAGCTACTTTGGTTAAGGCCCCTGAAACTCAACCTTACATTCCCCTTTCGCCTTTTACATGGCTACATCAAAAGCAGTAATCCAATAGCTTTCAAAAATTTAACCACATATACTCTTAGGAATCATGAAAATACTTTATCCATAACCCGATACCGGACAAAACTGCGGTCACGTTTCCTCAAAACACAGTACAGTGCATTATGGAACGAACTTCCTCTAACTGTACTTAGTTGCCGATCTCCTACTAAATTCCAACGTCTCCTTAACGAGTTCCTGTCAACAAAAGAGCTTCGGTCTACTTATCCATACTTTACCCATATAGGCTGTTCAACTAACTTTAGTACTACAGACCCCAGTGCAATACCCCCAATCTGGGGAAACTCATTTGCCCCAGCCACTGTACCGCGTCTAAAACTTGATAAAATCAGCCCAATTTTTCCCACATGGCTTTACCTAAGGTTTGGTTATTCAGCTTATTAGAGATCCTATTAATAATTCATCAGTAGGGATTATAAACTCACAAGACTATCTATAATTATCTTGGACGTATAATCCCAAATTAGCTGTGATAGTTTTTTTTCATAATATAAGCAAACTGGTACTTTGTAATGTCTGACGCATGCTATATGAAAAGTGGTAATGAAAACCTAGCAATAATAAGCTCAGCCAACAAACCAATTTCTTCAGGTTCATTCAAACAACCCTTATCCCTAATCGTACCGCTATTCATTACACTTTTGGAGGCTGACGGTATCGACGTTCGCGAATTGTACGGAGTATACTAACGCAAGATCTTATACCAACAACTCCTAAAGTATTCGTTTCTCGTGTACCGAAGATAAAGCAAAAGAACAGATTTAGTCGTCCAAAGTACGTGATATATTTCGGGACCAAATAGTAAACCGTTTTGAGTGCTTATCTAGCTAGTGATCGTGCACGCACGTGATACGACGAAGTACCAACTGGCAAGGGTGCTTGACCGGAAGCCTTCAGCTAAACAAGTCGGCTCAAACAGTGAGGGTCAGCATCCAATGTTGAGTGATGATTGCTGTGGTCAATAATTTTGGGGAATTATTTACCGCTACACACTCTACTCAGTAGATTATGACTTAATTTATTCCAGTACTCAAAACTCTTATGCCTTTTATTTTTTTAAGACGTTTAAACTGCTAACTGCGAAGTAACCGTTTAACCATGTCACTGATTTTCTCTTCACTGTAATCTTGAATATGTTCGTAAGTATAATTATTTCCGAAAACAATTACATTAGCAACCATATCTTTTAATATTTTGCATAAATACTTATATTATTAGTATAATACACTGTACTATGTAGTATTTTTTTCCATCATATAGTTGATGAGTCACTTTGCAGTGTTTAACGCACACCATATAAAATCGGTCGTGAAAATTAGGCATTACAAGTTTTGCTAACCAGTTGTTTTTCTCAGGACCACTTTACATAACTTTATCACTAATTGTTCCACCACTCATATTACTCTGCTAAATAGAATATAACTTAGTTTCTCAAATACTAGTTATTTTTATACTTCATAACTCTTAAGGGAAACTTAATTTCCTAGTCTTTTGTAGTAATCCACTTGTTCATACATATGATGATAATACTGCTAAGAATGTCCTCTGGTATTATTGTGCCCTGTAACCTAATTGGAAGCGCTTGTCATGGAAGCTGTTAATTTGCAGCATACTGTGTGATTGGAACGGGGTCAAAGCAATGCAATATTACAACTGCAGTCATTGTGAAAGGTCTCAGAGCTTAATGTCAAAAAAGGAGGGAGGGTGGCGCATGCTGATCAGTAGATTTGGTAGTGATCACAAATGTGAATCACTCCTATCTGTAGGACAATAACATGCATTTTTTGACAGCTCGAGAATTAAACATGAGTTTAGATCCTCAATATAAAAAAGAAATTAACTTCAAAAGAAAACTGTAAAAAATATTGACTGCACAGATCTAAATTATAAAAAATACTGCTTTTGCTCCTAACATATACAAGCCTGCTCAGTTTCTTGTTAAGATGCTACCCCATGGACCATACACGAGTTCACCAGACATCCTACAGGTCACCATATCCAAGAGGTTCTAATCCTTCAAGCCACTTCTCTCTGAAATGTTACTTATATACTCCATGACAATCCTTCTATCTAAGCATTGTTATACTCCATTATCTCAGCTCCCTAGGCCTTTAATAAAGCTGAAATTTACTCTTTTCATTCACACTCTTCTCTCGCATAAAGTTCGCTTGCTCTGATAATGAAATAAGCATAACAACAGCACCCGTGTTTGAGAATAACTATATTTTCATAGAAAACTTCATAGTTTTCCTTGGTAGGACCAAGATGGTTAGCATCACACATTGCAAATGTGTATTATCATTTCAAGTACTATATAGCTTTTTCTTCTTGTATTTATCTTGTAAATATACTTCCAATGATGAATTATTCACAATTTCATTTTATACCATTTTGCAGCTAAAATAGCGTTCAAGTACGTGGGGGCATAGCACTCGCTCACATAAATGTTGTTTATCGATTGGCCATAACTGTCATCAGGAAATGGAACGAATTTTGGGTTGTCTCCCAACTTCGATGGTGACCTTCGTGAAAGATTTATAAATGAACACTTATAAGAATCTGTTCCGATTGCTTGTACCATAATACAAAAATTTGAACTTTTGAAAGTGATCATATATGCTAATTCACAATTGTAATTTGTAACATAATTGATCGTGCCTGTAAAAATGGCATGCATTTCATGTAAACTTATACGTTTATACGAAATATATATTATTATTAGGATTGAGTTTCTTTATCCTAGATCATCGGACAATGGCACCTTTCATATAAATATATAAAACACTGAAGCTGTACTTTTTATACCATTTTGCATTTTATGTTAACCAGACCGTTTGTGCTTCATTTGACTCTTGCATATTCCTTGTTTGATTTGACATTTTATTAACTGCAAAATAAATTTGTATTTAACTATTGTTCTCTCTGTGTTTGAACACCAGATAACCTTGTGGCGGCCTAAAAACATATCAAATTATATGTTCACCGAAAAATAAGGAATCCAATGAAAATCGTGGTTGTTAGGTGAGATTAAAAGGAACTCAACCTTGGACCGCGCGCAAGGAACGAATTGGTTGCCCTCTCTCCGGCGGCTTCCTCAGCACATCTGCCTACCAACTCTGTCTCGCACTGATTGACACATCCACATCACGAGCTTTGCTACTATATGCTTTTCTCTACTCGGAGACCTCCGACGGTTGACAGCTCTAAGGTGTAGTGGAGGATTTGTATAATCAAGAAAAGGACAATTACATTCCTATAATTTCGTACGTCTATAATTTGTGTATTTTGTGACTATTATAGTTTTTCTTCAAATAACCTCAGTCCTGTTTGTGTATATTAACTTAAATGAACTGAATATCTTATATATACCTATTTGTTAGTACCTGTTCTGTCCTTTTAATTGTGTGTATAGACATACTTAGCTGCTAGGTCCACTACAACCTCATATTTGGAGGCTTGTACCATGTTTATCTGACATATTTCGTTTCATAGAACAATGATCTTGCAGTTCTTCCACGCCCTGTTATAAACATAATTCTATTTGAAACTCTTTAGCTTCCCTCGAATTTGGTCAAGTTTATTTGGAACGATTTGGTTTTATCTCTGTTTGGGCGTGGACTGCAAGTCCGTATCCTCAGGATTTGTTCGTGCTCCCGCTATTACTGAGATAATATATGGATTCATATTTGAACAAATTAATTTCCTTTTACAACTTTACTTCATCCTCAGTAGTTGCTTGATATTTTTAAGGTTCATTTTTTAGGGGGGCTAATTTCCCATCGACACAATAGGTCTCCGCGTCTTACAATATTTTAAGTACTTCAATTGTGATTTGTGCTTGTTTAATTTAGGTCCTATCACAACATTCAAGGTGTCTGTACTCTGGCAATAGATGCATTTATGTTATATTTACCTTCTTCGAATAAACTTCAAAGCCATCTCAACTTCAACACAAGTTTTAAATTCTCTAGGTCTAATATGTCCTTCGAAAACCATACTAATATCAACTGTGAACGTGCTTTCTTTCTTCTGACTGACTCGCAGATTGTTGTATACTATAAGCATCAACGTGAGAGAGATTCATTTCCAGATTTCTACATATTAAGTAAAGAATCGAACTAGCAACAGTAGCGGTAAGCACCAAATGAACTGGAACTACAGAATCTGGATCCAACCATGTTTATATACATAATTTCCAAAATTACTATTCCATTAACAGCTCAAAAATGATTAAATTACTGTAACCATGCATGTCTGCAAATGAACGCTTAGCAAACAGCAGTCCAACGTGGCCAGTTGACATGGACGAAAATGCCTTCGAGTGCCTTATCAATCCTATGGCCTTGAGCGTGCCGGATGAGTTTGTTGTGCTGCTATGTTTTGATTAAACTAGCGTGCACATATATCTTAGTACTTCTCGTTTATAATTGTGTCCTAACGTTGTGCTTACTCGGCACACACAACGTAAATCAGAAGACACTTCAGAAGGTGTAGGAATGTGTATTCTCGCCGTAATCAAAATTCAAAACTTGAGCGAGTACAAATGTATCAATTGTTAACATGCAAGATTAAGAGTAATAAACAAATCGAAGTACAATTACACAATGAAAGTATAGTACGATGATGAGTAATAAAATGGGTCACTACAAGTTCAGCTCTCATCATCAGTTCGTGAATTCTATGCTTGTTCCAACTGTTCCAGCCTGCACTAACTTGTCGTTCGATCGTGGCTGGAAAAATGACACGTAATTCACGCAAATAAATTTGTTTATAAGAAAACAGGTACTATTATTGCTAACAGATCAACAAATTCAGGAGAATGGTGGGCAGTTGTGAACATTTCTGCAAAGCCTTCAAGGCCATTCGGTAGTTTTTTTCATTTGGATTGCTATACTTCAGCCCTGTCTAAAGATGTTAACGAATAACAGAACTTCCGACATTTTTCACATTAGGGGTTGAAATTTACGTAAAAGAAGCGCGCATAACATCATGTGCGTTACTTTCTTTCTTCGTAGAATGTGAGGTCATGAGTTGTCTAATAAATTAGAAGTCTGTTACAGCTCGGCTCACCTGTTTTCTTATTCTGTCATTAAGTGGTAGACGCTCGATCTAATAAATATATCAGTGACTGTGAAACTATTAATTTCCTCTAGTGGATAAGCAATTTATTAAAAAAAGAAGACAGTACGAGCTAATCATTATAAAGAATTCCTTTCATTGTTTAAAGGAAGATTTTAATCAGGAGGTAAAATAACATCACCATATAACACTGTAAATATGATACGGCATCATTTTTCTGTGTGAATGTGGTAAAATGTGATATGATTTTATTTTGCAATTTTTTTTTGATTACAGGTTGATTCACCACCGTATTTTTGGTACAGTTATGGAATTTTCAACATGTGATATCGGTAGCCCAAATTTTGCAGGCCGACCATAGATATGGGGTGTGCGTCGGCAGAGGATCGAACCCCGGACCATGTGCATGGTCGGCGAGAGTCCTAACCACTGTTCCACCGACGCACACAAGATTTATTAGTTGAGGATTGAAGCCTATTTTAATCCTTTTGTAGTAAATTTATTTGCTCGTTCAAACTTTCCATGAATGAATCAGTTAAGGTTGCATACACCACTTCTGCTGGGAGTCGGTCCCAGAAGTTTATCACTCAGTGTGAGAACCAGTACTTTACAGCAATATGGTTTCTCCTTGTCTTTCGAACTCTCCTTGTATGTCCTTTTAAAGTGTTCCGACCAAGTATTCGCAACAAGCGGACCTGTGAACCCACAGTTTTCTTATCCACACCTTTACGAAGGTGGGAGTCTGACAGCCCGTTGGTGCCCGTGCTTTCGTGTGCCCTCAGATTCAGATTATAAGGATAGAAGGCTCTTGTTGCCTATGTTAATCCTAGCGATATATATCTCTGCAGAGATCCAGTTTCTCTTTGAAAGCGTGCACCGATGGAGCTGTCACTACTGAATCAGTTAAGCAGTTCCAGTCGTTGACCCCTTTGTGATAGACTCTGAACTCCAAACGTATTCTATTCGACCTCGGTTTGAGCACCTTCTTGTGGTGACCTCGTAAATGTATCCTAGAGGGAGGGAAAAGGTTTGAAAGGTCAATCCCTAAATCACCCTTGAATATACGAAAAAATTAGGTCGCCTCTCCTCCTTCGGAATGATAGTGGGAAGAGATTTAAATGCTCCATCCTCATGTCATGAGGAAGGTGTGAGATACCACTAACTAATTTCGTTCCTACCCTCTGTACTCTTTCCAGGGTATGTGACTCCTTTTTGAAGCATGGACTCGCCACTTGTATGCAGTACTCTAGATGAGGCCTGACATATGTTGCATAGAGTACTTGGAACATACCCTCGTGTAATCGTTAGCTGATATAGGGTCAGGCTGGAAAAGAGCTAGCGGCGGTCAAACGAAAACATGGCACCAATCAATGAAATCCACAACAGTTAATCTAAGCCACGTAGGAAGATGTAGACTTCCTGGTTGGGGCCCTCGGGATGGTAAAAACCAATGGTTGGAAACAATTGGCGACATGGCTCAAAATCGTTCTCAGTGGCGCAGATGCATCCACTCCTTGTGACTTATCATTTCCAGTTAAACTGTTTTGTTCTTACTATTCCTTTGTCTCACACCTCTGTTTACTGTCTATATTTTGCATTTCTTCTACTTCCTTCTCTTGCTTTGCGTGCTACATGGATTGTGGCGACTTGAACTGCCGCACATATGTGCAAAGTTCTATGTCGAAAACAGACAGACAGACAGACAGTAATCGTTTGAAAGCCCTTCGAAGTGCCCATAGCATTCGAAGGGCCTTAGCTGCGGCTTGATTACAATTTGCCGTTGTTTTTAAGTCATGGCTAACAATAATTCCTAAGTCCTTTGTCCCCTAACATCTGGCAGTTTTGTGTCTCCCATGGAGTGCGACGCGTAAAACTTCTGACCTAGGTGCATTACCGCGCTTTTCTTGGAATTAATTCCCAGACTCCAAAGGTTAGCTCATTCAGCTAATTTATCTAGATCCTTTTGTAGAACCAACCTATCATCGTTACTATTTATAGTTTTCCATATCTTAATATCGTCCGCTAATAGTAGGGAAGATGAGGTAAGAATTTTCGACACTTCATTTACGCATAATAGGAATAGCAGGGGGCCAACTACAGTTCTCTGAGGCACTCCACTTAGTACTGCTTTCCACCCTTACCTTCTGCCTCCTATCCATCAGGTAGTCACTAAACCACTCATATAAGCGTTGGTCTGATCCGAAAGGTTTAAGTTTACTAAGAAGACCTAAATGGGATACCTTATTGAATGCTTTACTAAGATCGGTAAATACGACGTCCAGTAGATGGTTTTCATTTCTGGCCTCAACCCACTCTTCCCTAGCTAATAGTGAGTTTGTCCGGCAGGATCGTCCTGGTCGGAATCCATGCTGTTCCACTGCCAGTAAGCCATGTTTTTCCATATAAGCTAAGGGCTGATTCCTAATGAGTTTTTCTAACACCTGCTATAATGCAGGTCAGACTTACTAACTGCCTGTTCCCCTCTTTGAAGATAGGGCTTAAGAAAGCATCTTTCCAGTCCCTGGGTAGCCTAGCCTGGGTCAGAGACATCTGAAAAATCTCCGTAAGTGGAATGTATATTATATCTGCCGAGGAGGTTAGCAATCTAGAGTGTAGTCTGTCTGGTCCAGGTGATTTACCTGGCTTCATTTTAGACAATAGTTTAAGAACCATTGCGTCCTCTACCACAGGTAGGGGTATTGTAATGACTACAGCAGTGAACTCGCTATACCCCTGAGTGGTACGATTAGACGAAAACATATCGCAAAAGTATTCGGAGAGCTTTTCAGCTTTTGTTTCGTCTGACTCGGCCGCCTCTCCAATATTACTTTTGGGTGAAGGAATATCACTGCTAGTTTTAGTCCTGCGTTTGACATACAAGTACAGTCTTTTTGGATGATGCATACAATCCAGTACTAACTGTCTCTCATACTCTATACGACTTTGTTAATCATATACTTACAAATATTTCAGATTCTGCAGTATTCCATCCGAAACTGATCCCTACCAGCCACAGTAAACTGGTCCCATAGGTTCTTTCGTTATCTTAGTGACCGCCTTATTTCATTACTAATCCAAGGTGGTTTATGAGATAGTTTCCGAGGCGTAGACCAAGGTACAAAGGATGCATTGACACAATCTAGTGTCTTCCTAAATCCCTTCCAAGCCTCCTCGACAGTCTGGTGTGAATTAACAGACCAGTCAGCTAGGGTTGTTGCATTTCGGATCGCAGGTATATTCGCTTTCCAAACGTTTGGGCGAGCGGCTGTTGACCTATGTATGACGGCCTGTATCCTGAACATAAAAGTAATAACTATGTGGTCACTACTGCCTAGCGGCGCCAGGCACCTAATGTCACCGACATCCTCCTTCTGGTGTGTTAGCACCAAGTCTAGAGTGGACGGATCATATTCAGAGTGGTATCGTGTTGGTACACCTATATGCTGCACAAGTGTGCATTCAAGTACTGCCAGTATGAGTTCCCTGTTGAAAAGAGTGTACAAGGTAGTTGATGTTAATTCCTCCCAATCATTGTGGGGCATTAAAGTCACCTACTATTAGACACTTATTCCTACTACTCTACGTCCTGGGGTGATTTAAAACGAAATCGTCAGCTTGGCTGGTAGGACTTCTATAAATAACCTCAATCATCACAGTGCCTTTGTTCAAGTTAATGACACAACTTACGGCTTCACAGGTGCCGCTGTCATGAGCTTCCGACAACGTCGACCTAATTCCTATGTCATCCCGCATGTATAGGGCGACCCCCACCTTTGCTACTACTTACTCTGTCTGCTCTAATGCAGATGTACCCAGGTATGAGTGGAGTTAAGTCTACACCCACTTACAGCCATGTTTTGGTGATAGCAATCACATCAGGCTGTAGTTCCTCAGACAACACTCCTAGTTCAGGAAGCTTATTCCTAAGACTACAAGCGTTCGTGTAGCATACTGAGAGACCTACGTGTTCACTCGACTTATGAATAGAGGTCTGGGCAACATGGGTTACCGAGACCTCACTACCCGAAAACCCAACAGTTTGAGGTCTTTTTCACCTTTTTCTAATCGGGTCTCTAATTCAGCCACGGCTGCTCTTCTCCTAATTCCATCTTCCAGAGGTCAGTCTGGCCTAATTCTCATCTTTTTGTCCTTGATCTTGAATGCGTTGTTGAGAATAATTGTTTAGATTAGTTATCAGAAGACAGAACAAGACTTAATACCATTACTTTTGCTCTCCTCAAGTTGGATACTTTGACTTTCACCATATTAGATTAAGGGAAACTCGTGGACGCTCAAGGATTCCAGTTACTACGTAAAGAAATAGGGAATAGCCTGCTAAACTGTTCCGTGCTTATTTCCAGAACCAGGTAGTTAAACATAAGTCAATGTGAATTACATTGGAGGCCAGTCACCATCTCTAACATCTGCGGTGAAGTTAAACTGTCATAGCGAAAATCAGGGTCTGTCAGAAGCTGACCCAATCGGATATAGGGAGCACAACGAAAGGTCATTCCAAGTCAAATCATGCCTGCCAATTTTGGGTTTGGCGAGGGTAGATACAGCATTCCACTTATTCCCTAGGTACTTTTTCTGTAAATCTATACTTTTAGGTAGGGTTATTTTTCATAAGTTTAAGGCTAGGATTACTGACATTTCTCAGTAAGACGAGTGAAGAAGCAGAAGCATATGTATATCTTGAATGCAGAATAAGAGAAAATAATAACAATTCAACTGCACTAGGAAAACGAAAGGAAATTGAAAACATAAAGTCGTAACATATTCAAGATTTAGGGGACGATAAACTGTGAATCAGCATTTACCAGTCTCATTAATGTTAATGCATGTCTTCTGAAAGTTCGTATAACAAATTTTATTGTATACGTAATAACTGTGAAACGTGTAGTTAAAGAGCTGAAATTAATGTTTGGAGGTCCCATACATGTGAAGTTTCTGTGGACTAGTTGTCGTAAGTCTAAACAGGAGTATATGGTTTTTTCTTTATAGTTTTTACTTCTGCTTATGTCTTGATCTGATTATTCCGGGCTTTGTTTCGTTCTGCTGCGGTGCAGAATATCGAGGCTAAATGTCGGGTAGATTTTTATCACCATCGGATTTGGTTGGGATGTAGCACGTCAGATGAAAAGCATGGCGTACGTAAGACTTTTGCATCAGTCTCTTTGAGAATTGCAAATGTTTCTATGCTTATAAGCTATTTTGTCACGTGGTTGTTGCATTTTTGTAACTTCGATTTGTGAATAAATACACTTTTTTCATCTTTAACGACCACTATTATGAAAATAATGTCAATAATTATCTCTTTTTGCAGTTTTCCAGTACACTATTGAGTCCACTGAAAAGTGTCAAACTGAATCCAATAAATGGCTACCAGAAGAGAAATCCTGAGTCTTTATAAAAACCTTCTATCTTATATAAATAGTGTGGAGCACTCTGATAAAAGCTACCTGAGAAGAAGAATCCAGTCCACATTTAAAGATTATAAAATGTCTAGTGATGAAGAAGCAGCTAAATTGTATAAGGTATAAGCTGTAATGTTAATTAATATTTCTTTTAGAAGGGTTGTGAAGTTTTACGTCTTAAAAGATTTATTTGATCAGCATATATTAATATTTTCTCTTGTACATATCCTGTCGTGTGTATTTACTCTTTTCGTGGTGTAATTTATATCCTCAAATAAAAGTGTTCAGTGTTCATAGGATCACAAGATTTTCTTCAATCACTTGTTAAATGTATATACCTTTTTAACGTTGAAGTCTTTTTGTTCTTTTGGGAAAGTGTTACGCTTAATTTATTTTCTCTTCCTAGAAATGTCACTGTGTAACGCGTAAGGAATTGAAGTTAACAACTTTTAATCCTTTCCTATGTATTATCACTAATATTTAAATGTTATCGCGAAAGTTAATGAAGCTTTCACTGATGACTGTTTTATTACTTTGTGTAATCAGTTCTCAAGAAGTTGACTGTGTATTCCTAAGTATGCAAAGTGAAGGTTTTAATAAAGGGTGATTGTGGAGTGAAATCAAGTGTCTGGCTTTGTGGAGATTCAACTGGCTTGAAGGAAGGTTCGATGCATCTAGTATCGTCATTCACTTAAATGTAAATATACTTGCTCCCCACCATCTAACTTGAATATTTAAGTGTTTGTAGTTCATATGAGCAAATGCATAAGTGGTAAAGTATTGTAACAATGTGACAGATATTTTTCATTGTTAGACTTTGGCTTGTCCTCAGACTTGAAAGACAAGACTAGCTGGTAATTCACATACGAGTAAATACAGTAGAAATAAGAAACGAAATAATTGGGCAATGAAATGGTACCATCATTTATTTCGTTGGCTTGTCATCATCTGCTTACATGCCAAAGTTATTATTAAGTATTTCTACAGAAACAATTTAAACGTAGTTGCAGAGTTCATTTTTGAACAAAAATCACTCAGACATCTATAAAAAAACAAAATAATTGCTCGAGGAATATCCTTTCCGATAATTTCCTCTTCTGGCTCCACAAATATATATATATATATGTTTACGTACGTAGTATATTCTAGAATAGTAGTCAATAACAATCTTATTGTTTTTAAAAAATATCGATTTGTTAAGTAAGATCAATGGAATTACAGTTCATTAAAGATGCATAAATTATAATAATAAAAGTAGGATATCAAGTGAAATTAAGGAAATTTCTACAAAAAATTCATGATCACTCGAACCTAGATGGCCAAGGTAAGGACAATGTCTGAACTAGCTTCTTTTCGACACACGAATTAGACTTCTTCGTGTGGATCCCAACGGCCTCAGCCATATTCAGTAAATGAACTCTTAAAGCGAAGTTAAGATTTGTCGGTATGCTCTAAATGACTTAGAAAGGCCCGTTGACATCAATTTTGTGTTCTATATTCACAAGATGGGATGGAATAGCGCTACGAATAGATTTTGTTTATCCTTTACTTAACCACGCAAAGTAATGTTCGGAAATCCGGCAAGAAATATTCCGATTTTCGAACAATTGTCATCATGTACCGCTTGCAAGATTTTTAAACGGCAGAAAGGATTTATATTTCGGGTGGATGTTTCCCTCTCTGAGGTGTGTGGTTTAACTGTGAAGCTTTCATTCTCCCTGTCATAAAAGGAAGTAAATTTGTTGGCTTTTGGGGACTTCAGTCTGTACTGTCTAGATCATAGTGTCCAACAGTAAAACAAGACAAGAATGACGTCATCTTGAAGATTAACTATGATAGCCAAAGCGGAGATCCTCTTCTCATCGAAGAAAATAAGCTGGCTATCAAGGGACATGTTAATATGTATTCCCTCATATCAAAACATGTGAACAGCTACTCAACTGAAACACATGGTCCGGGGTTCGATACCCTGCCGACGCCTGCAAATTTGGGCTACCGATATCTATGCTGAAAATTCCATACTTGTACTGAAAATACGGTGTGGCATCAAGCTGTAATCAAAATAAATAAAATAAAAAACAAAAATAAACACAGGGGACTCTAAGAATGCCGGAGAACTCCTAAAAGCCTGGTTCTCAGACTGGTTTGTATTTAATATTGATAATTCAAAAGCTTCACTTCACTGTGCAGGTAGAGCTGAAGACGTCCAGAAGGATAATAAAAGTTTCACAGCTCAGAGGAGACAAAGAGTAGGAATAGAATTCCTCCAAGTAGTATGCATCAAATCAAAGCATCTAGAAAGTCGATTGTGTTGTCTTTCAAAAGTAACTAAAATAAAACTATGGCATCGTCTGAAAAGTGTTCATTTCGTAGCAATTAGCTGGAAAGCTTGTGATTGAACTAGAAAACTCTAAAGATACCCAAGAAGTACGGTCTCTTTCAAAGGTTGAGTATATTGTGTGCAAGCGCACTCCGTAGGCATAAAGTATGAATGTTGGAAGCTCAAAATATGACGCTTTTCAATTATGAATATTCAAATTTTGTATCAACACATTTCAGATGTTTCTCATACATCTTGTTTCTTTTCTGTTGGGTAATTTTAATGGTGAATCAAATTAAGGTTCATTGGTTAGTAGGTGATGCATGAAGAATAGATGATACCAAAATTCTTATCGTAGAAACCATTAAGTAGCTGAATATTTCCTGGGATAGAATTGATTTGTTAGTGGTTTAACATCATGACGAAATAAGTAGGTAAATGAAATTGGTGAAAATGATACTAGGGACAGCTCGAACAAATGGTATTCAATAAAAACCACCTAGTTAAAAGACAGTTTTAAATCGGTTCTTGAATCAAACTAATCATAAAGTGTAGTTTCTTTCAAATGAAAAAAAAATAAAATCTACATCTTCCTTTAGTGGTTTATCTCTTGAAACGAAAATGTGACATATATGATTGGATTTGTTGCCTGCAGAAAGACATTTAGATTTAGGAAAAGCGATTTCTAGTGCAAGACTATGCAAACTTCGAACTACTCGTATGATGTCTCATAGTTGTAGAGGCTAATCACACTAGATATGCATTAGAGAAAGTTGATAATCAAGTCCCAGTAGCTGAATAGTCTTGCCTTGCAGTCGTTAGCCCCTGGGTTCGAGCCCCAGTGGGTGCTTACTGATGAGGAGTCACAAACTAGGACGGGACTGTCTAGTACTCCCTGGTCTTCTAATGGTTCTCTAACTGATGCCATTTCGTGATCAAACCTGTAACCAGTCAAATCCCTTCAAACCAAAACTTGAAAATCTTAAGAATTCAGTTAAATGTCTGGTTAAAAGTATTACTACACAGTGTTTTTCTCCAGAGGCAATGTTTTAATTTTCAATGAGAGACTATGTCATATGTACAAACGATCGTAAATGAGTATCGGTTTCTTAGGAGCTTGCTTAGTATCTCAGTGTTATTCCAGTGGATATTACAAGCATGATGTGTCTTATTCCCCATTCTCTTTGAGACATTGAATATCAAGTATTGGTTTTAAAGGGATTTTGTTTGATTGATTAATTGACTGGAGGATTTCATCGAATATCAGTTTGCAAAATGAATCGTCGTTGAAGCAGATTCGTTCTCAAATGACTTATTTCCTGTTACCTAGTCGACGAAGTGTTGTGAGTTGCTATAATCAAGAGGGTATACATATCGCTCATAAATTGTGCAGTTAGTCATTATAATAATATTTCTATTGATAACAAAGATGAAAAAGTGGAGTCGTTAGTGATAACAAGAATACAACACATTTTAAAATAGTTTCCTTCTTCTAATAGCACTATCCATAACAAGAATAATGAAAAACAGTGCGATTAAACAAATAAACGTTGAGATAGGAGCTAAGAAAAACAAGATTGTCCGATTTAGTAGTGCTAGAGAAGTAAATGAACTACATTTCAATGGCGTAATAAGACTAAGAGTGGAAGGGAAGGGGATTAAAATCATAAATAAGCGGCGGTGACGTCATCAGTTGGTTAGTTCGGATGCCTATCACCTTAGCTTTGTGCAGTAGAAGAATACGAAGTCTATTGAAAAGATTCGGAAGGATGCGGTGAATCATCTTGAATGCTTTCGCTTTCTCCATTAAATGTGTCAAAACGGAGTTATCGACGGTGTTTTGTCTATCCTCCATCAAACCACGATGGGAGATGTTCAGTGACACGGCTAAGCTGTCTAGCAACACATAATTGTCTCCGGAGGAGCATTTGAATTGATGAATACACGTAGATATCGGAAAACCATCTGTCTTATCCTTCGTTTGAGTCCCAGTCATTTATCAACTAGAAAATGACAAGTATAGGCTTACTGCGTAAAATGTCCTTAGTGTATGTCTGGCCAGTCTTTCAACAAAATCTCACTTGACAAGTACTCACTAAATTGTGACTTAAAAAATGACGGTTTGTTCCGTGCTATCGTCGTTTTAGGTTTTCTATGTAATGCCTTCATATGTTTCTTTGTGAAACTATTCGGATAACCCATCCGCGTCAAAGAATCATGAATATATTCAAATTCCTTTTGTAAGTAATCTTCCGTAGCCACCTTTCTTGTTGTAATAGTTAGACACTTAACAATATTTCTGTAAAGAAGTGCTTATGTTACCTTTTAAATGTGCTTTTCAAATACATGCTTCTCCCAAGTGACTCACCTTCTCGTATACTTAGAAAGACATCCAGAAAGTGCAGTACATTATCTTGCTCCTCTTCACAAGTGAAAGTCAGCGAACGGTGTATGTTGTTAAATTTCATCGACAATTCATTTGTGTTTACATTCTTATTAAGTGAGATAAATGTATCAGCGACATAACGATAATACATATCTAACTCATTGATGGCATCTCTCCATCTTCGATTTTCAAGTTCTGCAAGGAAGAAGTCTGCTAAGATCGGGCCTAATGATGAACCCATTTATTTGTCTGTAATGTGAATGGCTGAAGACTGAATGTGCATTCATTGGACACTTAAGGGGTAGTTCTTTGACATTAGACAGAGGAGTTCTCAAGCCTAGTTGCCTTTCGGAGATTTCTTTGTATGATCATTCCACCATTTCAACAAATGGTACATTCGTAAATATTAATGATACATTTTATTACTGACACTAATCTCGGGTATTTCAGAGATGAAGTCAAAGTCTTCAATAATTATAAGCATCACGATCTTAACTAACCACTTTACCGTCCTATAATATGATGAGGTATACATACCTAATATAAGTAGGAAACTTGGGGATTATGGTAGAGTATAACTCCTTTATAGACAAGATTTTATCTTGATTAATCACACAGTGTTGTACAGTAATATTAACTGATGACGTTTCGAGCACAATTCATTACTGCTCATAATCATATCAAGTTACTCACACAACTTTTTTCCTTCATTTATATACGTGTGTGGAACTGACTAGATGTTTGAATAAAAATCAGTGTGTGATAATGTACATTCAGAAATAATAATACGAGTGTTATTGATCAATTACAATCAGATGGGAAATAAGACGAGTGCTTTTTACAGTCATAATAAGTAACTTGTTAGAATGTTGTGATGTGCTTGAATTGAAATAGAATATTAAGATTATTTATTATCCTCCTCTGATTTGACCGGCGGTAATAATATATTCCATATTCCTGGTATTTGCATTGAGTCATTTCTGTTGCATGAGTTGGGTGTAGACTCAATGAACCAGGATTCATTAATCAATCTCTCTCTCTCTCCACTTACTTATACTGCTTCTTAGAATTGTAACCCTCTCCCACCCTATTGTGTGATTGTGTGTTAACGCATGCAGTGCGATTGCAGAGTATTTAACTAAATTGCTTATCGTCTTGGGATCAATCATTCTAACCTTAGTTAAATTCTTATGTTCCGACAAGTAGCAGAGTGTTGGTCCTCGTCAGTTTCATGGATTTATACATGTTTGACTATATTATCCCTTTCTGATTCAATTTCTGTAAGAGAATCTGTCATTAGTTTCTGCGCTTATACATTGATATCTTTATAACTACCAAGGGATCGTAATTTAGCTTTATCACGGAAAATACATTCGATTTTATTAACGTAATCGCTTTTGTCTAGTAACAATATGACGTCACTTTTATCAGACTTGCCTATTTAGTTAGGTTTTCATTCCTTCTAAGTTCTCTTAAAGCTTCTTTATGTTGTCTCGAAAAAGGACTATCTACCGGATGTCTATTATATTTGTACAGTTAGCGGTTGTCGACTGGTGTAATTCTGAAACCCTCTAGTTCATCGTCCGATGATGGAATTAGGTCAGACTTTCGTGAATACAAATTCTCAAACAGGACATCAGTGTCTAATTAACTGATTTTATGTTCACATTCACTAAATTGAAGACCTTGAGGTAACACCTCCAGTTCAGACTTATTAAGCACAATACCGCCACAGTTTTAAATATATCGGCTTGGAAACGAGGGTAATTCCTTTTCAAGCTTCTGACTTTCAAGAGATTTGACAGGACTAATTCCTTTATCCTATTGTTTCTATTTTCTGTTACGTTATCACCATAATCGGAAAAAATCAATCTTAATTCCCGTGGTAAATCATCAACTGAGAATTATCTTTGTGATGCATTTCTTTCAAGATCATATATTAGCTTTCTACAGAGTCCATCTGATATAGAGCATTCATTTTTGACTTTTAGAATTAGTGTTGATCCTCATTCATCTTAATAACCTCCAGTATAATTTAGCACAACCTTCTGTTTCCATACATGCTCTAATAAATTCCAAGAATGTTTTCTCTTCAATGAGGCTTACACTAAACTTCAGTGACTCATTGAGTTTCCCACAAGACTTCAAAATACTAAACATCCTCATAGTAATATTTTGAACAACACATGTAGGGGAATAATATTGTTTTCGATACATTATATGCAACTACTATTCAGCTCATCTAATAAATAACTAGTCTAATAATTTGCATAAGTTCGGATGCCAACGTTAACCATTAGCATTATGATAAATATTCTCCCTCGTCACTATGGTTTGAGTTTGTTCAGAGTCGTTTTGGCTTGTTCTTTTGGTTTTAAGAATGGGCTAAATGAGAGTTATTGAACAATTTTTAAAATTTCTTTGGGAGTAGACATTTCACTACTACAACATTGTAAGTAGTACAATTTTATACAACAAGTTTCACAGAAAGGTAAACTCATGCATTACATATTTTTAGAAAAGAAACCCTGTTTTACTATTGGTAGCATTACTTACAGATACGGTAACTATCACTCATAGTTTATGACCTTATTTATTTGCACAGGAATTCATGATAAATAATTTTTCTGAGACCTTCAATTCGGTTCTGAGAAGTATTTTTATTTTTTAGGATCTACTGATTCTGTGAGTTTCAAGTCACTAAATAAAACGATCAGAGTGATAACTTGATTTTGTATATTTGTTCTTCGTATTCAGCTTATTTGACTGGCATTTACAACTGTAATCTGTAGTGACTGAACACCAGTGAAACAGTCAACAACATGGAGAGAGCATAAGTCAGAAATTCGAATTCGGTAGCATTATTTGTACAGTGTACATACAGCAAACTGAAACAAACAACAATGAATGTTTACACAGCACACGTGCAGAAATAGTCGGTCATCAGGTAGACGTATCATTATAACCCTTGGAATCCATATAGTTATTCCCCTAGTGGTAACCAATGACTCTAACGATTCCTCAGATTGTTCGTTGAAATCATCCTGTCAGCTTCACACTACCTACTAGAAGTTAACTTGTAGCGAACTCTAGATAACAAGCCTAATCATTGTACAAAGTAACAAGTATTCATTTAATTATCCTCCATCACAGTTTAGCCTTTTACTTACAAATCTCTGTAGTCCATCTTAAGGGTGTGAAAATCTGACCAGTTTGAAAAAACACGTTGAAGAAAGTGTCGAATTTCTTATTCTGACTAAAATACTTTTAAAATTCATCTCATTGAGTGGATAATCGGTTACCGCTCTGTACATTTAGCTTTGTCTGGTTAAAAAGTAAACGTGTGCCCAACAAGTAGTCATTAGTTTATTTATATCCACCAGGACAAACCTCAATATTCCCAATAATAACTGTAGACAGTGGTGTTATGTTTTAAGGCTTTCTAGTTAGAGCTGATTGTTTCTACTGACAACAGAGAGGTGAAACACACACAGAAGTATCATTACACCTGTGTAATTTCAAATTGTTGATGTTAGTTGTGCGCATAATAAGCACATATCAGTTAAGATTTGATGTCGTACAATAGTTGATTAAGTGAATTAACAAGCTGTCATTTTCTTAGAGTAAACTTATGTTTTGATAAAGAAAGAAAGACTATATTTTGCAGTATAAAATGATATCATCATTCTATTTCACAGGTTCTCATCAGTTGCACAACACTACCTGAAATTACAATGCTTATTAATTATGACAATACCATACTTCAATGTTTGAATAGTAGTAAAGAAAACATTATGAAATCAACGTATCTGAAATATAAGCATTACAATTTTTGGTTTCAAGTTGCCACCAATTTATGTGCTTTTAAAATAGAACAGTAGGGGTTGGTGAGTGGGTGAAGGAGAAGATAGAAGACAGAAAGATTCAATAAACAGCGTCACCATGTAGGTTTACATCACAACTCAAGGAGGTTATAGTCCATAAAATTGAAAACTTGCTCAGTCAGTTGAAATCACTAATATGGATGACTTAATAATGTAATCGAAATGCAGTTTCCAAGGGAGTGAGACATTGACTACAGTCTTTTTATGTATGCATAACTTTGGTTTGAAACGCCTGATTGACTGCAATTGCTTCGTCAAATCGTAGTAAATTTGTTGTCAGTTGTATGCTTAATATTTTGAAGGATTTGGAAATCTCGACAAAATCAACCGTATCCACAAGGTGTCTGGTAATTGCACTTTGAGAATATCTGCTTCCTTTTAGGCATAATTTTCTCGGATAGAAACCCTTCTTTCTGTCGTTCAAGTGTACTTGCTCCCTCAAGTGCGTGTAAATTCACAAATGCAGTTGGAGGTGACATCAGCAGAGTACTTATCCAGTTTCGATTGGCTTCTACAGCATTTGGTTCTGTGTAGTTTTACCAGCTTAGCTGCAGGGAAACATCTTTTTATTAGCCCTTGCATTCTCTTGTCAATCTTTTGTGATACTGCTTCTCCTTTGACTGGGTGACAAATGAACACTTCCTTCTTTTCAACAGCTGGATGTTTTGTTTTCTCGTTCTTTTCTTTGTTCTACCTTTGGATAAATCGCTTTGGCTGCCCATTTTCCCATAGGCATTTATCAACAAGGCCGTATTCTTCTTCCACATTGTTGGGCGAACATAACTTCCCGGCTCTGTCATACAAAGCCCTTACTAATCCATACTCCCAGTTTATAGGATAGAAGCTGTTGCAGTGAATATGTTGTTCGGTCCAGGTTTCTTTTCTGTAGATGGATTTTCCGACTAAACCATCGTTTATTCTTCTTACATTAAGGTCCAGGAAATTGAAATGGTCGTTGTGTTCACATTTCGAGGTGAGTGTAATGTTTGGATCGATCTCACTAAGATGGTCAAATAATACAGATTCCTGACTCATATCGTTACAAACAACAACAATCATCGACACATCGGCGATATTAGGTTATTTCATTGATTTGAGTACTCACTCGCATCTGTTCAGGATAACCCATGACGATATCGACCAGAATACATCCTACAGGTGGACCCATAGCGACCCCATCAATTTGACAGTAAAACTGATTGTTAAATTTGAACTGGACATCTTTTATACAGAGAAGTAGTGGACGCTTAATCTCTGATTCCGGTAGTAGTAGTAATAGGTCTGTTTGTTTACAAATGATGTCGATTATTTCGATCACTGGTATGTCTGTAGATAGGGAGGTCACGTCATGCGACACCATTACTTTGTTTAGTAAATCGACATGATCGAGTTATTTAGAAAGTTGGAATGCATGTTTCAAGCTGTGAATTGGCAATTTATTTCGACTGGGCTTTCAGACACTGAGGGTGTTAACGTTCACGGATGGCAAGATGTATGCTAACTAACACAAGATCGAATAACCACAACTTCTATAGTATTCGTTGCGCGTAGACCAAAGGCAAAGCAAAACACCAAATTACGGAGTATATTTCGGGACCGAATCTTAGTGCGAGGGTTGATTGCTTAACTAGCTGCGGGTTGTGCAAGAAAGAAAGGATTAACGTAAGATGACGGTGTGCCAAATGGTTTGGTTGTTCGACGGTGGGCATTCAGCAAAACAAGTCGACTTAAACAGTGGGGGTCAACATCGTCTATTCAATGATGAGTGCTGTGGCTGATAATCTCGGGGAATTAACTACAACTACAGGCTCAAAAGAATTAACTAACCATCAAACCAATATTAGATTTTTCTGTTTTCAATCTTCTCCTTCACCCACTCACCAACCCCTACTGTTCTATTTTAAAAGCACATAAATTGGTGGCAACTTGAAACCAAAAATTGTAATGCTTATATTTCAGATACGTTGATTTCATAATGTTTTCTTTACTACTATTCAAACATTGAAGTATGGTATTGTCATAATTAATAAGCATTGTAATTTCAGGTATTGGTGTGCAACTGATGAGAACCTGTGAAACAGAATGATGATATCATTATATACTGCAAAATATGGTCTTTCTTTATTGAAACTTATCAAGTGAAGCGAATTTGTGTGTTATGGAGATTGAAAAATGATTCTGGAACAGAGTTCTATCAGCATATCACACCTTGTGGATAAGTCTATTGCAATATCATACCTAAGTGTCTTCCTATTGTTTTCCTATAATGACAGTATACAACATACACTAAATAATACGGAACTTGTGTACAGTATTTACGAAGCTTATCAGATTGCATTGCCTAAATGTGTATAAGAAATACCATTATGGGTAAATTTTATTTTTATAGAGTCTCACAGTGTTATACAGTAATATTTACTTATATATATCAATGTATATATATATATATATGTATATATATATACATATATATATATACATACATATATATATATGTATATATATATCAATGTATATATATATCAATGTATAAGAAATAATTCATATTCATTATTTAGTATTCGTTGCTTTGGTCCTAACAGTCAGTCAACAAGTCAGATGTTCTTCGGCTCCCTTACCATCCTTCCTATTGTCTAGCTGAATACCCTACATACAGTGTGTTTTATATACCGTGAGAAATACCTAAGGAGACAAAAAAACAAAATTCAGTGAATCAATTATGCGAAACGAGGGTTGAAAGTGTTTTATAGATAAAACTGAGATAGATATGGAGTGGAAGGGGTATGAGAGATTGAAAAGCACAGTGGATTACGACTCAGTTACATTACTATAATAGACAATCAGTTACCAGAGGAAGAGAAGTTTAAGATATCAGGAATTGTAAAGCTAATAATAATAATAACAATTATAATGGTGAGACGGGTTAAGATAATGGTGCTGATGAAAGATAATTTTAACTGAGATAAGATAAACAATACTGGTAATAATAACAGTTAACAAGTAAAATATATCAACATGGTAGATTCAAGGTTAATACCATTTCCTTCTGAACACAGAGACCAGGTTAAGGAATACCAGCTTTGCAGCATAATAAGTCCTGTCAGTTTCATCATGTCTTTGCCTAACTACCTGTTGTATATCATCTCCTTTCAGGATTCTTTGAAACCGTTTGCAAGGTTTTATTTACTCCTATTTCTTTAGAAATACTTAGAGATAAACCTCTCAGGATATTCATTTTTAGATAAAATATCTTTCAGTGTCTTTATTTTGTATTCAGTTATACTATCAGGATAGATTTACGTTGCTGTATTGAACAATGTTATGACTGCGTTCCTTCTAAACTGGATGGGAAGAAGGCTTTTAAAGTGTACTTATTGTAACGTCCATGGAAACTTTCTAGTGATCGGTCGTTTTACTCTACCAACAACCATTTTCACAGAAGAAATTTTTAGGAATCTAACAGTATCATTTTCCTGATGTTATGTCATAAGGTTAAGATTAGAAAAATGTGAGCCGAAATGCTGGAGTAAGTTTTCTACCTGTGATTTACTTCCACAGACGTTAAGAATGTCATGCATGTTTCTTAGATACAATTCCGTCTATTGTATGCACTGTCTCAAAGTATCAACTTCAAGACTTGTTAAGTACAAGACTTCAAAACATTGTCCCAAAAGGACTACAATTGCAACACCATTAACTTGACAGAATGGCCGACTGCCGAAATGCAACTGAGTATTTTTCTAGTACATAAAAGTGACAATTTTCTCAGTTCTGTTGTTGGACAAGGCATATTATTAGCCTCTCTGAACATAAAGTCAATAGTCCCAATCACTGGAATATTTGCAAAGAGAGCAGTTGCATAAAAAGAAGTGAGATGCTTACCTCCTACTATGAGAAAAGCAGTGATCTTGACAGAGTAGAAGGAATCAGAGAAAATGTATGCTCTGGAACATTTCTGTAGAGGTTGCATTCATTCACATAGCCATTGTTCTAATTCATGATATGGTGGATTTGTCACTGACAATGTGGATCTTAGAGATGCTACTGGTTTGTGCATTTTTACATGGCCACAGAAGTTTGGTATTCGTAAGCCAGCTGATTTGACATTTCCGAATACATATATTACTTCTTCAGTAGTTGTCGCAGGTGTTGCACAATACTCCTTCCAGTATATAGGGTTTGAACTTAAGCAGTGATATGAGTCTTAGATTTCGAAGCACCAGACAGCATTTTATGCATCTTTTCTATGTAATCCCCCTTGCTAATCAGAATACCACAATGGCCTTTATCACAGTGGAGAAATAACAATACTGTTGTCTTTTCAGAATCAATGTAGAGATCCCTAGAGTTCTTTAATATTAAATGACTTTCAATTAGGTGTGATTCAAAACTAATCAGCAATATCAACCATATTCAATTTCAACCAGCTTTCGCTGTCACATGAAGTAGCACGAATACCCATAAATTAGTCACAGAAGCCCTCAAAGTGGCACCCAACCTCAATTTGCATCACTTTTCTTGTCAGATCACAAAATTTGAAACGCATAGACAATATTTCTATTTATTCTTCTGTCAGAGATACAGTAGATAGCTTGTGAACATATTTAGATATATGCTGTGGAAAGATATCACTTAATGAATGTGGAGAAAGTGTCTCTTTTAACTTCTTCTCACCTGTTTATCTCACTTTTTGAAATATGGTGTGTTCGAATAACAAGATGAATTAACGTAATACAAATAGGGATTAAAAATAAGAAACTAAACAGAAAGTTTGGATAATAATTATTATTATTGCTATTATTCCCTTGAGTTCCGAGTGGAACATAGGGCTTCAAGAACACATCTCCACTTTGTCCTATCTTCTAACTTCCTCTTCAGCTCGGTCCACGACTGCCCAAAATCTCTCATCTCCTCCTCACATGATCTCCTCCGTGTCACCCTCACACTGACGACCCACTCATCGCCTCCCTTCGGGATGCCACTCGAGTGATGGCCTGCATTGAGCGCGATGTCATTCGATGGTCTCCCCAGTGCATACCCGATCAATCCATCTCCATTTTCTCCTGCATATTTGTTAAGCGATCGACTCTTGGTTGGCTTGCTCCCACAGTTTCTTGTTGCTAATTCTTTCTGACCGGCCATTTGATCTTCACTATGGAGACAGCGAAGGCAGCTGTTGATGAGTTTGTAACTGACTGCTGGAAATCCTTTTCGTGAAACGCAATGCAAGTTTTTAACCCGTATAGAGGCAGCGACCGACTTGACATTGGTATCGAAAATGCAAATCTTATTCTTCGTGCTCTCTGAGTGCAGAAGATTTCCAAAATGGTCTCAGGTTGATGAAGGCGTATCTTGCCTTTCCGATCCTGGCTGACTGACTCTGACAACTTTATCCGTTCTGACTGTCTGTAGTTGAAACGGTGCTTCCTGGATAAGTGAAGGAAGTAAACTCTGTCAAATCTCTCCCGTTGATGGTGGTTGGTGCTGGTTGTTGTTGCTTTTGGGGTTCTTTGGTTATCTTCATCACTTCCATCTTCTCTATGTTCATTTGAAGCTCTGTCTGTGAAAGCTAGGATAATAAAGGTGATTAAATACTAATGGTTTTCTTAGACAAGTAGAATGGTCAAGTTGGCCTATGCAAAGTCAAAAGTTGAACGTATCTCTTTCGGAAACATACCATTGGCTTGAATGTTGTAATGTCTAATGCTACAGCTATTTCCAGATGTTTTAGTTCCACTCAATTTTAGAAGTTCAGTGAAATGTTGTACAACACTCTGAGGGTTTTCTCAATTAGGATTAAGTTCCCTGAGTTCCCCAAGATGTCCCGTTCTCCCTTCTTAAACCACACTGGGTAGTATTTAAGAAAACGTTTTGCAAGTGGGAGCATAGTACTTAGTTTCACACGATCAAATGCACTGATATATTGTATGCTGTTTCAACAAGAACCTAACAATCATATTTAATGAATACTGTAAGGGAGAAGAATTAATATTTTGTCGTATCACACTGGTGAATAGCTTTCCGACTCACAGAAAAAAACTAGGCATTAATTTTTAGCCTCAAATAAGATATGCATACTTTCAGAACTAGCAGTCTAATAGTAATATCCGTGGTGGCTTTATTCCAAAGAGTATATCTGATACAATGTGGAATTCTCATCGTGTAGTACAATACTGTATCTAGCTTCCTCTTTACATCTCATAGTGAGGGAGGAAATAATTGAGCGTGCATTTACATTGAGGATATTGCCAACGAGAATACGAATGTAAGATTAAAATTAAGTAGAAACCGTGACAACAATATCTAATGATGATAGAATCAAAAAAGGCTATTGACTCAGTGTTCCGCAGTAAGTTGGTTTTCTCATGCCTAACACTTTTCTCATCACACAAAATACTTACCAAATAAGATATCGTGAAGTCTCTTATAATTGCTTCTATTCCTACCTGATGAGATGAAACGGAAGAATTGTGCATAAATAGGATACTCAGAGACTGACAAGATGATATTCGCCGATTTCTTGCATGAGTTGAAGTTTCTGTTCACAACAGTATTAACGAGTTTGTTTAGAGGTATCCTACTTGGCTCACCGAAAGCTTGTAGTGTCCTTCACAATGCAACAAAGCCTTTCTTAAGCAACCCAAGTAAGATTAAGTGGGGAGCAATAAAAAAGAATAAGCAGAATACAATAATTAAAAACTGTAGAAGAATAGATTGAGTGAGTAAATTTAACAATCTGGCATTTTGAGGCATTTATCTAAGGCCATTCGACAAGGAACATTGAGTAATTTCTGATAAGAAGAACTATTCATTTTGGAAAAATCTGACTGAGATGTGACCAGTACGGAAACAGTCAGATCGTTGGCATACTTAGTCAAATTAGCTTTATCAGAATGAAGCGAGTCATGTAAGAAGAAAGAAGAGCACCTTGTGGGACACTGACTACGACAAGTAAAGCAGTAGAAGACTTTCCTTCACACAAACAGTGTACTGGTTCCTGTCAACAACAACAACAACAAAAACAACTAAGAATACAACCATTTATTAACACAGCACCCTGTTTGTATCACAGCAAGGCTGTTTAACACAGGAGGCTCTGGTACAGAATCCAAGGTAGATGTGTTATCGAGGAAGGCATACCGACTATTTTAGCGCCTTTTTCTAAACTGTGCAAACAGAATGAGCTTTGTAAATCCAATGAGGTGAATATGAGTGACATACGATTTGAGTGCTCTAATGTACAGCCTTCTCTTATCGACGTACTGCCTTGACTTTATTTTTTGTCAGTCTATAACTAATCCTGGAAAAAGGAGAATACAACATTGACTGCTGATTAAGTTACAAACTGTTCAAGAATTTGTCATACCATATATCCTCCTCAGTCTTCTGCGTCGCAGTTACTTTCATGGTTCGAACAGTTCCTCAGGTTAATCAATTCAAAGCTCTAAAGCTTTAGCTTATTGGTTTGTGTATTCAAATTTTCTAGACCCCTACTCATATTATAGAAATTCCACTAGTCAGACAACATCATTTGCCCTAAGACAATAGGTGAATGTGTGTGTGTGTGTGAATCTGTGTGTGACTACTGAGTTATACTGAAAGTAACAAATAAACTTGAATCACATCGAAATTCTAGCTAGCAGCTTCCAGACTTACAACTCACACTGTACCAATGACCGTTGACAAAATTCTACTATGCACACCACATATTCCATCGTCTTTATAAGCGTATAACAGAAATTGTCCATGCTTACCAAAGAGCACTGGTGTTTTCTGCTCACTTGTTAACTTGTTATTATTAGTATTTTTTCAATTTTTTATTTTTTGTTTCCTCTCCATATCACACTGTCAAACAAACAGTTGCTAAGGTGGATATAAGAAAGTTTTACTTCTGTTCTAATACGCTTACTACTCTATGAGTTGAGCTATAATGCTAAACACCGTTTAAGGTTAAGCAGAAGATGAGAGTGATGAAGGAGAAGAAGAGACGATAGTGAAAGAAAGACAACAATCACAAGAACATGAGTAGTAATAAGAGAAACAGCCTACAAAACTCTAACAATAAAAATTATTGTCATTATTATAATTTTAATTATTATTGCTATTACTTCTTTAAATACAGGTCATTTGAAATTCAATTTCTGCATTATTACATTATGGAATATGGTTATAGGGTGAATTTCAAAAAGACAAACAAAAATTCTTCTATGCTTTTTCATTTACACATTAACATGTATGAACACGATGACCTGTGTAGAGTAAGTACACTTTTAGATGTGTCCTAGTGCAGATATGCTCAAGACGACAAATAGATGTAAATGGAGTGAAGAAAACTATGTAGAATATAAACAAGCAGAAAAGAATGAATATTCACTTATCTCACTAGAATGTCTTCGTTGTCTTTTCTTTCAACCATCCATCCGTCCATCCATTCATTCGTTCATTCATTAAGAAACAACTCACTTTGTATTCATTTCTATTTTTACATTATACATCATAAACATGTACGTATGAGTATGAAATGTGTAGGGTTACAGTGCGACAAAAAAAGGCATCACATCAAAACAACTCATGATTGAAACAAGAAAGAAATCAATGCAAATAATCAACCAACTTAAACAGAAGCATTTAAGTAATATATGTCCTAGAGATTTTTCTATTCTGTGCATACAATGCATTGTTAAGAAGGGCTCAGATATCACTGTTGAAGTTATTTGAGCTAGTCGAGGCTTTACATACTGATTAGTGAAAACTGAACGAAAACCCTCGTCACAGAAGAACTGGCACCAACAATCCTGGAATTCAACCGACTAATCAACGGGATACTTGTTTTTCGATACTGGTCACCGTTTCACTTAACGCACTAAGACACATTGTGACCAACATTATGCTTTCATAGTCACCGTTTGTGCAATATACGCGTCAAAGTAAAGGCTGATCAGGATATTTGTTTGAAATCTTTACAGCACCATTTAGTATCAGATGTCATTCATCAGAAAATTCACTGACTTAACTGAAATTCATTAGAGTTCAATATGTGTGTTTGTTTCTTTCCTCTTTGAACCAGTTGGATTTCTCAACAAAGTACTGTTTAAGCATACATTTATGCCTACGGACGATGATTTATCACTGTAGAACTTCACAGATGAAAGCATATCACTTCAGCCTAACATACTTCGAAATGGCGGAAAGAAAAGTGGAGAACAGAAACGTAATTGAACTACTGTGGAGGATGGTTCACGAGATAGAGAACAATTAGTTTATGACAGGTGAATGCTATCAGACACTGGAATATGAGGAGTGAATGGAATTGATTCGGATCTGTGTCAACAAGCGTCTTTAACCACTCATTCTAAGCATAATGACAATCTCAGCTAGGCAGGCTAAAGCTTCCTACCTGGCGTAAATCGACTCAGTCGTCAAATACTTCGTGAATTGATGTCACATTTTCCTCTCATCACTTTTCCCCTTTCAGCTAATATTACTTGTTGAGGAGTTTGGTGGCTTGGCGTCCGCAATACATGCCCTGGTTATCTCAGTCGATGGAGCTTCACAACTTTATCCACTGCCTTCTCCTCAATAACTAGCTTTCTAGGGCTAACCTCATTATCACTGAAAATATAACTCCACCTAACTGGAGAAATTTAACAGAGGTACTTTTGGTCGAATATCTCTTATCTCTTCATGTCTTTCACTTATTTCTAAAGTCCATGTCTGAGTATAATAATAATAATAATAATTTACTTTATTCCAAAAACAGTAACGATAATACAGAATGGAATTCTCAGTATTTGTCACAATATTACATCTGATTTACTCAAAATATATATAAAATTAAAAATTAAAACAAAATTAATCGGAGGGATTTGTCCACATTTATGACATAATTATTAGATATAATAATAATAATAATAACAGTGAGTTTGTTTCAAACGGTATTGTCGATTCAATTTGGAAAATTTAGCATGTTATAGATTATTAGGTCTAATGTTCTGTTGATATAGTATAGTGAGGGAAATACAAAATTAAGTTATAATAGCTTAAAATTATGACCACACTTATGAAAAAAAATAAACAAAACGAAAAAATTGAGAGGATTATAATATAAGAAATACAATAGCAATGAAGTATGATGCTTTAAAAGTGAAGGAAATTGTTTATTTAGTGGTGCTAAGAAGGTTAGTTAGTTCATTTCTGACGCTATTTTCATCACATAAAGTACGTGCTAAATATGGTATAGTGGAAATTTTATACTTAGACGTACGTGCATAAATTCTTCTGAAAAGACTTCTTGTTTTACCTGAGGAGACACAAGGTTGGAGATGCTGGTAGAGTGGGTGCTCACAGTCTGACAAAATTCCTTTAGCGAATTTGTTGCATGAAATCTAGTGCCTGTCAGTAACAATGCCAACGATATGGCCCAATGGGATACCACTCGTCCTACTGACAGTCTTCAGAGTTCTACGAAGTATGACATAGTCCTTTTTAAGCAATCCAGGAAAGAATAAGGGTGAGCAGTAAAGAAGAATAGGTAAGATGCACCAGTTGACAAACTGTAAGAGAAGGGTTTGGGTTATGCCTGAGTGCCTCAACTTCTTAATGGAAAAAGTCAAACTAGAAGTAGCAGACATATCAATAATACCCATATCGTCTGAAGCACTGTCGAATAGTAGTCATTTCTATTTTAGTTTTTACTTTCTAAAATATATTTTGTGAAAATGACTCTTATATTTGCACATTGACATCACCAGTTGTCTAAAACTGTCTAAAGCAAAACTACCAATGGGATGTTGGTCTTCATGGTCGAAAGTTCCAGCATTCTATCATGCTGAGTAATAAATAACCCATCAATCATGTATTGGAATGTCATAATCACTGTGCTATGTAACTTACGTTAACTGACATCAATCCGGCATCAAACCTGAAACAAATACAAAACCTGAAAACTAACTCTTGAAAATTAATGTGATGCTCACTAGTGATGGCTAAAGGATGAAGTTGGCTGGAATTCTAATGAGAAGTCGTGGCCAGTGGGATCCACCAGGTGTGGTGTGAGAACAGATACCCGCCAGTAACACTGACTGGTCATAGCGCAAAATCTGCGAACTAACGGTAGGTAAAATTCATGTCCATTGGAGTCTAGCCCAAGCAGATGAATGGTCAACGAGCTTGACCTCGTAACCTGAAGGTCTTAGATTCGACTCTTGGTGTGAGACAAAACAGCCGCCTTAGGGAAATTGTGTTTTCATCTAAATCTCACTGCATGTATTTTTCTACTTTAAATTCGGTTATCCATTAAGTTTTTCTTTCAAGGCATTCATTTTCCCAGTTGCTCTATGTTAGGGTTGAATTGGTCTTTATTTATCTCATATGGAACTAATTTTGAACAACAAAGTTCGTTCTACTCTTATCTTATTGTTTAGAAATGCTTTGAAGCTATGCAAAAAGCATTCCAGTAACGATTTTAAATCCAACCCTCCCAAATGTTCTGATGTCCTTTAATCTTAGGTATTACATTTCAATGTGGATTCAGCCACGAATCAACAAAATGCAGAGAATCAGCTAGGCCTGGCCAGTTGTTTCATTCTAGTCTGGTACTCTTCAGCAATGTGCACCCACAACTCAACCAGGCATCAAACCTGAAACCTGCAGGTTACGAGTCTACGAGTCGTTAACTGCTCAGTGAGAGGGATCTGAATTCGTTGATCCGTGAATTCTAACGTTATATCGTTCAGCAAGTTGGCATTTATTCAATTTAGTATTATTAAATCTAGTTGTGAGTTTTACCTCATTTGTTGTCACTAATTTCATTCCATTAGCTTCTTCCCCTTGATGAACTTGAATAAAGCAAAAGCAACAAACTAATTAGCACAATAGGATGTCACTGTTTGTTTTTTTATCTCCATTGATTTTTGTCAGTCACATGCAACAAAAAAAAAGAAGTTTCAGTATCACTGTATGCAAAATATGCCTATGCTTAGGTCACTGAACATGAAGACGGAAATTAACAAAATTACGTAATGACAAAAGTTACTGTTAAGTTAGCTTGTTAGTG
This sequence comes from Trichobilharzia szidati, assembly GCA_944472155.2. Lineage (NCBI taxonomy): Eukaryota > Metazoa > Platyhelminthes > Trematoda > Strigeidida > Schistosomatidae > Trichobilharzia > Trichobilharzia szidati. The sequence goes on along the minus strand of OX235274.1, from coordinate 65,258,550 downwards.
TGTATAAAAATAACCACAAAGAAAATTCACAAGTTGCAAAGTGTAAAAAGCTGTAAATTTGATAACACATTTTATGTAGAGGTCAAGTAATTCAGTTGAACAGAGGTCACGGAAAATAGTTAGGTCAAAAGTATGGACAGAGATAAAAGTGGGTTGTCAAAATGAAATATTACGGAAAAAGGCATTAACTGGCATTAGAAATTGCTCAGACAATATTGCACATGTGATAAGAATAAAGATAATTAAAATGACACACACTAAGCGGCTAGAGTTGAAGCCGATGAATTACAAAACTTTTAAAGATTATTAAATGAGTGAATTGTTGTTAGGATTTTAAAATAGGAGGTCAAGTGTTGTCTAAAAAAAATTGACAGTACGATGATGATAACAGGAGAGACAGTGAAGATGAAATGAAGTGGAATGAATTCAAGTGGTAAAATAGAATGAAATAAAAGAACATTACTATGACCAAGGCAAAGAAAGGGGTTCAACAAAATGTTTTCGGATGCATAATTTAGGTTTCTGTCCATGTATAGCCAGAGCTTCGACTATGCATAACCAGGAGAAAACGTAAGCTTTTGGAGTGGTTTCATTTGGTCCTGTGCATAACTTTGAAGGATAAATCATGTGTGGCTGAATGACCTGACTCCAGAAGGTGTTCACAAATTGAAGACTTTGTCGTCCTTTGCTCACCTTTCATTAACCACACCAGTTAGTGGTCAGCTACGTGTTCACACAGAACACGATTCCAACATCCAATGTAATCAGCTCCACACGAGCATGTGAATGAGTATATGCAATTAGAGGTGGACATGAGCGGTAGTTTATCCTTTAAGCATTGTTAAATCATCATATTTTTTTAACTGATCCACTTCAAATTCACCCTCCCCCCTAATACATCATTTTAATTATCTTTAATCTTGTCATATGTACACTGACTGAGTGATTTCTAGTGCCACTTAATGCCTATTCCCGTAATATAAATACGGATGTACAGCGAGAAAATGAAGTCGTTGGAAAGAAATACTTCTTGGCTGAACAGAAACTGTGTTTTTCCTTAAAAATAACACGTGACTAATATAAGAGTAGAATTTACACATTGATGCGGTATATGATTAATTCCATGTTAGATAAATTTATTTGATATATCACATAGTACAAATAATCTAATTAAAAAACTAAATTAAGATAAAATGTGTTCACCGTGAAGCAATTTAGGGGATGGTGACTAGCAGTGGAATTCACCAAATGACTTCAGGTTGATCCCCAGGTATCACCGAAGCATCAACACAATGAGCCGACTTGTCAACAGAGGCTGGACGTTCCGGTCAAATCAATCAACAGGGAAATCAAAAGTGAATCAAAACTAAATGTATTCACTATGGCTAGATGAGACTTACAACAGATTCTTTCTGAATGTACAAGTTCCACGATAAGTAGTAAGTTGGAACGGATAAGGATAAAAGGTATCGCTAGGTTCCTTTGTGCATAGTACAGCAAACGATACAAAAAGCATTCCGGCTGTGTTAACAGAAAGTCAATAAAATACCTTTAAAATAGCCAAGCATAACATATGACAGGATTACAGAATTCCACTAGGCAGCTAATACAAAATCAACTAGCTGTGGAGATTCGCATCGTGTTTGACTAGCTCCGTTTTACACAAGTATACTGAGATGAAAGCGAGGAAAATTTCACTTACTGGGACTTACTTATCAAGTGGCCACAGATCTCACTACTGAACACTGTTGCCCCTTTCAACTGCAAGTTTCTTCAAATGCCTTGAGATGAGTGGTTACAAAAGCTTCCCCTGTTCGTCTAGTGTATGTGATTTGGCACGTGCATGTAAATTTGTACATACAGTTGGAGCTAATATGAAAAGAAGATCTGTTAACCGTGGATTGCTTCAGTGGACAACTTGCTCTGTAAAGTGAGTCTAGTTTAGAGGCTCGTAAAGTAGTCTTCAGAACAGCGTTTATTCTCTAATCGGTGCTTCTTCAAACCTGCCTAATTCTCAAGAAGACTAGTTTTTCTTCACTGTGTCTAGTTTTGTCTTCATATTTGATGTAATTTTATTTTTATGAATAGATTTTTGAGGATACCAATTGTCTCGTAGATTTTCTCATCGAGCCTTTTCTCTGAATAATGCCCTGACCCGAACTTCATGATGCTTATTGGACCGAAGCTGTTGAAATTTAGTGGCCATCCGCTATAGGATTCTCTACGATGGATATATCTTTGCATAATAAAAAAGATTTGTAGCCAAGTTGAATGATTTCGATTTGATAGTGATCTCTGAGCTGGTTGATTTCATTGCGAAGCTTTCGGTGTCCTGTTAAACAACATCTTCAACGCAAGCTTTAGTATGAAATGAACTTATTTGAATTCCCCATGATTGATGATATAATTGTATCCCCTGACAACCATTGTCGTGATTGGCTGTTAATTCACGTTTCTATTGATCATTTTGATTGACTTGGAATTTGAACTTTCTTGTCATGTGGTTTAGCCAAGTTGGAAACACCAAGAGTCCTAGGGAATTTCTAGAAGCCTGGTGCTCAAGTGAATCAGCCAACGATTAACAAATACATTACTGTGGACCACATTTATCAACTAATAAAAAGTAAACCACATGACAAGAAAGTTCAAATTTTAAGTCAATAAAAATGGTCAATAGAGACGTGAATTAACAGCCAATCATGACAACAGTTGTCGTGGGATACAATTATATCATCAATCATGGAGAATTCTAATAAGTTCATTTCATGCTAAAGCTTGCGTTGAAGATGTTGTTTAGCAGGACACCGAAAGCTTCGCAATTAAATCAACCAGGTCAGAGAATACAAGTAAATCAATATCTTTGTATATCTCCATGATCCGGACTATTAAGACTTTCATTTTCTTCCCATTCCATGGTGAACTAGGTGCCACTGCGTGCCTTGTTAAGGAGGTGCAGAAGATAAAGAACAATTTTTAATGTTAATACAGATAATAAATGTATCATCTACATACCTCTCGTAAAGCGCCATCTCATCTATTGCGTGTTTCAAACTCCGCTGATCACGATATCCACTAAGATAGGATACTATGGACTGCTTATTGCAACTGAGTCGGTCTGGCGATATATAACACTGCTAGACTTGGACTGCACATTCTTCATGCACATAAGCAAAAGACTTTTGACCGCTTCCTTCAGTAAAGGCAATGAGTCAGAATACTCAAACACAATCTGCATAATCTCTACCTGATATCTACTCAGCTTATTACTCTTATTGTTATCATTATTATTATTATAATCTTCTCGAATCAGTAAAACTTAAAACTCCTACGTGACATGTGCTACTTGTTTTTATTTCCTCCGCAACTAATAATATGCAGTTTCCGTCCCTAACTCCAGGATACTCTTGTAACTTTTCTGCATTTACCAACAAGTCTACAGGCACCTCGAATTCTTTCCTCTTAACTCCTCTTATGTTCACTTGTCTAATACTACTGGCTGTTATCTTTTAAAGTACTAATTAAAGCATGCGGAAAACGTTCATGTTAATACTAAGATAGTCTTAGGTTGACAAGATCCAACGGAATACTAAAAATGACACCATATTCTCCTACTTAATTTGCTATTCATGCTTCATGAAACTGATCTGATTGTTTATTCTACTCAGCTACTCGTCACTGTTAAGCCATTCTGTTTGTCTCCAACCTGGAGAAAGTTTACTTGATAAAGTCTCACAGTGTTATACAGTAATATTCAATGATGACATTTCGAATCTCTGTCTGTGAATGTCTGTGAAGAAATAACGTACACACCTAAGAAACTCATCAATATCTAGAAAGCCACTTGTCAATGCGTCTTCGAATGAGAAGATGGAATTACATCTCTACACTGTTACGTCTATTCGCCTAAATCTAACACCAGGAGTATTTGTCAGGCTGTCTTCATATAAGTGGTTGATGTTACATACAAATACCTGTCTCGCAGAAAGACTGTCCAACCTCTAATCAATTAAAGTCATTGTATTAGGCGAGTATTAACTGTGTACTCATTGAAATAAAAGACTTTTGCATCCATGCAAAAAGCTGGTGTATTTATTTATTACCAATATTAAAGTGAAGCAAAAAAAAGTGGCATTAGTTTTGCACACATATTAATTAATCCACAGGCGACAGTACAATAGCCAACTTTATTTCAACGTAAAAGTCGCCAGAGTGTCTCAAGCCATGCTTGAACATCTTGATCTTGTAAGAAAAGTTCTACAAAATGATTCGAACGTAATTCCGCCGGTAGTAAACCCCTTGATTTGTGACATAATACTTGATCAGTGATCAGTTGACTGAAACAATCTATTACGAATTGGAGTAATTTTTTAGTTTGTATAAAAATTGTTTGTTCACTTCCATTCAATAGACGAATTTCTCTCATAGATTCCCTTTGAACTTCAGGCGTTATTCTTCGTGAAATATATCCCGTGATGTGGGTAAGATTTGATACTACTTGATTAAACAGACTATCATTAGTGTGTAAACGTGCTCTTTGTTGTTGCAGTCCTAACAATCGGGACAGCAGGATAAGAGCCATATGTTTGCACACCTCGCTTGTACCTTGTGATAAACCGTTCAATGTATGTGTGAATAAGTCTTCTAACGAGAAACGATCACTGATATCAATTCGATTCGTTACGCCTTCTTCATTGTTAGTATCACGCGGATGTTGACCATATGAAGATGAAAAAAAGTCTTCCATATCATCAAGAGTAAATTTACTCGACATTGTAGCATATAAGCCTAACAGGCTAACACGTAAATGTTCTACGTCTGACGCTTGACCATTAACATTGAAGTATGGAAGTAAGTACGTCAGAAGTCGGCTATTAAATAAATCATAACGATATTCACCGTGTATTATAACTTGTTGAAATATAACAATTATTGAGCCGATAATCTGAAAATGCAAAAAACAAAGAAGATAGAGACAAGTTTCCTCTTAGAAATCAATGTGGCTTAAATTGATATCCTGAATAGGCATGACTAGTTATATTGTTTCCTGTTTTTCATTCCCTTGCGCTCCGAGTGGGATATAATGCTTCAAGCTTCAGTGGAGGTGTTACTGTTTTTAGGGGGGTGGGACTAGCAACTTCACACTCAACCTTCCCTCTTTTGTCAACTTACTATCAGCTAGATAAGGATAAGGAGTAAGTCGACCAGGAACCAAACCCAGATCACATGGGTGTTCGGCAAACACTCTATCACAGAACCACCACTGCAATTAACACACACAAACACACGCACAATTACTTAAGCAGTCATAATAACCTGCGCTTGTGCAACAACTGCCTGGTTGGCAAAGATTACCAGTTGCACTACACTACCACTTCAGACTGTCAAACATTGCAAGAGAATAAAGTGAAAAATCAAAACTGGACAGAATCTAATAGGTGTGGTGATGACAATGATGTGAGATCAATGGATGCTAAGAGGACCTACTACTATTTTTATTGTCTCATTTAATTCCTAGAGGAACATAGGGCTTCAGCCACACGTCTCCATTGCGTTCGGTTCTCCGCCAACGTTTTCGTTTGCCTCCACGTCTGCCCACTTGCTCTCATCTCCTCTTCGCATCACATCATCCTCCATGTTACCCTCTCACTGACAACCATCTCGCCATATCCCATTCGTGTTCCTCTCGAGCGATGGCCTGGCGTGTAATGCCACTCACTTGATGGCTTGTTTTCTCCGAGTATAGTCACTCCACCTCCATTTTTCACTGCATATTTGTTCCACAATTGGTTCCTGCTGGGTTGGTTCGCTCATTGCCAGAGATCGATCCCTGTTGCTGATCATTTCTGGCCAACCATCTGATCTTGAGTGGTATTGAGTGAAGACAGCTGTTGATGAATGTCTGTAGTTTGTTCAAAGTGGCCTTCGTGACGCTCTGGCCAAGTCTCTGATCCGTATAGTAAGTAGCACTGACTTCACATTGGAGTTGAAAATCCGGATCTCATTTTTCATGCTGAGTGTGCTGTTGACCTCTACACAGATTTGAGAGAAATGAAAGCTTGCTTGCCTTGTTTTCCCGATCCTCACTTTTGATATCCTCATCAGTTCCTTCGGCCTGTAATTGAAAGAATGCTTCCCAGGTAGGTGGGTAGGTAAAGGAGGTGCATGTGATGCCACTCAACGGACATCAACATTTCCTTCTAAATCCTCGCTGGTTGAATAACAGGCTTTCGGTTGGTTAATTGCCAGATTTCCTTGCTGCTTATCCTTTACGGCCCTCCATCTGATTTTCACACGTTAGTGTAAGTCTTTGGTGTGTTGGAAATGCTTTACGTGTCCCTTTCGCCAAGTCTCTGAAATATATAAAGGAGCACTGACTTGACATGAGTATTTCATATTCGGATCTTAATCCTTTGCTGAATGCTGTAGGTCTCCACACTGATTTCAGAGAATTGAAAGTCTGTCTTACTTTCCCAAGCATTTCTGGCTTTGATATCCTATGCGTGTTGCTTGTAGTCAAGACGAAGCTTTTCAGGCAATTAAAAGAGGTGACTCCGTGTAAACCTCCTTCTTCGGTGCTGACTGATGCTTGTTGTTGTTGTTGCTTGTTGGATGTTTTCATTACCCTCGTCAGTTGAGGCAGTTGAAAGTCTTAAATCAAATCTAGTGGTCTGTTGTTATAAATATATGAATAGTTAACGGAAACTATATAGCTTATTGACCAAGAAACACAGTGAAGCCCTGGATAAGCTGCGAAATAATGAGAATATAATAATTTCGAAACCTGATAATGGCTCTGGAGTAGTAATAATGAATAAAACTGAATACATAGATAAGATGAATGGAATACTCAGTGATCATCGAAAATTTCAAAAAATTACATCTTCCGTCGATCCGACAGAAAAAGTGGAGAAACAACTAATTGAGTCACTAAAAAGACTTTAACAACAAAGTAGCATCATAGACGGTTTATATGAATCTTTAAAGCCTACTGGCACGGTTACACCAAGATTATATGGACTACCAAAAGTGCATAAAATCGGTTTGCCGCTTCGACCAGTGTTGGACATGTGTAATTCCCCATATCACGCAACAGCAAAATGGCTAGTGAAGCTGCTAAAGCCTCTGCATAATGAATTGGCAAAACATAGCGTAAATGGCAGTTTCGAATTTGTTGAAAAAATAAGAGATCTTAATGTGAGGGACAAGTTTGTGATATCTTTTGATGTATCCTCCTTGTTCACCAATGTACAGTTAATGCAGACAGTGGATTTTTATGTGAGGAGATTACTACACGAAACATACACATCGGGATTTCTATTTCCACCTTGAAGGAACTTATTTTAAGATGTGCAATGAATGTTCATTTCTTATTCAATAAGGAATATTACAGAAAAATTGGTGGTGTAGCTATGGCTTCCCCATTAGGTCCAATCCTAGCTGATTGTTTTCCTCGCTAAGTTAGAGAATGGACCACTAAAAGGAGTAATTAATGACATGGATTTCTACTGTCGATATATGGATGATACATTTGTGGTTATGAAAGACGAGAATGATGCAATGAACATCCTCGACAACTTTAATGATGGACATTCAGCAATAAACTTTACCATAGAGAAAGAAAGTAATGACAGTATCTCATTCCTAGATGTCTTCATGGCAAGGAAAGAAGATGGCACACTAAGAAGGAGCGTGTATAGGAAACCTACAACAACAGGTCAGTACACTCATTTTTTGAGTTTTGTACCTTTGAAATATAAACGTAACCTGGTTAAGTGTCTGGTTCATAGAGCTAAGTTAATCTGTTCAGACGACTGTCTCAATGAGGAGCTTAAGATTATTAGAGGATTACTTAGAAAAAATGGTTATCCAGATAAATTTATTGAGAAGAATATGAATTCAGCACCTGGGAGAGTCAGCATGGCTACAGTTCCGAAGAAACCAATGTTCATAAAATTGCAGTTCCTCGGCGACAACATCAGTAAAATAATGACACAGCGCTTGAAGAATGCAGTCAAAAGAGCTTATTATGCAGCAGAGGTACGTTTTCTCTTCAAAACCACCCCTATTCTATGTTCGAGAAGTAAGGATAAACTACCTAATTTCGCCTCTTCTATGTGTATCTACCAGTTTCGCTGCAGCTGCGGAGCCAGCTACATTGGGCGTACAATTAGGCAGGTTCATCGTCGTATTTCCGAACATCATCCAACATGGTTAAGCAAGGGACAAACACCCTGTTGATACTGAGCATAAGGTTGATGTTAATAATGCATTAAAAATTATTTATCGCATTCCGACTAATCTTAATTTTGCCCTACGAGTTCGTCTTCTACAGACAGCTGAAGCAATCGGAATCCACCTGAAGAAGCCAAGTCTATGTGTTCAGAAGAAATTTGTACAGCCACTTTCCTTACCGTGGCCATCGTTACAAGAATGCATAAACAGGACTACGTCGCCCCCTCCACGTCCCCCTAAACCTTAAAAATCTATAAAAATTATAATTGTCCAAAATATTTTATTTTTATTTATTTTGACCACTTCATCTTTGATTACGTGTTATCCTTGTAAAATGGATTTATTCTAACCATTTCTACCTTTTAAATGTGAATTGATTTTCTTCGTTTATTATCAACCCATTGACATTTTGACACTGTTTAATTATTGTTAACAAACATATCGCCACTTGTTTGGTAAACTGTTGTGTATTGTAATAAAAATGCTATATATATATATATATATATATAAATTAGAGTACAGGCAGAGATGAGGATCTAATTGAAAAGGAAATATTTCTTCGATCAATCCTTCTGTTTCATCTATGTTCGCTAGAAATCCTGTCTTTGCTGACTATTCTACCAACTTGTCGGTTTCCGCTTGTATATATTCGAGTTTGTGCGATATGAGGCATCAGTCAGCGTTAAAATCTGAAATTTCTAGGATTTATTTCTCTGTCCAACGTGTACCCGTCTTCTCACTCTCAATAGTCTGTCGAATCACACAGTACACCACAATGAGGAAGGGCATCGATGATAGTCGATAGTAGCCTTCCTTACTCCTCTCTTCACTTCAAAGAACTGTACTAACACCCCTTTCCATTAACTGTCTTAAAAGTCAACCTAGTGTCCAGTTCTCATAATCATTCTCAATGATTTTCTAGAACATATCTAGGCACAGTGGTTAGGACTCTCGCCGACCATGCACATGGTCCGAGGTTCGAGCCCCTGCCGGCGCACACCCGATATCTATGGTCGGCCTGAATTTGGGCTACCGATATCCATGCTGAAAATGCCATACTTGTACTGAAAGTACGGTGTGGCATCAAGCTGTAACCAAAATAAATCAAAATAACGAAAATCGTTGTAAAGCAGAAAAATTCTCGGCAAATCCCTAGGATAAACAATTTATTTTGAAAAATATGGTTTCAAATTGAAGAAATACTCAGTGGTAACCATGTTAAGTGATAGTGACATGTATCACTTAAGTCTGTGTCGTTGCCTTCTGTGGATTGATCATTTACGTCGACTCATTTAAGAAATTATGATATAAAACTAGCTGGTCATCCGAATGAATTCCAAACACTTGTGGCACATGGATTAAATAAGAGAGCAGTTAAACTGTACCAGCTACCTCCAAAGAACCCCCTGGATGACCTTGAATGACTAATCATAACACTGTTGGGAACATTAGAACTGGTAAACGTGTCAATAAACTGTATTTCAAGATGAACAGAGAGCTTAACCACTTCGGATATTCACCAGTTAAGCACAATCAACAATCCACCCACTATTCACACAATAACATAAATCCAGATCAAGGGTATGCTGTGAATACAGTACACAAGCACCACTCATGATTAGTGATGTGACTGGTAGTTTGAAGGGCATTTAGAGGGTCGTTGGACCGCTTCTTCTTAGCGGCTAACACAATTTAACTAGTCACGCGCCCCCATCCACTCCCAAGTAATATCCACACTTTGTAATTTAAGCCATCGGTTGGATAAGAATGACACTTAGAAGTGAATTAAACTAAGAAGATGGTGATGACTTTTAATCTTAAATATTAACACTTAGAAATCAATTATATATATGCATATATATGTGTATATATAAATCAATTGATTTTTATTCACTCACCTCGAATGATGTTGGCGAAAGTGGGACACTTTTGTCATATTGATAGTGTTCGAAAATTTCAGAAAGAAGTGCAGCCGCCACACTTGGACGTTTGAAAATAAAATACCCCACATTCAAGACATTATTATTATCGTTATTAATACATTTGCATATTTCTAGGATAGCATTCTTACGATGTTCTGGAGTGATAATTCGATTAAATAACTGATCAATATTATGTAGTTTATCCACATTCGAATTTGATTCATTACTTCGTGATTCAGAAAAATTTCTGTCTATGCTTGATTCATTCGTGATATTTATCGTTGTGTAGCTTTCGTTGAAGTATTTCCTATTCGCTTGGTTTCTATTTGATTGTGGTGTACTAGAAATTAATAAGAAGTCGTCTAGTGATTGCTTTTCTCTCAATTCACTTTCGTCTTGACCAGACATATTCTTCGGACGCCTTTCCATTATTATTATTTAATTTTCTCCCGACTGACACTGACACAGTTATTAGAATTAGTCTTTAAACTCAACCAAGTGTTGTCTTATTAATGCAGTAGGAAGTATGAAATAGTGAGTTGTCATCACAATTACTTATGTTTTTGCTTCACCAATAAGGTGGAAAGAATTACGTCATAACAAGTCGATAATAACCCCCTTTTCATATGGTCTGATCACTAATATGTGAACGTAAACAACAAATTGTGATTAAAATAGACAAAGAATGCAAAATTACTGACTCACTCGCATCAATAATTTTTGTATTATCAAACTAATGCTTTCCTGATTTATAATCTGAAATGTGATTACTACTCAGTCGATTCATCTTAAAAAGAAAATTCAATTTTAAATGAATCGGTATATCATTAGGTAAAAATTTATCACTGCATAATTACAGGCAAAGTGTGTTCAGACATCAGTAGGATTCATCTGGAAAAAGACTTGCACTTAATAGACTAGAAGAAATTGATATTGATTTCTGTTCTAGTGGCTGATGCATTGAAACTCAGAAGTCTTATCTTTTGAATATGTTAATTGACTAATGATGTCAACTAAACATTTTAAAAGACTTATTGGTGAACAAGGAGTATTCTTTTCGACAACTTCATCAAGTTCTGCAGTTATGTGTCCATAATAATTGAACAATTATTGTTATTAATTACATTAAAGTTTTAAATAACATTCAATCCATAATACCGATAGGTTACAGTTCGACAAAATCTGAGTGATAATATACATAGCAAATGTAATACTGAGCTGTATATCAGATGAATTTAGAGAAATGATAGAGAATGAATGAATTTATGGGTCCAACAGAAGACCAGTGTAGCAATACTGGTTGGAGCTGTTTTGTTCGCACACAGACCTCTGGATGTTTTAGGCGATCCGGGATTGCCTCTGCTGTTTGAAGTGTTCGCTATTTGGAGACTTTTGCGAATTCTAAATTAGAACACTCCTACATCAGATCATTTCACCTAAATTGGCCACAAAGTAATCAGTGAAGAGTCTTTTTCTATCATCTATCGAATGCTCCATAAACTGACTCGGTGTGTCACAAAAACAATTAAGTATGTTGCACTTATTCTCTCTTCTGATCTCTCCTGGTCTTCTTATGTATTAGAGATCTCCAGTAAAATATTCCGCCTAACATTTTACATTAAGAAGTTAAGGCTCTCGGGTATAACTCAACCCTTCCTCTTACAGTTCATAAACTCTTGCATCCTACCTATTCTTCTTTATTCTTCACCCTTATTCTTTCCTGGTTTGCTTACAAAGGACTATGTCACAATTCGTAGAATGCTGAAGACAGCCAGTAGGGTGAGTGGTGTCCCAGTGGACCACATAGTCAACATCGTTGTTGATAGGCACTTGACCTCGTGCAATAAATTTGTGAGAGGGATTTTGTCTGACTTGGAGCATCCACTTTACCCTCAGCTTTCAGCTTGCATCTCCTCAGGTAGAACAAGAAGTAACTTCAGAAAATTGTATGCTCGCACGTCTAAGTATACAAATTCTTTGATACCATACTTGGCATGTATTTTATGTGATGAAAATAATGTCAGGCAAGAATTAACTAACCTTTTTTCATCCAGTAAATAAACAATTTCCTCCATCCATCCTTATATACCTGCAAGTTTTACTTTTATTATTTCTATTATATTTATGGTCCTATTGCTTCTTTGCTTTACTCTCATAACTGCAAGTACCAACTTATCTCTATGACTGCTGTGATCTTTGTTTTTCCCCTCGCCATATCATGGAAAGAGAACATCATATTCAATATTTTTAAACAAGATAGGATTTGCATACCGCATCGACAATATTGTGTGAGACAAGCCCACGGCAATTTTCACTTGTATTATTATTATTATTACCTTAGCTATTATCATTACTATTATTTCCATTTTATATGCTGCATCTTTTTGAGATTACCCCTACTGTATATGTGGAAAATTTTCTGTGTGACTAATTTTTATTTATAATTTGAGGAAATTAGATGCAATACTGTGATTAATCCTGAAAATTGCACTCTGTATCACAAGTACTGTTTTTGGAATAAAGTAAATCATTATTATTATTAACCGCAGACTTCCATCAACAACCGCTTTCGCTACATGCTGAAGATGAGATGGCCAGAAAGGATAAACCACAAGGAAACATGCCAACAAACTAACCAAGAACCTATCACCCTACAAATACACCGAAGGAAATGGAAATTGATTGGACATAGGTTTACGAGATCACTGGAGCAGACGACATCATGAAGCAGACGTTCAAATGAAACTCGAATAGGCAACGATGAGTTGGGTGCAGGTCCGAGAGTGATATGATATGCTGGAAAGCTGAGAGTTTACGAACAATCATGGAGTCAGCTCAGAGTGACTGCAGAAAGATACGGTAGGTCTCGCAATTCAGCCGATACAGCGTTGCAGTAGTAATTCCAAAGGCCTGTGATTCAAATACCGCCGTCACTCAATTATTCATTTAATCTTCAAATAAACAGATCAAGGTTATAGAATTAGATTCACATACTATCCAATTTCCATCTTACCTGTAGTATTGTATGCACAGTCGACAGCTATTCAGTTCCACGAAACGGTGTTGACTAATCACCTTAGACTAAATAAGAGAAACTAGAGAAAATAGAAAGTCATCATAGTGACAACCAAGACTGTGTAGCACGGGGATTCATATCATCCTGCCTAACGAACCCATTACTGGGCATCGTCTATCATAATTATGGTATATATCAACAAGTGAGCTCCTGTCGTGTGTTTTCCATATTAACTGTGAACGATTTCAGTTAAAAATCTTGTAGATGATATAAAAGAAAGTCTGATCATTCTCCCTTTGAAAAATGAGTCATAGTTGAGATGTCTGATTTACTTTTCTTTACTTATTTTTAATAATAATAATAATTTGCTTTATTCCAAAACAGTACTTGTGATACAGAATGGAATTCTCAGCATTTTTACTACAGTATTGCATCCAGTTAGTACATTATCAATAAATAGAATTCTACATAGATTGAGGAAACCACAGTTCATTATTACAACAATACATTGGCATGTTCAGTAGCAAAGGTAAAGCTGAAACAGTTTTTGAAGGTGTTAGAAAAGTGGGAGCTGCCTTATTAACTGGCGTAAGCGAGAGAAAGAGACAAAGCAGCACATAACGGAAAAAGAAGAGAGAGAAAAGGAAAAGAAAGAAAGGAAATGTTTTACCTATTGATGATGTGGGTTGGAAAGATGAGATCCAGTTGTACTAATGACTTTTAATGAATTATAGGTGTCCCGCCTAATGCTTTCTTTATCACACAGAACACGAGCTAAGTAGGGTATGGTTGAGTTATTGTACTTGCTGGTGCGAGCATATAGTTTTCTATATTGGCTTCTTGTTTTACCTGATGAGATGCAAGGGGAGAGTTGTGAGTGAAGAGGGTGGTGTGAGTTAGATAAAATGGATTTGGCCCACTTTTCACATGAGTCCATGTGCCTGTCAACCAAAATATTAACAAGCTGGTTAAGTGGCACGTTGCTTACTCTGCTGACAACCTTTAACATCCTGCGTAATATGTTATAGTCTTTCTTCAGTAGCCCTGGAAAAACTAAGGGGGAACAATAGAGAATCATAGGCAGGATGCGAGAATTAACGAATTGTAGGAGTAAGGGTTGGGTTATGCCAGAATGTTTTAACTTCTTGATGTAGAAGGTAAGACGGAATATTTTCTTAGAAATCGCCAAGATATTGCTAAGATATTCCACAAACACACAACATGATGCATCCCCAGATCAATAAGGCGAAGAGATACACTTCAAATTAACAGAATTCTGTATCTTTCTCTGTCTCTCTCACTCACTCAACCTTCTAAGCTAACACATAAGTGCTTAAAAGTACTTCCAGGTGTGTATTTCAATTTTAGCTATTCAAAATGTGCTTCTTTTGTTCTAGCTGTTAACAGTGAAGTCAAAACAAAGAAAAAGCACACTACGAAACTAAACTTGATATATTAAAAAAATATGGTAGACGGTAAGTCAGACGATCTGACTGTACCTCTTAATAGTCATTTGAATGTTTCTTTGTTTGTTTTGAAGGAGAAATAACTTCACCACCTAGACATATATGCGGGCAACATTAACCATTATGGAGAAAGTGAACAAAGCGAGATTTTCATCCTGATGTCATGACTAATACATTTAATATATACGGTATGTGGTGTGGTTCAGATGTGAAATGTTTGACTGATTTCACCATTTCAACAGATACGTCGGTGAAAATTTGAAGGACAAAACTCTATAGTATTATGATGATATGCTGTAACTCACCTGCTGTACAATTCCATCCATCTTGACTACTAATCAACAAGGGATTACTCATGAACTATTGAAAACAATTCGATTCAACTTTTGATTTTCCCGTCGACTGATTGGGCTGAAGTTCTCGATCTCAGGTCGAGTCTCGGTGGCAACACCATCACTCACTGGAGAATGCAGGTACACCCACATGACGAGTCCCAAATAGTACGAAATGAGCATCCTGGATTCCACTGCTAGTCACCATCCACCAGTTGACTTCAAATTATTGTAAACGTTTGATATTGGATAACGGGAGCATATGAATTTCAGTTTCGGGCTCATCATAGCGTAGTTGTATTTACCAGCTTGTAAAACACTTCGGCTGCGTCAGCGGTAGTATCATATCACTCAGTATTGAGACTAAATCACGATTCCAATCAGCTGATTTCAATAATCAGCACATGACACTGTAAATTATTCACTGATATCTCATGAATACACCTGGCACAACCAGATAAAGAGACTGTGATCTCCCGTTTTACAGACAATTCATTAGTTAATCTTCAGCTGAAATACTCATTGAAAGCACACATCATGACTTGTTGTTCAGTAGATGGAATTTCGACCATAGTATAAACGGTTGACTTTTGATATGTGATTTCCTTGAAAGAAAATGTTACATATATGAAGGTATTACTTGCTACAAAGTTTTCTACTTGACTAAATTTGTGACATGAGCATAATTACCACTGAGATTAACGAAAATGTTTGGATATGAATAAATTGAAACAAGTTAACGCCACCTTACCTTCTCAATGTAGTAAAGATGACAATAGACCAATATAGAATTCTTCATGAAGAGGCTCCAGTTGAAATTGCTACTTCTCAAAAGGGAACACAATCAAACAAAAGACAGATGTGTTGTTGAAGTGTATCACCCTCAGACTACAACTGGTAATTCTTATCACTTCAAAAACCCCCGTCAAGCAACCATCCCATCCTACATGATTCATGTCAGTTATTACTGACTTCACTAAATACTGCTTTATTTTGGCTCACACAAGAACTCTCCCAATCCCCATAACTAGTAGGACTGCACATTGCCATCGACCCATTTATCTTCCTTATTCAACTATCATCTACTTGATCTCAACACTACTACACACGCATTCTGCAGTAAGTAATCTTCATTTCGTGAAAACATCGATTCGTGCATCATTTCATCAGTCATCTATTCCACCTGTTCTAAGTCCACACAATATCTGACGTTTAATATACAAAAATTCAAGCATGTATTCACCTTATTCTTGCACAATTTAAGCAGAATCTTGAGTAATTCATTTTGTAAATCAGTCTCACTAAATGGGTTGATTTCGACATTTACTTATCATAGTGAGAACAAATGCAATAACCCTAGAATCATGGGCTCATATCAGACTACTCTCGAAAGGGAAGATAACACATAAATGTACGAACAAACGTCGTCGTCATTAAAAATTATATCACTTCAGTTCACATTCCTGAGGACCATGAGTTTTATGTGAATTTAAAGTAAAATATGTACTAAATTAAACATCACACTGACTTTTGGAATAAAATTCACTCCACCTCACCCTGTTATATTAATCACAGTAAATACAGACAAGGAAGGTTCGGGTTTGTGAAGGAATATAGGTACCAACATGAAGGCAGCCAAGGAGCAGGACCTCGTTCCTGAACTTGCTTACAATCATCACTAAGATGACAACACTGGGTCAAGATAATGAGGGATTCATTTGTCAAAGTGTGGGTGCTTCAAGTGAGGTGGCTAGAACAAGTGCTAGACATGCTGAAACACCACCTTCTTCGACAAGTAGTACCAGCTGAAATATGAATATGGTAATAAATAAAGAGATGCAGTGTCAGATGAAAACGTGGTCCGAATCCATAAAGTGTTTGACTGTTGACTTCAGTCGTGTACGAAGGTGTAGACTGATTGGTTGTGGTCATTGAAGTGCTAAGACTAAATGATTTGAAGATTTTGATGATGTCGCTCGAAATCATCTTCAATAACACACATCTCGTCTAACTTCTCACAAGCAACATTTGGCTTAGTCTCATCATTACCTCTCCCCCAACATCTTCGTCTATTGTAGTCGCATTAGATTTCCGTCCTCTGCTGCTGTATGTATTTCTTCGTTGCGTGACAGCTTAAACTGATCCACTTTTCTTTCCATATTTCTACACCGACAACTCATCTTCCATGAGCATAAATGTATGTTAAGACAGTACATAGTTGAAAAGTACAACTAGTACAGAAATGAAAGAGTAAAAGACATGCTAAACTCCGATGAATTTCGGTCCTCAAGTTCAATATCTGAAGTTTCTGATGAGTGAGTGACATCTGATACTAAGCGGCACTATGAAGATTTCAAACCAATCATTCGTGTTCACATTTTACTTTGAAACTTATACCGCACGAGGGGTCATCATGAAAGCATAATGTGAGTCACACTGTGTTAGATACATTCATTTGTCTGACTGATTTCCAAATAAACTGTCAAAATTTCACTGTGATCCACTCATGGCATTTTGCAGAACAATCAAATAATCATAAAGACTCCTTCATCTTCCCATCCTTTTCAATTATCGATGTTTTTCTGATAAAATTATGAACAGTTTACACAAACGGATATACCATAGGAATTTTGTCAGCGATTTGATTGCCTTACCGTTAAATTTATGCGTTATTTGTCCCAAATAAAAACAATTTTGGAGGATTTGGGGATAATTTTGGGGGAAAAATTGTTGCATTTCCCCCAAACTACACCAACCCCGAAAACTCCCAAAGGTTCTATTACCTGAAAAAAAGAAATAAGGAATATAGCTGTTGTTGTCATCTCAGTATAAATTGGGAATTATTAGGGTTAAACATAAAACTAGTTGAGAAAACATCAACTAGTGAACTTTTTGACTTTTTGATGTGTATTGTCAATACAACAATATGAACTGTCCAAGGTAAAAACGTTTATTGAAGACATTTAATCTCAATAAGAACTTCAAATAAACAACGAATTTTCATGAAACAGGATTGAATGAACTCATGAAACATTGATAGAACTCCTTAGCTGTATATTCCGCATACAGTGTTATATAAGCCATGAGAAAAACAATACATAAGGAGATATATGTGACGTATAGATAAAGTACAGTAAACCCATCTTGCAAACTGTCAAGTGAAAATGTTTGACGGGAATTAGAAATGTCAGGAATTGCAAAGTGAACAATAATAGTAATCATGACATGGAATAGAATAAAATAGTAACAATAACAATAAACAGGCAATAGATGTTACCGTGATAGGTTTGTGGCGTGTCCTACTGACAAGACTTTTCAGTAGTATATGAAGAGACGTTCATCGGAACAAAAATATCAAATAGCAGAGAGAAAGATTCGACGTCAAAGATATCAAATGAATCGGTGTTACCACAAAACATCCGAGGCACGAAAAGAAGACAATGAAACACAATACGAAGGGGGGAGGGCAGAAGTAGCACAACACGCCAGATCTGTGTACATGATTTCCCTATATGGGGACATCAAATTCCAGATAGAAACATCACGTTACTAAGTCTTCTGTCTTCTACCCTTACAAATTTAATGTGATCACCACCCAATATTTCAAACTTCACAAATAGTATAGGAATAGTACTCGTGTTATAATTACACTTATAAACTTATTGTAAATATGAAAGTGCAAATCTGTAAAAACTGTTTCGATGATTATTATACAGAGAAGATGCAATTCGGTAGAATACAATGCCACCATGGAATTATTTGATTTGATGAAAACACAGACAATGATGCATACTCGTTTATTGATGACGTTTACAACACACACACACACACACACACACACGCCCACATACACAAAGCACTCACACAACTGCCAAACTGTGTTTACATATTAATTTCAATAAAATCTACGGTTGAAAACGAACGGAATTGTACAAACAAAGTTTAAAAGTTATGTGACTGTGAGTCATAAACTGAGCATGAAACGTCGTCGATAAATAATGTTGTATCGTAGATATTTGAAACCAATATGGTCAACGTAACTGACGGGTAAGTTACCGAGTCTGGTCACTTCATTTGTATTGTATTTGTAAATTTAACTGCTCTTATGCAGACAGTTACATAGGTAGAATGATTCGACAAAACCATCGTCGCCTTGTCGAGCACTGTACAACATGGTTAGGTGAAGGAGTCGTAAAGTGAATCAGCAGTTCCATATTAGCACACTTATTGGATGCAAAGTACAAGACTGATAAAAATCCAGCCAATTCAATTCTCTTGGTTTATATTCATTCGAATGCTAAGCGTAGCTGATTCAGTTGTCAAAAGAAATTTTCAACCCAATCTGTGTTCAGAAGAGGTCTGTTTAATCCCTCTACCTCCCATGACCTTCACCTCCGGCTTGGAATAATCATCTCTCCCGATGGCACCGGATAACTATGTATGTTATCCTAATTTGTACTGTTAACTTTATTATCAATATCATACTGTGCTACAGTTGCATATTTTAATCGTAGTTTTGAAGTTTATTGTATAACCAAACACTATTGTCTAGTCGCTCTGAGGCGAAAGTCTTCCCCTCTCTACCCATACACTAAACACACTCACAACGACTGACTACATAGATTACATAAACACTCTATTGAATTTATCCTTATTCATACCTTTACTCTGACAGATAAACTACTTCATGTTTCATTGCGGATTTATATCAGTTAGGGACCCCATCACGGATCTGACCGGGAACCTTCAATTTATGAGGTCAGCCTCGTTGGCCATTTAGCCAAGTGCATCCGAATTCAATTCCCCGTGAATGCCAACTTCAGTCAATTAGCGATACTGCCAACTTTCTGAATTTATAAACGATTTGGTACAGCTATTTCGTTATCCCTCCATGTAAGCCAACCTGTCTAACGGGTGAACATCAGCTGTAACACCCAATCAATATCATCGAATAATTTAAAATCTTACAACAAAATAGCTCTTATGACCCTTGTTAGAACACTTAGAGGAGAAATAATGTCAGTAAAAAGTTTGAGCATTGTGGATTAGATCAAATAAAGTATAATTATATTTCAATGGTTTACACACAATGATAAGTTTTGTTATGGGTAATATTTCGATCAAAATTACTGCCCGTGTTCACACCACTGTTGCAACTGTTTTGTTATACTTAGAGGAGAAGTAATTTTTACTTAAATTACCTAAGTCAATAAACTATTTCAAGGCTTTCGTCCTTATTCATTTTATCAACTAATAGTGACATCTGAAATTTACTGACCATCTATCTGGTAAAGTTTACTTACATCTTAAAGTCTTTCACCTGCATTATACACCCACCAACATACACACACTGTATGATATAAACAGTATAAATAAATCAATAATCTGGTTAACAGAAGGCAGATTATTTTCAACCATCATTTTGTAGTCAATTATCCAAAGTTATCAAACATAAATTCAACTGAATACAAGAAAGAGTGAAGGAGAGTTAGTCCTGTAAAGTTCGTAATAATAATTATCACTCTATTTACCACTCAAGTTTACCTTCACACCTGAACAGTACAGTTTAGCAACCATGATTCAGTTAAACAAATTGCACAGATTCCATAATGCTAATTAACCTGTTTTAAATAGAACTTATCGAAACCATTATCAATATAGGAATTTATCAACCTGTATTTAATTGTTTAAAAATTAATTCCAGTAAGCATCAGACCTGTATCTGGGACACTAAAGGAGATAGATAATAACTCGTAGTGTTCATCCATACAAAGCGTAAACAACTTCTTCCTATTGATTCATGCATAAACTACACCACCACATTGTTACTTTTCAGGCATGTGCATCGGATACCTCCTCACAATTGTGTGTTATATTCTCCTTCATACTCTGTTTCTCTCAAATTACATACAATCAAATCAACATCCGGTTTTCTCGAAAACAGTTGAACACCAATAGTTTACTAAACAATACAATTGTAAATATTTGTTCATATATTCAAATGATGACATTATATACACATGACTGAGTTACCTAAATACAATGAAGACAAGATTTTTGGTGACACCCACCTAGTTGTATAAACAATAACATCAATTTGTATGTTTCAGTTAATGAAAGGTGATCACAGTTACAATCAGACTAGAAGTTGGCAGGATTTATCACTTGTAATGAGGAATACAGAGTGAATGCATTTCATTTATTCAATTCACTTGAGCGAATATTTTGTGTGTTTACAATGATCACAAGCTTTCATAAGAGCTGTAGGCAACAGTGTATTTTACTATCTGGGAGTTTACATCAATTCGTTGTAAATCAAATTGATACTGTTTTGGAGATAATCTACTCTGGAAGATACGAAAACTCCCATATATTTGCATTCATCTAAAATCGATGAAGCTGGAATCAAAGACATTACAAGTCTAGACAATATTTTCACACCTAATACTTTGGTGAATCTTCGTATTTTCTAGCGACCCCTGTAACAGAACAGTATTAGAACAAAAATCCAAGTTAATGTAATGGTAGTGTAACAGTATATTACAAATTGTACAGTTAGTGACTTATAAGAATTAATGGTCACTTGGTTATACAGTTAAAGTCCACGGCTACAAATTACTAATATCATCCAGAGAAGCGTTCACTTCTGGAGTCGTCTCTACTGGTAGAAGCCTTGTACTGGTTGTAGAGTAGTCTTCAGATGAGGATTAGAGGTTCCTGCAAAAAATCCAAAAGATACAACACAACGATTAGTAATGAAGCACGTAGACAGTATAGACTAGTGAGAAGACGAAGCGGCGAGCAGCACACTGTATTTTAGATTGTACTCCGCAGTTATGTGTATTTCAACAGGAATCGTGTCAACAAAGATTGTGAACAATGTTTCTAATTTTAACATCTAACAAAGAGATGTGCAGTCGTATTGTTACAGACTCCACAACCTCTTTGCTATTTTTACAGTCCACTCTACAAAGTCCTATCTCCCATTTTCCCACTATAAATAATAATTGCACAGTTAGTCATCATATCCAACGGAAATTCATCCGAAAACCAATGAACAATGTCCAGGATAGATAATCAGTCGGATGTTTATAAACATGCTACACAAAATTAGAGCTCCTTTTACTGAATGAATTACAACTGAGACCTGATCAACATCTGAGTCTCATAGCGCGCTGGATAAAACGCCTAAATGGTAACAAACATTCCAACTCTATTTCAGATTTTATCATTGTGACTTTGAGCAACATCGTACTAGTCTGTCAAACAAGGATTGACTGAAACCACCTTCATAAACAATCGACTAGGGTTAGTAGAAAAATCAGATGACAGGAAAATTGGAACATGTCATATCAAGAGAAATGATAATTAGTCATGTTATTGATCGAACTAAGTGGATAAACACTATTAGTCAGACTGTTATGGAAAAATTACTTTCTGATATCAATTTGTACCTTAAAATGTGATTACAATTCTGTCAAATAAGTCTATGTGAAACAACTTGTTATAGTCTATTATTCTCGAAATCATTAAATCATAATAATGATGTTGTTGATAATAATGCCTTTATTTGAAAAAGTGTCTTTTGCTACAAATATGGGATTTTCAGCATGTAATCCAATACTGTATCTAATTTTCTCATTATAGGGGCAATAATCAAAAACAGGGCATTCACATTAATAATAATTTATACTAAAAATGTTGTTCAATAAGAAATGAATACAAAACTAAATCAAGTGAAAATAATAGCGACGATGTAATAATGAGAAGAAAAACACTGTCGTTTACTCAGAGATCCTCAATAAATTGGCAATATCCTGCCTTACACGTCCCTCATCACACAAAATGTGTCCCAGCTAAATAAGGTATTTCAGAGATTTTGTACAGTATTCTATAGTTGCTTCTAGTTCTACCCGATCACATGCAGCAAGGAAAGGGTTGTGTTTGGAGAGGATGTTCAGAGTCTGATGGAATAATATTTGCTAATTCCTTGCGGGATTCCATGTGTCTGTCTACAGTAGCATTAACGAGTTGGTTTAGCAACACCCAGTCGACCTGGACAGTATAACAATGTCTTTCTTATGTAGCCGGGAAAGATTAACGGAGAGCAGTTAAGAAATATAGCCAGAACAAAACAATTAACAAACGGTAACAGTAGAGACGGTGTGATTCTAAATCGTCTTCGCTTCTTCACATAGAACGTCAAACGAAATGTCCACCTGGAAACTAACATGATGTGGGAAGACCATAAAAGGTGATCAGAAGAAATACGCAGTCCAAGATATTTTACATTCGACTGGGTTTCAAATGCAGTGTATCCATGATAGTGGAACCGTGCAAACATACCAGTTCATGTGAGTCGCGCTTATGTCTGAAAGTGAAATCAACCACCTGATATTTGTTGGCATTGAGCTTAAGACCATTTTTGGTCGAGGTCCACTGACTAATTTCTAACAAAAAAGTTATTCATTTTGGAACAGTCTGACTGAGAAGTAACTGCCAGCATAGAAACAGTCAGACCATCGACATACTGAACAAATTTGACTTCGTCCGAATAAGGCAAGTCATATAGAAAGAAGGAAAACACAAATGGAGAAATAACAGCTCTCTGAGGAACACCACCTAGAGTTAGCGAAGCGGTTGAGGACTTCCCGTCGTAAACAGTGTACTGCTTCTTATCACAAAAATAGGAATGCAACCACTTAGTAATCCAACATTATGCTTGTGTCTCAGCAAACTCGTTTGACAAAAGAGGACTAAGTACAGAGTCGAAGGCAGATGTGTAATCTAGGAAGGCAAACCGAACATATTCGGCAACTCTATCTAAAATAGAGACAATATTAGGATAACAGATAAAAGTGACATCTAAATTACACCCACCATGATTACAAGCAAATTGATTAGGGTCGTCGGAAGTCTTCAATGAAGGTTCAAGCTTAAGTGAGAGCATTCTTTCCATTATTTTTAAAAAAGGTGAAGTAATTGCAGTAGATCTGAACTTAACAGTCCGTCCACTTGATTATTTAGACACAGAAACAATTTCAATGTCCTCGCAGGAAGCAGGCACATCGTTAGTGTAAAAGGATTCATTGAAAATACCAGTGGGATAGCAGTGACAAAAAATGTCAGTGCATTTATTGAATATAGTAGCTGGTACACGATCTGGACCAAGAGACTGCATAGGTTTCAGGGATTTGAGACACTTAAATAATATCAACTGCTGTAAGATTCATTGAGTCTAGTTTTATACCTACTGTTGTTCTTTTTACCAGCTAGATACGTGTCGATTGGTCACAAATCTTATGACGTTCACATTCTGTGCAGGAGGACAACAATCGCATCACTAAACTGTTAGAGCAGTCACAAAGTCCTCTTGAATAAGTTCTTGTCAGAAAAAAAGGAAGGTTATGTATACTCTCCTGGAATATAAATGACACTGAACAGGATCACTGCTAGTAGTTTCCAAGTAATTATCTAAGAAAAACTTTGTCACGAACTTTTCACTTTATTACTGATACGAGCAATTTCTAGTAAATTTAGGATTCATTCATGTACGTCGGTCGACTGTACATTTTGAATAACTTGAGTTTGTTGGGAACACATACATAACCCTAGATGAACCGGAAGCCTCTCTGCTATCTAGATAAATAAGATTTTAAATCGATATCTGGGCATTGGTTTCGACTAGTATCTTAATTTTTCTAATTTTACTCACCTGGTCTTTGAAGTAAGAATGAGATAATAAATCTATGGGTTTAGATGCTCTAATGATACTGAACATTGTCAAAAACTAAATTAGAGTTACTTCTTTTCAACCAAAAACATTTCGTGATCAAGCAGACTTAGTGAGTCAGTTAGACAGGATTATACATTTACGTAATCTGTTAACTAGAAGAAGTTTACAAGTTGTATAGCTTCCACTTCAAAAGAATTTTATTTAGTAGATCAGACACTTAACTCGGTAGATAAGGAATTCTATACAGTGGATTATGTCATTTACCTATGCATAGCTAAGCTAGTTGATAAATTCTCAAACAGTTAGAAAAACATTTGATTGAAGTTGCTCCACGCATAGTTCAATGGTAGATTGCTGGACAATTACCCAAATGCTCCAGGTTCGATTCCCAATCGACGTACTCCTAAACCTTGTAGTTCTCCGGCTGATAGTTAGCCTGCAGAAGATGAGAGGTTGGGCATATAGGTATATACATAATGAAAAACCAAACAATTGGATTAGATAGGAAGTTAACTCGAACACGAGTTGTTGAATTTCAGGTCAGTGATTTCAGCTTCCCTCTAAGAGACATTACTCTTTTAGTTGGTTGAGTTCAACGGACGTCTACACCTACAGCATGTAGCCGTTCAGTATTCATAGGTTTACAGGGGTTTTCAAACTAATATCAACCGATGTCCAGTCAATATCTACATTCCTCTTACTCTGTGGAAAACAGCATTAATGCCTACAGTTTAAGTTGCTAGATGAATGCTATTGTTATCTTCATCTACAAAGAACAATCAACGCCATACGTTCAACGAACAAGTTATTTATGTGTGCGCACTATGAAGAGCTCAAAATTTATACGAAACTGCTGTCCACTACTCTCTGGTTTTCAGTGGCCCTCTAACTCATATCAACCCGTAACCGAACTTGAAAACAGTATTCACATAATAACAGTCATCCAATACATACTTACATTAGACTATCTAGCCATCATTCTAAGCTAAGTTCAGAGTGCAACTCATTCTTAATTTAAGTGACATGAGCTGAAAGTATTTACCTGTATCTTGATTGAATGACTGCCTACACAGATAATCTGTCATTACCTTACCATATCATATATTGTCTACAGATAAAAGGACAACATACTGACCAGATATCCACTGAAATGTAATAGCATAGTGAGCCATACCTTCGATGTCATCTTGCAACTCTGTCCTATCAGGTATCCACTAAATCGCCAGTTTTGTGATAATTTGCAAAGAAAAAATACATTTCCGCTATCATTATCTTTTTTTCGGATAACTGGAGAAATGCACAATCTCCTTAGACTTATTCTGTCCTACTCTTTTCATTGCTTGGGTGAATTAGCGGGTTCTATCTAGTAAAATGTGAAGACTGAAAATGGACACTTAGACAATAATTTGATTGTCACAAATAGCAGAAATTGGAACCCAATTACTCTTATGCACATGTTTCCAATAAAACTGGAAATTGTCATTCATCTCTGTATCAATTCATTTGTAAAATAGATCACACAGTGAAGCAGTATTATTTACTGGATGACGTTTCGAACACGATTTATCGTTCACAATCACATCACTTATCAACACACCAGTGTGGTGCGTTTCACCTCTTCACATTACACACCATTTGCAAGCAGTCTGTTAAGTTATTAGAGCCTCGGAATTTAAGCAACAGTTAGTATCTGTTACCTTCTTTCATATCATGGTTCCAGTTTAGATTGGAAGGTTGCTACTGCTATGACTTTTTTATTGTTGTTGTCACTGCCCTTCCTGTTGTAAATTCTCTTCCTTTTGCTGCTGTTGTCCTGATTATTGCCTTATTTCCTGTTTTTCTGAAGCTAAGGGGAGCAACCCAAAAGGTCACTCCTCTGTAAACTATATATATTAATGTAAGAACCCCTTTCTCAGGCGTGAGGCTAGCAACCCCACCCTGTAAACAAAGTTGCTACAGAAACTTCAGCGAAATGAGTCTCCTTGAGGGGAAAGAAAAAGTCTGTGTGGGGACATGGAACGTCCGCACCATGTATGAGACTGGCAAAGCTGCCCAGATTGCAAACGAGATGAAAAGATTCGTAATTCAAGTACTTGGAACATACGAAAGCAGATGGAATGGGAGTGGACTCACAAAAAAGGGAAAACGGGAGAGTCGATGATCTACTCTGGTCACCCAAACGACCACCACATGCACACTGAGGGCGTGGCTATCAAGAAGAATTCTACAGACAACCACAGGCAACAATGGACAATACTCCAGTTGGTGACATCAAAATACTAATGGGAGACACGAAAGCCAAATTGGGACGAGAAAAAACAGGAAGAGAACTCACCATGGGTAGAGAAGCTCTCAGAGAAATGAATGAAAATGGAGAACTTTTCGCCGGCTTCTGCGCCTTCAATGAACTAGTGATCGGTGGCAGCGTTTACAAACACAAGGATATCCACAAGGCTACATGGGTGTCAACAGACGGTCGAACCAAAAACCAAATTGACTTCATATTAATGTATGTGTAAAACTTGGGCAATGTGGTAGTAAGTAATTCCATACTGGTTTGTTTATTAGATGTATCACACAGTGGAACAGTATTATTTACTGGATGACGTTTCGAACAAAATTTATTGTTCATAATCATATCAATTGTGATCACACGACTTCGAAACTTGAGTTTTATAGTATTCTTTGTTCTCTCCTATCTGTCGTAGGGGTAGTAGAATTTCCAAATATCTGGGACAGGTGTTGAATCATTCCTATTACAAACTGACCTCATCTCAATGCTGCTCAAGGAAGTGGAGACTCAGCTTACTGGACACAAAAGTAAGAAGAGGAGCAGACGTTGGTTCAGACCACTATCTCGTTTAAGGAACACTCCAAATGAAAACAAAAGCTTTCAAAGAAAGAGAAACTGCAGATAGACTACAAGCCAAGTTCAATACTCAAAAGCTGAGTGATCAGGATACTAAGGATATCTTCACTGAAATCATAAGAAAAATGGTGGAGACACAAATCAACACTGGTGAAGTGACTAGCGTTGAAAAGCACTGGAACAGCTTGAAAGCGGTGTGCAGTCAAACCTGCATGGAAGTTTTAGACAAGAAGAAGAGATAGGACAAACAGTGGCTCATTACAGATACATGTAGACTAATAGAAGAAAGAAGAGTGTTGAAACTAAAGATTATCCAGTACATTGACGAGCAAGAAAATGGAGTTGAATGCAAGCTACAATACACTGAAAAGAGTACAAAATTGCCACGGAAGACAAAAGACAATATTATGAAGCTATGGCAAGTGAAAAAGAACAAGCTTCAGGCAAAGGAGACCTCGCAACACTCTACCAAACAACTAGGGTCCTATCGGGGAAATGTTCAACACAAATTAAGCCAGTGAAGGATGACAATGGAAAGCCAATCGCCCAAGAGGTGGAGCAAAAGAAACACTAGGCTAAACACTTCAAAAGACTTCTAAGTCGGCTGCCACCGACAACGCACCCAATGATACCAACAGTGGAAGCAGAACTACCAGTAGACATCGACCCTCTGATGAGAACAGAAATCCTGAAGGCAATCAAGATGCTAAACACTGGAAAAGCAGCAGAACCATACAGAATCCCAGCAGAGGCATTGAAAATAGACCCAGAGAGACGTCAGGCGTCTTGATGACACCACTACCGGAGAAGGTGTGAAAAGAGGGCAAGGTATCTGCGGATTGGAAGAAAAGCTACCTATTCAAACTGCCAAAGAAAGGGGAATAAGCCAATGAAAGAACTGGCGCGGTATTATGCTCCTGTCCATCCCAAGCAAAGTACTAAGCCGCATCATCCTGGAGAGAATCAAGCAAGCCCTAAATGAAAAGCTTCGACCGGAACAGGCTGGAATCAGGAGGAACAAGTCATGCATCGATCAAATCGCAACAGTACGGATCATCATTGAAGAGAGCTTAGAATGCCAGTCAGCTCTCTACCTGAACTTCATCGACTTTGAAGAAGCCTTCGGCAGGATTGATCGAGAGGTGATTTGGCGCCCACTTCGCTACGGGGTGCCTGCAACAATTATACATCTTATCCAACATCTGTACGACAATGCTGCATGCCAAATAATCCACAACGGGAAACTCACGGAATCCTTCTAAGTGAAGACGGGAGTACGACAAGGCTGGCTGGCTGCTTACTATCTCCAGTGATTTTCCTGATTGCGACAGACTGGATAGTGCGACAGACAACAGGCAGCGAGGAGACAGGCATAAAATGAACCCACACATAAAACCTGGAGGATCTGGACTTCGCCGATGATAAATGTCTGATTTCCCACAAACTGGGAGATATGCAAGTGAAAGGCAACGAGTTGGCAGAAGAAGCATCAAAGATGGGTCTTCAGGTGAACATAGAGGAAACAGAGGTGATGAAGATCCCTGGTCAACAACAACAGACAACAATCAGTATAAATGGGAGAAATCTGAAAGAAGTAACTTCCTTTACCTACCCACCTACCTGGGAAGCCTCGTTTCAACTACAGGCCGAAGGAACTGATGAGGATATCAAAGCAAGGATTGGGAAAGCAAGGCAAGCAAGCTTTCATTTCTCTCAAATCTGTGTAGAGGTCAACAGCACACTCAGCATGAAAAATGACATCCGGATTTTCAACTCCAATGTGAAGTCAGTGCTACTTACTATACGGATCAGAGACTTGACCAGAGCGTCACGAAGGCCACTTTGAACAAACTACAGACATTCATCAACAGCTGTCTTCACTCAATACCACTCAAGATCAGATGGTTGGCCAGAAATGATCAGCAACAGGGATCGATCTCTGGCAATGAGCGAACCAACCCAGCAGGAACCAATTGTGGAACAAATATGCAGTGAAAAATGGAGGTGGAGTGACTATACTCTGAGAAAACAAGCCATCAAGTGAGTGGCATTACACGCCAGGCCATCGCTGGAGAGGAACACAAATGGGATATGGCGAGATGGTTGTCAGTGAGAGGGTAACATGGAGGATGATGTGATGCGAAGAGGAGATGAGAGCAAGTGGGTAGACGTGGAGGCAAACGAAAACGTTGGCGGAGAACCGAACGCAATGGAGACGTGTGGCTGAAGCCCTATGTTCCTCTAGGAACCAAAGGAAACAATAATAATAAAATTGAATAGGGTGCAAATATTTTTCCAAATAAAATAAATGTACATTGAGGATTCAACTTCTAAATGCTCCATTCACTGTCTGAATGTTAATACACCTCATTCCCCTCACAGTTGTGAACCTCAAATTATTTTAGTCACAACTTACAACACATGTGATCAGAATGCTTCAATGTTCTATAAGGTAAGCAGTAGGTCTTCAAGATGAATGGAGTAGAAAAATGATCAATTTAGTGAAGCGTAAATCATGTTGAAACAAGTCTAACTATAGACTTACAAACAAGTGTTCAATGACCTCGTTGGCTTGATGATGAACTCCTTCATCTAGTAAATTTTTCTACCAATCTAAGGTGAATTATTAGGGTAGGGTGGTAGGGGAAGGGTAGAGAAAAACTGTGTTTTTACTTATGAAGGGTAGAGAACTTTGTTAAGTTAATTAGCTTAGATGCATAACATGTGCATGTTCATGTTCTTCATAAATAGCACAATGTGTTGATGCGTTAAAATTATGAGTGAAACACTGAGATGACCTTGGAACAACTTCACATTGGTCTACATTATAGAAGTGTTATGATTGGTTTAGAAAAGCTGCAAGTTTTCTCAAAACACGCCCATGATTATTGTATTGGTCGTTTGTTAGAAATAAGATAACAGTGGGTGCGTACTGTGAAGAGTCCCAAACTAGGACGAAACAGCTGTCCAGTACTCCCTGCAGGTTTTCCAATGATTCTCTAACTGATGTCAGCTCATGATGAAATCCTGTAACCAATCAAATCCCTACAAACCAACACTTGGAAATCAATGAGATGCTCACTAGCGACTTGCCCTATTCAGGTGGGTAGTCACCTAGGGTTCTAGTGAGAAGTCGTGAGCAGTAGGGTGCAGCAGGTCGGGCGTGAGGACAAATACTCGCCGAAGACATTGGCTAGGGGTCGCGCTATGTCGTAAATTGGCAGAAGTTAGAATTCATGGACCATTGGATCGGGTCCCAGTGGCTTAATGGTATACGAGCTCGCCTTGTAACCAGAAGGTCCTGGGTTCGAATCCCGGTGGGTGCGTACTGCTGAAGAGTCCCAAACTAGGACGAAACAGCTGTCCAGTACTCCCTAGTTTTCTAATGGTTCTCTAACCAATGTTAGCTCATGATGAAATCCTGTAAACAATCAACCAAATCCCTACAAACCAATACTGGAATTCCTCCTTTTTATCATCCTTTCCCTAGAAATGTTGACTTTTTGCCCACACTGATTGGGTAGTGATAGGTTCCAATAACCCTGGAGCTCAAACAGGTAAAAGTCCTTGGGAAAGATATTTATTGGAAGCTGAATCCTCCAGAACAATTTCAGTTCGACACACCCAGTTTCCGACAGCTACAAAAGGTCAACACAAATGAAAGGTTTATTAGAGTTCAATAACAATATTGAATTCCAGCTTAACTGCGTTCGCTGCGATGTTGACGACCTCCAGTGTGTCACCAGTTAATACGCAGGTCACATTTTATTGCAACTATTATTTGTAGGTGTGCAAGAAATGGTGAGACAGATGGCTGCAGAAGTGGTTGCTCAGCACGCTTAAAGGCTATTCTAGCACACCTCGCATCTATGGAGCCATGCACGAAATCACGTCTAGCTCCAATTGAGGCTAAGCTGTTTCGAGTCAGAGTGGCTGACGTCATGGATCAGGATGTGTTTAGGAATGAATTCCGTAGAGGTTTTGAGGTCTTCTGGCAGATGGCAGTTGGAAAGTGACGCCATCAAACCTTCGTTCGAAACAAAATTTTCCGACTAGGAATATTGTAGTGTTGTATCCACCGACCTTGGGACTTTGGTTGACGCCAGTGTCCAAAGTTCATTAGGTTGCACCGTGAATGTATTGCTGAAGCCCACATACACCACTCAGTTTTCATGGGCGGCTACCAAGGAGAAAAGGGCTTTCAGGCACACGAAAATGTTCATTTTTGTATTTTCATTGTAGTTTACAGGAGCCATAAACTGTTTCTACCAGCGAGGCGGTGCTGATAGGCGGAACACGGTGAACGGCGACATAGAGTACATTCAACAGTGCTTCTACAACACTCGTAACAGCCTCAAAACAAGCATGATAAGGCGATGACAGTCCCCATTAGAAAGTTTACACTTTCCATTTCACTTATTTTCACACCACCGTTGATTTAAACAAGGAGAACATGAAGTTTTCAGAAATTACAAGACTGAGTACTTCATTTGATTCAAATGATTTTTAACTTGTATGTAGCGTCCTCACACTGTAAATGCTTTTTTGACCAATAGTAAATACATTTTTTTTTAAATTTGACTTTTTTCTAATATCATAAGTCTTCAAGTTGACAGAAGCATGTCGCTGTTGTAAAAAGCTGTGAACCTATTAGGTATGTCATACGTGTGGCTACAGAATTAGCGTCCACTGCATAACCGTAGGCCAGTAGCCAGGGTCTACTACTGAATCTTAGGGTCCATTGCAAACACATTTGAGCAGATATCAGGTGTAGTGCAGACACTTTGGAGGTAGAATACAGACAACTATCCTGCTTTCTGCTCTCAAATGTCTTCAGTGAACCCAGAGAAAATGCTAGCTGGGGAGACAAAGAAGAGATATACAAATGGATTGCTTTGCACTTCACCTCAGACAGCACTGTGTCACAAGATCTACTGTCAGTCAAGATTTAATTTGAAGATTCTAAACGAAGAGAAAGTATTGTGCAGTAAACTCCGCTGAAAATTTTGTACATTATGTTAACGCTTTCCAGAATAAAGCTATTATTATTACTGTACTTGTTCTACCGAGAGCGAAGACAAGTCAAAACAAAAAATTACTCATTTAAAATACGAGATGTATTTCGGTAGCAGAACCGCAGTATGGTGAGGATTGCTTGGCTAACCAGAGTTCGTACACGAGCGATCGAACCTAACACTACAGAGTACCGAATGGTGTGGATGCTTGATCGCCGACCTTCAGCTCAACAATTCGACCTAAACAGCATCCAATGCTGAGTGAAGAATGTTATCGTCTAATAATTTTGGGGAGTTATTTACCAATACAATCGTCTGAGTAGTCAAATTAGCAGGTAGAGCATGACAGATCTTCAAAGGGTTTATGTTTTCTGGAACAGATAAATATTCAGCGTACATGTATTCGACAACACTTCTCCAAATAACCCTTTCCATAATTATGGATGACAATGACTAGTCGTCTTCCACATCGAAAAACTGACCATTTGTCAAGCTAATTAGATTTAAATGACAGTTTCGAAACCTAAGAGTAATTCTTACAGGAGAGATTCTCAGTGAAATAATTTAAGCGCTCTAATGAGATGTCTTCACCAGTTATTCAGCAAGGCGAGTAGAACGCCACCAGAAACTCTACTGTATGTGACTCAAAATGATGCCATCGAACAGGGTTTATGCTGGAATGAATACTCATTCTGCCAGAGGAGTTAGGCATAAATGAGTACTCTATCCAACTTTTAAGTAGTGACAACAAAACGCAAATCAAGAAGATTCAGTTAATTAGTGATGTACTCTGATAAACAGTATATTTCAATAAACTAAAAAGTTAAGATTACTCAAGGGAAAGGATTTAGGACTTATCTAACTAGTATGGCTGAATTACAAACTCTGAGAATATTCACGTTAACAGCAAAACGGAAGAGAGCAAAATAGCATTCGAGCTTATCCAAATATGTACCCGTTAAAACAAAAATTTAAAATATTGGAAGCTTCACTATGAGTATTTAGATTCTATGTAGCACAAATAATAATTATTACCTACTATATTCCAAAAACATTACTTATAATACAGAATGGAATTCTCAGCATTTCTCACAATATTGTATCTGATTTTCTCAAAATATAAATTAAATTAAAACAAAATTAAACAGAGGAATTTGTCCACATTTACGGTACAAAGTCAAAAATATTCGAAGTACAAAATGATAATAATAATTACAATAATAATAATAACAGTGAGTTTGTTTCAAACAGTATAATCGATTCAGTTTGGGAATTTTAGCATGTTATAGATTATTGGATCTAATGTCCT
Source organism: Trichobilharzia szidati (assembly GCA_944472155.2). Classification (NCBI taxonomy): domain Eukaryota; kingdom Metazoa; phylum Platyhelminthes; class Trematoda; order Strigeidida; family Schistosomatidae; genus Trichobilharzia; species Trichobilharzia szidati. The sequence goes on along the minus strand of OX235274.1, from coordinate 65,224,653 downwards.
GCTGTTATAGTATAGTGAGGGGAAATACAAAATTAACAGTCATAACACAGCTTAAATGATGCTTACACTTTTGAGAAAATAAACACATAAAAACAAAAAATTGAGAGGATTATTAATATAAGACGGATAATAACAATAAAGCTTGATGTTATAATGGTGAAGAAAATGGTTTATTTACTAGTGCAAAGAAGGTTAGTTAGTTAGTTCATGTCTAACACTGTTTTCATCACATAAAATACTTGCCAAATACGGTATATTGTAAATTTTATACTTAGACGTACGTGGATAAAGTCTTCTGAAAAGACTTCTTGTTTTACCTGAGGAGACACAAGGTTGGAGCTGCGGGTAGAGTGGGTGCTCAGAGTCTGACAGAATTCCTTTAGCGAATTTGTTGCATGAAATCAAGTGCTTATCAATGACGATGTCAACGATATGGCCCAATGGGATACCACTCATTAATTGTAGATCATTGTCCAACAAAATGGATTATCTTCAATCCCTAATGTATTCTAATGTTTATCGAAACGCTGGCGTTTTAGCAATACAAGAGACTTGGCTGCACCAGCATTATGATGATAATCTAGTTTCATTAAATGGATATAAAGTTTTTCGCCAAGATAGAAAAAGTTCTAAGAAAAAATGTGGAGGAGAGGTAGCCACTTTTATAAACACAAGTTGGTCTACATCAAATCACGTTTGCTTCAATTATTCTAATGACAATATAGACTGCATAACCGTCAGGTGTCGCCCAAAACACTTAAGTAAATATTCTTACATATACATAACAAATATCTACATAACACCCAATTGTAGCCTTTCAAATATAGTTACGTTTGCAGATGAATTTACTGAATTCGCTGCTCCTGCATTCGAAAACTCGTTGTCTGTAGTCTGCGGTGATTTTAATTCATGTGATCACAGCTTTCTTACTTCACTTGGTCATGAGAATCTAGTCAAGTTTAATACACGTCTGGACAAATCACTAGACCTGGTTTTCATAAACGACCGTGATGTATATGAAACCCGAAGGAGAGCTCCTTTGTTAAACTCTGACCACTGCATTATTCGTATTTTACCGAAAGTGTACGGCAAGTTACAACAAAAATTGTTTAGTCATTTAACAAAGAAGATACATGAACGTTCATATTCCCATGACAACATTCTAGCACTAAGAAGCATGTTGTATGATACCAACTGGGAACTATTTACTGACGATAAGTTGGATGCTACTGTCTCTAATATAACCGATTATCTGAAGTTTTGTTTGGATATTTGCTGTCCATATGAAACACTGTTTTCGAGATTTGACAGAATCTCTTCTTTGCAGCTGAAAAAACTTAGAAGACAAAAAGAGAAGTTGTATAAGAATAGTGATAATACTGGTGTCCGTAAAATAAACACCCTTATAAAAATTGAAATAGAAAGATTGAACAGACTATATAATGAAAATTTTTTATCATGTAAAAATCCTTCAAACATTTGGAAACTTTTCAATAAACTTACAAGTAAAAAACAAATGTCTGTTGATGCTTATTCTGATGTTAATGCTTTAAACAAATCATTTATCATGAAACAAATTAATATGCCTGTACCTGATGTACCTAGTCAAGATAATGGTAATTTTCCGGGTTTTAAAGAAGAGGATGTACTATTATGTTTGAAATCTTTAAATCCAACACACAGCCTTGGTCCAGATGGTGTACCAGGCATTCTTCTTCAAAAGTGTGCAGACATCTTGTGTCATCCTCTTACTCAAATCTTTAATGCATCGTTTAACAAGGAAACGGTACCTGCTGACTGGAAAGAAATCAAGGTTGTACCTGTACAGAAATCATCTTCTGGAGCAGGTTTAAAGTTTAGACCGGTCGCTATAACATCTCCTTTTTTGAAAACTATGGAGAAACTTCTTTTGAATACTCTTAAACCTTCTTTAAAAGCTTTGAGTGACCCTAAGCAGTTTGCTTATAAGTGTGGAAGAAGTACATTAGATGCAGCCATTGTACTACACCACAATATTGTTTCCTGCCTTGATAAGGGTGCTAAGTTCGTTCGAACAGCTTTTTTAGACTATACTGCAGCTTTCGACTCTGTTCCTAGGACACTTTTATTAGGAAAGATGACTTCAGCACAAACAGAGTCCTGGGCAACTAGATGGCTGTCTTCTTATTTTAAGGATAGGAAACAGCATACTGTTTTGGCTGGAAAGCGCTCCACTTCTCAGCTAAATGAAAGTGGTGTGCCTCAAGGTGCAGTACTTTCTCCATTTCTTTTCTCTTTCTTTTTGCATGACCTTCCGAACTCACCCAATGTTAACTTCATTAAGTATGCTGATGATCTGACCGTTTCTGTCCCTGTAGTTTCCACATTGGATTGTTCCCATATGAATGGCTTCTTAGCTGAAGTTAAGGGTTGGTCTGGCTCAAATGGTCTTAAACTAAATCCAACTAAATGTAATACAGTTGATTTCAGCTTGAGAAGTGAAAAAGACATGCATGGATTGATCCAGTCTCATGATTGTTGTAATATTGATGGTACCATGATAGAGAGTAAGTCAAGTGTTTCTTATCTTGGCATCAGTTTCTCTTCAAACCTTTGCTGGTCGTCTCACATTCTTATAGTTTCTAAGAGAGTTTTCCGTCTGACTTATTACATGAAGAAGTTGAGGCACTCAGGTATAACCCAATCTCTTCTCATACAATTTATTAATTCATGTGTTTTGCCCATTATTCTTTATTGTTCTCCATTATTCTTCCCTGGGCTACTCAAAAAAGACCATATAATACTACGAAGAACATTGAGGGCTGTAAGTAGGGTCAGTGCTATCCCTTTGACTCAACTAACTGACACTGTTGTCAATAGGCATATGAATTCTTGTAAACAGTTAGCTAAAGTTATTTTGTCTGATAGTGAACATCCTCTTTATTCACATTTGTTTCCTTGTATCTCTTCGGGCAAGACCAGAAGAAATTTCATAAACATTTATGCTTGTACTACAAAATATAAAAATTCTACCGTACCATATTTGGCACGAGTATTGTGTGAAGAGACGAATATCAGAAAAGAACTTTTACAACTTTTAAATCATTAACTAAACTATAAAATGTAATGATGCATATTAATGCATGTGTGATTTGTTGGGGTTTTTTATTTTTCCTATTAACTATCAATATTTTTAAAATTTTATATATTTATATAATTATAAAAAGAGCTAAACCAATGCAATATGTAAAATGAAACGCTGAAAATTCCATGCTGTAAATTGTTATTGTTGTGGAATAAAGTGATTATTATTATTATTATACTGACAGTCTTCAGAGTTCTACGAAGTATGAGATAGTCCTTTTTAAGCAATCCAGAAAAGAATAAGGATGAACAGTAAAGAAAAATAGGTAAGATGCATGAGTTGACAGACTGTAAGAGGTAGAGGGGTTGGGTTATGCCTGAGTGCCTCAACTTCTCAATGTAAAAAGTCAGACGAAATATTCTTTTATAAATCGCTAAGACATGGGAAGACCAGGATAGGTCAGAAGAAAGAATTAATCCAAGATACTTAACTTCAGACTTGGTTTCTATATCAGTATCATCAATTTTGCAAGGGCCATAGGAACCAACAGCTTCATTTAACTTTCGTTCACATCGGATACTGAAACTGACAGTCTGACATTTGGAAGGATTTAGTTTCAAACAATTAGACGAAGACCATTTGCTAATTCGTGATAGAAAGCTGTTCATCTTAGTACAGTCTAGCTGGGAGTTAACAGACATTGAAATAATTAGATCATCGGCATACTTAACAAAGTTCATTTCATCAGAGTGACGCAAGTCATGCAAGAAGAAAGAAAACAGAAAAGGAGAAAGGACAGCGCCCTGAGGAACACCAGCCTCAGTAAGGAATGAAGTGGACGACTTTCCCTGACATACAGTGTACTGCTTTCTTCCTGAGAAATAAGAATACAGAGATTTGACAAACCAACAGTCAGTTTGAATTTCAGCAAGCTTGATAACATATACATATAACATTATTTTATCATGTGAATGCATTTTAGACGAAACATAATCAGGTAGAAGCAAAAATTCATAGCATAAATGTCGAGGGGAGTCAGCTACAGAAATGGATATCAGAATTTTCGAAACACAATAAATTATTTGATCAATACAAACTACTTAAAAAATTTAATTGGTGGATGGCGACTAGCAGTAGAATCCAGGATGCGCATTTCATCCTATTTGGGACTCGTCATCTGGATGCACCTGAATTCCCCAGTGAGTGATGATGTTCCCACCGAGGCACAAGAAGCCGACATGTCAACCTGGGACCGCGCACTTCCGTCCAATCAATCGACAGGAAAATCTAAAATTCAATTAAATACAAACTACTGTTAGTAGTTAAAATATAAATACAAAATTTACTAGTGATTTGTAGTTAGTGCAAACATCGATTTTATAGATGACAAGAATACTAGTTTATGCTTTGTATATTTTATAAATCAGATACTTTCTTCTACACCTTAACCAAAGACAAATAAATGTCAGCCGATATCTAATAAAATCCAGAAAAGAAGAAAGAATTTCAAAACTATCTGAAATGCTTCAAAAATTGAAAATAATTGACTACTTTGTGATAATTAGTTACGTGCACCTAATTATTCATTTCTTCGAAAAACACAACTAAGCCTGATCATTTAGTGTTGCCCAGATTATACTGTGCCAAAACTAAAGATGGTAAGCACGACAGTCGGCCATTATATTTTCAAGTATTGTTCATCCCACTGTTTAGCTGTCGCAAACATTTATTCAAATTAAAACATCAGTAGACGTTACTCAGCGCAACAGGTAAAGTATATGCTGTTAAATAAGTATTCAGTAAGATTTTTTTTAATATACGTAACATGTATCGATTGCACTGCAGTGAAGTACACAAATTCACCAAATATGTAAACGGCTTCTGAAAAGCTTTCTGTTTGAAGTGCTCAATAAGAACTAAGGCGTATTTCTATAAACGTATACGGTTATCCGCTAGGATACCTTCGAAACCATTTTGCAGTGTTTTCCCTCCTCTTACCAACTTTGTACTGACCATCAGTTAGTGACTGAAAAGTGACTAATTTCAAATTTTAAAAAAGAGTGTTAGTAGATCAAGAGGTCAAGTAACTTAAATTTAACATCATGAATAAATTTAGCGGTGTATTGTTCTGATATGTGAGTCGTGTTTAGTTGGAAAAATTCCCTATAAACTAGTTATCGTGTATAACACTTAGTTTACTAATAAGATTTCTGCAATAAGAACATTCAGAAGTGACAATTTTAGGTCTGTTAAATTTCAATTACCTTGACTGAAATGATAAGCCTATGCAAGCATCCACATTAATTATAGGAATACCATGATGCTACTTATGATTTGACTTAAATCTCAGTGAGAATATCATGAATGATAATAACAGTAGCTTTACTATGCACAATAAGTTTCTACAGTGTGCATAATTTTCAGCGTAGTTTATGGCATAATATTTTTTCTTCATCCAGGAGTTTCAAGTAAAACAGCCACCTTCAGTACATCATGTGACGCAGTGATGTTAAATCTGAAGGACAAAATAATCCTGTACGGTATTTTTCTTTGGCCAATGAAATTCAGGTATCCCAGTGATTCAAGCAGGCTGCCAATGAAGACAACCTTAGGTTATAAGACTAAGATCAGACAGAACATCTGTATCGAATTTCAAATCTAACCTCTACTATTGCTTACCTAAATAAAGACATATTTGGACACGACTCCTTGAGTCATTTGTAAATAACCAGAGGAAACTAATTTTAAGCGGCGAAAATTGTTTGCCCGTGTAAATTTGGAATTAAAGTCCCAATTAATAATTTATTTAGAAAAAGGATATTTGTGATACTCTTTAGGTTTTCGGTGAATTTTACTTTCTGATGCTCACTAGCGAATGGCCCGATTCAAGTAGTGACCTGAGGTTCTAGTGGGAAGCCGTGATCAGTAGGGTGCAGCAGGTTGAAGATGAGGCAGTAACTCATCGAAGAAGACATTGTGAAGTGGTCGCACTAAGTGTTAATTGGCAGAAGTTAGAATTCATGGGCCGGCCATTGGATCGAGTCCCAGTGTCTTAATGGTCTACGATCTGGCTCACCTTGTAACCAGAAGGTCCTGGTCTCGAGTCCTGGTGGTGGGTGCGTACTGCTGAGGAGTCACAAACTAGGCTGACGCAACAGCTTCTCAGTACTCCCAGCTGGTTTCGCAATGGCTCTCTAACTGATGTCAGCTCATGATGATATCCTCCAACCAATCAAATAAACAAAATCCCTACAAAACCAGTACTTGAAAATTTAACTTTCGTCAGGCTTTGTGGTGAGTGAAGAAACGAAGTGAGTTGAAAGTGCTCAAGAAGTATTTTATGCTACATTAGTGTCTTTGTAATATGAGCACAAACATTTACCCAGAATATGATCAGTTATTTCTGGGATTGTCAAAAAGCCTACTCATTCAGTCAATGGTTTTCTCCCAGTGTTCAAAATTTCCACTCACTAGTGATATGATGGTTGCTAATTTCCTCTTGTTCCGTTTTTAGCTCTGACCACAATTTGTCTTTCACATAATTGTAAGAAAACACTAGAAGTCAAGTGATCTAGTATAATATAATGTGTGATACTAAACGACTGAAGATGAATAAGCCTTAGTGATTCATAGAACTGCCATACTTTCTGCTTCATTTACAGATTTAATCGATAAAATTTGGTTATTCCTTAATGAAAAGTAACATGAAACTGGAAATGGATTCTTGTAAGAGGTGAGACGTAATCATGAAAGGAAGAAAGTTAAAGGGAAAGGAATCAGTAAACACCAACTAAACACCATTTTGTTTCGTCGTGTCTGTTGAACTGTGCTGTGCAGGATTTGCAATTCATGTTAGGAATCACTAGCTGATATCTTTTGATAGTGTCGTTGAAAATAAATCATAATGGTACAAAAGCAGTCATCTTATTCTCTTTGATTTCATTTCCGCATGGAGGACTTCATCATGAGCTGACATCAGTTAGAGAACCACTGGAAAACCTGGGAGTACTGGACAGCTGTTTCGCCCTAGTTTGGGACTCTTCAGCAGTACGCGCCCACCGGGATTCGAACCCAGGACCTTCTGGTTACAAGGCGAGCTCGTAGACCACTGAGCCACTGGGACCCGATCCAATGGTCCTTGAATTCTAACTTCTGCCAATTCACGACATAGCGCAACCATTTCGCAATGTCTTCTTAGATGAGTTACTGCCTCATCATCGAATCCCGGTGGGCGCGCACTGCTGAAGAGTCCCAAACTAGGACGAAACAGCTGTCCAGTACTCCCAGGTTTTCCAGTGGTTCTCTAACTGATGTCAGCTCATGATGAAGTCCTCCATGCAATCAAACAAAATCCCTACCAAACCAATACTTGAAGATTTCATTTCTCTTAGATTATTAATTTTTGGTTGTTGTATACTGTTGGAACTCTATGCACCTCATATTTTGAGACATTCTAATTTAGTTTATCTGGTTTATCTTTCAACCACAATCATAAATAAGTAAGTATACAGTTTGCAACCTATACATTCAAATACCAGAATGATTTATAGTGTATAATAGAGGGTAGACCAACAATGCATTGAAACATACTAATAATTTACAATATCATGTTAAAACTTGTGTATGGAACGTGTTCACTTACTAACAACTGGGATGACAGAATTTAATAAACATGTAGAAATTCTTTTTGTCAAAAATTTGTGTGTATTAATCATTCTAATGTTTTCATTCTCTTTGAATGGAACATATCAGAATATTGTAAGAAGTTGTAAAATTATGATTTAAAAGTCACCAATACAAAATCTACTTGTCTTAACTTCTTACAAAAACAAAAAACAACAAACAAACTGAATTACAAACTCTTCAATCAGTATCATTCACCACCACTATCAGATGACAGAACCTATTTTGGTATGATTCTTCCATCTGACTTCATTTTTAATGTTTGGACAGTTATTGTCATTATATTATAGTACACTAACAGCATAAAAGTAGTCAACTGTTTGAAGACTTAGTGTACAGTGAATCGGTTAACATTTAGAAGCAATAAACTAAGTTGAACTAGAATTCAGAGTTTTATAAAAAAAATTTAGCCAACATAGAATACATATTTAAATCCTTCAAAATAACAAGACGTATATATGATAACTAGTTTGTCTGTATATTCTCTGAGAATTTAAATCTCTTCAAACAAGTACAACAGATGAAATTTATGACATCGAATTATTGTAAACTATTTGACATACTTCAGTTAGAACAACACATTTAAGCGAACAATATTGTTTTCAATTATATCTCATCAGGCTTAACTCTAATATATATAATTTTACAAATAAAAATTCAAATATAAACCAATCATGGTGTTTTGTCTATAGAATAATACGATGGTGAATTTGAATATATTCACGATTCCTTGATGGAGATGGGCTATCCGAGTAGTTTCATAAAGAAACATATTAAAACACCGTAGAAAAAGCCGGAGACTATGACTGCACGTAGAAAACCTCTATTTATTAAGTTTTAATTTAATGGTGACTTGTCAAGTGAGATTTTGTTCCAGAGACTTTCCAGGAGCATACGAAGAACGTTGTACGCAGCATACCTATGTTTGTCATTCTCTAGTCGACGAATGATTGGGATGCAAACGACAGATAAGCTTGATAGTTTTGCCACATCTATGTGCATTTATCAATTCAACTGCACCTGCGGTGACAGTTATATTGGGCGTACTACTAGACAGCCTAGCCAACGTGTTAGTGAACATCTCCCATCGTGGTTTGGCAAAAGGCAGACAAAAACAATTCGTGGCTCAGTTCTGTCACACTTAATTGATAGTGGTCATGTAATCGAGAAAACGAGAGCCTTCAAAGTAATTCATCGTATCCCACCGAATCTTTCCAATAGACTTCGTATTCGTTTACAGCACACAGCTGAGGCGATAGGCAATCACTATTAAACCTAAACTGTGTATTCAAAAAAGGTTCGTACAGCCATTATCCCTCCCTTGGCCTATTAAGACATAACCAACTAATGACTTCTACACCACCCTGTGTTTATATTTTCAACCCCTTTCTTATAATCCCTTAATCTTATCTTCATTATAAACGTGTTTCATTTCCTTCCCTTATAATCTAACATCACTCAATCGGTTCATTTGTTTTTACTAGCCTTTATCGACTACTTCCACCTGAATAGTTGTTTGTTTAATCATACCGTTTTTTCATTATTCATGTTATCACAGATTGCCTCACTTTTTCATCCTTATTATTGATAAGACCATTTTTATTATTACTATATTTATTATTATTATCACTACTATTATGACTAATTGCACAATTTATATTCACCATCGTACTATCCTATAGACAAAATACCATGACTGGTTTATGTTTGAATTTTTATTTGTAAACTTATATATATTAGAGTTAAGCCTGATGAGATATAATTGAAAACAATATTGTTCGGTTAAATGTGTTGTTCTAAATTAAACCTCAGTTAATCAAACTACCGTAAAATATTTTTCATATGCTTTAGTTTCAGCCACTGTTATATGATTGATCACAGTTTCATATGTGATAGTAAACAGCAGGGTATATATGCCAACTCAGAGGAATCGATGTGCCCTAGGAGATTCAAACCCGTGGAACTCAGTGCCATGATTCGAACCGCTGGTGTCTCATGGTACGAATGTAATGCATGAAATAACTAGTCATTAGGATTAACCATTATCCACCCTTCGGTGCTCACCAATCTCTCTCCAATCTACTGACTCGGTGACAAGATTACAAACACCACCAACTGAATGAATACACCTATCCCTAAAGACTCCACATCATATCATTCGTCACATCCCAGTAACCAGTCAATGCATATTTCAGTTCATTTGACAGAAATCAATAATGTCGGAGTGAATGTAAAATATTATTCATTATGAGGTCAAGTAAACAAGTTGTATTGAGATAAGATAAGACAAATATAGATGGATCTTGTAAGAGATGAAATTTTGATGACAAATAATTTGTTTTGGATAGCAACATGGACAAAATGTCAAAAACAAAATGGTATCATAAACAGATAGATTCTATCTTCACGATAGGAATTTCGATTATGGGGGAAATGAAGGCCAATAACTGGTTATTTCTGAAGATCAGATATTAGATGCTTCATGGAAATGGTCCCAGCATTTTGAAGACTGATGCAGTTTGATTTGTGGATTATGCTAAATATCTCTTGCATAAGTATTTCGTATCTAGTGTTTACTAGGTGTTTATGGATTCAGCCAATCAGATAATCGGATTTTTTTCAATGAAGGATCTCCCGTGGAATTCCAAGAAGAACATAGTAGGTCCTACTATCTGTTCTTCCAATTTAGCTGCCACATTTGGATTGATGTGCACAACTGGAATTGAAATATGAGGGATACCTGTTAGTTTCCATTCACACTAATGGAGAGGATATTCCAAACAAAATAAGTGACTCTACTCCAAGACATGTCTTAACCAGTGTTGTGGTTAATCTTTCCTTCAACACACTCACATTCACTCATCACTCTTGAAAGTGAAGTGAATAAAATTTAGGTATTCACTAACAGCAATATTCTCAGTTTCATTGCATTCTCTTCTGCTATATTTGTTGAGTGGTCATTTTCTCATAGATATCCTTCAATTAGCAGTAATGCACTATTCCTTTTATCAGTTGAACATATACCTTTTGCTCTTACGAGTAGTATCGTAACTAATATTCAGGTACAACGTCATAATTATGGTAGAACATATTCCATTTGTCTTTGCAATGAATGGAATTTCCAGATGAGCCATCTGTTTTACCTTGGTTGCTGATAACTAGAAGGTTGAGTATACCATACTATCAATGCATCTTGTTGAAAATAATCCTTTTATGAGCAACACTGAAACCTACAAAGAGATATGAGATGTGATTTAAAAAGCTGCATCTAAATATCTTACAATAAAATGTAGTTTCATCTATTGCTTATCTAAACTCTGTCATCTCAAGATTAACTATATAAAAATATCAAACAATGGACGAATGGCCATGTGAAGATATCGCCCGCTATCAAACTGGAAATGCCCATCTTTAATTACGTAGCCCGAGAAGCTGCTTAAATCCAAGTATTTTCAGTAGCAGAAAACTATTGTTGTGGCAGATAGTCTCACTTCAAGCGAATCTCATCAAATAAGGAGTTTACATCAAATGATACTGTAAAGCTTTTGATGAAATTGAGCTAATTTACCTTTTCGGTGAATGTATATGAATCCTTCACCCTGGGCTTAGACAGTTGCTGATAAACATGACTCAACTCTTCGGTTAACTGGTGAAAAGCCTTATGGGAAGGTGAGTTAAACACTGGTAGTTTAGGCCTTCAAAGGTTAGTCTGCTTAAACATCTGCAAGTCATGCAGACCTCGATTCATTATGTAAGAAATTGTTGATCAACTCCATTTTTAAGATTTCTATGTGTTTTCATGTTGAATCTGTAATGTCTTTATTGTGATTACCGATGTGAAACTTAATGAGTGTTTAAGAATGTATTGCATTTTCATGACTTAATGAAAATTGTTCGGTAACACAGCGCTATAAATATGGTCTGACCTCAGTATCGTTATGGTTTCATCGTCTATTAGATATTTTATTGTAAACTAGTATTCTTTAGACATACTTCTTGATTGTGGGTTGATGGGCATAGCTATCGATTAGTAATACCGACTAATTTAACTTTGAAAGAACCATTTTTGAATCAATAATCGAGTATAAATCAACCAACTGATTGAATAAACTCTAAAGTGGAATTTCTACTGTCATTCTACTGACTAATTTCTTTGGGATATAGAACTTACATCTAATTTACATGGTTTCAGTCTCAATTTGTTCTCTCCTTCGGTCTAATAATTTGTTGACATATCCCTCAGGTGTTTCTGGAATTTCTTCAAATATGTATTCATTTACTAGGATCTTCGGAACAGACTTTGTAAATTCATCACACCAACTATTACACTGACGAGGACAATGGCCAGAATATTTTAACAAGCTTGTCATTAGTTTGAACATGTCATGTCTACATGAATGCCCTAACTTTATTTAGTACTTGCATGTAAAGCTTTCTATGCTTTCAGTTACCCTCGTAATCGAAATTCCTATCGTGAAGATAGAATCTATCTGTTTATGATACCATTTTGTTTTTGACATTTTGTCCATGTTGCTATCCAAAACAAATTATTTGTCATCAAAATTTCGTCTCTCACAAGATCCATCTATATTTGTCTTATCTTATCTCAATACAACTTGTTTACTTGACCTCATAATGAATAATATTTACATTCACTCCGACATTATTGATTTCTATCAAATGAACTGAAATATGCACTGACTGGTTACTGGGATGTGACGATTGATATGATGTCGAGTCTTTATGGGTAGGTGTATTCATTCAGTTGGTGGTGTTTGCAATCTTGTCACCGAGTCAGTAGATTGGAAAGGGATTGGTGAGCACCGAAGGGTGGATAATGGTTAATCCTAATGACTAGTTATTTCATTCATTACATTCCTACAATGAGACACCTGCGGTTCCAATAACAGCAGTGGGTCTGCGCAGTTGAAGAGAATCAACGAAACACAGAAGATCCGTGTTATTCTTCATTAACGTTTATTCTTGATTCTGCGAAGTTAATAATAGAAAATACAACTGTGAGGTGCTTATAATCACTTGGATGATTTCCCTCCCTTTATTTCAATCAATCAGTCTCCCTAGGAAAACATTTTTTTGTCAATGTTCATTGTTTGCTAACTAGTGTTACTTCGATGCAAACATTTCGTGTGATTATATTTCGATTAAGAAATATCAGTCACTAATTCCCCTTCTTCATTTGGAGAAGCTGCTTGTTTTGTATACCAGTTATATTAAATTCAGATTTGGAGACCTTCGCCAGACCGATGATGTAGCTATAGGAATCCCTTTAGGTGTTATGTTGGATGACATATATGTTAATTACTGAGTATCCAGTTGCAGACTTAACCTGTCGTTCAACAAATATGTAGGAGAAAATGGAGATGGATTGGGTATAAGTTGAGGAGACCACTGGGTGACATCGCAAGCTAGGCCAGTATTCAAGTGGAATCCAAATAGGAAACGACGAGTGGTTCGTCAGTGAGAGGCTGACATGGAGGAGATGAGAGATTATGGGCAATCGAGGGCCCTGCTGAAGAGGAAAGCGGAAAACGGAAGAAAGTGGAGATGTGTTGCTGAAGCCGTATTTTCCACTCGCAACTCAAGGGAACAATAATAATGATAGCTGCAAACTTAGTTGAAAAAGTCGAATTTAATAAGGACTGAATGGGCGACGTAATAATTATCTGCAAGAGGTTGACAGAAAACAGAACAATTCTCAGTCGAATAAACACAGCACAAACATATATATTTATATCATTAACATTTCTTAAAATAAAGTAATGACTGTTTACCCCAACTGGACGTACTCGTAACTCACGAAAATATTGATCCCATGGATAGTACCTATATTACGTCACTTCCTATCCTATTAAGTATAACAGAGGATACAAAAGATTGAGAAATATACAATCTCACTGAAAAATTACTGGATAAAAATTACTATCAGAAATTCCTTAATCGTTAAAGATAGGACAAATGGAATACCTCAATAGTTTAGTCAGAATCAGTAAAGACGAACATGTCGTCTTATCACCCGAGAGTGACTCTCTAAATCTCATACCTAAACAAAAAATTAAAGCAGCATTCTGTGGAACAAACTGTGTAGCTAAGTTAATATTTACAAACCAAAAGAAGCTGGTGTTCTCCTGTAAATCCCAGCGGTATTTCAACGATGGTTCCTAATTACAGTACCTTTACCAGTTCACATGTGTGTGTAATTATAAATGCGCAGGAAGGATATTTTTTCTCTGCATATTAGGGCTACAGACTATATTTCAAAGCGGTTATAACAGCAAATCAAATCAACATACTCCATTCGCGTAGGAATAAATATCTCAAATCATTTGTTGCTAAGCATAGAGAAAAATAAGCCGTCAACTCAACTGAAATACTACGTCTAATCCCATGTGAAAAATATTTTTGGGGCACCCACATAAATTCCTTGAAGCACGGAGTTCTTTGTTGCTAATCATTTCTGGTCACCTGATTTCCAGTATTCAGAGAAGGTAGTTGTTGATGAAAGTCGGTAGGCTTTTGGAAATGGTTTTGGTGACGCACCAAGTCGCTGATCCTTATGGAAGAACTTACTTGACATTGGTTTCGAAAATCTGAATCCTGTTCCTTATGCTCGCTGAGTGCAGAAGATTTCCAAAATGGTCTCAGGTTGATGAAGGCGTATCTCGCCTCTCTGATCCTGGCTGACTGACTTTGACATCTTTATCCGTTCCGACTGTCTGTAGTTAAAACGACTCTTCCTAGATAAGTGAGGGAAGTAACCTCTGTCAAATCTCTCCTGTTGATGGTGATTAGTGCTGGTTGTTGTTATTGGTTGGTTATCTTCATCACATCCATCTTCTTTATGTTCAGCTGCAGTCGTTTCTTTGCTGCGTATTTCTGTCTTCTGACCTATGCCCATTGTCCGTCACACGGTCCAGTCCACCATAATCAGGGATGTCATTGGTGGTAGTAGTCAGCCTTATGTTATTTCTGTCTTCCCTTAAGATGCCTTCCTGAGTTTTTATTGTGGATCACTTAACACGTGCAATTTTCATATAGCTGTTAAATGAGATTTACAAATTACTTCAAAATGAAAGCTGTCGAAGGCCTTTTCAAAGTTGTGGATAAGGCTGAGGTAATAATAATAATTTGCTTTATTCCAGAAACAGTACTAGTGGTACAGTGTGGAATTTTCAGCATATATCTACAATATTAGCATCTAATTTTATCGAACATTTAAAAGGAGTATTTCAAAAAATAAATAAAAAGACACAAACAGCAAAAAAATTACAGGCAAACACAAAATAATTATTTTAAAAAATGCGAAAAAATACCAAGAAGTAGAAAGGAAAATAAACAGCATATAATAATAACTCAGTATTGGGTAGTGGAAGCTATGTTATGGTTATGCATGGTGACAGTAAAGCTATAGTCATACAAGAAGTTATGAAATGATATTTAAGAATGTTTATCGCCAAGATTATCAGTTAATTTGGTTGAAACAACTCTAAACTTCCCCTATATGCTCCATTCAAGTATGAACTGTAGCGAGTTAGTATACTAATAGGAACATAATCAACGGAATACACCTTTTTACAATCCGTTTATTTCAGAATCGTTTGACGAGTGCAAATTCCCTTGATATATTAGTCAGTTGGAATGCAGTTATAGTCTGTTGTTAAAAGTAAGAAAAATTATTTTTATATCATAACATCATATCATGTTGACGATACTGACATTTATGTTAAGTAGCAACTTCATTTTGAAACGTTTATGTAAGATTAATTAACAGGCACAATTATTCTTTGAAGGAAAGATGACACTCTGAAAATACAAACTATCTCAAGAGTGAAATTTTCCAAGCTATTGCATTAAAGCATTTCGTACAGAAGGCGTTAACTTTCAACCTAATAGTGTATCAGTATGATGCATGAATGCAATTCATTTGAAGATAATAATGAAAGTTTATGTTACTGACAACCAGCCTTATATGTATAGACTTCAAAAATTCATTTTCCACACACTCAACATTTCTTTGAAGTCACTATCATACTTATTAATACAGTCAAAATTTTTGAAGACTGAGTAATTAGTGTCACTATCAATTTTTTACTTGTCAAAACAGTAGATACTTTAATTTTTGTAGAAGACCCACCAATTATAAACCAATAATGAGCTAAAATTTGAAAAAATACTCACTTTAACCAACGGTTGTTTTATCTCACTGGTATAGGGAATGGCAGTCACCTCTCTATCTCAACTTCATCGACTTTGAAAAGGCCTTCGATAGCGTAGATCGAGAGGTGATTTGGCAACTACTTCGCTACTACCGGGTGCCACCTACAATCATACATCTCATCCAACAGCTGTACGACAATGCTGCATGCCAAGTAATCAACAACGGGAAACTTACGGAATCCTTCGAAGTGAGGACAGGAGTAGAGCATGCTGGCTGCCTACTATCGCCAATGATTTTCCTGATTGCAGTAGATTGGATAATGTGACAAACAGCGGGCAATGAGGAAACAGGAATAAAATGGACTCACACAAACAAATTAGAGGATCTGGACTTCGCCGATGATATATGTCTGATTTCCCATAAACTGGAAGATAGGCAAGCGAAAAGCAACAAGTTGGCAGAAGAAGCATCAAAGATAGGACTTCAGGTGAACATAGAGAAAACAGAGGTGATGATGATTCCTCGACAAGAACAACAACAACAGACAACGATCAGCATAAATGGGAGGAACCTGAAAGAAACAACCTCTTTTACCTACCTCGGAAGCATCGTTTCAACTACAGGCGAACGGATCTGACGAGGATATCAAAGCAAGAATCGGAGAAGCAAGACAAGCTTTCACTACCCTCAAGTCTGTGTGGAAGTCAACAGCACTCACCATCAAAAATAAGATCCGGATTTTCAACTCAAATGTGAAATCAGTCAGTGCTACTATACGGATCAGAGACTTGCACTGCGTGTCATAAAGAGCATCTCAAACAAACTTCAGACCTTCATTAACAGATGTCTTCGCTCAATACTCAAGATCAGATGACAGTCCAGAAAAGATCAGCAACAGAGATCTCTGGCAATGAGCGAATCAACTCAGCAGGAACCGATTGGGAAACAAATAGGCAGGAAGAAGTGGAGATGGACTGGCTATACTCTGAGGAAACCATTAAGTGACATCACTAGACAAGCCATTGCTCGAGTGGAACCCGAAAGGGAAGCGGCGAGTTGGTCATCAGTTCGAGGTGACTTGGAGGAGGTCATGTGAAGAGCAGATGAAAGCATGTGGGCAGACTTGGAGCCAGGTGAAGACTCTAGCGGAGAACCGAACGCAATGGAGACGCACGGCTGAAACTCTATGTTCCTCTAGGAATTAAAGGAAATAATAATAATAATAAGGAAAATACCAACTGGATGAGATTCAGATATCTTTTAACTGACTAATACTCACTGGTGCTATGATGATTTAATTGTGTTGTTGATACAACAGATACGGTTAATGATGAGGTTATACCGCATGCACTGCGTCGAAGGCTATTTTGTGGAATACAGGTAATACTGTTCCCTTGTGAAAAGTGAAAGTAGGAAGCGTATATACACAAGGGCAAACTTCGCTAATATTCAGATCATATTGAAATGATGCACTAACTAACTAAATGTAATTTGATGACATTCATATCGACACAAAATGCTTATTGAAAAAGAAACACTTTGTGGTGATCACTTGTAGTAACAATGATCGATTTTTTGCTCTGGTCTAACATTAATAGTCTTTCTGTTTAATTCACCCCTAAGCTTATCATTAATGAACCTAGTGGTTGAATAATAATTCTCCTGTCCCACTTCTGGTTCTCAATGAATATTAAGTTTTGGATACAACAGAGCACTGAGAACTTATAGTGCTGAAAAGAGTAACAGCACTTATCGATTTATAACAAATAATTCACTAGATTATATCACTTTGACCTGAAAACTATCTAAGAACTTATCTATCCACGAAAATTCATCGAAATTAGTAAAAATTATAATTAAGCTATCAAGTATTTAGGTGAATGTTTTCGATCTATTCATATACATATAAACAAAAGTTTTTATGCTTTGACATATATAAAATCGAAATGACAATGTTTAAATGTGGTGTACGCGTACAATGCGAATAAATATTTAATGGATATCCTAAGATAAATGTAACTATCGTTCTTAACTGATCTATAGACATTCCACTCAAAATGACTACATGACTTGTATTCACTTGTATTCACTCCTTTAGATTGACCTAATTTTTTATTATAAACATTTTTGGGGTCATATCTTTCTGTGTATTACATTTTAAAACAAAATTTCGGCAAATAGTAACGAAATTTGTGGTAATGATCAAATCTATTCTTAGTATTTAAGTATATAAGAAAAATACACAGGTTAATTTTGTACCATTTGAGGTATATAAAAAAAAAAGCTGTCATCTGATTTCAACGGATTGTTCAAAAGTGACGTTCATCATTACTGTTGAAGGTGAATCATCGTAAAATAAAATAAAGAGATATATCTTTAAAACTCCTGTCCCCTTGTATTAAAAACTCTAACTGTTAAGGTCATATTGAACATTTAATGAATAAATATTAGAGTTAAAGGTTAAATTAAGCGTATTACTATCATTGTAATTCTGTTGTCCTGAAATCACCTAGACTGAACTTAGTCTTCTTAAAATTCACATTTTTACTATGTTTATCATATTAAGATAGAATTTTCATTGAATATTTTTAATAGGCTTAACTCCACTGAGATGTAAACACGTTTAAACACGATTATTGACACAAAAAGTAATTGGAGAAATAATGAAAACCAAATACCCTCCATATTAGTAGTCTATCTCTTTATTTAATACGCTGTCAGTTGGTAATACACCTCAAAGCAACCATTATCTGAATATTTCTTTGATTACATTTCAAATTCATTCACAAAGATGAAATAATGAAACTGATTAATAAAATATTTTACAAAACCAAAATCTTATTAAAAAGGGCATAGAGAGGCCTTCATATGAGAAAAACTCATTTCTTTTATTGATCCTATTATCTTTCTGAAATAACTGATGTTTGCTGTACAGATCCTGTTAGTGAGTAGTTGTCGTGAAAATTCGTTATTATCCCCTTGGGTTCCGAGTGGAACATACGGTTTCAACAACACACTTCCACTTTCTTCTATTTTTTCTGCTGTCCTCTTTAGCTGGGCGTACGACTGCCCAAAGCCATCTGTCTTCTCCTCCTCTCTATGTCACCCTCTCACTGATGACCCACTCGTCGTTTCCCATTTGGATTCCACCCGAGTGATGGTCTGCCGTAACATGTCACCTAGTGATCTCTTCAGCGTGTGTCCTAGCCATCTCCTTTTTCTCCTACATATTTGTTGGGTGACCGGATCTAGGTTGGTTTTTATCGTCTGCCAGAGTTCCTTGTTGCTAATTCCTTCTGGCGGAACCGCCGGATATTTGATCTTCAAAATGGAGACAGCGAAGGTAGTTGTTGATGAAATTCTGTAGTGGCCAGTTGGAAGTGGTTTTGGTGACACACCAAGTCGCTGATCCTTGTGGAAGAACTTACTTGACATTGCTTTTGAAAATCTGAATCCTGTTCCTTATGCTCGCTGAGTGCAGAAGATTTCCAAAATGGTCTCAGGTTGATGAAAACGTATCTTGCCTTTCCGATCCTGGCTGACTGACTTTGACATATTTATCCGTTCCGACTGCATGTAGTTAAAAAGACGCTTCCTAGATAAGTGAGGGAAGTAACCTCTGTCAAATTTCTCCTGTTGATGGTGATTAGTGTTGGTGGTGGTTGGTTGGTCAATTGGTTATCTTCATCACTTCCATCTTCTTTATGTTCAGCTGCATTCGTTTCTTCGCTGCCTGCCTCTTCTGCAAGTTTTCGAGTTTGTGTGACATTCAACATAAATCATTCATGCGCAAAATCCTTATCTTCTGAAGTCTTCTCATTGGTGTTCTAGCGTATTCCTGTCTTTTCACTCCCCACAGTTTGACGCATAATCCTCGCTGAGTTTCCCATTGCGGATCACTCAGTGAGGAGTTCGAAGTGAAAACAGGAGTAAGACAAGGCTGGCTTTTATCACCAATGATATTTTTAATTGTGGTGGACTGGATTATTCGTCAGATTGTGCGCCAAGAATGAGAAGACCGAAATACGTTAGACCAATAAGAAGACTCTAGAAGATCTCGACTTAGTACATGAATGATTTATGTTTAATCTTACACAAACTCGAAGACTTGCAGGCGGAAAGCAACAAATCGGCAGGAGAGGCAGGCAGAGAAGACAGAACTGCAAGTGAACATAAAGAAGATGGAAGTGATGAAGACTTATGACATAATCTACTGTTTTTTGAAGCAAGATTGTGAACTGGTATAATTAGTGTTTTTGAATTTTCATTAAGCTAGTTAACTTTCACCAGCCGACACCTCACTATATGTGGACTTTAGCACACGTTTCTATTATTTCGCACTGAACGTAGCATATGGCATACATTATGTTCGATTATAGCAGCTAAGTTTTAGACTATAGACCTCAAGAAGGGATGTATGATGAGTCATTCATGCCTCATTCATATGCTACACACTGTTCCATTCATCTACAATGTTTTAAATGATTCTCTTTGAGCTCAGTATGATACTCCACACACTAGCTATGAATAAAAACGTTTGATGTACCTCAACTACTGGATACTTTTTACTTCTTAACCTTTCTTTTATTCCGAAGCTTGGAAAATGTATTAACTGTTTTGATCGTAAAAATATATTAGGTACAAAACTGGATTTTAAAACGTCGTACATATCTTCAATACTGAAAAGTTTATAATTAACTATCATACGAAATACTGGGCATTTTTAACTGTAAGGATAACGATTTTATCTTCATGCATACACTGAGGGTTAATAAATCAAACTTCGATGCATCCATGACATCTTATTGGTATAACCGATGACAAACACCTAACAAGATATTTTTCGAGGAATCATCACCTTAAATACAAAACAGTTTTGGTTTAAAATAAATATTCTTTTTATTCTACAACTAACCAAAACGAATTTCACTATGGCTATTCCAAGCCTAATCATCTAATTACTCAATAAGTAGTCAGTGTTTGTAACTCTTAATTAGTTAAATCATTCCGGACTAATGTTACTTTTACATCCTACCAATTACTCCTTGTGATCGTGGAAAAGTATGTTCAAATCTTTAGTGTAATTCATATTTTTATCGTTCAGGTTGTAACCGGTTGAGAAGAATCCTCGAAATAATAAAAGATGAGCTCATATTATCCTGGTACAATTATTGTTCTTGCTTTGTTCAAGTTTATAAATGGGAAAAATTGCATGAAATTTAAAAAAAAATGTTTGGTTTCCTTTTGTCTCATTAATATAAGCAAGTTAGCATTCTCTCAGTATACTAAGGTGTTTTTATGATAGCAATATGTTCAAAATTCGCGTAATCAACAATGATATATATATATACATAATTCTAAACTACTTTCATTGGGTTATAAATATTGCATAGTCTTCTTAGTGCTACTGCTTCTTTACCTGAAACTGAAAACAATAGTCATTAAAGCCATTTGGTAGGTTTCATTGACTTGGATAATGTTATATACTACTGACTGATTACCTGATACGAGTAGCTGGGTGTCCCTGACATCAACTAGTAGTGCTCGGCAGTTAGATCAAAGTGATCGAAACACTGGAAGACCATTTCGCTCATTTCGGGGCTGAACTCATCAACGATATATACCCGGGTTGACTCTGGCTAACTAGTTGGGTTAACTAGTACTACATTAGATTAAATCCTCAGTTTACAAAGTTCAACTGGAATATTTACCACAGTTTCCTTTTGACACTGAAATCTGCCAACTGACTTAGTTTTTTCGAATGAATACTTCAAAAGAGGACAAGGCAAGTCTGAGTTTATCTGAATACCAACTCTGATTGTATTTGTTGAAGCATATTGAGTAAATTCAATTGAGAATCTATTGAGCATATAAGTTCTACACACTGACGTCTTTTGTACATTAATTATGAGGAACTATCCTTCCCTTGAGGTGTACATGACTTCTATTACATAATTCTTCTGTTTATTTATTTAGAAACAACTTCAATCATTAAATGTTAATCACTGTTTTACGTTCCCATTGTGCATTGGATTGTATTCTGTTCCAGTGGCTGACAAAGTAGGTATCCATTTACGTGAATGATTCTCGTTTGAACATGTATGCATAAGACTTGACAGTGTTCCCTACTGAGGCTGGTGTCCTTCAAGGCTCTGCCTCTTCTCCTTTTCTGTTTTCTTTCTTCTTGCATGACTTGCCTCGCTCTGATGAAATGAACTTTGTTAAGTATGACGATGATCTTACTATTTCAGTGTCTATTAACTCCCAGCTAGACTGTACTGAATAGCTTTCTATCAGGAATTAGCAAATGGTCTTCGTCTAACGGCCTTGAACTAAATCCTTCCAAATGTCAGACTGTCAGTTTCAGTATCCAATGTGAACAAAAGTTAAATGAAGCCGTTGGTTCCTATGGTCCTTGCAAAATTGATGATACTGATATAGAAACCAAGTCTGAAGTTAAGTATCTTGGATTAATTCTTTCTTCTGACCTATCCTGATCTTCCCATGTCTCAGCGATTTATAAAAGAATATTTCGTCTGACTTTTTACATTGAGAAGTTGAGGCACTCAGGCATAACCCAACCCCTCCTCTTACAGTTTGTCAACCCATGTATTTTACTTATTCTTCTTTACTGTTCACCCCTGCTTATTCTCTCCTGGATTGCTTAAAAAAGAATATGTCATACTTCATAGAACTCTGAAGACTGTCAGTAGGGCGAGTGGGATCCCTCTGGACCATGTCATTGATAGGCACTTGATTTCATGCAACAAATTTGCTAAAGGAATTTTGTCAGACTCTGAGCACCCACTCTACCCGCAGCTTCAACCTTGTGTCTCCTCAGGTAAAACAAGAAGTCTTTTCAGAAGACTTTATCCACGTACGTCTAAGTATAAAATTTACAATATACCGTATTTGGCAAGTATTTTATGTGATGAAAACAGTGTTAGACATGAACTAACTAACCTTCTTTGCACTAGTATATAAACCATTTCCTCCACCCTTACAGCATCAAACTTTATTGTTATTGTATTTTTTTATATTTATAATCCTCTCAATTTTTTGATTTTATTTATTTTATCATAAGTGTGAACATCATTTAAGCTGTGTAATAACTGTTAATTTTGTATTTCCCCTCACTATACTATAACAGCAGAACACTAGATTCAATAATCTATAACATGCTAAAGTTTCCAAACTGAATCGACAATACCGTTTGAAACAAACTCACTGTTATTATTATTATTATATTTAATAATCTCAATTCGTGCTTCGAATATTTTTGACTTTATATCGTAAATGTGGACAAATACCTCCGGTTAATTTAGTTTTAATTTTTAATTTTAATTATATTTTGAGAAAATCAGATGCAATATTGTGACAAATGCTGCGAATTCCATTCTGTATTATAAGTACTGTTTTTGGAATAAAGTACATTATTATTATTATTAAAAATCCTGAAAAGCAATCTTTTCACACTCTTTGATTTGACCAGCTTTCTAAATGCTCAAATAACAATGGTACATAAAAGGTTTTTATACCAACAAAGTTATTTATTTATTCATTCATAGTCAGAACATTAACCGACATGTCAACATATTTAATCCATATCAGTAATATACATATTGATACAATAGTGGAGACACCTGTCTAACAATTATTAGTTACTAAATGCTTTTCTGTTATTAATTAATAATTAACTTTCCAGTTAATTGGTATGCTTATTTCAAAAGGCGATATATATAGACCCCAAAGATAACTACTCTGTTGCCATCCATCCCCGGTTAAATTAATATTTAGAAAAAAACCAAGATGATAAAGAAAAGTTGATATTCTCCTTTGTCTAATTTCTGTCAATAAATTAAACAAAATTTTGTTCTGCTAAAAGTAACAACATGATTCGTTTCAACAGTTCATGCTATTCTATTTACTTACTACCCGTATTCAGAATTATTAGTCCTTCAAATAATAATAATGATAATAAACAGTGTTAAGGACATAATTTTTTGTGTGTGTATCTATTTTAAGGTTGTAAATTAATTAAATGCTAATTACGTTTGTTGTTTTTTTTTATTTGTGTGTAAAACTTATTTTAATCATAGTAACTAAATTATCCTATCAGTTGGCTGACCTATTTATTTCTCTACCCTTCTTTGTTTCCTTTTTCCATTTATTCACTTCACTAGAGTAGTAGTATGCATGAACATGCGCTGTAGGTTTTCTTTTTCTCTAACCGATTAGGTGTCTAGGGCGATGGGGAAGGGAATGAAGGTTGATATTATGTATGAATATTAAAAAAGGTTTATTATAGGGGTACTGTCTCTTCACCTGGTAGCTACAATGCAAGCTTTTGTAACTAAGATAACTCATAGGAAAATGCATATATGACAATAAAGGAAAGGAAATTAAGGTACATAGGACAAGTATTCATGTTTCATTTTAAATGAAGGGGGAATATTTAAACTTAGATTTCTTATCCTAATGTTGAAAGTTAGAGTTTTTCTCTAACTCAGCAGAAGAATCTCAATAAAGATATCTTTTCGGCGATTTCATTGGCAAAAAGCTGTACAATCACATTTTTATACATACGGTTACATCGCTACAATTATTGTATAATTCAGCATTATAACGAAGGGAAACTAAAAGAGAGAATTTTCAGTTTTATATAAAAGCTTGAAGATGTGTGAATATCGATCATAGGGGCACAGAAGCAAAATTACATAAGATTAGAAAATAGTGGTGCAACATAAAATAGTTTTTAACGAAGACACGTGTGAATTGGCTATGCATAGAATCAAACTGATGTATAGTTTTTAAAACTGAAAGCGAAAAATGTGAAAGTAATAAATAAAATCAACCCAAACAATAAGGAGTCAAACAGAACTAGATCCATGATAAATGTAGAGGTTGGACTAGTTTCTTTCCAACGTATAGCTGCGGCTTGTTGAGGTATGTAGCGAGAGTTTCTGAAGTACAGAGAAGTCAGAAAGTGAAGTGAAATAGTAGTAGAGATTAGGTGTAAAATGAATGATTTTTGTTGGATGTTAATTGACTTCTCAAACTGTAATTAAAACTGCATTGTCAGTAGAGTTGGAGAATCTATTAAATAGGATATTTGGTGCTTTCCAGAGACTTGGGCATTAGAAAGGATCTCAGAACCAAAGTTCAACTGATAACAAATTATGAAAGATTTATTATCACTCAGAAAATAATCGGCATTTTCAGCTTAAGACAAAAGAAGCATCACTGCTTCATGTTATTTAGTTGGTGGTGGCTAGCTGTGGAATTCAATGAGTGGATTTCGTTTCAAACGGGACTCGTCATCTGGATCCACCTTCATCACCAGTGAGTGAGAGCATTTCCTGTTAAGCCCAGGGGTAACACCCGGCATTTCAGACAAACTGACTGAATGTGTGCAGTTGTAAAATTCCTACCTTATGGAAGGAATTATAGCCAGTTCATAATGAACCTTTTACTATTGCACTTCGTCTTTGTATTTTATATGCATATTGTTATTTTATATATTCTGTTGCAACAGAATTATCCTTAGAACATATTATTATTGAAGGTAAGCAGTAATGACTTCTGGTTGAAATATTCAGCAGTGAATAAGACACATTGGTGATATTTAGCTGATTCACTAGTGCACACACTTACACATGAGTCACTAAACTTATTTTTTAGTTATTAATTCAATTCACCAATATTCTACGTTCTATTGTCTCTTGGCCAAACATCTGCCTTAAGTTATGTTTTTTTTTCATTTATGATCGCATGTCTATTGTCTCCCTTGTTCTTAATTTGATTTCGTATACTGATAACCATATGCTATACAATATTAAGGAACTTTTAAATATGGACAACTATCTACTCGGTTGATAAGTGAGTATTTGTCGTATTATCAGAGTTATAGATTAGATCTAACCAAAACATAGTGACTAGTAATAACTTTTAGTAACCTAATTTGTTATACTCGGTAAGGCCATTGTACTTTTGTTTGACCTTGAGTCCTCGCAAGGTCAGCGTAACAAACTTGACAAATACTAAGGTGTTCAATTAACTGTGCAGTGGTGCTTTCAACATAGATTTCTCATTTGAAAATGAATAATTTGTTACTTAATCACCATGTTAAGTGGCACAGTATAATGATGATTCTAAAAGAATTTAACCTATTTCAAGCAGTTTCTTCTGTTCCAGACCAAAATCTTGTAAAATACTCCTGGAAATAGGAGTCAGAAATTCGAAAGAAAAACATATACTTCATTCACATTATGGATTTAGTGATGGGTTTGGATTAGTTTCACCAAAGATTTCGTCACGAACTAAAATCAGCTAGAGAAGCCTTTAAATCCAAGGAGCACTGGACAGCCTTTTCCATCTAGTTCCAAACTCTTCATCAGTGCGCACCCACAACTTCGCCGAGGATCGAAACCAGGATCTTCAGGTCATGACCAGTAGGGTCCATCGTTGTTAGGAAGAGAAGTGAGTGCTTTTTGACGCTATTGGCAGACGAAAACGTTGGCTGAGGAATCCAAAAACTAGGACGAAACAAGTATCCAATGCTCCTAGGATTTCAATCATCTTCTAAATGATGTTGATTCGTGATGAAATGATGTCCATTAGTTACTCCACTGGCATAATTTAACAGAATTTTTTCCACTTACAGAACCATTTTATTTTCCCTCCTTTTATAAGACGTTATAGTCACCCCTTTATAAAGACAGGTAATGATGTTTTGCATGAATATAAAGGTTTAACTGAATGTGACAAAGAACTTTTATTGTTCCTAAAACTTTTATAATAAACCAACAAATTAACTCTTTCAATGATTATTAATACTTGGTGTTGTTTAACTGATGAAAAGACTGCATCTCGTCAAGTGAGTAAAATATTTCCCCTGTGTTTAAATGTTCCACTATGTCAAGAGATTTTCAATGTTATATTGAGTGAACGTTAACTTCTCATATCCTTCAGTTTGTCTTAGATTAGTTTCTCAGTTTAAATTGATCCTGATGTATTCTGAAGCTATGGATAGATCTTCTACAGCATTAGTGATTCATATTGTACAAAAAAGATAAATGATTATCGCAATTTTCCTTTAAAGATAATAAAGAACTGTTGATGTCACAGATATTTTTACCGAAATCTGATACTGTACTATGTCATGAATTGACAGAAGTTGGGTGACACGAATTGTTGCATCCCAACTGAGTAACCATACAGTAACAATATTAACCTTGTGATTTCATTATCTAAAGCTCCATTCTGTAAAAGATTTTGAGTGTACCCAAATCCCAAGTAGGCAGCCAAAAATGCTGCTTGACTTTTACCGGTTTCAACTGGTAACAGTTCGCAATGATGACTACTTCCAGCATTTCCTATTAAAATCTGGAAAATAGAGGAAAAATCCTTGAACTTGTTTAGTCTACAAGTTCTCATTAATAAACATTAATAAAGTTAACCAATAATATCCGTGACAAAAATCAAGTCATGAAGGTGGATAGCTATAAGGTTCAGTCTAACAACAGAAAGCTTCAACTTAGTATGCAGTTTATGCTTTATACACATAAATGCGATTGGGTGAATAATTCGCCTTCAGTTTCATTTCAGATATTCTTATCTCGGCTACAAGCTTGATTATAATATGGCTATAAACAGTTGTAAAACATTTATTGCCTACAAGATTCCGTATTTACTAGATCATGTGTTAAGCTAAACAGAGTATAATTCAAGGGAAGACATAATCAGTCTCCAGGTTTACTTGTGTGAATTGTCCATCGAACTTGCGGTAATGAGCGTAACTTATCTTTGCGAAAACAACAATCTTACCAATTTCATTATTTCCAAAGTTAGCAGAAACTGACCTAATTATAAACCAGGGACTGGTTTCATCAGACTCATGCTACAAAACTTTTAGAATTGTCACACTGACTTACGTCAGAGTCTACGAAGAATACATTCAGAAATAGATTACAAGCATGTGCAGCGGTTAGGACTCTCGTCGACCATGCGCATGGTCCGGGGTTCGATCCCCTGCCGATTCACACCTGATATCTATGGTCGGCCTTCAAAATTTGGGCTACCGATATCATATGCTGAAAATTCCATACTTGTACCAAAACTACTGTGTGGTTTCAAGCTATAATCAAAAAAAGAGCTCACTTCAAATCGAAGTATGCGCTGAAGATGTTGCCTAGTAGGACAATGAAAGCTTCGCAAATTAACTATCTAGCTCAGAGAACACAACCACATGAAAATCACCCACCTGAGCTACAAATCTTCTCCATCATATCTTCTCAATGTGTATACTAATAGAAATCTATGCATCAGTTCTAAAAGAAGTGATGCACTCCTGCTTATCTTTCAGAGTAATTATAATAATAATGCAACTCACTTATCTGGAAGAAAATTCTTATGTTCTTAACTGTGACCCTTATTAAGTGTTGGAGGTTTTATGATAATACTGACATGCTCAGATCAAAATACATAGGATGATTAAAGGACTTAGAATATATAATTTCGAAAGGCACATTATTTCAGCCAATATTCTATCTCTTCAAAGTGCTTAGAGTTTTACTGATACGAAGGTTGAAAAAATGAAACTTAAGCTTACAGTATTCGCACCTATGATCGGATGCTAAAATATCCCCCGAATCACACTCCAAGTTCAGAAAAATCAGTGTAAATCCAATAATGGAAAGTCAATTAAGCAGATCTACTGGCGTAGTTGTGTTTTCAGCGCTGGAAAGTTTTATTGCGAAACCTTTATCTTCTTTTTAGGCAATGCAACAGCAAAAGGAAACAAAACCAACACCATCTACAAGATAAATTGCAATAATATTATATACAACATTATATTAGTTAAAGTAGATGCCCTTTTCGTCTTTGCTTCTAAAGCTTTGTTGTTCATTTTTACTCACGTCAATACAGTCAGACAACTAAGAAAGCGTAATAAATGATTCATTTTCACTGCTAGGAAAATTTCCCCATGACAGAATATATCATCATCCACTGAATTCATTTACAAGTTTCAAATAAAATTAATTTATTCCTAAAAATATATGAGAATGAGTCCAGTACTTTCAGTTTTCTTGGTAGTCAATTGAAATCTAAGTAGATAAGTTAGCATACAATGATTGTTATTTGTTAACGTGGCGGTAGCCTGATTGAATCACTGGACTACTTCAGTTTCCATCGAACACAGTACATTATATATATGTGGCTCTAATTGTTATTGTTTTAGCAATTCAACTATATTCTTGAGTCGTAAAATGTACTCAAGAACATTTTTAATTGGCTTTCAAGCTACTTGGCGTACATTTCTCGGTGATGAAGGGAAAATATCATGAGGGATTAGTATATGCTCAGAACAAACAGCCCTGCGTCACCTTATATTCACTATAAATCTCTGTTTTACTTGAAAATTCTGGATGAAGAGAAAGTATTAAGCACTGAATTTCGCTGGAGATTATCTGCATAGTGTAATCATTTTGTTCAGAATCCACTGAAGTGTGTCATCGGCATTATTTCACTACCTAATACTTTCTCCTCATCCAAGATCTCCAAGTAAAATAGCAGTCTGTAGTACATCACATGACACAATGCTTTTAGATCTGAAGCACAGACTAATTCTTTATGACATTTTCCCTTCACCGAGAAATGTACGCCAGTAGTTTGATAGCCAGTTAAAAATGTACGTGAGTACATTTTACAACTCAAGACACACAGTTGAATTGTTAAAGCAATAACAACTAGAGAAGATGCATTGTGTTTGGTAGCCCAGTGTTTCAAGCAGACCGCCTGAGCGAATTTCAGCTGTAATAAAACACTGAATTACTTCTGTATGAAATAGTTTCCGAGCAACGCATAATTTCGCCATCTTCAAACAGATAATTTGACAAAATATTTATATCACTACCATTCTGTCCACCGTCACCATTAAGACGACATTGCATATTCAGGACAAAGAAGTCAGTAAATAATCTCTCATAGGAAAATTTACTTTGAAAACAGACGAATAAATTGTGATAATGTATGAGTGTATCAGAGAAACAAGCCTTCTTTCTTACATACAATGAACTAAGCAGTGCACTGAAGAACAAACAACATTAGGATGAAGAAGACTACTGAACCAAAAAAGACAGGATAGTGGAACACCAATCCTAGTATAGAAACAAATTTTTACCAAGGATGGTTTAAACATCCTAATCCCTAAGGCTTCTACAAACTTCATGATACGGCCCCAACACGTTTTAAAGATAGGTGTAAAAGATGTGTAAACATTATTTTTGTGCCCTGTGTCTATAATATGCTTCTTAATGAAACAACCTACTATGAAATGCTTATTTGCAGAGACTGATGTATGCCAGTGTAACCATACGTATATTTGAACAGCTACAAGTAGTGACATGTGACATCATTTTTCATATATTCTAAGGACTTGAACACATAAGAAATCTTAACGTTCTCACTCATATGAATCTTAACTATGTAACAAGTATTTTTGCCTATAGCGTCCAACCTTCGTGTCAGTATGTTTTGTTTCGATACCAGGATTGATGTACTATTAACAATTCTTCATAGGTTTATTGATCTATGTTGTTATGTTGGCCTTCGAAAGGGCTTATGCCAACATTTAGGCAACCAGAAACAGTCTCAGCGGTTGACGTCTTCAACCTAAGTTAATTTAGTTAGTTCGAAAAGTCAAGATTTACCTTCGGAAACTCAGGTGTGCTAATAAGTTTTAAAACTAGTATCTACACAATTTGATGTGAGTTTCTTATGGTCCTCTATAGTGTCGAACAGACCAAATTTTTTGATTTTTCGTAATTTTCGAGAGTAGCATTTGTGGTCTGTCTGTCTGTTTTCCACGTAGAACTTTGCAAATATGTGCGGCAGTTCAAGTCGCCACACTCCCTCCTTGTAGCACACAAAGCAAGAGAAGAAAGTAGGAGAAATGCATAATATAGACAGTAAACAGAGGTGTGAGACAAAGGAATAGTAATAACGGAGAACAAAACAGTTTAATTGGAAGTCATAAATCACAAGGAGTGAATGCATCTGCGCCAGCCATTGAGAACGATTTTGAGCCATGTCACCAATTGTTTCCAACCATTGGTTTTTACCGTCCCGAGGACCCCAACCAGTCACGAAGTCTACACCTTCCTACGTGGCTTAGACTAACTTGTAGATTTCATTGACTGGTGCCATGTTTTGGTTTGGCCGCCGCTAGCTCTTTTCCAGCCTGACCCTATATCAGCTAATATTGCCCATTGTCGAGGAAGGCGGTGACTAGGCATACGTAATACATGCCCTAACCATCTCAGTCGATGTAATTTCACAGCCTCGTCGACTGATTTTCCCTCCTTACCTAGTACTCGACGTCTAACCTTAATATTACTCACCTTATTATACCACTTCACACGGGAGATAGAACGCAGACACCTATGACCAAAGACAGCTAATCTTTTCATGACTTCCGCTCTAAATGGCCAGGTCTCACAGCCATAAAGGAGGACGGAGCGGACTGCTGAGCAGTACACACACAGTACTTATCCTTCTTTTTTATTTCCACCACAGACTGTGATTACTGCAAATGACTAACTTAATGACTTAATCACGGATGACATTTGAGGACCTTTCTGCTATAGTGATGCTTGACTGAAGCTCAGAAATTGTCGTGATTTGTTGAACATGCGGTAGTATGTTCAATTTATCGAAGATTCCCTGTAAATTGTGATTTGAAAATTACATAAGATGTCGAAGAAAACTAATTAAACAGAAGTCTAGAATTCATGGACTGTTCTACAAGATTTTTTAAAACCGCGATATGTTAACAAATGGTACAGAATTTCCGGCCTAATTAAATTTCAAAATATATACTCTTAGTATAGGATTTTTCACATTTCAAGTGAGACATAGGGTTTCAAGAGAGCTCTGAATTTTTGGTAGCAGTGGTTTGACTTTTTACGAGATGGGGTTGTTGGCCTTACACCCGAATTTCCCACTTTACCGGCCTTACTTTCGTTTTAGCGAGGTTTAGGAGTGCGTCGGTCGGAGGATCGAACGCTGGACCGAGTGCGTGGTTGGATCTTCAAGCAAAATTGTCCTCAACGGTGCAGTGTGAAACGGTGTTGTTCTACCTGAAGCAGTATCTTAACTTCTACGATATCTTTCCCTCATTTCCTTTGGCAGGTGGTTGGCATTACGTTCACAGTAGACTAAAAATGTGTGCAAATTCATGCAGAAATCCATCAACAACATTAACAAATGAGGAGTGGACAAGAGCTTTTGCATTATACTGGATAGAAATTTACGTATTTCAGTAGACTAAACAGGCCACAATATAGTTGCTACACTAAAATCAATAATACAATATGACAGCAGTATAATAAATATGATTTGAATAAGAATACATTAATATTACAATTTAATGAAATTCGACGCTTATCCAATTCGTTTAGCTTTGGTCATCGAGCTTTATGATGGTAGGATACATGAAAAACAGCATCCATATGGAGAAATTATGCTATCATATTGCTTGATAACCAAAGAAAACGTGACTTGGTAAATTGAACACACCATTAGAATATAAATAAATAAAATATATTACAAATGAAAAAGAACATTGATTACGTTTTGTTTATGCTCAGCTAAGCGACTTGAGTCAAAGTTCCATGCAATCATTTAGTACACAAAACACAATATCCTACCAACATGTGTATGAACCACATTACGAACTTCGGTAAATTTGGGCCATCACCTACCGATCCAATATAAAAGCAGATTTGATTTATATTCATTGATGAATTACTGGTCTGATTTTACCTTTTAATTATCTGTCTAATAAACACACTGGTTACTGAATTAAGGCTTTCTCATATATCTGGCAATCTTACCCTAAAATCGATTTACTAAATATGAATACTCTTCATACAATTACTGTAGTCAATACTTTTATATCTTTGTCAAGTTGTTAATCTCTTTTGAATTAATAACCAGATAGACTTGATTACAATTTGCCGTTTTTGTAAAACGCATCATTTAACTTCAAATTAAAGAAAGCCACCTTAAACCAACTAAGATTCATAACAAACTTCGATTAAAATTGATGTAATTCTAGAAAACGTAGACTTCTATCTAAGACAAGTTTATTTTTCGAATTAACAAGTCTCCTAGACATAGATTACTTTTACTTGGTATATCAAATATTCAAGTTAAGAAGAACTCAATAACTTACTCCTGAATACAAAGATGTAAAAAATGATTCCATTTGATCAATTATCAGTTAACTAAAATTCCTCACAAACTTGAATGAACTATCAATTCAACGGCTCTTATTTTTAACAAATGACCAATACAAGAATCATGGGCGTATTTTGAGAAAACTTGCAGCTTTTCTAAACCAATCATAACACTTCTATAATGTAGACCAATATGAAGTTGTTCCAAGGTCATCGCAGTGTTTCACTCATAATTATAAAACATCAACACATTGTGCTATTTATGAAGAACATGAACATACACATGTCAGCATCTAAGCTAATTAGCTTCACAAAGTTCTCTACCCTTCCCCTACCACCCTACCCTAATAATTCACCTTAGATTGGTAGAAAAATTTACTAGATGAAGGAGTTCATCATCAAGCCAACGAGGTCATTGAACACTTGTTTGTAAGTCTATAGTTAGACTTGTTTCAACATGATTTACGCTTCACTAAATTGATCATTTTTCTACTCCATTCATCTTGAAGACTTACTACTAACCTTGTAGAACATTGAAGCATTCTGATCACATGTGTTGTAAGTTGTGACTAAAATAATTTGAGGTTCACAACTGTGAGGGGAATGAGGTGTATTAACATTCAAACAGTGAATGGAGAATTTAGAAGTTGAATCCTCAATGTACATTTATTTTATCTGGAAAAATATTTGTGCCCTAGTGAATGCGCGTCATAAAGAGCATCTCAAACAAACTACAGACCTCCATTAACAGCCAGTTGTCTTCGCTCAATACTCAAGATCAGATGGCCGGCCAGGAAAGATCAGCAACAGAGATCTCTGGCAATGAGCGAACCAACCAGGAACCGATTGTGAAACAAATAGACAGGAAGAAATGGAGATGGATTGACTGGCCATACTCTGAGGAAACAAGCCATCAAGTGACATCACTAGACAAGCCATTGCTCGAGTGGAACCCGAAAGGGAAGCGGCGAGTTGGTCGTCAGTGCAAAGGTGACTTGGAGGAGGTCATGTGAAGAGGAGATGAAAACGTGTGGGCAGACATGGAGCCAGATGAAGACTCTAGCAGAGAACCTAACGCAATGGAGACGCACGGCTGAAGCCCTATATTCCTCTAGGAATTAAAGGACATAATAATAATAATAATAATTTAAACTGGAACCATGATATGAAAGAAGGTAACAGATACTGACTGCTGCTTAAATTCCGAGGCTCTAATAACTTAACAGACTGCTTGCAAATGGTGTCCAAGTGAAGAGGTGAAACGCGCCACACTAGTATGTTCATAAGTGATGTGATTATGAACGATAAATCGTGTTCGAAACGTCATCCAGTAAATAATACTGTTTCACTGTGTGATCTATTTTACAAATGAATTGACACAGAGATGAATGACAATTTCCAGTTTTATTGGAAACATGTGCATAAGAGAAATTGGGTTCCAATTTCTGCTATTTGTGACAATCAAGTTATTGTCTAAGTGTCCATTTTCAGTGTTCACATTTTACTAGATAGAACCCGCTAATTCACACTAGCAATGAAAAGAGTAGGAAAGAATAAGTCTAAGGAGATTGTGCATTTGTCCAGTTATCCGAAAAGAAGATAATGATAATGGAAATGTATTTGTTCTTTGCAAATTATCACAAAACTGGCGATTTAGTGGATACCTAATAGTACAGAGTTGCAAGACGACATCGAAGATACGGCTCACTATGCTATTACATTTCAGTGGATATCTGGTCAGTATGTTGTGTTATTATCTGTAGACAATATATGATATGGTAAGGTAATGACAGATTATCCGTGTAGGCAGTCATTTAATCAAGATAGAGGTAAATACTTTCATCTCATGTCACTTAAATTAAGAATGAGTTGTACTCTGAACGTAGTTTCGGATGATAGATAGTCTAATGTAAGTATGTATTGGATGACTGTTATTATTTCAATACTGTTTTCAAGTTCGGTTACGGGTTGATATGAGTTAGAGGGCCACTGAAAACCAGAGAGTAGTGGACGGCAGTTTCCTATCAATTTGGAGCTCTTCATTGTGCGCACATATAAATAACTTGTTCGTTAAACGTATGACGTTGATTGTTCTTTGTAGTTGAAGATAACAATAGCATTCATCTAGCAACTTAAACTGTATGCATTAATGCTGTTTTCCGCAGAGTAAGAGGAATGTAGATATTGACTGGACATCGGTTGATATTAGTTTGAAAACCGCTGTAAACCTATGAATACTGAACGGCTACATGCTGTAGGTGTAGACGTCCGTTGAACTCAACCAACTATAAGAGTAATGTCTCTTAGAGGGGAAGCTGAAATCACTGACCTGAAATCCAACAACTCGTGTTTGAGTTAACTTCCTATCTAATCCAATTGTTTGGTTTTTCATTATGTATATATCTATATACCCAACCTCTTCTCTTCTGCATGCTTACTATCAGCCAGAGAACTACAAGGTTTAGGAGTACGTCGATTGGGAATCGAACCTGGAGCATTTGGGTAATTGTCCAGCAATCTACCATTGAACTATGCGTGGAGCAACTTCAATCAAATGTTTTTCTAACTGTTTGAGAATTTTTCAACTAGCTTAGTTATGCATAGGTAAATGACATAATCCACTGTATAGAATTCCTTATCTACTAAGTGTCTGACCTACTAAATAAAATTCTTTTGGAGTGGAAGCTATACAACTTGTAAACTTAGTTAACAGTTTACGTAAGTGTATAATCCTGTCTAACTGACTCACTAAGTCTGCCTGATCACGAAATGTTTTTGGTTGAAAAGAGGTAACTCTAATTTAGTTTTTGACAATGTTCAGTATCATTAGAGCATCTAAACCCACAGATTTAATATCTCACTCTTACTTCAGAGACCAGGTGAGTAAAATTAGAAAAATTAAGATACTAGTCGAAACCAGTGCCCAGATATCGATTAAAAATCTTATCTATCTACATAGCAGAGAGGCATCCAGTTCATCTAAGGTTATGTATGTGTTCCCAAGAAACACAAGTTATTCAAAATGTACAGTTGACCAACGTACATGAATGAATCCTAAATTTACTAGAAGTTGCTCGTATCAATAATAAAGTGAAAAGTTCGTGACAGAGTTTTCCATAGATAATTACTTGGAAATTACCAGTAGCCATCCTGTTCAGTGTCATTTATATTCCAGGAGAGCATACATAACCTTCCTTTTTGTATGACAAGAACTTATTCAAGAGGACTTTGTGACTGCTCTAACAGTTTAGTGATGCGATTGTTGTCCTCCTGCACAGAATGTGAACGTCATAAGATTTGTGACCAATCGACACGTATCTTGCTGGTAAAAAGAACAACAGTAGGTATGAAACTAGACTCAATGAATCTTACAGCAGTTTATATTATTTAAGTGTCTCAAATCCCTGAAACCTATGCAGTCTCTTGGTCCAGATCGTGTACCAGCTACTATATTCAATAAACGCACTGACATTTTATGTCACTGCTATCCCACTGGTACTTTCAATGAATCCCTTTACACTAACGTTGTGCCTACTTCCTGCGAGGACATTGAAATTGTTTCTGTGTCTAAATAATCAAGTGGACGGACTGTTAAGTTCAGATCTACTGCCATTACTTCACCTTTTTTAGGAATAATGGAAAGACTGCTCTCACTTAAGCTTGAACCTTCATTGAAGACTTCTGACGACCCTAATCAATTTGCTTGTAATCATGGTGGGTGTACTTTCGATGTCACTGTTGTCTTATATCATAATGTTGTCTCTATTTTAGATAGAGTTGCCGAATATGTTCGGTGTGCCTTCCTAGCTTACACATCTGCCTTCGACTCTGCACCTAGACCTCTTTTGTTAAACAAGCTTGCTGAGACACAAGCACAATGTTGGATTACCAAGTGGTTGCATTCCTATTTTTGTGATAAGAAGCAGTACACTGTTTACGACGGGAAGTCCTCAACCGCTTCACTTACTCTAGGTGGTTTTCCTCAGGAAGCTGTTCTTTCTCCATTTCTGTTTTCCTTCTTCCCACATGACTTGCCTCATTCGGACGAAGTCAAATTTGTTCAGTATGTCGATGGTCTGACTGTTTCTATGCTGGCAGTTACTTCTCATTCAAACTGTTCCAAAATGAATAACTTTTTTGTTAGAAATTAATCAGTGGACCTCGACTACAAATGGTCTTAAGCTCAATGCCAACAAATATCAGGTGGTTGATTTCACTTTCAGACGCAAGGTGACTTACATGAACTGGTATGTTTGCACGGTTCCACTATCATGGATGACACTGCATTTGAAACCCAGTCGAATGTAAAATATCTTGGACTGCGTATTTCCTCTGATCACCTTTCATGGTCTTCTCACATCATGTTAGTTTCCAGGTGGACATTTCGTTTGACGTTCTATGTGTGGAAGTGAAGACGATTTAGAATCACTCCATCTTTCCTGTTACTGTCTGTTAATTCTTGTATTCTCGCTATATTTCTTAACTGCTCTCCGTTAATCTTTCCCGGGCTACTTTAGAAAGACATTGTTATACTTCATAGTGCAATGAAAGCTGTCAGTAGAGCGATTGGGGTTTTGCTAGATCAACTCTTTAATACTACTGCAGTCAGACACATGGAATCCTGCGATGAATTAACAAATATGATCCCGTCAGACTCTGAACATCCTCTCCAAACACAACCCTTTCCTTGCTGCATGTGATCGGGTAGAACTAGCAGCAACTGTAGAAGACTGTATGCTCGGACGACTAAGTACAAAATCTCTGCAATACCTTATTTAGCTGGGACACATTTTATGTGATGAGGGACGTGTAAGGCAGGATATTGCCAATTTATTGAGGACTCTAAGTAAACAACAGTGTTTTGTTCTCATTATTACATTGTCGATATTATTTTCACTTGATTTAGTTTTATATTCATTTATTATTGAACACCATAACTAGTATAAATTATTATTAATGTGAATGCCCTATTTTTGATTATTTCCCCTGTAATGAGAAAATTAGATACAGTATTGCACTACATGCTGAAATCCCATATTTGAAGCAAAAGACACTGTTTGAAGTAAAGCCATTATTATCAACACCATCATTATTATGCGCATTTCGCTTCATTTTGATTTAATGATTTCGAGAATAGTAGACTATAATAAGTTGTTTCACATAGATTTATTTGACAGAATTGTGGTCACATTTTAAGGTACAAATTGATATCAGAAGGTAATTTTTCCATAACAGTCTGACTGATGGTGTTTATCCAGTTAATTCGATCAATAGAATGACTAATTAGCATTTCTGTTGACATGACATGTTCCTATTTTTCTGTCATCTGATTTTTCTACTAACGATAGTGGATTGTTTATGAAGGTGGTTTCAGTCAATGCTTGTTTGACAGACTAGTCTTCAAATCGTACGATGTTGCTCAAAGTCACAATGATAAAATATGAAATAGAGTTGGAATGTTTGTTACCATTTAGGCGTTTTATCCAGTGAGCTATGAAACTCAGATGTTGATCAGGTCTCAGTTGTAATTCATTCAGTAAAAGGGGCTCTTCATTTCCGTAGCATGTTTATAAACATTCGACTGATTATCTATCCTGGACATTTTCCATTGGTTTTCACATGAATTTCCATTGGATATGATGACTAACTGTGCAATTATTATTTATAGTGGGAAAATGGGAGATAGGACTTCGTAGAGTGGACTGCAAAAATAGCGAAGATGTTGTGGAGTCTGTAACAATACGATTGTACATCTCTTTGTTAGATGTTAAAATTAGAAACATTGTTCACAACCTTTGTTGACACGATTCCTGTTGAAATACACATAACTGCGGAGTACAATCTAAAATACAGTGTGCTGCTCGCCGCTTCGTTTTCTCACTAGTCTATACTGTCTACGTGCTTCCTTACTAACCGTTGTGTTGTATCCTTTGGATTTTTTGCAGGAACCTGTCGTCCTCATCTGAAGACTACTCTACGACCAGTACAAGGCTTCTACCAGTAGAGACGACTCCAGAAGTGAACGCTTCTCTGGATGATATTAGTAATTTGTAGCCGTGGACTTTAACTGTATAACCAAGTGACCATTAATTCTTATAAGTCATTAACTGTACATTTTATAATATACTGTTACACTACCATTACATTAACTTGGATGTTTGTTCTAATATTGTTCTGTTACTGAGGTCGCTAGAAAACACAAAGATTCACCAAAGTATTAGGTGTGAAAATATTGTCTAGACTTGTAAGGTCTTTGATTCAAGCTTCATCGATTTTAGATGAATGCAAATATATGGGAGTTTTCGTATCTTCCAGAGTAGATTATTTCCAAAAGAATATCAGATTGATTTACAACGAATTGATGTAAACTCCCAGATAGTAAAATACACTGTTGCCTACACCTCTTATGAAAGCTTGTGATCATTGTAAACATACAGAATATTCGCTCAGGTGAATTGAATAAATGAAATGCATTCACTCTGTATTCCTCATTACAAGTGATAAATCCTGCCAACTTCTAGTCTGGTTGTAACTGTGAACACCTTTCATTAACTGAAACATACAAATCGATGTGATTGTTTATGCAACTAGGTGGGTGTCACCAAAAATCTTGTCTTCATTGTATTTAGGCAACTCAGTCATGTGTATATAATGTCATCATTTGAATATATGAACAAATATTTACAATTGTATTGTTTAGTAAACTATTGGTGTTCAACTGTTTTCGAGAAAACCGGATGTTGATTTGATTGTATATAATTTGAGAGAAACAGAGTATGAAGGAGAATATTATAACACACAATTGTGAGGAGGTATTCGATGCATATGCCTGAAAAGTAAAAATGTACTAGTGTAGTTTATTCATTAATTGATAGGAAGAAGTTGTTTACGCTTTGTATGGATGAACACTACGAGTTATTATCTATCTCCTTTACTGTCTCAGATACAGGTCTGATGCTTACTGGAATTAGTTTTTAAACAATTAAATACAGGTTGATAAATTCCTATATTGATAATGGTTTCGATAAGTTCTATTTAAAACAGGTTAATTAGCATTATGGAATCTGTGTAATTTGTTGAATTGAATCATAGTTGCTAAACTGCACTGTTCAGGTGTGAAGGTAAACTTGAGTGGTAAATAGAGTGATAATTATTATTTCGAATTTTACAGGACTAACTCTCCTTCACTCTTTCGTGTATTCAGTTGAATTTATATTTGATAACTTTGGATAATTGACTACAAAATGATGGTTGAAAATAATCTGCCTTCTGTTAACCAGATTATTGATTTATTTATACTGTTTATATCATACAGTGTGTGTATGTTGGTGGGTGTATAATGCAGGTGAAAGACTTTAAGATGTAAGTAAACTTTACCAGATAGATGGTCAGTAAATTTCAGATGTCACTATTAGTTGATAAAATGAATAAGGACGAAAGCCTTGAAATAGTTTATTGACTTAGGTAATTTAAGTAAAAATTACCTTCAAACACTGTTTCAGCTTTACCTTTGCTACTGAACATGCCAATGTATTGTTGTAATAATGAACTGTGGTTTCCTCAATCTATGTAGAATTCTATTTTATTGACAATGTACTAACTGGATGCAATACTGTAGTAAAAATGCTGAGAATTCCATTCTGTATCACAAGTACTGTTTTGGAATAAAGCAAATTATTATTATTATTATTATTATTATTACTTCTCCTCTAAGTATAACAAAACAATTGCAACAGTGGTGTGAACATGGGCAGTAATTTTGCTCGAAATATTACCAATAACAAAACTTATCATTGTGTGTAAACTATTGAAATATAATTATACTTTATTTGATCTAATCCACAATGCTCAAACTTTTTACTGACATTATTTCTCCTCTAAGTGTTCTAACAAGGGTCATAAGAGCTATTTTGTTGTAAGATTTTAAATTATTCGATGATATTGATTGGGTGTTACAGTTGATGTTCACCCGTTAGACAGGTTGGCTTACATGAAGGGATAACGAAATAGCTGTACCAAATCGTTTATAAACTCAGAAAGTTGGTAATATAGCTAACTGATTGAAGTTACCATTCACGGGTCATTGAATTCTGATGCAATTGGCTTAATGGCCAACGAGGCTGACCTCATAACTTGAAGGTTCCCGGTCAGATCCGTGATGGGGTCCCTAAGTGATATCAATCCTCAATGAAACCTGAAGTAGTTTATTTGCTAGAGTAAAGGATGCTGTTTCAATGGGAACGCTTCTGTTAGTTTTCCATTGATATACTTAAATAATCTTATCGGTGTGTGATCTACTTATGAATGGAGATTCTCTTCTTCTCTTGTATGTGAGTCTGTAAAATAAAAATTGAAATTTAATTAACCTTGCAGCATAGACTAACTTTATTTGATGCAAATACAGTGATACAGTATGTAATTGAAACATTCCCATTGTGATAATTATAGAACTCAATTCAAACAAATACGTATTTTCGGTAATTTCTCGTCAGATTTGACAATTGCAGGATAAAATATTGACCACAGACATTTGAAACCAATGTGATTAGAAGAATTGAAGTTCAGACCGATGAATTAGTCGGTCATAATCGAGGTGACCATAATAATAATAGTAGTATGAATAAGGATAAATCCAATAGAGTGTTTATGTAATCTAGGTAGTCAGTCGTTGTGAGTGTGTTTAGTGTATGGGTAGAGAGGGGAAGACTTTCGCCTCAGAGCGACTAGACAATAGTGTTTGGTTCTACAATAAACTGCGAAACTGCGGTTGAAATATGCAAATGTAGCACAGTATGATATTGATAATAAAGTTAACAGTACAAATAAGGATGACATACATAGTTATCCAGTGCCATCGGGAGAGATGATTATTCCAAGCCGGAGGTGAAGGCCATGGGAGGTAGAGGGATTAAACAGACCTCTTCTGAACACAGATTGCGTTGAAAATTTCTTTTGACAACTGCATCAGCTACGCTTAGCATTCGAATGGGTATAAACCTAGAGAATTGAATTGGCTGGATCTTTATCAGTCTTGTTCTTTGCATCCAATAAGTGTGCTAATATGGAACTGCTGATTCACTTTACGACTCCTTCACCTAACCATGTTGTACAGTGCTCAACAAGGCGACGATGGTTTTGTCGAGTCATTCTACCTATGTAACTGTCTGTATAAGAGCAGTTAAATTTACAAATACAATACAAATGAAGTGACCAGACTCGGTAACTTACCCGTCAGTTATGTTAACCATATTGGTTCCAAATATCTACGATACAACATTATTTATCGACGACGTTTCGTGTTCAGTTTATGACTCACAGTCACATTAAGAAAGTCATACAACTTTTAAACTTTGTTTGTACAATTCCGTTCGTTTCCATCCGTAGATTTGATTGAAATTAATATGTAAACACAGTTTGGCAGTTGTGTGATTGCCTTGTGTATGTGGACGTGTGTGTGTGTTCTAAACGTCATCAATAAACGAGTATGCATCATTGTCTGTGTTTTCATCAAATCAAATAATTCCATGGTGGCACTGTATTCTACCGAACTGCATCCTCTCTGTGTAATATTCATCGAAACAGTATTTACAGATTAGCACTTTCATATTTACAATAAGTTTATCAGTGTAATTATAACACG
This sequence comes from Trichobilharzia szidati, assembly GCA_944472155.2. NCBI lineage: Eukaryota > Metazoa > Platyhelminthes > Trematoda > Strigeidida > Schistosomatidae > Trichobilharzia > Trichobilharzia szidati. Next base: position 65,181,850 of record OX235274.1, on the reverse strand, counting down.
AGCACTATTCCTATAATATTTGTGAAGTTTTTGTGAAAAAGTTTGGGTGGTGATCACACTAAATTTGTAAGGGTAGAAGACAGGAGACTTGGTAACGTGATGTTTCTATCTGGAATTCGATATCCCTATATAGGGAAATCATGTAGACAGATCTGGCGTGTTGTGCTACTTCTGCCCTCCCTTCGTATTGTGTTTCATTGTCTTCTTTTCGTGCCTCGCATGTTTTGTGGTAACACTGATTCATTTGCTCTCTTTGATGTGAAATCTTTCTCTCTGCTATTTGATATTTTTGTTCCGATGAACGTCTCTTCATATACTACTGATAAATCTTGTCAGTAGCACACGCCACAAATCTACCACAGTAACATCTATTGCCTGTTTACTGTTTATTTTATTTTATTCCATGTCATTATTACTATTACTGTTCACTTTGCAATTCCTGAGATTTCTAATTTTCGTCAAACATTTTCACTTGACAGTTTGCAAGATGGGTTTACTGTACTTTATCTATAAGTCACATATATCTCTTATGTATTGTTTTTCTCATGGCTTATATAACACTGTATGCGGAGATTTCAGCTAAGGAGTTCTATCAATGTTTCATGAGTTCATTCAATCCTGTTTTATGAAGATTCGTTGCTTATTTGAAGTTATTATTGAGATTAAATGTCTTCAATAAACGTTTTTACCTTGGACAGTTCATATTGTTGTATTGACAACACACATCAAAAAGTCAAAAAGTTCACTAGTTGATGTTTTCTCAACTAGTTTTATGTTTAACCCTAATAATTCCCAATTTATACTGAGATGACAACAACAGCTATATTCCTTATTTCTTTTTTTCAGGTAATAGAACCTTTGGGAGTTTTCGGGGTTGGTGTAGTTTGGGGGAAATGCAACAATTTTCCCCAAAAATTATCCCCAAATTATTCCAAAATTGTTTTTATTTGGGACAAATAACGCATAAATTTAACGGTAGGGCAATTAAATCGCTGACAAAATTCCTATGGTATATCCGTTTGTGTAAACTTCATAATTTTATCGGAAAAACATCGATAATTGAAAAGGATGGAAAGATGAAAGAGTCTTTATGATTATTTGATTGTTCTGCAAAATGCCATGAGTGGATCACAGTGAAATTTTGATAGTTTATTTGGAAATCAGTCAGACAAATGAATGTATCTGATACAGTGTGACTCACATTATGCTTCCATGATGACCCCTTCGTGCGGTATAAGTTTCAAAGTAAAATGTGAACACAAATGATTGGTTTGAAATCTTCATAGTGCCGCTTAGTATCAGATGTCACTCACTCATCAGAAACTTCAGATATTGAACTTGAGGACCGAAATTCATCGGAGTTTAGCATGTCTTTTACTCTTTCATTTCTGTACTAGTTGTACTTTTCAACTATGTACTGTCTAAACATACATTCATGCTCATGGAAGATGAGTTGTCGGTGTAGAAATATGGAAAGAAAAGTGGATCAGTTTAAGCTGTCACGCAACGAAGAAATACACACAGTAGCACAGGACAGAAACGTAATGCGACTACAGTGGATGAAGATGTGGGTGGAGAGGGAATGATTAGGCTAAGCCAAATGTTGCTTGTGAGAAGTTAGACGAGATGTGTGTTATTGAAGACGATTTCGAGCGACATCATCAAAATCTTCAAATCATTTAGTCTTAGCACTCCAATGTCCACGACCAATCAGTCTACGCCTTCGTACACGACTCAAGTCAACAGTCAAACACTATGGATTTGGATCATGTTTTCGTCTGACACTGCAGCTCTTTATTTATTACCATATTCATATTTCAGCTAGTATTACTTGTCGAAGAAGGTGGTGTTTCAGCATGTCTAGCAATCGTTCTAACCACCTCACTTGAAGCACCCACACTTTGACAAATGAATCCCTCATTATCTTGACCCAGTGTTGTCATCTTAGTGAAGATTTTAAGCAGGATTGAGGTCCTGAACGTTAGGTGCCTTCATGTTGGTACGTATATTCCTTCACAAACCCGAACCTTCCTTGTGTGTATTTACTGTGATTAATATAACAGGGTGAGGTGGAGTGAATTTTATTCCAAAAGTCAGTGTGATGTTTAATTTAGTACATATTTTACTTTAAATTCACATAAAACTCATGGTCCTCAGGAATGTGAACTGAAGTGATATAATTTTTAATGACGACGACGTTTGTTCGTACATTTATGTGTTATCTTCCCTTTCGAGAGTAGTCTGATATGAGCCCATGATTCTAGGGTTATTGCATTTGTTCTCACTATGATAAGTAAATGTCGAAATCAACCCATTTAGTGGGGTTTATTTACAACATGAATTACTCAAGATTCTGCTTAATTTGTGCAAGAATAAGGTGAATACATGCTTGAATTTTTGTATATTAAACGTCAGATATTGTGTGGACTTAGAACAGGTGGGATAAATGACTGATGAAATGATGCATGAATAGATGTTTTCACAAAATGAAGATTACTTATTTGAGAATGCGTGTGTAGTAGTGTTGAGATCAAGTAGATGATAGTTAAATAAGGAGGCTAAATGGGTCGATGGCAATGTGCAGTCCTACTAGTTATGGCGATTGGGAGAGTTCTTGTGTCAGACAAAATATAGCAGTATTTAGTAAAGTCCGTAATAACTGATATGAACCATGTAGGATGGGATGGTTGCTTGAATGGGGTTTTCGAAGTGATGAGAATTACCATTTGTATTCTGAGGGTGATACACTTCAACAACACATCTGTCTTTTGTTTGATTGTGTTCTCTTTCGAGAAGTAGGAATTTCAACTGGAGCCTCCTCATGAAGAATTCTATGTTGGTTCATTGTCACCTTTACTACATTGAGTACGTAAGGTGGCGTCAACTTCTTTCAATTTAGTAATTTAGTAGAAAACTTTGTAGCAAGTAATACCTTGATAAATGTAACATTTTCTTTCAAGGAAATCACATATCAAAAGTCAACCGTCTTTACTATGGTCGAAATTCCATCTACTGAACAACAAGTTATGATGTGTGCTTTCAATGAGTATTTCAGCTGAAGATTAACTAATGAACTGTCTATACAAAGGGAGATCACAGTCTCTTTATCTGGTTGTGCCAGGTGTATTCATGAGATATCAGTGAATAATTTACAGTGTCATGTGCTGATTATTGAAATCAGCTGATTGGAATCGTGATTTAGTCTCAATGCTGAGTGAAATGATACTACCGCTGACGCAGCCGAAGTGTTGTACAAGCTGGTAAATACAACTTCACTATGATGAGCCCGAAACTGAAATTCATATGCTCCCGTTATCCAATATCAAACGTTTACAATAATTTGAAGTCAACTGGTGGATGGTGACTAGCAGTGGAATCCAGGATGCTCATTTCGTACTATTTGGGACTCGTCATGTGGACGTACCTGCATTCTCCAGTGAGTGATGGTGTTCCCACCGAGACTCGACCTGAGATCGAGAACTTCAGCCCAATCAGTTGACGGGAAAATCAAAAGTTGAATCAAATTGTTTTCAATAGTTCATGAGTAATCCCTTGTTGATTAGTAGTCAAGATTGATGGAATTGTACAGCAGTTGAGTTACAGCATATCATCATAATTCTATAGAGTTTTTTCCTTCAAATTTTCACCGACGTATCTGTTGAAATGGTGAAATCAGTCAAACATTTCACATCTGAACCACACCACATACCGGATATATTAAATGTATTAGTCATGACATCAGGATGAAAATCTCGCTTTGTTCACTTTCTCCATAATGGTTTATGTTGCCCGCATATATGTCTAGATGGTGAAGTTATTTCTCCTTCAAAAGAAACAAACGAACAAAGAAACACTCAAAAGACTACCGAGAGATACAGTCAGATCATCTGACTTACCGTCTACCATATTTTTATATTTCAAGTGTAGTTTAGCAGTGTGCTTTTTCTTTGTTTTGACTTCACTGTTAACAGCTAGAACAAAAACACACATTTTGAATAGCTAAAATTGAAATACACACCTGGAAGTACTTTTAAGCACTTATGTGTTAGCTTAGAAGGGTGAGTGAGTGAGAGAGACAGAGAAAGATACAGAATTCTGTAAATTTGAAGCATATCTCTTCGCCTTATTGATCTGGGGATGCATCATGTTGTGTGTTTGTGGAATAAGTAAAGAAAAGTAAATCAGACATCTCAACTATGACTCATTTTTCAAAGGGAGAATGATCAGACTTTCTTTTATATCATCTACAAGATTTTTAACTGAAATCGTCCATAGTTAATATGGAAAACACACGACAGGAGCTCACTTGTTGATATATACCATAATTATGATAGACGATGCCCAGTAATGGGTTCGTTAGGCAGGATGATATGAATCCCCGTGCTACACAGTCTTTGTTATCACTATGATGACTTTCTATTTTCTCTTATTTTTTCTCTTATTTAGTCTAAGGTGATTAGTCAACACCGTTTCGTGGAACTGAATAGGGTCATTACAGGATTTAAGCAAAGGTACAAGACTAAGTAAAAGTAATTTCTCCATAGTTTTCAAAAAAGGAGAGGTAATACCAATGGGTCTAGATTTGATGATATGGGTATAGGAAATTGTCTTTATGACACTCCGAGTCAGTTTATGGAGCATTCGATAGATGATAGAAAAAGACTCTTCAATGATAACTTTGTGGCCAGTTCAGGTGAAATGATTTGATGTAGGAGTGTTCTAATATAGAATTCCCAAAAGTCTCCAAATAGCGAACACTTCAAACAGCAGAGGCAATCCCGGATCGCCTAAAACATCCAGAGGTCTGTGTGCGAACAAAACAGCTCCAACCAGTATTGCTACACTGCTCTTCTGTTGGACCTATAAATTCATTCATTCTCTATCATTTCTCTAAATTTATCTGATATACAGCTCAGTATTACATTTGCTATGTATATTATCACTCAGATGTTGTCGAACTGTAACCTATCGGTATTATGGTTTGAATGTTATTTAAAACTTTAATGTAATTAATAACAATAATTGTTCAATTATTATGGACATATAACTGCAGAACTTGATGAAGAAGTTGTCGAAAAGAATACTCCTGTTCACCAATAAGTCTTTAAAAATGTTTAGTTGACATCATTAGTCAATTAACATATTCAAAAGATAAGACTTCTGAGTTTCAATGCATCAGCCACTAGAACAGAAATCAATATCAATTTCTTCTAGTCTATTAAGTGCAAGTCTTTTTCTAGATGAATCCTATTGATGTCTGAACACACACATGGTTAAGGCTTCCTACACCTTGCTTGTAATTATGCAGTGATAAATTTTTACCTAATGATATATTGATTCAATAAAATTTGAATTTTCTTTTTAAGATGAATCGACTGAGTAGTAATCACATTTCAGATTATAAATCAGGAAAGCGTTAGTTTGATAATGCAAAAATTATTGATGTGAGTGAGTCAGTAATTTTGCATTCTCTGTCGATTTGAATCACAATTTGTTGTTTACGTTCACATATTATTGATCAGCCCATATGAAAAGGGGGTTATTATCGACTTGTTATGACGTAATCCTTTCCACCTTATTGGTGAAGCAAAAACATAAGTAATTGTGATGACAACTCACTATTTCATACTTCCTACTGCATTAATAAGACAACACTTGGTTGAGTTTAAAGACTAATTCTAATAACTGTGTCAGTGTCAGTCGGGAGAAAATCAAATAATAATGGAAAGGCGTCCGAAGAATATGTCTGGTCAAGACGAAAGTGAATTGAGAGAAAAGCAATCACTAGACGACTTCTTATTAATTTCTAGTACACCACAATCAAATAGAAACCAAGCGAATAGGAAATACTTCAACGAAAGCTACACAACGATAAATATCACGAATGAATCAAGCATAGACAGAAATTTTTCTGAATCACGAAGTAATGAATCAAATTCGAATGTGGATAAACTACATAATATTGATCAGTTATTTAATCGAATTATCACTCCAGAACATCGTAAGAATGCTATCCGAGAAATATGCAAATGTATTAATAATGATAATAATAATGTCTTGAATGTGGGGTATTTTATTTTCAAACGTCCAAGTGTGGCGGCTGCACTTCTTTCTGAAATTTTCGAACACTATCAATATGACAAAAGTGTCCCACTTTCGCCAACATCATTCGAGGTGAGTGAATAAAAATCAATTGATTTATATATACACATATATATGCATATATATATATATGATTGATTTCTAAGTGTTAATATTTAAGATTAAAAGTCATCACCGTCTTCTTAGTTTAATTCACTTCTAAGTGTCATTCTTATCCAACCGATGGCTTAAATTACAAAGTGTGGATATTACTTGGGAGTGGATGGGGGCGGGTTGACTAGTTAAATTCTAGTAGCCGCTAACAAGAAGCGGTCCAACGACCCTCTAAATGCCCTTCAAACTACCAGTCACATCACTAATCATGAGTGGTGCTTGTGTACTGTATTCACAGCATACCCTTGATCTGGATTTATGTTATTGTGTGAATAGTGGGTGGATTGTTGATTGTGCTTAACTGGTGATTATCCAAAGTGGTTAAGCCCTCTGTTCATCTTGAAATACAGTTTATTGACACGTTTACCAGTTCTAATGTTCCCAACAGTGTTATGATTAGTCATTCAAGGTCATCCAGAGGGTTCTTTGGTGGTAGCTGGTACAGTTTAACTGCTCTCTTATTTAATTCATGTGCCACAAGTGTTTGGAATTCATTCGGATGACCAGCTAATTTTATATCATAATTTCCTAAAGTGAGTCGACGTAAATGATCAAACCACAGAAGGCAAACACACGGACTTAAGTGATACATGTCACTATCACTTAACATGGTTACCACTAAGTATTTCTTCAATTTGAAACCATATTTTTCAAAATAAATTGTTTATCATAGGGATTTGCCGAGAATTTTTCTGCTTCACAACGATTTTCGTTATGCCTAGATGTGTTCTAGAAAATCATTGAAAATGATTATGAGAATTGGACACTAGGTTGACTTTTAAGACAGTTAATGGAAAGGGGTGTTAGTACAGTCCTTTGAAGTGAAGAGACTATCATCGACGCCCTTCCTCACTTTGGTGTACTGAGTGATTCGACAGACTATTGAGAGTGAGAAGACGGGTACACGTTGGACAGAGAAATAAATCTTAGAAATTTCAGATTTTAACGCTGACTGATGCCTCATATCGCACAAACTCGAATATATACAAACGGAAACCGACAAGTTGGTAGAATAGTCAGCAAAGACAGGATTTCAAGCGAACATAGATGAAACAGAAAGATTGATCGAAGAAATATTTCCTTTTCAATTAGATCCTCATCTCTGCCTGTACTCTAATATATATATATATATATATATATATATATATATATATATATATAGCATTTTTATCACAATACACAATAGTTTACCAAACAAGTGGCGATATGTTTGTTAACAATAATTAAACAGTGTCAAAATGTCAATGGGTTGATAATAAACGAAGAAAATCAATTCACATTTAATAGGTAGAAATGGTTAGAATAAATTCATTTTACAAGGATAACACGTAATCAAAGATGAAGTGGTCAAAATAAATAAAAATAAAATATTTTGGACAATTATAATTTTTATAGTTTTTTAAGGTTTAGGGGGAGGGGGAGGGGGGCGACGTAGTCCTGTTTATGCATTCTTGTAACGATGGCCACGGTAAGGAAAGTGGCTGTACAAATTTCTTCTGAACATATAGGCTTGGCTTCTTTAGACAGCTTCAGCTGTCTGTAAAAGACGAACTCGTAGGGCAAAATTAAGATTAGTCGGAATGCGATTATTAATTTTAAATGCATTATTAACATCAACCTTATGCTCAGTATCAACAAGGTGTGCTAAAATAGAACTACGAATAGATCTTGTTTGTCCCTTGCTTAACCATGTTGGATGATGTTCGGAAATATGACGATGAACCTGCCTAATTGTACGCCCAATGTAGCTGGCTCCACAGCTGCAGTCAAACAGGTAGATACACATAGAAGAGGCAAAATTAGGTAGTTTATCCTTACTTCTCGAACATAGAATACGGGTGGTTTTGAAGAGACAACGTACCTCTGCTGCATAATAAGCTCTTTTGACTGCATTCTTCAAATGCTGTGTCATTATTTCACTGATGTTGTCGCCGAGGAACTGCAATTTTATGAACATTGGTTTCTTCGGAACTGTAGCCATGCTGACTCTCCCAGGTGCTGAATTCATATTCTTCTCAATAAATTTATCTGGATAACCATTTTTTCTAAGTAATTCTCTAATAATCTTAAGCTCCTCATTGAGACAGTCGTCTGAACAGATTAACTTAGCTCTATGAACCAGACACTTAACCAGCTTACGTTTATATTTCAAAGGTACAAAACTCAAAAAATGAGTGTACTGACCTGTTGTTGTAGGTTTCCTATACACGCTCCTTCTTAGTGTGCCATCTTCTTTCCTTGCCATGAAGACGTCTAAGAATCAGATACTGTCATTACTTTCTTTCTCTATGGTAAAGTTTATTGCTGAATGTCCATCATTAAAGTTGTCGAAGATGTTCATTGCATCATTCTCATCTTTCATAACCACAAATTTATCATCCATATGTCGACAGTAGAAATCCAAGTCATTAATTACTCCTTTCAGTGGTCCATTCTCTAACTTAGCGAGGGAAAATACAGCTGGGATTGGACCTAATGGGGAACCCATAGCTACACCACCAATTTGTCTGTAATATTCCTTATTGAATAAGAAACGAACATTCATTGTAGATCTGTAAATAAGTTCCTTCCAGGTGGATATAGAAATCCCGATGTCTATGTTTCGTGTAGTAATCTCCTCACATAAAAATCCACTGTCTGCATTAACGGTACATTGGTGAACAAGGAGGATACATCAAAAGATATCATAAACTTGTCCCTCACATTAAGATCCCTTATTTTTTCAACAAATTGGAAACTGCCGTTTACGCTATGTTTTGCCAATTCATTATGCAGAGGCTTTAGCAGCTTCACTAGCCATTTTGCTGTTGCGTCATGATATGGGGAATTACACATGTCCAACACTGGTCGAAGCGGCAAACCGACTTTGTGCACTTTTGGTAGTCCATATAATCTTGGTGTAACCGTGCCAGTAGGCTTTAAAGATTCATATAAACCGTCTATGATGCTACTTTGTTGTTAAAGTCTTTTTAGTGACTCAATTAGTTGTTTCTCCACTTTTTCTGTCGGATCGACGGAAGATGTAATTTTTTGAAATTTTTGATGATCACTGAGTATTCCATTCATCTTATCTATGTATTCAGTTTTATTCATTATTACTACTCCAGAGCCTTTATCAGGTTTCGAAATTATTATATTCTCATTATTTCGCAGCTTATCTAGGGCTTCGCTGTGTTTCTGGGTCAATAAGCTATATAGTTTCCGTTTACTATTCATACATTTATAACAACAGACCACTAGATTTGATTTAAGACTTTCAACTGCCTCAACTGACGAGGGTAATGAAAACATCCAACAAGCAACAACAACAACAACAAGCATCAGTCAGCACCGAAGAAGGAGGTTTACACGGAGTCACCTCTTTTACTTGCCCGGGCAGCTTCGTCTTGACTAAAAGCAACACGCATAGGATATCAAAGCCAGAAATGCTTGGGAAAGTAAGACAGACTTTCAATTATCTGAAATCAGTGTGGAGACCTACAGCATTCAGCAAAGGATTAAGATCCGAATATGAAATACTCATGTCAAGTCAGTGCTCCTTTATATATTTCAGAAACTTGGCGCAAGAGACACGTAAAGCATTTCCAACACACCGAAGACTCACACTAACGTCTGAAAATCAGATGGAGGGCCGTAAACGATAAGCAGCATGGAAATCTGGCAATTAACCAACCGAAAGCCTGTTATTCAACCAGCGAGGATTTAGAAGGAAATGTTGATGTCCGTTGAGTGGCATCACATGCACCTCCTTTACCTACCCACCTACCTGGGAAGCATTCTTTCAATTACAGGCCGAAGGAACTGATGAGGATATCAAAGCAAGGATTGGGAAAGCAAGGCAAGCAAGCTTTCATTTCGCTCAAATCTGTGTAGAGGTCAACAGCACACTCAGCATGAAAAATGAGATCTGGATTTTCAACTCCAATATGAAATCAGTGCTACTTACTATACGGATCAGAGACTTGGCCAGAGCGTCACTTTGAACAAACTACAGACATTCATCAACAGCTGTCTTCACTCAATACCACTCAAGATCAGATGGTTGGCCAGAAATGATCAGCAACAGGGATCGATCTCTGGCAATGAGCGAACCAACCCAGCAGGAACCAATTGTGGAACAAATATGCAGGAAGAAATGAAGGTGGACTGACTATACTCTGAGAAAACAAGCCATCAAGTGAGTGGCATTACACGCGAGGCCATCACTCGAGAGGAACTCGAATGGGAAGCGGCAAGATGGTTGTCAGTGAGATGGTGACATGGAGGAGGATGTGGTGCGAAGAGGAGGTGAGAGCATGTGGGCAGACGTTGAGGCAGGTGGAAACGTTGGTGGATAACCGAACTCAGTGGAGACGTGCGGCTGAACCCCTAGGAATTGAATGAGATTATAAAAATAGTAGTAGGTCCTTTTAGCATCCATTGATTTCACATCATTGTCATCACCACACCTATTAGATTCTGTCCAGTTTTGATTTTTCACTTTATTCTCTTGCAATGTTTGACAGTCTGAAGTGGTAGTGTAGTGCAACTGGTAATCTTTGTCAATCAGGCAGTTGTTGCACAAGCGCAGGTTATTATGACTGCTTAAGTAATTGTGCGTGTGTTTGTGTGTGTTAATTGCAGTGGTGGTTCAGTGATAGAATGCTTGGCAAACACCCATGTGATCGGGATTTGGTTCCTGGTCGACTTACTCCTTATCCTTATCTAGCTGATAGTAAGTTGACAAAAGAGGGAAGGTTGAGTGTGAAGTTGCTAGTCCCATCCCTCTAAAAACACTAACACCGATACTCAATCCTGAAGCATTATATCCCACTGGGAGCGCAAAGGAATGAAAAACAGGAAACAATATAACTAGTCATGCCTATTCAGGATATCAATTTAAGCCACATTGATTTCTAAGAGGAAACTTGTCTCTATCTTCTTTGTTTTTTGCATTTTCAGATTATCGGCTCAATAATTGTTATATTTCAACAAGTTATAATACACGGTCAATATCGTTATGATTTATTTAATAGCCGACTTCTGACGTACTTACTTCCATACTTCAATGTTAATGGTCAAGCGTCAGACGTGGAACATTTACGTGTTAGCCTGTTAGGCTTATATGCTACAATGTCGAGTAAATTTACTCTTGATGATATGGAAGACTTTTTTTCATCTTCATATGGTCAACATCCGCATGATACTAACAATGAAGAAGGCGTAACGAATCGAATTGATATCAGTGATCGTTTCTCGTTAGAAGACTTATTCACACATACATTGAACGGTTTATCACAAGGTACAAGCGAGGTGTGCAAACATATGGCTCTTATCCTGCTATCACGTTTGTTAGGACTGCAACAACAAAGAGCACGTTTACACACTAATGATAGTCTGTTTAATCAAGTAATATCAAATCTTACACATATCACTGGATATATTTCACGAAGAATAACGCCTGAAGTTCAAAGGGAATCTATGAGAGAAATTCGTCTATTGAATGGAAGTGAACAAACAATTTTTATACAAACTAAAAAACTACTTCAATTCGTAATAGATTGTTTCAATCAACTGATCACTGATCAAGTATTATGTCACAAATCAAGGGGTTTACTACCGGCGGAATTACGTTCGAATCATTTTGTAGAACTTTTCTTACAAGATCAAGATGTTCAAGCATGGCTTGAGACACTCTGGCGACTTTTACGTTGAAATAAAGTTCGCTATTGTACTGTCGCCTGTAGGTTAATTAATATGTGTGCAAAACTAATGCCACTTTTTTTGCTTCACTTTAATATTGGTAATAAATAAATACACCAGCTTTTTGCATGGATGCAAAAGTCTTTTATTTCAATGAGTACACAGTTAATACTCGCCTAATACAATGACTCTTATTGATTAGAGGTTGGACAGTCTTTCTGCGAGACAGGTATTTGTATGTAACATCAACCACTTATATGAAGACAGCCTGACAAATACTCCTGGTGGTAGATTTAGGCGAATAGACGTAACAGTGTAGAGATGTAATTCCATCTCCTCATTCGAAGACGCATTGACAAGTGGCTTTCTAGATATTGATGAGTTTCTTAGGTGTGTACGTTATTTCTTCACAGACATTCACAGACAGAGATTCGAAATGCCATCATTGAATATTACTGTATAACACTGTGAGACTTTGTCAAGTAAACTTCCTCCAGGTTGGAGACAAACAGAATGGCTTAACAGTGACATGTAGCTGAGTAGAATAAACAATCAGATCAGTTCCATGAAGCATGAATAGCAAATTAAGTAGGAGAATATGGTGTCATTTTTAGTATTCCGTTGGATCTTGTCAACCTAAGACTATTTTAGTATTAACATGAAAGTTTTCCGCATGCTTTAATTAGTACTTTAAAAGATAACAGCCAGTAGTATTAGACAAGTGAACATAAGAGGAGTTAAGAGGAAAGAATTCGAGGTGCCTGTAGACTTGTTGGTAAATGCAGAAAAGTCACAAGAATATCCTGGAGTTAGGGACGGAAACTGTATATTATTAGTTGCAGAGAAAATAAAAACAAGTAGCACATGTCACGTAAGAGTTTTAAGTTTTACTGATTCGAGAAGATTATAATAATAATAATGATAACAGTAAGAGTAATAAGCTGAGTAGATATCAGGTGGAGAGTATGGAGATTGTGTTTGAGTATTCCGACTCATTGCCTTTACTGAAGGAAGCGGTCAAAAGTCTTTTGCTTGTGTGCATGAAGAATGTGCAGTCCAAGTATAGCAGTGTTATATATCGCCAGACCGACTCAGTTGCAATAAGCAGTCCATAGTATCCTATCTTAGCGGATGTCGTGAACAGCGGAGTTTGAAACACGCAATAGATGAGATGACGCTTTACGAGAGGTATGTAGATGATACATTTATTATCTGTAATAACATTAAAAATTGCTCTTTATCTTCTGCACCTCCTTAACAAGGCACGCAGTGGCACCTAGTTCACCATGGAATGGGAAGAAAATGAAAGTCTTAATAGTCCGGATCATGGAGATATACAAAGATATTGATTTACTTGTATTATCTGACCTGGTTGATTTAATTGCGAAGCTTACGTTGTCCTGCTAAGCAACATCTTCAACGCAAGCTTTAGCATGAAATAAACTTATTAGAATTCTCCATGATTGATGGTATAATTGTATCCCCTGACAACCATTGTCGTGATTGGCTGTTAATTCACGTTTCTATCGATCATTTTGATTGACTTGGAATTTGAACTTTCTTGTCATGTGGTTTACTTTTTATTAGTTGATAAATGTCGTTTACAGTAATGCTTTTGTTAATCGCTGGCTGATTTACTTGAAGCGAGTGCTTCAACAATCTGGGAAAGACCAGTCGCCAATCCTCGACACTTCAAACTGTGTACATCAATTTGAGTGTGTTTGTGAAAGCAAATACATAGGTCGTACAGAAAGGCATGATGGAGCATTTGCCGAAATGATTGAAAACACCTGAGTGCAAAGTGCCGAAATCCTCAATAACAAAACATCTTGTGGATTACGGACATGATATCGACGCGGTCAAGTCATTCACTGTTGTTAGCAGACAAAGAAACAAGAAGATGCTTGCAAATGCAGAGGCTTGTGCAATTCGAGTTTACAAGCCAGGTCTCTGTGTACAAAAGGAGATGGTCGTGACTCTGAATCTACCATGGTAATACGTTTTACTTATAATTCTACCTCTTATTATTATTTTATTATTACTATTATTATTCTCATTATTACTATTCTTGATTCATTTAAAACTATCCTTTATCAGTAGCATTATCTTAACTCACTTCAACACTATTATTATTATTGTTATTATAACTATTACTATTGACATCGCTCTGGTTGCAATTCTTGTTAAATTGTTTATTTAAGTGATGTAATTGAAGCGTAATGCAATTTATCTTAATTTTGATCTCCCATACTCTCTCTCCCCTTATCTAATTGAACATGACCTGGAAAAACATTCGCACCTGTCTTTCTGCATGACTAATTCAATGTAGTTTATTTACTTATCAGTCCTATATCTCGCAATGTAATTTCAAAAGTATATATATCCGTGTATGTAAAGTATTCAGTCCTATATCTCCCAATGTAACTTCAAAAGTATATATCCGTGTATGTAGAGTATTCAGCTGACGAGTTCTACCGAAATTTGATGAATTCATTAAATCCTGCTTTATTAACCTTTATTGCTTGTTTTAAAAACACAGTTTTTGTTCAGCCAAGAAGTATTTCTTTCCAACGACTTCATTTTCAAGCTGTACATCCGTATTTATATTACGGAAATAGGCATTAAGTGGCACTAGAAATCGCTCAGTCAATTTGCATATGACAAGATTAAAGATAATTAAAATGATGTATTAGGAGGGAGGGTGAATTTGAAGTGGAACAAATAAAAAATTATTTGACAGTACTTGAAGGATAAACTACCGCTCATGTCCACCTCTACATGCATATACTCATTCACAAGCACGTGTGGAGCTGATTACATTGGATGTTGGAATCGTGTTCTGTGTGAACACGTAGCTGACCACTACGCAGTGTGGTTAATGAAAGGTGAGCAAAGGACGACAAAGTCTTCAATTTGTGAACACCTTCTGGAGTCAGGTCATTCAGCCACACATGATTTATCCTTCAAAGTTATGCACAGGACCGAATCCAACCACTCCAAAAGCTTACGTTTTCTCCTGGTTATGCATAGCCGAAGCTCTGGCTATACATGGACAGAAACCTAAATGATGTATTCGGAAACACTGTGTTGAACCCCTTTCTTTGCCTTGGTCATAGTAATGTTCTTTTATTTCATTCTATTTTACCACTTGAATTCATTCCACTTCATTTCATCTTCACTGTCTCCACTGTTATCATCATCGTACTGTCCATTTTTTTAGACAACACTTGACCTCCTATTTTAAAATCCTAACAACAATCCGCTTATTTAATAATCTTTAAAAGTTTTGTAATTCATTGACTTCAACTCTAGCCGCTTAGTGTGTGTCATTTTAATTATCTTTATTCTTATCACATGTGCAATATTGACTGAGTAATTTCTAACGCCAGTTAATGCCTTTTTCCGTAATATTTCATTTTGACAACCTAATTTTATCTCTGTCCATACATTTCACCTAACTATTTTGCGTGACCTCTGCTCAACTAAATTACTTGACCTCTACATAAAAAGTGTTATCAAATTTACAGCTTTTTACACTTTGCAACTTGTGAATTTTCTTTGTGGTTATTTTTATACACACTAACAAGCTAACTTAACAGTAACTTTTGTCATTACGTAATTTTGTTAATTTCCGTCTTCATGTTCAGTAACCTAAGCATAGGCATATTTTGTATACAGTGATACTGAAACTTTTTTTTGGTTGCAGGCGGCTGACAAAAATCAATGGAGATAAAAGAAACAGTGACATCATATTGTGCTAATTAGTTTATTGCTTTTGCTTTATTCATGTTAGATTTTCTAAAATATTACGTAACGTTTTTATTTTATTCGATTTGTCTACTAATCTAATAATTGCACACCCTTTTTCAAGTTCTATCCATCCTATGAATTATTCTATATATGACATTAATTTGCTTTGCCACTTGACATTTAACTACGATTATAATCACAAACATTTTAGTTTTAATTGCATTTCATATTATTATTATTATTTCATGCATTCACACCTATGTTTCAATTCCCTCACCGGATATAACTTCTTAAAAACCATATATATACGATTGTACAGCTTGATGATAAATTCGTTGAAAAGAGTCTCTTCGCTGAATCATTTGTTTTGATTTTCTATATGTTATAATGGGAATTTTCCATGATTATTCATGTTCATCAAGGGGAAGAATTTAATGGAATGAAATTAGTGACAAAAACTGCGGTAAAACTCACAAATAGGTTGAATAATACTAAACTGAATAAATGACAACTTGCTGAACGATATAACGTTAGAATTCAAGGATCCACGAATTAAGATCCGTCTGACTAAGTAGTTAACGAGCTTAGACTCGTAATCTGCAGGATTCACGTATGACGCCTAGTTGAGTTGTGGGTGCACATTGCTGAAGAGTACCAGAATAGAGTGAAACAGCTGACCAGGCCTAGCTGGTTCTCAATTATCTCTGAATTTTGTTGAATCCACATTGAAATGTGATACCTGAGTTTAAAGAACAACAGAGCATTTCGGGGTTACATTTAAAATCGTTACTGGAATGTTACTGCATAGCTTCAGAGCATTTCTAAACAATAAGATAAGAGTAGAACCAACTTTGTTGTGTTTTTTGTTTAAAATTAGTTCCGTATGAGATAAATAAAGACCAATTCAACCCTAACATAGAACAACTGGGAAAATTAATACCTTGAAAGAAAAACTTAAAGGATTATGAATTTTACTTACCGTTAGTTCGCAGTTTTTACGCTATGACCAATCAGTGTTACTGGCGGATATCTGTTCTCACACCACACCTGGTGGATTCCACTGGCCACAACTTCTCATTAGAATTCCAGCCAACTTTATCCTTTAGCCATCACTAGTGAGCATCACATTAATTTTCAAGAGTTAGTTTTCAGGTTTTGTATTTGTTTCAGGTTTGATGCCAGATTGATGTCAGTTAACGTAAGTTACATAGCACAGTGATTATGACATACCAATACGTGATTGATGGGTTATTTATTACTCAGCATGATAGAATGCTGGAACTTTCGACCATGAAGACCAACATCCCATTGGTACTTTTGCTTTAGACAGTCTTAGACAACTGGTGATGTCACTGTGCAAATATAAGAGTCATTTTCGCAAAATATATTTCAGAAATGACTACTATTCGACAGTGCTTCAGACGATGTGGGTATGATTCATATGGCTGTTACTTCCAGTTATACTATTCAGACATGGATTTTAGAAGTAAGTGGAAGACATGAAGAGATAAGAGATATTCGACCAAAAGTACCTCTGTTAAATTTCCCCAGTTAGGTGAAGTTATATTTTCAGTGATAATGAGGTTAGCCCTAGAAAGCTAGTTATTGAGGAGAAGGCGGTCGATAAAGTTGTGAAGCTCCATCAACTGAGATACTCAGGACGTGTATTACCGACGCCAAGCCACCAAACTTCTCAACAAGTGATATTAGCTGAAAGAGGAAAAGGGATCAGACGAAAAGTGACATCAATTCACGAAGTATTTGATGGCTGAGTTGATTTGTGCCATGTAGGAAGCATTAATCTGCCTAGCTGAGACTGTCAGTATGCTTAGAATGGGTGTTTGAAGACACTTGCTGACACAAATCCGAATCAACTGCATTCACTCCTCATATTCCAGTGTTTGATAATCTTCACCTGTCATAAACTTATTATTCTCTATCTCGTGAACCATCGTCCACAGTAGTTTGATTACGTTTCTGTTCACCACCTTTCTTTGCGCCATTTCGAAGTATGTTAGGCTGAAGTGATATGCTTTCATCTGTGAAGTTCTACAATGATAAATCATCGTCCGAAGGCATAAATGTATGCTTAAACAGTACATTGTTCAAAGAGGAAAGAAACAAACACATATTGAACTCTAATGAATTTCAGTTAAGTCAGTGAATTTTCTGATGAATGACATCTGATGCTAGATGGTGCTGCAAAGATTTCAAACAAATATCCCAATCAGACTGTACTTTGACGCGTACATTGCACAAACAGTGACTATAAAAGCATAATGTTGGTCACAATGTATCTTAGTGAGTTAAGTGAAACGGTGACCAGTATCGAAAAACAAGTATCGGGTGAATTAGCCGGTTGAATTCCAGGATTGTTGGTGCTAGTTCTTCTGTGACGAGGGATTTTGTTCAATCATAGTAATATGTATATATGTATATCAGTATGTGAAGCATCGACTACCTCAAATACTTTCAACAGTAGCATCTGGGTCTTTCTTAACAATGCATTGTATGCACAGAATAGAAAAATCTCTAGGACATATATTACTTAAATGCTTCTGTATAAGTTGGTTTATTATTTGTATTGATTTCTTTCTTGTTTCAATCATGAGTTGTTTTGATGTGATGCCTTTTTTTCGCACTGAAACTCTACACATTTCATACTCATACGTACATGTTTATGATGTATAATGCAAAAGTAAAAATGAATACAAAGTGAGTTGTTTCTTAATGAATGAACGAATGAATGAGTGAATGGATGGATGGTTGAAAGAAAAGACAACGAAGACATTCTAGTGAGATAAGTGAATATTCATTCTTTTCTGCTTGTTTATATTCTACATAGTTTTCTTCACTCCATTTACATCTATCTGTCGTCTTGAGCATATCTGCACTAGGACACATCTAAAAGTGTACTTACTCTACACAGGTCATCGTGTTCATACATGTTAATGTGTAAATGAAAAAGCATAGAAGAATTTTTGTTTGTCTTTTTGAAATTCACCCTATAACCATATTCCATAATGTAATAATGCAGAAATTGAATTTCAAATGACCTGTATTTAAAGAAGTAATAGCAATAATAATTATAATTATAATAATGACAATAATTTTTATTGTTAGAGTTTTGTAGGCTGTTTCTCTTATTACTACTCATGTTCTTGTGATTGTTGTCTTTCTTTCACTATCGTATCTTCTTCTTCTTCTTCATCACTCTCATCTTCTGCTTAACCTTAAACAGTGTTTAGCATATAATAACTCAACTCATAGAGCGTAGTAAGCGTATTAGAAGAGAAGTAAAACTTTCTTATGTCCACCTTAGCAACTGTTTGTTTGACAGTGTGATATGGAGAGGAAACAAAAGATAAAAAATTGAAAAAATACTAATAATAACAAGTGAACAGGTGAGCAGAAAACACCAGTGCTCTTTGGTAAGCATGGCCAGTTTCTGTTATACGCTTATAAAGACGATGGAATATGTGGTGTGCATAGTAGAATTTTGTCAACGGTTATTGGTACAGTGTGAGTTGTAAGTCTGGAAGCTGCTAGCTGGAATTTCGATGTGATTCAAGTTTATTTGTTACTTTCAGTATAACTCAGTAGTCACACACACACACATTCACCTATTGTCTTAGGGCCAATGATGTTGTCTGACTAGTGGAAATTCTACTATAAGAGGAGGGGTTTAGAAAATTTGAATACATAAACCAATAAGCTAAAGCTTTACAGCTTTGATTTGATTAACCTGAGGAACTGTTCGAACCATGAAAGTAACTGCGATGCAGAAGACTGAGGAGGATATATGGTATGACAAATTCTTGAACAGTTTGTAATTTGATTAACAGTCAATGTTGTATTCTCCTTTTTCCATGATTAGTTACAGACTGACAAAAAAATTAAGTCAAGGCAGTACGTCGATAAGAGAAGGCTGTACATTAGAGCACTCAAATCGTATGTCACTCATATTCACCTCATTGGATTTACAAAGCTCATTCTGTTTGCTCAATTTGGGAAAAGGCGCTAAAATAGTCGGTATGCCTTCCTCGATAACACATCTGCCTTGGACTCTGTACCAAAGCCTCCTGTGTTAAACAGCCTTCCTGTGACACAAACAGGGTGCTGTGTTAATAAATGGTTGTATTCTTAGTTGTTTTTGTTGTTGTTGTTGTTGACAGGAACCAGTACACTTTATATGTGAAGGAAAGTCTTCTACTGCTTTACTTGTCGTAGTCAGTGTCTCACAAGGTGCTGTTCTTTCTTCTTACATGACTCGCTTCATTCTGATGAAGCTAATTTGAGTAAGTATGCCAACGATCTGACTGTTTCCGTACTGGTCACATCTCAGTCAGATTTTTCCAAAATGAATAGTTCTTCTTATCAGAAATTACTCAATGTTCCTTGTCGAATGGTCTTAGATGAATGCCTCAAAATTACAGATTGTTAAATTTACTCACTCAATCTATACTTCTACAGTTTTTAATTATTGTATTCTAATTTCGGTGAGCCAAGTAGGCCACCTCTAAACCAACTTGTTAATACTTTCGTGGACAGAAACCTCAACTCATGCAAGAAATCGGCGAATATCATCTTGTCAGTCTCTGAGTATCCTCTTTATGCACAATCCTCCCGTTTCATCTCATCAGGTAGGAATAGAAGCAATTATAGGAGACTTCACGATATCTTATTTGGTAAGCATTTTGTGTGATAAGAAAAGTGTTAGGCATGAGAAAACCAACTTACTGTGATACACTGAGTCAATAGCCTTTTTTGATTCTACCATCATTAGATATTGTTGTCATGGTTTCTACTTAATTTTAATCTTACATTCATATTCTCGTTGGCAATATTATCAATTTAAGTGCCCGCTCAATTATTTCCTCCCTCACTATGAGATGTAAAGAGGAAGCTAGATACAGTATTGTACTACACGCTGAAAATTCCACATTGTATCAGATATACTCTTTGGAATAAAGCCACCACGGATATTACTATTAGACTGCTAGTTCTGAAAGTATGCATATCTTATTTGAGGCTAAAAATTAATGCCTAGTTTTTTTCTGTGAGTCAGAAAGC
The DNA here is from genome assembly GCA_944472155.2 of Trichobilharzia szidati. Lineage (NCBI taxonomy): Eukaryota > Metazoa > Platyhelminthes > Trematoda > Strigeidida > Schistosomatidae > Trichobilharzia > Trichobilharzia szidati. The sequence goes on along the minus strand of OX235274.1, from coordinate 65,161,090 downwards.
TATTCACCAGTGTGATACGACAAAATATTAATTCTTCTCCCTTACAGTATTCATTAAATATGATTGTTAGGTTCTTGTTGAAACAGCATACAATATATCAGTTCATTTGCTCATGTGAAACTAAGTACTATGCTCCCACTTGCAAAATGTTTTCTTAAATACTACCCAGTGTGGTTTAAGAAGGAAGAACGGGACACCTTGGGGAACTCAGTTATTTTAATCCTAGTTGACAAAACCCTCAGAGTCTTTTACAACATCTCACTAAACTTCTAAAATTGAGTGGAACTAAGACATCTGGAAATAGCTGTAGCATTAGACATCAAAACATTCAAGCCAACGGAATGTTTCCGAAAGGGATACGTTCAACTTTTGACTTTGCATAGGCCAACTTGACCATTCTATTTGCTCAAGAAAATCATTTTTATTATCCTAGCTTTCACAGACAAACCTTCAAATGAAGAAGATGGAGGTGATGAAGATAAACAACCAACCAACCAACCAACTACAACAACCAGCACCAACCACCGTCAACGGGAGAGATTTGACAGAGGTTACTTCCTTCACTTATCCAGAAGGTATCGTTTCAACTACAGACAGTCAGTACGGATAAATGTGTCAGAATCAGTCAGCCAGGATCGGAAAGGCAAGATACGCTGTAATCATTCTGAAATCAGCTTGGAAATCTTTTGCACTTAGAGAGAACGAAGAACAAGATTTGCATTTTCAACACCAATGTCAAGTCGGTCACTGCTTCTATACGGGTAAGAAACTTGCACTGCGTTTCACGAAAAGGATTTCCAACAGTCAGTTACAGACTTTCATCAACAGCTGCCTTCGCTGTCTGCATACTGAAGGTCAAATGGCCGTTCAGAAAGAATTAGCAACAAGAAACTGTGGGAGCGAGCCAACCAAGAGCAGATAGCTTAACAAATATGCAGGAGGAAATGGAGATGGATTGATCGGGTATGCACTGGGGAGACCGTCGAATGACATCACACTCAATGCAGGCCATCACTCGAGTGGGATCCCGAAGGGAGGCGATAAGTGGGTCGTCAGTGTGAGGGTGACACGGAGGAGATCATGTGAGGAGGAGATAAGAGATTGTGGACAGTCATGGACCGAACTGAAGAGGACGTCAGAAGATAGGACAAAGTGGAGATGTGTTGCTGAAGCCCTATGTTCCACTCGGAACTCAAGGGAATAATAATTATTATTATCATCCAAACTTTCTGTTTATTTTCTTATTTTTAATCCCTATTTGTATTGCATCAATCCATCTTGTTATTCGAACACACCATATTTCAAAAAGTGAGATAAACAGGTGAGAAGAAATTAAAAAAGACACTTTCCCCACATTCTTTAAGTGATATCTCTTCACAGCATATTTCTAAATATGTTCATAAGCTATCTAATGTATCTCTGACAGAAGAATAAATAGAAATATTGTCTATGGGTTTCGAATTTTGTGTTATGACAAGAAAAGTGATGCGAATTGAGGTTGGGTGCCACTTTGAGAGCTTCCATGACAAATTTATGGGTATTCGTTCTACTTCATGTGACAGCGAAAGCTGGTTGAAATTGAATATGGTTGATATTGCTGATTAGTTTTGAATCACACCTAATTGAAAGTCATTTAATATTAAAGAACTCTAGGGATCTCTACATTGACTCTGGAAAGACAACAGTATTGTTATTTCTCCACTGTGATAAAGGCCATTGTGGTATACTGATTAACAAGGGGGATTACATGGAAAAGATGCATAAATTGCTGTCTGGTGCGTCGAAATCTAAGACTCATATCACTGCTTAAGTTCAAACCCTATTCACTGGAAGGAGTATTGTGCAACACCTGCGACAACTACTCAAGAAGAAATATATGTATTCGGAAATATCAAATCAGCTGGCTTACAAATACCAAAATTCTATGGCCATGTAAAAATACACAAACCAGTAGCATCTCTAAGATCCACACTGTCAGTGGCAAATCCACCATATCATGAATAAGAACAATGGCTATGTGAATGAATGCAACCTCTACAGAAATGTTCCAGAGCATACATTTTCTCTGATTCCTTCTACTTTGTCAAGATCACTGCTTGTCTCAAAGTACCAGGTAAGCATCTCATTTCTTTTTATGCAACTGCTCTCTTTGCAAATATTCCAGTGATTGGGACTATTGACTTTATGTTCAGAGAGGCTAATAATATGCCTTGTCCAACAACAGAACTGAGAAAATTGTCAATTTTATGTACTAGAAAAATACTCAGTTGCATTTCGGCAGTCAGCCATTCTGACAAGTTAATGGTGTTGCAATGGAAGTCCGTTTGGGGCTATGTTTTGAAGTCTTGTACTTAACAAGTCTTGAAGTTGATACTTTGACACAGTGCATACAATAGACGGAATTGTATCGAAGATACATGCATGACATTCTTATCGTCTGTGACAGTAAATCACAGGTAGAAAACTTACTCCAGCATTTCGACTCACATTTTTCTAATCTTAACCTTATGATATGACGTCAGGAAAATGATACTGTTAGATTCCTAAACATTTCTTTGGCGAAAAGGGTTGATGGTAGAGTAAAAGACCGATCACTAGAAAGTTTCCATGGACGTGACAATAAGTACACTTTAAAAGCCTTCTTCCCACCCAGTTTAGAAGGAACGCAGTCATAACATTGTTCAATAGAGCAACGTAAATCTACCCTGATAGTTTAACTGAATATAAAATAAAGACGCTGAAAGATATTTTATCTAAAAACGAATATCCTGAGAGGTTTATCTCTAAGTATTTCTAAAGAAATAGGAGTAAATAAAACCGTGCAAACGGTTTCAAAGAATCCTGAATTTATCAGTCTGCCATTAAGAGGAGATGATATGCATGAGGTAGTTAGGCAAAGACATGATGAAACTGCCAGGACTTATTATGTCGCAAAGCTGGTATTCCTTAACCTGGTCTCTGTGTTCAGAAGGAAGTGGTATCAACCTTGAATCTACCATGTTGATATATTTTACTTGTTAACTGTTATTATTAACAGTATTGTTCATCATATCTCAGTTAAAATTATCTTTTGTCAGCACCATTATCTTAACCCGTCTCACTATTATAATTGTTATTATTGCTATTATTATTATTATTCGCTTTACAATTCCTGATATCTTAAACTTCTCTTCCTCTGGTAACTGATTGTCTATTATAGTAATGTAACTGAGTCGTAATCCACTGGGCTTTTCAATCTCTCATACCCCTTCCACTCCATATCTATCCCATCTTGATCTATAAAACACTTTCAACCCTCGTTTTGCATAATTGATTCACTGAAGTTTGTTTTTTCGTCTCCTTAGGTATTTCTCGCGGTATATAAAACACACTGTATGTAGGGTATTCAGCTAAACAATAGGAAGGACTGTAAGGGAGCTGAACAACATCTGACTTGTTGACTGACTGTTAGGACCAAAGCAATGAATACTAGATAATAAATATGAACTATTTCTTATACATATTTAGGAAATACAATCTGATAAGCTTCGCAAATACTGTACACAAGTTTCGTATTATTCAGTATACATTGTATACTGTCATTATAGGAAAACAATAGAAAGACACTTATGTATGATATTGCAACAGACTTATTCACACGGTGTGATATGCTGATAGAACTCTGTTTCAGAATTATTTTTCAATCTCCATAACACGATGGTTCAGTAGGAAAATCCATCTACAGAAAAGAAACCTGGACTGAATGATATATTCACTGCAACAGCTTATGTCCTATAAACTGTGAGTGTGGATTAGTAAGGGCTTTGTATGACAGAGCCGGGAAGTTATGTTCGCTTAACAATGTGGAAGAAGAATACGGCCTTGTTGATAAATGCCTATGGGAAAATGGGCAGCCAAAGCGATTTATCCAAAGGTAGAGCAAAGAAAAGGACGAGAAAACAAAACATCCAGCTGTTGAAAAGAAGAAAGTGTTCATTTGTCTCCCATTCAAAGGAGAAGCAGTATCACAAAAGATTGACAAGAGAATGCAAGGGCTAATAAAAAGATATTTCCCTGAAGCTAAGCTGGTAAAACTACACAAAACCAAATGCTGTATAAGCCAATCGATACTGGATAAACACTCTGCTGATGTCACCTCCAACTGCATTTGTGAATTTACACGCACTTGATGGAGCAAGTACACTGAAACGACAGAAAGAAGGGCTTCTATCCGAGAAAATTATGCCTAAAGGAAGCAGATATTCTCAAAGTGCAATTACCAGACACCTTGTGGATACGGTTCATTTCGTCGAATTTTCTAAATCCTTCAAAATATTGAGCATACAAATGACAACAAATTTACTACGATTTGACGAAGCAATTGCAGTCAATCAGGCGTTTCAAACCAAAGTTATGCATACAGAAAAAGACTGTAGTCAATCTCTCACTCCCTTGGAAACTGTATTTCGATTACATTATTAAGTCATCCATATTAGTGATTTCAACTGACTGAGCAAGTTTTCAACTTTATGAACTATAACCTCCTTGAGTTGTGATGTAAACCTACATGCTGATATTGTTTATCAAATCGTTCTGTCTTCTATCTTCTCCTTCACCCACTCACCAACCCCTACTGTTCTATTTTAAAAGCACATCAATTGGTGGCAACTTGAAACCAAAAATTGTAATGCTTATATTTCGGATACGTTGATTGTATAATGTTTTCTTTACTAATATTCAAACATTGAAGTATGGTATTGTCATAACTAGTAAGCATTGTAATTTCAGGTAGTGGTGTGCAACTGATGAGAACCTGTGAGATAGAATGATGATATCATTTTATACTGCAAATTATGATCTTTCTTCATTCCTTTATCAAAACATAAATTTCCTCTTAGAAAATGACAGCTTGTTAATTCACTTATTCAACCATTGTACGACATCAAATCTTAACTGATATGTGCTTATTGTGCACACAACTAACATCAACAATTTGAAATTACACAGGTGTAATGATACTTCTGTGTGTGTTTCACCTCTGTGTTGTCAGTAGAAACAATCAGCTCTAACTAGAAAGCCTAAAATAGTAACACCATAGTCTACAGTTATTATTGGGAATATTTAGGTTTGTCCTGGTGGATATGAATAAACTAATGACTACTAGTTGGGCACACGTTTACTTTTTAAGCAGACTAAGCGAAATGTACAGAGCGATAACTGATTACCCATTCAATGAGATGAATTTTAAAAGTATTTTAGTCAGAATAAGAAATTCGACACTTTCTTCAACGTGTTTTTTCAAACTGGTAAGATTTTCACACCCTTAAGATGGACTACAGAGATTTGTAAGTGAAAGGCTAAACTGTGATGGAGGATAATTAAGTGGATATCCGTTATTTCATACAATCAGTAGTCTTTTTATCTAGAGTTCGCTACAAGTTAACTTCTAGTAGGTAGTGTGAAGCTGACAGGATGATTTCAATGAACATGCTGAGGAATCGTTAGAGTCATTGGTTACCACTAGGGGGATGATTGTATGGATTCCAAGGGTTATAATGATACGTCTACCTGATGACCGACTATTTCTACACGTGTGCTGTGTAAACATTCATTGTTGTTTGTTTCAGTTTGCTGTATGTACACTGTACAAATAATGCTACCGAATTCGAATTTCTGACTTATGTCCTCTCCGTGTTGTTGACTGTTTCACTGGTGTTCGTTCACTGCAGGTTACAGTTGTAAATGCCAGTCAAATAAGCTGAATACGAAGAACATGTATACAAAATCAAGTTATCACTCTGAACGTTTTATTTAATGACTTGAAACTCACAGAATCAGTAGATCTTAAAAAATAAAAAATACTTCTCAGAACCGAATTGAAGGTCTCAGAAAAATTATTTATCATGAATTCCTGTGCAAATAAATAGGGTCATAAACTATGAGTGATAGTTACCGTATCTGTAAGTAATGCTACCAATAGTAAAACAGGGTCTTTTTCTAAAAATATGTAATGCATGAGTTTACCTTTCTGTGAAACTTGTTTTATAAAATTGTACTACTTACAATGTTGTAGTAGTGAAATGTCTACTCCCAAAGAAATTTTAAAAATTGTCCAATAACTCTCATTTAGCCCATTCTGTAAAACCAAATAAAAGAAGCCAAAACAAGTCTGAACAAACTCAAACCATAGTGACGAGGGAGAATATTCATCGTAGTGCTACTGGTTAACGTTGGAATCCGAACTTATGCAAATCATTAGACTAGTTATTTATTAGATGAGCTGAATAGTAGTTGCATATAATGTATCGAAAACAATATTATTCCCCTACATGTGTAGTTGAAAATATTACTATGAGGATGTTTAGTATTTTGAAGTCTTGTGGGAAACTCAATGAGTCACTGAAGTTTAGTGTAAGCCTCACTGAAGAGAAAACATTCTTGGAATTTATTAGAGAATGTATGGAAACAGAAGGTTGTGCTAAATTATACTGGAGGTTATTAAGACGAATGAGTAACAACACTAATTCTAAAAGTCAAAAATGATATGGTTTATATCACATGGACTCTGTAGGAAGCTAATATCTGGTCTTGAAAGAAATACATCACAAAGATAATTCTCAGTTGATGATTTACTTCAGGGATTACAGTCGATGTTTTCGGACCATGTTAATAACATAACAGAAAACAGAAGCAATATGAAAAAGGAATTAGTCCTGTCAAATCTCTTGAAAGCCAGAAGCTTGAAAAGGAATTACCCTCGTTTCCAAGCCGATATATTTAAAACTCTGGCGGTATTGTGCTTAATAAGTCTGAACTGGAGGTGTTATCTCTAGTTCATTAATTTAATGACTGTGAACATAAAATCAGTTAATTAGACACTGATGTCCTGTTTGTGAATTTGTATTCACAAACGTCTGACCTAATTCCATCATCGAACGATGAACTAGAGGGTTTCAGAATTACACCAGTTGACAACCGCCAACTGTACAAATATAATAGACATCCGGTTGATAGTCTTTTTCCGAGACAACATAAAGAAGCTTTAAGAGAACTTAGAAGGAATGAAAACCTAACTATATAGGCAAGTCTGATAATTTTGACGTTATACTGTTACTAGAAAAAAGCGATTACGTTGAAAAAATCGAATGTATTTTCCGTGATAAAGCTAAATTACGATCCCTTGGTAGTTATAAAGATATCAATGTATAAGCGGAGAAACTAATGACAGATTCTCTTACAGAAATTGAATCAGAAAGGGACAGTATGGTCAAATATGTATAAATCGATGAAACTAACGAGGACCAACATAAGAATTTAACTAAGGTTAGAATGATTGAACCCAAGACGATAAGCAATTTAGTTAAATATTCAGCACTCGCACTGCATGCGTTGACACACAACCACACAATAGGGTGGGAGAGGGTTAAAATTCTGAGAAGTAGTATAAGTAGGTGGAGAGAGAGATTGATTACGGAATCCTTGTTCATGGAGTCTACACCCAACACATGCAACAGGAATAACTCAATGCAAATACCAGGAATATGGAAGATATTATTACCGCCGGTCAAATCACAAGAGAATAATAAGTAATCACAAAATTCTATTTCAATTCAAACACATCAAAACATTCTAACAAGTAACTTATTATGACTATAGAAACACTCGTTTTATTTCCCATCTAATTGTAATTGATCAATAACACTCGTATTATTATTTCTGAATGTACATTATCCCATATTGATTTTTATTCAAATATCTAGTCAATTCCATACATATATATAAATGAAGGAAAAAGTTGTGTGAGTAACTTGATATGATTATGAGCAGTAATGAATTGTGCTCGAAACGTCATCAGTTAATATTACTGTATAACACTGTGTGATTTATAAAAATAAAATCGTATCCATTATGGAGTTATACTCTACCACAGTGCCCAAGTTTTATAATTATTTCAGTTATATTTTAAAATGTGTTATATTTTTGTTATCACTAATCCCTCCATCTTTGTTATCAATTGAAATATTATTATAATGACTAACTGCACAATTTATAAGCGATATATATATACCCTTTTAGAGGCTGACGGTATCGACGTTCGCGAATTGTACGGAGTATACTAACGCAAGATCTTATACCGACAACTTCTAAAGTATTCCCTTATCGTATACCAAATACAAAGCAAAAGAACAGATTTAGTCGTCCAAAGTACGTGATATATTTCGGGACCAAATCGAGGGATGAAGTGAATGCTTAGCTGGCTAGTGATCGTGCACGCACGTGACACGACAGAGTACCAAATGGCGAGGATGCTTGACCGCAAGCCTTCAGCTAAACAAGTCGACTTAAACAGTGAGGGTCAGCATCCGATGTTCAGTGATGATTGCTGTGGTCAATAATTTTGGGGAATTATTTACAGCTACACCCTCTTGATTATAGCAACTCACAACACTTCGTCAACTAGGTAACAGGAAATAAGTCATTTGAGAACGAAGCTACTTCAACGATGATTAATTTTGCAAACTGATATTCGACGAAATCCTCCAATCAATTAATCAATCAAACAAAATCCCTTCAAAACCAATACTTGATATTCGATATCTCAAGGAGAATGGGGAATAAGACGCATCATGCTTGTAATATCCACTGGAATAACACTGAGATACTAAGCAAGCAGCTAAGAAACCGATACTCATTTACGATCGTTTGTACATATGACATAGTCTCTCATTGAAAATTAAAGTATTACTTCTGGAGAAAAACACTGTGTAGTAATACTTTTAACTAGACATTTAATTGAATTCTTAAGATTTTCAAGTTTTGGTTTGAAGGGATTTAACTGGTCACAAGTTTGATCACGAAATGGCATCAGTTAGAGAACCATTAGAAGACCAGGGAGTACTAGACAGTCCCGTCCTAGTTTGCGACTCCTCATCAGTAACCACCCACTGGGGTTCGAACCCAGGACTTTACGATTGCACGGTGAGACTACTCATCTACTGGGGCTTGATTATCAACTTTCTCTAATGCATATCTAGTGTGATTAACCTCTACAACTATGAGACATAATATGAGTAGTTCGAAGTGTGCATAGTCTTGCATTAGAAATCGCTTTTCCTAAATCGAAATGTCTTTCTGCAGGTAGCAAATCCAGTCATATATGTCACATTTTCATTTCAAGAGATACACCACTAAAGGAAGATGTAGATTTTATTTTTTCATTTGAAAAAACACACTTGACTTTATGATATGTTTGATTCAAGAACCGATTTAAAACTGTCTTTCAACTAGGTGGTTTTTATTGAATACCATTTGTTCGAGCTGTCCCTAGTATCACTTTCACCAATTTCATTTACCTACTATTCGTCATGATGTTAAAACACTTACAAATCAATTCTATCCCAGGAAATATTCAGCTACTTTATGGTTTCTACGATAAGAATTTTGGTATCATCTATTCTTCATGCATCACCTACTAACCAATGAACCTTAATTTGATTCACCATCAAAATTACCCAACAGAAAAGAAACAAGATGTATGAGAAACATCTGAAATGTGTTGATACAAAATTTGAATATTCATAATTGAAAAGCATCATATTTTGAGCTTCCAACATTCATACTTTATGCCTACGGAGTGCACTTGCACGAAATATACTCAACTTTTGAAAAACACTGTACTTCCTGGGTATCTTTAGAGTTTTCTAGTTCAATCACAAGCTTTCCAGCTAATTGCTACGAAATGAACACTTTTCAGACGATGCCGTAGTTTTATTTTAGTTACTTTTGAAAGACAACATAATCGACTTTTCAGATGCTTTGATTTGATGCATACTACTTGGAGGAATTCTATTCCTACTGTTTGTGTCTTCTCTGAGCTGAATGGTTTGATTGTGAAACTTTTATTAGCCTTCTAGACGTCTTCAGCTCTACCTGCACAGTGAAGTGAAGCTTTTGAATTCCCAATGCTAAGTACAAACCAGTCTGAGAACCAAGCTTTTAGGAATTCTCCGGCATTCTTAGTGTTCCCTCTGTTTATTGTTTCAGTCGAGTAGGTGTCCGTAGTTGTCCACATGTTTTGATATGAGGGAATACATATTAACATGTCCCTTGATCGCCAGTTTATTTTCTTCGATGAGAAGAGGATCTCCGCTTTGGCTATCATAGTTAATCTTCAAGATGACGTCATTCTTGTCTTGTTTTACTGTCGGACACTATGATCTAGACAGTACAGACTGAAGTCCCCAAAAGCCAACAAATTCACTTCATTTTATGCCAGGGAGAATGAAAGCTTCACACTTAAACCACACACCTCAGAGAGGACAACATCCACCCGAAATATAAATCCTTTCTGCCGTTTAAAAATCTTGCAAGCGGTACATGATTACAATTCTTCGAAAATCGGAATATTTCTTGCCGGATTTCTGAACATTACCCTGCGTGGTTAAGTAAAGGATAAACAAACTCTATTCGTAGCGCTATTCTATCCCATCTTATGGATATAGAACACAAAATTGATGTCAACGGGGTTTTCAGAGTCATTTACAGCATACCGACAAATCTTAACTTCGCCTTAAGAGTTCGTTTACTGAATATTGCTGAGGCCGTTGGGATCCACATCAAGAAGCCTAATTTATGTGTCCAAAAGAGGCTAGTTCAGACATTGTCCTTACCTTGGCCATCTAGATTCGAGTAATCATGAATTTTTTGTAGAAATTTCCTTAATTTCAGTTGATATTCTATTTTTATTATTATAATTTATGCATCTTGAATGAACTGTAATTCCATTGATCTCACTTAACAAATCGATATTGTTTAAAAAACACTAATATTGTTATTGACTACTGTTCTACAATATTCTATGTACGTGAACATATATATAATTGTGGAGCCAGAAGAGGAATTTATCGAAAAGGATATTCTTTGAGCAATTATTTTGTTTTTTTTATAGATGTCTGAGTGATTTTTGTTCAAAAATGAACTCTGCAACTATATTAAAATTGTTTCTGTAGAAATAGTTAATAATAACTTTGGCATTTAAGCAGCTGATGAGAAGGCAACGAAATAAATGATGGTACCATTTTAATGCTCAATTATTTTGTTTTTTATTTCTGCTTTATTTACTCGTATGTGAATTACCAGCTAGTCTTGTCTTTCAAGTCTGTGGACAAGCCAAAGTCTAACAATAACAAACCTCTATCAGATTTTAAAACAAGCAGTAGAGGACGAAAAATTTGTTCTGACAGTACTATTGAGGATGAAATAAAATCTCTGACGGATATTTTATCTAAGAATGGATATCCTGAGAAGTTCATTAATAAATACTGTAAAGAAATTAGCCCCCTGCAAAACTATCCAAACAGTTCCGAAGAAATCTGTCTACATCAGTTTGCCATTCAAAGGAGATGATGTACAGGAAGTAGTCAAACGAAGACTCGATAAAGTCACCAAGAGAACTTATTATGCTGCAAAACTTGTTTTCCTTAACACCACTAAGCGAGTGCTTCAACAATCTGGGAAAGACCAGTCGCCAATCCTCGACACTTCAAACTGCGTATATCAATTTGAGTGTGTTTGTGAAAGCAAATACATAGGTCGTACAGAAAGGCGATTGTCTACTCGCATGATGGAGCATTTGCCAAAATGGTTGAAAACAGCTGAGTGCAAAGTGCCGAAATCCTCAATAACAAAACATCTTGTGGATTACGGACATGATATCGACGCGGTCAAGTCATTCACCATTGTCAGCAGACAAAGAAACAAGAAGATGCTTGCAATTGCAGAGGCTTGTGCAATTCGAGTTTACAAACCAGGTCTCTGTGTACAAAAGGAGATGGTCGTGACTCTGAATCTACCATGGTAATACGTTTTACTTATTATTCTACCTCTTATTATTCTTGATTCATTTAAAACTATCCTTTATCAGTAGCATTATCTTAACTCACTTCAACACTATTATTATTATTGTTATTATAACTATTACTATTGATATTACTCTGGCTGCAATTCTTGTTATATTCTCTAATGTCTAATTGTTTATCTAAGTGATGTAATTGAAGCGTAATGCAATTTATCTTAATTTTGATCTCTCATACTCTCTCTCCCCTTATCTATTTGAACATGACCTGGAAAACATTCGCACCTGTCTTTCTGCATGACTAATTCAATGTAGTTTGTTTACTTATCAGTCTTATATCTCCCAATGTAATTTCAAAAGCATATATATCCGTGTATGCAGAGTATTCAGCTGAAGAGTTCTACCGAAATTTGATGAATTCATTAAATCCTGCTTTATTAACCTTTATTGCTTGTTTTAAATTCGTATCGGGAAATAAATGTTTTCAACTCTATCAGATTGTCACAATACTTCACCACTTATGCATTTGCTCATATGAACTACAAACACTTAAATATTCAAGTTAGATGGTGGGGAGCAAGCATATTTACATTTAAGTGAATGACGATACTAGATGGATCGAACCTTCCTTCAAGCCAGTTGAATCTCCACAAAGCCAGACACTTGATTTCACTCCACAATCACCTTTTATTAAAACTTTCACTTTGCATACTTAGTAATACACAGTCAACTTCGTGAGAACTGACTACACAAAGTAATAAAACAGTCATCAGTGAAACCTTCATTAACTTTCGCGATAACATTTAAATATTAGTGATAATACATAGGAAAGGATTAAAAGTTGTTAACTTCAATTCCTTACGCGTTACACAGTGACACTTCTAGGAAGAGAAAATAAATTAAGCGTAACACTTTCCCAAAAGAACAAAAAGACTTCAACGTTTAAAAGGTATATACATTTAACAAGTGATTGAAGAAAATCTTGTGATCCTATGAACACTGAACACTTTTATTTGAGGATATAAATTACACCACGAAAAGAGTAAATACACACGACAGGATATGTACAAGAGAAAATATGCTGATCAAATAAATCTTTTAAGACGTAAAACTTCACAACCCTTCTAAAAGAAATATTAATTAACACTACAACTTATACCTTATACAACTTAGCTGCTTCTTCATCACTAGACATTTTATAATCTTTAAATGTGGACTGGATTCTTCTTCTCAGGTAGCTTTTATCAGAGTGCTCCACACTATTTACATAAGATAGAAGGTTTTTATAAAGACTCAGGATTTCTCTTCTGGTAGCCATTTATTGGATTCAGTTTGACACTTTTCAGTGGACTCAATAGTGTACTGGAAAACTGCAAAAAGAGATAATTATTGACATTATTTTCATAATAGCGGTCGTTAAAAATGAAAAAGGTGTGTTTATTCACAAATCGAAGTTAAAAAATGCAACAACTGCGTGACGAAATAGCTTATAAGCATAGAATCATTTGCAGTTCTCAAAGAGACTGATGCAAAAGTCTTACGTACGCCATGCTTTTCATCTGACGTGCTACATCCCAACCAAATCCGATGGTGATAAAAATCTACCTAACATTTAACCTCGATATTCTGCACCACAGCAGAGCGAAACAAAACCCGGAATAATCAAATCAAGACATAAGCAGAAGTAAAAACTATAAAGAAAAAACTATACACTCCTGTTTAGACTTACGACAACTAGTCCACAGAAACTTCACATGTATGGGACCTCCAAACATTAATTTCAGCTCTTCAACTACACGTTTCACAGTTATTACGTATAAAATAAAATCTGTTATACGAACTTTCAGAAGACATGGATTAACATTAATCAGATTGGTAAATGCTGATTCACAGTTTATCGTCCCCTAAATCTTGAATATGTTTTCAATTTCCTCTCATTTTCCTAGCGCAGTTGAATTGTTATTATTTTCTCGTATTCTGCATTCAAGATATACATATGCTTCTGCTTCTTCACTAGTCTTACTGAGAAATGTCAGTAAGGCAAATACCGTTCGACTCAGTATTTGTGATCGCTATGAAAATATTAAGTATGCAGAAATGAATAGAAAAACTAAAGAAATCGAGACTACATTGAAAATTATTAAGTAAACCTATTCACATACTGCATATCATTTCAAACATGGGATGGCGCAAAGCATAGCGTGAAATTTAGTCATCGCAACTACCAACTTAATCAGGATTAACTACCCAAGTTTTGTAAACACAGAGCACTGACTTTTTATGTAACGTGTAGCTTGATGCCAGTCTTGGAAATTTAAAGATTTAGCACCTCATAGTTTGGGAATCCAGACATTCTAGAAACAATTTAGCTGATATTGGTAGTTTTTTTTTAAATATTTGGAAGCTCCCCAGTCGGAGAATATTTTATTGGACCTGGGATATGTGGGTAAAAACGTGGGCTGTTTTCCGTTCGAAATTGGGCAGAGAGGGAAAAAGGGGGCTGTTTTCGGTTGCAACATGTGTAAAGTGGGTGAAGTGTTCGTTGAAAAAGTGGGACAATGAAATTTTTCGGGGCATGAGCAAACGGGGAATAAGTGGCCAATATGGGTAAAGTGGGCTAATTATGTAGAATTTTAACCCCCTTTTGCCTACATCTTTGCCGATCAGAATTACCCATTTAGCCCAGATTGCCCAGGTGCATTCTGTGACTGGGTCCTTGAACAATCAATCATTGTTGCCCAGTGAACAGCATAAATTCACACCCATTAAACTTATTCCGATTACCATGGAATCGAATACTGCTAAAGTGGATATTCACGGTTTCCACCAAAACACGAGAAGCATCAGTCTTCTGATTGAAAGTCGCTCTACAACATTACTACTGCATACGGTATGGCATTAAGGGCACCTCCATTAGCAAATATGTCCGCCACAATTTTAGTATCTAATACAGCAAGCGGCTGTTAGGACACACCTTATCACCACCTGAGATGAAATCATTTACCTCCCTTGTTCTGTCTAGGTAGGGATCTCCTCTGCTTTGTTATGCCTGTTGTATTTCATTTGTAGCCCCGGTCTGTGAAGTTGTTTGCTAACAGTTCGAATGCCAAGACTTTACTAGTTACCCAGATTCGGATGATAAGGATAGTAGGCTCTTGTGGCCTGTGTTAATCCTTGCAAAATATATCTCTGCAGAGATCTAACTTCTCTTTGAAAGCGTTCACCGATACTTGATACTACTGAATCAGGTAAGGAGTTCCAGTCGTTGGCCACTCCGTGAGAGAATCCAAATTCCGCACATATTTTGTTCGATCTCGGTTTGAGCACCTTTTTGCGTTGACTCCGTAAATGTCTTCTAGAAGGGGAGAAAAGTTTAGATAGGTCAGTTCCTAAATCACCCTTAAGTACTGGTATGCTAAAATTAAGTCACCTTGCTTCCTTCGGTATGATAACGGGAAGAAGTTTAAATTCTCCATCCTTTTGTCATAAGGAAGGTGGTTCCTACCCTCTGTACTCTTTCCACGATATGTGCCTCCTTTTTGAAGCATGAACTCACTGCTTGTATACAGTATTTTAGATGAGGTCTGACATATGTTGCATAGAGTACTTGCAGCATACCCTTGTCTAATCGTTTGAAAGACCTTCAAAGCGCCCATAGTATTCAAAAAGTCTTACCTGCGGCTCGATTACAATTTGCCGTTGTTTTAAGTCATGGCTAACAATAATTCCTAAGCCCTTTTCTCCCCTAACATCTGGCAGTTCTGTGTCCCCCATGGAGTACGACGCGTAAAACTTCTGACCTATGTGCATTACCGCCCTTTTCTTGGAATTAATTTCTAGACTCCAAAGGTTAGCCCATTCAGCTAATTTATCTAGATCCTTTTGTTGAACCAACCTATCATCGTTACTACTTATGGTTTTCCATATCTTAATATCGTCCGCTAATAGTAGGGAAGATGAGGTAAGAATTTTCGACACTTCATTTACGCATAATAGGAATAGCAGGGGGCCAACTACAGTTCTCTGAGGTACTCCACTTAGTACTGCTTTCCACCCTTACCTTCTGCCTCCTATCCATCGGGTAGTCACTAAACCACTCATATAAGCGTTGGTCTGATCCAAAAGGTTTAAGTTTACTAAGAAGACCTAAATGGGATACCTTATCGAATGCTTTACTAAGATCGATAAAGGCAACGTCCAATAGATGGTTTTCATTTCTGGCCTCGACCCAATCTTCCCTAGCTAAGAGTAAGTTTGTCAGGCAGGATCGTCCTGGTCGGAATCCATGCTGTCCCACAGCCAGTAGGCTATGTTTCTCCAAATAAGCTAAGAGCTGATCTCTTAAGAGTGTTTCTAATACCTTTGCTATAATGCAGGCCAGACTTACAGGCCGGTAGTTAGATACTAACTGCCTGTTCCCCTCTTTGAAGATAGGGCTTAAGAAAGCATCTTTCCAGTCCCTGGGTAGCCTAGTCTAGGTCAAAGACATTTGAAAAATCACCGGAAGTGGAATGTATATTATACCCGCCAAGCAGTCTAGGGTGATGTTGGTCTGGTCCAGGTAATTTACCTGGCTTCATTTTAGACAGTAGTTTGAGAACCATTGCATCCTTTACCACAGGTAGGGACATTTTAATGACTACAGCAGTGAACTCGCTATACCTCTGAGTGGTACGGTTAGACGGGTGACTCTAAACTTTAGGAACCCAAAACAACCTTGGGAACGGATGACCTTGACGAATGACCTTGAGCAGGCAATCATCTGACTCGCAATGGATGCTGTACATCGTTTGCGATGCAAATTCGCTCCAGAGTTTTTTTCGATTACTGTTTAGAGAACGGGCTGATAGCGAGATCTGAAAGATACACGAAATGCATAGATGGTTATGTTTACCGTTGCAGGGAGTGCAGATGCAGAAAATCGGTACGAGAGGGTATGTAGTTATTTTTTAGTTTATAGATACCTTAGATACATTTTTCTCGAAATCTCATTTACCTCTAACGAAGATACTGATGATGTGTCACAACTGGGTTATAAGAAGACCAGTAACAGCAACGGCATATGAGACTGAAATGTCAGAAGTTTCTGCAGTACAGTTGTACCAATACTGCAGAGACGCGGCGTCGTGGAAAATGAACAGATTGACCCAAGTACTCGGCGGAGTTGGTGTTACTGTTCATGTGGATGAGACGGTGTTAATAAAAAGGAAATATAATAGAGGGAGAATGGCTTCAAATCAACAATGGGTGTTGGGCATATATGACAGCACCCTACACAAGGGATATATAGAAGCGATTCCTGATCGCAGTGCGAATGTATTGCTGCCCATTATCCAACGTTTAGTGCTACCGGGA
Organism: Trichobilharzia szidati; assembly: GCA_944472155.2. Taxonomy (NCBI): domain Eukaryota; kingdom Metazoa; phylum Platyhelminthes; class Trematoda; order Strigeidida; family Schistosomatidae; genus Trichobilharzia; species Trichobilharzia szidati. The sequence goes on along the minus strand of OX235274.1, from coordinate 65,143,902 downwards.
ACAACAATACATACGGATGAGTGGAGTAGTTACAGCCAATTATCAAATCTAGGCTATATTCATGAGGTTGTCAACCATACAACCGGATTTATAAATCCTTTCAATGGAACTCATACTAATTCCATTGAAAGTTTCTGGAGTCATCTCAAAAGACGGATAAGATCTGTAAACGGATCAAGAAATCCAATGATTTACAGTTATCTCGACGAGTTTATGTATAGGACTTGGTTTAACATGACTTTAAAGACTCCTTTGTCTAACTGGGACTTTTTTTGCAACATATACGAGAACGCTATCCTTTGTAACTATTTTTTAACATTGCTTTGCTTGTATATAAACGATTTATTAAAATTATGCGCCGTTCATTTTAAGCCTTCTGATTGGTTAAAATTGTCCTTGTCAAGGTCATTTGTCCGTTCGTTCGTTTGGGTTCCTAAAGTTTAGAGTCACCCCCGTGGTAATTATTTTATCCTATTTTTTATGCATTTTTCTATAAATATACATTACCACTTATCATAAACGCCTCTTTCATGTGACTGGTCCGTTCAAGGTCGTTTGCTGATTGGTTGTTGCGACAGAGGATAGCGGCACAAGTGGCTTATGGAGAGGCTGAGCACTTGAAGGTCACTTACGCACACTGTGATTGGTAGACTTTCCTTTGCATAAACGTTGCGGCTAATACGTGTCGTACGTTACTGAGGCGGGCTTTGAAATAACAATAATAAAAGCGAATAGACATTATATTTTTTAGCTTAAGGGAACAAGTTAACGTGTGTATAAATTTTACAGATGTAATAAGCACTTGATCCACTCACGAGGAGTATATTACTGGCTAACTTAATCAAAGAAGTATAAAGTTTGAAGATTTTATCTCTTTCAGTTGGTTGTAACGGATAGATAAGAGTCACTTGTATAATATTTGCTTTTTACAGAAGAGAAAATGTGACAGGTGATTTGGAAGTTACACAATTCCTGAAATCTATCGTGGAATATATAGAAGACTAATCTATAGAATTTCTCCAACTCTGTGATTGTTCCCTCCCTTGTTCACATATTCAGCGTAGCTAAGATAAGGAATTGTTCACCAGAGGTAAGATGAATTTATCTGATATGTATCCATCCTCAGATATTTCTCAATACGGTCGAAGGAACACAATGTCAATCTTTGCTTGAAAAGTTCTCATCCACTTTCTCCGAACGGATCTGGTGGTGACGAAAACTTCAGACTGGTCGAACATCACTACCAACGGGGAAAGACTGATACACATGTTGCGGACAGAGTGTTTGGTGAACTTATGATGACTAGTCATCATAGCTATGATGCAGCTATAAAAACTCTACAACTGTGATTTTTTTTCACTGGATTGTTATTCACTCTTTTTAGTGTAGATATGTACTCTTTGATTCTGAGTTATTTTTAACTTCATTGATTGTTGTTTCCTTGCAAATATATGCATTTATGTCGACTAACTTTGTCTGTTTTACCTATTATGTTCAGGACATTGCAAAGTTAACGAGAATGAAAGGCGACGTAGTAATACTTATGTGAAATGCGTCAGTCTTAAACTGTTATTATTTCCTCAATGCGTCATTAAGCCTTGCGTAAAGTGTTTCAGTTACGTTTAGTCCGGTTGCGTATAATATTATTATTCACGATTGTTAAGAAAGTGGCCGTAAAATATATGTTCGTACTGTAATAACGAAACATAAGCTAGCAAACGTTGGTTCTATACGTACACGACTTGTATTGGTAGTCTAAGCACTTCAGATACACTCTGCAACGCACATCCTATTTATCACAAATAGTCTGTTATTCTTATGTTGCGTTTAACACCACAATCTCAAAGGAAATCGTTAGGTAATAAAGAGATAACTACATTACTCTTCTTGTGTTATCATTTCCTATCAATAAGCTCTTACATGATCACATCAACGCTTAGACTCGTGCATTAGTTGATTACGTCACTAAACTTCATTGATTATTTCGTTATCATAAAATACTGTAACACATTAGATAGGCTTTTGTTGTGCATATCGCCTGTTTAAGGTTTCCTAGCGAAAGCAATTACTCAAAAGCAATAGCAGTGCCCCATAGTGACCAAATTCAACAACGTGTAAATATGACATTTTACGAATATTACGTCTTCTACACTGGCATCACTTCGCTACTCGACAAACAGTAAGTATTAATAGTGTATGAATGGAGTGAAAAATTTTCAAAACAATATTTATTTCGATAAATACATTCGTAATATCACAAATATTTCATCATTTACACAAATATTATCCTTTTTAATCCCATTAGAATGTCTAAATGTATTGAGTGATTGAGGAAGTAAAGACCATAATCTGGAAATTAAAAATGATAAAAATTTAGTGAGAAAATGGTGAGTTATATAAATAACTAAAATATAGTACCTACCAGTTAAACGACTGCCTCTTCACTGTTATCTGACGAAATAACCAACTCAGTTTCCTTTCTTACTGTGAGATTTGGTAAAGATCATGAAATCATACCTACCTCGATATTTAAACATCTCCTCATCATTTAAGTAAAATACACTAAAAAATTGGAATTATTTGGCATTTTCTATCATAATTGACATTTTCCGACGAATTCTGACATTTCTTATGCGCCTCAGCATATCAATTCGATGAAAGGACAGCATCTTTAAACACACTGAAAACGACCGTTATTCTCAAGTTTTACACAATTTTTCGTTAAAATACAGTATGTAAACCGTGTTTCTTTCGAAAAAAACACTAAAAACAACGTAGAATAGCCCAAACACAACACCACGATAACACCTTACAAACTGCAGCAATCAGCTGATTTGTGCCGCTATCCTCTGCCGGTTGTTGCTGGTGTCTAAAGTTTAACTTTGCCCCAAGCATTATTAGAACGCATAAAACAATTACAATGAAATGAGTTGACTAATTCTAACAGCAGTGGAAAGAAAAGTGAGGTAAGGTGGACGATTTCTGAACAATGTGCATGAAGATATATTGGGAATAATTGGAGGAGAAGCGCAGAAGCTAATGTGTAAACAGACGCATTGGGAGCAACAGCCCATTTCCGAATAAAATGGACGAAGATGACCTACAGGTGGCTTATTCTAACTATGACCTTGAGATTTCAGATTTATTGTTTGATGATAGAAGGCTTGGAGCCTGTGTGAATCCTTTTCTAGTATATTTCTGTGATTTTCCAAACACTTCTTTAATGTATCAGTTGAGGTTGTAGACAATACTTTTTCTGGGAATCGGTTCCAAGAGTTTATGACACGGTTTGAGAAACAGCACTCAACAGCAATATGATATCTTCCTGGCTTTTGAACTCTCCTGCTATGTCCCCTAAGATGTTCCGACCTGGTGGAAGAAAAAAGAGAGAATGGGTCAGGACCGTAGTCATTATTTGAAATTTTAAACATTGTGAATAAATCTCCTCTCTGCCTACGGTATTACAGGGAGAAGAGATTTAAACTCTCTGGTCCTTCCTGGTATGATAAGGTAGCCATTGCCGAGGACCATACGTGTTTCCTTTCTTTTGACCCTTTCTAGAATATGTGGGTCCCCTTTAGGACAAGGACTGGCGGCCTGGATACAGTTTTCTAGTGCTGACCTCACCAGAGATGTATATAAGGAGGTGAACATATCTCTGGTGATCCTAGTAAAGGCTCTGCGAATTGCTTATAAGGACCTGAAACTACGTGCAGTCACCGCGCGACAGTGTGCCATAATTTTAAATCGTGGATAACTATGACACCTAAATCCAAATGAGTCTGAACTGATGGGAGTTTTATTCCCTCTAGTTCACAGGGTCTGATGCTTGCTTGTCCGATGCGCATGACTGTACATTTCGCTACATTGATCGGAAGCATCCATTCTCTGTACCCCTCTGACAATTTGTTGAGGTCTTCTTGCAACGTGAGGGTATCACTGTTGCCCTTCAGCTCTCTCCAAATTTTTAAGTCATCTGTGTTTAGGACCAAAGGGGATTCGGTGAGCAGAGATAACTCATTGATATACAAAATAAATAGGAGAGGTCTGAGTACCGTGCCTCGTGGTACTCCGCCACGCACTGGTGTCCAAGAGGAGAGTTTCGAGTTGATCGTAACCCTCTGCCTCCTATCTATGAGGAATTCCCAGAGCCAGTTTAGTAATTTGCCTTTGATACCAAGACTTTTCAACTTCATGAGTAGTCTTTTGTGAGGTACTTTATCAAAGGCTTTGCTGGAGTCTATGAAGACGGCGTCAACGGGTCTTCTGTTGTCCCTGGATTTAACCCAGCTTTCTCTTGCAGTGAGAAGATTTGACAGGCATGAGAGGTTCCTTCGGAAGCCATGCTGTGCTCTTGATAATAAGCTTCTATTTTCTAGATATGCCATTATGCTTTTCTTGATGATTCTCTCCAGTGTCTTGATTAAAGTACTGGTGAGACTGATAGGCCTGTAATTTGAAGGGCTTTGTCTTGATCCTCCTTTGTGGATGGGGGTTACTATGGCGTCTTTCCAGTCACGCGGTAACACTCCATTTCGGAGAGATAGCTTGAAGATAGTGGTTAAAGGGCCGGCTATGTGAGCTGATAGCTCCTTGAGAAGCCTTGGATGAAGATTATCGGGACCCATTGATTTCCCAGCATCTAGTTTCATTAGGCAGTTGAGCACGATGTCCTGGTCGATGTCAACGGAATCTACCCTGTATTCCTCTGATGCAGCCAGAGCTGATCCTATAGGGAGTAATGACTCCTGTGTGAAGACTTGGGAGAAGTAGTCTGCCATTGCTTGCCATTGGATGCTTTATTCCTGAAGTTTATGTACGAGAAAATCTTCTTAGGCTGTGCCTTTGCATTTTGAGCCAGATGTGCTACGAACTCCATCCTTGATTGGCGGATTTCTGCAATAGCTTCATTCCTAGCAGTGTTATATAATTTCCTGGTCTCAGGAGTCTCAAGTTTGGCAGACAGGTTCCAACATTTGTGTTTACGTCTGGGTAACTTACGAATCACCCGGTTTATCCAAGAGGGGCAATGTTTCCGACCCTTTGGGACAGACCAAGGGAGGAAAGGTTCAGTTACTTTGGCGTAAAGTTGTTTAAATTGGTTCCATGCAGCTACTTGATCGTGCCTGTAAAAATGGCAGGCACTTTCATGTAAATTTATGTTTATATGAAAATATAAATTATTATTATTCTACTTGGGACTCTCGGTTGACGTAACAATTTTGCTGAGTTGGCTGCTGAGACGATCGCATTTATATCAGCTTTCCAAACGTTTGGTCAAGCTAAGGTTTCAGCCCTTGCTGCTGTTTACTGTGAACTTGAAAGCGAGCACATCATCACTTCTTCCTAAAGGAAGAAGATGTTGTATGAGATCCACATCCTCACCGTGGGAGAACACTAGGTCCAGAGTTGAGGAGGAGTGCTGTGAATTATAGCGCGCGGGGTTAATGACATGTTGGACTAGGGCTAGCGATTTACTAGATTTCAGCAGCTTATGATCAAAGGAGTTGACTGAAGATGGAGTTGTGAGGCTCGTTCAGTCAGCTGTTGGGGCGCTGAAGCCGCCGACTACGATACTTCGGCATTTCGAAGTCCAGGATCCCAGCTTCTCTACTGGGAAGTCATCTGCACTACAGTCAGGACTGCAATGGCTTGGCCTATGCATTTAAGTCTGCAGCGTAGATGTCCGCACGACTCACTTTCGCGAGAGAGTGCTTCCATGCTACGCACGGTTAAGCATTTCTTGAGATAGATGACTACGCCACCTCCTTTGCGGTTGAGATGGTCCACCCAGGGGATTGTGTAGCAAACTGTCAATTCGGTTTGGCGCTTCCCCGTCCTACCCACAGAGGTTTCGGGATCATTAAACTGCGAACTTTTACAACCCGAATAGGTTCAGCCGTCAGAATTCAGACGTAAAGTAGCACAATCGTTGAAAACTGAACTTTAGAGCCCTGCAAGCATGATATTACACCACATAGTTGTCGCGCATGTGTCGTAAGAATGTCTTTAAGTAAAGAAGGAGACGATATATAGAGAAATCACATCAAGTATGATCGATGCATTCATCCATGTGACCATAGGTCATGGTGCTTTGGGATCCATTGGTATTTCGGGTACTGTTCTTTAACCCACTCCTGACTCTAACCGTAATCCTTACCACTAATCCTGACTTTAATCCTAATCCTAGCCTTAAACTTATGAAACATAACCCTACCTAAATGTATAGATTTACAGAAAAACTACCTAGGGAATAAGTGGAATGCTGTATCTACCCTCGCCAAACCCAAAATTGGCAGGCATGATTTGACTTGGAATGACCCTTCGTTGTGCTTCCTATACCCGATTGGGTCAGCTTCTGACGGACCCTGATTTTCGCTATGACGGTTTTAACTTGACCGCAGATGTTAGAGATGGTGACTGGCATCCAATGTAATTCATATTGAATTATGATTAACTACCTGGTTCTGGAAATAAGAACGGAACCGTTTGGTAGGCTATTCTCTATTTCTTTCCGTGGTAACTGGAATCCTTGAGTGTCCACGAGTTTCCCTTAACCTGATATGGTGAAAGTCAAAGTATCTAACTTGAGTAGAGCAAAAGTAATGGTATTAAGTCTTCTTCTGTCTGCTGATAAGTAATCTGCACACTTATGACTCCATTTCACACGTCACCACATTCAAACAGAACAATGATGCTATATCATATATGCGGTGTAATTCGGTAAAATAATTTCACCTCCTGATTAAAACTTTCCGGCAAATTTAACTTTAGGCACCATTAAATACCAATCAGGGAATGTCCTTGAACTCATTAATCACATGAAGGAGGTATTTTCGGTTGCAGCAAAGGCAAATTAGGAAAAAACTGCATAAATATGTTTCAAAGGATACCTTTCTCTGACATGTGGCAAAAACAACTCCTGTGCGTCGGTGGCACAGTGGTTAGGACTCTCGCCGACCATGCACATGGTCCGGGGTTCGAACCCCTGCCGGCGCACACCCGGTATCTATGGTATGCCTGAATTTGGGCAACCGATATCCATGCTGAAAGTTCCACTCTTGTACTGAAAATACGGTGTGGAAATCAAGCTGTAAATCAAAAAAAAAAAAAAAAAAAAAGAGTGTCAGTTGGAAAGTCACACCACATTCTGCACATATATTTATCTAAATGACCATGAATTACATCTGTTTGTGATCCATTGATGGCCCTAATTCTGTTTTTAATCTTGCCCAAGTGCTTTCTATAGAACTGGTGTGTGTCTCCGTAACGGTGACCTCCGTGGCAATTCGAAGTTTTGTTACCATTTTGCGTGTTATTCCTCAATTATTTTTTATTCTATAGGCGACCTATCATTAGGTCTTTCACGGATAGTACTAAATATTTGGCCCTATTCTTCCATAAAATGTAACTTTTCCTGTTATAATTATCCGTCAAAGTTAGCGTCTACTTAAGTGCTACTGTTATCGCGTCTTTGCATTTATAGTATTTGTATAGAGAATCTTTATACTCTATTTCAAATTTTCATCCCTATAAACTGCTAATTGCATACAGGACTAGACAGTTTAAATCTTCGACACTATAAAACGAACCTTGCAACACTTTGCTCATTCTCTTATATTTCAGAATCCAAACTCTATTCCAAATGCCAATAGTTCAAGGAAAGCATCTGACTACACTATCAGCTTCAAATCCTGGTAAAAACACAAATCAGACAGGATAAATAGGCCCTCAGGAAATGAGAGCACTGCATCCATTGATTTAACAACTACATACTGGTCTGCTGCAGCGGACACATTAATTCCGGACATTAAACCTGCTTGCGTAGTAAACAACATGATGGATGGTATATATAGCGATACTACATGTAACGATCTAGGTCTTGCAGACACTTGCGAAGCTTCTTGCGATATGAATCACAGGGCAAACATTTTGACTCCCATCACTAATTCATTTCTTGTTCTACACCCAGCTGTGCAGATAAAATCGAAGAACTATTTTCTATTATTAATTGGCTCGAAGGAAAGATATCAAAACTGACACTACCTAGTCAAATTGGCAGCAGTAATACTTCACGTAAAACGTTACCACAAACCGCAAATCTGATTAACTACGTTGCAACTGAAGTATATCAACGTACAGTGCGTGAGAAGAACATAATTGTGTATAATATACCGGATAATGCACAGATCAACAAGGTCAAAAACACTCTTCTGATTGCATGCTCTTTGAATAACGTCTCGTGCAAGTGCTATTGACTAAGAAGGTCTCAGAAAAATAAGTCTTGTCCATTTGTGTTTAAATTTGACTCATCCTCTAACGCTGGCAATTTTTACAGTAGGCAAACGCCACTGAAATATACGCGTTACCATACGATTAAGTTAGCTCGTGACAAAATGCCGATCCAAAGAATGACTTATATGACTTATTCTAAAACCGTGAATTCCAGGTCCTCTGCAACACCTCTGAGCACCCACATTTCTGTTGAGGCAGAACGAAAGGGTGTGGATCTGTCAACACCAAGTACATCATAAATGGAAGCAAGCATTTGTGAAAATATAAGGTCCAAAAATAGTTTAGCGCATAGACGTACACAGAGAAAAAATCAGATGTAACGATCCATGTTCCCCAGTGTCACGCTGCAGTACATTACACCCTGTGTTCACCAATCCAAGTAGTCTCAACTCCACGAAGTTGGAGATTATGGCTACCAGTTCGTTCACAAAGAAGAAGAGACAAATGCCGCACAGTAATTCAGATGTTCAAAGCTTGATATCACACCTGTCTCCAGAGACAAATATTCACAAAACTGACGGGTAAAAAACCGTAAGGTAGAGCCTGAACTTCGTAGCTACCTGTCCAAAGAGGGGGCTCTCGCGCCATGACAAATGAAAAAATTGAGAAACTTAACTATAGGCCGTCGAACAGTGGTAATGTAAGTCGCAATAATTCGGATTAGTTTGGCTTGCTTGGTGGGCCACTACCACCTGTTTACATGCCGAAACCCAACGAGACTGCACATCCACTGATCAGCAGTTTCGCTGAAACGACATTACTGTTTTTCATTCAGGCTCACGATAATACCACCAACATATTACAAATGCCCACCACTATCCACAGGTTTCGCCCCCAGATATAGATAAGCCAGCTGATATAGCAATGTCTAATTGCTGCCTGGAACTCACCTTACATGACACATGATCATCATCATCTTCATCAACAACCCTCAATCTCCTTTTCTTCTGACAGTCAATCTTCTTTGCGCCCCAACTTACAAAAAATGAAAATATAACTGACACCCTCTGCACTTCTAGCTTTCCTATAGCATCTACAGGTATAGACGTTTCATTTTCATCTGAGAACACTATAATCGAATCTCATCACCAGCTACTTCAAGACATAGCTAAAATCTTAATATATGACCCGGCTAATCCTAACATAGTTCTTATTAATGCCAGGATGACGTACATCCAGTCCCTGCCATTGATTAGTCAACCTACTGCACTAGTGATCACTGAAGCTTGGTGTACAAGTGTGCTAGATGATGATTTCTTTCACTGCAAAATTTACTTATTTTTCAGAAAGAATAGACCATTTGAACTGGGTGGGGAATGCATTATCTATGTTAGATCCGACCGCAGAGCTGTACACTACGATGATCCCAACCTGAATATATGCGATACATTATGGGTGACACTACATAAATAGACAGCAAACCCTGTTATTATGTTGCATCTATCGCCCACCCAACCACGACAGTTGACTGCTAGATGAAATAACTGCAGCCCTTCGCTACACTTCGAAATTAAACTTCACTGGAGGTGATTTTAACATGTCTGAAGTCTAATGGGAACCCATCAGTGATTCTCCCCCCTCGGTTAATTCTTAGATGCAGTGGAGTTGTGTGGGTAGACAAAAAGTATCTTGAAGTCAACCCGAAACCACAATATACCGGACTTAGTTTTCTTGAAACATATCGGCCTATCTACCGTAGACATCAGCCAACCACTTACAGATAGTGACCATAACACCATAATTTGCTCCTTAGATACCAAACCCCATTCAATGAAACGCTCTACCACGAGCAAAACATTCATGTGCTTTGGAAAAGCTAGGTGGAACGCATCTAACTCCTTCATTAAACGCTTAGACTGGGACCTGTTCCTTTCTATTAGCAACCTAAACATTATTCTACTAGCCTTTTACCCGAATAAATCGATTAGCCTTGATGAATTTGTCCCTAAATGTAAAGAGAACTCAAGCCAGAACATAAAGAATTTCACTCCTAGAAAAGTAAAGGCTAAGCTGCGAAAGCTGCACCGACAGTACCCCAGAGAAAACGACTTCTCACTTCTTGCGAATATACAGAACATTCATCTCAAATTAAAAGAAAATAACGACAAAGTCCTACTCGGACAGGAAACTGCGGCCCTTAGGGATAGCTCTAAATACACTGCAATCTGTAGGTTTTATCGCAAAAGGCTAAACTCTCGTAAAATGGATATACCATTCACTCTAGAAAGCGGTGAGACTGCTAGTGACCATAAAATAATTTTAGAGCTTCTAAACTCCTCTTTCTCACAGTCTTATACGTATGATTACAACACATTACCACAACGCAATTATCAGCTTTTCTTTCGATAATGTTAAGAAAACAACTCTATGACTTGTGAATCCAAAATTATGCGGTACAAGTTATGCATAAATCCCTTACTTGAATTTTATCCCTCATTCCATGGGCGATGTCTCCGTAAAAGACAGGTGCAAATTAGGGAGTCTACGAAGGGTGTTTACCGAATGACTAGTATGTGAAAATCTTTGCATTTCTTACTACGACGGATGTAACATATTCGACTTGGAAGCCTTATGGATCAGACGACTGAAGTTCAGCCTAAAAGTTACATCTAGGATTATTAAAGGGCTTATATATTTCCCCCACAACAACTTTACTTTTACTTCACCTAAGAAGTATAACCTCAGAAATAAATCTTCGTCTTTTGATGTGCCCCGCTGTCATACCAATACAGATCCAATCCCTTTACTGTGAAATACCTTCAGATTTCGAATCGTCTTCCAACTGAAATCAGAAATAGTTCTACCCAAAAAATCTCATCTCTGCTGGAAAAATATTTTTCCACAAAGGGGTTAGAAGGAGTATGTGACAAACTAAAAATTAGAGATCTTATACGGCACTCCCCTGACTCTCACTGTTAGCTCCCGAAATCTAAGTATTTTTCTTTCACTATTCTCTCACTATGATTGTTTTCGCAACCCGAGTCACCGATTCACATTCATTTTTTAATTTAATTAGTTCTTTCATCAAATATTTTTGCAAATAACTCCGATAACATTGTATTATGAGCATTTCAATGTGATATAATATAATAATATAATGCATTTTATTCACATATATTTAGCATTTACATGACTGACATGCTGTTTGTACAGACATGATCATATTTGACAAGTGAAATTTGGAATTGAACACTGTTTTATGACATTAAAAATTAAAAAAGTAAAAAAACTCTAGAAACTTTACAAGGAGTTTTTAATGTTTACTTCTAGCTGAATGAGCTACAAGATATTGGTTTAGGTCTAAATTTTAATCTATAATATACTAATAGTCAGTCAACTTCATGCGTAAATAACGAAAGGTGGCGTTAACGGAAGGTAAAAAGAGAGATGATACACAGGATACAGAGCTTACGTTCATTATCATTTGATCAATTGTTAAGGGTTCAGAAATTTATAAAACTCCACAGCAGAGGGTAAGTACGGCATTATTTTGGTATTAGCAGATACTAAGGACCAACTTTGCGATGATAAAAGATTTCAGAATGGAATTTGTTCCGTTGTTCGTCGTATGTGCTGACAATATTCTGAATAAAGTTCAAGTAATACAAACGTAGAAAGCAGCATTACTGTACATTTGCAGTGCCCCGATGCAATACCTTCGAGAAGAGAAGACAGAAGAAAATAGAATGAGAGGTGCAGAGGCAGCCAGCAGATAATAATTTAGGCAAACAGTATGCGATAACCGCAGAGTTCATTCCCCTTTTTATTACTAAGAATTAATAGTCACTGAGGTTTATTGAGTTTTTATAATATTACATATTAGCAGTTAGTTCATGTTTGTGGTACTAAAAAATAGAATAACAAAATAAAATAAAAAATTAGGGAGAGACGAATGATAGTGATTTTCACACCTATATAGGGTAGTGTTTGGAATAGAAACTAAAGAAGTTGAATACAAACTCCAAAGTACGTAAAATATGTAGAAGAAAAGAGGAAGTATAATAATATTTATTTATGCTGTTGTTCTGATTTATAAAGTTGGATGTCCTTCTGAAGTAGAGAAATCGTACCACGAGCTTGTTTTCAGAGAGTTTATACACAAGCTTTGGCATACAGACAGCTTTTCTTTTTCTTTTTGTTGAAGTTATTCATATTCAGGAGCTTTAGCATTCCCACAGATAAGGGTGGTTCTCTTAAGTCCCCACCATCATATCCACCGAATAGCAGTCCCTACCCTCCCACCTTTTAATCAGCTAAGCCCTAGCGAAATACTCCTTTTGTTTTTGGAAAAATTTTTTATTGCTATGTGTCACATAGACAGTTTTTGCATTCACTAGCTAACTCAACGAAACTCATGGTATGAACGACCACTTTCAGTCAGCCATTTTGTATATATCGTCTCTAACAGCATTTTAAAAATATATACGTGCAATAAAAAGTAAGGAAATCAGAGATTTGCAGTCTACCCTCTAGATTTTAGTTATAAACATATGCAAACGAAGGAGCAGTATGACATTGTACGGAAAACACTACATAAAGGTACATAGTTATGTATATATATGCATGGAAAGAGACAGTAGTTAATTATAATAGGTGGTTAAGAAGAATTCGACCAAACAGGATTATAATAACAGAAGTGGAAAACAAAATCCGTTAATATTTCAGACTCAGAGTGGTTAAGCTGATTTTTTAGACGATCCCGCATAGGGCTGGAATTTGTGTAAACGTAGATGGTATTTGCGCACAGCATTGGGTAGTCACCAGAGAGATTTCAATCCCAGTCATATCCAGGTTGTTTACTGCTCGTCCTTGAGGTTAAACTCTTACCACACTGAAATGCTAATAATACAGTGTTGCCAGGGATATTTGCTATAGTATTTGATTAATTTGATACTCAGCAGCCGGGTGAAATGGAGTAAATGACTGTAAAGGTATGACAGATGAGGCTGGCAGATTTTTTCAGGCGATGGTGATGTGTTTGCAGATTTGGTGCAGCTTTCGTGGTGAGTTTTTTGTGTTGTGTGTTCCACTCCAGTTTTGTTTGGAAGGATTGTGGATATTTTGGGATAAGGCTTGCTAAACAAAGGAACTGAGAACAGATTTAGCGCAACGTTGATTATTTTAGATAAGTATGATAATTCTGTTTCTGTTAGTGTGTTATGTGAACAGAGCTGTTTAGGTACGTAAGTTAAAGGGGAAAGAAACTATATCTCGAATTTTCAGCGTGTGGCAAGCTGTGCCAAGACTGTTTTCAGAGAAATAGTTATCTGGTAGATAAGTGAGCTTTTTCATTGTGGTGCTGGTTTTGACTTCACTTGACGAGAAGTTCCACGTTTGCCTACATTTAACTGTAAAGAAGTTGAACGAGACTTCGTTCGACAAAGAACATCACTTGGAGTAGACCTATTGCTGTATAATTCATACGTTGAAGAAGTAAAGTAAAGGTTACTATTGGGAAAGTATACTATTCCTTTGAGAATTTTAAATAGGAGAATGAGGTTAAGTCGGTGGCGCCTGAACCAAAGGAGTTCTATCTTAAGAGTTGTGCAACGTTAGTTGTAGGGAACTTTCAGACTTGTTTCCAAAATTTTACTAGTAAATCTTCTTTGGACAGTTTCAGTTTTTGGTTTGTCTTTAACAGGTGTGCTAAGATAAATGGACAGTACTCAAGGAGGGGTCATATATGCGTTTTACACCGTAGCATTTTAGATTATTGGGTTTGAAGGTTATGAAATATAAATCCAAGTGATCTTCTGGCCTTGGAAACTTGGTTGGTAAAATAGAGAAAGAACAAAAAATCAGAAGATTAACGGAACCCGAGGTCAAGTACAGAAGGAAAGATAGTGATTGGCTTGTCGTATGTATCTATGTGTGGTGCGATACGAAGGCGAGCTGAGAATAATAGACCACACTTCTCCACGTTGATCTCCATCATCCACAACTTACGCCATGTCCCAATATTATCAGTATCCAATTAATTTTACGAAACAGATTTGTCACTTCTTGGGTGGTACTGTGGTACACCACTTTCAAGTTATTGGCATATAAGAAGGGTCTGCCATGCTTTATAGCATCACAGGCGTCATTTAGGTGTATAAGAAAGAAGAGCGGCCCTAGTACTCTACCTCGAATTACGCCACCTGATATAGGGGTGGTACTGGAAAATGTGTCTTTAATCTCAGCAGTTTGGGACGGACCACATATAAATGAATAATGCCACTGTTAGAGATTGCCAGATATGACGTAAGACCCTAGCTTTCTTCAGGAGTAAACTATGACATTCTTTATCGTATGCCTTCCTAAGATCAGTGAACAATAAATACAGCGAAATTTCCGTCTTTATAATATCAAACAGTTCAAAGCAGCAAGTCAAACAAGACCTAACTGTCTATGTGTAAAGTGCATGACCTCATAAACCCCCGCTGCATCCCCCGTGCAATTTACTCTCGTGCCCATTTTATCCGTCAGAACTAGACCTAAGTCACTTTCCGACTCGTGTGAGACAAGCTTTCGCTACACATGGTGTCACTGGCAGTCTGCAACCTACATGTGCGTAATTTGACCACTTTCCACTTCTTCAAGTTGAAAGTCTTGCCACTGGCCACAACCTAGTCTTCCGGAAGTTTTAGATCTGCCTGTAGACTATCTGAGTCATCCGAGCATTTTATTGCTCACCATATCCTTACGTCGTCAGCGTATAGAAGAGTCGGGCAGCTTAGACGGCATGGTAGGTCATTCATAAAAATAAAAAACATCAGTGGCCCTAGGACAGAACCCTGCGACACTCCTGATAACGGGCCATGACAGGATGATCGGACCCGGCTGACCTCGGTGCAGAAGTTCCTTTTAACCGGGCAGTCCTTCAGCCATGACAGAAGTGGCTCACCTATACATGTCTGACTTATTTTGTGTGGGAGAAGGTCATGGTGAACTGTGTCAGATGGCTTCTCAAAGTCTAGGAAGACCACATGGACTGGAACATTCATATTCCAGCATGATGTTCAATCGTCCCGAGCTGATAGTAGGTTTGTTACACAGAATCTGCCTTTACTGAAACCGTGTTAGGCTCCATGGAGTCTATTAGACCTATCGATGTAATCCCTGATGTGATCATCAATAATTTTTTCCAGTACTTTTGATGCCACTGGGAGTAGAGCTACTGGTCTATAACTAGCGGCATTTTGACTGTCCTCACTCTTAAATATTGGAGAAAAGATGGCTTTTCTTCAATGCCTTTGCAGGTTCCCCGAATCCATCGAGTGTTGGAACAAGTCGCATAAGGGCCTATAGAGAGCTTCGGCTCACTGTTTCATAACAGACGGCCTGACGTCGTCACAACCAAAGGTGAGTCTCTGCAGCTCCCACAGTATTATTCCGGATTTATCCAGGGAGTTCCAGTTTCCAGCTCCGGAGCACCGTGTGTGACCATAGAGATAGAAGGCGTCAGTTCCAGCGACTCCCTCCCCATTTGCCAATCAGCCCATGGCCTATCATGTCTCACCCCTGTACTGGAACTCCTATCGACAGTTAACACTTGAGCCTGCAAAGGCATTCTCTCAGCCTCTTCGGCAGACCCTAAGGGGACGTGGCCGCCCCTGAGGAACCTGGTCACACCTGTACAGTCAGCACGATTTTGCTGATTTGGTGTTCAGATCTAATTTACTGCACAAATTGGACCACTGTTCTTGATCAAACAGGGCCCTTTTTTCAAGCAAATTATCATTGCACAAGTGTATATTAAACAGGATGGGGGGAATTCGATCTACTGACCTCTGACTTAGGTTTGGATTTTGGCTGCTTGTCCTCCTTTGTAGTCTCAGTCACTTTAGACTTCATCAGGCCCAGACTAGTGTTCGTTATGTCGGATTGCTTGCTAACGGATGCAAGTGGTGCTTTGGCGATTCCACCTTCCCCTGCTGTTCTAGGTGTAACCTTGAGAGTCTTCAGTTTATGGAGGTTGATGTTTCCAGTCGGTTTGGCTGAAATATCCTTCTCACAGTTTTTACCAAGTTTTGGTGATGTGGTGTTATCAGGTGGAGATCTGCATGAGACTGTGTCAATACACAAGAGTGGCGTGCTCTTTGTGCTATCCGGAGACACTGTGTGCGATACCATGCGAGGGCAACAAAGTGGGCAGATGAACCAAAACCATAGGCGCGGATTATTTCTCATAAACTCATAATATGACTTTAGCCCCCCTTTGTCATAACGGCAATGTACCCGTCATTTTGCAAATATTGCATTCAAATGCTGAATCAGTTCTAGAAACGACAGCACTGCAGGCCTGACATTTTTCCCCTTTTCTAGAAGAAGCTTCCGAGGTCCCATGACGTCTTGAGCGTTTCTTTCTTTAGCTGGCTTCCAATACATACATACATACAGCTGTTGTATCGTGTCCACCTGGTTTTGCCTGTGGCGTTTCAGTGCTAGACTGTGACAATGTAGGTGTAGTATCAGAACAGGAGAGATGTACGCGGGTCCTGAGAATAGGTATGAGAGATAGAGTTGATGCGCCTGGGTTATTGCCTCCTCTTACTGATGCCCTTGTGATTACAGAATGTGGTGGTTCGATGCTTTTTCTAAGGCTATTTTCAATCGCCATATTAGTAATTACCATAACTTATGCTAAATATTAGAGACAGCAATAGTATCTGCCTGAGAGAACAAGAATAAGATTGATGAAGTACAAGGTAAGAAAAGAAGAGGTTTTCGACTTTATCCAGTACTTTTCAGTTACTGGGCTTCACAGCAGTCACTTGGCAGACCAACTGGTCTTGTTTATCTGAACGAGTGAGGAAGATGTTCCTACAGATGCAGCACCTAAAGCTTTGGCAGTAGTTCGATAGAGCTGAACTTACGACATAGATATTTGATGTGGAAGTAATGGTTGAATATAATTCACCGGCTAGTAAGAACAGGTTTCCCAAGCGGGTAATTCACAAAGCCGGCATTTTCCGGTTAGGGAGGAAAAAGCACGTTGCTTCCAAACAGCACGCATAGTCTATCATGGAATTTTTGAGTAGGTTGGCAAAATTAAACTTTAAAAACCACTAACTGCCAATCAGAGAACTACATTTAGCCGACCAATCACATGAAAGAGGGATTTCTCATTAAATAAAACATATATTTATGGAAAAAAATAAAAACTGCATAAAACGGTTACATAAGGTATCTTTCTCTAACATGTGACAGGAACATCTCTCAATTTAGCATAGGAGTGTCAACAGAAAAGTCACACACATTCCATAAATATATTCATCCAAATGACTATAGTTGAGTTCCTTTTGAGGTCCATTTATAGCCTTAATCCTAATTTTTCAATCTTCCCCGAAATCTTTCTATAGAATTCATGCGTATCCTTGTAATTGGATGCCCAAGATTACTAGAATGGTTCACTCTGTGATGAATATATCCAAGAGATGACAGCGAGTTATACCATGGATCCCTGTTTCAAAAGTCGAGCGATAATAGATTCTTAGGTCGTAGACTTTCTGTCTGCAGTTCTCTCCACGAATCCTTTCTGCAGGGAGGTGTCACATAAACCGATCACCTAAACATTGTTAACTCGCTTACGACCACGGTTGTTTTTTCTTCAGTAACACAGTTTCGTACACGTGTGCGACGATACCTTCCCAGCCCAAAAACGAAGTAATTCTCTCCATATTCCACGATGTGATGTCTTTGCAGTGCTGGTACCACTGAATTGTTGACACGAGGCTATTTTCGGTATCAGCAGCTGCGCCGCTCACAGGCTTTTTTAAAATCCAGTAGTTACAAATATACAAAATCTGAGTTGGGGAGAGAAGCGACCTAGCAAAAAATGTTCCTACGAAATATTAAAATTATCCACTTCCCTTCCCTTATACTGACTCTTCTCAAGCAAAGTGCACAACGATGGATGTATCCATTAACCGACCAGCTAAGGCTTTTTAAACTCATGACACCACCACATGAACAAATCCTCTCCTTTATAAGCAACCAAAAATCCAGGCAATACTGCAAGCGCAAGTTCGTTAGAACACGCATTTGATACGAATCAAGCGCCATACAACCTTGAACTCACAAGCATAGACATCATTGAACCATTCGAAGTTGTTCGCTGATTGGTAGTAAGTGGTACTTAAAGTTTAACTTGGCCAGTAGTTCTCCACGGAAAATATTTAGGAAGTGGAACTTCTACTAATGTGTCACATAAATCTAACTCAATGGGGATCTCTTTATTTATCTTGTTTGTCTGCATTCTGTGAAGGTCATGCAAACAGGCAACACTATAAAGACTGTTCTCGTGCTTAGATTTTAAAGTGAGGTTTTCTACTATCAGGCCGTTCTGAATTCGTAATTAAAATCCACGATATATGAATCCAAACTATTCACGTTAATTTTTGTCCGGAGAGGTGGCTTTTGTATGAGCCAAGAAGGTTCTTATTACTGATTGTGAAACGCGCATTTCATAATCAGTAATGAACACTCATGCGCATGTGTCTCTGCAGGTACTTGTAGAGAGGTGTCTTTCAAGCGTAACTAGTGTTCATTAATACCATTCAAGCCATTTTGAGGTGTTATGTATGTCTGCAAGGAACAGACTGGCTGAAATATGATGTAGGCAAACCAGCTGATACCTTTGAGGTGTAAACGAGCTCTCATCACCCACCGCATTAGAGAAATCTGCAGTAGAGATTGCTTGGAAGAGGAGCTCCTATTCTTCAAAAATATCCTTGCTCGAAATGGTTACCTGACACGTTTTGTCGAAAAGAACATGAAACCTAAACCAAAATAAGAATGCGATTCAGCGCCGAAGAAAACGCTCTCTATGAATCTGAGTTTCAGGGGGGTTAGCAGCTGATATCCCAAAGAGGGGAATTTCCAGCTCTTTAAAGGAAACCTTCCCTGCAGCAACACTATAGAGCGACATTCTCTAGCCGTCCGTTACTTCGAAACAATGCTAAGGACAAACTCTTGCATAGGACCAATTCAGTGTGCATATACCAGTTCACCTGCTCGTGCGGAGCTAGGTATATCGGTCGTTGTATGCGTGTCCTTTCAAAACACTACCCAACATGGCAGCGAAAAGGAGGCACCGGTTCAATCAGAAGTGCCATTATTGAAAATCAGATCAACACCTCCCACAACATCTCAACTGATTCATTCAAATTAGTTTACAAGGTCAACAGAAACCTGCCAAAAGCAGTATGTTTTCGACTTCCCTGTACTGCAGAAGCCCTCGCAATATGCATCGAAAAGCCGGAGCTGTATGTTCAAAAGAAGTTAGTCCAACCTCTGCAACTACCATGGACTTAGTTCGGTATGTTCCTTTAGCCTTCGTTTTTTTGATCTATTTTGATCCTTTTTTTCGTTCTCTGTGTGTGCGATTCTTACTTTCTCTGTCTTCATTCAATTCATCCCATTTTTCAGTTATAAGAACAGTTGTTTTAAGTTTGTTTCCATGCTTTTCCTGCTCACATTTATAATTCGTTTAAATTAACTATTTTACAGTTATATCCTAATCCTGTGTAATTTTTGTTTCTAAGGTTCTTGTAATCCATATTCACACCTAACTTCCATTTCAAGTTGAAAATTATTATTTCAATTTGTTTCCATGCTCATTTTTTTACACACTTGTAATTCGTTCTAATCCTGTGTAATTTTGTTTCTAAGCCTCTCGTAAACCATATCTAGTTGAAAATAATTGTCACCTTTTATTCGCCTTCGTAATTATGTGGAATCAAGTAAAAATTGTATCTATGTAAAATTATGTATTTAAATGCGATTGTACAGCTTTTGAAAATGAAATCGCCGAAAAGATATCTTTGCTGAACTTCGTGTTCTCTTCTTTCTAATGTCCTATTAGGTGTTTTCCACAGCCAGCTGATTCACACAAGTGTAACTACATTCAATTTTAGAATTATGGCGTGAGGATAGAAGGCTCAAATCCTGTGTTACTCCTTTTCTAGTAAGTTCCTGTACTTTTCTAAACCCTTGAATTATTCAGTTGATGGCTGTGACACCATTTCTTCTAGGAATCTGTTCCTCGAGTTTATAACTTGTTGTGAGAACCAGTATTCCACAGCAGCATAGTTCCTCGGATATTTAACTCTCCTGCTATGTCATCCTAGGTGTTTAGACCTAGTGGGAAGGAAAAAAGGTAGTAGATTAGATCCGTAGTCATTGTTTAACATTTTGAACAATGTAGTGTGATTACCTCTGCTTACGATATGACAAGTTGAAGAGATTCATATTGTTTAGTCCTTCATTGTATGATAAATTGGCCATTCTGAGAATCACATCTGTTGCCTCCCTCTGAACCTTTTTCTAGAATATGTAAATCCCTCTTAAGAATAGGAACGTCTACCTAGGTAGTCGTCCAGTCTTGACCTTATCAGAGATGTATCTGAAATGAACATATCTGTAGTAGTTCTAGTGAACACTCCGCGTATAACACATGAAGATCTGAAACTTCGAGTGACCATCGCGCGATTGTGTGCTGTAGCATTTTAAGTTGTAACTTATTATGAGGCCCATTGGGTATGGGTCGGCATGAGTGAAGTGGTTCTAGCTCAGCTGGTCAACTCTAGTTCGTATGAGCTGACTCTTACGTTTCTTTTACGCATAGTTGCGCATTTCACTACATTGATGGAGAGTCTCCATTCTTTGGACCAATCTAATAATTTGTTGAGATCTTGTGACACGAGCATGTCATTTTCGCCCTTTAGCTCTCTCCAAATTTTTAAGTCATCTGCGCAGAGGACCATAGGGGATTTGGTGAGTATAGGTAACTTGTTGATATAAAAGATAAATAAGAGAAGCCCGATTACGGTGCCACTCCATTGTGTACTGCTGTCTGGGAGGAAAGTTTTGAGTTGATCCCGACTCTGTCTCCTAATTATGAGGAAATCCCTAATTCAGTCCAGTAAGCTACCCTTGGTCCCAGAAATTTCCAATTGCATGAACAGTTTTGTGTGAGGTGCTTTTTCGAAAGCTTTGCTGAAGTCTATGAAACGATGTAAATGGATTTTTCGCGACACCTTGGCCCAGATCCCTCTTACTGTGAGGTTTGTCAGGTACATGAATTTTCGCCGGATGCCATACTGTGCCCTGGGCAACAAATAGTTGTTTTCCAGATAGGCCATAATATCTTTCTTGATGACTCTCTCCAGTATACTGATGAAGATGTTGGTGAAACTGATGGGCCCGTAGTTTGAGGGGCAGTGTCTGGATCCTCCTATGCGGTTTTTTCAGTCACGGTAACATTCCATTCATCATAGGTTGAAGATCATAGTAAGCGGGCCAGCTATGTGCGCTGATAGATCCTTGAGAAGCGAAGGAGGGAGATCATCGTGTCCCATTGACTTCCCTGCACCTAGTTTCTTTAGAGCATGAAGTACGATATTTTGGTCTGTATTTCTTTGATGCGGCTAGCGCTGCTGCTATGGGAGGTAACAACACATGCGTAAAGACTTTTGAGAGGTATTCTGCCATTGCTTCCGCTTTTTTCATGATCCTCTTCGATTGTGTCGTCATCAATAGTTAAGTTTCAAATTCCGTTGGATGTCTTATTTTTGGGGGTTTATGTACGAAAAAATCCTCTTGTGTTGTGCCGCTGTATTTAGAGCTAGATGCCTCTCAAACTTCATCCCTGATTGACGAATTCCGTCAATAGCTTCGTTCTTGATGATGTTATGCAACTCTATAGCCTTAAAAATACCAAGTGTGATAAACATCCACCAACATTTACGGTTGCGAATCTTTCGGTTTATCCATGAGGAACAATGTTTTTGACTCTAGGATAGACTTAAGGCAGGAACTCACCTACGACCTTGGAAAAAGCCATAACGCTGAAAGGTAAATTTGGTCTTCTAACCCTAACCTTAGTGTTTTTTTAACCTAGCAACTATTTACTTGTAGCACACTGTAGTAACTTCAGGGTATACCTCGGGCGCACAGAAGAAAGTCGGGTCACACTTTAGACATACTACAGAGAATTAAAGACAAATGTTAGCTCTACCAGGTTATCGTAGCTCTAATCTGTCCCTAACTTAAACCTAACCTTACTACCCCTTCCCAAATGTAACCTGAAACTTATCAGATACCCCGTTTAGTATCATAACACCTCATTAAGCACATTTTTTCGGTAACTTGCTGACTAAACGTTCTAAGGTCATTAGTGCGTTCTCTCTTCGGCGCTTAAAGTTTAACTTCTTTGGGAATGCTTGGAGTTCAAAATGCTGCGACCATACAGTACTCATATTTCCAATGGGAAAAGCCTTGTTTCGAATTTGAGCTTTGTAAAATTTCATTAAACATACCTATGTAGTCAATTTTTGCCAGAATCTTTTCTGCTTCACTTCTGCAAACCTCAACTTTACCTGCAATGTCAAATTTCTACTTTCGTTACTGTTAGTCTTTACTGGCCTCATGTTACATAGGTGACAGAGTGAGATCATTATAAATGCTATTCAGGTTGATTATTAATTCGACAAGCCAACATAGAAACCAGCAAAGCTGCGTTCATTTTTCAGTTCATTTGTTTGGAAGATATCCACTACTTTTCATGCTACAGATTCTGAAAATCCTCACTAATCTCCGCCTAGTTATCCTTTTTCGCATGTATTTCCGTCGATTGCGGTTTCTATTCAACCTTTCTCCCATGTTTGTGCGATTTAACGAAGTTTTACACTTTTGCGAATTTCTAAGTTGGGAATTTAGTCTTCCTAGTAATCCAAGGAGTCAAAGAAAGAAAGCAAAAGTTTCCTGTATTTGTAATTTCCCCTGGTAATGGGTAACAGTAAACGTCGAAATCTGCTTTTAAGGTGGATTTTCTGTCATATGAAGCCAGTCACTGATTCTGTTGATACATTATTATGGTTTCCTAATCCTTTCTTGTTATTACAAAACCAGGATTTAAAAATATGTTTTATTTCTTTGCTTTGCATTTTATTGGACTACTACTGATATACGCAACGAAGTCGTCTGCCATATATAAAAAATCGGTTCCGGATACGACTGTCAGTTTTTAGTAGATCCTTATGAAATTCATTCATTTGGTTTTAAATCATGTTTTCTATACCAATTTCTGCTTTTTATATTTTAACGATCACTTAAGTATCAGTTATGCATACAATCATTCCTTTATAGAAGTTCAGCACCTTGCAATTCAAATCCCGTTGAGATCAATTAACCTGATTTAAAGTGTTATCGCTTTTCCAACTGTAGTTATCTCATCATCTTCAATGACACAACGAAGTTTCGCTTTGCCATCCAACCTATATCCTGTATCTGACTTAGTGTCGAAGCCAGTTACATGTTCTAAACTACGACCAACCATTTTGCTCAGTAAATCCGCTCCCAGTATAAGACCGAAGTTTTCCCTACCTTTAGAACCAAATTATTCGGTCAGTGTTACGACTACTAAACGATCTAGTGTACCATTGCATGGAGGTACACATATCCCAGTTACACCATGTTCCACTGCGCCATCGAAAGCAACTGTTGTGTCATCCCTTCCTAACAAGTCGAAAGTTCGTTTTCAACCAAAATCTATAGAATCATCTTCTACTAATTTGACTTCAGAAGAGTCGTTTCAAGGGTTGTCTACACCTAATGGGAGTGTAAATACAGTACGCATCCAGCTGGGACCAAATGGTCAGATCGATCGAAATATAAGAAATCCATCATCTAGTGTACCTCGTGTATTGCCAATGTATCAAGCTCCATGCGAAGTGTGCGGTACCAGTATTTCAACCGAAACAAGTGTTCAGCATTTCCATATTGTATATTATCATAAAGTAAGTTTTCCCAGTTTTTTCGAATTTTTGATCAAATATGAGAATAATCTTACTGTAAACAGTGAAGTTGCTCATAAGTATTTTCCCTGTTGATAAAGAGTGTTTATTGCTTTGGGTAAGTAGTGGGCTGTGAAAATGTTTATGTGACTCTGACTCCTCAAAATAGTATCATGAATTCCCTAATTATCTGTTAAAGTCAACATATACGCATAACTATGATGAGGGAATATCTTTACTTCATACTACAAAACTAAGTCAGACAAGAGAGCTTGACTTAGTCAGGAAGTAATCAAGTTGTTAAAAGACCATTAAAACATATGGCAGGTCTTCATTTGCATCACTAATCATCATCATCATCACCTTTCACTCTTAACACAGTCAGTCCTACTTGACTTACAATAGTCAATACTTTGACTTGGTTATCAGGCTTATCATAGTAGCTCAATAGATTTCTTCTTTCTAATACTTGCGTCTGAAAATAATACACCTTAATGAAGTCAGTGAGGTAGTGGTAAGACTAAAAACATCTACTGGACAACTAATATTCCCTGTGGTAATGTGTGAGGACAATAATATGTTCCTCTTGAACAATCGGTACTCTAAGGTACGTTACTATGTCTCTTACAAGAGGAAAAAATTTAGGTTACATATTACAAAATTTTACGCGTTAATGTTGATGTAATTCGTCTATCTGCCATTGTCTATATGTAGGTCTACGAGTAATTAAATTAAACACTTGACACCAGTCGGTAGTTCTAAGGTTGGAAACCCACTTTGACGATTTCAGTCGGATCTAACAACCGGTGTCATAAACCATCAGATATATTGTAACTCATGGCCTAGTGCTCATAAACCATGTGCCCATTAATTTAGCTACTTTTTGTATGTTAATTTCATATTACTTTAACTGGTGAGTAAATTCAATTGGATTGGATTATTATCATAGTTAAATTGTTAAAGAGTAGGAATTTTAATGACATCATGAAGGTCTCCTGCTATAAACTTCGACAGACATTTTTCTATCATTAAGTCCTTTTCAATAGTCGTCTAGTTCATGGTCTGCAATCACAAACTTACTTGGTCTGTATTAGACAGGTAAAGTGCAGCTTGTGCTACCGAAAGACTTACACTATTCGTTTGTCAAGTAATCTAAGTAAAAAGTTAAACTATATAGGGAATACCATTGATCGAATTTCATAAAAAAGCGTAGCTTTCTAGTGTTGATTTTTCATGAGAGAGGAAGATTTATATACTAATATTTGTTTGGTTGGCTTTCGTATCCATACACTTAACTGTAACGGACATCTAACACTTTTTACATGCTATAATTGTCCTTTAACTTCCACATCTACACGATATAGTTCAGTACTAATTGAATAGAAAACTTCACCGGTATAAAGTAGACTGTGAAACTAGTTAAGTTTTAGGTCATTGAAAACAATACAACAAGTACTTTTAAGGGAAGATTATTTTATTCCATCTTAGTTTGTTTATTGGATGTATCACACAGTGAAAGAGTATTATTTACTGGATGACGTTTCGAACAAAATTTATTGTTCATAATCATATCAATTATAAACACACGACTTCGAAACTTGAGTTTTATAGTTTTCATTGTCGTCTCCTATTTGTCGTAGGGTTAGTAGAATTTTCAGATATCTGGGACAGGTGTTGAATCATTCCTATTACAAGTATTTTCAGTTGATTCGATAAACAAAGCTTCTGTTATCAATCTCTCCCTCCACCCTTTGACATTAGATTTTAAAACTGTCATTTTTATCCCGTCCTGTTGTATGGTTGTGTGTGACTGCATGTAGTGCTATAGCTGAACTATTCCTTAGGTTTCTTATCCCATTAGGGTGAACTAATCTAGATTTAGCTAAGTTTTTATGCTCGGCTAGTCAGACTGCACCTGTTCCCACTAGTTTGACCTATGTATCTAACCTGACAATCATTGCAGGTAGGGTATTAGATAAACTAGATGGTTTTGTTTCATGGGCCGCTGCACAGGGTCCACTAGCCGATAAGGCTTGTTTCCAATTGAGTTGGTGGGTTTGAATGCCAGCCACTCTTATTCCTGCCTTGTTAAGAATTCTGCGTAAGGTTTCTGAGGTTCCTTCCTTGTATGAAATTACTACTGATGATTTAGATTCCTTATTGTTGGTGTTGTCTTGCGCATGTTTAACATGCATGTCGTCATTAATATTATTGTTATCATTATCACTATGACTACTGTCATTATTTATCATATTATTTTAATATTTCCCTGCATACTTTCTGACTAATTTATCATGGTAGTTATTAAGTTTCAAGGCTTCTCTTATATGTCTCACTTCCTGTTTTAGATTTTCCTTGGTACTTCTTAGTTTTTGTTCTCTATCACTTAAACATTTCACCAATCCCATTTTTACTGACAGGATGGGATGATCGGAAGTCCAAATATCTGTTTGAATGTTTGGGTTTCCTATAAACACTAGTGTTTAACTTACCATCTTTTCTTTTTATGCTGCAATCTAGCATTGGAAATTCCCCTTCCTGACTTTCCAATTCATAAGTGAATTGAATTGCCTCCACCTTTGAGTTAATGTGTTCGAAAAATCTATCTGTATCCTGTATTCTAAGTACAGTGAATGTGTCATCTACATACCTCCACCATACTTTTGGGGTGGGGCTGAACGTTTCAATCGCTATGTTTTCCCACCTATCCATGAACATATCTACCACAACCGGGTACATTGGCGACCCCATGGCAACTCCCTCAGTTTGTATATTTTCCCTTGGAATTTAAACACTGTGTAAGTCAAGCATAGCTGCACTCCTAGCACTATGTCCTCAAGTGGCACTTTCGGCCTAAGTTCGAGTTCTTGATCAGAAATGAGTTCGTTTCTGACTGTCTCTATAGACATATTTATTGGTATATGTGTATATAAACTGACAATGTCAAAACTAACCATTTTTTCTTCATTATCTAATTTTAAATTATTCAATTTATGTTTTAGTTCATAAGAATTAGTTAGTCTAGATTTCGAGTGGATTTTTATGGGATTTAATACCATGGCTAAATATTTAGATAATTCATAAGTAGGTGAATTTCTAAAATCAACTATTGGTCTAATAGGGTACCCTGACTTATGAACTTTCACAACACCATACATCTTACTAAGGTTATTAGTTTTGGGCATTAAATTAAACCATTTAGACTTACCTAGAAACGGCTTCATTCGGCGTATAAGGTCTACAACGGACCTTATGACATGCATGTCAAACATGCGCAAGACAACACCAACAATAAGGAATCTAAATCATCAGTAGTAATTTCATACAAGGAAGGAACCTCAGAAACCTTACGCAGAATTCTTAACAAGGCAGGAATAAGAGTGGCTGGCATTCAAACCCACCAACTCAATTGGAAACAAGCCTTATCGGCTAGTGGACCCTGTGCAGCGGCCCATGAAACAAAACCATCTAGTTTATCTAATACCCTACCTGCAATGATTGTCAGGTTAGATACATAGGTCAAACTAGTGGGAACAGGTGCAGTCTGACTAGCCGAGCATAAAAACTTAGCTAAATCTAGATTAGTTCACCCTAATGGGATAAGAAACCTAAGGAATAGTTCAGCTATAGCACTACATGCAGTCACACACAACCATACAACAGGACGGGATAAAAATGACAGTTTTAAAATCTAATGTCAAAGGGTGGAGGGAGAGATTGATAACAGAAGCTTTGTTTATCGAATCAACTGAAAATACTTGTAATAGGAATGATTCAACACCTGTCCCAGATATCTGAAAATTCTACTAACCCTACGACAAATAGGAGACGACAATGAAAACTATAAAACTCAAGTTTCGAAGTCGTGTGTTTATAATTGATATGATTATGAACAATAAATTTTGTTCGAAACGTCATCCAGTAAATAATACTCTTTCACTGTGTGATACATCCAATAAACAAACTAAGATCGAATTCTTTACTACCACAGTGCCAAGGTTGTACACATTTATTAAGATTATTTTATTTTGGCGTTGCTTAAATTGCATCTTATGTGTATTCTAGACTTTCGAAACGTATTCCTAGTGGTGATTTTAATTATATTCGTGATTTATTTTTCTGTGAAATCAAATTAGGGTGAATGTCCAAGAAAATTTCCAAGTTTCCCCTGTGAAATGTGTGGTCAGTTATTGTGGACAAGGAGTGGATTATTCAGTCACCAAGGTACCAAATGTGGGTTTTGCGGTGAAACTAAACTGTGCAGTTCAACTTATTATGTCCACAAAATCACTAAGCACCCTGTAAGTGGGAGGTGTATCTCCTTTGTGTATTTTGTGTGATTAATCTAACTTTACCGGTTATCATATAACGCCGTATCTCTGCATATTCCCACCAACGACTGTCTTATCAGTGTCGCCTCGAAGCCAATAATGTTTGCATTTCTCATCGTAATATCAAGCAGTTGGCACTTAGTTTCAAATATTTCAAAATTTGCCTTCAACGTTATATATATAATTAAGTCATACCAGTCTGTTATCCAGTTGCTGATTTCTATTGTAAAGTTTGTTCATTTTTGTTGTTGTTATTGATGCTTCATTGCAATCAGGTCAGATTAATAAAATGAAGTCAAAATTTCAAAATTGGTTGGCTTGCGGAATACAAGAATGGTTTACTCATATCATTTAATTAGTAGTAACTGAAAACGCTGTTAGCATCTGTTAATTGCAATATGACAATTTAGTTTTATGATTCCGTGTTCCACCACCGACCAAAGCTACATCTGTTTTGACGACTAGTTAGTATTCTTGACACATGTATTTTGGGTGCTATCTATAATGACAATATATTATTACTATTCGTTCATTTCTTTCCGAGCGAAACACAGGGCTTCACCAGCACGCCTCCACTTTACTCGGTTCTCTGCGATCGTTTTCAGCTGGCTCCACGGTTGTCTAAAATCATTCGCCCCTTACATGCTCTCTTCCATGTCATCCTCAGATGCCCAACTCGTCATTTCACATTCTGGTTCCACCCGAGAGCGTACAGTGTGATGTCATTCAACGGTCTCTTATGTGTGTGTCCAGCCCACTTTCAATTCCTTCTGAATATTTGTGTGGCGATAGGTTCTTGACTCACTCACTGCCAGAGTTTCTTGTTGGTTATTCTTTCCGACTAGCCATCTGACTGTCAGTATCGAAGAAAATCCACAACCTACTGGGAATGCTTTTGTTGATGCACCATGTGTATAAACCGTATAAACTGGCCGACTTGATATTAGTATTAATAATCCAGGTCTTGTTACCTTTGCTAAGTGCTGTAGATATGTGGACCGATTACACAGCAATGAATACCTGTCTTGTTTTTCTGATCCTGGCCTTGACATCTTCATTTGTACCATCTGTAGTTGAAACGATGATGACCAGGTAAATAAAAAAGATAACTTCCTTAAGATTTCTCCAGTTGATGGTGATTGGTATTTGTTGTTGTTGTTGTTGCTGGTTGGGTATCTTCATCATCTCTGTCTTCTCGATGTTCACCTGAATTCCTGCGTTCTCTTCCTGTTCTGCTAACTTGTTAGTTTTAGCTTGTAAATTTTCGAGCCTTTGGGACATGAGATATAAATCATACGCGAAGTTCAGGTCTTTTAGGGCGTTTTATCAGTCCAGCGAATGCCTATCCCCTCACTCGTCATGACCTGTCACCACAGTTAGGAATATCATCAGTGAAACAAAATGGTCTCGTTTTACTTATATCTTCACTTAAAACTCTTCGCTAAGCCTTCTGTTGTGACATGTGGCATCTCATATAGCTGTTGATTGAGGTTTACAAGTGTTTATGGTATTGGACACCATAGTATTGAAGAAGCTGCGAAATTACTTCACGGTCCACTCTGTCAAAAGGTTTTTTCAAAGTCGATGCAGAAATTTGTGTGTCATTCTTCTCGGTAATGATGCATGGTTTTGCTATTTGCTCCACTCATGAATAGCTTTTCCCGAATCCAACGTATTTCGGGCTATGTCTTCCATCCACAACATCTTTTCATCTTTCCAGGATGATACGGCCTAATAGTTTTTTGGGGGTGGACAGGAACATGATCTCACACTAGTTCTTGCAAAGGCTTAAGTCACCATTCTTTTGAGGTTCAGGAAGATGTGGTCATTCTTCCAATCGGTAGGTGCCTTTGCTTCCTTCCAAAACTTTCACAGCAGTGGTGTGGGAAAGTTCACCGTGGTTTCTGGGTTCGTTTTCAGTGCTCCTGAGAAAATTCTAATAAATCCTACAACTTCTAAGTTTTAGTAGCTTTACAGTCTAAATGGCTTGTTTTTGTTGGTGGGTAGATACTCACCAGTAGTTCTGTGTTTGCTGACGGTATTTATGGACGAGATGCAGGTTGTGATTGATTAAAGAATCCTTTAAAGTGATTAGCACAACCTTTCCTTGGTTTCCATCTCTGTAATAATTGGGTTTCCTTCACTTTCTTTCATTGGCTTCATCTGAGCTGATCTGTTCCCCGATAGTGACATTGTTATTTGATGTAATGTTCTAATGACTTTCTTAGCTGCAGTTTTCCGCTTCATCTACCAGTGTGTTGTGAAAGCGTCTTTTGTTTTTCCTAGCACTCTTCTTCACTCATTTGTTCAGCGCGTTGTAGATTATACTTAGCTGATCCTTTTGTTGTTATTCTATGCGCTGGCTCATCTTCTGTTTCAGTATCCCTCTCTGCTCTCTCAGCTTGCAGGTTTCTGCGAAGAGCCATTCATTGTTTCTTCTCTTCTTGTTGCCTATGATATTCATACATATCGCTTTCAGAGAGTTCCAGTTTTCTTCCACAGACGTCTCCTCAGTTATGTGTTTAGTATCGCCAGCCTTTTTCTAGTGACCACAGTAAAGGTGTTCTTTGTTGTTTCGTTCATCAAGAGAGTGTTGAACTTGAACTATCGTCAGTTTCTTGCTTCTCCGAAGGCTTTCAACTTTACTCGAAGGTCTCTCGCACTGCGTTTTGTGGTCAGCAGACTCTGTCGTCACTTTGTTTAGATTGAGATGAAGTCTATCTGATTTTCAGTGCGTCCATGTATTGTAACCCACGTCGTCTTGTGGATATCCTTGTGGTTGTATGTGCTGTCTCCAATCACCAAATAACTGAAGGCACAGAAGTTTGCAAACAGTTCTGCATTCTGATTCATTTCGCCGGGAACCTCTGTGGGGTGCGGTTGCTAGCTACTCACCTAAACTCCCCCTCCTTTTTGTGCTTATGGCCGGTTAGTAAAATAAGCCAGATTTTTTATCCTGTGTACGCACTCTTATTCTGGCAAAAAGTCTGCTTAATTTTATCATAAATAAATAGGATAAGGTTTAAAAATTAAAGGACAAATAGGCTAGTCTTAACAAAATCGCCTTATGAGAAATTTATGTGTGCAGAAATATTCAAAGTCAAATTTACGTGCTATGGTGTTTTTAAAATGTTTAATAAAATTAATGCAATATTGTGGATTTTTAGTCAAATTAAATTTCACTTCATTGATGTATGAACTCATGTTTTTTTATTTGTTTAATGACTTCAGCAAAAGTTCGTCCACATGTTTACTCTTGGTATGCATTATTGTTCAAGATGTTGTCGTGGGTTTCCAGATGTCACCTCATTCATTATTCATATACAAACTGAGCATTTCTTCACTATTCCTGGTGATTTCGACGCTTTGTGTACATATTACTCGTCAAAGAATCAAGAAGACTCTAATAATGTGATAGCTGTATCAAACATATCCAATCTCCTAACATTGTACTCTTCTTTATCTCGTTCAACATTCGTCTCATATACATTACCTGACAATATAACTGTGCGTTGTGCATTAAATGGCAGAAGTTCATGTGTAAAATGTTCTGTATGCAATTCCTGTTTCCTTACAACTAGTCACTTAGATTTGCATATGGCTCAGGTTAGTTTCTATTTTATTTGGTTATCATTTTCCCGTAGTCACTTTGGAATTATGAATGTTGATGTATAAATGATTTTTGTGCAATGTGCATTAGTGTTTACTCCAAGATTCACTTTCCGTAGTACGTCAGTGGCATAGCGGTTAGGACGCTCACCGACCATGCACATGGTCCGGGGTTCGATCCCCGGCCACCGACTCACTCCTTTACCTCGCTAAGGCAGAAATAATGCTGGTGAAGAGGAAAGGTTGGGCATGAGGCTAGCAACTCCATCCTGTAAAATAAACACTGCTACAGAAACTTCAAGCCACAAGCTTGAAGCCTTATGTTCCACTGGGGAACGTGAAGGAAAAGAAAATTAACAAACTGGCACTTTTAAAAGGTTTAACACAGGTTACGACTTCAACTGTATTAATAGTAGACTTCCTTAAGGGTTTTAGGAACTCTGTCTAACTTTAACTGTTGACTAAATTTTCAACTCACTGTATATATTTTCTTTTTGTAGTTCATTTTAATAACTCTTCTGTGTTAACCTTTTCCCTCACTTTTTATACCGATAACTGCTACTTTGACATAGTGATCGAGTTTACACGTCTCAACGATGTCGGTTGGGACGATTGTCCCATGGCAAAAAGATCAGTTGAGCAATGATAAGACTAAGAGCAGTTACCAGCATAACGTTAGATTGCTGTGGGCGAATTCGTACTTCTAGTCAAGATGAACTTAGTGTTAGCTAAATATTTCCTTCGCATGAACCAATTACGGCGCTTTGAAAGATAAAAGACTCAAAGTGCAGGTCTCTAAAGTTGTACATCCAAACATACCTTGCAGTGCTCTGTATCTTACAGTAATTTTTTTTTTATAAACGAAGTTTTACAAATTTCATCCCAGATGACCAAGATTTGCCTTATCGTAGGATTTAAATCTTGACGTTTTGTAGCTATATTGGACTGTGAACTAATTGACCAAAGAGATATTTTACTCCAACTCTCGTGGTCCTGTAGAAGCTTCCTGTTGTCTGCTGCAACGGAACATTTTGATCCAGTAAATCGAGCATTTTTAAAATTTATTTAAAATACAAATTTTGTATAACATGGGGGCTAAGAAACGTACCATACAAAATAGTAGAACTATATAAGCCGAAGAAAGGTGAAGTAGTTGACAAACGTCAACAGAATGGGGAACAAATAAGTGAGTATCCTTCTCAAGAGTATCCATTACTTCTTAATACTTTCAGAAACACAAAAATGACGGAAATCGCAACATATTCGCCATTTATTTCGATTTTAGCCATATAGGATAGTTTCCCGAGCAACTGGTTCGGATAGTCTCTCGAATTGTTGTGATGCACTAACCGGTGTGTTAACAATCCATCCCATGGCTTTTAGGTCATGAGATGTGACCACCTCAGGTTTTTCCATCCACTTCCTAAAATAGCAAAACGTGAATGACATAGAGGTTGCTGGGATGAAATTCCTAGCATATATTTAAGCTACGGAAGCCAGTATTCTGAAATGATATTACTTTGTGAGAAAAAATTTCCACCATGTCGAAACACACCATGAAGTCCTAGAATTACTTGTGCAGTAAACATTCTGCAGAAACAGTGGTGACTGAGTACGCAGGGTTACCTCACATCCGTTTTTCGGGAAGACCAGGTTTCGCAGGGGTGTTAGAACATGACTGCAATCACTGAAGCGTTGTAAATCCGACACTTTACAGCCAAAATAGCGTCGTAACTGGGCCAGGACCAGTGCAGGGTGCTGTGCCGACATCCATTAGACGATTAAAAATTTCATTTGTAACATATTTATCAGCTTCCACGTAACTACCTATATACGTGATCTTCTGGACTACTTTTTACGGCTCACCTGCAAGATTGAGTGTGAATGTTGCAATTGGACAGTACAAATTAGATACCTTGAGACACTGACTACGAACTGATTGAGTAGCTTTCGCTTTTTCACAGTAGGACAACATTGTCTGCACATTTACGATTGGAAGGTCTTTCTCCGAGCAACAAATCTACACGACTGCTGCCCACATTCTCCAGAGATGTCTTCTGAATATCATCTCACGCGAAGTTGAAGAGAAGTTGCGAGTTTGCGAGCAGTATCAATGGGTGGTTGTATGTTTTCTTCCTACCTAAAGTTTTTTTGTATGGATCTCGAAGAACTTCTTACGAACACCTCTTTGTAGCGAACAGTTCCGAAAACAGTCCCATCCAATAAATCAAAGACAGTCCTAATGTAAAAAAATACAACGATTGTTGACCTGAAACACCTGAACACGTAATAGGTAGATCCAGGACTTGAAGAAATTCAAGCCTGCTCCTCATATGTCCTACTAATTCTGTCGGGCACAACGGCAGTCAGTATTTTTGAACGGACTTGCGGCAGACTAATAGCCCGGTGATTATCACGTGCAATAAGTAAGCTCCTCTTATAGATAAAGATAATGGTGGCTTTACTTCACATTAAATCTTCTATGCTCTCCCTAAAATTCCTATCAGTTCTTTCAGTGTAAGCTGTTTGGACCTGGTGCCTTTACGGCACTTGAGTAATTAGTGTTCCTCTTGGACTTCCGCTTTGTCAGGTGGGTGTTAATCGACCAACTTAACTATTCCTCAAAGTTCTCCATCAAGTGTTCCAAGAGCCTTTAGGTTTTGAATCGAAATACTATCTGCCTCACAGACTGTCTCGTTGACACCATGCTTCCTGCTGTCGGCGATTTGGATTAGTTGAAACAGCCTCCGATTGTTGCCGGATGCAGATGCTGCTATCATCTCAAACACAAGTTTTGATCAACAAGCTCCACAGTCACTACTTAAGCACTGTTCGGCTGTATGCATAGTTAGTTAGTTAAAACTCAATTACCGAAGACATATTTTTCACGCATCGAGCTATTGCCCACGCCTGTTATATAAAGGCCAATGTTACAACCAAGTTACTCAGTTTGAAGTACACTCAGTGGGACTACAGCCTAGGGTCGTTGGTGCCTGAGGCTATGAGCCACATCTTCATAGTTTCATGTATAAGAGCCCTACACAGTTTAGTGTACCTCAACTGATTAACGGTATCAGGAAGTTACAAGGAGCGTAGAGAAACCAAGAATTTTCTAGCAGGACTTCTTTCTGAGATGCATTTTCCGGTGCTTACCATCTTCATTTCGTTTTTCAAGTGCAACCGGTGTTCATATTTACTCTCTAGATGATCAAAGAGTTAACCTTGAGTCTTACTGTGTGACACTGTGTGATTTATGAAAATAAAATCTTATCCATAATGGAGTTATACTCTACCACAGTGTCCAAGTTTTATACTGATATCTTACTCTGTTTGATAGTGAGTTACAGTGGCAAGTTTAACCAATTTACCTACATCAACCTGTTTACGATGACGTCTATAATAGACAGACAGGGATGTCAAACAATGGAAAACAGCTTACGGAAGTAAAGATAACAACAAATGTAAAGATGTTAAAAATGAAACAAGACAGTTTACAAACAAGAAAAGCAACAACGTAATGACAATGAATTAAATGACTGAGCATCTGTTTGATAAAGTGGCAGTTGTGATAGGTTGTGAAAAGCTGGAAATCACAGGTTTCAGTAATAGTGACTAATGGCTATTGTACAAGAGATGGATATTGTTGCTCAGTGGACTGTTTGGTGGATTTCGGCTTCCAGTTTCAGTAGAAACTCCATAACCGATACTGGAAGGTAGTATGAAAGGCGCCTTCTGTGTTCCAGTGCTAGTCACCACCTATCAAACATTTTCCTAATTACTCTCATAACAAATTGAATCTTGCTGTCGTATGCCTATGCTTATCATGCGTATTGATCCTTAGTGAGATAAAATTCACTTACTTCATAAATCATAGATTCTCAAAACAATATTTCGACTTCTCGTACTGTTTGATAATATTCATATTTGGGAATTTCAACCGCCTTATTGTTATTTTATTTAACAATACTTCATAAATTGCCTATTTTGTGATTTTTTCTTTTAGGCTCATCACCAGTACTGGTGTCCATTATGCCCCTATGCATGTCAGCGAGCGATTTTACTGTGGAAACATTATTCCAGCAATCATGAAGGTGGTAACCTTACGAAAAGCCCAGTAATTGTCTCAAGTAAACAGCGTCGGGTTATCAGTCCGGAACCAGTTGTCACAACATTATCTCCAATTCAAGCTGTAACAACGCCAACCACATCAGTTGTTGGGAGTACAAGATTAGTTACACCAGTCACTACAGAACAGTATAATGGGCGTGTTATTTTCGGTGATAAATCCCAGGTTGGCTTTTTCAATGATTACTTGTATCACTTTTATATCGTGGTTTTTATTCAACAAACGATTTGGTGTTTATGACCTGTAATAGTCGTCAGTGCAAGGGTGACTTGGAGGAGGTCATGTGAAGAGGAGATGAAAGCGTGTGGGCAGACTTGGAGTCAGGTGAAGACTCTAGCAGAGAACAGAACGCAATGGAGACGCACGACTGAAGCCCTATGTTCCTGTAGGAATTAAAGGATACAATAATAATAATATATATATATATATATGCTGTAATACTTCACATACATTATCTCATCTTGATGTTTTGTTTCACTATGACGCCCTTACAAGTATGCCTATAGGTTAACATGAGTATGTTAAAATTGTACACTGACTTTATGCAGATAATGTAAGCCAACGGAATAAAATGGATCCACGTTATTCTGCACCAATATTTGTTCATTCTCTGTACAAATTACACATACATTAAAGAAATGTTGGGTATTGTAATATAGGGCGATAAGGCTGAAGGTGATACTTGTACTAATGTCACAATGAAACATGTGAGAACTTTCTGTGACAACAAGTGGAGGAGAATTATGACATTCTTTAAACTGGAGAAATTCAAGGAGAATGATCAGAGGTAGCTTTCAGCAGCATTTAATAGAATCCTGCCACATGGAAGATAACCAATAAGTCTAATTCACTCTCTAGGCATAAAATGAAATAAGAACCATTGGATGCAGACGATTTGTGATGTGGCTAAAAATTGTTCTCAGTGATGCAAATGCATTCACTCTTTGCATATTGCCATACCCACTAAATCCTAATGTTTCTCCTTGTTACTATTCTTTTCCCTCAGTTTTCTGCTGATAAGAATCCTTCTAAATCCGTTTTTCTCTTCCATGGAGTGACAACTTGAACGTCTGTGCTTTTGTTCAATGTTTTGTGTTGAAACTCAATCAGGAATCTATAGTATGCTATTTTGTGAATCTGAAGTCAATTACATAGTTCACACCAGTAGATCGGGTCAGTTAGATAAGGAGAACCTAAGCATCTAGCTAGAACTAGAATGATTGAGCCTAATATTAAATGGGGTAATCTGGCAAAAAGTTCCCTCATTTCCATACAATAACACAATAGGGTGGAATAGGGTAAAAGTATTAAAACGTAATATAGATAGGTAGGTATAAAGAGGGAGATTATTCACTGAATCTTTGCTCAACGAATCAACACAAAACACGTGAAATCGAAATGATGCGATATCTATACCAGATATGTTTTCGAAATTGCAAAAAAGTCATCATGGAATAAAGTAAGGCTACATAAAGCAAGTTATCAAGTCGTGTGACTACATTGATATGATAATGAGAAGTAAATTGTGCTCAAAACATCATCCAATTATTAATATTTTATTACTGTGTTATATCGAACAAAACTTTCTAATATGGCGAAGTAAAGTAAGTTGATTCATCAGTCTAAAGAGTGTGTACCTTTCCTTTTCTTCATATACAGTCGC
Source organism: Trichobilharzia szidati (assembly GCA_944472155.2). Lineage (NCBI taxonomy): Eukaryota > Metazoa > Platyhelminthes > Trematoda > Strigeidida > Schistosomatidae > Trichobilharzia > Trichobilharzia szidati. The sequence continues at coordinate 65,106,099 of OX235274.1, read as the reverse complement.
AAATACACTATTTATCATCTCTTTTCTTCTATATTGGTATGACTCGAACCTCTTCAGTTCACTACTTTTCCTATCTTGACACAAATTCGCCATTTAAAGCTTGAAAAGAGTGATTACGATATTTGGAGAATTACCTGATTATTTTTTACAAATCAAAGAATTTTTTTCAAAAGTAGGCTAAAAAATCTTTGGATTGTTACAATAAACGGATCCTTTTATTCATAACTGAGTGTACCGGTGTTTACATTTTTATCAAGTGTTGGTTTGCAGGGATTTGATCACTTGATGACATCAGTTGGAGAACCAGGGAGTACTAGGCAGCGGCTACCTCCTAATTTAGGACTCTTTAGCAATAAGAACCGGCCTGGGTTTGAATTCAGAACCTTTTGGTTAGAAAGCGGACTCGTAGGCTATTGTAACCAGAAAGTCTGGTGTTGAAGAGTACCAGACTTGGATGAAACAGCTTTCCAGCACTCCACGGTTAACATTTTTACTAAAAATATTCCTCTAGAATTATGCTACATACACTGGTATTCAATAGTCACTTTGAATAGTCAGTAGTATGGCAACAGTATTTTGAGAATATTACTTGTCATATTTATTTTTACTAGATTTTATACAAGCATTTTCATTGGAGCTGAATATCCACATGGAACGGTGAAACAATATCTATGATAGGCTGTTGTAAAGGTTTTTATCAGTTTACATTTTATCACTATCTTCACTCGCCAGACAACCTGTTTGTCCCGTGGACAACAGTAATATGGAGAGTCCACAGTTTTCTCAGATAACGATGAAAATTGTTGATCGTTAGCACAGACAAGTGCATATTTTAAGTCGTAATTCGTTTTATTTTCCATAAGATGGAGAGATAGTGACAGAAATATGATCTACCCATCATATATGAATGTATTTAATCCATGGGTTTTATATTTCTACTTTTTTGTAATTTTATAGTTTCATAGGTGTGACTTGTGTCGGGAATTCTTCGTAGCAGTTGAAGACTTGAATGCGCATAACGAAAGATTTCATAGAATTGAAATACCAGATGATGATGGTGATAATAGTCGTGGTAATTTTGATGACGTCCCAGCGTCTGTTGAATCCAGTTCATCATCAAATAATAGTAATAATAATAATAATAATAGTAATACAACGCCTAGCATCACTCCTATCGCAACTGGCAATAAATCTTCCCAGTCAACCGCCTCCACTTCATCAGTGAACTCATCAGAAGTATCAGATGGGACAAAATCTAGATCAACTTCTAATTTACATAGAATACTGGTTGTTGACTCCTCTGTTAATGAACAATCAATGTGTAAAAGTATTCCATCTAGGAGTAACATTAGTAGAAGTAATGATTCTGAGAAACCATCTACTAACGGTGAAGATAATATCAACAAGAATGATAGTTATGTTGTAGTTGACGAAATAAATATTGATGATAGTGATGATGCTGACTGCAGGGATGCAGCAGAAGGACAAAGTGGATTACAGACTACGGCTCCGGTCATTGTTGATGATGATGATATTGATGATGACGAATTTGTATGTCCAATGTGTGACTTTCACAGCAAACAACGCAGTGATATAATGCAACATATTGTAGATTGTCATTAACCCTACACTTCGACTAGTCCTACACCTACTACTATTTTTCTTTCTTTCTTTTTTTATTGCTGATTGTATTTTCGTGAGCACTGCTTTTTGCTACAAACTGGTTGTGTGTATATATTTCAAATAGATGAAAATTGATTGAGTGTATCAATTATTGATTGTAGGATTATTTATTCTGCCTTCTTTTCATAACGGTAATCTGTTCGATTTCTCAGAGTTGATGCTTCTTCTTATTTATTTGTATATATTATGTGTTCACATATATTTTGTGAAATATATTTTAAATCTCCCTAGAGGTTATTTATTGTTATAAACAGAAAGTATTTTATAATCCCATATGTTTCTACTATTCTTTGCTTTCACAGCTTTTCTTCATTATTAAGCATTGTTGCTATCATTATCATTCATTACTTATGAATTATTTTTTTACACAATTATTATATATATATATTTCACCAAGGTGTTTTACTCTATTATATAATATATATATATAAGGTCCTGGGTTTGAATCCCGGTGGATGCGTACTGCTGAAGAGTCCCGAACTAGGACGAAATAGTTGTCCAGTAATCACAGGTTTTCCAGTGGTTCTCTAACTGATGTCATCTCATGATGAAATCCTCGATGCAATCTATTATATAAATTATTATAATACATGTGTTGTGATTTGCAAGTGAGCATAACTCCATTATGGATAACATTTTATTTTGGCAAATCTCACAGTGTTATACAGTAATATTAACTGATGACGTTTCGAGCACAATTCATTACTGCTCATAATCATATCAAGTTACTCACACAACTTCTTTCCTTCATTTATATACGTGTGTGGAGTTGACTAGATATTTAAATAAAAATCAATATGGGATAATGTACGTTCAGAAATAATAATATGAGTGCTAGTGATCAATTACAATTAGATGGGAAATAAAACGAGTGTTTTTTATAGTCATAATAAGTTACTTGTTAGAATGTTTTGATGTGTTTGAATTGAAATAGAATTTTATGATTATTTATTATTCTCTTGTAATTTGACCGGCGGTAATAATATCTTCCATATTTCTGGTATTTGCATTGAGTCATTTCTGTTGCATGTGTTGGGTGTAGACTCAATGAACCAGGATTCATTAATCAATCTCTCTCTCTCCACTTACTTATATTACTTCTTAGAATTGTAACCCTCTCCCACCCTGTTGTGTGTTAATGCGTGAAGTGCAATTGCCGAGCTTTTTTCTAAATTACTTATCTTTTGACGGTTAACCATTCTTACCTTGGCTAAATTCCTACGTTCTGATAATCTGACTACCCCCAACCTACTAGTTTGACCTATGTAATTAACTTCACAGTCATTGCAGGGTATTTTGTAAATTATGTTATTTTGTCTAATTGGGTCAACCTACAGGGTCCTTTAACCTACAGAGCTTGTCCTTGAGTGAGTTTGAAGGTTTGAATGCCACCCTTATTCCTGCTTTATTAAGAATCCTACGTAGGGCCTCAGATGTCCCCTCCTTATATGGTATTACAGTGGATGACTTATTATTATTATTTCTGAATGTACATTATCTCATATTGAATTTTATTCCAATATCTAATCGATTGCACACTTGTATGTAAATGAAGGAAAGAAGTTGTGTGAATAACTTGATATGATTATGAGCAATAGTTTATGCTCGAAACGTCATCAGTTAATATTACTGTACAACACTGTGTGATTTATCAAAATAAAATGTTATCCATAATGGAGTTATGCTCTACCACAGTGCCCAAGTTTTATACTTATATTGCAAGTGAGCAGTTGGCAGGCAGTTGCCACACACATCCATGATACTTCAGTCTAAAAGATGCTTGCAACAACAGCAACTGAAATTCATTCAGTTTGTCTAGTGTATCACTTATATTCTTTAGTAAAGTGATGGTAGTCAAACGTATTTAAGCTTTTCTTTCAAATATGCTATCATTATTCATCATTCACATCAAGCGTATGTTAGAGTTAACCGCGTTGCATTGTATGCAACCATTAGGGAGTGCTATCAGTGATGAAATCAAAACTATCCGTTTATTGGCTAAAATTGTTTTTTTTGACATTTCAGATAGATGAAATTTTCAATAGAGTGAACTAATTCATTTTCAAGTATTGGTTTCTAGGGATTTGATTGATTGGTTACAGGATTTCATCATGAGCTGACATTGGTTAGAGAACCATCGGAAAACCAGCTGGGAGTACTGGACAGCTGTTTCGTCCTAGATTGGGACTCTTCTCAGTACGCACCCACCGGGGTTCGAACCCAAGACCTTCGGGTTACAAGGCGAGCTCGTAAACCATTGAGCTAATGTCAGCTCACAATGAAATCCTGTAACCAATCCATCGAATCCCTACCCACCCCTACTTGAATATCGATGAAATGCTCACTGGTGACTGGCTCTATTCAGGTATGTAGTTACCTGGGGTTCTAGTGGGAATTCGTGACCAGTAGGGTGCAGCAGTTCGGGTGTGAGGACAAATACTCGCCGAAAACGTTGGCTAGTGGTCGCGCTATGTTGTGAATTGGCAGAAGTTAGAATTCATGGGCTGGCAATTGAATCGGGTCCTGGTGACTGGATGGTATACGAGCTTGCTTGGGCCTGAGTTCGAACCCTGGTGTCGAGTGCGTACTGGCGAAGAGTCCTAAACCAGGACGGAACGGCTGTCCAGGTTTTCCAATGGTTCTCTAACTGATGTCAGCTCATGATAAAATCCTGTAACTAATTCATTTTCTCTATAATCATATAGTTTTTCAACTTAATTGATAATTGGTGTGTGTGAAACCTATTATAAGCATTCTTCAGATATCCGAGGGAGATTGCATGTTTCCAGTATTTGGACACAACAAGCCTGTGTTAAACGTGCAATATAAGCTGACCAATAAATCAATGCTTCAACATGTTAAGATGACAATGCATTAGTACTAACCGACAGAATTCATACCGAACAGTGTATGAAGCCATTTTTAGCAGATGATAAAACAATTCACAAAGTCATTTAGTTTAAAAACTATTCTGTATCAACCCTCATCATCTTTAGTAAGACATGACTATGAAAGTAGAATCTATGCAAGATTTATCTAGTGAGACAAGTGTATCAGTCCATTATAACTGTGAATGATCATGCATTACAAGGTAAAGTTAGAGTTACTCAGTGATCATACATGTGAACAGACAACAATATTTTGAGTACACAATAGGTATTCCAACTGGTACTCTGAGTTCACCATGGAATGATCAAGTAATATAATCTTGTGTAGATATCAGACAACGATGAGTAACAGTCTGTCAACTGCATCAGTAATCCATGTTAACTCCACATTAGAAAAAAAGTGCAAGGTCATGATTTTGACAGGCGATCGCTAACATACCAGTCGATTATCATATGTTAGTGGAAAAGCGTGGTGGGCAGGGTGATATTTGAAGTAATTCTGCGTATCAATGTTTAAAATTTTCACTTTAGACTTATGTCATTTGATCATCGAGTAGGCGGTTAATATTATAATAGTGGAAAGAATCCCCTTAATTTTCTAAGTTGCTTATAGGCCGCTGAAATTTAACAACAGTCAGTATCCCCAATGAAGTCAAGAGTGGATATCGGATGACAGAAGTTTAAGAAGTAATTTACTTGAAGACTTTCACCAATCTCTTCAGTCAACTTCAATGTGAGTAACTTTCTAACTCGTCATTCTCTAACATACTTCCGCTAATTGTAGATTTTCTGTGTAATTCTGTTTAACAGACTTAAGAAACTATCTACTGTCTTGTGCTGTCACTTTTTCTCCAATTTCTTCGGATTTTCTAGGCTACTACTTCTGCTCGTAGTCATTGCACCGGATATATTTGCTAGTGTGTGTTTCAGTTGCTTCCACTCTTTATTTTGTTTGTAGCCTGCGGAGGTATTTTCTGTGAATCTATTACAATTTGAAGAGGGTTGCTGACATATACTAGGCCTATTTTGTATTTTCCTGAATAAGAAAGAAATTCGTAATAACTGTCACCACATATCGCGAAAATAGTATGAGAATCAATTCGAATACTGTAGGAAAACTCAATCTCAGCTAACGTAGCCGAAGACGATAAGCGAAAATGGGATTCAACAGCATCCTTTTCGTGGTGTAAGCCACACCGAGGGAGAGAGCTCTCCAGTGGTTGCGCCACAGGATGATCCTGCATGCCGGTCTCGTCTCGCAAGAGGCAGGGATGGGTGTGTTTAGCTCTCCTGAAAACCAATACCCAGTCAATGGGTGTATCACTGTGTGAACCCTTTTCGTGGATTTAAAGTGTTATTCTAATGAGAATTCATGCCGTCTTTTTCTAGTAATTAGTAAGTAGAGTGTTGCACACATCACTTCTTATTCATATTGAAAGATTCGATGTTTATTAGAGTAACTGGAGGTCAACAACAATTGATAGAAGTTCTTCGTCTACTTCACTTCAAGTAAATTGTGTCTAGGCGAAAGTGTTATCTGGGCTGCAGATAAAAACGTAGTGACCTTTAATGACTTACTAGTCATTATCTTGTATGTGACTAACGAAAAATGAAAAATATTCACCTCTTCATGAGAAGTTCCATGGCATCTTCTTATACTGCACTTGAATTACCATTAGTATACAACAATCCCCATCTAGGCAATAATGAAAAGAACAAGACAAGTAGTTCAGAGAAGAAGCTCTGTTAGCCAATTTTCTTTTCTTTAGTTGTACAATCGCATTTATATACAATTTATCCATGAAAGGAGGTAGCAACAAAAGCGACGAGTTGTCATAGTTGTTATATTATAATATTAGTGCGTCGGTGGCACAGTGGTTAGGACTCTCGCCGACCATGCACATGGTCCGGGGTTTGATCCCCTGCCGACGCACACCCTATATCTATGGTCGGCCTGTAAAATTTGGGCTACCGATATCCATGCTGAAAATGCCATACCTGTACTGAAAATACGGTGTGGCATCAAGCTGTAAATCAAACCACTGAATACCACTAGAGAGAGTACTGGACGGCGGTTTCTTCAGCCTAGTTTGGCATTCATCGGTAGTATGCACCGACTTCGTGGGATTCAAACCCAGGACTTTCCAGTTACAAAGCAAGCTCGTATAGTATCCAGTCACTAGGACCCGATTCAATTGCTAGCCCATGAATTCTAACTTCTACTAATTCGTGATTTTAGGGTGATCATAAGCCAATGTCATCGACAGACACTTGTCCTGACTGCCGACTGGATGGACCTCACTGGTCACGACTTCTCACTAGAACGAAACAGCTGTCCAGTACTCCTTGGTGGTTTTCAATGGTTCTCTAACTGATAGCAGTTCGGGGGCAAACTTGAAAAACAAATCAATTCTTTAAAATTAACCTGGTGATCAATATATTTTTTTTTATCCTTTTACGTTCCCATTGGATGATATGGCTTCCAGTTAGAGCTTTGAAGTTTCGGTAGCAGTGGTGTTTATTTTTACGGAATGGGGTTGCTAGTCTTATGCCCAACCTTCCCTCTTTACTGGGCGTACTATCGGCTTAGCGAGGTTTAGGAGTAATTAGATGAATAATTTAATGAATGAGTTTTTCAGATTCAGATTATAAGGATAGAAGGCTCTTGTTGCCTATGTTAATCCTCGCGATATATATCTCTGCAGAGATTCAGTTTCTCTTTGAAAGCGTTCACCGATGGAGCTGTTACTACTGAATCAGGTAAGGAGTTCCAGTCGTTGACCACTCTGTGAGAGAATCTAAACTCCAGACGTATTTTACTCGACCTCGGTTTGAACACCTTCTTGTGGTGACCTCGTAAATGTATCCTAGAGGGAGAGAAAAGGTTTGAAAGGTCAATCTCTAAATCACCCTTGAATATATGGTAAGCCAAAATTAGGTCGCCTCTCCTCCTTCGGTATGACAATGGGAAGAGAGAGTTGTAATCAGGATGCATACAGAAACGAAGGAAAGCTTGACATTATTTAAGTGTTCTAAAGAAATACAAGAGTCATAAGGAGTTAAAAAAAAAAAACATAAAATCAAGTTAGTAGAAAACAACAAATTCGTTATTATGATAGTAATGTGGTGAGAGCTTTCTGCCAGCCAAAATCGATAGACAGCAATTTACGTCTCAAATCTTGGTCATGAGAAAAAACAAGAACAAAGATTAACTCAACAACCAGTCACAACAGATTTTGCATGAGCGGATACGATTCGCAGATATATAGCCTGACCTTCAAAGAAATGGTCAAATATATGACAATAACCTTCAGCGAGAAAACAACCAATCAGAAGACGCTGTTTCTTTGCTAACAATAACCTATAATAATGTTCATAAAAATTTATCGTCAATAAACGACCTGTTCCCTGACTCTTGTCTTCTGTTGTTACAGTAGAAGTGGTTGAATAATTTTGTTTTGTATGCATAGCTCTGGTTTCTCTGTCTGATTAGCTAAAGCTTCAGCAGTGCAAAGGAGACGAAAGCTTACTACAGGTTGTTCTTCACTTTGTAGATTACTTTGAAGGTGGTATTTGCTGATACACGCCATCAAACTAAAACTTCAAATAAACGAAAAATTATTTTTACCAAAAAAGAAACTTCACATGAACCTTGATTTCAAGGTAGATTTGACCTTACAAGAGTTAAGAGAGAGATTATAGGTCATGTTGACAGTGAGGATGAATGCTACCTATCAAGACATTTCTTCTGTCTGTATAGACGTAGTACGAGATGTTGGATCATGACAACCTTATTGGGACAAGATATAGGTCTACAGAGATCATCAGAACTCCGACAGTCATCATTTTGTTACCATCATTGTAAACATCATGATTGGATGACCGTTTCTGAACTCTATTTCCTGCTTATTGCAAATTTTTCAGTGGAGCGAAGAAAACCGGAAGCATTTTAATGCATTTCAGCGATGAGTTGTCGAATTACTATCCAAAGGTATAAAAAGTGCATAAGGCCAAAATGTTCAGGTGGACTGGCTGTTATTACCATCCCCCTCCGAAACTACGTACACAATAGGCGTTTTGTATTTGCTACAACCATAGTATTCAGGTTTCTCAATTCTCCCAGACATGAGCTCTAAGTCAAGTGTTTAAAACATTCAAAATAAGCACCTTTATCCGTTTTCTTGATAAAACTGGCCCATTGGAGAAACAACCAGGTATTATTGAATTAAAGATAAAACTAAGTAAGGGGTAGAGAATGTAATGTGGATAAAGAGGAAGAAATCAATAATCAAAGTTTCATACATTTTGTTCCCTTGATAAATTTCGATAGAGAAAGGAAGACCATATTTGCAACATAAAATGATATCACCATTCTATTTCACAGGTTATCATCAGCTGCAAACGACTGGAAATTACAATGGTTATAAATAATAACATTTCATACTTCAATGTTTGAAAGGTAATAGAGAAAACATTATAAGCTGAACGCATCCAGAATATAAGTTTGACAATTTTTAGTTCAAGTTACCACCAATTCATATGCTTTTAAATTATGAAAAGAAAAGAAACGGGGGTGGGATGAGAGAAGACAGAAAACAGAGAAATCTAATAAACAGTGTTAGCTTGTACGTCAACATGGCAACTCAAGAAGCTTATAGTTCAAAAAACTGGAAATTTACTCAGTGAGTTGATATCACTAATATGGTTGACTAATTAATGTAATCAAAATGCAGTTACCCAAAGGAGTGAGAGATTGACTACACTCTTTCTGTGTGCATGAGTTTGGTCTGAAATTTGCTGTCCTTTGTGTGTTTCATATTTTAAATGATTTAGAAATCTTGACTAAACCAGAATTTTTACTGTGTACTCTGTTGGTTATTTTGAAAGACAAAATAATAATTTTATGCTTCTTTCTAGTACATAACCTTGAAAAAACCAAATTAGGGAGAACTTGGTGTGTTTTACGAAGTATGTGGGTGGTTGTTACTTCTCGGCTGCCTTTACCGTAGAAGGTAATTTTTTCTTGGGGTACCTGAAAGAGGAAGAATTGGTTTCCAGAGTTGAATCTGTATTAAGATCTTACCGCCCGCTACGGACCACCTCAAGGTAGGTTAGGATGTACAGTTTACTGGGTCTACCTTTTCCAGAACTGGTTTCCAGAGCGAAGATGCAGCATAGCCGGCATGCTGGTCATCTGATGGAAACAAGTCACTGCTGTTACACCCTTGTTCGCCAACAGTACGACTTCACCCACAGACCCTGAGCATAGTGTAAATGACTTATGCTATGAAGGTAACTACTTTCAGCTTGCTGCTCAAACAACATTTCTTACATGGTAGGACCTGCAGGAACATTAGTTCCAGCCAAAGTAGCTCATTGCGCCACTGTGATCCACAAGGCCGGCCACTACTTCAAGGTGGGTGATTGGGAGTATAGTGCAATTTACACGTGAGGTTAAACCAACGTATGACTCCTTCTCGAAGTATTGGTCTAGTTTTCTGAAAATTATTATCATCATATTTATGTCAAAGTTGAATTCCTTATTATAAAAGAATACATTTTGTTACACAGCCCTTGCTAATGAATGTTATTAAGCTCGTACTTAGGTCAGCGTCATCCTACAACTTGCTCCCAAACAAAAAATGATTTGAAAGAAGCATTAGACAATCTAAGATTCTTTAACAGCGCGAACTCATAAATATGAGACCTTTGGTGCCGTTTTTCCTGATGATAACTTTTAAATTTACTAATGCGCGAGATAATCGAAGACTACGGACTGAATATCATGTATATTGCTTACTGAATCTATAGGAGAATGGTTTATGTATTAGATTTTTTGTAATACTCTAGTGAAATACACTAATCTGTTGATTCTGCTTAGTGATTCGAACAGTACTATGATGCAGCTTTCGGTTCAACTTCGGCAGATTATTGAATTTTCGGAATTCTGTCTAATTAATTGGGGAAAAATGTGTTCTGTTTATCTGACTAATATTTTAGACGCCTACTGATTCAATGTTTTCATTTAAAGATTGATCAAACAACTGTTATGCAGCTGTATACTTTAAGCCGTTTCACATCTCATCAATACAGCTGAACGCCTTTTATTCTACATAATAATACTAATATAGTAGTCATACTTGCCTCCCTCCTCAAAGTAATGTACTTCTTCATACGTTTATTCCTCTCTATGAATTTGAATAACGCAAGAACAATCGTTTGTGCGGAATAAAGTGGTACCACTATTTATTTCGTTGGCTTCTCATCTGCTGCTTACAGCCCAAAGACATTACTAAGTTTATGTACAAAAGCAGTTTTAAGATACTTACACAGCAAGTTCATTTTTAAACAAAAATCACTGTGTGTGGTAATAATAATAATCACTTTGTCTCGCACAATAATAATCATACATGATAGACTATCTTAGCGTTACGTAATCAAATGAAAGAGAGGATGAAAACATCCAGTTACCAGGGCAAGGAAGGACTGATAGCATCTTCTTTCTGAACACATAAATCGGATTTCAGGTGCTTGATGGAGATTCCTTCTGCGAACCTCAGGAAAAGCGAACTCTTTTGCTGACTGATAATTTTGAACGATCGTGTGACATCCACCTCATGACCCGTATCAAGAAGATGCCTAACGATGATACTGTTCAAAGCATTCGTTCCCTTTGGACATAGGCTCTTTGGCACATGTCCAGAAAATCGGAGGTATGATGTTATTTATTTTCCTTCAATGTAACCTCACCCGCAGATACACGTAAATTTGTATCTACAGTTGGCGTTAATATGATACTGCACCAAAAGCATGTTGTCCGATAGTCGGGAACCAGCTTAGCTGCAGAATAGGCTCTGTCTAGTGACGTCCTCATTCTTCTGTTGACAACTGCTTTGATAGTTACACCTTTAAACTCAAATTGAATTTAGATCGACTTTTTCCCCACTGTGATTTGTTTGACATTTGAGCCTTCACATCTTCCATGCTTGTTAATGAGCCTCTGAGGGTAACCGTTGTTTTTCAACATCTTTTCAAGAATCAGAAATTCTTACTCTAATAACCAGTGTCACTTTTGATCCTTCAAACCACTGAATGAATAATTTTGGTATTGATAGTTTAGATGAACAAACTAAAGATGCTTCGTTTGATTAGAAAGAAATCACTAAGAATGTCCTTTGGGTTTATTTTGCCAGTGAAATGTTTTCAAATAAGGTTTGATTTGATGATAAGTAACTCATGAATTTATCACTAAGTAATTTCATCACTTTGTGGAGATTCTTTCCTGGAAATCAGAAGGTGGTCTGTCTCATATTAAATGTATAGTTCATCAAAGAATATTATGGAGATGGTTTCACTGGTGATTGTTATACATAATTCAGTGTAATTAAGAGAGGCTATGGAGAAGTAAAATATCAGTCCGCGGTTTTTTATATAAATTTATAAATTCGCTCTTCTATATATGGAATTATTTGTGTACGACAATTGTGAATTTAAAACAAGCAATAAAGGTTAATAAAGCAGGATTTAATGAATTCATCAAATTTCGGTAGAATTCGTCATCTGAATACTCTACATACACGGTTATACATACTTATGAAATTAGATTGGGAGATATAGGACTGATAAGTAAACAAACTACATTGATTTAGTCATGCAGAAAGACAGGTGCGAATGTTTTTCCAGGTCATGTTCAATTAGATAAGGGGAGAGAGAGTATGGGAGATCAAAATTAAGATAAATTGCATTACGCTTCAATTGCATCACTTAGATAAACAATTAGACATTAGAGAATATAACAAGAATTGCAACCAGAGGGATATAAATAGTAATACTTATAATAAAAATAATAATAATAATAATAGTGTTGAAGTGAGTTAAGATAATGCTACTGATAAAGGACAGTTTTAAATGAATCAAAAATAATAATAATGAGAATAATAATAATGATAAAAACAATAATAAGAGGTAGAAGTATAAGTAGAACGTATTACCATGGTAGATTCAGAGTCACGATAGAGCATTTGCCAAAATGGTTGAAAACAGCTGAGTGCAAAGTGCCAAAATCCTCAATAACAAAACATCTTGTGGATTACGGACATGATATTGACGCGGTCAAGTCATTCACTATTGTCAGCAGACAAAGAAACAAGAAGATGCTTGTAGTTGCAGAGGCTTGTGCAATTCGAGTTTACAAACCAGGTCTCTGTGTACAAAGGACATGGTCGTGACTCTGAATCTACCATGGTAATACGTTCTACTTATTATTCTACCTCTTATTATTCTTGATTCATTTAAAACTGTCCTTTATCAGTAGCATTATCTTAACTCACTTCAACACTATTATTATTATTATTTTTATTATAACTATTACTATTTATATCCCTCTGGTTGCAATTCTTGTTAAATTCTCTAATGTCTAATTGTTTATCTAAGTGATGTAATTGAAGCGTAATGCAATTTATCTTAATTTATTTTTATTTATTTATTTATTTTGATTACAACTTGATTCCACACCGTATTTTCAGTACAAGTATGGAAATTTCAGCGTGGATATCGGTAGCCCAAATTTCAGGCCGACCATAGATATCGGGTGTGCGCCGGCAGGGGATCGAACCCCGGACTATGTGCATGGTCGGCGAGCGTCCTAACCGCTGTGCCACCGACGCACAATTTCGATCTCCCATACTCTCTCTCCCCTTATCTAATTGAACATGACCTGGAAAAACATTCGCACCTGTCTTTCTGCATGACTAAATCAATGTAGTTTGTTTACTTATCAGTCCTATATCTCCCAATCTAATTTCATAAGTATGTATAACCGTGTATGTAGAGTATTCAGATGACGAATTCTACCGAAATTTGATGAATTCATTAAATCCTGCTTTATTAACCTTTATTGCTTGTTTTAAATTCGTATCGGGAAATAAATGTTTCCAATTGTGAATTTGGAGAATGGAATCAACAAACCATATAGCTGGATAAGAATATAACTTTTATGAAAGCTTTTATACTACTCTCTAATAATAAGTAGCATGAGGAGGTATTTCTAAATTATGAAAATTCTATTTGATTTATTCCTGAAACTTTGGCATCTTCCAGGTTTTAAAGCTAGCCTTGAATATCAAGACACATAACAGATTCTAACTATGATGCCTGCATATCTAGTCAGCATACATGCTGAGAATTTCAAACTGTATCAAAAATATTACGAACTGGATTCTAGTGAATAATGCCATTGTTATTTGTATATCATCCAGTCAGCACAATGATCATACCAGACGACATTAATTATCCGCAGATGACACATGAACAGAAAATTGAAATCACTTGCAGTCCAAAAGAAACAGTTGTTCACGAAGCTCCAATTGTCTGGAGGCGTGGAGATTGAACAGCCTTTAGTATAGAATTTCAAAGTCATGTAGAGAAATTATACTACCGGTGTCGTTTGCTCATCATTTTATACTCGAGTGAAGAATATGTTACCCAGCTGGACCATTTTTGTGTGCATTTTCAGATTAAGTTACTCCTGGGGCGAAAGCTACATAAAGCGAACAACCAGGCAGGTTAACAGACACATTGGTGAGAACCTTTCGTTTCTGAACAAAGGTTACACAAATCAATAAGAAGTTCATTTTTGTCTCAAGTGTTTATCACCGGTCATCAAGTGGCAAGAAAAAGTGCTTTTGTAATTATTTACCGTATTCCGCCACACTGTTTCCACCTTATTTGGAATCGTCTTTCACACAACTAAATCTTTGGGAACTCAGGAGAATAACCTTAATTTGTGTGTTCGAAAGAACCTTTATCTCTTCTTTGGACTAAGTACATTTACAAATAATTTCGCCATTAAAACTTCTCACCCCTTTCTCAAGCTTAATGTCATCATTTCTATTTAAACCTTGATTACCTACGAACTATTACGTAATTCCTAACTTTATAACATCTTGACCCAGTTTAATTATTGAGACGTTGTCTTACTATCTTCTGTATCAATCGCTTGTACTTTTATCATTGATGTTATCATTGTTATCATTACAAGTTTGATTTACAACATTTAAAATTTATCATTGACCCATAAACTACTGTTGTTCGTTAAGATTTTTTATTCATATTAAAGCCAGATATATTATATTAAGTGCGTCAGTGGCACAGTGGTAGAATGCTCGCCGACCACACATGTGGTACGGGGCTCGATCCCCGGCCACCGACGCACTCCTTTGCCTCACTAAGCCAGTAATTAGACTAGTGAAGACGGAAGGTTGGGCATGAGGCTAGCAACCCCATCCCGTAGAAATAAACACCATTGCTACCAAAACTTCAAGCCTCTAGCTTGAAGCCCTATGTTCCACTGGGAACGTAATGGAGTAATTTAAAAAAAATATTATAGTGAAGCCATGTAGAAGATCCAACTGAAAACAATGTTGTTCACTCATAAGTCCTCTGTCAGTTTAACGTTTGTATTTATTAATATGCTAGGGTAATATGTTCGGAGTTATTCATTAAGAAACCATTAAACTGACTATGATGTTCTATTGTACTGCTACCTTAATGAACCTATTGTTTCCTGAGAAACATAAACTTGTCATAAAGTATTTGTGTGTATGCGTACATTAGGACTGTCAAACAAAAATTAGCCAGGGTTATTGTTTACGTATCAAAATGTTTGAAAAATTTGGTGAATACTCAAACTGTAACTAGGGAGGTGAAGACTGTTAAGTATTAATAAGGGTTACTTAATATGAAAGACATCCAGAAAAATAGGATTTTAATGAAAGAGCACACAGACACTTGTACAAAATAGATTATGTAAAAGGTAGAAATAGTAAATAAAGGTTTGGTTAAGATAAAGATGGTGCGACGATGTCATACAAAAATTCAAAAAAGCATTATTAACAAAGTTGTGGAGCTTGGAATTACACCCAAGGTAGAAGGAGGGTGTGGAGAAGTTTCTTCTGTGTACATAAATCAGGTTTTTTTTTTCTATCCGGATAGCTAAGGCCTGGGCAGTGCAAAGTATACGTAAGCTTACCGTTCTCGCGAGGCTTCTTTTGACTTTGAAGATGACTTTGAATGAATTCTCTGTGCATATTGAGTGACCAGTGTTGAATATATGTTCATCTATAGCATTCCTTATTGATCCTTGTGTTATCTTTTCGTAGCCAAGCGGGATAATGTTCTTAGACTCTTTTAGTCTGACTTTGTAGATGATGTAAGTGTATCTACCAATTTAATTGCTCATGGGGAGCGAGATATATAGAATGTTCGGTGCATGTTGTATCTAAAACAGTCAAGGGACAAAGTATGTACTTCAAAAGATTTCTTACCAAACTATGTTAAATGCGATTAACCTACTTTAGAAGTACACTACTTACACAAAGTGTAATATCTATCTGAACGTTTATGTTGAGTATCGTTGTCAGCAGCATTGAATGAACACTAGAAAGTTTAAATTCAAATTTTTGATTAAGAATGGAAGGCTTTGAGTGTATGTTGTTCGTTTTCTATTATTTATTCCTTCTTGTTGCCTCTTGAATTAGTCGATTATAGGCATCATATATTCTGGGAGTTGGTACCTAGAGTTAATCACTTGGAAACACAACCAGCATCTCAAGGCAATGTTTCACATTCTTGGCCTTTGAACTCTGTCCTCTGAGATATTTCGAGTTAATGGGAAAGAAAACAGAAGATGAATAAGGTTGATAGTCTCTTCTTAAAATTCTGAACATCATGATTAGATCTCCTCCCTGTTTTCGAAGAGAATCAATCTGTTTCGACGTTTGGTAAATCGCTTATACCAACGATCTGAAATATGGTTGACATAAGTCTTTGCATAACTCATCCACCCACATATGTACAACATTGAGTCCACAGATACTGGTTTTAGCTGAATGGCGAGTGTATCTATTACTCTGTTGAACAATATTCCTGTTTCCAAGCGCTTTCTAGTTTTAATGACAATCATTCCCGAACGATACTCATCAATTAATACTTTTAAATTATATAATTTATTGTTTACTTTGTTATTATTTTTCATGACATATAATTTCACATGTTTTCTTATCAGATTGATATAAACAACTGACCTTTATAGGCATTCCCCTGACCTATTTGTAACATTATATAACTAACTGTACAGTCATGAAAAGAATATTTTCTGATGACCGTTGTCCTTTTAATGATAAGATACTGTTTAACCATAGTTGTATGTTACAGATATCCCTAAAGATAAAGTCAGAACACTAGAATGTTACACTTGGCAAAATCTACTACTAATCGGAGTAAACTCTTATTTACTATCACCATTAGTTATTATTTCTTACAATCTAGAATAAAATGATAATATAAGGCTCGCTGGAAGATTGTTTAGCTGATTTACATACCAGAATGTTCAGTGAGTATACTCAAAATCTTTAACTTGAACAGATGTTTGAATAATTCGAACTAAACCTATACATGCACAGTGACGTCACAGAAAAATGAAATCATAGTAATAAGTTAAGAATAACAAATCTTGGCAATATTTCTAATAAAAGAATAAATTCTAAATTAGGCGGAAATATCAAATGATTTTCATTAGACTTCCCAACAGATCTTTTTCTACAAAAAGACTTTTAGGTGAGTACAGGTTGACTAAAAAAAAACTTTGCTATTTAATACTGCTTTTAAGTCAGCGAGTAAAATTACCATTATTATTATTGATTCCTTTAATTCCTAGAGGAACATAGGGCTTCAGCCGTGCGTCTCCATTGCGTTCCCTTCTCTGCTAGAGTCTTCACCTGACTCCATGTCTGCCCACACGTTTCCATCTCCTCTTCACATGACCTCCTCCAAGTCACCCTCACCCTTGCACTGACGACCAACTCGCCGCTTCCCTTTCGGGTTTCACTCGAGCAATGGCTTGTCTAGTGATGTCACTTGATGGTTTCCTAAGAGTATGGCCAATCCATCTCCATTTCTTCCTGCCTATTTGTTTCACAATTGGTTCCTGGTTCGCTCATTGTCAGAGATCTCTGTTGCTGATCTTTCCTGGCCGGCCATCTGATCTTGAGTATTGAGCGAAGACAGTTAGCTGTTAATGAAGGTCTGTAGTTTGTTTGAGATGCTGTTTATGACGCTCAGTGCAAGTCTCTGATCCGTATAGTAGCACTGACTGACTTCACATTGGAGTTGAAAATCCGGATGTTATTTTTGATGCTGAGTGCTGTTGACCTCCACACAGACTTGAGAGTAGTGAAAGCTTGTCTTGCTTTTCCGATACTTGCTTTGATATCCTCCTCAGGTCTGTCCGCCTGTAGTTGAAACGATGCTTCCCAGGTAAGTAGGTAAAAGAGGTTGTTTCTTTCAGGTTCCTCCCATTTATGCTGATCGTCATCTGTTGTTGTTGTTCTTGTTCAGGAATCTTCATTATCTCTGTTTTCTCTATGTTCACCTGAAGTCCTATCTTTGATGCTTCTTCTGCCAACTTGTTGCTTTTCGCTTGCATATCTTCCAGTTTGTGGGAAATCAGACATATGTCATCGGCGAAGTCCAGATCCTCTAATTTGTTTGTGTCAGTCCATTTTATGCCTGTTTCCTCATTGCCTTCTGTTTGTCGCATTATCCAATCGTTGTTATGAATAAATATCCTTTCCCTCTTTCAGTTGCACATACCTACGAAGCAGCTGACAGCTGGACTTGATCACTGCTATAACAGGCTTAAGAAAGGTGTCATTAGTTGGAAGTGTAACCTTACACTTATCAGTACTGACTTACTCGACCGAATTCATGTGCAGCATTTGCATATTTAAAGGTCTCTTTATTACCTAAGATCTAAATTCATCTTTTTAATGATCTATTCATCAAAACAAAGTAATTTCCTTGGTTCTGCTGTGTACCACTATCGGATGTGTTGGAAGATTCATGAAGGAAGGTGATATATCACCATCCAATAATTTGTTTCTTTTGAATCAACCCCATGATTGGACTCACTCATCCTGCAAAATCTTTGTTTGTCTTCCGAATCGTGCTCCACAGAGTTTGTGTGAAGTCAGATGATTCTGCCTGGCGGGACAGATTAAAGTAGGTAAAGTGAAGCTCAAACATGAGACTCAGTGGCTGAGAATAAAATACCTAAGTCAGCAAGCCATATATTTCATAGTTCAGATTACTCCCACGTTTCTGCATTATTAATACATCCATATTTAAAAGCATTTACACATCCAACTTACCGGCAAACTATTTTTTTCAGGGGATAAAACTACTATACGAATAAGTATCAGATAACTTCCCCTATTGTTCAAAATTGTACTATTTTATCTACTTGTTACTGTATTTTACGCAATCATAGATGAAATACTTTGCAAAACTATTTCAGAGGTGACGCAATGTCTGCCATAAATTTTACTGCCATTCCATTAACAATAGCTACTTTTTTTCAGATGAATAATTCATGCTTACCTCTGACATTTTAGCAAAACTGAACAGAGATCAAAATTACCGCTTTCACCAACATAGTTTGAAGTTTGAATTCGGGCTTATAATATATGTTATCTGTCCCTGTTTATTACCGATTGTCAAGATAATACATAATTTTTAATACTGATACTTTTTCACTTTAGATAACACTGGAAATCCGACACTATTAATTTAAATGATCCTCTAGTTATAAAATTCAATCGGCGGTAGACTTTTTCTGACCTATCTGTCGGAAGACATAAATTTACCTACGTTTAATGAGGTATCTAGAGAAGTATTCATGGATAGGCTTTTTCATTGAGAACCCTTTCTTTTTAGAAATGTTTAGCTCGTCTTCCATGGTATCAGAGTTACAAATGTGACTCTTTAAACAGCCGACAGTAGAGATGATAATTAGGAAATGTGTATTTTGAATCAAGTACCATAGTGCAAAATGCAATTCCATGTTATAACCAGTGAAATTTAATGGAAACTGGTTAATGCATGAACGACATGAGCAGATATGCGTGACATTAACAAATGATCCAATAAATAGACTTGAGTCAAGTTCTATCTTTCGAAAATAGGTTTAACATAGTGATATCTATGATATATTGTTACATACGTCTGCATAAGCACACAAACAGTTTACAAACCAGGTCTCTGTGTACAAAAGGAGATGGTCGTGACTCTGAATCTACCATGGTAATACGTTTTACTTATTATTCTACCTCTTATTATTCTTGATTCACTTAAAACTATCCTTTATCAGTAAGATTATCTTAACTCACTTCAACACTATTATTATTATTGTTATTATAACTATTACTATTGATATTACTCTGTTCGCAATTCTTGTTATATTCCCTAATGTCTAATTGTTTATCTAAGTGATGTAATCGAGGCGTAATGCAATTTATCTTAATTTTGATCTCCCATATTCTCTCTCCCCTTATCTATTTGAACATGACCTGGAAGACATTCGCACCTGTCTTTCTGTATGACCAATTCAATGTAGTTTGTTTACTTATCAGTCTTATATCTCCCAATGTAATTTCAAAAGTATGTATATATCCATGTATGTAGAGTATTCAGCTGACGAGTTCTACCGAAATTTGATAAATTCAATAAATCCTGCTTTATTAACCTTTATCGCTTGTTTTACAAATAGTTTCGTTCAGAATAGTATCGACCAGTCTGCTGTAAAGGATGTAGCTGTGGTGTCAAGCAAGAGAATGTCAGGCTTACCCCTGTATTGCTGTGTACGTGTGATAAGTATCATTTAGTCAACTCATGCATTAATTTTAATAATTAAGGTTATTTGTTTCCCAATTGTATCATCTGCACACTTGTAAAAACTAGAAGTTGTGAGGAATAGATGTTGTCGTTAAATTAGTACATTTTGTAACAGTCTTTTCTGAAATTCAATAAGAATTCTCACCCGAAATAGGAAATAACTGACGTATATTTTAAAATAGGGAAATAATGGTTGACTTTTAAAGAAAATCTGGATCATAACAAGCCTCCAGCCACAACATTTTACCAACTGACTAAAATTTTAGTCATTTCGATAAGACGGCTGTTAAGAAAGTCTTATGAGAATATTTATCATTGACATTTAGATTTTACAATGCCAGTTGTTGTATTCAAAATACAAATGTCAGAGCTTCTGTGCTTTCTTTTGTTGACCTAATTATTGACTCTAAGTGGGCAAAAATTTAATTTATTCAATTCTTCCTAATAATGAACTATTCATGCGGCTTCCACAATACAAAGAACGCTTTAGTTTCTGGTAACTTTGTATTCTTGCAGCATGTTTCATGTCGGTGTAATCTGAGTGAGAGTCATTTTCGACATTCATATTGATGACATAAGTTCACAATATTGAATTTCATTAGCCAAATACCAGATTTTAACTGACTTCATTCATACCAGGAAAGCTATGTGACAAAATTTAGAAAATACATAACTTAAATTATAAATGCCAGTAGACAGTGGCTGGACGGACACGTTTTTTTACTTTCACATTATGTTCTACAAAGTGACTGAATAGTAGCAAAAATTTACTTAACTCAAATAAGGTGGATAGTTAAAATATTCTGAAGGTGTAGTTAATAAATGTAGAAAGGGTTCAGTTGTGAACAACTACCTTGAAAAGGAGGAGGGATCAGAGCACACACTCCTGTTGTCATAATGTCTAAAAAGCGCTCTGAACATGATAGAGAGAAAGAAATACAGAGTAAGTTGTATAATACCGGTTTAAAATGGTTTACTTTGTTCCCACCGAGGCTCGAACATCATCACTCACTGAGAAATGTAGGTACATCCAACTGACGAGCCCCAAATAGGACGAAATACGCATCCTGGATTCCACTGCTAGTCACCATCCAACAATTAAATACTAATTAAATTCCCAGATATCGTCGAAGCATCTGCACAAGAAGCCGACATGTCAACCTGAGACCGAGCACTTCGGTCCAATCAATCGACAGGAAAATCTAAAATTCAATTACACTATTCTATAGTTTATATTCATGTAACACGAACAAATAAACTTTAATTTTAGTAATTTTTTAAATGATAAATAGCTTTATTTTCTACAGCGTTTATACATTGTACAAAATTTTCAGCGGAGTTTGTTGCATGGTATTTTCTCATCATCCAGGATCTTCAAATAAAATATCACGTGACAGTAGACCATGTGAAACACTTCTGCCTGAAGTGAAGCGCAAACCTAAGAATTATGATGTTCAGGAATCTCTTCTGTGAACCAAAGATACAACCCAAGAACAGTTATTTGTCGTACTGCAATAAACCCCAACACACGATTATATTTTTTCTCACGATAACTAGAAACTTGCGAATCAGCGAGTTTTAAATACATTAAATACTCGCTAGAGTATAAAACGTAATTAAAAGTCGTATTTTATCAGATTTAAACAAACTGAACGGGAGAAAATACCAATGAAATATCGATGGGACTTTTCAGTAGCCAAAATTTAAGCACGCCGCCAACACTGGCACAGTTTGGTATAATGCAAATGAAAACTGAGGCTGAAATGAAAACCTGAGTCCTGTTGAGTATCAAAAGTCAGCTACTTTTGTATTATAATAAAAGACTATATTCTATCAATATCTTATTTTTATTTGGATAATGTAATCTTCACCAATCAATCAATAAATCAATCAATCACAGGTTTCCTTGATAAGATGGTCAATCAATAGTAATTATAAATGTACCATGTACAAAATGATAAAATTCATTTTATTTTCTAGTTGATAATAAGGAAATCAACAATCAGGTATTGTTGAACATTTTCATGATAGTTTAAAAAAAAAAAGAAATCACAAAGACTAAATAAATGAAGATTTTGTACAGAAACAGATTTTTAAGAAGACATCAAACCGTTGTGTTGTGTTGTTTTTGCTAACTAGAATAAGATTGACGTTTATAACACGAGAGGAAATCACATTTGCCTTTCAAAGATTTTGCCGTCCGAAAAGATATTTATTGACAGCAGTAAGTCTCGTATTCTTCAACATGGAAGATTCAGTGAGAAGGAAATAAATCACGACGAAATAAAGAAGGCGTAGAAGTCTTGAATAATGTTCAATTAGAGAACAAGATGTTCATAGATGTATACAAATATTACAGTGATAATAATAATAAGCCGACAAGTCAATTAAATACCTGTAAAATATTAGTTAAATTGTATAAATAATAGATAATATTACATAATTATGCACATGATTATATGGCTTTATACAGTTGTAGGTAACTCTTTAATTCCTCATCATATGTAAGCATAGATAAACAACATACATATATATACAAATATATGTGTATACGATGTCCTGAATTGCACTTTTTTTTGTTTATTGAAATCCAGGCTTCATAGATGTCATCTCCGGTTCACGTGGTTCATACCTGTCAGGGAGAATGAGAATACAATACAACACAATACATCATTTTTGACTTTTTTTAATTTCAGATTATTTTACTAAAAATGTGAAAAGTTACATTCTATTTCGGGGCATAAAAATATTATAAATAATGCCACTACAACTAATGTTAATATTTATAATAAAAATAATTCAATTTTATCTTGATATCAGGGCATCGGTTGGTAATTCAGTAAGTAAATGAACACTAGGAAAGCATTAGAAATTCGCTTATCCTATTTTGAATAATCTATCACATAGTCATAGCTAAAGCACTGGCGATCCAGAAATTCAAACAAACTCTATATATTCAAAAGCAGTTCATTCGACCTCTGTCTTTACCATGGTCATCATAGACAGTCAATTTCTTTTAATAATTACTACCCTACATTGTTTTTTATCCCAAATTCTTGTTTATTTTGCTATTACTGCTCTTATATTTCCTATTTGTAATCTTGTTATTGATTACAATTTGACCCTCGACCGGAAATAGTCCTGGAACTTCACCCGTTTACTATTTATATATATATATATATATATACGAATGTACAGCCTAGTTGATGACGTAGTCGTGAAGAAAATTTTCTTCACTGTAACAGTATTTTTAATTTTTCCTATCAAACAAGTGCTTATTATCAAGAATTTTTTTAATTTTATTTTTATTATAGCTTGATTCCACACAGTATTTCGGTACAAGTATGAAATTTTCAGCCTGTGATATCGGTAGCCCAAATTTAGCAGGCCGACCATAGATATCAGGTGTCCATCGGCGGGAGATCGAACCTCAGACCATGTGCATGGTCGGCGAGAGTCCTAATGTTGTGCCACCGACGCACAAACTTCAGGTTAGACCACGGATTGAAAATTAATCTGAGGCACCCTAGTGACTGGATACAGGACGGAGTTGTCTGGAGTTCTGGTGCGAAGTCGTGACCAGTGAGGTTCATCCAGTCGGGAGTGAGGATGGATTTCCCGCCGATGACCTTGGTTGGTGCCAGTCGCGCTAAATCACGAATCAGTAGAAGTTAGAATTCATGGATGGCCATTGAATCGAGTCCCAGTGGCTGAATGGTATACGAGCCAGCTTGCCTTGTAACCGGAAGGTCCTGGGTTCGAACCCTCGTGGTGGGTGCGCACTGCTGAATAGTCCCAAACTAGGCTGACAAAAACAGCTGTCATATGATTATGAGCAATAAATTGTGCTCGAAACGTCATCAGTAAACATTACTGTATAACACTTTATCAAAACAAAATTTTACCCATAATGGAATTATACTGTATCACAGTGTACAATAAAACAGCTTTCCAGTACTCTCTATTGGTTTCCAACGGTTCTCTGACTGATATCAATCAATGGTTAACAGAAATATTAATATGCTTATAAACTACAAAGTGTGTGTATAAACTAAACTCTGTTATTCTCACATGAATTTTATCAGTCTGTGAGCAAGTATAGGCTCTTCTTAATCATTATTTATAATTATAGAATAAGCTACAAAGTCTGTGACTAAAATCTCGCCCTTCATAAATATTCCCGCTTCCTCTGCTATTGTGGCGTATGCTACTGACAGGGAATTTACTAGTAGTATATAGCCTGACGTCTTCTGCAAAAGGCTTCAGCGTTCGAGTGACTAGTTAGGTGGCAAGCAAGAAGAATGAAGAAAGTTGCGAATTATCATAGATAGCATTACTCATTCAAGTAACGTAACATGTTACAATATCAGTGTGAACAGTCAATATAAAATAGAATGGTTGTTAAATTTCTTCACCGTAAATTTTAGTCAAAAACAACACTGTCTATTCTAAGTGATAAATCTGAAACATTTGTATAAAGATCGTTGTCGAACCAAAAAAACAATAGGGGGTTCAACCAAGTGGATGTTCCATTTTCCCTTGATCAGGATATGAAACAATACCGAATAAGCGTTTCAAGTTGCCATTAAATCACAAAAATAAGTCATAGATAGATGACAATATCAAACTTATAATTTGGTATTAAGGAGGAAATTAAGTTACCATAATGTACATGTGTTTAAAAGCTCTATAAAGCTGTTTAAGTTCAATTTATAATAAAGTCTGTAGGTAACTATTCTACTTTAAAATAATGCAGGAATTAGTATTAGATGGTTGCAGGCAATCGGCAGGAAGTCTTGCTCGACCTAGGTTTCGGGCCAGTTGGCATTCGTCAGCAAGGCGTACATGCAACCTTGAGGGAGCTGATGTCCCTTCTGAGATCCGAACTTGCGTCATCCAGTGCTGCAATCAGAGGCGTTACCACTGAGCTATTCAGGCTTTCGACTGACTTCCTGTATTGGATATTTTGTTGTTGACTGGGCACCAGTTTAGTCATATCTTCGGTGCAGACTGAATTCTCTCAGTCAAGTTTGCAATAAGTTCCTTCACGGTTGCAGACACGCCTTGCTGTTGAGTGGCAACTACCGCGAAACCTAGGTTCAATGCTTCCTGCTGATTGCCTCCAACCGTCTAATAACCGCAATTCACAGTGTACCGTCACAGCGGGCCACCTCGAATGGTGGCTACATTGAAAACTTGACTGGTAGAATTCACTCTGTGCCAAAGATAGGACTAGACACATTACACTAGTAACTGACTAGTATCCAATCAACAAAAAATGCAGGAGTGAAACTAGCAAATATATGATCTTTACAGATTGACTCGAGTTTGTTTGGTGAGTTGATGTCGAGAATATAAATGATAAACCAGAATCATTATGTCTTCAGTTGAATACACTAGTTTGGAATCTAATATCCGTGCCACATAGTCAAATAAACGATTCCAGAATATAAATAATAGTCACTCATCTTTCCTATAATGTATATACTTGAAACCTGATGACTTTCGAATGCATAATAATCCACTTCTGTAAATCTGAGCTGTTCAACAGTATTAATATAGAATAAACTGTCCGATTCTAGCATTCTGAAGACTTCACTAAGATAACCTTAGCTAACATGTTTGGTTGAGATTAAACATTTGTGACTTCATGTTTTTATGTTCTGTTTCGCAATGAATATCCTTAACTCTGCTCAGAACCAATCCTAAATCATTTAAAATTGTTCCTCTTTGAAGGCAATCCCTAAATATATGTGAAAAATGTCTCGGAAATCCCAGTCGATGATGATGATGATCACGTTCATTGACTGATTTGACTCGACTAATTAGCCAGTTTACATTTAAATGGTATTTGAACTGCTTCATATTTGGGTCCATTAGGGCCACTTTTCTTACACTAATCGATTAGTATTAGACCTAGACTAACTTTTAAAAGTCTTCGGCTGCCATTTGTAAATTGTTTTAACTTTTGTTTCTGCTCAGGAAGAGTACTTTTTTCATGCTCAGCTAAATGTCCCTTCAACTCCACCCTATATATGGACTTCAAGATCTAGTTTAGCATTGGGTACATGAGGGATAACCGCCTATCAGTCATAATTTGTATGCATGTACAATAAGTGTCTAACTGGAATCCACACAGGTCCTGCAGAAGGAGTGGTAATGTCCTATGTGTTACAACAATAAGAACCATTTGTGTTAGTCATTTGTCTGATGTTAGGCGCCACCAAGTGAAGGAATATTTCTCTTCATGTTTGATGTTAGTGCTGCCTAAATTTCATCTTTTAATTCCTTTAAACTGTAGTCGCTTAAAACATAGAAAAAGATTACGAAAGAGTATTGGTTGATACCACTATCAATCATTGTTCCAAATATTTATTAAGGAGGACTGCTTGTATGTGACGGTCCACCAACAAGTTTTATCTCTTGGAGTTCCACACTATCTATACACCGGGAAAACTGGAATTACTCGACACACATTCTGCTAAAGTTAGTATAGTGAATTTTTATGATTAAGTACCTCGGTTGGTAAACTTAAATGAAAAAAATTAGCAGTTTGTATTTGAGTATCTCACGAATGCAGCAAACTTCATTAACTGAAGGCGTCAGGGTTTTGGCTAATGAGAATATTTCGGTGAATTCATTTTAGGATTAAAACTTCAATATCTTTAATGTGGAGTCGGCACTGTTACTTCAAGAGAATTAGAATTTAAACTCATTGACTTCGCCTCTTAGAAGTGATATCGTAGTCAAAAGGTTTTAAAAAAAAGACAGTACCTCTAGTGGAAAGATGAACTGATAATCAATGAAGATGGTTTTGATGAATAAATGGTTCTGGAATGATTATAACAGAGAGTGAGTTATTAGGGCTTTCTGTCTGCTCACAATAAGAAGGTTGATACATTAGTTTCTTTTGCACAAAACAGATCTATGTAATCGAAAAGACAAGGGAGATGGGTGTCTCTATAATGAAGCTTACCGACGCCAATCGACTGCTGTGAAATACATAGGGAAGTACAGTTTTTGACCAAATCCACAGTGTTCCCACTTATCATAAAAACAAACAATTTATTTATGCTCTGTTAAGATTTATTAGATTCATCTTCACACTTATATTATTATTAATTTATTGTTCCCTTGGGTTCCTAGTGGAACATAGGGCTTCAACTACACGTCTCCACTTGCTTCTGTCTTCTGCTGTGCTTTTCACCTGCGTCCATGTTAATCCATACTGTTTCAACTCCTCTTCACATGATCTCCTCCATGTCACCCTTGGACGTCCCACTCGCCGCTTCCCTTTTGGGTTCCACTCGATCACTGGCTTGACGCGCGATGTCACCCAACGGCCTCCTCAGCGAGTGTCCAATCCATCTCCACTTTCTCCTGCGTATTTGTTGAGCGATTGGTTCTTGTTTTGTTTGTTCCCATAGTTTCTTGTTGGGACATTCGTTATTTCATTTATTGTTTTACTAAATTCTTGAGAAAAGAAATTATTACTCTCTTTATTATAGTAGGTTGAAGGTATCTGATATACTGCCAGCCATATCCAGAACATTGGCTTATAAATAAACTAGAATTCAGTCAAAATTATACCAGTATGTATAAGCGGATTAACAGTAAATTAGCTACCGTTAGACGACAACAAATGACATCAACTTTTTAATAAATCAACAATTCATGCCAAAGGAATCTGCAACTAAAACAACCCACTTTAATCTTTATTAATTAAGAAAAAAGTGTTATTTTTCTGAGGAAAAATGAATAGATTATATCTAACCGATAGAGATATGCATCGATGTCTAACAAAGATAACACTTAAGTGTAACTTTTTTTTCTTTTTTGTTGCCTCCTATGGTTTTGGACAAGATTTATTGGTCATGATTTTGTCCAGCACAGTTTACTAACGTGTAATTAATTTGCATTTTTAGCTATGCTATGTTGTATCAGTATTGTGATTGACTAGATACTTTTTTGGTCATCTGAGAAAAATGTTTGCTTACAGTAGATTGATTAAAGTAGTTTCTATAATGATCTTTAGAAAGGAACCTTATAATATACCTTAGATGCTAATAGGTATAAAAATCTTTGCAGTTGCATAAACAAATATAATGATGGGGGAGTGAAGTGACGTCCCATAGTATGATTAAAAGAGTTTAGCATTATGTAGTAATAAAGCGAAAGACTAGTAGAGGTTCAGAAGTATTAGGATGTATATTTAGCATCCGATTGTCTTATAAAGCAAGAAGTATTATTCTCTACACAACATATGATGCCACCTCGACTGAAAGATGAAGTACCTAGACTAGCCACTTCAAATTGTATCTATCAATTCAACTGCGCTTGTGATGGAGCGAGTTATATTGGCCGTTGCTCTAGGAACTTGATTTTTCGTGCTCACTCGAGAACATATCCCACTATGGCTAAATAAAGGTGTAGTTAAAACTATTAACAGCTCGACATTAGACCATCTGGTGCAAACCGGTCACAAAGCCAGCGTAGACGAATCCTTCTCTATAATATACCGGGTGCCTAACAAATTGCCAAAATCGTCAAAGCACCGCATGCTCCAAACAGCAGAGGCCATTGCAATTCGCCTCAAACAACCAGTGCTCTGTGTTCAGAAGAAACAAGTCCAGCCCCTACTACTATTGCCCTGGCCTCCAGTAGAAACTATGAACTCATGAATTTGTAATATTATCTTCCTAATTCTTCTGACATTCAGGTTATTCTATGTTGATGCTGTTCAGCTGTAATCTATTAATATTATTGATTTGATGTTATTCAAACATGAATGTCGTTCATAAGACTAATTCATTCATTCATTATAATGTATATATAATTGTAGGGCCTAATGATGAATTTATCGAAAAGAGTACTCTTTGTTCAGTGTTCATTCTTTTGAAAAGCAAGAAGTCTTGAAGTTTTGAAGACCTTTGAACCACTGACAAGTGTTTGATGTAAGAGCTAAAATGACTGCATACCTTTCACCTACACAGGGTATGACTGCATAATAGTACACCAGAATAAGGTATCTGTAAGATAAGGTCTTGTATTTTAGTTATTTTCATAAGATCACTGTAACTTCTAGTCTAATCTAGTCTCATTTCAAATCAATGATTTAATGAATGAAATTTTTTTGAAAAAAAACAACAACAAACAAAACAGACCTGTACAGATTAAAACAACAATTTAAAACAGACTAGTCATCGAAATAGGATACTTTCACCAGTCACATTTTTGCATAAATTAATGAGTTGTGTGTATTGGTTTATGTAAGTGCAACAGTGAACAAGAGACATTGTAACCTTAACTACAGTAGTGTATGTTGCATCTTTTTACAAGATAAAAGTCACTATATGTAAAATGCTAATGTGAATTCAAGGTTCGGCTGCTTCACATATTTTTTCGTGATATGATTCAATGTTCCATGACATTTTTGTACACTTCAGTATGTATATGAATTTATGAATTTATTTCGTCTAATTTCAATTACATATTATTTTTAGGTATTCATAAGAAGGTTTAACCCCCCCCCCCCCATCAGTCTTTTCAAAGGGGTGCTGTAAAGTAAAGTAAGTATTCAAGTTAAGTAACCTCCAGAAAGGCATAAATATTAGGGCTATACTTATCCAGCTCTCAAAGATCATCAGTATGTCTCCTACCTCCTAGGGTGCATATGTAGTGTACATTGAACCCTTGAACTTTGGTTTGAACGCACTCACCCGACTTCCTCTGTCGATTCGTGACTCTCCTGTACGGTTTTGGTTCGCTCTCTCGTTGTGCTTTCATCCAGCACACTCTCTGAGCCTACCACCATCAAGACTGCAGATAAGTGTATAACCTCTTATTTTTTTATCAAATTTCATATCTCTTTTGTGTTAAAATAACTCTGTTCCAGTCACACTTGCCATCTCAAGTCTTTTTACCTCGATTCCGTTCGTTAGTATTTGCACATTAGGCAAAGTACAGCTAAGTTCATAAAGCGGTGAAGTTTTTGTAAGAATGGTTAATTTAGGTCTAAGTTAAGCCAAGTCTAACTCTTACACATACGTCCTAATAGTGATAATAATTCATCTTAAGAACTGTAGAAATTTTACACACCAAAGACTTGTATATTTTGCCAATTAAACTAAACCTTACAATGTACACATAAAAATTAGGTCTAAACATTTCCATTTGCATAGGTGGTTCAGTGGTACAACACTCGCCAACTCACCCACCTCCTTTATCTCTGTTAGCCAACAGCAAGTCTGCAAAGGAAGGAGGGTCGGGCAACTCCGCCGCGTAAAAGGAACACCTCTATTGAGATTTCAAAGCTGCAGCTTGAAGCTTTATTGTTCCAATGGAGACTCAAAGGCATGAAATAAGTACTTATGATAAGACTTTAATTGTTTATTATGTAATTGGGCATTAAAATATGCTGAAATGATTCTTGAATATTAGTATTTAATTGGTGGATGGTGACTAGCAATGGAATCCAGGATGCGCATTTCGTCCTATTTGGGACTCGTCAGCTGGATGTACCTGCATTTCTCACCAGTTAAATACTAATTAAATGCCCAGACATCGTCGAAGCATCTGCTCAAGAAGCCGACATGTCAACCTGAGACCGAGCACTTCGGTCCAATCAATCAACGGGAAAATCCAAAATTCAATTAGATTCTTGAATATCTTTTAAACATTTATCTAATGGCAATTTCATTTCTTTTTGTTTCCATGTTATCAATTAATTACAACGCCTAGGTGAGACTAATTACGTTCAGTAGAGTGATCAATTAACTAAATAGTTGATGCTTATTATCCAACAGTTTTTTAATAAACAAAATGAGCTGAAATCAGATTAAAATGAAAGTGAACAATTTACACTGTGAATTGCTACTGATGTAGACTTTATCGAAAAAGGAACCTGACATATGACGTCATCACGGTTAGAGTTAAGAAAAGATGTCTGGTAAAATCGAACATAAATCAGGTCAACAGGACAAATTCTTGTAGTGAAATGTTCTTCACGCCAGTCAGCGTGGTAGTCGCTTAATTTTTCCAGTTTCGATTTCGATTTTTTGGTTTTGCCTGTTCTACGAATATTATAGCATGAAATAACTCCCATACCATTTTGGATTCTATTTTATTTATTCAACAAATTAGCTGGTCTGGCTTTTTATTTATTGGTAATAAAAAGATAAGTTCTACCGCAGATAAGGAAAGTTCAGCAGACGATTTCGCTAGAATATTCATATTCTCGACTATAGATGCTTCGTTTGATGCCTATTACCAGGTATTATTCAGTTATACTTTCAATTCCAAACTTATGGCTTGCATAGGACAAAAGCTTTTAGATGTTTGTCCTAAACACCGTCAGAAAGGTGAAGTTGTAATAAAACCAAAAGTAGTATTGAAACATCGAATCATTACGCTTATAAAGTGAAAAAAATGACAGAGAATTACAGATATAAACAAACAATACATGGAAGGGTTCTCCTTCTTTTCACTTGTTACCTATTTTTATGTCCAGAAGCGTTGGTGGCACAGAGGTAGAATGCTCGCCAACTACGCATGTGGTTCAGGGTTCGATCCCCTTCTACCGACACACTCCTTTACCTCATTAAGCCGGTAATAAGACTGGTGACGAGGGAAGGTTTGGCATGAGGTTAGCAACCCCATCCCATAGAAATAAACACCACTGCTACAGAAACTTCAAGCCTCTAGCTTGAAGCCCAATGTTCGACTTGGAACGTAGAGGAATAGAAAAAAAAGATTAAAAATAACGTTCATAATATGCTGTCATCTTGTATGCATAATGAGTTACTAGACTTTAACTTCAGAATCAATAATCAATTAGTTGCATTAAATTATTTTTATTGATCATTGAGTTGCTAACAGTTAACGTTCAGTAATGGGACGTGTAGATTTTGCATGACATTATGCTTGATAATTAACGTCAAAAGCCTTGATAGTTGATCTCTCTGATTCAAATTATTCAATTAACTGATTAGTACAAATTATTTAACAAGGTCAGTTCATTATCTGCTAAGATATTTGAACTTACCATAAATGATCACTTGAATTTGTATTTTCAGTATCAAAATAACAATGACTCAAAGTAGTTTTCAACTGGGTTCGTTCAATACTTCTAGGTGATTGATTACTTAATCGTCTTTGATTTGAAAATTCTCTAGAAATAGGACATTTTGTCACTGTGTTGGTGTTGGAGTTTACACGTGAGCCTATATTATGTTTTGTTAATCCTGGGAAAAGTATAGTTGGATAATCAGTTGCTTTTTGAGTTGATTGGTTCAAAAAACATTGAGTAGGTGAGTAATACTGACAAGGTTTACCTGTTCCACTGACAAAAACAGGTGATTGTTGTCGTTTGTTTTCACTAGGTGGATAGTATAAATTAGTTTTATTGATGGTATAGTTATTCCAGTTGTGTTGACTAATTGGCACTTCTTTTTTACCATTCGATTGATTTCTGTGATCGGTCCCATGATTAGAATCGTGTAGATCAACTTCAACTAAAGTTCTTTGTGGTGAGATCCAAATGTTGTGTGTACTAAGAGAACTGTGTAAAGTCTGTTTTGGATAATTTGATGAGCAAAAAAGTAGAAGAAAAAGAAATAAACGGGGTTTATTAGAAAAAAGGTAGTAGGGAGAATTTCCATTAATTAATGAAGACCCTTATGCATTTCAATTTACAATCAGAACAGAAAATAACAACAAGGTTCACAATCTACCTCATTTCTACCCATAAAAACACTACACCATGATTTTTATGGAATGTAATAATACCTGGTGATGTTCACACTTCAAATTTGAAATTCACTTTTATTTTGGATATATATTTATTTGATTATAGCTAGATTCCACACAGTATTTTGGTACAAGTATGGAATTTTCAGCATGTGATGTCGGTATTTCAAATTTCGCAGGCTGACTATTGATATCAGGTGTGCATCGGCCGAGGATCGAACGTCGGCGAGCGTCCTAACCGCTGTGCCACTGACGTACATATTACAATATATATGTATATATCCGATGATGAGTTTTATACAGCTCTTTGGTAGTGAGCGTGTTTATTATCGTGCTGATAAGTTACTACTGTCTTTTTGGCAGTTTCTAGTGTCACAGTAAAGTGAAGGTCTCACGCCGCTACACTAATAATACAGTTCAGACAGTAGAATTATGTCCTAACCAATGAAGTCAAAGGACTATTATCAGATGGTTGAATCAAATTCTATTTCATATATTTATATATATCACATTGGTTTCTCGTTGGAAAACATTTGGTTATAGAGGTGCTTATTTTAATAAGCCAACACTTTCCTTCATTCGATAAATGGCGGCCTGCTTAAATCATTGGGCTACCAGAATTTCCATCCATTAAAATGCTTAACCTCTTCTGCATTTATTATTGTTTTAATCGCGCTATTATGTCAGGTGACCACTGCATGAA
Source organism: Trichobilharzia szidati (assembly GCA_944472155.2). Lineage (NCBI taxonomy): Eukaryota > Metazoa > Platyhelminthes > Trematoda > Strigeidida > Schistosomatidae > Trichobilharzia > Trichobilharzia szidati. The sequence goes on along the minus strand of OX235274.1, from coordinate 65,072,349 downwards.
CTCTCGCGCACATTTAATTAGCTTCCACCTAAACGCCGGGCAATTCTTGTGGGAAATAAAGAAAAAAATGTACAGAATTGGTCATCTCTTCAAATGCGACAACAGTACTTCACATGATATACTTCAGATTAATACTTTACAAGTAAATCCTGTGCTAAGGTAAAGTATCTCGGGACTAAATACGCTGAAGATTTCTATACTTTATGTTCATATATTATCTGAAATAAAGCTTTATTACTATTGCTAAAGAAATTTAGTCAGGCTTATATATATATGTCACAACTAGAGTCCTACTCATTTCTCATACGAGTGAGTGGAGTGTGACTATTTGACAACTGTGCGTCTAAGCGGAAATCAAGATAGTCAGCAACTCTGTTCTGGAGCCGATTATTACTTAAGGTCATGCAGCATCAGTAGAAACTTCATTTAGAGTCAAATGTTAGGTAAGATCAAGCTGTCCAAAAGCATTTTGCTTAAATCTTCTTCATGCAGCCATAACCCTAGTAATCCATACGGAAAAATTTGAACTTTCTGTTTAGAAACGTTTCATCCAGCCTCCTTTACTACTATAGCCTTAGTGTTGATTTTATTTTCCCGATATGTTGCATAATAAATTATGTAATCTTTTTATTTATTTATTTGTAACCCATTTTCAATTCTGTGTTCTCTTGTTTCCTATCAACCATTTCCAATTGACACTGCACATTTAGGCTACTAGAATTTCCATTCATCAAAATGCTTAAACTCCTCTTCATTTCTTATTGTTTTAATCATGCAGTTATATCAGATGATCACTACACGAACTCCAGAACAAATTCAATTAGCTTTCAAAAAAACTCTGTGTAATTTTTGAAGGAAATGTACAGAATTGGTCGTTTTATCATATGCAACAATACTACGTAACATGATATACTTCAGATTGTTACTTTACGTGTAAATCCTGTATGAAGAGTTAATATATTGGAATTAAGTATCCTGAAAATTTCTGTACTATGTGTTAACATATTTTATAAAATAAAGCCTCATTACTGATGGATTTATTGTCACCTTTCCCAGTTACGTAAGATTACTCCCTATATTTCACTTGGAATTACTTTTGTTATTAAGTGACTTTTGTTGTCAATTAACATAGTGTATATATGTCATTAAATAATGGCTTTGAAGACATGTTACGAAAAGAAATTGTTTGTTATTTGTTTTTACGAGTTTGACCACGAATTGATGTCAGTTAGAGAACCACTGAAAACCAGGGAGTACTGGGAATCATAGGCAGTACAAACCAACTAGGACTGGAACCCAGGACCTTCCGGTTACAAGGCAAGCTGGCTCGTATACCATTCAGCCACTGGGACTCGATTCAATGGCCATCCCATGAATTCTAACCTCTACTGATTCGTGATTTATCGTGACCACCAACCAAACTAGGATGAAACAGCTGTCCAGTACTCCCTGGAAGTTTTCAATGGTTCTCTAACTGTTGTCAGTCCGTGATCAAACTTGTAAAAACATATTTGTTATTTATTCTTAATAGAAGATCAATCATCCTGCTACAATCAATAAATATACCCAGTCCGATCAGTTAGCTCAATCGTATAGACTGCTGCACATTCGAATCACTGCGTGGGAGTGAGTTTCATCATATTTATGCACATATCATGCTAACGAGAGCTAACAGACACGAACTAGAGATTCATAACTTTTCACAATAGCTTCAAAACACTAAGTATCAGCGTTATCGTTGCAATCATCATTTTGAAGGTGCATCTTGGGTAGTTTGAATAATGCATCGATCGAAACAAAAAGTAATAAGAAGTTATGAATCAGTCACCTTGTGAATATTAGGCATATATCCATTATTCTCTGTCGAATTAGGATGACCAGCCAGATTAATCGAACACAAAGAATTAGCTGATGACCATGATGATGAAGATGATAATGAAGGACGCTTTGAGGATTTTGACAAATGCATCATTAAATTACATTTCTGCTCATTTAATTGTTTAAACTGTTGATATTTATTCTCATTCATAGATAGACTAGTTACAAATGGTTCATAATTATTATTATTATTAATATATTTTGTCTTGTCTGATGTATCTGGTAACACATGTTGTTGTTGATGATGTCTTCTTAATAATGGATGATTATTTGAACCTCCAGGTAAACTTGAATCATTTTTGAAAATCTCTTCTTGATATATTCCATTATTTTCTGTTTGTGTAGCGATATCACATAAATACTTCCCTGTTTCACGCTCAATCGAAATAGGCGTTCGACATCTTTCTCCAACGGTTATTGATTTTGGTGCTGGAGATGATACTGATGAAGTTGAATCCTCCCTAGAAGAATAAAGTCAATCAAGTCAATTCGTTTTATCGATGTACAGGAATACATAAACAAGCTAGAATAGTCTTTATAGTCTACGGTAGTTTAATAGAAAAAAGGGAGTTCAATACAAAGTAGATTTCATGCATGATTTAACTGACTTCTAAACATTTGTCAATTATCAAAACTTCATAGTTTGACCTGAACAATTTATCGTTGAAGCTGAACGAAAGTTAGTGACAGTCTTAGAAAAGGGGATCAACAGTAGACACTATAAGAATACACTGAATGAGTTCTCCTTCATATATCAATATCAAATCAACGGATTAGAACCACTGTTAGTAGTGTCTGTGATGTTCACTCTTAAGTTGAATGCTTTTACCGACCATTTTGGTCAATCAAAGAAGAAAAGGCTAAAGTAAAACCATGACGATATACAAATGAAGTAGATGATATAAGATAGGAACTACTTAATAATAATAATAATAATAACAGTTTGCTTTATTCCAAAACAGTACTTGTGATACAGAATGGAATTCTCAGCATTTTTACTACAGTATCGCATCCGGTTAGTACATTATCAATAAATAGAATTCTACATAGATTAAGGAAATCTCAGTTCATTATGACAACAATATATTGGCATGTCGGTAGTAAAGCCGAAGTTGAACAGTGTTTGAAGGTGTTAGAAAAGTAGGTGCTGTCATATTTACTGGCGTAAGCGAGAGAAAGAAACAAAGCAGCACATAACGGAAAAAAAGAGAGAGAAAAGGAAAAGGAAGAAAGAAAATGTTGTACCTGTAAATGATATGAGTTGGAAAGACGAGATCCAGTTGTACTACTGACTATTTAAAGAATTATAGGTGTCACGCCTAATGCTTTCTTTATCACACAGAACACGAGCTAAGTAGGGTATGGTTGAGTTACTGTACTTGCTGGTGCGAGCATTTAGTTTTCTATATAGGTTTCTGGTTATTTTTAAAAAAATTTTTATATTTTTGTTTACAGCTTGATTCCACACAGTACTTTTGGTAGTAGTATGGAATTTTCAGCATGGATATCAGTAGCCCAAATTTTACAGGCCGACCATAGATATCGGGTGTGCGTCGGCAGGTAATCGAACCCCGGACCATGTGCATGGTCGGTGGGAGTCCTAACCACTGTGCCTGATGAGATGCAAGGGGAGAGTTGTGAGTGAAGAGGGTGGTGTGAGTTAGATAAAATGGATTTGGCCCATTTTTCACATGAGTCCATGTGCCTGTCAACCAAAATATTAACCAGACAAAATCCTTATCTAACATTTCCTCTTTTGCATTTTACAGTTCAGTGCAATGTGCAGTAACTCCAAATAGTCTCTGTTTCATCAAAAATTGCACTAATATATCATTAAAACAGAAAAGTGTCACCTTAAGATATCCATCGATGTTCAACTTTCATTGATACATAAGTAGGCTGAATTCTGCCTAAAATGGGGTTTCGTGATGCAGAGCACAGTGATTTCTAAAGTATAGAAAAACAAATAAATAACTTTAGAAATATATTTTACAGATAAGCTTAAAAGTAAAGGACTGTCTATAGCACTGGGTGACACAGGTTCGAATCTCAGAAGGGGTGTAAGTTCCTTAAAGGTTGCAGATACGACTTGCTGACTGGTGAGTTCCAACTACCATGAAACCTAGGTGACGTGTGGATTCCTGCCAACTGCCTTCGACCATCTAATACCAACAAAGTAAAAGTTAAATGGAGAACAGTCATAAGATAGAGTAAATTGTTTTCTTCTGAAGCAATATCATTCTAAGTGACCTCTTTTTTTCCTCATGAGACTATCTGCATTGTCAGCTGTCTAGTAATCGTTGGTTGTCACTGATTCATCGAATAACCAAGTCTACACTGAAGTTATCACCAAGCACTATCTCACAGAAATATTGACTTTGATTTGTTCATGTAACATGTACAACATAGAAAGCCGTAATGAGTACAGTATGCTGTACTTTGATTTAATAAATTATCCATTTTTACCTATGGCTATTCATTTCCAAGTTACCTCCTATATGGCACTACAAGTTAATAAGCTTAAAAGCTTACTTTCATGTTACAGAAGTATTTTATTATTTCCTCTTAACTAGCGTTTTATGTTTCCTTTGCCAAGTGTTCAATTTGTTAGGATGTGGGAAAACTAACAGTCAGACAATTTTGCGACCAGTATTAGCTAAAATCAGAATGACAGGAACAAAGCTTTTACTTTTCCTGCAATTATTATTGTCATTTCATCAGAAAAAGAAATAAAAAATAGAGACAAAAACGTTAAATTATTTATTTCCTGCAGTCTAAAACTAGCCTGGATAGTAAATGATAACTACAACCGCTGGAACAATTTGATTGGGCTTTAACTAAATAAATTGCTACTTAGGTTATTTAACTGATGATAGTTGTATTGATCCAAGTTGATGACACATGTGTGATTGCAGTTTACTCTAAGTGATCCTAATTAGTTATGCCTTAAATGACTATTATGGTGTTTATTTTCAGGTAGTTTTATGGCATATATCAAGTAACAGTAGTCTTCAAGAACTGGTACACACAGCTTAGCATCATAAAGATGCTATCAGTTCGAAAAATATAAATATGAACACCACTACAAAAACGCAATCTGTACCCTTTAGGAAACTGTGGATTTATCTGCAGTATATCTAAGCTTATCTGTTTTTTTTTTAACTGAACACAATTTTTTCAGCTTCAAAGCTTCATCCAATCTGTGTACAACTGTGAGTGAAAAAATATATTTTATAGACTCTACTTTTGCGATACAGAAGAAAATTTCACAGATTTTACGTGTGTCAGATAAGCCACGGATATTAATCGTAATGAAAAACATTTTCAGTAAGTTTGAATTACAAGCTATGAACGAAGTTTGTTGCCTAAGAGTAGACGATACTTTATAGTTACAAAGGTTGAATTCTGCTGAAAATAATTCGAACCCTTTTATTGGAGGTCAAAGGCTTAAGTTGCTGAACCACAACTCTGTGTCGATAAAGTACCAAGAACTCCTTGACCACTGAGGTAAGCCATTTTACATGGAATATACACTGGTATGTTTCTACAGAGAAAATACTTTGAATAGAAGTTGAGTAATTAATTCAGTTTAGATTTTCCCGTCGAATGATTGGACCGAAGTGCTCGGTTTGAGGCTGACGTGTCAGCTCCTATTGCAAAATTTAAATTGAATTAAATAATTAGTAAGACCCGTTGCACAAGAGGTAGCTCTCATGGTCCAAGTGGTCTAGTGGATGATGCTTTGGAGTGTGAAACTTTGGGTACTGGGCTTGAGCCTCGGTGGGAAAATCATCACTCACTGGGGAATGCAGATACTCAGCGAAGAGACTCTTTTCAACGAATTTATTATCAAGCTGTACAATCGTATATACATGGTTTTTAAGAAATTATATCCGGTGAGGGAATTAGGTCAATAGTATGAAATGCCATTAAAATATTTGTGATTATAATCATAGTTTAATGTCAAGTGACAAAATAATTAATGTCATATTTAGAATAATACATAAGGTGTATAGATTTTGGAAAGGGGTACATAATTATAGGATTAGTAGACGAATTTAGAATGTTACATAACATGGTGTGAAATTTGATAAGATAGGATTCAATATTATCAAAATAAAAATAAACAATTTTGTGTTTAGAATGACAATTGGGTCAAGTGGAAAAGATTCAGAGTGAGAATAGTAATAATAATAACAATAATAAGGGAAAAGTACATAGAATAACTAAATAAACATAATTAATAAATGTCTATCCCTCTACGGCCAAGCCAGAAGTAGGGATTGTACATACTTCTTTTGTACACAAAGGTCTGGCTTAAAGTCATGAATTGCCAAGGCCTCAGCTGTCTTTAGAAGTCTGTAACGAAGAAAACGCGGAAAGTTAGCATGGATTCTATATATTATCTTGAAATCATGGTCAGGGTTGACAGAGTGGCATGGAACGGACAGCTAACTAGTTTTTACAGTTGGGTGCTTATTTCCAGGAAAAGGAACCTAATTCATTCGCTTTGCTTTAGGATAAGGAAAATTTGTAGTTCTGATTGTGTTGATTCAGAACTTGACTTCTTAAAAGCTACACTCTCAGAAAACGGTTACCCTAACCGATTTATTGACAGCAACATGAAAGACAAGCAGTCTAAACTGGTCACCGACTCAGCTCCAAAGAAAACCTTATTCATGAACTTGGAATTCAAAGGTGATCAAGCTTCGCATATGCTCAAAAATCGTCTCTCTAAATCATTCAGTAAGACTTTCTTTGCAGCAAAATTACATATGACGTTCACCAACCGAAAGTTGTTCTCTACCTCTGTAAAAGATAAGCTCCCCCGTCTGGCCGCCTCCATGTGCATCTATCAGTTCACCTGCTCTTGTGGAGCAAGGTACATTGGCTGTAGTCAGAGGACGCTTTCCACATGAATACGAGAACATATTCCAGTATGGTTTTATAAGGGAGAAAGGAAGTGTGTACGAAGCTCTATTCTAGAACACCTGATCGACTTCTGCCACTCTGTCAACCCTGACCATGATTTCAAGATAATATATAGAATCCATGCTAACTTTCCGCGTTTTCTTCGTTACAGACTTCTAAAGACAGCTGAGGCCTTGGCAATTCATGACTTTAAGCCAGACCTTTGTGTACAAAAGAAGTATGTACAATCCCTACTTCTGCCTTGGCCGTAGAGGGATAGACATTTATTAATTATGTTTATTTAGTTATTCTATGTACTTTTCCCTTATTATTATTATTATTATTACTATTCTCACTCTGAATCTTTTCCACTTGACCCAATTGTCATTCTAAACACAAAATTGTTTATTTTTATTTTGATAATATTGAATCCTATCTTATCAAATTTCACACCATGTTATGTAACATTTTAAATTCGTCTACTAATCCTATAATTATGTACCCCTTTCCAAAATCTATACACCTTATGTATTATTCTAAATATGACATTAATTATTTTGTCACTTGACATTAAACTATGATTATAATCACAAATATTTTAATGGCATTTCATACTATTGACCTAATTCCCTCACCGGATATAATTTCTTAAAAACCATGTATATACGATTGTACAGCTTGATAATAAATTCGTTGAAAAGACTCTCTTCGCTGAATATTGTGTTCTGAATGCAGATGCATCCATATGACAATTCCCAAGTGGGACAGAATGCGCATCCCGGATTCTCCTGCTAGTCACCATCTACCAATTGACTTGAAAATGTTTATTACTGTGCAACGTGTCAGACAAGGCTTTAGAGTTGGGCACTCAGTTCAATAAATAAGTCTGTTCCAATATTTTGTTCTCTGGGAAATGATCAGCCAAAATAGAACATGTGAAATTTACAGATTTTCGACTAAACTATGTTCACAGCATATCTTTTTTTGTAAAATGTAACTATATTTTGCCCAGTTTGGTTTGTTTTAGCGAGAATATTCACTGATCAATGGGATAATGAACTCGAATCGACTTCAGTAGCAAAAACAATATTATCATTACTCACCTATTCATATGTATACGAAGTTGGTGAGTACTAGGTGGAGTAAAAACAGTGATTCAATGCAATGCGCTTTCAGTATCATTATTTTACAACCGATGAGAATAACATGTGTAGTCATATTTTGAGTATACTTATTCAGTAAGAAATAGTTTGTTTGCCTATTTCATTTCATCGGCACGTTCAACTGATAAAACCAACCATTGTATAAATTACAATAATTAAATAAAGAATAATGTATTTCGTCTAAAAAATGAATTCCTGAACAAAAAGGGATTACGTAACAACGTTAATTTAGCATGGATAATCTTCTATTGTGTATGTGTTTGTATGTTAATGGGCTGTTTGACTGAGGCGGATTAAATTTAACTTAAGTCCCGACGATATGCAAGCGAAAAGCAACAAGTTGGCAGAAGAAGCATCAAAGATAGGACTTCAGGTGAACATAGAGGAAACAGAGGTGATGAAGATTCCTGGGCAACACCACCAACAGCAACAACAACAACAGACAACAATCAGCATAAATGGAAGGAACCTCAAAGAAACAACCTCTTTTACCTACCTGGAAGCATGGTCTCAAATACAGGCCAGCGGAACTGACGAGGATATCAAAGCAAGAATCGGAAAAGCAAGACAAGCTTTCACTACTCTCAAGTCTCTGTCGAGGTCAACAACACTCACCATCAAAAATAAGATCCGGATTTTCAACTCCAATGTGAAGTCAGTCAGTGCTACTTACTATACGGATCAGAGACTTGCACTGCGCGTCATAAGGAGCATCTCAAACAAACTACAGACCTTCATCAACAGCTAACTGTCTTCGCTCAATACTCAAGATCAGATGGCCGACCAGAAAAGATCAGCAACAGCGATCTCTGGCAATGAGCGAACCAACACAGCAGGAACCGATTGTGAAACAAATAGGCAGGAAGAAATGGAGATGGATTGGCTGGCCATACTCTGAGGAAACCATCAAGTGAGTGACATCACTAGACAAGCCATTGCTCGAGTGGAACCTGAAAGGGAAGTGGCGAGTTGGTCGTCAGTACTAGGGTGACTTGGAGGAGGTCATGTGAAGAGGAGATGAAAACGTGTGGGCAGACATGGAGTCAGGTGAAGACTCTAGCAGAGAACAGAACGCAATGGAGACGTTTGGCTGAAGCCCTATGTTCCTCTAGGAATTAAAGGAAATAATAATGTCCCGACGAAGCAGATTACTACAACCTTTTAAATATTTATGCCATTTAGTGACAGTAACAATACTGAAAGAAGAGAATCAATATTACATATAAGTATCTGACTTTTCTGCCTGTTACCTGTTATCATAGTCCAGTAATTATCCCTAGATATTTGACCAACTAGTTATTAAACTCTCTGTATTTATCCCAAAAGCACGACCGAAGTAGATGTGTGCAAGTAATAAAAGTCATTATGGAAAAATAAAGTAGGGGAAAATATAACCTGAACCACTTAAAAGCAGAACCTTTTTAATACAAAGTTACACGGAACAAGTCAGATCTCATCTATAAAAAACGAATTTCTTATATATGCCAGCCTATGCGCCACATGTATCACGTAATGCATGGTGGTATTATGCAGGCGCCTGAAATGTGGTATGCAGAGTGGGATCCCAACCCGTGATCAACTCGTGAAAACCTTAAATAGATGATAAAAGTTGATTTTTAGTACAAAGTACGAAAAATTAAATAATTTGGACTAAATAAATCCCATGCTAATAATTACATTGTCTATTGTAAGCACCATACTTTTATAGTTGACCTTGATAACAACCATTCGCTCGATTTAATTTTTTGTCGAAAAGGATTTCAATATCACGAAAATAATTCGTCTAAGCTGTTAAGGCTTTTCTCTAAACGTTAATAAATTGTTATATTGATGAACCATACTTTAGAATTCATTTTATACAATCTACTAGTGAATCTACATTCTGATTTCTACTCACATCAATCAGTAGTGGTTACCAGCCGGATCGAAGTGACTGAAACACTTGGGGTGTGGGGAGGGGTCCGTTTCACTCATTTGAAACCGAGTTTATCAGTGTGGTGTCTCCGGTTCGAGTCAGGTTAGAGGCAAATTAACTCAGACACTTAATTAGTTATTTAATGGAGAAAAGTGTATTCCAGAATATTGTTTCTGATGTTATGTTCGACTAAGAAACAGGCATTTCATCTACTGTTAACAAACAGCAGCAACATCCACCGTCAGTCACCATCAACGGGAGGAATTTGAAAGAGGTTAATTCACTCACTTATCTAGGGAGCATTGTCTCAACTACAGGAGGAACGAACGAGGATGTCAAATCGAGAATCGGGACGGCGAGAAACACATTCATCAGCCTGAAACCAATCTGGAAATCTTTCGCTGTCACTCAGCCTGCATCAACAACAAAATTCGGATTTTCAATACAAACGTCAAGTCAGTCAGTTCTTCTATACGGATGGATCAGAAACTTGGCGGGTCACAAAGAATATTTCCAACAGCCTGTTGCAGACCTTTATCAACAGCTGTCTTCGTTTTATACTCAAGATCAGATGGCCGGAAAGAACAAGAACCAACAAGAAACTATGGGAACAAACAAAACAAGAACCAATCGCTCAAAAAACATGCAGGAGGAAGTGGAGATGGATTGGACACTCGCTGAGGAGGCCGTTGGGTGACATCACGCTTCAGGCCAGTGCTCGAGTGGAACCCGAAATGGAAGTGGCGAGTGGAACGTCCAAGGGTGACATGGAGGAGATCGTGTGAAGAGGAATTGAAACAGTATGGACTAACATGGATGCAAGTGAAAAGTACAGCAGAAGACAGAAACAAGTGGAGACGTGTAGTTGAAGCCCTATGTTCGACTAGGAACCCAAGGGAACAATAATAATAATAATTCAAATAATAGTTGAGATGTATTCACAAGTTCGTAATAATTTAATGATATAAAAAGGTGATAGGTCCACTACTTTGTAATTAAAGTTAAACAGAAACCCAAGTTTCCAAGAGTTGTTTTGTAGGGATTCTATTCGTTTCAGGATAGACCAATTACTGATACCAGTTAGAGAAACATTGGAAACCAGCAGGCAGTACTGGGCAGCGGTTTTGTCATCCTAGTTTGAGACTCATCGTCAGCACGCACCCACTTCACAGGACTCGAACCCAGGACCTTCTGATTACAAGGCAAGCTGGCTCGTATACCATTCAGCCACCGGGACCCGATTTAATGACCATCCCATGAATTCTGACTTCTATCAATTTAGCGCGACCACTATCCACTGTCATCGGCGGGGAAATTCATCCTCATTCCCAAATGAATGGACTTCACTGATCAAGACTTCTCACCAGAACTCCAGACAACTCCGTCCTGTATCCAGTCTCTAGTGAGCATCAGATTAATTTTCAAGAGTTCGGTGTGTAAGGAATTAGATTTGTTTTTCAAATTTAACCATACCTTGTTGATATCAGTTAGAAAACCATTGCAAACCATCCGAGAGTAATGGACAGCTGTTTAATCCCGGTTTGGGAATCAACAGCTGTCCAGTACTCCCTGATTCCCAATGGTTCTCGAATCGATATCATCAATCCGTGGTTTAACTCGAAAAAGAAGAAACCTAAGTATCAGTTAGTTAATTATCATTTGCAAATCGATACGATACAGAACTGCTGACGAAGATCCAATGAAGTTTCAGAATTCTTTTGCAAAATATCAGAAGATATTTCAACCTTTTCAGAATAATAAATGTTGCATGCATAAAACAAATTCACAAACATACATATATACCACCTAACAGCTATCCGCATCGACTTAAGATCTCATAGTTAACGTCTTCTTATGAATTTTAGTGTAAAATGTCAGTTTGCGAAGTATACTAAATAATCACACCACTTGTTTGCTATTCTCTCTTCCCTAATGTATAAAAGCATCTTTTTAAAAGATAGAATATGATTCATCATCTCAACTTATTATTAAGAAGATTGTTAATAAGTTTTATGTGTATCTCAGGTGTTGCTTATACATGATGACTAGTCTATTAAAAAAAAAAAAGAAAGAAGTAGAAGTTGTACTTCTTTATGTATGCAAATTAGTATTGATATAGATATTGATTAAAAATAAGTGTTTGACGGTATCACTGAAGTACAACATCAGTTTTCATGTTCAGACTGATAGAAATAGAAATAAACAAAGAACAGACGGGTGTTAACGATAAGATTTTTCTTCTACTTATTATTTCTATTACTTAACACTGGAACAACTCTCAATACGCCATTTCTAAATTTAAAAAAATTTATGCATGATACTACAAATGGAAGGAAATAAAAAACACTATTGAGTGTTTTTAATTTTCACTAAAGTATGGATGAGTAACACGAAAGGTAAGCTGCATTCTGCATTTTCTAGACAGATAACTAGTAATAATACAGATATGATTGACAAAACACATAAAACTCAAAAAGATAGAACTACTCAATACATACACTGAATTAGTCCATATTATTTTGTTCCTTGGCAAAGTTAAAGTATCACAGCCCGTAGGATGCGGAGGCATGAGTAATCTTGAGACAACCAGTCATAGGAGTAAGTGAATTTTACACAAAAAAATGATGTTTACTTACAAGAAAATGCATAAAAACACATTAAAGAGGTTATCTTTCTCTGACATGACTTAAAGATTCGTCTCAGTTATAATGAAAGAGTGTTAGTTTTTAAAATAAACTTATTTCTATACATATATTCATCAAGGTGATGGAAAATAGGTTCGTTTTATGAGGCGTTTATTTCCCTTATCCTGTTTTCCAATCTATCCCAGTAGCCCTCTATTTAATTGGCATGAGCGCCAGTTATGAGGTCGACGAAATCATCAAGATTGTTAACTCGATGACGAATTTATCTCAAATCTAATATGTGGTTACATCCAGCCCATTCATCGGTGCGGATAGTGGTACCAGGGATAACCAGACTTTGAATAATGGGTAGAAGACAGTTGGCAATGTGATCTGGAATCACTTCCATTATCCCCTTCTGAAGTTAAGTGTCATGAATAACCAGTACCTAAAAGTTGTTAGCTCTAGCGTGACCGCGATTGTGCTTCTTCTTTATAAGCACTGTTTCATCGATGTGAACAAACACACCAACTCTTCCCAAAACCTGTGTAACATGATTCAACTTCCAGGAGGCTATATCTCTGCAATACTGAAACCACTGCACAGTTGACACCAAGGTATTTTCTGGTGCATGGTAGTTGATCTTAATCCGGACTTTAATATCCACTAATGGGACACAAACAGTCAAAGGTAGTTTCAATTAAGTAAAGAAAGTTCCTAGAAAACAATGAACTGAGTATGTAACTTACCAGTACGAACACTCATTTGTTTTTTATACTGTTTGCACCTAAATTCATGTCCATCACAGGCTTCTGAATACCTTTGCGGATATATGGAAGCACCACAAGAACATCTGCCGCTACGCGCTATCAATCCATTGATCAAGCAGTACTTAAAAACGTGATCTGGATGAAATTCGCTTTTTAGTTGTTGAATAGCACTCATATTAGCGCTATAATAATGAAAGGTCTCGTTATCTAACGAATAGCCCGCGTTCGAGGTCATTGGAGCGTTTGCATCTGTAGGCCGCTAGTTCACACTATCCCCTCATCCAAGTTCATATTTCATATTCAGTCAACACTCAGCTGCAAGTCATTATCAGAAAATGACTAAAAGATGAGACTAAACGGTAATAAATTTGTCGAGATATTTTTCAATAATGGCTTTTAATCAGTTCATAGTGTGTGTGTAAAAACCATATCAATCACAATTTTTCCCACCCTATCTAGACACAGTTTTCTCAAATCCCACAGGCAAATAAAGACAGCTAAATCATCATTATAAATTTGAACAGCTGTGCTTGTCATGAAATAGTTTACCACCTGATATTACATGCAAATTATTCTATTGTATTACATGGCAGAATAATTCAAAGTTTTATGATGTTTTAATAGGATAAAAGTTTTTCAGTAGAGTAGATATGATTAGAAACCAAGAAATATCATAATTTGAAATAGGAATTTTATTTGTTCAGTTATTGTTGGTTATCAACTTTTTGGCTATTAAAAGCTTTTTACTTGTGCTTTAAAGATAGAAAATTGGGAGAACACCAAAATAACAGACAGTGAAGTAATACTTCCTTTCCGTTGTTCACAGAACTATAGTGAGCTAAATTAATAAAACAACTGTTCAACACTTGTTCAACGTGTGTATAAGTAGATGCACTGTAGAGATTACCCTGCATCTGTGTTTTGTTAACACTAGTTGGAATCACACAAATTCGAAGGTGAAAACCAACAAGTCTGCAGAAGAGGATGGCAATGAAGACAGAAATTCAAGTGAATATAAAGAGAAGAAAGAGGTGATAACAAGAAACAAAGAGCGCCGATCCCTATCAGCAGGAGAAAATTGAACTGGGCCACCTCTTTTACTTATCTAAGCAGCATCATTTCAACTTCAGGCAGCACGGATGAAGATGTCAAAGGTAGGATCAGAAAAGAAAAACAAATCTTTATTATTCTGAGATGTGTGGATATCTACTGCACTCAGCGTAAATAACAAGATCCGAATTATGTTTAGCATTAATGTCAAGTCACTGTTTTTATATAGTTCAAAGACTCGGTGTACATGTTATCTGAAGCATTTCTAACAACCTGCTGCAGATTTTCATCAACAGCTGCCTCAGCCCGATACTGAAGATCAGGTGGTTGGCCGTAAAGAATAAGAAACAAGAAACTCTGGGAATGAACTGACTAGGAACCTATTGACCAACAAATATGTCGAAGAAAATGGGGAGATGGATAGGTCAAACTCTGAGGAGACCTTTTAGTGACATCGCTCTCCAAATCCTCAAATAGAAAATGAATATGAAACTACGAGTTATGCGTGGGTTGGGGGTGGAGAAGATCATCTAGGAAGAGAATGAGGGCTTATGGGCCAGCTAAAGAGGATTGCAGACAACAGGATAAGACGGAAGACATATGTTCCACTTTGAATCTAAGGGGATAATATCAATAATTCTAATCTACAGACTGATAAATTAATCTTCCTATTAACCAATGATTAAATATTTTATATACTAAAATTGTAAGTCAAGTGTTGTCTAAAGAACTAACAGTCTGATGATGATAATTGCAAAGACGGCGAAGATGAAGTGAAGTGGAATATGCAGCTGATTACATTGGACTTTGTAAGCGTGTTCTCCGTAAACGCGTAGCTGAACACTAATAGGTTTAGTTAATGACAGGTGAGCATAGAATGACGAAGTCTTCAATCTGTGAACACATTCTGGAGTCAAGACATTCAGCCCACGTGATTTATCCTTTAAAGTTACCTACAGGACCAAATCCAATCACACCAAAAGCTTACGTTTTCCCTACTTATGCATAGCCGAAGCTCTCGCTATACATGGACAAATACCTAAATTATGTGTACAAAAACGTTTTGCTAGACTCCTTCCTTTACCTTGGTCATAGCTATGCTCTTTTTGTTTTATTCTATTTTACCGCTTGAATTCTTTACGCTTCACTTCATCTTCGCTGTCTTTACTGTTATCATCATCGTACTCTTAATTTTTTGACAATACTTGACCCACAATTTTAAAATCTTTATGCCAGCTTACTTATTTTATATATTGCAGGAACATATCTGCACTCCCCTAGGTGCTTCGATGAATGGATATTTTTCAGTCTTTAATGAGAACACTAATTTACTTAAGATGGGTGATAAGTGCCATGAAATGAAGGATTTATGCACACAGAACTTTTAAGTCTATTCCACAACGTTCAACTGTTTTAGACAGTAAGAAATAATTTTCAAACTAATCAAATTTGGAACTTATCAATATGAATAATTTTAAAAGTTTGTAATTACTTGTTTCTTAGGTGTTCATAATATATTTCCGAGCCATCATCATCATTATCATTTCTATCATCCTTCATTAGTGTTCCCTGATTGTCTGTTGTTGTTTCACACGACGGGATACCCATTTGTTCAACTGGATTTGGATTATCCCGAGCAAAATTCATTTCTTTGCATTCACTTGACTCGAAATATGTAGATGATGATTTCGGTACTTTTTCTGTATTCTTATTTAGTTTAGTGCTAATATTTAGTTGACTATGAGATGAAGTAATTGGTAAATTTCTTGATTTACCGCTATGCAAAATATTCGTCTGACAGTTGTTCTTCATATCAAAATTAGGAGTTATACAGTTCCTCTGTATTAATGATGAGGTATTTTTAGAGATATTGACTGGAACAGCTGCAGTTGGTGGTGAATGCTGAAACTTAGCAGTTTCTTTTCCACCTGTATAAACCTTTGATTGAACTCCAGGCGTTGACTGACCACTTGATACATGTTCATTGACAATAACTAAACTATTCATAAGTGAAGATGATGGAGAATATGAACAAGAAGGAGACGATAAAGATGATGTTGAAATTCTTAAGGAAGACTGTCGCATTGAAGCATCAGAGTTACACACTGATGCATTTTCATATTTTGAGTTTCTACATAAGGGTTCCTGTTTTTCAGCATAAATTTGTAGACTACGAATTTGACTCTGAAGACTGTTTATCTGAAGGATGCAAAGAGAACAGAATTAATGAACTCAAATTTTAAAAAATGATCAACATTTATATGATTTAAATAAGCACTTTTCAAATTCAAAATATCAGTAAAGATATTGATACCTTAAAAACTCTGAAAAATTACATAGTTTCATGGAAAAATGTGATTTCTTGAACTTTGAAAGGGATACTAAATAGATTAGAAATTGGTGGAAATGGGTTCGATTGAGAGTTAACATGTAACTATTATTTTTGTTAAATTCTCCGATAAGGTAAATGTGTGTACAAAATTAAGCGAATATCATAAATTAAAAGTCAATATGAACGAAGAATATTCTTTTCAATAATTTCTCTTCAGGTTCTTACAATTATAAAATATAATATTTGTTGTCGTTACAATAAGGCCAGTTATGCGGCAGATACATTTTTAACGTAGAATAACAGATTAGTTATGGGGTGTCAAAATAAATAGTCGTATTTGTGTGACAAACGTGCTAGGCTGAATTCGATTACAAAATAATGTAAAACGGGAGACAATGGTGATTAATCATAATAGATTTGTAGAGTGGGGGTAGGAAAATTGACAAGTCAGTTCAAGGTTATAAAAGGGTGTCAGGTGAGTGGCTAGTACAAAGTGGTCTGTGTTAAACAGGAGATAGTAAGACTGCATTGGGAGGTTCATAATGAGATAACGAATATGTGAAATGAAACAGGTGGAGGCATATATTGAGAAAAGAGATTATATCACTAATAATAAGTCCGGATAGTATAAACGAAAAAAAAATTCGATAGTATTGAGAGAATGTTTGCATGAAGGGCATAAATGTATCTGCCGCATAACTGGCCTTATTGTAACGACAACAAATATTATATTTTATAATTGTAAGAACCTGAAGAGAAATTATTGAAAAGAATATTCTTCGTTCAGACTTCATTTAAAACAAAAATCAATCGATCAGTATTTGCATACAGTAATAATATATACATATATAAATGTAATATAAAACACTATTTCGAACAATAATAATCATGCACAATGGAAACTTTTCAGCATTTCTCATTCAGATGAAAGAGAGATGAAAAATATCCAGTTAACAGGGCAAAGAAAGACTGATAACTGCTTCTTTCTGGAAGCATAAATCTGAATTTATACAAACGACCTAGTTAGAAAAACTGACAAAGACAAATAATAAGTGCTGAATGTGACAATACGTACAGTTCATACTGTGTAATCTTGATGCCTACATACAAATCACTTTTTGTAATTCAAAGGTTTTAAAAATAGTACAAAATGTTTCGTTGTAGAGGTTTGATCTCATGGATTTTGAATAGCATTTCCTTTAATTATGATTTATAACAAAAAAACAGATAATACGTTCTGTGGTATTTTTAGCTTTTGAAGCACAAACAACAGAAAAGGAAAAGAAATAGCTGCATTGTAGCACAATGAGTTCCCTATTATTCATATTCCTGTGGTTCTTTAATTTTTTCTATTCTTTTACTTTCCTATTGGAACATAGGGTTTCAAGCTAGAGGCTTGAAGTTTCGGTAGCAGTAGGGTTTGCTTTACAGGATGGGGTTGCTAGCCTCACGCCCAACCTTCCCTGTTCACTAGTCTTATTACCGTCTTAGTGAGGTAAAGGAATGTGTGGGTGGCTGCAGATCGAACTTCGAACCACATGTGTGGTTGGCGAGCATTCTACCTCGGTGCCATCGACGCACACTTCTTCCTGTGGTAATATCAGTAAAATTTTCTCCTATAGCCAATCTAGTAGTTTAAGATATTGGTTATTCTGTATAGACTAAATTATTCGGTATCCCCATTTAAGGTTGACTTGAGACATAAATTCATTGCAGAGTTGAAGATTTAACCTATGCCCTTTCTTTAAAACTTTTATTGTCACACACAAGTGGTATGGCTAGAATGTAAACGTAAGTTATAGTCTAATAGCCTGACCATTTTTTAAACTTAGAATAACTCAGAGTGAAACTATCAGTTGGATTTGTTTTGAGGTACCACATACTTTAGTTTTGTTTTCAGAAGGCCTATTCAATTTATGCATCTCTAAAAAGCTTCCATCTTCAGACAGCTCTAAACAGTCAGCAAAATGTATGTATATTCCTGAAGTGCCGTTATTTATCACGTTCGCATTACATTGCGTACAAGTTGAAAAAATAGCTTCAGAAGTCTAATTAACCAGTACTGCAATCTTTACAGACATCAGTACGCATTAATTACTCAGAATAATCAGATAATGCTATCGACGTCATCAGGTACTTTATTTACAAGTACTGTTATCCTTGTTATACTTAAACTTTTAAAGTATATATATACACTGATTTTTAGTGTCTCATTATTACAGCCTCATCTTAATTTGAAAGTGTGAAAAACTTTTCCAGATGTGTATTAAACAGACATTTTTTGGTGTTAATTCCTCAGCTATGTATGTCGTATTTCGTTCTAAAGAAAGTCTTCATTTGAAATTATTATCACTATTATCATTATGTCAAATGGAAAGATTGTTCGGTACACTAGTACACTTTCCCAATTAGCCGTAATTCGAAGTAAGTTAAATACATAAAATCAATCTCTTGTCTAGACATTCGTATCACGACTCCTTATTCTTATTAACTAGTGCAAAAAAAAACGATGACGAATTCTGTCTATGGTATGTCAGGCTTAAGGATAATGGAGGTTTGATTTTCACAAATATGACTTTCTAACTGTTGCGCCAAAATATTTGATGACAATTAGTATTAATTCTGCATTAGTTTCGGTAGCACCTGAATGCTAGTCACCTTTTATTGACTTGTATTGTTCCTATACACAGTTTGATACTTCTGTTATACTTAGGAGCCAGTATTAGTCTTCCTTGTTGCATTTATGGTACATTTAATTCGTTGGAGGGTGTACCTTATTATCTGAAGCTATAGAGAGTCTTCTGGTGACAGCTAATGAATGCAGAAAAGTGAATAGGACATTAAAGTATGTGAGTTCGAGTCGTCAACTATTTTTACTTATTAGTAATAATGATGTAGAAGATTAGAAGAAGGTAGGAGATAAAAGATGGATTTGAAATCAAAAACATATACTGAGTGATTATTTTACTTCTACTGAAGAAAGTCTAGTGAATATTCACACTGTAATGATTTGAAAGTTCGATTATCGAAACCCGTCCAACTAATAATGACAGCTTGATCTCAATGAACTGCTGTTCTTTCTTAATTTAAATAGTCTTATGACTGTTTTAACACTAACGTTTTTGTAGCTACTATTTTAAGTTGAACAATGTGCTTTCTCATTGGTAAAATAACATTAAGATATCCGTCAAAACACTTGTATTTGTTTGGGTGGAGGATTTCATCATGAACTGACATCGATTAGAGAATCACCGGAAAATCTGGGAGTACTGGACAGCTGTTTCGTCATCCTAGTTTGGGACTCTTCATCAGTACACACCCACCACCAAGGTTTGAACCCAGGACTTTCCTGTTACAAGGCGAGCTCGTGGACCATTGAGCCACTAAGACCCAACCCAATGGTCCAGCTTCTGCCAATTCACAACATAGGGCGACCATTTTGAAATGTCTTCTTCGATCATTTACTGCCTCATCTTCAACCTTCTGTACCCTACTGGACACGACTTCCCACTAGAACCTCAGGTCACTGCCCGAATACGACCAGTCACTAGTGAGCATCAGATTAATTCAAACCCCGGTGGGTGCGTGCCGATGAAGAGCCCCGAACTAGGGCAAAACAGCTGTCCAGTACTCCCTGTTGGTTTTCCAGTGGTTCTCTAGGTGATTTCAGTTCATGATGAAATCGTCCATCCAATCAAACAAAATCCCTAGAGAACTAATGCTTGAAAACTGATATTTGTCTTAAAAACACTACTTAATCAGAAGATCGACTCCAAACTGACTAAATTTGCCTGTGTTCAGAAGATTGATAAGTAGAGTGACAATACATATATATAATCTGAACAAACTTACTGTTTCTTGATTACGCTTAACAGCTAATCTGTAAGCCTTGCGTGATGTTCTGTTCCGTCTATTCTCATTTGCACACTTCATGTTAGCCAGCATTATATTTTTAACTGCATTCAATTCAACTTCAAGCCATGAAATAGCTTTTTGTATATCTTTACAACTGTAAATATCGAAAGCCTCCTGCTTAGAATTTTGAATATCTGTTTCATTGCTTATAGGTGTAAGATTATCTAGATTCATCGATTGACTAGAATTTAGCAAGCCTGTAGAAAGTGAAGACAATGGAGATGATGATGACAGTGATGTAACTGTTTGTGTTACTGAAGCTGCCGCCGCTGCTGGTGGTGGTAGGGGTTGAGGTTGTGTTGTTGGTTTCGTTGTCGATTGATTGGTTGTTTGACGCAGGAGTACACCTGAATCACACAGAGATGGACTAGAAGCAGATGTGCATAATTCATTATTGAACTGTAGTAAATTACTTTTAAATCGTGGTTTAAACGTCAGTGGAAGAGATTTATTGAATTTTTGCATAATGCAGTTTTCATTTTGTAATTTTTTAGCCGATCGTGTTGAATTCAGCGTTTCATTGGAATATTCTTTTGTAGGGTAATTAAGAGTCTTTGAATTGTTCATGACCTGTAAACCAATAATATTTCGGTGGGAAATCAATTAAAATTAAATAATATTAATAATAAGCTTTATATTTTGAATTCAAGCATACGACTGATTTATATCCTTTCACTTATTACACATTATATGTATAATATCCTACTATTTTGAGGCATTTTCTTTCCTTTTCTATTCCTAATCTTCTAAATTAATATTATGCAACACACTTCTTACTAACATCATAACAGTTTATTGTGTTTAGCAAGAATGGAAGGTGACAACTGCCCATTTTTGAAAGCGTTTCATTGATACTTTATTGATACCAAATCTAAAGAAACCGACGCCAGCAATCCAAGTGCTGCTGTTTCGAAAGCTTTTGGTAGGATCTCTCTTTCACCCCTAGTTTCTATATTTGATATATAAACAGTATCATACAGTTCCTTTCACATTATGTTATCGTTATTCTGTTGCCAGGATCAAACCAGACACGAAACTATTTAAACTAGATAATTGATTAAAAATGCCCATTAAATTTTTCAAAAGAATAGACGGGGAACAAAGAGTACTCTTTTCGATAAATTCATCATCAGGCTCTACAATTATATATACATTATAATGAATGAATGAATGAATTAGTCTTATGAACGACATTAATGTTTAAATAACATCAAATTAATAATATTGATAGATTACAGCTGAACAGCATCAACATAGAATAAGCTGAATGTCAGAAGAATTAGGAAAGATAATATTACAAATTCATGAGTTTATAGTCTCTACTGAGGGCCAGGGCAGTAGTAGGGGCTAACAAACTACCAAAATCGTCGAAGCACCGCTTGCTCCAAACAGCAGAGGCTATTGCAATTCGGCTCAAACAACCAGTGCTCTGTGTCCAAAAGAAACAAGTTCAGCCCCCCCCCCTACTGCCCTGGCCCTCAGTAGAGACTATAAACTCATGAATTTGTAATATTATCTTTCCTAATTCTTCTGACATTCAGCTTATTCTATGTTGATGCTGTTCAGCTGTAATCTATCAATATTATTAATTTGATGTTATTTAAACATTAATGTCGTTCATAAGACTAATTCATTCATTCATTCATTATAATGTATATATAATTGTAGAGCCTGATGATGAATTTATCGAAAAGAGTACTCTTTGTTCCCTGTCTATTCTTTTAAACTAGATAAGTTGATGAAGAATCAATTTTGCTGATGAGAGCTATCAACAGAGATTGTTTGCTTTGTGAATAATGGAAAATTTCATAAATACTTTCACCAGATTAATCACTGAGTTGAATCAATATTGCGAAATCCTGTCAGCCCTTCGTAACAGTGTGGCATTCGCACTAAGAATAAACAAAAATGGCAGATATTGAATCATAACAGATATGATTCAAACACTTTCTCTTAATCCTGCCCGCATGTTTTTATTTTTGTTTACTATAAGCCTGAATAATAATCGCCTTCCTTTTTTGTTAGATAACAGCTGGAAATCAAATGTCATGCAACAACACATAAATATGTCCTTAAAACATTTTTATTTTATTTTTTATTTTCATAAGGATCAGAACAGTGTAGTTCAGTCCAGAAAGGCAAACAAACACGAAGGATTTCTGGGGTGAATATTTAAATGGTGGAAACGTCATGAATTTCAGAATGCCCAAAAGTATAACATACACAAGTATTATTTTGGTTTAGAGTCCTAATCCATTCAGCCTTGTATCGCAGTATTCCCTCTTCCCATAGAGATAGAATGAACTGTTATATATATTCCAACTGAAATATGATCTCTTATTCTAGTACATCTGAATAGCACAATAATATTTTATTTGTTCAGACATAAAAATAACAGATATTGTAATTTCCTATGTGTTTCAATAACCATTTTGAAACATGTTCTTTTTCGACGACATTGGAACATTCTATTGGTTCTACCTATATAGGTGTCACCGCTACTGCAGGTTGATTTATAGATACAGTTTGAAGTAGAGCCTACAGAATTTTGTCCTTTAATCGTAGGTACAGGGATCGAAAATGTTTGGGATGTAAAGGAAAGTGATGTGGCGTAGAATGTGCACTGGATAGTTGACCGAAGTCTTTGAGCTGTCAACTGTTCCTATCCAGTATAAACGTTCCCTAGTGAAATGTTTGTTTTCAATGGAACGCAAAATATGTACGAGTAGTACATTAGTGCATGAGTTTCGACACATATATTCAGTTTTATTAGCTAATGGTTATTCAGAAAACTTTATCAATTGTAAGGATAGTAAGGATAAACCTTATTCTTGAAAAGACAGCTTCTGTACCAAAGAAAGCCATCTTTATTAACCAACCATTCAAGGGTGATCAAATTATGCAGTTGACAGCTTAAAGACTTCAGTCAGCCATCATGTGCATATTCTACGCCATATCTCGTTCACTCACATCTCGAACATTTTCGACCCCTGTACCTACGATTAAAGGACGAAATTCTGTAGCCTCTACTTCAAACTGTATCCACAAGTTCACCTGCAGTTGAGGTAACACCTATATAGGTGGAACCAACAGAATGTTCCAATGTCGTCGAAAAAGAACACGTTTCAAAATGGTTATTAAGATACACAGAAATCCCAATGCAGTTAATCTGAATAGAAATATTGTAATCGAAAATTCTATCCACTTGATAATAATAAAAATAGTAGTTTAGAGCTTTCATGTTATTTCTACGATACGAAATCAGTTTTTGTAGGAATGAACGGATTTGGAATACCTAATGGCTGATTTAACAGACCATTTCAATCTTGACTGTTAAATTCATATTAATGTGACATAGTTTTATAACAGCGGATCACGAATCTCATATTTTTATCACAAAAATAGCTCAGGGTTATTATAAGTGAAGTATTAGACCAGTAAATAGAACAGTAGACAAATTGAATTCGGAGACCATACCATTCATATAAACATATCTCGGACAATATTTCCTTTGAGATATATCACGAAATACTGGAGCCAAATGAAGACTAATGAATGGAACTAGTCAAACTGAATTTATCACAACCAGGAAATCCGCTTTTCAATATAACACACAAATACTGGGTCAACGAGAATGTCACTTACATAGGTCAATCGAAATCTAACATGTACTCAGTTCATAGTTGAAAGCCAATATTCAAAATTCTCATTTCATAAGACATGTTTAAAAAATCAGAATATGTTTTCTTACTTGATTTGAATAACCGTCACATTTCCGTGCTACTTGTTCACGATTTTGATTGACTAAATCATCTATAAATAGGGATGAATGACTGCTTTTAAGCAAACAGTTAACTGATGGTGAAAGCTTTATACTTGCTTTACGAATTACTCTTGGTGACAACATGAATCCAGTCTCTTGAAGTCGGCTACCACGAACGTGAATTGTATTTAGGCATTTTGATAACTGATCTAGTAAAAAAAGAGATAAGTTAAAAAAAGTCAAGGTTAGGACATTTAAATAAAACTGGTAAGGCTATTCGTATTTCATTTAGCAATTTACTTCAAACTTTTGTGTGTATACATCTAGATGGAAACGTTTTACTTCTCTTCTTCTCATACTAATATCCGAATTCACTATCAAGTTTCGAGATGTATTACTGAATTAGTCAACTACGTATTAACACTGATGTAGGTAGGAAAGTCAGTTTACGAGTGTTGGTTTGTAGGGAATTGATTGGTTATAGGTTTAGAAAACGAGCTAATATTATTTAGAAAGCTACTGGGTGGTTGTCTCGTCCTAGTTTGGCACTCTTCAGTAGTACGCGCCCAACAGGGTTCGAATCCTGGACCTTCCGGTCACATGGCAACTTCTTAGACCCTTTAGTCACTGGGATCCAACACAGCGGTTCATGAATTCCAACTTCTGCCAATTCGTGATTTGTATAGCTCATCCGGTGGGTAACTGTCCTCTTACCTGACTTAAAGGATCCCACTGGCCATAACCACCCATTAGAGCTCCAGGTAACTTCCTGCATAGAACCGGTAACTAGTGAGCATCAGATTACTTTTCAAATGTTGGTTTGCAGGGATTTGATTGTTTTCACGTTTGACCACAAGCTGACGTCATTTAGAGGCCCTGGGTTTGAACCTCTATGGGTACTTACTACTGAACAGTTGCAAAGTAGGACGAAACAGCTGTCCACTACTCCCAGGTTTTCCAGTGGTTCTGTAACCAATGTCAGCTCATGATGAAACCCTGTAACCGATGTCTGTTTCGTGTAATAAGGGAGAAGACAGACTTCTAATATTCGACACCAAACTCATCACACCATAGTATCTTACGACATTGCTTAGTGACCGTAGTCCAAGCTAAACTAGTGAAACTCAGTAAATACTGCAGCTTTACATAAGTAAGGATTTACAGTTCCCATCATGCGCCTACAGGGAATTACCTGTCAAACACACACAAATTAAGGGGAAAGTAAGTAATAGCAGTTTTAATTTTTAAGGAATTTCGGATATGCCTCACTGAAAGGGCTACTACATGGTATAACTAACCGAAGGGTTTCTATCAGACTAAATTCTAATTACTCGACATAGCATTCACACGACATTATGATGAATGCCATGTTAGTTTTGGTAGTCTAGACTTCCACTGTTCATCTCGTGTAATATATATCGTAAATTAGAATATCTGCACTAACTCTGTATTAACAAAGTGATACTGCCATACATGGGAATGAGATTTGCAACCAAAAAAAACTGGACCACATTCAAACTCAACAAAACAACCTCCTCTTTGATACACCAAATCATTAATTCGCAGCCAACAGTTTCATTTCACACTGCGAACGTTTTGCTCATGAATCATATGAACGTGTCAAATCATAATTCAACTATATATCTTGTTCGTGTTTCAGCACTTCAAAATAAGAGGTCATTGAAATACATCTTAAACCTGATATCTAGTTTAATCACATGATTTTGTTGGTTGATTACAGAATGGGTCATTTGAAAGGGTTATACAACACCGAATAAGATTTGGTTTTCACAAATTTAAAAGTTATTATTTTATTTTTCTTACGATTACTTAACTTTTATATTTGTAATCTGTATGAACTCGTCAGTAAATGATAGATTAAGCAATCTGCTCGTTAAAAAATTAGTGGAAGTCTGTCAAAAGCATCCGGATCATAAACGCAAGGCGGCAATACACTTCTACAGCGTCTTGGGACTGATGTCATACTTCCAAACAGTATTCCTGATGGATTGTAGTCAGAGCACCGGATTATATGTTTATCATTGACAGATAAGTTTGGTCAAATGTATAAGGGGTTGTCATGGAATTATTCTCTGTTAAAATTACATCTGACCACTTTGCACAGGAATATATGTACACTCTGAATAATGTAGAAGGAAAAATGTCAAAGCCCAATTCAACTAAGGGAATTCAGTAGCTTATTTGTTAAAAGTTTATACTTTCATGTACGTTGAGAGCCTGAAACCACAAAATTTTATTATGGCAGTGGTTTTCACTTATCTGATTTATTCAACATAAAATGCAACTAGACTTTAATGGTAGGAGCAGTCTGTAAGAGAGTCTTTTATTTGCAGTTGTATCAGACAGTTGCATCACATCATAGTTTAGAAAGTTTACTGAAGTAAATGTAAGGATTGTAAATTGGGTGGAAGACATAGATGAAAAGAAACTAAACTACTTGCAAGCCGCCACCAGAGTTTATCAGCACAAAGAACCTAGGTAATCCTATTCAGGTTGGTAGTCACCTCAGTTCTAGTAGGAAGTCGTAACTAGTAGGGTTCAGCAGGTCGGGTTTGAGGACAAATGCTCACCAGTGATGTGACATTCGCTAGTGGTCGCGCCATATCATGAATCGGTGGATGCTGAAATTCATCGACTATTAGTCCGGGTCCCAGTGGATTAATGGTCTACGAGTTCATTTGGTAACCGGAAGGTCCTGGGTTTGAACTCCATGTGGTGGGTATGTACTACTGAAGAGTCCCAAACTAGGATGGAACAGCTGTCCAGTACTTCTAGTTATTCCACTGATTCTCTAACCGATGTCAGTTCATCATAAAATCCTGAAAAATCGAATCCTTACAAACCAACATTTGGATAACAAGGAGGGGTAGCTTGTGACCACTGTGAGAAAGACCACATGGTAGCCTTCACCATCTGGCAGACGTTGGCTCAGACCATTATCTTGTACAAGGAACACTCCAAATCAAATTAAAAGCTTTCAAAGAAACAGGAGCTGTAGATGGACCACAAGCCAAGTTCAATACCCAAAAACTGAAGGCTCAAGTTACAAGGGACATCTTCATTGCAATCATAAGGAAAAAGGTGGAGACACAATTTAACACTGGCGAAGTGACCAGCGTCGAAAAGCATTGGAACAGACTGAAAGCGGTGTGCAGTCAAACCTGCATGGAAGTTTTAGACTGGAAGAAGAGACAAGAAAAACCGTGGCACACTATGGACACATAGAGACTAATCGAAGAGAGAAGGATCGTGAAACAAAAGATTATCCAGTGCATCAACGAACAACAAAAATAGGAGTTGCATGCAAGCTACAGTACACTGAACAAAAGAGTAAAGAAGAGTGCCAGAGAGGAAATAAGACAATATTATGAAGATATGGCAATTGAAATGAAACAAGCTTCAGGCAAAGGAGACCTCGCAACACCCTACCAAAAAACAACTAGGGTGCTATCGGGGAGAAGTTCAACACAAAGTAAGCCAGTGAAGGATGACAATGAGAAGCCGAACGCCTAAAAGGTGGAGCAAAGGAAACACTGGGCTGAACACTTCAAAAGACTTCTAAATCGATCGCCACCTACAACGCGCTCAATAATACCAACAGCGGAAGCAGAATTACCAGTGGACACCAACCCTCTCACAAGAACAGAAATCCTGAAGGCAATCAAGATGCTAAACACTGGAAAAGCAGCAGAACCAGACGGAATTCCAGCAGAGGCATTGAAAATGGACCTAGAGACATCAGCGAACTTGATGACACCACTACTGGAGAAGGCGTGGAAAGAGAGCAAAGTACTTGCGCATTGGAAGAAAGGCTACTCATTCAAACTGTTAAAGAAACGAGACTTAAGTCAATGCAAGAACTGGCACGGAATTATGCTCCTGTCCATCCTAAGCAAAATACTAAGCCGCATCATCCTGGAGGGAGTCAAACACGCCTTGGATGAAAAACTTCGACCGGAACAGGCTGGATTCAGGAGAAATAAGTCGGGCATCAATCAAATCTCAACACTACGTATCATCAATAAACAGAGCTTGGAATGGTATTCAGCTCTCTACCTGAACTTCATCAACTTTGAAGAAGCCTTCGACAAAGTCAATTGAGAGGTGATTTGGAAACTACTTCGCTACTACGGGGTGCCACCAAAAATTATACACCTCATCTAGCAGTTGAATGATATTGCTACGTGCCAAGTAATCCACAACGGGAAACTTACGGAATCCTTCGAAGTGAAGACAGGAGTGGGACTGGCTGGTTGGCTGCCTACTATCTCTAGTGATTTTCCTGATTGCGGTAGACTGGATAGTGCGACAGACAGCGGGCAACGAGGGGAGAGGCATAAAATGGACCCACACAAAAAGCCTGGACGATCTCGACCTCAGCCGATGACATTATATGTCTGATTTCCCACAAACTGAAAGATATGCAAGCGAAAAGCAACAAGTTGGCAGAAGAAGCATCAAAAATAAGACTTCAGGTGAACATAGAGGAAACAGAGGTGATGAAGATTCCTGGCCAACAGCAACAGCAACAACGACATACAACAACCAGCATAAATGGGAAAAACCTGACAGAAGCAACCTCCTTTACCTACCCACCTACCTGGGAAGCATCCTTTCAACTGCAGGCGGACGAAACTGATGAGGATATAAAAGTGAGGATAGGGAAAGCGAGTCAAGCAAGTTTCCATTTCTCTCAAGTCTGTATGGAGGTCAGCAGCACACTTAGCATTAAAAATTGGATTTTTTCAACTCCAATGTGAAGTCAATACTACTATACGGATCAGAGACTTGGCGCGTCACGAAGGCCACTTTGAACAAACTACAGACCTTCATCAACAGCTGTTTTCGCTCAATACTCAAGATCAGATGGTCAGCCAGAAAAGATCAGCAGTAGTGAGGGATCTCTGGCAATGAACGAACCAACCCAGCAGGAACCACTTGTGCAACAAATATGCAGGGAGGAATGGAGGTGGATTGGTCATACTCTGAAAAAAACCACCAAGTGATATCACACACCAGGCCATCGCTGGAGTGGAACCCAAATGGTAAGCGGCGAGTTGGTTGTCTGAGGGTGACTTGGAGGAGGCTGTGCGAAGAGGCGACGAAAACATGTGGACAGACGTGGAGTCAGGTGAAAACGTTAGCGGAGAACCGGACGCAATGAGGACGTGCAGCTGAAGACCCATGTTCCTCTAGGAATTAAAGGAAACAATATTAAATAAATACAATGTAGCCTAAATAGTCCACCGCTAATAAAATAATTTATAGATGCAAATTATATAGACATTTTGTGGACTGAAATCATGTGATATGATAGTTGTGTACTTTTGTGTAAACTATTGTTTTCCTGTGTATGATAGATGTTCATATGTATTACTATTTTTAATGAGAGACGACTATAGATTGAAATAAATGACATAACGCATCACATGTTACCTAATGGTAACATAAACCGATATATCCTAATAGCCTTAATCTGCACTAATTAATGCGAAGATTAGGGCATACGAAGTTAACAACCTGTTTATTGTTTTTAATAAAGATTGTCCAACAGAGTTGACCTAATAGTTTTACAAAAATTCGGTGGCCAGTTCTATTTGAAGAAATATCCGCGATATTGGAACGAGCAATCTCAATGCTTTGTGCGTCGGTGGCATAGCGGTTAGGACGCTCGCCGACCATGCACATGGTCCAGGGTTCGATCCCTAGCCGACGCACTCCTTTACCTCGCTAAGCCAGAAATAATGCTGGTGGAGAGGAAAGGTTGGTCATGAGACTAACAACCCCATCCTGTAAAATAAACACTGCTACAGAAACGTCAAGCCACTAGCTTGAAGCCCTATGTTCCACTGGGGAAAGTGAAGGAAAAAAAAGTCTCAGAGTTTTGGTTTTTCTGAAGGTTAATTGTTTTCCAACATAGTTATCGTGATAAATGACTATTATTTACCACAATGCATCAATCAGTGCATTTTATTCAAAGGTTACCAAACAACACCACGTTTGCACATATGATCCAGAAGTAATAAGTTTCGGAAATGTCTGAGTTCTATTTCCCAGGTGAAGCAGTATATGCCTAGCACGTTAGGTAAAAAGGCGAAATCAATCAATGAGATTGTGAGCTTACACTGATTCACATCACTAGGATATGTGTAACGCATACCTAGCCGTCGCCTTCCTTGACAATACGATCAGAATGCGAAAAATTGCGGATGGTCGGATGCAAGCATAGCATCATGTCATGAAGTCTTTGACTATTTATTTTAACCCGCGTAGCGAATTGTAGCTGGATTACACGAGACACTAAGAACCAATAGTTGGTGATTGGTAGTGACATGTCTCAAAATCGCTCTCAGTGTTGCAGATGCATTCACTCTTCGTGATTATTGTTCCCATTATTCATTACTGTTCATTATAGATTCTTGGCACTTCTCTTCACTACCTTTATGTGAGTTTTAATGAAGTTTGGCAACTTGGACTACTGCATTTCAGTACAAAGTTCTAGGCTTAAAGTTCAACTCATTTCAGTTGGATTATATTTAATGCATTTATTAGTGTCATACAACTGACCTTGACCTGAAAGAAACAACCTCTTTTACCTACCTACCTGGGAAGCATCGTTTCAACTGCAGAAGGAACTGACGAGGATATCAAAGCAAGAATCGGAAAAGCAAAACAAGCTTTCACTACTCTCAAGTCTGTGTGGAGGTCAACAGAACTCAGCATCAAAAATAACATCCGGATTTTCAACTCCAATGTGAAGTCAGTCAGTGCTACTATACGGATCAGACACTTGGTGCGTGATAAAGAGTACCTCAAACAAACTACAGACCTTCATTAACAGCCAGTTGTCTTCGCTCAATACCACTCAAGATCAGATGGCCGGCCAGAAAAGATCAGCAACAGAGATCTCTGGCAATGAGCGAACCAACACAGCAGGAACCGATTGTGAAACAAATAGGCAGGAAGAAATGGAGATGGATTGGCTGGCCATACTCTGAGGAAACAAGCCATCAAGTGACATCACTAGACAAGCCATTGCTCGAGTGGAACCCGGCCGAACGGGAAGCGGCGAGTTGGTCGTCAGTGTGAGGGTGACTTGGAGGAGGTCATGTGAAGAGGAGATGGAAACGTGTGGGCAGACTTGGAGTCAGGTGAAGGCCTCCAAAACCTCAGGATGGTCGGGGGTGGGTGCCTTGCGCTGCGGGTTGGCCACCCCTCCGCACACCTCTTGAAATGCTCCCATATGACCGGGCGTCTTACATAGCCTCTCCTGAGGAAGTCCTACTCACTGCCTTCACGTGGCGGAGGTGTTTTTCACCAAAGTGAGAGGGCGAAAGCGGATGCCCGGCGCTCTTCACCGGGTTGACTGTCCATTGGATGGCAGTCTAGGGGAGATGGCTAAACCCTGATTCCAAACCTCCAACGACTGGCGTATGAAGCTCACTGGAGCTCACCGGCAGACGTATGGACAAAGGGCTTGTTGGATGTCCTGGATGTCTGGCCCCATTCAAAATGGCGTATGAACCGAACTCCGGCCACCGGCTGCCAATGGATAGTGGACTCCCTACTCCACTCCTACTGCCTTGTAGGTCACACTTGGTTGTGTAAAGGCTAGAGCTGCACTCTCAAACAAAAGGCCGAGCGATTCTGGGGACATCACTCGTACCAAATTCCCACGAAACTTCATGAACTCTCAACATCAACCAAATTCCAGTACTGGTCCAACAACGTCGCCTTCGGTGGTTTGGCCATGTTCTGCGCCGACCAGATGACGATCTGGTCAAATCAGTTCTAAATCCCTTGCCATTACCATCTTGGCGATGTCGCAGGGGTGGACAGCTGAAAACATGGCTTGGTACAGTCAAGGCTGATATGGAGTGCCTGGGGCTACAAACCATCTACGGACTCCGTCTGTGGAACAAGAATTGGATAACCCTGTCGCAAAAACTTGCATCAGATCGCCGCGCCTGGGCAGCGATGATTCGAGATGTTCATGAAGCCGGCTCATCCTCCCGTAGGAGATAGCCGAAGTAAAGAAGAAAGTCAGGTGAAGACTCTAGCAGAGAACCGAACGCAATGGAGACGCACGGCTGAAGCCCTATGTTCCTCTAGGGATTAAAGGAAACAGTAATAATAATAATAATGATAATAATAATAAGTGTCATAGTATGCAAAAAGAATCAAGCATAAAATAGGCATTTAATAAGATTAACCACGTGTTATTTCACATACCCTTATCAGTTATTTGCAGACTTGAATCATCAGTTTTATAAGCATTACTATTAACATTGTTAGAACTGTTTGTTGATTCATTTGCGTGTATTCGTTTAAAGGCTTCTTGTACTTCATAATAGGCATGTGTATACTGTAGATAATTTGTTGGTGGACGTCCAGTTAACTCCTATATTGATTATTACACAAAGATAGACACAAAAACAAACAAAATGAATAAAATAGATGAAAAGTGAGTAAATATTTGAGTAAAGAGTATCTTGATGATATATTTCAGTATATAATACCCTGAAATTGTCCATATATTATTAAATACTTAATATAACTTAGCAACACACTGATTTCCGTAGTCAGCAAATATAGCAATGTAGATAGATAGTAAAATGTGATAAGAGTAAGCACACGTGTACAGCTATAAATCTATTAATACTTCATATTATCTTATCTTAACATTATCAAATTGTTTCAGTGAATTTTATTAATTTCTAAAAGCAAATAATTTTGAAGCAATATTCAAAGATGTGAAGGAATTATCAGTTGAATTAAAGAAGATTATTATTTACTATTGTTCCCTTGGGTTACTAGTGGAACATAGGGCTTCAACAACACGTCTCCACTCGCTTCTGTCTTCTGCTGTACTTTTCACTTGCATCCATGTTAATCCATACTGTTTCAGCTCCTCTTCACACGATCTCCTCCATGTCACCCTTGGACGTCCCACTCGCCGCTTCCCTTTCGGGTTCCACTCGAGCACTGGCCTGACGCGCGATGTCACTCAACGGCCTCCTCAGCGAGTGTCCAATCCATCTCCACTTCCTCCTGCACATTTGTTGGGCGACTGGTTCTTATTTTGTTCGTTCACATAGTTTCTTGTTGGTTCTTGTTCTTTCCGGCCATCTGATCTTCAGTATGGAGCCAGCGAAGACAGTTGTTGATAAAGGTCTGCAACAGGCTGTTGGAAATGTTCTTTGTGACCCGCCAAGTTTCTGATCCGTATAGAAGAACTGACTGACTTGACGTTTGTATTGAAAATCCGAATCATTTTGTTGTTGATGCTGAGTGACAGCGGAAGATTTCCAGATTGGTTTCAGGTTGATGAATGTGTTTCTCGCCTTCCCGATTCTCGATTTGACATCTTCGTCCGTTCCTCCTGTAGTTGAGACAGTGCTTCCTAGATTAGTGAATTGTAGAAGAATAGGCCATTTTATTCACCGTTGGACGGAATTTCATTAACTCCCTTCTGGCATTATCTTTTTTCCATTTTCTTGCATTCCGAGTGGAACGTCCCCAATCTTTTGAAGTTTCATGACTAACTATCAGTCACTAAATAAGGAAAGGTTTAGGAGTCGAATCCGGCCCACTATTTTATTTAGCTAAAATTTTATTAACTAAGCCTCCAACTAATGGAAAGAAGTGACCAATGTAGATCAATAGATCTTCATGATTACTAATCTGAGCACTTAATTTTGAAATAAAATAGACTCACGACTTATGCGAAATAACACAAAGTCTGAATATCAGTAAACTTAAGACCTTAACAAAACAGGATTGAAACTCACACAAAAAAGAAAACTAAAATACAGACGCAAATAACGGTATATTCAAATCCCCGAAAGCCATATGAGTTTTAGATTTAAGGTAATATTAAGTGCAAGAAAATGTGCGCCCTCTGATTTCTGAAATCTAACAAACAAGACTAGCTAATATATTGATTTTAGATCTTGTAGAGATTTTGATTCATTTTATTGAAGATACCAACTACAGAGTCATTAAAAATTAAGGATTACTGAATGGCTGTTTTGTCCCAGTCTGAAACTCTTCAGGATTGCACGAACTGACAGAAGTTAGGATTCATGGCGTTGTTGAATTCCAACTCAGTGGATGCATGGTCAATTGTAGGTTGACGGTTGTAGGTTGAAGGTTTCAAGTCCCATTCCTAGTGAGATAGTGGATGAACACTAGATTGTGTCCAGAATAGGAGAAACGCAGCAATGAACCTTATTTCTCAGTGTCACTTGTGGCATTTTGTTTATTGTGTTAAAGGTCTCTATGCCAAAGAATTTTATGTAGAATAGAATATGCTAAGTAGTTGAGCAATTTATGATAGTATTTTAAGATGGCATTTGTAATTCGATCAGAAACAGTAAAAACAACTCTTAGACGGAATCAGAAACACTATTACAAGACAATGTACTTCTAAACTGAGACTTAGCTTTCAATACCAAATTGTGACATAAATTTCTTCCATAATATTGAAGAAAGATTAATCAAACTATCTGAAATAGTGGAGATTCGTAGCTCAGGTGGATGATATTGAATTAATTGTGTTCTCCGAGATGGTCCGTTAAACTGCGAAGCTTTCGTCGTCCTTCTAGACAACATTTTCAGCGCAGGCTTGAGTATAAAATGAACTCATTTAAATTCTCCATGAATGATGTAATTGTATCTCCTGACAATCCTAGTCGTAATTGTTCCTTAATTCATGTCTCTATTGGTCATTTTGATTGACTTGCAATTCAAACTCTCTTGTCATGTGATTTATTTTTTTTATTAGTTGGTAAATTTGGTCAAAGTGGGCTCCCCTTCGAATGCGAATCCAAGAACACATAGACATGATATGTATTCTTTCAAATGTGTGCATGCAGATAATTGTGGACACCAATTGTTTGGGAGAATGTAGAAATTTTAAATACAGGAAACGCCAAAACTGCAATCAGGGAATTCCTAGAAGCCTGGTACTCAAGAATTTACCAACTAATAATGTACAAATCGAAAGACAAGAAAGTTCGAATTGCAAGTAAATCAAAATGACCAATAGGGACGTGAATTAACAACCAGTCACGATGGTGGTCGCCAGGAGATACAATTACATCGTTCATGGAGAATTTAACTGAGTTCATTTTATACTAGAACATGAGCTGAAGATGTTGTCTAGAAGGACGACGAAAGCTTCACGATTAAATCAACCATCTCAGAGAACACAACTAATTCAAAATCAAATTATCTCATGATAGAATTAAATTCGTAAAATAAAGTCCTGTAGTGTTCATTACTATCATAGTGATATTTAGTCGTATTTTGCTCATCTAAAGAAAGATGACAAAACAAGTGATCACAACTCATTTGAGTTGGTCTATCATTTATTTTATTGATTAGTTATCTAAGTCATTTTAAAATATGACATCTTTCCTGACCTTAGTTAATCACTATGTAAATAAGAGTCACATGGTAAATAAACAAAATGGTACTTCTGTTAGAAATCTGTAGCATTTTTTTTTAATTAATAAAGCTATAAAATGGGTTGATAAACACTGGAAGAATGAGGTTTCATGATTATTGATAGATAAAACTAATAGTCTGGTGAGATGGAGTGTGATTCACAAACAACTACACCACAAGAAGAAATGAAGACAAGGGTGACCAAACTCATAATCTGGGAAGTAATGATAGCAACTGAAGAAAGGATGACAAGAAACAGCACAGATAGTTAGCAATACTGACAGTCAAGTCAATTTAAGACTTAGTGGTTTAAAATCTTCACCATAAGTTTCAAACATTTATCCAAAAGCCGGTCTATTATTAACAATGACTTTATGCATGGATAAAACACCTCAGTCTGACTTAGTGACTGACTGACTGGTTTCAACGTGGAACTTTGCACAGATGTGCAGCAGTTCGAGTTCTCACACTCCATTTAGCACACAAAGGTAGATAAGACAGTAAAGACATATTCAAAGGAGAGATAATAAACAGAAATATGAGGCAAAAAGAATGGTAATACGGAAGAAGAGTAGGATTTTGTTGGATATTATTATTATTTTCAGACAGTGATTGCATCTGCGCCACCCACTGAGAACTATTTCGAGCCACATCAATAATTGTCTCCAGCCGTCATTGGTTCTTACCATCACGGGGACCCCAACCATTCAGGCAGTCTACAACTCCCTGCGATGCTATCTGGCTTAAACTAACTGTTGTGCATTTCATTGACTGATGAAGCGATTTTTCGACCACTACTCTGTCTCTTTTCCAACCTGATCCTATATCAGCTAACATTGCTCTTCTGTCGAGGAAGGCGATGCCTAGGTATAAGTAACACATTTCCTAACCATCTCAATCGGTGTAGCTTCAAAACCTCGTAGAGTGATTCCCCCTCCTTACCTGACACTCGACCAATGCCTAACCTCAACACCTCATTCTAACACTTAAGAAGCTTCTTTCGCTTTATGTGTAAGACTTTGGGTAGAATGTACAACAGGAGTCAATTAGTAGAAATAAAGGAACTGTCTCAACCACCTCAGTGTATTTTATTCAAAATAGAGGCAGTCTGACAAAACTTTATGTATATGGAATGAATAATTTTCGTAACTACTACTTTGCTTGTCATTCTCAAACAAATAATAGAGATGCGCACTCCGTGAAATGCTTGATGGTTGAAAAATGAAAGAAAAAATATTCTAAAATAATTATTTTGGCACTATCACACATCTACATAAATGTGATAAGCGTGAGGTTTAAACACCGTGAAAGTTAAGGATTATTCACACATAAATACTGTGCAAAATAAAAGTCTGATTCAGAGTATGAAATGAACCCAATTATGTAACATACTTATCAAGTGTCTTATCTTGTGAAGACCACAAACACAAGGAAATAACCAGAATCAAAACATCATAAGTATGACTGTATAATAACGATTTTATAACAATCTATCTGTCTTGTTGAACAGGTCAGTGATGAAGATTATTACAAATGAATGATTTTAACAGTTTTCAGTTGTCCATTAATTTACATGACTATCTCACATTCACCTAATACACCTGAAAATCGTTGCTCATTTGAATCGATAACGTTGTAATGAAAAGTTATGTAATATCTCGTGTATTAGTTCATGTTACGTCATCCACACACTAAGAAGTTTAATCTTCCGACAGATGTCAAAGTGATTCTTACGGGATAAAATTTTATTTTGATAAAATCACACAGAGTTATACTGTATAATATTTACTAATGATCACGTTTCGAGCGCAAATTATTGGCCATAATTATATCAAGGCACTCACACATCTTTCTTCCTTCGTTTATATACATAAGTAAAAACTGATGATTAGACATTTGAATAAAATCAATATAAGATAAAGTACATTGGGAAATAAGTGTTATTAATAAAATACAATAAGATGACAATGACATGATTAAAAAGGGTTACACTGTTATCTCAAATAAGTACTATAGTGAAGTTTATTTTATAATGTGGTAGATTAAGGGGATTAGGATGTTATCAAATGTATGAGGCAACTAACTAAGCTTATACATACTGTGAATGACTCGAAAGACCATCGTGGCAGGTAAATATGCCTATAATTCGTCTTAAGAAGTGTTACTGTACACAGTTCAAATGAAATAACTGCTAACTTCAGTACTTTTTCTCGACCACTGTTTACCTAAGGAAAGTATCACATATCTCCACTTATTTTCCACTACCTCATAGGCTATTCGCATTGTTACAGAATCGATAATAATATGCAGCATGTATTCATGAATGAGAGTTATTAATAGCCAATCAAATCAGTGGGGAATGTTATTAAGTTGTATCTGCTTCGTGTCAATCCCGGCAAACCATTTGGTGGTTTGAGATTGAAATCATAAACCCCTATGTTTCAAGCTAATACACTTCTTGATAGCTACCTGAAAAGAATGGTGAAGTATGGTGTTAGCAGTTTACGTGACTCGCCGTGACATCTCACTAAAATTTCCTATGAAAGACGATTTACTATTTGCTTGATAATGAATGAAAACAAATGAGTGCAAAGTGCTAAAATCCTAAATAACAAAACATCTTGTGGATTACGGACATGATATCAACGCGGTTAAGTCATTCACCATTGTCAGCAGACAAAGAAACAAGAAGATGCTTGCAATTGCAGAGGCTTGTGCAATTCGAGTTTACAAGCCAGGTCTCTGTGTACAAAAGGAGATGGTCGTGACTCTGAATCTACCATGGTAATACGTTTTACTTATAATTCTACCTCTTATTATTATTTTATTATTACTATTATTATTCTCATTATTACTATTCTTGATTCATTTAAAACTATCCTTTATCAGTAGGATTACCTTAACTCACTTCAACACTATTATTATTGTTATTATAACTATTACTATTGACATCCCTCTGGTTGCAATTCTTGTTATATTCTCTAATGTCTAATTGTTTATCTGAGTGGTGTAATTGAAGCGTAATGCAATTTATCTTAATTTTGATCTCTCATACCTTCTCCCCCCTAATCTATTTGAACATGACTTGGAAAATATTCGCACCTGTCTTTCTGCATGACTAATTCAATGTAGTTTGTTTACTTATCAGTCTTATATCTCACAATGTAATTTTAAAAGTATATATATCCATGTATGTAGAGTATTCAGCTGACGAGTTCTACCAAAATTTGACGAATTCATTAGGTCCTGCTTTATTAACCTTTATTGCTTGTTTCGAATGAAATGTGTTCACACGCTTGCAGTACAGTGTTTACCAAGACTATTGTATAGAAACACCGTATGTTTTCAAATTCATTTTCCCATAATCTTCGAAGGATTTATAGCGGTGTGAACTATAAAAAAATGAGATAAATACATAGTTTTATAAAGTCCAAAGCTGACTGTAATCAACTCAACCCTGTATATCTCATTAAGGAAATAAAGTTTACTTGCTAGTACTAATCAATAATTGATGGATATATATTTAGTGCAGCCTAATTGTGCCAGTCTTATGTGAATATATTCAGGCAGTGATCTACAGACAGAGGTCATCATTTAGTTACGGCACTGAGTCGGCGGGTGATTAGGTCAAAATTTTCAACAACCTAAGTCATCATGGTAACTGTATAAACATAAATTCACTGCCTATTGATCGTTAGTATTCCATTCGAGTTCCAAGCTGAACATAGGTCCTTAGCAGCACGTTTCCGTATCACTTTGTTCTTTGAGATCTTTTTTTAGCCTGTCTAGTAATAAGAAGTTACAGGATTTTCATCATGAGCTGACATTAGTTAGAGAACCATTGGAAAACCAGTGAGTACTGGACAGCTGTTTCATCATAGTTTGAGAATCTTCAGCAGCACGCACCCACCGGGATTCGAAGAGTCCCAAACTAGGACGAAACAGCTGTCAAGTACTCCCAGATTTTCCAGTGGTTCTCTAACTAATGTCAGCCCATGATGAAAATCATATAACCAATCAAATCCCTACAAACTAACACTTGAATAAGAAGTTAATTGGTGGATGGTGACTAGCAGTGGAATCCAGTAGACATGATTCAGATAATAATCTGAGTCACCTGTCATTGTATTAAATTAAAAAGTATTACATTCAATACTTTTAAAATGTTACATTTTCTTGTTTAAAGCAAATAATTCTAATGAGTACAATTAAAAATTCAATAATTCAGGTAGGTAGTATAAGTCTGCATGAATTCTTTCTAAGGAATAATGTCATAAAATGGTACCACACAAGGATGAGACCGGTGTCCGGGGCTTCCTATCCATTCAGTTCAATGCGCATGATAAACGATGTACCCGGCTGGCTGTACACTAAAATGTTTTTAGTCTATATAGACTTGACGCTTTTTAAAGCAATTTGAATCCCCGCTCTAATTCAAATGCATTTTTTTAATCAGTTTTAACAACTAGTATACAAATAAAATGTTAATCAAGACGATTCTTCAAGACTTGTCCTTAAGGATACTAGTTTATCACGCAGATAGGATTAGTATTAGAAGGTGAGTGAGAAATATGCTAGAGTAGGGCTAAAGTGCTCTATTAGTCCATAATTCAATGTAAAAATAACTAATAAAATCTTTTTGTATTGCCTAATGAATGAAAAACAAAACAATATTGTTTTTACTGACATTTCGCTACTTAATGCTAATAGCTTCATCGAAGTATTATTAAACCAGAATTAACAAAAATTACAAATTTCAGAAATCACAAAGAACGTCTAATATCAGAAGCATTTCGGATCAAGTGGAATCCAAATTATCCGAATAGAAATGATGGACTTAAACAGAATTTAACCTGGTTACAACACCCCCTCCTCTATGAAGTGACAAAATCAACACGAATGTGATAAGCAATTTCATTATGGTTACACATGCTGCTTTTATTATTTTATACACTTATCAAATCCAAAAATCTACACCTGCTTTTGTTATCTTTACCAGCTGGCCAACTTGACAAAGAAAAAGTGACTACCTATTGATGAACGATGATTAAGTTACCAGTATATAAGCTGAGATTTTGTAAATTCTAGTTTGTACATTCTGGTTTAATAATACTTTGATAAAGCTATTAGCATTAAATGGCGAGACGCCAGTAAAATCAATATCGTTTTGTTCTTCATTCATTGGGAAATTAAAACAATCCTTATTGTAATGAATATCATATACCCAATGCCCAAATTTTTCAAACTGTTAAAAGTAATTCTAAATAAAGCAAGAATAACAGTGGTTTGTGCAGAATAATATGGTACTATCATTTATTTCGTCAGCTTCTCATCAGCTGCTTACAGCCTAAATAAATTGTGAGGTTTATGTACAGAAAAGTTTTAACATACTTGCAAATTTTACATGTTGTCAGTTGACAGAAAGTTCCACAATTAGTAAAAGGTGTTCAGAAAAATATGCTTATATAGTTTTTACACAGGCAGTTCAAGTCAAAATAAATGTATGCATACAATGGTAAAGGAGTTACGTAATGAAGATGAGAGGTGAGTAAGATGATGAGTAACTAATAAATTTGGGAACGATGTACTGAGTTCAAATCACCTCATAGAAACAAGAGACAAGCAATATTACAGATTATTAAGAAAAAGAAGAGTGAGGTTAAAGACAAAGATTACGTAATCAGAGTAGAGAATGAAGACATGCAGTTACCATGGCAAAGAAAGACTAACAACTGCTTATTATTCTTATTACAAATTGAGGTTAACCACTGAGACACGTTTTTTACAGAGACATTTTCAAAATATGCTACAGTAGTGGTCCAGAGTCGATCTTGAATATGTATTTTGAGTGTTTGCTACCGTGTCATCGAAAAAATAAGTTTATTTATCAAACATGACATAACTGAGCAAAGTTTACTATGGTCTACCCCCTTTTCAACATTGCTCAACTATGTAACGAGTTCTCTCTCTAGTCTTGTAAACAGTCTTATTAATTAAACCATGTGAAATCCGAGATGTAGCTCTATAGTACACATGCACTAATTATTCTTACACCCTGAATTCGTATAGGTGAATGGGAGTTTTTAAATTATACATGTACTGATTATTTAATATGTTAATCTAAACTAATTATTTGTAAGCAGCATAGAAAAAAAGCAGCTCAC
This sequence comes from Trichobilharzia szidati, assembly GCA_944472155.2. Lineage (NCBI taxonomy): Eukaryota > Metazoa > Platyhelminthes > Trematoda > Strigeidida > Schistosomatidae > Trichobilharzia > Trichobilharzia szidati. The sequence continues at coordinate 65,030,392 of OX235274.1, read as the reverse complement.
ATTTTCTCTTTCAAGTACATTACAAGCAATAAGTGTGTTAGTTCTTTGTACTTGTAACATGATGAAAGTGCAGTCGATTCACAAGCTATTAAGTGCTTTTGAGCTAAATCTTTTATGAGAAGTTCAAATGCGACCATGTAATATAACATTAATATTATTGACTACACCATAATAGTCTGTACTATTTAGTACTACCACTAGATAAAATGACGACTGGGTAAAAGAAACTAATGGTATGAAGTGGACTCTGGAGGTTCTTCACTAGGGAATATCAGGCAGTTATTCACGTTGCGTCAGTTTACTTTATTTAAGCACCAACACTAAGGATAAGGCATATGACATTACTTCCTTCCTAATGATTAATCAATATATCCATTGCAGTCCTAAAGAATATCAATTATGAGTCTGAATAGCTTAGGGGTAACTTATTTGAGACTACAGCACTAGGTAACGCCAATCAGAATCTCTGAGAGGGTATTATTTCTATCTAGTCTGCAAATATGCCCTGCTGATGAGTGCCAACAAATACGAAGGCTGGATTGAAGACTTCATACAGGCTGTCTGCAATCATCAAACATAATTACTGTTTATATGAAAAGAAAGGCTTTATTTGTAGCATAAATTTAACAAATGGTATTACAGTATATCATGAAAGTGATTGATCAAACATAAAAATAACCATTATTGATTATATGCAGTTGAGTACTTGTCATGGAGGCAAGATTAATTTTCTTATTAATACTCAGTCCTCCATAGTATTACTGCTACGTTGTCTAACAAGACTAAGTATAGAAATCACAGTTTTTATAATTACCAGACTCCTGTGATATCTGGAGTGAACAAGAGATATTAATCACTATCTGATGGGCAGGTCTGTAAATAAACCCATCAGATTTTTTTCAGAAGACTACTTGACTTATCGTTTTTAATTGTTAATCATTGAGCATCATTTGTTAAAACAACTGTTCGTTTCATCAGTTAATTTAGTTACTTTTTTCATGATAAGAATATATTTAACAGTATATCTAGATTTTGGTTAGACTTGCTTAAAAATTAATTGTAAGCCAAGCAAATTAACTTCCACGATCCATTCACTTCTATAGAAGTAGAAAGAGATACTGTACTCAGCTGTACAGTAGTTGAACTTTGTACAGTAACAAAGTAGGTGTCTATTGCTATTTGTATTGACCAGAATCTGTCGATCAGGTTTACAACGCAGTTACTAGGCCAGATCATGATAAACTGTTAAGCAAGTGATGGAGTTTTATTTCATATTACATGTTAGAAGAAATCAATCACCATGCATCTGCATCACTCAGTTTCACAGGCGGGAAATATACCATTTGACGACTCAATAGTAGTACATAGCAAAATGAATACTCAAAATCTACTCATTTTTTACTCTTTCTACATGGGGGAGTACAATCACTGTTTACCATTTTCCATACATTTGGTTCCCTTGATAAATTTTCATGGAGAATGAAAGACCAGATTTGCAGTATAAAATGATATCATCATTCTATTTTACAAGTTCTCATCAACTGCAAACTACCTGAAATTACAATGGTTATAAATGATAACATTTCATAATTCAGTGTTTGAAAAGTAATAAAGAAAACACTATAAGATGAACGCATCCTTTGAAATATTAAGCATACAAAGGACAGCAAATTTACTACGATTTGCTGAAGCAATTGCAATCAAGTGTTTCAGACCAAACGCATGCACACAGGAAAAGAGTGTAGTCAATCTTTCACTCCTTTGGTAACTGCATTTTGATTACATTGATTAGTCAACCATATTAGTGATTTCAACTTGCTGATCAAATTTCCAGTTTTTTGAACTATAAGCCTCTTGAGTTGCCATGTTTTCTGTCTTCTCTTGTCCTACCTCCGTTTCTTTTCTTTTCATAGTTTGAAAGCGTGTAAATTGATGGTGACTTAAACTAATAATTGTAATCCAATTGAATTTTAGATTTTCCCGTCGATGGATTGGACAGAAGTGCTCGGTCTCAGGTTGACATGTCGGCTTCTTGAGCAGATGCTTCAACGATGTCTGGGCATTTAATTAGTATTTAATTGGTGGATGGTGTCTAGCAGTGGAATCCAGGATGCGCATTTCGTCCTATTTTGGACTCGTCATCTGGATGTACTTGCATTTCTCAGATACTATTTAAATACTAATTAAATGCCCAGACATCGTCGAGACATCTGCTCAAGAAGCCGACATGACAACCTGAGACCGAGCACTTTGGTCCAATCAATCGACGGGAAAATCTAAAATTCAATTGAATCAATATGACCCGTTGCACAAGAGGTGGCTCTCGTGGCCCAAGTGGTCTAGTGGATAACGCTTTGGCATTTGAAACTATGGGCATTGGGTTCGAGCCTCGGTGGGAACATCATCACTCACTGAGAAATGCAGGTGCATCCAGCTGCCGAACGAGTCCCAAATAGGACGAAATGCGCATCCTGGATCCCACTGCTAGTCACCATCCACCAAGTAATAATTGTAATGCTTATATTCTGGATGCGTTCATCTTATAATGTTTTCTCTATTACCTTTCAAACATTATCATTATTTATAACCACTGTAATTTCAGGTAGTTTGCAGCTGATGATAACCTGTGAAATAGAATGGTGATGTCATTTTATACTGAAAATTTGGTCTTTCTTTCTTTATCGAAGTCTACCAATTATTTCTCAGTTAGATTAATAGTACTCTGGAATGATCTGAACGATTGTAGCTACTGTTCTTCCACCTTACAAAACTCACATGTTGTGTATGTGATTCGTTTGAATTGTGTTTCCATACTAATGCTTGAATATGGCTAATTTAAGTTAGAGGCTCCCAGTGAAGCTGACTGATGTAAAAATGACCTTAACCAGTATTGAAGTAAATGTGTGAATACATCTTTTCATGAGATAAATCGAGAAATGTATCACACAAATACACCATTAAAAATCCCATTCAGATTTTAGAGATACTTAAAATATTTTAATGTTTACAGTGGTATCCTCAAGAATAATAATAATAAAGCTTTATTTCAGACAATATGTGAACATATGGTACAATAATTTTCAGCGTATTTAGTTCCAAAATACTTTTTCTTCAGAAAGGATTTGCATATAATGTAATAATTTGAAGGATATCTTCATTTCCTTGAAGAATTCCACAGCGTTTACTTTGAAGCAAAGTTAAATCAACGCTAAAGTTCATGTATAGGTCATGTGCGTCGGTGGCACAGTGGTTAGGACTCTCGCCGACCATGCACATGGTCCGGGGTTCGATCCCCTGCCGGTGCACACCCGATATCTATGGTCAGCCTGAATTTGGGCTACCGATATCCATGCTGAAAATTCCATACTTGTACTGAAAATACGGTGTGGAATCAAGCTGTAAATCAAAATAAATAAAATAAATTTGATATAAGTGGACGATTAAAACTGATAAATCCATATGAAATGAAGCATTTCGGTGGAGAGCAGTCTCAGTCGCCCAGTGATTCACTCAGGCATCACTTCATGACGCGTCTACGAAGACGTACATGTACTCAGCCCATTGTACCTAAAAATTATTCTTCATTTCTTGGGAGAAAATTTCCGGAGAACAATGCGTACGCCTTATTCTGTAATAAAGAACTTTAATAGATTGAGTACTTCGGTGTTACTTTGAGTTTCTTTTCCACACAATTCAAGCAAAAGATAAGTATGATTGAAAGATGAAGTAAAATATGTCAACAAATTTGCAAAGATAACTTTGTTGTACCTATTTTTTTATTCACAGACCTCTTCAGTCTAGTGTCATTGATTACTAGCTCAATTTATTTACAACGGTGATCAATCAGTCGTTTCTCATTCCATTCTGTCTCATATCTCTCCTTCGTATAAGTGTACCTACCAGTTATATTGTGATGACTAATAACTCAAATTGCGTTGCATATTGAAATTTTATATGTGGATACTAAATATTACACAAGTTAAATGCTAAAGTATTGAAACAATCAATAAAAAGCTTGTGTGTGTGCGTGTGCACGTGTACACCTAGTGACTTTGAAGGTGATGAATCATTCAAAGAGAAAAATTTTAAAAATGTTTTACTACACAGGTTGATATGGTAACACAAGTTTCTTTATAAATAAATAAATACACAAGCTGACCACATGAAAGAATGCAGCTGACTTAGGGTTTACTTAAAAAAGGCATTCCGACATTTTGAGTTGGTTACGCTTGAAGGCTGGTTAAAGTCTCACCAGTGGACAGCTCAGCAACAAGCTGGATACTGTTAAATGTCTTTGAGACTTGTGTTCAAGTTGATTCGCGAGGTCGTATGTTGAATGAATCATTGTTTTAATAAATGAATGCCAACACAAGTCAAAAATGGCGTTCACAACAAGAAAAAATGACGTTTAGCTGATTAAGGTTACTCAGTTAGAATTCATTTACTACTTGTCAGTTGAACAAAGTGAAATGCTTGAATATGCTTTTACAATAATCCATGCATACGACACTTTTTGTCATCCAATGACTGACTAATACAAACAACAAAAAATGACTATGACAATGAATTATTCATTCAAGTGAAACTATTTGACGATCAGTCTGACTACTATCACATAAAGTGTTTCGGTGATACCGTTGAGGTTATTTCTTCAAATAACACCAAAGTGATACAGATAAATTCTACTTTCATGTGTATCTAAGATATGAATGTCAACCGCATCACTTAAGAAAAGAAACAACTTTTATTTATTAATCCAATATTAATTTCTAGTGTTCTGTCTTAAATAACGTTAGGATATTTGTTATATTATATGATATTTACTAACCATGGCTTCAGTTAAACTGACTAGAAATTGAGGTAGAATTTATGCGTGTCAAGATGACAATTATCCAAATTTATTTTTGTCCTCACCTCGTTCCATTTTTGTCCTAATAATGGTAAAAAACTAAAAATCAAGTCATTGATATGCTTGCCAAAAGAAAGATTCAACTAAAATGCAGTCAAAGTTCTGTCCAGTCGTTAACTAGAAATTTTTATTTTACGTTTGTTATGATGAACCCGATTTATAGTGTTTAGACGTGATTAAACAGAAACTAAACTTTCGTAAAACTCCTACTTATATATACATATGATTGGACACTAGTCAGTAACTAGTGTTATGTGTCTAGTCTTATCTTTGGTGCAGACTGAATTCACTCAGTCAAGTGGTGGCCACATTGCAAACTTGACTGATTGAACTCAGTCTACATCAAAGATGGGACCAGACACATTACCCTAGTAACCGACTAGTGTCCAATCAGAAATATCCAATACAGTCCTACAGGAGGTCAGTCGTGAGCCCAAATGGCTCAGCAGTAACGTCTCTGACTGCAGCACTAGGTGACGCGAGTTCTAAACTCAGAAGGGACATGAGTTCCTTCAAGGTTTGTAGACACGCCTTGCTGACTGGTGAGTGCCAACTAGCACGAAACCTAGGTTCAAGGGTTTCTGCCCACTGCCTCCAGTTATCTAATATATATAAAGTTATGTGCATGAATGGTAGTCAGAAATTTTCTTTCAACCCCAGGAGCGATATGGAATGGCAGTTTTGACACTTGATGCTGACTAATGGATCAAGAACTCACTAAGTGGATCACGTAAAAACATTATTCTCTAGCTTCAAAGGAATATATGTTCTTGGGTAACGACAAGCGTATTATCACTGGCTTATACGCAAAATTTATTTGTAAAGTTATGTATGTTAGAGTAAAACTTAGTGAAATCTAGTTGGAAACAATATTATTCACTTGCAAGTGTTGTCATAAATACCATGCATTGATAAAGATTGGAAATCTTGTGCTAATGGATACTAATGCAGAGACTTATTGGTAACGTCACCTGGTGGGGACAAACTTGATGCCTCAAGCATTCCTTGGTGAACACTAAAAACAAGTCCCAAGCTAAGAACTATCCGTTGCTTTCTGTGATGTACCATTTTCTAACTTACTAAATCAACATCCGGAAATAATTACACCTTCTAGACAGATGTGCTGGACATTTAGACTTTATTCAACTTATAGGTGTACTGATCTAACGGAAGAAATCATCGTTTGTCATAAACATGTATACATCCTTTATAGTAAGATCTTCTGTCACTATATATTGTTTCTTCCGAGTTTCACCACGGATTGATATCAGTTAGAGAACCGCTAAGAACCAGGGGATACTGGACAGCTTTTTTCATTTTAGTTTGGGAATCATCGGCAGTACACACCCACTACAGGGAGTTCGAACCCAGGGTCTTCTGGTTGTAAGGCAAGCTCGTATACAATTTAGCCACTGGGATCTGATTCAATGGCCAGACAGGAAAACATTTACAGATTTTTGGTAGATGTGAAAATATATTGACGAAAGGCTAGACTGTGTGATAGTGTAGCATAGAGAAAGATATATTCTGAAATTAAAAATGTTCGTATACTTAGATACTTTAAGTAAAATGTACAATGAATTTAATGGCTTCCTGATGTCAGTGTTAAATATTCGTTCTACTCACATTTTCAGGTCATACTGACTTAAATTCTTTATGTTACTGATGTTTTCACAATGTTTCAGTACATCCGCTAATTATCTGTTACAACATTGTTAATTAATGCAAATCTATGTCAACCTTTATGTTAATTTATTCCGTTTTCTAGTTCATGTTTTATTTTTGATTATTATCGTGGAAAATTAATTAACACTGACACAGGAGACTTTGAGTTTATTTGTTGTAGTAGGTATAAAATTCTTCAGTTTTTAAAGTAACACTATTTTTCTTTCAAAATGACATTCCAAGAGCGGAGTCATGACCAGAGGGATCCTCCAAATTTATTTTATTTCATTTTTTTTGGTTACAGCTTGATGCCACACCTCCTTTTCAGTACAAGTATGGAATTTTCAGCATGGATATCGGTAGCCCAAATTTTACAGGCCGACCATAGATATCGGGTGTGCGTCGGCAGAGGATCGAACCCCGGACCATGTGCATGGTCGGCGAGAGTCCTAACCACTGTGCCACCGACACACAGGTAAGACAACAGTTAAACACAGATAACATCGGCTACCGGTCGCTATAAAAATATCACAAATCGGAAGCAGTTGGAATTTGTGGACCGTAGGGTCAGCTTCCAGTGGCTAAATCCTTTACGAGCTCGACTCCTAACCAGAAAGTCATAGGTTTGAACCCCGATGGAGTCCCGAATTAAGGAGAAAAGGTGTTCAGTACTCACTGGTATTCCAGTGGTTCTCTAAATGATGTCAGCTCGTGATCCAACCTGAAACCAACCTATTCCATGCAAAGTGAAACTTGAAAATTTCAATAAACTGCACCATAAGTGAAACTAAAGTGGAGGGCTTCATGTCAACTGACACATGGAATGTTGCCTAAGTTACACAGTTAGATAAAAAAATTTATTTGAAAACACTCAGATATATAACTTCTACTTATAGCATAAGGTATTACTGCTTTACACAACTGCTTTCACACAACCGTTTGCAGATCGAATCTTTCATTAAGGCTTTCAACCAACACGTCATTCTCATCGGTGCAATTATTCAGTTAGCCACAAGGTTTATGATATCTTCTCAAAAATTCGATTTTGACACCATCAGTCAATACAAACACTCAGATGACAAGCAAAAATCATCAAAGAAGAATGCACGAAGTATCTGAATTTGACGAAAACTCCCAAATGACTAAAATCAATTCACTTCGAAACAAAGTAACGACTACGTTAATCAGATTAATGTCTTCATTCAACAGGTGATCTGTCGTCAGATAAAATCCCTACACCTGAACACGTAAACTCAAATCCAAGTGATCCTACTCAGTGATATACTCAGACAAAATCAACAACACGTCAATTATAAACAACAACAGATATCCACAGTGTGTTTTCATTTATGACTCACTGACACTGACAAAACACGTTGGTGACTAGTGAACACAGTGGTGTCAAATAACGAGTAAACAACAGTGGCGTGTTCATTTTACAAAGGCGACTACTACCAACTACCGAATTCTCCTCCTCTCCCTATTAGGAGAGAAACGTGTCACATTCCTACTATCTGAATGAAAACTTCACTACACCATCAACGAACCAGGAATACCACTCAAGCTAATCTAGTTGAACATTGTTTTACCACTAGCTAACTCAAACATCAATACTAATTAAACTATTCATTATAATAAGGTTTGTTTCATTGAAAAACAATATGACTTATTACTATTAAATATAATACAAACAAACAAATAAATAAATAGACAAACATGTCTGCACAACATGAGTAAAATGTGCAGTGGTTTGTTTTTGCATGTATACTGTGAAACACAAAGAGACTAGGAGATCAGTCCAATGTACAATGTTTACAATTCGTCTCATGTTAATAGGAGATGACTAATTGGCAGGTGGAGACATATCACTGTCAGTGAGTATGCGAACGTCTTCGAACACTGTTTGTTTGATGTCACAATCAGTATGTGTGCATGCGTGTGGGTGTATGTTCAATTAGCATAGTGTTGTGAAATTAAAAATACATGAATAATGACAGTATATCTGCCCTAAACAATAGTTGTTTTTTCCAAAAAAGCACATTACTCTAACCGTTTAAGCGCCCAAAAATATACATCATGAAAATCTATTTCAAACCACTATTTGATCAACTTTTTCAATTCATTTTCTAGCCTACCACAATCTGATGGAGTAATAGTGTTCTCATATAAATAGTTTTTTTTTCAAATTTAATAGAAAGCCAGGAAGAGAATTTGCTTATTTGAATGATGACACTGTCACTTTTACTACTAACAAAACGTTCAAAAGGCCAATACTGATCTTCATTCTAACATATCAGTCGTTTGTATCGTTGTAATTCCTTTTTTTGAAACAGGACATTTTTATAATACGTACTGAGGAGACTATGTGAAAGGGAAATGACAGCTTATGCGCAGTGGTGGCGCCAAATCAAACATACTGAAGAGAACAGAGTGAAATAGACATAGGCTACTGAAGTTCCATGTCCCAGATTACGAGGCGATCCCGTCGACCATTCACAATCATTGGGACGGAATCCAGTGGGCTCTGAATTCTAACTTCTTCCAGCTCACGAAATATATCTCTCAAGATAGGAAGTGAGGTTATTGGTTCAATTCTTGGTGGTGGGGTGATCACTGTGTACACTGTGCTACAAGTTTATTTGTTGTATAAATTAGACTGGGAACCTAAGAGAATAATAATAATAGATGGCACATGCACATCAGTGTTATTCCAGCTTATCAGAGTAACAGACAAGAGCTTTAAGAGTTGATTTTCAACTTGACTGAGATGTGCAGAACTTGAAGACAAATACAATAGATTATTTCCTAAATAAAAAAATAAGTGGGTTATTCAGAAGACCGATTTTATATAACATTTGTTACCCACTTGGATAAAATATTTCACCTAACTTGATAGTAGGCTGATTTAGTTAGACATTATATGAGAAGAAAATGTGTGTAGAGTCGCTTAGAGTTATTCGAAGAGAGTTAAGTAATAGTATGTATACTTAGCTTTCTTATTCATCAAATGAAAGTTGTGATAATAAAGAAAGCTACAATATAAGAGCTAATTGTCTTTAGACTAATAAGTCTCACAAAGGGCTTTAGTTTAGTTAGAATGAAAGCGCTTCTAAGGATTTATGTCAAGTGATACTATTTACTATGTCACTGTAGAGTTATAGCTTTATTGAGTCAGTCGTTTGCTTTTACTGTAACTTGAAACTGTGGAAATGTCCATCATTATCAGGTAGAGTGTTCGCCATCTACACATGAGGTCCAGAGTTTGATCCCCGGCTACCAACGCACTCCTTTACCTCAGTAAGCCAGTAATAAGACTGGTAAAGCGGGAAGGTTGGGCTTGAGGCCAGCAACCCAATCCAGTAAAAATGAACACTACTGCTACCGAAACTTCAGGCCTCTAGCTCGAAGCCCTATGTTCCAATGAGAAAGTAAAGGAATAAACACAAAAAACCTCACTGTGAAACAAGTCAACAGTGGACGTATTCAGTAATTTCATAAAATCACCACGCATCGCTACGCTTTACTGCAGCATTTCGGACTTCGGAATATAAATCTTTAACATCTAAACTGATCTTCTGTATATTAGGAAAAAAATGTCCATAATTTTAAAAATCACAACCTTGATTTTCTTTTTGGACAATGATTTCTATGTTGATTTAGATACCTTATTCGTTGCCTGAAGAATAATGGCGTCACCATCATTTCATTTTTAACTATATCTATTAACGTGACATCTGTAAATTAAGGAAATTATTTAATGTATTTATTACATTTCTTTGGTATAGTGTAAAAATCGATTTGTTCCTTAAACCGATTACTGGCTTTGTTTTTTTTAAATATGACACGCCAAAGTACATCTTATAACCGATTTCACTGATCACTGTGAGCTTAAATAAACCCAGTAAACATTACAGCACTGGTTGAAGGCGTCTCTAACCCCAGAAAACTACAAAGCAAAGACGTTCGAGTGGAAGTAGCTGTGAAGCATACTATATCAAAGCATAAGATCTACGCCGAAACTAAATATTGGCCATGTGATATTATAAATAACTTTGATCAGGTGGCACTCTGTTCATAATTTAAAACATGCACGTCATATAAAAGGAGAATGCGAGAAGTCAAGAACACTTTCAAATAACAGTCCAGAGAAAGATCTGATTGGAGACTGTACTGCCGAGAATTTTGACTTGACGAGAACAACTGTATCTAACGGAAGTTGAAGATAGCGGCATTGCAGAATAGGATTCTTACAACTCTGATGATTAGAATTACAGTAGATCAATTTCAGCAAAAAAATATATCAGTAACATTGCAGTTTTATGCATTATTATTATTATTTATGTCTCATCAATCCATAATGATGATAGAACATTCCAACTTCTAGATATATTTTCAACTGCTTAAACCACATATACAGGTTCGATCACCACTTGAAATTAGGCAGGGGACCGCTGTAAAACCCGGGAGTACTGGGCAGCCGTTTCGTCCTAGTTTGGCACTCTTCAGTAGTACGTACCTACCAGTGCTCCCTGGGTTTAAGTGGTTCTCTAGCTGATGTCAGCTCATGATACAACCTGTAACCAATCAAATCCGCACAGACAAACACCTAATAAATCACATTTTCGCAATAGTCTTGTGTAACGCATTTACATAAGAAGTGAGAATCACGCTACAGCCTTTTCAAAGTACTTCTAGCTGTTTCAGACTTCAGTAACATATTCATTTCAAAGAATATTACTATTTTAGGAATATATCTACATCTTGTAGTTACAGTACTGGCAGATTTGAAAACACGTGACATGGCAGCTGTTTCGGATTTACATTTTCAAGTCTGCTTTCTTGTTGGCAAAACGGCTAAAAGTAGTATGTATATACATGGTGGAAATGCAAAAGTAATTAAAAAGTCACTGGATATTACTATAAATGGAAATTTAAAATGAAATCTAATGATACACACAAGGCATACAGACTGTTTTAAGAATATTAATCATTAGTAGAACCCTATAGGTATTATATACTTTTTGTTATTTAAAGAAATAAATTTATTTTTTCTCTATGCTAATTGCAAATATCCCGTTATGCAATGATATTTAGACCACCTATAAATTGCTCTGTGTACACTTCTTTAGAAAATATGTATCAGGTGTATTAAACTAACTAATTAATTAATTAATTGGCCATTTGTTCATTTATTTGCTGAGTTATTTAACCCTTATTTATTTTGTTTAATTTTTCTGTACTTTCCAGTAATTTCACCATACAACTGAGACATTCCTGATAGGCTTAGTTTTATATAAATTTACTTTGGAGCTTTTTAAATGGAAGTGACTTTGTCATCTATCTCAACAAAGCATATGGATTGTAAGACATCTTGCCCATATCGACATATTTGGGACTACTAAGATCCAGTTACGTACAAGTAGCTATTATCAGTGAAGCGGGGCTTACTTGTCTAGAAGAATAACAGCAGTTTATCATTGATTATTGATTTGCTTTACGGTATGCATAACAGTGAGTGTCAATGCTGGTGACACGTATGTTTATTCAAACTGATCTCCATTTGGCGGGAGACAAGAAGACTATCGTTGCTTAGTCCTATACGGGTTACTAGAAGACGGAAGAAATACGATCAGAAGTATAATTGTACATTCTGTTAACGTTTATTTACAGACTTTATTGACAGTAATCTGCATTTTTGTCTCGTTATCGGTTGGAGAATTAACAATCGTATTGCATTTTAGTTTTCTGTTGTTCCGCATTCGTTACTGTGCGTAGTATTCTGCGTATCAGGCGTAGTTGTCTGAAACCAGTGATGGGTTCAGGATCTTTGCGATCTGGATATTTGACAGTGGGTTTTATGTAGAAAGACTTCAGAGAGATTTCCTGACAGGAAGTAAGTAAGAATGACTATCCTCTCGTCTATGGAATTTGAAACTTAATCTGGTAAATTCGAGTTTCATTACATGTGAATACTTCAAAAAATAGACACTATGCATTTTTAAGTCCTATTTGTAACTGTCAGTGTAATAGAGAAGATATGTAGCTCAGGTGGATGATTTGCAATTAATAGTGTTCTCTGAGCTGGTTGGTTTAGTTGCGGAGCTTTCGTCATCCTTCTGGACAACATCCCCTTTCAGCGCAATATTTAGCATAAAGTGAAATGATTTAAATTTCTTCATGAGTGATACAAATACGTCTCCTGGTAACCATCTTTACATATGTATTGACCATTTTCTATTGACTTGGATTTTAAACTTTCTGGTCACCTGATTTACTTTTCATTAGTTGGTATATTTCGTCTATATTAACGCGTTTGTTAATTGCATTTTCGTTTGAGTACCAGGCTTCTAGGAATTCCCTGGTGTTTCCTCTGTCTAAGATTTTGACATTATCCCAATCAAATTGATGACCATAATTGTCTATATGCATTGATACTAAAGGATACATATCGTGTCTTTTCACAGCTGATTTGTGACCTTGGATTCTAATTCGAAGGGGACGCCCACTTTGGCCGATGTAATGCTTGTTGCAGTTCATACAATTTATTTTGTAAATGGTATTAATTTTATCTCCTTTTTCTGTTGGATCTTTCGGTTTGCATAATATCGAATTAAGCGATTTGACTGATTTGTGTGCTATATTTATTTCAAACGGTTTCACTATTAATTGTAACTGTCAGTGTATTTAAAAAATTTCTTCTACTTTTGCTTGTCACATATACGTATTTAGTTTTATTAGTACTGTAGGTAAATAAAGTCAGTTAAAATGTCGTTACAACATGTTGAACAAGCTGTGTGCATGCTAACTACACAATTAGCAGACAATGAAGATGACAAAGAAAAAGTAACATTCTTCACCTAGTTCTACGTCACACATGAACAACAAAGTCACTTTTATCATGTATCATTGTAGACAACAGAAAGAAAATCATAGATACAGACTAATAATTGATTATTTCCTGTTAAAATTAATAGTGTCGACAAATCTTTGTGCTGTATGAATTCATCACTACAAAAAACCTAAATATCTGACTTCTTGCAACAGAAACGAGATATCTCACAATGGCACTGTTGTGAGAACGAAAAGAAGGGTACAGCTTCAATTTTATGAAAATTTGTCAAAAAGCCTACGTCTCAACGGAACAAACGCCTTCAATAGGGGCGTTGCCAGGCATCTCGTCTATGCGAGTCATTAGATGGACACCGATGAATCCTTTAAAATGATCAGTAGACAAAGTAATCCAGCTTCTTCTTAAGTTTGCCAAAAAAACTGCCATCCAATGCCTGAAAGCCGATTCGTGTGTTCAGAAAGAAGACGTTATCAGTTAAACCTTGTCTTTGCAACTGGATTTCTACAGTATCTCTTTTAATTGATTGCGTAATCTTTGACTTGAACGTCTCCTTTTCCCCTGTCATGTATTTTGATAATGTGTTCTGTTTTCAGCTGATTTCAGCTGAACCCAGTGCACTGTTATTCAGCTTAATACGTATTCATCACCTCTTCCACCTCCTGCCTTTATTATGCAACTGCTTTGTCATCGTATCCTAGACTTCATTTTTTGTTTAGATGGCTACAGAGATTTACCGTCTTAAAAGAATTATTCTTTAGAGCTGATATACTGTCATTACTCACGTATTTTTAATTTCACTACACTATGCGAACTTAACACACACACATACATACACGCATACTGATTTTGACATCAAACAAACAGTGTTCGAAGACGTTCGCATACTCACTGACAGTGATATGTCTCCACCTGCCAATTAGTCATCTCCTATTAACATGAGACGAATTGTAAACATCGTGCATTGGACTGATCTCCTAGTCTCTTTGTGTTGTACAGGATATGCAAAAACAAACCACTGCACATTTTCCTCATGTTTTGCAGACATATTTGTCTATTGATTTACTTGTTTGTTTGTTTGTTTATATGAACTAGTTTAATTAGTATTGATGTTTGAGTTAGCTAGTGGTAAAACAATGGTCAAACAGATTAAGTTGAGTAGTACTCCTTGTTTTATGTTGGTGTAGTGAAGTTTTCATTCAGATAGTAGGAATGTGACACGTCTCTGTCAAAAACATTTGTAAGTATTATGATTCCTAATATGGAGAGGAGAAGAATTCGGTAGTTGGTAGTAGTCGCCTTTGTAAAATGAACACGCCACTGTTTGTTTATTCGTTATTTGGCACCACTGTGTTCACTAGTCACCAACGTGTTTTGTCAGTGTCAGTGTGAGTCATAAATGAAAACACACTGTGAATATTTGTTGATGTTTATAATTGACGTGTTGTTGATTTTGTCTGAGTATATCACTGAGTATGATCAGTGGAATTTGAGTTTACGTGTTCAGGTGTAGGGATTCAATCTGACGAGAAATCACCTGTTGAATGAAAACATAAATCTGATTAACGTAGTGGTTACTTTGTTTCGAAGTGAATTGATTTTAGTCATCTGGGAGTTTTCGTCAAATTCAGATACTTCGTGCATTCTTCTCTGATGATTTTTGCTTATCGTTTGAGTGTTTGTATTGACTGATGTTGTCAAAACCAAATTTTTGAGAAGATATGATATTTTGTGGCTAACTAATTAATTACACCGATGTGAATGAGGTGATTTTTCAAAGCCTTGATAAGAGATTTGATCCACAAATAGTTGTGTGATAGTGAAAGCTGGAGTAGGTAACAGCGGTAGATAATGTGATGAGTAAAATTGGGATATTTCAGTAATTTGAAACAACATTTTTCTAAAAATTTGTGTGTATCAACTGAGACTATGCGTCAACTGAGGTCCCTTGCTTAATGTTATGTAGATAGAAACTAGTGTTCCATTTTAAACGGAGAAGTTTTAAAATCTGTATAATAAATTTACTAGAAATCTTAACATATTTAGAATTTTATCAACATTTATGTATCATTATGCAGTTGTACGGAACATGTACTATCAAAAATTAAGACACTAATTAAATCTTATTTAAAAATGGATAAGTATACTTTATTCAAGGTTTACAGTGGTGAAATTATAATTTTTCATTGAGACATATGTACGTTTCTCCAGAAAACTTATTCATTTTAAACTAAACATTGAAACTGTTCAATGTTCAAGTTAAACAATCAGTTAAATGACACTTTAATCACAACTATATGAATGTATAAACACAGTCTATACAGTTATTATACTAAATGTGAATTTATCAGACTTACTAATTCTTCGTTCAGTAACTTGATTAATTCACTGTATCGACTTAGCAGTCTGTCAATTAGAAATACACGTCTCTTTTTTAAATAATTAAAATAATCCATTGAGAATGATGCCTTGGAATGATTGTTTTTATTCATTGTTTTATCACTGTTGTTATTGTTATGATCTTGATTATTGTCCAACTGTTCATCGATCGAATCATCATTATTATCTTTGTTATTGTTATTGTTGTTTAAATCAAACTGTTGTGTTGATAACGATGATACTGAAGATGTCGACAGATGAGATTTATTGTCCAATGAATAATTCATTTTTGGCGCTTGAAAATGACTGATAACTTCTCGGGGTAATAATTTGTGAAATTTTTTCCCAGGATTTTCTGATTGTTTAGTTAATTTGTCTAGATAATCAGCTAGGGAGATTGAAACAAATTGACCTCCTATTTGATTATTTTTTGAATTGTAGTATATATGTAATGAAAGAGAAAAGAAAGAAGTATATAAGTCAAGTTAGACGACGAAATGGTTTCGTTTGTTTAAATAAATTGATGAATAATTGTGTACCACAGTGGATTACCACACTGTCAGCGCTTTTTAACTAACACAATGCTGACTGACATATTAGCTCAGATCACATAAAATTATTCAAATTTGTCACAAATAATCACACAATAAGTATGAAATATCATGAATTCTTATTGGTCACCTACCTTACCAGTAATTATTGAACGCCACTAAGGCATCTATACTACATAACAATGAATTGACTACAAAAAACATACATGTAATACACAGTTGATAAGTTTATACTTTTCACTGTATTCATTACTTTTCATTAATTAATTAATTCACTCATTCATTCATTCATTGTCATTGAATCATTCCGTGTGCAGAAAAACAAATTTCGTTTGTGTTTTTTTTTTCACTACAGACAAATATTGTATATACCAGTAATTTATGCATTTGATTTTAGGTCAGTAGTAAGCAATAGTTTTAATGCACTATCAAAGCTCTGGCCGCCTACATAAATTGATATTTACAATCAAATATATACATATATACATTGATCATCAGGGCTTTTTTCATCTTATTTTCAATTTCAAGGTGTAGATTAAAAACACCTGCTTAATCAGTTTCATTGCCTGAAGAATGTAAAATTACTTCTGGAAACTACCTTCATCATTCATGATTAACTAAGTGAAGAAGGTTTTAAATTATATACGAACCAACTAGATCTGTTTAGTGAAACAGTGTTCTGGAAAAACAAGTCTTTTTTAGTTAGATTCGTGGGGAAGTATTACATAACGAAATACCTTTGCCATCAATTCAGTGAATGGTGACTACCAGTACAATCCAGGATGTGGATTTCGTCCTATTTGGGACTCGTCAACTGGATTTACCTGCAATCCTCAGTTAGTTATGGTGTTCTCACTGAGCTTCTAATATAGTGACCTACGTTTCAAGCGCCTACTAGACGTTTTGGGCCATGAGAGCCAAATCTTTCGTAACAGACGTTGTGGAGGGGTCCGTACTAGAAACTGACATTTTGGTGCAGTCAATCAACAGGGAAACCAAAATTGACTTAAGACAAAAAACACTTATCACTAGTTCGAATGAGGTAGAGAACCACTGATAAGTGAAAAGCACATAATAGCTTTTCTTCCTTACTTTTTTTGAAAAGTATCCATAACTCACTAAGTTCTGGTCAGATTCCAAAATAAATCGATAAAAACTGACAAATATGATCTGTTGGGCCTGATTTGATAATACACATATTAGTTCCCGGCCTCATCTAATACTGCAATATACCCATCGTCGTTATTGAGCTAAGATTTATTGATTGGATTCTTCGCCGTACTCAGATGTCAATCCTTTAACTAACCAGCATTTCTGCCCAAGATCTTGATGCTACTTATTGTATTCAGGCATCTGTGGATTGATGCCATAATGTCTCATACCATATAAAGATCAAAAATACCTATCAGTGTGACCTAATTAAGTTGTTTATTTAAAGTGGTTTGTCAGCCTTACTTTTTAAATATCCAGTATTTCAATTCAGTGTGCCTTCTGCCATAGATTTCTTGTTGATAAAAAAGTTATTCAGCATGCCCTACTTATTTTAACGTTTCCTGAAGTTATGCATCCTAATAATGATGTTAATAATTGTTTTCAAAATTTATTCAACGTCCAAGAGACTTTATTACAGCCTACATGGTAATAATCCATTTATGCATATTTCTTTTTCTGTGGCCAGCAAAGAAATCGCAGACGCATGTCGCATTGTATTTGGATTGGTCTTCTAGATTTACTTGCATTTCCAGGGAGTGGAAACGCTTGAGTGTTTCGAAACGATGAGTGAATCCGGTTGGTGTGTTCCATGTAGGATGAAATGTACACTCTGAATTCTCTCATTAGCTGCCATCATTTAAACAAAATATTCACTCAGTATTATGTTCGAAATGCAAGCAGCATACATTTTAAAAGGGGAGACAACCTAATTTTTCCACTTAACAGTCAAATAAAAAAAACTTAACTATATCAAAAAATAAATATGTAATCAAAATTTTCGAGATTACATCATGCGCTGACATTGGTTAGAGAACCATTGGAAAACCTGCAGGGAGTACTGGACAGCTGTTTCCTCCGTCCTAGTTTGGGACTCTTCATCAGTACGAACCCACCGCCAGGGTTCGAATCCAGGACCTTCTGGTTACAAGGCAACCTCGTAGACCATTAAGCCACCGGGACCCGATTCAACTGCCAGCCAATGAATTCTAGCTTCTGCCAATTCACGACATAGCGCGACTACTAGCGAATGTCGTCACTGGTGAGTATTTGTCCTCACTCCCCGCCTGAAGTACCCTACTAGTCTCAGCTTCCCACAAGAACTCCAGGTGACTGTCTGAATAGGTTCAGTCGCTAGTGAGCATCTGAAGAGTCCCAGACTAGGACGAAACAGCTGTCCAGTACTCCCTGCAGGTTTTCCAGTGTTTCCCTAACCGATGTCAGCTAATGATGAAATCCTGTAACCAATTAATCAAATACCTACAATCCAATACTTGAAATTTTCAAGAGTCGATTTGTATTAAATTAGATTTGTTTTCCGAGTTTGACCACGCATTGATCATATCATTTAAAGAATCATTGGAAATGAAATGCATTCATCCCATAAAGTTTTGTCTAAAAATAAAGTTACTCTACCGTGTGAATTAGATATGAAAAGTACATTTTAGGCTTGATTTGTTGCTTCTTTCTTTACTATACTAAGACTGTCAGATTAGAGTTTACTTTATTCCTTATGTTTGCATTTTCTTGTCTGTACATGTTTATTTTATAATTTATTGTTTTTTTTACGCTGTTTTATAAGTTTCGCATTAGGAGAATCCACTTAAAATGGACATAAGTCCACCTACAGTCATATGGACATGGTATATGCATAGACAAACAAAACACTTCTACACTTTGATTTGTACTTTATACAATATAAATGGACAAAAACTTAATTCTGATCATATTGTCGTATATAGGGTTGAATGTTAGTTACTCTTTGTTAGATTATTTAAAGATACTGTTTTATCAATGCTACCTACATTAATGGAATTTAACAACAAAAACAAAAACAGTAGTGATAAATCTATTCACATTATTTTTATGCATCAGATCAGATCATATCTGAGGAGAAGATCTAATGTACTGAATAACAAAATGTATTTTGCAAGTGTGAGATAGATAAAACGAATTTATCGCCAATATATACTTTCATGTCACTTGGAAAAATTGGGAAATTAATATACAACTATCAATATACGGGTTGACTACTAGTTTACACTTTCTTGTTTGTATAGGGTATAGAAGTGAATAATTAATCAGTCTCTGCTGGCATGCTGACTACTTTCTACGGATACCTTGGTCTTGCATGAAGTAAGACCTTGTTTTTTATGATTAGTGGAGATCTGTCGCCTAAGTCCAGTTTATGAACACTGGGATCATTCGAAAATATCGATTAAAAATCTAGTCCTCACTAAACTAGACGTCTGTTGTATTTCAGTGGTCTATTGGATAACACTTTGAGTTTTGAAAATGTGGGTACTATGATTTAATTTTGATGAGATCACTGGTACTTACTAAGATTCAAGTACACTTAAGTTTGAAGTCACAAAAAGGATGAAGCTGAAGTTCTTAACGCCATTACTGGTTACCCCCATGCGTATATTAACATATGGCTTAGGGGACTTCCGAAGATGAGTAAAACTGAAGTAGCTAATTAGTACTTTTTCTCAGTACATTGTAATATCTCTTCAAATCTAGGTCCCTTTCTAGATCCTTCTAAATTATTCGAAATTAAGGTTAAAAACGAAAACCTACTTAGCAATCAGATTTCTTCATGAATCAGGTATATGGAAAGAACTGCTGACTAGTCACATTTCGGTTAAATCGTATTTACTAGAATGGAGAAATCAACGAGATTTCTAATCTGCCCATAATTGTGTCATTATCATACCACAGCGTCAACGTTAATCCAATCAGTACAAAGATAACATGAAAAACTTAACTTAAAATACGAGAATCATCTGAATTGGCAGAAGTTAGAATTCGTGGGATGGTCATTAAATCGCGTCCCAATGGCTGAATGGTCTGCGAGCTCACCTTGTAACCAGAAAGTCCTGCATTCGAACCGCCTGTGGTGGGTGCTTACTGCCGAAGAGTCTTAAACTAGGCTGACGAAACAACTGTCCAGTACTCCCAGATTTTCCAATGGTTCTCTAACCAATGTCAGCTCATGATGAAATCCTTCAGTCATCTGAAAGGGTCAAAACACCTTATTCAGGTAGTGAATTGAATCAAAATAATCTCCCTTCTTATCTGCTTTATTCAATAACCTTCATTAAATGGATGAATTTTACCTTCTGAAGAATAGGAATTGGAAACGGTTGGTATTTCTCACTCAGACAGAAGCAGCAGGATAGACGCAAGCATTTAAGATAGCATATAGAGTTTACTATTCAACAGTTACATACATGTGTAATAAACTAAGGTGTTCTGTTAATGCTCCAGGTTATAGGAAATTCTAGTTAATTAGTTAATATTATTGATTTTTAATATTCCATAGTTTTGTTTTTGTCATCTGTAGTACTTTCATTTTTTTGTGACTACAATACTACAGAGGACACAGTTTCACTCTTATTTTATCAATGTGATATTATTTTCAACAAAGTTTTATTTTCAAATTCATCAAGGAGAATTCATCTGTGTTATTATTATTTTATTTTATTCTGTTCTGTTCTGTTCTGCATAGACAGTTTCGATTTTTTTAAGTATTTTGTCTTATCCATGAAAGAAGAAGAATGAAAACCAACAACAATCCAGTTTTTGAAATGATCTATTTACTGGACTGTTGCTAGTTAGATTTTTCAACTGAATCTTTGATTTTAACTGATGGTGTTTGTTTTTTGTTTGCCTTTTTTTCTTATTCTTCTCAGTGAAACAACATCTGTTATTGTAAGTGAACTTATACCCAGGCAGGAAATATCTTCACCCTTAAATAGGATAATCTCAGTGATAAAGTTGATCGTGCTGATAAGGCTGCAAGTTCTCGACCAGAGTCACTGATTCCTTTTGTACATACAACTTCTAATCGTGTACTTATATATATATTTTTTTTTCATTATTTCAAATGTTTGTTGTTTTTATTGCATGGAGGATTTCATCATGAGCTGACATCACTTAGAGAACCACCGGAAAACCTGGGAGTACTGGACAGCTGTTCCGTCCTAGTTTGGGACTCTTCAACAGAACTCACCCACCGGGATTCGAATCCAGGACCTTCTGGTTACAAGGCAAGCTCGTAGACCATTGAGCCACTGGGACCCGATCCAATGGTCCTTGAATTCTAACTTCTGCCAATTCATGACATAGCGCGACCATTTCGCAATGTCTTCTTCGATGAGTTACTGCCTCATATTCAACCTGCTGTACCCTACCGGTCACGGCTTCCCACTAGAACCCCAGGTTAACTGCCTGAATAGGGCCGGTTACTAGTGAGCATCAGATTAATTTTCCAGTATTGGTTTTGTAGGGATTTTGTCTTTACTCACATGTGTAATAAATACCAAAAAAATGGATCAGTTAATATTGATAAGTCGACATGGAGTAACTGATGGCATATGTCTATTTATTAGCACTTATTGATGCTGACTTAATTCTGTCAGTGGTTCGCCATTGCGACACACAGTAAGTTGGTGATGACCATGATGATTATCCTCCAACAGCTATGAAAGTAGCGGATTAGTACCTCTGAGGGGCCGTTAGTTTTTTTAGAGGTTATGGATACCTCTTAATGATGAGTGCCAGTTAGTCCGAAACCTAAGTTCAAGGCTTCTTGATAGTTGCCTAAATCCATCTAACATCAGTTACCAGTATATTAGACATTTGAAGATTAGGATTTATTACAATAAAACTGTATTTCTATTTTATCTATATTCTTCAACTAAACTGCTGTTATTTTTTAATAGCACTACTGATTAATCCATTGACATGAACTAAAAACAATTTAAGTACATATGAATAATCCTGTAAAGTTGAACTATGCTAAAAACTGAATACCCTATCAAACAAGATGCTAAATGAGGTAGGTCAATTATGTTTATAGTTCAAAAGTAGACAAGAGATAATCCTTTCAGAGTAAAACCTAAGCACATATTGTAATTATGAAGTTAATTTTTTATGAGAAATTCACGCAAGTTAAGATGTTTGTCAACACTTCGTTTGTAAGTTTCGTTTAATTTTATTGACTGTTTTAAACGAATATTAGTTAAACAACCATCAAAAAAGGGTAGCACTTGTGATTTATACCGTCCAGTATTTGAAAAAGTTTGAAAATTAGTAAACACACAATCATGGGCAAAATTATCACGTTTATTTCAGGATATGTTACCTTTAAACTGTAAAGTCGGAAATATAATAGCTATTTATATTCCTTAGTGAGATGTATTGCTTCGAAGATGAGATAATTATCAAAAATCGACAATGTAGACTGTCGTTTACGCTATATCAACAATTGGCAAAATTCAGGAAGTCAGGCTTAATAGAAACGTAGGCTACTGACTGTATGGCTTAATTAGATATGTGGTAATGGTTGTACACTTTAGGTGCCAGAACCAGGACGAAGGAATAATGCAGTTCTGTCTGTAATTCAGTAATTTACCAGCCAATGTGGACATGTATTGGAAAATATTCCTAAATTCAATAAGTGGCTTAATTATTGCAATTCTCACTCATCATACACTCTTATTCGCGTTTAGTATTCCTGGTACCTCATTTAACTTCTAAACAACAGCAATAAAGACCTTTTTCTGTCTAAAAATCTATTATAAACTAATTTTTACTAAGCCTTTCTAGAGTAAGTTGAAATAACCGTTTATTACCATTCAACTTTTAATAGTTGTTCCATTTAGTTCAAACTATATTTTAAGGCATTTTCCGAAATAGTTTCACAACAGTTTCGACTGAGTCATTGAAGAGTATTGGACGACCATCTCTGCGTACCTAATGGGTGTCTAAAAGGTTCATATCTCAGCTACTCTGTTTCAAGGGAATACTCTATGTTTTGCGAATTCACTTAACGTATCAAAAACATTTAATCATAACGAAGCCCATGTTGAGCGTTTACTACTTTAGAGCAAATTTACCCTCAAATTCAAATCATGTTCGATAGGTTGCATGAATTTTCTTCTTTTTAAAAAAACGGCACTTAGTAGTTTACATACAGATTAAAACTTACTGTTACTCGTGTCGTCAAATCCTTTACCGCAAAGGTCAGAATCAGTTTGATGTATATTTTCCTTTGTCATTAGTACTTCAGGTTTATTCAACTGGTATTCAGATGGTGATTGTTTACATTGAGATTGGTCAACCTTGTAATCGTTATTTATCGGGTTCACATCAGTTTCTGATTCAATTTCTTCTTTTTGTAGTAATGGTGACATTTTCCATGATTCTTGTTCTTCTACCATGTTTTCTGACGCATTGCCTTCAACACCGCCACCATCGTCACTTTGAGCCGGGATAACTTGTGAGTCTGATGAATCATCTGTAGAATAATTATTCATTGATGTGTAGGGCTTTGTTAAAATATACTCTTGAATTGTAATCTGGGCACAGCTCATGACTCAATTTGTTTGAATGAATGTATTCATTTATTACTGGATTTCAAGTTCTAGTAACATTATTAAGAATATGAAAGTCTTAAATACATTTGAAATTGGTTCTTTGTTTAAAAAAAAGTATTAATCTTGAATGGCTACTCCTCTTGTCGTTGTTGGTGTTGGTGTCGTTGTTATAACTTTCACTGTTGTCATGGTACTTCCTAAAATTCAAACTTTGATAATACACATTCAAGATTACAAAATCTTATCACTGAAAACTGAACAGGTGGTTACACGTATACTAACAATAGTAGTAATAATAATAATAGTAATAATTGACTATCTACAGACTATTAAATTCATTAATTGTCTACCCACTTTAATCATCTATGCATACAAATGAATCTATACATATCTACCTATCTATCTGGCTAATAATGCGTGTTTATGTACATAGCAGAACAATATGAATTGATAAATATATATATATATACATTGGTAAGTGTAGATGAACTAGGATAGGACAGAGGTTTGTATACATGTGCACATAGAGACGCAGCATTTCAAGTGTATGTTATCTCAATTACAAAAATTACCTATAATTCAATTCTTAAAATTTTTTATTTATCATGTTCATGTTCATGTGTATTTGTGTGTGTGTGTGAGAGAGACAGAGAGAAAGAGAGAGAGAGAGGTACTCATAAGTTCTCTAGTGTATTATTCTTAAAATGCATCAATAGAGTAACATGCAAAACAAATTATGAAAATTATAAAAGCATAATTTAATAAGGACTGTGAATTTCATACTATGAACCACTACTGAAATGAATTATTCATTTTTTCTTTATTCCTTTACGTTCCCAGTGGAATATTGGGCTTCGAGCTGGAGGCTTGAAGTTTCGGTAGCAGTGGTGTTTGCTTTACAGGATGGGGTTGCTAGCCTCACACCCAACCTTCCCTCTTAACCAGTCTTATTACCGGTTTAGTGAGGTAAAGTAGTGCGTCGGTGGCCGGGGATCGAACTGCGGACCACATGTGCGGTTGGCGAGCATTCTACCTCTGTGCCACCAACGCACACACCATTACTGAAATGAATTATTCAACTGACTGTCAATGACGGTGAAACATTTAGCACTTCGGTAACTCCTTGCATATCTTACAGAAGTGACAGAAACAGCAGCCTTTCATTTAAAGAGTTAACAAAACTTTTTGTAACTTACAAAATGTGGTGACAGCTTTTATTCACATATTCGTGAATAATGTGAGTGTCACTGCCAATCAGTCTCATGACGTAACAGTAGTCATAAAGCTATGTAAAAATGAATAATTAAATGCTTTTTTTCTAGTTCAGGGAATATATATATTGACACAATGTCATTACTATTGATTTATAAGTCGACAGGGTGCCGTAGATTTATATATCAAAATTAGGAATTCAGCTTAGCTGTCATGCCCTCTATTTCTATGTCGTTACTAAGTCGTTGGTAATGATAGATACCTATCGACTGAGCTGGCCGAGACCCGAATTTCGGAACGAATTCTCGAAATGCTTCATATATATATATATATATATATATATATAGAGAGAGAGAGAGAGAGAGAAATAGCTTGTTAATTTAGGAAACTTTTCTTTGATGGTTGTGAACATACTCCGTGCAATCAATAACATGCCTGACATGTATCTTTTATCACAAAATTTCTAAAAATATTGTGTAAATATTTCGCATTCGTCCATGCTTTCACGGCAGATACTAAATTAGTTGTACGTTTCAGCTGCTTCAGGCACATAACATCATTATTCGTATTCGGATCTTTCACCAGAACACCAGTTGTCCTCGACTAACAAATGATCAAATAGCTAGACGTTTTGCATTTATCATACTGATGAAAATCGAAGTAATGTATATATTTCCTGGACTGTTAATCAAACCGCGACTGTGGTGAATTCAACACTATCTGTGGTTTGAAATAATCCCTATCATATCTTACATTCCTGTGAAAAGAAAATTTAAACTGGCGCTTTTACTCATTTGAAGGGTTATCACACGTTACTGGACATTTTTGTTGCGAATTTCTTCAAAATTTCACTGACTTAGAAGCCATTAACAATCGGGAGTATGCAGACAAGTTTGTCGCTAGTTAGTTACTGATTTCATGACTTAAGAGTGGTATTACATGTAGGAACAGCAATAAGTAGTTAGAAAAACTGAAGTATTCAGTTTTAATTCTTAACCTGACTATCACAAAATCTCATAAATGCAGTAATTATCTCATCGTCATCTTCAGTTATAAACGTCAACAAATCATGCAGTAATTGGAGTTTTCTCCAGGTATAATGTAGAAACAAATATAATAATAATAATAATTTACTTTATTCCAAAACAGTACTTGTGATACAGAATGGAATTCTCAGCATTTTTACTACAGTATTGCATCCAGTTAGTACATTATCAATAAATAGAATTCTACATAGATTAAGGAAATCTCGGTTCATTATGAAAACAACATATTGGCATGTCGGTAGCAAAGCCAAAGTTGAACAGTGTTTGGAAGTATTAAAAAAGTAGGTGATATCATATTTACTGGCGTAAGCGAGAGAAAGAAACAAAAAAGCACATAACGGAAAAAAAGAGAGAGAGAAAAGGAAAAGAAAGAAAGAAAATGTTGTATCTATAAATGATATGAGTTGGAAAGACGAGGTTCAGTTGTTCTACTGACTATTTAATGAATTATAGGTGTCACGCCTAATGCTTTCTTTATCGCACAGAACACGAGCCAAGTAGGGTATGGTTGAGTTTTTGTACTTGCTGGTGCGAGCATTTAATTTTCTATATCGGCTTCTGGTTTCGCCTGACGAGATGCAAGGGAGTTGGAGAGGGTGGTGTGAGTTAGATAAAATGGATTTGGCCCATTTTTCACATGAGTCCAAACGCCTGTCAACCAGAATATTAACAAGCTGGTTTATTGGCACGTTGCTTACCCTGCTGACAACAGTTACAGGTTCGATTATCAGCTGACATCATTCATAGAAAGCCAAGAAGTACTGGATAATTGTTTCTTCCCAGTTTGGTACTTCTCTGAGTGATGCCAGCAGTTGATCAGACCTTTAACCAATCACATCACTGCAAACCAATAATTGAAAATATACAACAACCAGTTCGTATTTTATGCGTGAAAATAGTCTCAGTGATTTCAAATAAACCGATTTAGGTAATCACTTCATGTTTCCAGTGGAGTAATGTAATGTATTCACTTTAAATTAACAACTCTCAAAGATTGGAGAATATAAGAGAAAATTACGCTTTTCAAAAAGAAAATTGATGTAAGTGAATTATAGCACTTTTAGACCACTTGCACAAAATATCATTTATGTAAACAATGATATTCTAAGCAAAAGGGTAAATAGAAACTATTCTAAGAGTTGAAGTGGTTCTCCTAATATACTAAGATCACTACAAATACACCGTACTCGAAGAATAGTTTTCATTAGACTTTAAGAAATGTAATACAGAGTGAAACTTGTTCACTTTAAATTATGCAACAATCTTCTCATAATTCAGATTATCTTTTATCTAAAAATAACCATAAGAAACCAAAAGAAGGTAGGGTATACACAGGCAATTATTTCATTTTCGTGTATAAAAAGTAGACTGCTTACCCCTAAAAATACTCTCAAGAGTTCATGAAATTACAAATACACACACTGATTCCTGTGACTGATAACTGAGGTGTAACTACTGTGGCTATACTGTTTTTACCTTACCGCTAGCTTCATTCTCTTCTTCACTATGATCACAATGCTATGATACTTGCCGTTAGCATACGCTCTGAATTTTGTGATCAACAACAAGAAGCTCCAATTCTAGATTGTTTTTTGCCAACAAAGTGCAAATTCAACGCAGAAGGAACTGATGTCCCCTCAAGGATTCGAACTGATATCATTCTGAGTTCCTATTACTTAGCTAGTTGGGGCATGATTGATCTCTCATAGAATTGTGATAGATATAACAATTGGTTACTGTGAAGTAACCACTACTATGTTGTCCAATCATTAGTCAAGTTTTCAGTGTTGTTATTAAACCTAGGACCTCAAATAAGCACGAAACCCAGGTTCGATGGCTATACAGTGATCAGTATATGTACAGTGACTAGAGAAAAACAGTGTCACTGAAAACAGGAAATTTTAGTAGGAGTTTTTTGATACGCTTAAAACTAAATAACACATTGGGTTCACTAGCACTGCTAATTGTCTTCCTGATAGGTATAGACTAACAAACAGTCAAATTTACTGTACACTGGACTGTTTAATTAACTAAATTAGTCGGCCCATTACAAATCTGAGTAGCTCCACCTTAAATCAGTTGGTAAGAGGCTATGCTTGAGAGAAGCTTTGTGACACTCAGTGGGAATACAGTTAGTCATTGGTTAAACAGTTGGTTAGATGCTTTTGAGATGAAAATGCATCCATTATTTACATAACGGTTAGGAAAAAACTGTTTATGGATGGGATGCGACTGAGACTTGATAGGTAGCCTTATCTCACTTGCCACCTGGTAAACCATCGAGTTGGTAACCCAGTCGTGGTTGTTCCTCCTGCTACAACATTTAAGGTTTTGTTTTTAATTTCAGAGATCATACCCTTAAAAATTATGACAAATGAGCTTTTCCAGTTCAAGTGAAACTGATTAGAATAGAATGAAACAGCGCCTATTCATAGTAACATCACTTAGGATGAAGTCGACCCCCCACCCCCACCCCAATAACATTTACTCAGTTTGAGAAGCCGAAATCATGATATTCAGTTCTTTTCCATTTATACAGCTTGTCAGTAACATATATTTTCAGTGAGCTGCTGGGATTTGAATCAGTGACATATGCTATTCAACTTCATAAACACAAAAAACTGAAATCCTTTTTGATTTCAACAACACGATGAATTTACAACGTGACTTTATTGTGATTTGAAATATAAATGATAATAATAAAAAAACTTAAAGTACATGATTCACAGTATAGAAGTGAAGGTCATTCTCTCTAAGTGAACTGATAAAACGTTATATGATATCGTAGAGTAATTTACAATTTCTATATTCATCTGTGTGTAGATGATGTTTCTAATTTAGTCGACTTTATTAAGAATTGTTCAGAATAAATTTTTTTGAAAATCATCCTTTTTTCAGTCAAACATTTTGTTTATTTCACGTTGACTTTCTTCTGAACTTATAACCAAGTAAATAGCTATTCCAGGATCTAGAATTGTTTCACTTAAAGGAGGCACGGATGAAGATGTCAAACCTTCATTAATCTCAAGTCATTTTAGAAATCTACCGCTGTAGGTGCAAATAACAAGACCCGGATTTTCAACACCAATGTCAAGTCGCCGCTTCCATGTTTCAAAAACTTGGTATGTCATCAAAAGCATTTCTTACAGGCTTCAAATTTTTATCAAAAACTGCATTCGCTGGCTTCATGCTGAAGATCAGGGGGTCATAAAGGATTAGTAACAAGGATTTCTGAGAACGAGCCAAAAAATTAAACCAAAGGGAATGGAAATGGACCAGGCACGTGCTAAGAAGACCACTAAGTGACACCACTCGGCAGACCCTAGAATGGAACACAAACGTGCGTAGATCAGAGGTTGGCATGGAGGTGATTGTGTGAATAGAAGATGAAGACACATGGACAGTTGTAGGGCCAGCTAAAGAGAAGCGAAGAGAACAGGGTGAAATGGAGATGTTTTGTTGGAGCCCTATGTACCACTTAGAGCCTAAAGGAGTAACAATAGCATAAATAGAGATCCAGTTGATTCGAATGTAAATATGCCTACAAGGTGACATGTATTGCAGAATAATTGAAAACTAGTCGGCATGGGACAGCTATTTTTTCCTACTTCAGGAATTCCCCCCCCCTACGCACTCACAACACGACCTAGAATTGAAATGGGAACATTCAGGTTATTATGCTATCTTGCTAAAATTCAGCCGCTGAGATGGAATTGAATGGCCTGTAAAATTATTACTTCTCTTATTGGGTAGGGATGATGGCATATCGGGAATAAGCGAGAATTGCTCACTTTCAGCTGTTAATTTGCTAAAATTGTTGACATAAGGTGGAGTTATCGGTCTGCTATTGAGATTCTACAAACTACGTTTTGAATGAACTAAGCCCTATGTTCCTTAAGTTTGCATTAGTTCTGATTAATGAAATCTGACGAGGCGAAATCTCATTTATCAGCAGGTCTGATTCAGTTTCTAATAAGAATACATTTGATGACCCAATGACTAATTTTTTTCAAAGCTTACTATATTTCTTGTAAGTCAGCTAGCGTCAGCAGTTCAGCGGTAGGAGGGTCACCAACCATGCTTGTAGTTCGGAGTTCAACTCTCAGTCTATGCACTTCTAAATCACACGGCTTCTAATAAACCTAGTAAAAAAGGAATACTGAACTTAATGCCAACAAACCCATCCCACAGAAAGCAACGCCAGTGCTACTGGAACTACAAAGTTCAACCTTGCAGCTCTATGTTCCCCCCAGAACGCAAAAGAATAAAATGAAGACACAGCCAGTACTTTAACCAACTCACTTGAAAACTTTTAGTGGGTATGATTTGACTGAAATACTTGACTGAAGTTCATTCACAGTGTAATTAGAGAATAATTAAAAACCTTATTACTATTTTAAACATTTTTTTGGAAAACCTTCCCTACCACATTACATTACTTCTACATGAAAAAAATTGTTGACTTAATTGTTTTTTGTTTGAATTAGATAGAAAAAAGTAACTGTGAAGGTTAACCACACACATAAATTTAATTCCATTGGTGTATGTTGATAAATTCAAAGATCATGGTGTGAATATGAAGGTGGTTTGATTTACATATTCAGATATATCAATCATAACACTATGTGGATTTAATACAATAAATATGATACTTGTACTTTTAAGAAGGGAATAATACAACTTAGTATTTGACAAAATTAATTCTAACCTTCATTTAGGATTATTTGTCAAGATTGCATGAGAAGTCATTGGTATCATAAACGAGACATAAATTATAATAATTATTATCGCTGACGAAATCTCAGCACGGATACAGAAGGCTCGTTTCGCATCTACCAGCTTACGCCGTCTCTGGCGTAGACGTGATATCCGGCTATCGACTAAAGGGCGTGTGTACTTCTCAGCACTCCGCTACGTCCTCCTTTATGGCTGTGAGTCAGACATAGGCACTGAAAGTGGAAGACATGAAAAGGCTACCTAGCTGTCTTTGATCATAGGTGCCTGAGTTCTATCTCCCGTGTTAAGTGGTATAATAGGATGAGCAGTATTTAGGTCAGGCGTCGATTGCTAGGTAAGGATTCGAAATCAATAGACAAGGTTGTGAATTTACATCGATTGAGATGATTAGGAAATGTGTTACGCATGCCTGCCTAGCTATCGCCTTCCTCGACCGACGGGCAATGTTAGCTGACATAGGATGGATTAGGTTGGAAAAGAGCCACTGATGGGCACACCAAAACATGGCTTCATTAGTCAATGAAGTTCACAACAGTTAGTTTAAATCAGGCAGACACGTAGGGAGGTGTAGACTTCCTGACTGGTTGGGGTCTTCAGGAGGGTCAAAATCAATGGTTAGAGACAATTGCTGATACAGCTCAAAATCGTCTTCAATGATGACTGGTGCGGGTTCATTCACTCTTTATGATTGATAATATCCAATAACACTCTACTGTTCTTCAATATTACTATTCTTTTCGCCTCATATTTCTGTCTGTTATTTCTCTTTTGAATCTATTTACTTTCTTCTCTTACTTTGTGTGCTACATGAAGAGTGGCAACTCGAACTGGTGTACATCTGTACAAAGTTCTACCCTGAAACCAGTCAGTCAGTTCGTCAATAATAATGATGGTTATTAAAATTTCGTCTGGAAATATTCAAACCTATTTGATGTACATACACACTGAGAACTATGTTATCCAAATGAGTCTAAGAAACAGTAAAAACCCAGTCTTCCAGGATTTATGACGATTTGCACCTTTTGTTAAGCTGTTTATCTGCTACAAGTCTGGTTACAGAAATTCCATTTGGAATTGTAATGAAGTTATTCATTGAGTCAGTGGAGTTTTTTGGTGAAATATTCTACTCGGCTGCATTACCGTTTGAACTCAGTTACCTGGAACAGATTTTCTATGTACCAGTCAGTGTGTGTGAGCAACATTTACATTTTACAGTTTATGATACAACACTGTTTCCCAGGTTAAAGTGGGCGATGAAAAACAAGAGCGTAGAACCCAATGTCTTCATTTTCTTGTTAAGAGATTCCTTCAATACCTATCAAGTAATATAAACAACCATCCACTCCTGAAGTGATTCAGTGGGTGGTGACTAGCAGTGGAATCCAGAATGCGCATTTCATCCTTTTTGGGACTTGTCATCTGGATGCACCTTCATTCCCTAGCGAGTGATAGTGTTCCCAGTGAGACTTGAACCCAGTTCCTATCAGTTCAAACTCCAGACATCGTCCACTAAACCACTTGGACCACGAGAGCCACCTCTTGTGCAACGGGTCATATTGATTTAATTGAATTTTAGATTTTCCCGTCGACTGATTGGACCGAAGTGCTCGGTCTCAGGTTGACATGTTGCGGCCCAAGTGGTCTAGTGGATAACGCTTTGGCTTTTGAAACTATGAGCACTGCGTTCGAGCCTCGGTTGGAACATCATCACTCACTGAGAAATGCAGGTACATCCAGCTGACGAGTCCCAATTAGGATGAAATGAGCATCCTGGATTCCACTGCTAGTCACCATCCACTAATTAAAAACTATCCATTCTGTTCACCTATTTCATTTAAGTATCGTTTAAAAATACCATTTCTTTGAAAACAGTCATAGAATTACGCATCTAAAGTATAAATGATGAACGTTAACTGTGCTCTGAATACGTATACATATATATTCCTTTGAGGTTATTGACCAGTGAAATCCTTTAGATACATCACATCATTTTCATATGTAAATAAAGTCTGACCTGCTTTTTTTTGTTATCTCTTAATAAACAGTGGTGACTTCAGGTGACGCATTATTTGTTTAAAATTACGTCGTCAGTGTCCTTGTCACAGTGAAAAATAAAGAGAAATTATTTTTGCATAATTAAAGCTTTAGATGTGTTAATGTAGTAGTCTGTTGGCAAGACGACCTCTACTTGTCAACAGTTGCTAACACGGCATGTCTGCAATGTACACTGATTATTAGCTGGACGCTAATCAATCTAATTATTAAGTTCTATAGGTGTAAGTCAGAACCAATCGATAAACTGTAAGAACTAGTTCGAGGTAGGTGGTGATACACTGCTCTGCGCAATTTTTGAAATTTCGCTTCTGTGTGCTACATATCAGGAGGAGTTGGTCTGCGGGAAATTGTCCTCTCATCGAAATGAAAATCGAGTCAGTTTCTGTAAATTTGAACCTGTATCATTCATTAACAGAGCCGAGTTCTTTGCTACTTAGCTATTCAGGGTAATGTTTATATTGTAATGCACGATAGACAACCAATGAAGCTGATCAGATTCTGGTACTAATCTAAATCGTTTTAAACAATGTATGGTGACCAGTTTTTGGAGTCATATAACAAAATTGGTTAAAAAATAGAATTTTGGCATTGGGGTAGTGAATAACTCTATATAAAAAACACGGTGATATAGTATTATTTAATGATGATATTTTCAGCTTAATTTATTACTCATAATCATAATGATCATAAATAATACTGTATCATTGTGTATTTTATATCAAATAAAATTATTCTGTGATAAAGCAAAATTAATTATTGCCTAGAAATCGATTTGTATGTCTCAGGATTTTGTA
The DNA here is from genome assembly GCA_944472155.2 of Trichobilharzia szidati. NCBI lineage: Eukaryota > Metazoa > Platyhelminthes > Trematoda > Strigeidida > Schistosomatidae > Trichobilharzia > Trichobilharzia szidati. The sequence continues at coordinate 64,996,605 of OX235274.1, read as the reverse complement.
GAGTAAATTAAGTCGGATGTATATATACATATAGGTGACAAAGCAGCCTGCTTGAATCAAATTTTTATTCCTCTACGTTCCCAGTGGAACATTGGGCTTCAAGATAGAGGTTTGAAGTTTCTGTAACAGTAGCGATTATTTTTACGGGATGGGGTTGCTAGCCTCATGCCCAACCTTCCCTCTTTACCAGTCCTATTACTGGCTTAGAGAGATAAATGAGTGCGTTGGTGGCCAGGGATTGGACCCCAAACCACCTGCGTAGTTGGCGAGCATTCTACCTCTGTGCCACCGACGGACACTTGACTCAGTGCGCTATAGAATTTGCTTCCCACCAAAATGCTAAATTTCATGCGGATTTATCAGTGTTTTAATCGTCCAGTTATATTAAATAAGCTATACATGAACTTGCGCGCCGATTTAACTTGCTTCCAAGGAAGCGCTGAGCAAATTTTTCAACGAAATGAAGATATCCTCCAGATTATTACTTTACATTTAAATCCTGTATGAAGGAAAAAGTATTCTCGAACTAAATACGCTGAAACTTTTCTTTCTGAAATGAAGATTTCTTTTCGTTACCATTCCTTTACTTTCTCAGTGGAACATAGGGCTTCGAGCTTTAAGCCTTAAATTTTCAACAGTGGCGGTATATTCTTACGGGGTGAAGTCGCTAGTCTGACCTCCAACCTTCCCTGTTTGTTTGGCATGCTACAAGTTAGGCTGGCCTGAGGAGTACGTCAGTCAGGAATCCAACGTGGATTACGTGCGTGTCTGGTAGGTATTCTACAAACCGGATATATACATACACACATACAAATTTGAAAAACTGCCTAGGAAGGTTTACCTTTCAATCACAATTTGATAGTCAGAAAAACCAAATATTGAATGTTTAAGCCATTTAATGTCATGTTGAGCAAAAAAATGATTCTAAAGTGGACATTTTAAGTGTCTAACAGCCGACAGATCTCAGTAATTTAATAAGTCGAAAGAAAAAGCACATAGATTCTTAAGATATGACACTTTTTCTAAAGAAAAATTGTTGTTCCACTATGAAATGTTCGTAATACTGTTAATTTTTTATTTTACAAATTTTAGTACTCAATAATTTTCTATTAATACACTTTGGAAATAGCAATTCGGTTCACTGTTAAAAAGGTGTGCGTCGGTGGCATAGCGGTTAGGACGCTCGTCGACCATGCACATAGTCCGGGGTTCGATCCCCGGCCGACGCACTCCTTTACCTCGCTAAACCAGAACTAAAAAGCTGGTGAAGAAGAAAGGTTGGGCATGAGGCTAGCAACCCCATCCAGTTAAAATAAACACTACTGCTACAGAAACTTCAAGCCACTAGCTTGAAGCCCTATGTTTCACTAAGGGACATGAAGGAAAAAAGAAAAAAGAGAATCACCGTTAAAGAAACTTATGTATACGGTTTGAATCACTGACATAAAGCCACCTTTGAAAAGGAATATCTTTTTCATTCAATTTCTAAATCTATGTATATTTTACTTCTAAAATATAAACGTGAACCGATTTTGTATATTCATAACTTACCTAAAGTTAAAGACTGTTAGACTCTTTGAGGTGGTGTTTCAGTTATGAAGACTAACAATAATGGTGTTAGATTGGGGATAAGAAGTTGGGTAATGATAGTATTCAAATTGGGATTATATTATACAACATGAAGAACAATTTACCATATATTAACCTGCTCAATTAGCTGAGCAGGAAGTGTCATAAGGAAAACATTGTAGCCTTTAACATGTTCTCATGAAAACTGGATTGCGCTCTTCGAGATCAAGGTACAAATATGACTTAATCAATAACTGGATGTCTAAAATCATTTAGTAGACAGAGAGCAGGACTGGGAAATTGTAGGCGGTTGCCTAGAATCTGAATAGGACTCAGGGTATTTTCCAACTTCAGTTATCATTCTATTGCCTATTTTAGACCTTATAAATAGCAGTGAAGTCTTGATTTAGTAGATACTTAAGTCAATGAAAGTCATTGTTTGTGTTGAAATACTAAGAGCATAGGTAACACTTATTTACTACAGTATCTGTGACCTTTTATGAACTGAATTAGTTGCTTTAATTTGCGACACGGTGAAATTTTCACCACAGTAAATGCCCATCTAAAAGTATCACATATTAATCACATTTATTTCAATTGCCATTAACCTTCTAAAATTGCATATACTCTAAACTATTATCGTATTAATTATCATTACTTAGTATACAAAATGTTTGACTTCCTAGGATTTATAAAACATTCCGAAGTAAAAAAAATAATAATTTTAATTGACCATGATAACTTACATAATTCCATCCTTTTTCTGAAGTACAACGTGACAGAATACAAATCAGGACGGGTAATAACAACACATTTCGCCAAAATCTGGTCCAATTTCCAAATGACCTTCACTTTATTCCATGCTGGCCAATAGTTTTCAAGTGACTCATAGCCAATCAAATAAACGGATAATTTGTACTGTTGATGATATTGAACACAAACTAAGCCTAATACAATACAATGAATTTCTCCTAATTCCAAATTATTATTGTGTAGGCAATTTATATAAGAATTAATGATTGTATAGCAGGTTTTTTTGGAAGGCAGTGAGTGGATTTTTCATCTAAACTGTAGATATAGGTTTAAATACACAGTTATTTAAATGTCTGTACGGCTCTATATAGCCAGTGAATGAAAATTAGGCGTTGGCTTACACACATCAATTAATCATCATACGTTAACAAAATAATTCGTTAATTTATATTGAATCGTTTTTATCTGCACTGAAATTACTTAGTGATAACAAAGCTGATTTAAGAAGTTCTACTCCTTGGTGTATGCGAATTAGCATCAATTTTACCTGCTATATAACCATAATTTGTGGATTAATCGTTAATCATTATATTGTTGAATTAGGAGCGAATGTTCCACTTTAGGGCATTTATTTTCATGTAGAACGGGTTCCTAGAATTTAGTATCAGGTTCTCAAGCCTTGTAATTTCCAGCTTGTGGATATTCAAATGACTAGCAATAAATGTTGCTAATGACTGGCTAACTGGTACAGTAGTTCCGTATTGCTGGGTTTGAACATTTACAGCCAGTTCTGAAATGATGCAGCATATCTGAAGTATTTTTCTCCTGATTATTTTTGTTTCACAGCAAATTAATATTAACTATTGGTTTTTTTTTAAGGTGAGGCAGTAACTCATCGAAGAAGACATTGGGAAGTGGTCGCGCTATGTCATGGGCAATTGGATCAAGTTCCAGTGGCTTAATGGACTACGAGCTCGCTGGCCTTGTGACCAGAAGGTCCTGGGTTTGAAGCTAGGCGGTGGGTGAGTACTGCTGAAGAGTCCCAAACTAGGATGACGAAACAGCTGTCCATTACTCCCAGATTTCCCAATGGTTCTCCAGCCGGTGTCAGCTCATAATAAAATATTTGAGTTAGTCATATGCTTTGAGATCAATTTTGTTTCATTGTAATTTTTACCATCGATACAGATCATTTGCAGGGACGATGATAGCCAGTTGAAATGGGATTATTTTGTTCATTTGAAGACTGACATTTCAGCGTTGATGATTTCATTTAGGTTAGTGTCAGGCTAGCTCAAAGTTTACCTATCAACAATGTTAATAGTCTTGGTACATACATATATATATATATATATATCAAAGATGTGAGCATCAGGTGCAGTGAAATTCTGACAGTAGACGAAAGAGTTGCCCGAGAAGTTTTATTTTTGATAGGTGTCACTCCACTGATAAATCTTGTCAAAGATAAACAAAGCAAATTTATATTATAAAACATCATTTTATTTCACAGATTCTTATTAGCTACTGACAGCCTAAAATCACTGAGAAGACAATATACTTTGAATATTTATATAATGACTCAAAATATATGAGAGGATAGAAAATCAAAAGTCTAGGGTGAGCAGTTCCTTATGAAATTATAAGCATTACCAAAGAGAATTTTCGTACGAATTGGCGACATTATGAAAAGTAAAGGAGATAATAGTATGATAAGTGTGGTTTTAGAGCTTACATTTTTCTAAGTTACTATTTTAGGCTCTTGCTCACTGCCACGTTCAGTGTTATTATACGAGGGTAATGAAAGAGGAATATGAGAACTAGGAAAATGAAGTACAATTATCTATTGATTTATTAATTCACTTTTTGTGTAACTGCTAAATGGTCACCAAATGCTAAACAGAAAAGAAGTTTTCTGATATGAAAGTTGATTTAAGACCATCTATCAAGTATTCAGTTTTGTCATCAAACTGAATGATGAACCATAGCTTTACGCAGTAAAGTGCAATTCAGTTCGTTGTAATACACTATGGGGAATCATTCGAAACCAAGTCCTTTAGCTAGCTAGATTTTATGCTGATTGCTACTCATCAGCAAGGGATATCCAGTCTGTAGGAAACTCACATTATATGAACTTGTATAAACACACGAAAATAATTTTCGTTGTAATCAAACTAATGTAGATAATATGAACCACTGATAGAACCTAATGTAGGGCTAAATAATTGTACTTGACACTAATTAACGGCATAACATTTGGTTGGAGGATTTCATAATGATCTGACATCATTTAGAGAATCATTGGAAAACTTGGGAGTATTGGACAGCTGTTTCATCCAACTTAGGGTCTCTTCATCCGCTAACCACTCAAACAGAATCCCTAGAAACCAATACCATGACCAGTACGGTACAGTAGGTCGTAGGTGAGAATAGTTACTCATCGAAGACATTGCTAAGTGGTCGTGCTACGTCGCCAATTGGCAGAAGTTAGAATTCATGGGCCACTGGATTCATTCCGAACTCGCCTTTTAACCAGAATGTCCTGGGTTCGAACTCCCTGTGGTGGGTGCGTACTACTGAAGAGTCTCAAACTAGGCTGACCAAAAAGCTGTCCACTACTCTCAGGTTTCCCAATGGTTCTCTAACCGGTGTCAGTTCACGATGAAATTCTCCGACCAATCAAACAAAATCCCTAGAAAACCAATACTTGAAAATTTCAACATTTATTTGAATGATTTTGATTCATAATTAAAATTGTTTTGCACTGAACAGATACCAATAAACTGTCATCTGTTTACCGTTTTAACGTTTACATCTCAACGAATAATCATGTGTGACATTTTTTTTCTACCTAGGAATAAGTGTAATTAAAACAAAACTGCTGGCTATTGGACTTTCAAAAGTTGACTATTGACCACTTGAAGTGGTTATTGATTTATTCAGTCCATTTCATTTTAACACGTATTTATTTCAATATATTTTTAAAATAGAGTTATTTAAACAAGATGATGTTACTTACCTACAGTGTTATTTTGATATTATTATTCGGTCTATAGTTCCAAAAAGTTGTTTATTTAAGTAATAAATTGTTTATCTGAACAAACATCTTCAGAAGGTGGTTTCGCTAATTTTTTTTTCATAATGTGCACAGATGAAGACGGTGGTTATAATTGGCTGTATGTGATGCATGTTTTACGCATTTTTGGATCAACAATACACCTTAACTATTCAATGGGTTTAGGCATTTACCAAGAGGCCCAGTCATAACAGTCGACTAAACGGTTTATTAAGTAAACTTCAGATAATAGAGAGGTGTGTCAATTTAATAGTTTAAACTAATTAGTGGTGAGATAATTTTTGAATGTTCATTTATATATGTATATATATATATATATATATAGAGAGAGAGAGAGAGAAGAACGTAAACTGTGCACTCTATAATCATAGATCGACATCTCAATAGTCTTTTGAATACACTGTGAGTCATACCAACAAGGATTGAAGGTTATTTATTAACTCAAAATGAAAAACTTTTCATACTGGAAATAGGAAGACCAAAAGATACTCCCAGTGTTCTGTATGGAAATAAACTATTATTAATATTAATTGTATTGTTCCTTTGGGTTCCGAAAGGAATATGGGGCTTCAGCAATACATCGCCATTGAAACCTGTTCCCTGAAGTCCTTTTTAGCTGCCTTCACGACTGTCTATAAACTGTCATCTCCTCCTCACATAATCTCTTCTATGCTACCCACCGATATAAAAATCACCTGTTCCTGTTTGGGTTCTTCTCGAGGGCTTGTATCAGAGGCCACATCGTTCGGTGGTCCCCTTAAAGTGTGTTGACTCCATTCCCCTTTCCTTCTGCGTATATGTTGGGTGACGTGTTCTTGGTTGATTTGCTTACAGAGTTCCTTGTCGCTAATTCTTTCTGGATGGTCATTTTACTTTCAGTGTCGAGGGAAGACAGCTGCCGATGGAAGTCTACAGTAGCCTGCTGGAAATGCTTTTGATGGGTCTCCAAGTCTTTGAACCATACAGAAGCATTGATAAATAAATAATTAATTATTATGCAATAAAAAACTATACAAATATTAAGTGATGATTTTAAAGACATGGTATCTAAGTAAGATAAGATGAAACCAATATGAAGCATCGTTTCAACTACAGGCTGATTGAACTGACAAGGATATCAAAGCAAAAATCGGAAAAGCAAGACAAGCTTTCACTACTCTCAAGTATGTGTGGAGGTCAACAGAACACTCAGCATCAAAAATAAGATCCGGATTTTCAACTCCAATGTGAAGTCAGTCAGTGCTACTCACTATACGGATCAGAGACTTGCACTGCGCGTCATAAAGAGCATCTCAAACAAACTACAGACCTTCATTAACAGCCAGTTGTCTTCGCTCAATACCACTCAAGATCAGATGACAGGCCAGAAAAGATCAGGAACAGAGATCTCTGGCAATGAGCGAACCAACACAGCAGGAACCGACTGTGAAACAAATAGGCAGGAAGAAATGGAGATGGATTGGCTGGCCATACTCTGAGGAAACAAGCCATCAAGTGACATCACTAGACAAGCCATTGCTCGAGTGGAACCCGGCCGAAAGGGAAGCGGCGAGTTGGTCGTCAGTGCAAGGGTGGTGTGACTTGGAGGAGGTCATGTGAAGAGGAGATGAAAGCGTGTGGGCAGACTTGGAGCCAGATGAAAACTCTAGTAGAGAACCGAACGCAATGGAGACGCACGGCTGAAACTCTATGTTCCTCTAGGAATTAAAGGAAACAATAATAATAATCAAATAAAAGAATTATTCAACCATAAGTTAAACATTTTTTAAAAACTGAACAGAACATCCACAATGGGAAATCGACAAGATGTTTTCTGTTGTATACAGTTGAGTATATTTTAATGGATAGTGAGAGATATTGTACGACATACGATGTAGGCTGAATTCACTACAACATTCTGGTTTCAGTGTAATGATAAAAAGTTACTGTACAACGTAGTAGAAGAATATGCTTCAGAAATCAATAATAATAATAGCATCTTTATTCTGGACAGTATTTATAAAATGTACAGAATTTTCAGAGGAGTTTGTTGCATGATATTTTCCCTTCATACAATATCTTCAAGTAAAATACTAATATACAATGGTCTCTGAGCTGAAGCACACACCATTCCATTATGATATATCTGCTTTGTCGCCTTCAAGAAATCCACGATATCTAGTTGAAAGCCAACTGTAAGATGTTCAGAAGTACATTTTGAGACCCAAGGACATAACTGAAGAACAATTATCTTACGTATTGGGACATGTTGTCATCTACAATCAGGCCTTTTCTCAAGTTTAGTAGGAACTTGCAAATCAGAAGCTTGTAAACATTTTAAATACACACAAGAGTAGATAATACTATAACAGGTCATATCTTAATCGATCAAAACAAAGCGGACACAACATACTATGTGCAGTAGAGAGAGATGGAAGTTTTTGGTAGCGCAAGGTTTTAGCAGCCTCTAGGGGAATCGACGGTAACTAGCTTTTGGATGATCTGCATTCCTCTTTTAATGACAATACTTGAAAATATTGATGAGAGCAATATGGGAATATTTTTGGTTGCAAAGGCCTATGTACAAACATCATCATGAGCGTAAAAAGACTGATTTGCAAACCAGTGACATAAAAGAAATCAGATTCTGTCCCACTTTATGATTTTACCAGACCTTTTTTAGGGATAATTACTGTGAACTATGCATAAGGTTGAAAGTAAAATCCTGTTTGCACTGGAAATATTCCATTTTGATTATCAACAGTTGTGCAATCAATTTTCTGCACAGCTAAGTATACCCATGAGGAAAATAAAAGACACATGCAATTAAGTGAAATTCTTCTTCTAGATAAACTGATATATATTCAGATGTACATTCATAAAGATATAATAACATGATAGAAAAATTTTCAAATTTATTTGCTGTTATCAGCTGAATACATTCATGTAGCTCCGAAAAGAATTTAGCTATTGAATCATAAAATCAAAGATGATAGATATTGTGATAGGCATTCCGAAATCTCAAAATAAAATATGCTTTAATTATATTTTCTATAGTTTGGTTTGTAAGGGTTAGTTATGTTATTATGAGTTGATCACGGATTGATATCAGTTAGAGAAACATTGAAAACCAGGGAGTACTGGACAGCTGCTGTTTCATCCTAGTTTGGGAATCATCGAACACAGTACCTTCCGGTTACAAGGCAAGCTCGTATACCATTCAGCCACTGGGACCCGATTCAATGACCAGTCCATGAATTCTAACTTCTACCGATTCGTGATTTAGCGCGACCCCAACCATTGTCGTTGGTGGGACATCCATCCTCACACGTGACATCTAATTGGACCTCACTGGTCACGACTTCTCACTAGAACTCCAGGAAACTCCATCCTGTAGCAAGTCACTAGCGAGCATCAGATTAATTTTCTATATTGTGGTTTGTAAGGGTTAGTTATGTTTTTACGATATTATTATATTGCTTGAATGTTATTCCTCTTTAAGGAAATGTTGGTTCACTATGTCAAAGATAGTCTGACGTATTGGGTCACAACATTGAGTTTACAGATCTTTTGAAGCTGAATACGTCGACAGCGACATGAATCTTCTTGTAAAACAGTCTTGTTTGGAAAGGCTGGACTTCAGTTCGACGACAGAACTCTTTGTGAACCTAAGTCACTAAGTTCTAATCGATAAATCCTATGAAATCATCTACGAATCAAGAAATTTTGGAGATAACCGAAGTATTAGCGATGGAAAAATTTAAGTCAGCGCTGTATCCGAATAAGTACGCTTAATTTCCTAATGCTCTTGTTGTTATTCATTCACAAATTCCCATTTGTTTTGTTCAATTACATCTTGTAATTAATTTTATTCAATTAATGGGTGGAAGGGGAGGAATAATTCTGGAAATTCTCTACCTTTTAATTACATGTCCTTGAATACACAGCCTAGTAAATGTCTTAGTCAATAGGACTTTTCATCACTGAAAATGTCTTATGTTCTCCTGTCATACTTTTATAATAGTACTTGCCTCATAAAATATATATATACATATATATATATATATATATATACTCGAATATGATGAGGTGTTTTAATCTTTAAGAGATTAGAAGGCACAAAATCTAGGGTACAAGTTTTTCAGATTAAATCTTATTATTATTATTGTATCCTTTAATTCCTAGAGGAACATAGGGCTTCAGTCGTGCGTCTCCATTGCGTTCGGTTCTCTGCTACAGTCTTCACCTGGCTCCATGTCTGCCCACACGTTTTCATCTCCTCTTCACATCACCACCTCCAAGTCACACCACCCTTGCACTGACGACCAACTCGCCGCTTCCCTTTCGGCCGAGTCCCACTCGAGCAATGGCTTGTCTAGTGATGTCACTTGATGGCTTGTTTCCTCAGAGTATGGCCAGCCAATCCATCTCCATTTCTTCCTGCCTATTTGTTTCACAGTCGGTTCCTGCTGAGTTGGTTCGCTCATTGCCAGAGATCTCTGTTCCTGATCTTTTCTGGCCTGTCATCTGATCTTGAGTGGTATTGAGCGAAGACAACTGGCTGTTAATGAAGGTCTGTAGTTTGTTTGAGATGCTCTTTATGACGCGCAGTGCAAGTCTCTGATCCGTATAGTGAGTAGCACTGACTGACTTCACATTGGAGTTGAAAATCCGGATCTTATTTTTGATGCTGAGTGTTCTGTTGACCTCCACACATACTTGAGAGTAGTGAAAGCTTTTCTTGCTTTTCCGATTCTTGCTTTGATATCCTCGTCAGTTCCGCTGGCCTGTAGTTGAAACGATGCTTCCCAGGTAGGTAGGTGAAGGAGGTTGTTTCTTTCAGGTTCCTCCCATTTATGCTGATCGTTGCCTGTTGTTGTTGTTCTTGTCCAGGAATCTTCATCACCTCTGTCTCCTCAATGTTCACCTGAAGTCCTATCTTTGATGCTTCTTCTGCAATCTTGTTGCTTTCGCTTGTATGTCTTCCAGTTTGTGGGAAATCAGACATATATTATAAGCGAAGTCCAGATCCTCCAAGTTTTTTGTGTGAGTCCATTTTATGCCTGTTTCCTCATTGCTCGCTGTTTGTCGCATTATCCAATCTACTGCAATCAGGAAAATCAGGTTAAATCTTGTTATTTGCAAATTCTACAGTGTGAGTTGAAACTTCACGAAGGTTTTCTTTATGTAAACTGAAAATATTCTATTCAGATACTACATGTATAACTCGCTTGGTACTAAGAGTAGCAAACAAAAAGTCGGCATTCACTAACAGTTACTAGATTTTCAGATTTTCTCCCGTTTCTCTGATACAAATTGATTTCCCTAGAGGATTCTAATCTGTTCTGAAATCAAGCAACTCTCACTATTAAATATCATCTTACTTATTCGCTTTTACTATGAATCCATTTTTATAACTGTTGTTGTGTAAAGTTCAGAATAACTTCTTTACATAAATTTATAAATTGATACATGGTAATGTCTGTTTTTCACTGGAATAGCCTTATTATTTCAAGAGTTAAATTGAAGCCATTTATTTTTAAATGTCAACAGAAGAATATGAGGTTGTTAATCGTATACACGTGATAACTAACTACATTCACACCAAAGTATTACGCATTTCGCAAATTGTATATATATATGTTATCTGATCTTCGTAAGTAAGTTATTGCTACAGGAAGTGTTGCTGTTGTAAGTGTCAGTGCGAGTGTGTGTGTAGGTGTAGGTGTCTGTAAAAGAGAGAGAGAGGTACGGAAAAGAAAAGGAATCGAAAAGAAAGCCACTAAAAAGAATCTTCTACAAAATCAGACAAAAGTATCATATATATAGAGAGAGATTTCTGTTTCACTTCAGTTATCAACAGTTATATTTTTGTTGTCTGACAACCGCAAAAAAGTTGTCATAACTTAACTGTTAAGAAATTCTAATCTGCTTGTTTTGATGGTGATGATGGTGATGATGATGATAAAGCGTAGACAAGAGAGAATTATTCACTCTTTTTCGAAATACACACACATGTAAATGGCTTTTGTTTTACTTATTCATCGAAACATTTTCACAATTTGAATTTACACCCTACATTTGTTCATGTGTACATTTCATTTCATTTCATTGAACGTTAAACATCAGAGTTACTCAGTATGAAAGTGGCAACTTTTTACAGATATGAATCTTTTCATTTTGAAAGAAATTTGATAGACAGTCAAGGGATTAATATCTTTTGATGCGCTTCTTTTATATTACAATCTGAAATTAAAGGATAATTAATGCAAATTTTCGATGTGATGAAGGTTTCAGTGCAGTTATCTCTCATGTATTATATTTACAAATGGTGTTGAGAAATTCTCTTTGCAGTTGTTTAAAGAACGCTAATGAAAGTTAAACGAAATTATAGACAAATAAGGAGAGGAGACTTTGCATTGGCATGTGCAGTCAAAAATACTTCACAGGCTTAGTTTCACTCTGTCTCTTAGATAAAAAAACACATCCTATCAGTCTGTGCTTTTAAAATGAGGAAAGAGTCATAATTTCATCAGAAAACTCAATTTTCACAGTTTGAGGAAGTGAAAGTTTACCAAAGTTTCCTGTGGAGATCAAAATTATTCTAGACCACAACATTTGATCTGCTTGTTACTACAAATGGTAATTAAGAAAGCAAGCATAATTATGTCAAACCACATACTACTGAGTAGTTATACGCAACTCACACCAACCACTAGTGCTTGCTGCCCATCCAGATCGAGGTGATCCAGACACTGGACAGCCGTTTCATTCGTTCGCGGCTGAGTTCATCAGCGGTGTACCTAGTTTGACTCAGTTCAAGCCACCCGATTTCTCTGGGTGAAATACAACTAACTACTCATTTCAATAAATCAGTAGTATGTTTTTATATGCAAATATACTTATTTCCATGACTTTTGGCAATTTGGACATAGCCGCAGAACGAAATACTATATATTTCCTATCGGAGTTTCACACTTTCATTCATAACTTTTGAACGGATGAATATTTTCCAATGAGGTTTGTTTTATCTTGTAGATCTCGTAAATATCTGTCGTACTATACCACACACTTTACTCCATCTGCCTCTTCTTTTTTGTAAAAAAATGTTTTGGTTAAGTTTTGCAGCCTCCATAGGATTCCTTTAAGAAATACATAAAATTTGATTATTTTTCTCAATTTTTTTCTGCAATTAGATTTAAAAATATGTAATTACAAACGCCTGAATGCCGCAATTCTCAGCTATCGAATGAAGTATAGCTTGCCATGGGGTCCCGACCAAAAATTTTCGAGGCCTCTGCACTGTTCTACAGCGCATGTTATATAGGGAGACCACCCTTAACTGGGTCCGGCTACCCACCGGTAACAGTAGTTGGTATTAAATAGATCACATACTGTGATCTAAATAACTTGGTTTCAAGAAGAAACTGCAGTGAAATTTCACCTCCTCGGTTTGTGCGGATTTCAAATTGTGAATCTGATTTATGGAATTACCAGTTCGCCCAACTGGCCAGCTAGAGAAAGGGTGATTCGAATTGGTTTGGCTCTCTGAGCTGAGCTAAAGTGAGTGCACTGATGATGAGCTCGGCTGCAAGCCAGTGAACTAGTCTTCCAGTGTTCAGATCACTTTGATGCGGCTGAAGAGAACTACCAGTTGACGTGAGTAATATTCAACTAATCGTAACCATCAATCAGTAGAATGTGGTCTTATGAATTTTCGCACACTATCATGAAGAAGTAAATTCTCCAGTTTATAGAACACTTTTTAAACAATTACAAGGAAGCGGAACTACTTTTAAGGAGGAACAATTAGAAGAAATAGAAATGCTTTCTTTTGGTGGATACAATTATTATTTCTTGTTCAAGATAGGGAATAATAAAACGACAGTTTCAGCGAAGAAAATTTTCTTTGCGACGGAGTCGTCAACCAGTTTGTGCATTCGTGTATTTATAATAAAGGGGTGGGAAAGTTTCAGAATAATTTCCAGTCAAGGGTCAAATTAATAAAATTACAATTAGGAATTAAAATGACATAATAAACAAGGGGGAAGGATAAAACTCATAAAAAACAGCATCACAATTAATGAGAAGATTGACATATTGTGCAATTAGGAGTTAGAAATGTAGAAATAACAAAATATACAGGATGTTTGGATAAAAAAATCTAGTGGGATCATAAGTAATGTGACGAACAATTGTTTATGCAGTTAGGGATTAAATATGTAGAAATAATAAATTGACAAAATAGACAGGAAGTTCGGATATGAAAATATGGTAGTGCAAATAGGGATTAAGAAAACTTAAAAATAACAAGAATAAACAGTAAGTTTGGATAAGAAAGGCAATGGGATAGTCAGTATTAAAGGAATTACCGGTTCGTAATGGCCATGGCAGGGACAAGGGTTTGACGTATTTCTTTTGGATACATAGGGTGGGTTTAAGCTTTATTGGATAGCTAGTGCCTCAGTTATGCCCAGATGTCTTAATTTTACTCCCTTTTGATAGGTTTGATCGAATCTTGTGTATTATTTTGAAGGATTTTTCGAATGACACTGAATGTCCTGAATTGACTAGATGTTCTATCACTGAACTATATACACGTTTTAGTTCTCCTTTTACTAGCCAGGCTGGATAGTGTTCACGAGCGCGTTTTTCTAGTTGGCGCATGGTACGGCCGATGTACTCAGCTCTGCACGAGCAAGTAAATTGTCTTTTTATTATTTCCTATGGTCAAATGTGCATATTCTTGTTGAAGAGTTTGAAAATTTGCCATTTCACATATAAATACTCAACTTTTATTCAATGAGTCATATTGACTGATGACATTCATCGTGTTGACAGACTATCTGAATGCATAAGTTTATGAGTAAACTGTATTCGAAAATCTTACATAAACATCGAGTACTATAGTGGCAACATGACAGCTCAGTAGCTGGGTTTAGTTTAATTGTGAGAAAGCTGAATATTTTACCGTGCTCACTAACCCTTTATATAATCAGCCTTTGGTAACTGAATGCATCTATAACTCTACTAGGCTAGGCGCATTCATGATACTATTTTTGATGTAAAACGCAATTATTAGCAACTTAATGGCTTGGCAGTTTGTCTGATAACTTAAGTCCTGCAAGGAATACTGAAGTCAGCTGTTATAGAAAGAGAGATGCAAATCACCGTAAAATACACAGAGACGCCGTAGTATAATTTCAAATATGTATATAAGGGAAAGTCTTGAGAAAAGTTTATGAACAAATCTCCATTTGCTGAAGACACCAGCTGGTAAAACGTCACCAAGAATTATCTGTTATGCAACGATTTCTTTGTGTTAGCACCAGTTATATTTCATGTTTTTTATTTCTTTTTAAGGTAATGTTAGGTATTGTTTGTAACTACATCCATTATTGTGCATAGATGTCGCCAGAAACTGACAACATTTAGAGGAGCACTGGAAACCAGAGACCAATGGACGCCTGTTTCGCTGTCGTTAAGGCTTCTTCTGAGACGCATGGCCACGACCTCCACCAGAAAGAGGACCCAGGAAGTTTATATTAAGTAGCATAATCAAACAATAAACAGAAACATATTTGTCATTAAAGTTTAAAAATTTATGGGAAAAATCTGTTCAGATTCTACTGGGAAATATGCCCACTGTATAGACGCTAAGCTTCTGCGTGTGATGTGTAACAATGGAAGGAACTTTAATAGGAAGGAAAATATGCCTTGTATTCCATAGATTACTGTTAAAAAATTTATATCAAAGGAAAACATCTAGTTCATAGACAAATAAACGCATTTTCTATAGTTGGTTTGTAAGGACTAGCTTTGTTTTTACGAATTGATCACCGATTGATATCAGTTAGAGAAACATTGAAAACCAAGGAGTAATGGATAGCTGTTTCACCCTAGTTCGGGACTCTTCAGATCTACGCACCCACCGCCGGGAGTTAGAACCCACAACCTTCAGGTTACAAGGCAAGCTCGTATATCATTCAGCCACTAGGACCAGCCCATGAATTCTAACTTCTACCAGTTCATGATTTAACGTGACCACCAACCAGTGTCATCGGTGGGAAATCCATCCTCACACTTGACTGGTTGGACCTCACTGGTCACTAGTGAGCACCTGGGATCGAACCTCAGTGGGTGCTTACTGCCGATGATTCCCAAACTAGGATGAAACAGCTGTCCTTTGTTTTCAGTGTTTCTCTAACTGATACCGATCCGTGATCAACTGGTAAAAATAAACGTATGTTTAACTCATTAAAAAGGTGTAATTTCATTGTAGTTGTTAAAAGTACCCATGAGGACATCATAGCTGTATATGTATGCAAGAGATACATGAAGCATGCATTTTGAACTTTTAGCACAGCATCTCATTTCTGAAAGTTGAATCCCTCTGAATTCTGCTGATTTTTTTTCCAAAGTTTTAATTATATGAATCCATTAGTTTCATATTTCTTCATGTAACATTCTTCAATCACTTCACTACTACTGTGTCTCAAGATTTTAGAGATTTGATAAACCTTTTATAAACTCATTTATTCGAATGGAACTAAGGCGACACGGTAATTCTGTATCGTAAAAATCTCTCTTTAGTATATTCAAAGGCAAGTCAGTCGACAAAGTCAATAAACGTAAAATTCAACTATAATGCGTGCAAAACTGAGACGTGAACTACACTATAATCCTTCGGATATCGACTTATCGCTAAATAGTAACCGACAAAATACTCAATATAGACTACTTTCACCATTCCAAATCACTTATTCATCGTTAGTATTCCTGTCCCACCTGGGAAATACTTAGCCTGTGGTACTTCATATTTATATGATTTATGAGCAGAGTTATTTACCAAAGCCTAATCAGCATTTAGAATTTTAATTCAGTTTCATAGGAAGACTTCACTTTCTTCCAAATCAAAAGTTAAATCTTTCAACTAGGTGTAACAGTTTATTTTGTCTCTGTATCATCCATATGCTCCAAATATTTTGTACTGAATTTTGTTCTACTCGCTTGCTTATAAGTAGTTTGCTTTTATCAGTAAAATTAACTACGATTCTCTAGTGTAGATTATTTTATGAATATATGTGAACTATGACTGGATGAAGTTAGAGTTGTTGATGCTTCTGACTACAAGGGACTTGAATAAATTCTTTTTGAATCACGTCAGCATAGAGCGGTATGGATTTCACACTGAACGATAGGTTGTGTCCACTCATCTGGATGAAATAACTGTGTATCGACTGATTAAACTTCAGTAGATACTGTATTATGATTGTACTTATTTTACGTAATCAGCCTGCCAAACCTATTTATATCTGGGTTGACATATTTGGGCCAACCCATCCAGTACTTAGTCACTGAACACTGATATCTGAAAATATGTTTCAGAACTATTGGAAGTGATCAAAAATGAACACTATTCACTTCTATAAGTTTATAAATGTATAATACACAAATTGACTCATAACTTATGGCCTGTGATATATATTTTGGGATCCAGATGTTAAGATTTATAAATTTCGCTAAGCCTATTGACAGATGAGTCATTTTTTATGCAAATGTGCTTGTTCACAATGCACATTCTACCATTTGTGCAACATTTTATCGAACAATTTTCATCGATAAACATCGATAAGTGTGTGTGTAGGTGCTTGTTTTTCTAGCTCACAAATTTTTTCTTCATGTGTGTGAATGTACCTATAATAATTCTTTTGAATATCTCTATTCAGATAATCAAGATGAAATGTGAGCTAAATTCGAACATAACATTAACATTTATTATATTTTAAAGTACAAATATGGAAAGCGGATAATAACCAATAGAAAATATACTTCGACATCATCCAAAATGTGATACATATTTTAAATTATCATTGGAAATCACTCATTTTATCTAGGGGTAGAAATTGAAGTATAGATTTCATAGAACAGATAAAAAGAACTGCATCAGTGATAGTTTTGAGCCTAAGCTTTAATTGATACAATTTCTGAAGGTCGAAATGATGTGAATTCCATAACGCTTGCATCATGAAATATTTACGTCTGTTGACAGCTTCATCTGTGAAATAATTCAAGATAGTTTTAGTTTGGTAGACTAGTGTTTCAACAATTGAATGACAATAAAAGTTAATTTTTAATAAATATCCAGGGAGCAACAGCACTAGACACAATAACAGCAGTTCGGGTGTAAAGATAAATACTTGCCAGCGATGACATTTGCTAACGGTCACGCCATATCATAAATTGGCAGAAGTTGGAATTCATGGGCCATTGGATCGGGTCCCATTGGCTTAATGGTCTACGAGCTTTCCCTGTAACCAGGAGGTCCTGGGTTCGAACCCCCCGGTGATGGTTGCGAAGATCCGAAGAGTCCCGAACTAGGATGAAACAGCTGTCCAGTACTCCTTGGTTTTCAATGTTTCTCTAACTGATATCAATCTGTGGTCTAACCTGAATGTGAATATCCGTCCAAAGCATTAGAACTCAACACCTGAGCAACACTTATAAAAGTTCTCTAAGTGACTCACCACCTCCATAGGCCATGGATTTCTAGTTAAACACTTAGCGACTCATCTACATTTTAGTTATTCATTAATAATTATGTAGATATTAAGATTGTCAACATTTTACCGGTCTCCTTATACCCTTGGAATTTAAAACATGCTAGAAAGGTTCTTAATGCTCTCTTGAGTTATCCTACAGGGGTTAACAAGGCATTATGACATTATTTCTTTTGGTGGTTATAGGAATTCATTCCCAAACTTACATATAAACAAATGAATATGGCTATATAATGTGTTTCTACCTTCTTTTTTTCCTTCACGTTCCCCGGTGGAACATAGGGCTTCAAGCTAGTGGCTTGAAGTTTCTGTAGCAGTGTTTATTTTACAGGATGGGGTTGCTAGCCTCATGCCCAACCTTCTCTCTTTTACCAGCATTATTTCTGGCTTAGCGATGTAAAGTAGTCCGTCGGCCGGGGATCGAACCCCGGACTATGTGCATGGTTGGCGAGCGTCCTAACCGCCATTCCACCTACCTACCTTAATCTAACAAAATTTTTGAATAACAAAAGAGTTAGAGAATAACCCGTTCATGCGATCTACAAAATAATTAGTTTTAATTGTCAAGATCAATTAATTAATTAACTATTCTCATAAGAAAGAATAAGCAATTCATCATAATAATATGACAAGACATTGGAATCATGGAATACACTACGAATATTACTAGCACGAATAATAATAATAATGACAATAATAATTGTGGTAAGAATCAGAGTTGTTCCAATCCCTGTTAGTAATTACACTGAACGTGACAAGCCTTTATAATCTACGTATTACACGCTGCCCAACATGTTGCTATTTTTATATATACCACAAAAGTGAATCTAATTTGCGGTGAAATCTGGGAGTTCAGTTCAACAAACGTAATATAAACAGATTAATCCAATTTACTTTTTTTCCGTGTTTTGTTAAAACATTCACTTACGATACTACTAATTACTTGTAACAGGTTTTCTTTTCTAACAATTCGCCATAATATTTAATTTTCCCCCTAAACAAAAGTTTCAAATTCAATTAAATGACGGCGAATTAAGCGTGTAATTGTTATTTACTCAATTTGGTTAAATGGTGAGTAGACAGCTTGGATAGTTGAATTAAGGTCAAGAATTTTGCTAAAGAAATTTAGAATGGGAGAAATCAGTTAAATCGAGAGAAACAGTGGCTCATTGTAAGAATCGGCACAGCCATCTCAAATACTCATACCATTTTGGTTGATACTAAACTATGGCAGCCTAAAACGAAACTATCTAATATACGGATTGATGACCTTGAGCAACCGGTGAAACGTGTCCGTAATAGATATAGGAAATTGTGGATGCTGTATACAAATTACATAGCCAATTTCATGCAAATCTAGTATTTTGAGTACTGCTCAGTTTCATCGGAAGGGATAAAACATGCAGCGAAATAACGCTGATTGTTACAACTGTCATACCTGGGCTATATGCACGGGCGGACGATCCCGTTAATCCTTCAGATGGGACTCACACAAATTCCATCGAAAGTTTCTAGAGTCACCTAAAAAGAGGATCAGAGCTGTGAATAAGTCAAGAAACACGGTGACTTACAGTTATCTCCACGAATTTATGTACAGGAGTTGGTTTAACCTAACTATATGAAGACTCCTATAGCGAATTGGGAGGTCTTCTAGGAACATGTACAAGGACGTTATCCTGTATAACTACTTTTCAACATGGCATTACTTTTTTATGAACTTTTTTTTTAAATTACGCACTTCTACTTCGGACGCATCTGACTGGTCGATGGAGATTTGTCAAGGTCTTTATTAGATAGTTTCGTTTTGGGCTACTATAAATTAGAGTCACCCTATTTTGTATTATTCGTAGGTAATAGGTACTCTTTATGGTTTTTAACTTCCTGTTAAGCAAAAAATAACTACACACCTTAAATGAGTTCGAATAATTAGAATTGTACGAATTTCTCATCGCTATTCCTTTTCCCTCAATATTACTTCTTAAACATTTGAAGTAACTGAAGCATGTATGTAGCGTACTGTAGTTCATACTACATGTCTAAATCACTTATAGTAGTGATACGTCGTGGTGTCAAATACAAAACTCAAGCACTAGCTTGGAGCCCTATGTTCCACTGGGGAACGTGAAGGAAAAAATAATAAAACAATTTAAGGTTTTCTGGATGAATACATTTCAGCACACAAGACCATTCAGTTCTAAGGTGCAGAAATCTGTCTATAAGATTTTGCAATCGATTTTAGATATATTCTTGACACGATTACATTTATTGGCTTATCTATTATAGGCTTTCTCATATGAAGCATAGTTATATAAACACCAGTCTAACACTAATAACTATCACACTAAAGATACAACGTGGAACTTTACAGGAGAGTGGATTAGTTTCAAGATATCACAATTTGAGACAGTGTACATAGAGAAAATGAAAAGAAATACGAAAAATATCGTCACTCATCAGCTGGAATTTAAGAGAATCGGCGAGAAATAAATGAGGATCGATAATGGGAGTTATCATGAGTGACACAGTTAGAGAACCACTGGAAAACCTGGGAGGACTGGAGTGTTTCGTCCTAGTTTGGGACTCTTCATAGGGGTGCGTACTGCTGAAGAGTCACAAATAGACGGAGGAAACAGCTGTTCAGTACTCCCAGGTTTTCCAGTGGTTCTCTAATGATGTCAGCTCATGATAAAATCCTCCATGCAATAACCTTTTGAATCAAAAGCGCTAAACAATTAATCAATTTAGTGGGGTACACTCGGCTTTCATTACGTATGAGAGACCAAAATAGAATTGCCTTCCTAGATGTCCTTCTTACATGAAAACCTGATGGTAGCATAAAGAGAAATTGGTATAGGAATAACACACATGGACAGGACAATATACACATTTTCATAGCTTTGTTCCTCTCCAGAACAAAAGGAATTTAATAAGGACACCCAGCAACAGGATCAGAGCTATATGCTCTGAAGATATAATAGAAGATGAACTTAGCATTTTATATGTCACCTTAATTGAAAATAGCTATCCAGAAAAGTTCATCAAAAAACATATGACAAATACAGTAGAAAAGGACTATTCTCTATCTATAAATAAGAAGCCCTTCTATATACGACTGCAATTCAAGAATGATGCACCTGGCAAGTTAAGAAAATCTACTCAGAGAACTTTTAGTGCTAGTAAACTACGAGTCATACTTTCTACACGATGGGTCGTGATTCCTCGACTGAAAGATGAAGTACCTAGACTAACTACCTCTTCCTGTATCTGCCAATTCAACTGTGCTTGTGCAGCGAGTTATATTGACTGTTCCTCTAGGAACTTGATTCTTCGTGCTCGGGAACATCCACCGGTGTGGCTAAATAAATACAGTGAAAAACATCAGAAGCTCGATATTAGACTACCTGGTTCAAACCAGCCACAGAGCTAGTATTGAAGAATCCTTGTCCATCATCTATCGGGTACCAAATAAATTGCCAAGAGCATCGGCGTACCGAAGATTCCAAACAACAAAGGCTTTTGAGTTCCACTCTGTGTGCAGAAGAAAGAGGTCTAGCCCATACTACTTCCCTGGTCTTCTGCGTGGCCTATAAATTCATAAATTCTGCATTATTATTTTTCCTGATTTTTCTGATGTTCAGTGTGTAGTGTTATATTGATGCGTATTATCACACTTACAGATGCTATTAAACTGTAATCTATTGATTTTATTGATTCGATGTTGTTTAAACATTAACGCCGTTAATAACCCTAATCCTTTCATTACTATGGATACACAGCTGTAGAATCCGATAGAGAACCTATTGAAAAGAATATTCTTTAGTACGAGAACTACTGGAAAACCTGGGAGTACTGGACAGCTGTTTCGTCCTAGTTTGGGACTCTTCAGCAGCACGCACCCACCGGCGAGCTCGCCTTGTAACCAGAAGCTCCTGGGTTCGAATCCGGTGGGTGCGTACTGCTGAAGAGTCCCAAACTAGGACGAAACAGCTGTCCAGTACTCCCAGGTTTTCCAGTGGTTCTCTAACTAATGTCAGCTCATGATGAAATCCTGTAACCAATCAAATCCCTACAAACCAACACTAGAATATTCTTTGTTCAGTAATTGGTCTTTTAATACAACTGCTTTCCTAAGAAAGATTGTTAATCAGACCATTAACAGTCTTCAGATGTTGACTTTAAGCACCTCGACGACTACAACGAGGTTGTCTGTACCTCCTTACATGAGTCGAAGCAATAACCAGAGTATTCATGGATCGGCTTCGTATCGTGTTTTGATCATTCCTAAACTTCTTATTTTAAAATGTGATTGAACTTCAACCAATGTTACAAGTTAAAAAAAGATAATAAGGAAGAATAAGCAATGCATATCTTAGCTACTTCATTTTTTTTGAATATCCACAACATCTACTAGTTTACCTACCTTAATTTACACTATAGTCCAATCTCAACATTACTCGCATTCTGGTTTCATCACATGCAAGCGATTTTGTGGGGAGTAAGGTAACTCGATTAACTGTTTTTAATTGGTTTACGACGTTTCTAGATGCTGTGCAATAAGATATTTGACTTATAATAAGTAGTGAGTGAATCTAAGAATAATGTTTTCTTTACAATTCTTAAGATTATATAATCTAATAAGACGCTGAATTATGGGAATCCAGTAAAGAATACACTGAGTGTATGTTTAAATTAAACTAATGACTCAGTACACTTTGATAATAGTAATAAAAAGGAAAACAATAGGACGAACTATCTATAGATGAATTTTTCAAGTACTGGTTTTGTAGGGATTTTGTTTGAATGATTGTAAGATTTCATCATGATCTGACATCAGCTGGACAACCACTGAAAAACCTGGGAGTACTGGACAGCTGTTTCCTCCGTTCTAGTTTGTGACTCTTCAACAGTACGCACACACTGATGAAAACCTCCAAACAATCAAACAAAATCCCCACAAAACCAATACTTGAAAATTAATCTGATACTCACTAGCGACTGGCCCTGTTCAGGCAGTTAACCTGAGGTTCTAGTGGGAAGCCGTGACCAGTAGGGTACAGCAGATCAAAGATGAGGCAGTATCTCATTGAAGAATACATTGCGAAGTGGTCGTGCCATATCATGAATTGGCAGAAACTGGAATTCATGGCCTAATGGACTACGAGCTCACCTTGTAACCAGAATGTCCTGGGTTCGAGCCCTGTTGGTGGGTGCGTACTGCCAATGAGTCCCAAACTAGGATGGAAGAAACAGCTGTCCAGTACTACCTGCAGGTTTTCCAGTGGTTCTGTAGCCGGTGTCAGCTCATGATGAAATCCACCAACCTATTAGTAGATGATTTTAATTTTTGGATGGTGACTAGCAGTGGAATTCAGGATGCACATTTCGTCATATTTGGGACTCGTCATTTGGATGTATCTGCATTTCCCATTGAGTGATGATGCTCCCACCGAGGCTCGAACCTAGTGCCCTCGGTTTCAAACGCGAAAGCGTTATCCACTAGACTACTTGTGCCACGAGATCCACCTCTTGTGCAACGGAGCATATTAATTTAATTGAATTTGAGATTTTTTCGTAGATGAGTTTGTGTTGAAATTTGACAGTGAGTATTGAATTGCGATAGTAATTGGTTTAAGTGTTTATGAATCACAAACTGATTTAAAATATGAATGAATCAAAAGAAGTCAATGTAAAGTTCTCATAGATCTAAATAAATGTAAAAAAAGGAAATCTCTTTTCAAGTTGCATTAAAATAACCATCTCAGAATTGAAGAGAAACATCTAAAACTAACTACCTAGACGACGAGAAAGAGAATGTTAGTAGACATCATATGAATCTACTTTTACTCACTGCTTGTGTGTAGGCTGAATAAACAAAATGCAGCCAAGATAAACGCCACACACACACAGAGACCTGACTAACACCATACAAACTGATGAGCTTAGAAAGACACTAGAGATTCTGGCAGTTTATTTTTTTTATAGAATACATTTTGATAGATACGAAATCTTGAAAATACAAAAGGTAAAAGAGTGTGAAAATTGAACCTTTGTGTAGGTTTTGCATAAAATAGCGGAGAAATTGTAAAACAAGCAGTATTCTATTATAGCTCGACTCTACACAGCATTTTTGATACATGTATGAAATTTTCAGCATGTGATATCGGTAGCCCAAATTTTGCAGGCCGACCATTGATATCAGGTGTGCATCGGCCGGGGATCGAGCCCCGGACCATGTGTATGGTTGGCAAGCGTTCTAACCGCTGTGCCAACGACGCACAGTTATACACATATTATTCAAATGCGTTTTCTAAGACCGATGTCACCTTTATCATTTATTATTATTATTTCCTTTAATTCCTAGAGGAACATAGGGCTTCAGCCGTGCGTCTCCATTGCGTTCGGTTCTCTGCTAGAGTTTTCACCTGGCTCCAGGTCTACCCACATGCTTTCATCTCTTCTTCGCATGATCTCCTCCAGGTCACCCTTGCACTGACGACCAACTCGCCGCTTCCCTTCCGGGTTCCACTCGAGCAATGGCTTGTCTAGTGATGTCACTTGCTGGTTTCCTCAGAGTGTGGCCAATCCATCTCCATTCCTTCCTGCCTATTTGTTTCAAAATCGGTTCCTGGTTGGTTCGCTCCCAGAGATCTTTGTTGCTGATCCTTTCCGGCCATTTGATCTTGAGTATTGAGCGAAGACATCTGTTAATGAAGGTCTGTAGCTTGTTTGAGGTGCTCTTTGTGACACGCCAAGTCTCTGATCCGTATAGTAGTACTGACTTCACATTGGAGTTGAAAGTCCCGATCTTATTTTTGACGCTGAATGATGTTGACCTCCACACAGACTTGAGAGTAATGAAAGCTTGCCTTGCTTTCCCGATCCTTGCTTTGATATCCTCGTCAGTTCCGTCGGCCTGTAGTTGAAACGATGCTTCCCAAGTAGGTAACTAAAATGTTTTAAGCCACAGAAAATCCTTAGCAAAACATACTAAACTACAACAAGGGAATAAATAAACAAACTTTTTGTGACTTTGTTGTCAAAATCGTAGCATTGTGGCTAGACATGCTTTACCTTTTTTCACAACATGTTCATGAGTACAATTCTCTCCTCTTCCGTATCATGCTTTCTTTTATCCTAGTCACACCTTATTTTATGCGAACTACGCACTAATATGTTACCACTTAGACAAAGCAGTAAGAAGATGTAATTTGTCTGAATCGTGTAGTATATTTCAGTGACATATTCATCACAGCCTGATCACACACGGACTTATCATAGAGAGTTAAGGGGTGAGAAAATATATTTAGGTCAAGTTAAAAGGACATATTGAAGGTCAAAATAACAATGCACATCACTAAACCAAATAATAGAGGTAATAGTGTGGTGAGAGCTGTCTACTAGCCAAATTGGTAGACAGTAATTTACGTCATTGTTTACGTTCTCAAGATTTGTCGTGAGAAAATATGAACAAAGACTGATTCAAACCGACCACAGCAGACTTTGCGTAGGCGGATACAGTTAACATATAGATGATCTGACATTCAAGAAACATATAGAAAATCAAAACAAATGATTCAGCGAAGAGACTCTTTTCAACGAATTTATCATCAAGTTGTACAAACGTATATATATGATTTTTAAGAAGTTACATCCGGTGAGGGAATTGAAACATAGGTGTGAATGCATTCTAAATCAATTCCTTTATACAACATTAAATTCTATGCTATTAAATTTCACACAATATTACGTAACGTTTTTATTTTTTTGATTTGTCTACTAATCTTATAATTGCACACTTTTTTCAAGTTCTATCCATCCTATGAATTATTCTATATATGATATTAATTTGCTTTGCCACTTGACATTTAACTACGATTATAATCACAAACATTTTAGTTTTAATTGCATTTCATATTATTATTATTATTTCATGCATTCACACCTGTTTCAATTCCCCCGCCGGATATAACTTCTTAAAAACCATATATATACGATTGTACAGCTTGATGATAAATTCGTTGAAAAGAGTCTCTTCGCTGAATCATTTGTTTTGTTTCAAGAAACAGTCACAAAGAGATGAAAGATTAACTTTAAGTGAGAAACAACCAATCAGAAGACTGTGTTTGTTTGCTTAACTAATCTATAATAATGTACATGAAAATATATAAATATGTGTTGATTTTCCTTAATAAACGATCTGTTGCCTGGCCCTTGTCTTCTGTTGTTACAATAGTACATCTACCCTGGCTAGTAACAAAACAAAGTTCACCAAAGAAGGTTTAGTGTGATGACGAATTGTTGCTTTGATCGCATAAAGGTGGTTTAAACTTCTTAATTGCCAGTTAGGGCTTCCACAAACTTTAGGATACACCCTCCCCCAAACACGTTCTATAGATAGGTTTAGAAGATGTGTAAACATCAATTTTATGTCATGTCTCTGTGATATGTTTCGCAATAGAGGAGCTAGGTCGTCTGTTCTCACCATTAATGCATTCTGGAGGTTCAGTTTGCTTCTGAAGTCATTTAGGAATATTCTCTGAAGCCTTTATTTGCAGAGATCAATGAGTCCTCCCCATGTATGTGTATCCACACGTACATTCAAACTGGTGAATACAGTGGGATGTGACGTTTTTTTTCGCATGTTCAAAGGGCTTAGATGGCTTCACATTCTCAATTATTATGATATTGGCAGCATAAAACAATCTTTGTAACCGCAGCGTTCAATCTTTGTCGATTTACCAAGCTGCTATGATCACCCATATATGGTGGCTTGATACATATATCTTTCTTAGTGACGAATCGGAGATTGGACCCTGGTGTTCTGACCACTTTATATCTCCTAATGAACTTGTCTGGATAATTATTATCGACCAGAGTTTGTGTTAACTTTCTTTCTTCCTTATCAAGTGTGTCTTCAATGCATATTCTTTGGATTCTACTGAAGAGGCACTTCACTAATGTTCTTTTGTACCGAATAGAGCAGAAACTATGATAATTAAGATACTATCCTGTCCTGTCCAGGTTGGTTTTCTATAAATAGATGATTTTATTGACCCATCAAGCCGTCGACTAAGCAATATATCTAGGGAAAGATAAACAATTGTCTTCCTCTTCTACAGATATAAGTGATATGCTATCCTGAACTGTATTCATTCGATTTAAAATTGAAGTGGCAGAACAAGACTTATCACTTATGATTACAATATCATCTACATACCTTCTATAAAGTGGCACATTTTCAATTAAATCTTCTGATAAACTCTCAATGTACAAATACCATAATCTTAATTCACAATAAGTGAAATGTTAACAGTAAAATAAATTATTCCAAAGGCTGAATTAATTAAGATATTAAATGTGAACCAGATATATATTTTTTTCGATTACAGCTTGATTCCACACCGTATTTTCAGTACAAGTATGGAATTTTCAGCATGGATATTGGTAGCCCAAATTTTGCAGGCCGACCACTGATATCAGGTGTGCGTCGGCAGGGGATCGAAACCCGGACCATGTGTGATCGGCGAGAGTCCTAAGCACTGTGCCACCGACGCACAGAAAGCCGTAATACTTCAGGTAGAAAAAAACAACACATGTTATCCCCATTTGTAAAAAATTACATTTGTAATATCTCAGCGATATTGAAATGAGTAATTCCAACGTTTCGTTCGGCAATCTGGTCCGAACTTCTTCAGGGAAATTAATCAAAATTAACATAACAGAGGTTTTTATATATAAAAGACACATCTTTTGTTTTTAAAAACTTTGTCCAATCATGATTCATGATTCTGTCAGATCTTGACGAAAGTTCATTTGAATTATTTTGCTATCGAATTAAATTAACAAAGAAACTATGTAATTGGCGCAATCATCGTGTTTTCAGTCTCCGTTGTCTGGAACAAAATGCAAATCCTAAATCCGTAGCTGTCGAGTCACCTGACCACTCCAGTAGGTCGAATAAAGCAGCTCAATATTCAGAAAGAAGACAATGCAATAAGTTCGACAGGGTGCTTAAACTAAACTCTAATCCTAAACACCATAATTTTGAAAATACGTCTAATCATAAAATTCTAGATACTAGCAGTTTGAACGGACATGAAGGTTTGATGTTAGCTGATGCATAGGAAATCCTGATTAATAAATAAAAATGGATATGTATCACTAATCAATAATACTTGGTCAACTTCCTGACTGTCTATATCTTCCTATGGAGACGTTAAGAAATGTTTTACAACTGTTTACACACACACGCATGCACACTCTGTTTAACAAAGGTAGAGCAATATTTGTAAGTCCGAGGTCAAATTTTGATCACAACTCATACAATTTTGTTTATTATACTTGTTAATACTTGTGTTTATGAATCATGATTCGACAAAGTTCTTAAAAACAAAAGATGTGTCTTTTATATATAAAAACCTCTGTTATGTTAATTTTGATTAATTTCCCTGAAGAAGTTCGGACCAGATTGCCGAACGAAACGTTGGAATTACTCATTTCAATATCGATGAGATATTACAAATATAATTTTTTACAAATGTCTACTTCTCACTCGGCGCCCAAATATTTTAGAACTATTCTGTCAAATCTTGACGACAGTTCATTTGAGTTATCCCCATTGTTATATTATTTTGATGTAGAGTTCATTATCCAAATCTGGTCTCAATTATTTAGTTTTCATAATGAAATACTCTGCGAACACGAAAACCTCTTTATCGGTTTATACATTTGGGTTGTTATTGTTCATTTCACAGGAATGAAGCGATAACCCCACACTATCACAGTGGACATCTCTGTATGTTTATAAGGAAAAATTGGTGGTCACTTAACCTAGAACCAATCAGAATGCAAGTGAATATTATAACTCAATAACTTGGAGCAGGGAGAATAAAGTTTAAGAATCAATGAAAAGTTCATTATTCACTGTAATGCAAGTCTACTCGACTAAGTGATTCAAAGTAAGATAAAACACGCATAGCAGTTTCTGTTGCTTCTCACTACTAAATAAATCTATACACAACTGTTAGCGTATATTATTATAAATTCAATCATAAAGAAGAATAAATCCTTCTGACTGCTCATTCATTTGTCACAATACACAATCTAATAACTGAAATAATCCAAATCCCCACAATTCACATAGTCTAAGTGTCAATCACAAGCCCAATTGATGGCTACTGGATGGATGGATGTCTTGAAGTTGTAGTAAGAAGTCATAACCAGTGGGTTTCACCATGTCAGGGTTAAGTGGATGCTCATCGAAGGTATTTGCTGAGGGTAGTGGTTTATCACGAATTGACAGAGTTAAAATTCAAGCGTCATTCAGCTCAGACCCAACTCATTGAATGGTTAATAAACTTGGTCTCGTGACCTGAATGTTCCGCATTCGACCCATGATGGAGTCATGGGGTCGCATAGTTAAAGATCCTAAAATAAGAGGAAACAGTTTTCCAGTGCTTCCTGTCTTTAGGAATGAAAAACATTCGAACAGCTGACTTCTTACATGCTCATACATGATTTAGTTGTAACTTTTGTAGTGTTCTTAGAAGGATATGAATATTAGATTGTAGGAGGCAATCAACAGAAAGCCTTGCTCGACCTAGGTTTCGGGCTAGTTGGCACTCATCAGTCAGCAAGGCATATCTGCAACCTTGAAGGAATTCATTTCCCTTCTGAGATTCGAACAAGGGTCAACCAATGCTGCAACCAGCGATGTTACTACTGCGCGCTATTCGGGTTTGCGATTGACCTACTGCAGGACTGTATTGGATATTTTTCATTGGACACTAGTCTGTCAGCAGATACGCCTTGTTGATGAGTGGCAGCTAGCATGAAACCTAGGTCGAGCAAGGCTTCCTGTAGATTGGTTCCATCCATCAAATCAATGTAAACCATGATGGCGAGCTACCTAGAATGGTGGCCACATTGCAACCTGACTGATAGAATTCAGTCTACACCATAGATAGGACTAGACACATCACACTAGTTACTAGTGTGCAATCAAACTACTGCTAATGCTGTTCGGTAATCGAAAGTGTAAAGGCACGCATCATATATAGATAGATATTCACATGAAAGTGTGAAATAAAGAACATTGAAAGGATAGAAAGATAAGCGTCCATTCAATTCTCTAAACAAATTTCCAAAAGTCTGGCACTTGAAGACCCTCAATCTTTTATTAGGGAGGTAGAGCTCGACATCTGTTCGAATAGACACAGTCATCAACAAGCAAAGGAAGCCAACTTCTCGAATCACTGGTATTACAAACAACTCCAATTCAACGTTGACATAAAAACAGCTGTGATTTATCCCACCTTACCCTGGTAGTAATTACATGATCGATTAATCTTAACTCATTTATTTGATATCGAATCACTCCTAAATGGTTTTTCTTTCTGAATATCATTTCTTAATTTTCTTCTTGTATCATGCTATAAAAGTAATACTTGTACAAATTTCTAAATCTTTAATCATTATAATCTTAAACACAGGACGAAGATAATGTCTGTGAAGAGTTTGTGCATTGGTGGTACTGATCAATTGATTATTATTATTGTTCCCTTGGGTTCCTAGTGGAACATAGCGCTTCAACTACACGTCTCCACTTGCTTCTGTCTTCTGCTGTACTTTTCACCTGCATCCATGTTAGTCCATACTCTTTCAACTCCTCTTCACACGATCTCCTCCATGTCACCCTTGGACGTCCCACTCGCCGCTTTCCTTTCGGGTTTCACTCGAGCTATGGCCTGACGTGCGATGTCACCCAGCGGCCTCCTCAGCGAGTGTCCAATCCATCTCCACTTTCTCCTGCATATTTGTTGGGCGATTGGTT
Source organism: Trichobilharzia szidati (assembly GCA_944472155.2). Classification (NCBI taxonomy): domain Eukaryota; kingdom Metazoa; phylum Platyhelminthes; class Trematoda; order Strigeidida; family Schistosomatidae; genus Trichobilharzia; species Trichobilharzia szidati. The sequence continues at coordinate 64,965,839 of OX235274.1, read as the reverse complement.
CTTGTTTTGTTTGTTTCCATAGTTTCTTGTTGGTGATTCTTTCCGGCCATCTGATCTTGAGTATAGAGCGAAGACAGCTGTTGATAAAGGTCTGCAACAGGCTGTTGGAAATATTCTTTGTGACCCACCAACTTTCTGATCCGTATAGAAGAACTGACTGACTTGACGTTTGTATTGAAAATCCGAATTTTGTTGTTGATGCTGAGTGACGAAGATTTCCAGATTGGTTTCAGTTTGATGAATGTGTTTCTCGCCTTCCCGATTCTCGATTTGACATCCTCATCCGTTCCTCCTGTAGTTGAGACAATGCTCCCTGGATAAGTGAATGAAGTAATCTCTTTCAAATCCCTCCCGTTGATGGTGATTGGCACTGGATGTTGCTGTTGTTGTTGTTGTTGGTTGGTTATTTTCATAACCTCCGTCTTGTCTATGTTCACCTGGAGTCCTGTCTTTGCTGCTTCTTCGACCAGTTTGTCGGTTTTCGTTTGTAAGTCTTCGATTTTGTGTGACATCAAGCATAAATCATCCGCGAAATCCAGGTCTTCTATGTTCTTCACGTCGGTCCAGGATATCCCTGTCTTCTCGTTTCCCACTGTCTGACGCATAATCCAATCCACCACAATTAGGAATATCATTGGTGATAATAAGCACCCTTGTCTGACTCCTGTATTTACTCTAAACGCCTCGCTGAGTTTTCCGTTGTGGATCACTTGACATGTGCCGTTGTCGTACAGCTGTTGAATAAGGTTGATGAATATTTGGGGTACGCCGTAGTAATTGAGTAGTTTCCAAATTACTTCGCGGTCAACGCTGTCGAAGGCTTTCTTAAAGTCTATAAAGTTGAGGTAAAGGTTTTATGTTTAATGTTTACAGATAATGATTATTTTTTCGAATCTGGTAATATTGTGGAGGGAGAAATGAACAAGAAGCTCAGCAAAGATATCTTTCCAGTGATTTCATCCTCAAAAGGTGAACAATCACACTCATATATGTAAGTTTACATAGTCACAATTATTACTGAATTCCACTATAATGACGAAGGATATCTAAGGTGATAACCCGTTCACAAAGTGGGATTTTGTCTAACCTCATAACCACCTTTCATGTTGATCTATCCAGAGTAGGCAACCAATGGAAGACACCTATTGTTGGAAATCTTTTGATCACTTCATATACTTTACTTTCAGCAGCCATATCTCACATGTCTTTCAACAGATAGTCGGATAACATATATGTGTCAAAAAACAACGAGAATTACTATATAATAAACGAGCCTTTTGCAGCTGTGCTGAGAATTCATCAGAAATCATCCTACTGGGTGATGATGCACCACCTTTCCGGATGCTTGAGGTGTTCAACCAATATGCCTAACCTACTCTGATTTTCGCTTAGTGTTTTAATGTGATTCCTCTTATTGGTAGTGTCTTCACTTAAAATGACTAAGTTATCTGCTTCTGTCTGTTTTCGACATAGAACTTTGCACATATGTGCGGCAGTTCAAGACGCCACACTCCATGTAGCACACAAAGCAAGAGAAGAAAGTAGAAGAAATGCATAATATAGACAGTAAACAGAGGTGTGAGACAAAGGAATAGTAATAATGGAGAACAAAACAGTTTCATTGGAAATCATGAGTCACAAGGGGTGGATGCATCTGCGCCAGCCATTGAGAACGATTTTGAGCCATGTCACCGATTGTTTCCAACCATTGGTTTTTACAGTCCTGAGGACCCCAACCAGGAAGTCTACACCTTCCTACGTGGCTTAGACTAACTGTTGTAGATTTCATTGACTGTTGCCTTGTTTTCGTTTGACCGCCGCTAGCTCTTTTCCACCCTGGCCCTATATCAGCTAACATTACCCGTCGAGGAAGGCTTACACTAAATCAATGACGCCTTTGCATGATGACAAGTCAATCAAGACATTAAAGCGACCACATTCACCTCTGTCAGTGTCTACTGTAAAATAATTAATTATAAATGATAGTGTGTCTCTGAGTTTGTTCAAATAAAATACTCTACAACAATGTCCAAATTCAATTATTATATACTCTAGAAATGAGTCAGCTTCTCTATTTGGACACTAAAACTACACACTCATATGCCAATCTCAGCATTTTGCTTTCAGTAGCAAAAAATAGACGTCTGATAAATTTGTTTACCATCAATTAGGAGAAGGCATAATCAATCGAATACCACCACGTTTCCTTTTTTTAAGGTCTTATTCAGAGGGACAGCAAAACAGACGACTCTGTCTATTGGGATCCAATTGAATTGGAAGTTTTCTACCGTGGACTTGAATACTGTCCTTGTAGCAGTAAACACATGAGCCAAAAAATTCCCTGACACCAAGTGAATTTTTTGACATTCAATGTTGGCCAAGAGGGGTTAAGTCAAAAACTGCACTTGGATCTTTTATACGTGTCTCAGAGGTATAACATACACAACACGGGGAGTCCCGATTTTAGTTATCGACGTCTGTTGTCTGCACCGGACGTGGAAAGCTGGAGAACAGCGAGTGGTCTTCTGGCTCAAACATAAACTGTCTGGGGAATAGTAAAAAAAGTAAGAGAAGAGCCCGAATATGAAAATGAGAGATGCTTATGGGATTTCGGGCAGTTGCTGCCTTTCATACCAAAGAATTTGATTTTTTCAGTACTTAAAAAGGTACACCTACTTGAGGTGGAACATATACGATAGTTAGAGATGGGGTTTCGTATTTACAGTTCTCATCGCTATATAGTAAATCGAGGTTAATCATTTTTGGAGCTAACTTTTTCTAAACCCTCCTGCACAAAGCAGATAAACAGCGTAGTTGGCTTACTTGTTATCCAAAGTAAACAACTTACTTCTACGACATCCCTATTCGTCAACAGTACAAAGGCCTATCACATATGATAAGCTACTAAATCTATGACAGTTACTACTTTCTAATCTTATCGTTATCTACTCAGACCGTGTATAGCACGTTATAACCTGCAAAAATACTCATTCCAGCCAGTACAGCTAGTTGAGTCATTACAATATGCAAGCCAGCTAGCTACCGATTCAAGATGGCAACTATCCATCAGAAAAACGAAGCTACAAAAATAAACACTAATCATAGCTGATACTATTTGAAGGTATTACAAAAAACACAATCACTCATACACACAGGGGATAATACATCCAAAATTATATTTTTAACACTCAAAGGACTTGGACAACAAAATCATACGGTAGAATTATACATATATATTCATAGTGTGCGTCTATTGTAGGTAAAAGACTTAACAAGGCATATATATAACCAGCAGGAAAATAAAGCTGTTTATTACTCACATTACACTCATATTACACAACAGATATGGAAAATAGAAATGAATTAATTAACTGAGGAACAGTTTACATAATATAAAGACGTCTGAGAAAAAAAACAGTGAGTAAGCAAAGACAATAAACGCTTATGTAGTTATTTTTTCTTATCAATATCGTTACACAATAATTGAATAAGAATTATTTTGAAATGGAACAAGTCGAAAGAGAAACCAGCTAGCTAGCTAGTTAGCTACCACGCTAAACCAGAAATCTCCATGTTACATAGTGGCAGTTGAGACCACAGTTATAATAATGATAGGGACAAAAACTAGCAGTAATGGAGAAGTACATCATGGAAGATCAAGGGAAAAAACAGTTGACTACTTGAAAGAAGTAAAAAAAAACAAAATGAAGGTGTAAACGAATAACTGGCATTATTGATTAGCAAAGCCAGTATTAATATAGTATTTAAGAAGTCTCCTAGCAGACAGGAAACACAACACAAAAGACAACAATGCGAATGCAGATAGAACACACATAGAGTGCAAACAATAGAAAGTGATGAAACCAGCTTCCTATTATAGATATTTTTATTGAATAGATCAAAAGGATAAATGCATAGAAAAAAGGAATCTATTTACTTTTTATTACTATGAAGCAAAAGGCGCTACTAACAATAACACAATCTCTATACAGAAAGTAAACACACACACACACACACACAAAATACATGTACACTTGAAAAATAGAAAGAAATGTCCTATGCATATATATTATTACGCAATCATACTTATATGAGTGTAATAATGAAACAATGTTTAGTTAGGTAGTTTAAAACAGATTATCAGTAGAAAAAAAAGTGAATGCATATGTGAATAGAATAAATATATGAAGATTATTACACATAGTACAATAAAGACTGAATGTTTTCTTCTAAAATATAGAGTCATCTTCTATGGTATTCAGGAGTAATAATATGAATAATAGTAATAATAATAATAATTTTTAAACAAATCATTCCAAAGAAGCATATTCAATAAAAATAAAGAATAAATTGCAATATTATATAAATTGATAGATAAAAGTTTGGAATAAAGCTTTTTTTAAATAATAATCTTGATGTTATGTTATGCCAAGGGATCTTTGTATTTAGATACACTGTCTGCATATATACCACTTGTACTGATGGCTGCCGCTGACTGTGCTGACATGTCAGTTGGCTTATTGACTGTTGTATTCATTTGTGTAGTATCACTAGGATGATAATGATAATAGTGATGATGATAATAGTAATGATGAGCCGAGCGACTTGTTTCATCTCCAGCAAATTCCGTAGTCAGTGTATTATACGAACGAAGTGTATCTAGACAGTCAGTAGTAGCTGTTTGACTTGGTGCAGAAGACGGCTGAGAGAAATTTCCAGCTTCTGTAGGACACGGGCGGAAAGCAGCCGTTTTAGACACATTGGATTCGTTAACGACGTCACCTTTTGTTGAGTTCGGTGGAAATGAAGTCACATTAGCATGAGCAGTTTGACCTGATGAACTCTGAATATTTTGTACATTATCTAGACACTGTCTAATTTCGATAAGTATTTGAATAATCTGAACAGGATTCCATTCCGTGATTGCAGGTATACCACCACCCTTTTCAAGTGGATTACAACTAGTTGGCATATTTTGTTCAGGTGTTCTATAACTGTTGAATGATCGATTGATAGCATCTTGTTGTAAATGCGCTACCAGCTTTTAAGGAGAACAAAAGAGAAAGGTAAACATCAGTGGGTTACAAAAGTAGTAAGAAGCTAAGACAACAGTGCACGAGAACATATCCCACTATGCCTAAGTAGAGGTGTGGTTAAAACTATTAACAGCTCGATATTAGACCATCTGGTGCAAACCGGTCACAAAACCAGCGTAGAAGAATCCTTTTCTATAATATACCGGGTGCCTAACAAACTACCAAAATCGTCGAAGCACCGGATGCTCCAAACAGCAGAGGCTATTGCAATTCGCCTCAAACAACCAGTCCTCTGTGTTCAAAAGAAACAAGTCCAGCCTCTACTACTGCCCTGGCCCTCAGTAGAGACTATAAACTCATGAATTTGCACTATTATCTTTCCTAATTCTTCTGACATTCAGTTTATTTTATGTTGATGCTGTTCAGCTGTGATTTATCAATATTATTGATTCGATGTTATTTAAACATTAATATCGTTCATAAGACTAATTCATTCATTCATTATAATGTATATATAATTGTAGAACCTGATGATGAATTTATCGAAAAGAGTTCTCTTTGTTCAGTGTCTATTCTTTTGAAAATTTTAATGGGCATTTTCAATCAGTTAAAACAACAGTCACAAGTCTGAAAAGTTCAGTAGTAAAGTCTCTGACTGACCCGGATTTAAATCTCAGAAGGGATATGAGTTACTTCGAAATTGAAGATACACCCTGATGATGAGTGCCAGCTAGTATGAAACCTAGATCCAAGGCTTCCTGCCTATTGACCACAACCACTTAACAATGATTCCAGATGCTCCATGATGCCAAGCCACCTAGAATGGTAGCTAAACTACAAATTTGGCCGATAGAATGCAGTCTGTACTAAACGAAAGAATAAACGCATAGCAGTAGTCACTGCCTAGTGTTCAATCAAAGTTTACTTAAAATACAGTGAAATATTCCACTATGCATGTGCTACGTATGCCTAGTCATCGCCTTCCTCGACAGTGGGCAATGTTAGCTGATATAGGGCCAGGCTGGAAAAGAGCTAGAGGCGGTCAAACGAAAACATGGCACCAGTCAATGACATCCACACCAGTTAGTCTAAGCCACGTAGGAAGGTGTAGACTGGCTTCCTGGTTGGGGTCCTCGGGACGGTAAAACCAATGGTTGGAAACAATTGGTGACATGGCTCAAAATCGTTCTCAATAGCTGGCGCAGATGCATCCACTCCTTGTGACTTGTGATTTCCAATGAAACTGTTTTGTTCTTCGTTATTGCTATTCCTTTGTCTCACACCTCTGTTTACTGTCTATATTATGCATTTCTCCTACTTTCTTCTCTTCCTTTGTGTGCTACATGGAGTGTGGCGACTTGAATTGCCGCACATATGTGCAAAGTTCTATGTCGAAAACAGACCAACCGACCGACTATGCATCAATTGAACCTATGCAATGCCCTACAGTCTCTGTAATTAAATATCTAATACCAGATACCAAAATATCGAAGCACTTATTACTCAGAATTCGGAAACTATCTTACAAATGGTAGCTAATATAGCTCCGGAAATTACACTGAATAGCAGCTTCAAGGTGTACTGATGATGATTCAGCACTGTCAGTAGATTCAGTTACCGAATTTTATTTAAAGCTCTAAATAGAATTAATTAGGCAGAAAATGAGTAGCAGAAGTCTATAATTGAACTATTGAATTCTACCTGTTTAATCACTACACTGATGGATGGTAAAAGAAAAAAAAGAAAGGAAAATTAATTGTTTTAAACTACATCTACTTACCATATCATGAAGATTACGAACATACTTTGTATAAAGCTCATAGACTGCCCAAGAGACATTAAAATCTGATGAGTGGTTAATGGAATGTTGTCGCATAAGATCATTCATTTCTTCTTGTTCAACGGCAGGCAAGGCTTTAACTTCACGATAGTAACTATGCACTCTGTCCCATTGTTGCTATATATCAATGAGAAGAAAATATTCTTATAATATATATACTTACTAGTTATTCAATGCGCCTATGCTATTTAGGCTGATATCAAAACATTCTTTTTATAGTGAAAAAACTGTTACCTTTGCAGTATCGAAAACACAAACTGTAAGTCTTTATAGGATATCAACGAAATACCAACTCTTTCTATAACTCCATCGCAACAAGGCTAATCTCTACTCACTCAAGTTCCACTATACATGAAAAACAGATGAAGGCATTATTGATCAGGAATCTGGAACGTTTTTTTATATAGCTTGTTTACAATAATCATAACTCGGTCGGCCATGAAGTAGGACAGGGTGAAATGCTGCACAGCACACTTTCTCTTTGATAGGTCGTTATATATCTTGAAGGGGACGGGGGTTTTAATTGATGTGGTAAGCTGATAAACGACAAATGACCCAACTGCAACCACTTTCATACTTTTCTGCCAATTATTAGGGTTGATACAATTCACTAAACCTATGAATTAGTCGGAGGATTCAAATACTTCACTCATTATCCTTAAACTAGAAGTTATTGCTAACAAATTCTGAAGCATCATCTTCTATTTAACAGAAGTGAATACACTCAGAACACTACACTTTAATAGTCTCTTTCCTTAACCGAACCGTACCGCTTAGATACATTTGATGAACTAGATTGTTTCTGAGGACTAAATCGATTCTTAAACTGAATTTGTACGAAGTTCTCATTACTAGTTGCTCCAAACCTCAATAATATGGTGAGTAATATTGAGGTTAGGCCTAGAGAGTTAGGTAAGGAGGGTAAGTCAACTTCAGGTTGTGAAGCTACACCGACTGAGATGGCTAGGACACATGTTGAGCAAACCAAGCCATCGCCCTCCTCCACGGGCGATGTTAGCCAACATGGGATTAGACTGGAAAAGAGTTAGAGACGGTCAAACCAAAACCTGGAATCAATCCATAAAATCTTTGACAGTTAGTTTGAGCCCCAGGGGTGTTATAGTCCTCGAAATGTTAAGAACCAAATGGCTTGAAATGATTGGAGATACGGCTCAAAAGTTGTTCTCAATGAGGACAGATGCATTCACTCTTTGTAATCTCCTATATCCACTATAATAAACCTTCATGTTTTCCCATGTTACTATTCTTTCTCCCTCGAATTTCCATACCAGGCCCTCGATTGGAACACGAATGGGGAACGACGAGTGGGTCATCAGTGCGAGAGTGACATGAAGGAGATCGTACTAGGAGAAGATGGGAAATTATGGGCAGTCATCAGGCCAGCTAAAGAGGGGAGCAGAAAATAAGAAAAAGTGGAGATGTTTTGTTGAAGCCCTTATGTTCCAATTGGAACCCATGGGAACAACAAAAATAATATTAATAACAGTTATTTTGAGTCCCTTTTCTCCTTTGTCTACCTGTATGTGCAACGTAAAACATGGCAACTTGTACTGCGGTACTTCTGTGCCAAGTTCTATATTGAAACTCAATCAGACAGTCAGTCATCATCGGCACATTGTATAAAATTGAATAAAAATTGTCAATATTTCAGGCAATAATTTCTTATTAGCTCTTACTCCATTAAACGAATTTAAATAGGATAACTTGCTTTCTCTCTCTCTCTCTCTCTTAATAGAGATAGACAAGAAGACTATAAATCTGATTACATCGAGGCAGAATTTCCGCCTCATTATAGTCGGAAATCGATCTCATTACATTCACTAGTATTAATAAAACTGATTCACGTCTAATAATTAATAGTACAAAGGCTTTTTTAGGTTGCGTGTCAACCACATATGAAAGTTTGACTTTCTCGTCTGTAAACCAGTCAGGTAAATCCTTCCTATGCCGATGTATATACATGGATATAAACGTTCACGAACTAATAAGTGTTTCGTATTCAAAAGGTATCTGAAAGTAGAAATAATCTACAGGTTCTCTTCATTATTGGTGACTATTCTGTGTCGTTCACAGGCTTGGTATCAAAAAATAGCCAAATGAGATAATATTTGAACACTGTACAGAACTGTTTCATTGACAAAATTATTTATAGTAGCAGATGTCATAATTTCAACATATATTAACCGTATACGGTTCCAGATGTGACGAACTTATGTGAACTTAAATTATACAAGTACAAGTTGTGCAAACCTAATCATTAGACTTTGAAATCATTTGATGGAAACAAAAGAAATGTTGATAATATATTCAGACAAGACATGAACAAACTGTTACTAATTAAAGATAAGTAAGGTTATTTTACACAATCAATATCATCAACAGGAGAAATTTGAAGTAAGTTACTCCTCTCAATTGCCCAAGCCAAGGCGTATTGTTTCAACTACAGATGGTACTGATGAAGATGTCAAAGACAGGATTGGAAAAGCGAGACAGGCGTTCATTACTCTGAAATCATTGTGGAGATCTCCTTCACTAAACATAAAAAATAAGATTTGGATTTTCAACACTGATGTCAAGTCAATCAGTGCTTCTATGTGGTTCAGAGACTTGTTATGTCACCAAAAGCATTTCCGGCCGGCCACTGGAAGACTTTCATGAACACCTGCCCTCCCCACCTCTATGCTGGAAACAAACCAAATACGAACTTGTTGCCCACCATTCATGCCGAAAGAAACGGAGATAGATTTGACATACGCTGAGAACACCATTAAGTGGTATCACAAACCTTCGAATGGAACCCGAATGAGGAATGTCGAGTTTGACATTGCTACGAAGGTGATATGGAGGAAATCGTGCAACGAGAAGATGAAAGCTTATGAGTAATTGTGGCGTCAGGTAAAATGGATTGCAGACAGCCTGGCAAAATATAGATGTGTTGCTGAAGCCCAATGTTCCACTGGGAGCCAAAGAGAATAATAATAATAATGATAACACAAACATCATTTTACGATAGACATGAATTACTATTTTTAACAATGATAATGATTGTCTACTTACAGAGATATCTGGTGCAAAAAGTAATTTTATACAAGATGAATCTTTTGTTACTTTCTCTTTAATAGGTGTACAAGCATATGTCATAGCATGACTGAAGGCATGAAATGAACGTTCCAGGGCTGTGTTACGCAGTAAAGAAATATCAAAAATGTAATCCAAATTTGTAATAATTTGATTCCAAAAACGCATTTGTATGCTAAATGAAGTAAGAAAAAGAAAAAGAAAAAACAAAGGTATTTTTGTAGATATATATATATATAATCTGATGCAGTTACCAAAAATACAAAATCTGAACAATTAAAATTGAATATTATAGATAAATGCAAAGATGAATAATCTCTCTTGAATTCAAGGCATTCAGCTACGATAAAAAAACTACTCAACAATACCATATTTAGTAGTAAAAAATAACTAATGAATAAGATTGAAGTTCTATAGTTTGGTTTGTAAGGGTTAGTCATGTTTTTACGAGTTGATCACGGATTGATATCAGTTAAAGAACCAAACTATAGAAAATTAATCTGATGCTCGCTAGTGACTTGCTATAGGATGCAGTTTCCTGGAGTTCTAGTGAGAAGTCGTGACCAGTTAGGTCCAATTAGATGTCACGTGTGTGGATGTCACACCAATGACAATGGTTGGGGTCGTGCTAAATCACGAATTGGTAGAAGTTAGAATTCATGAGCCATTGAATCGGGTCCCAGTGGCTGAATGGTATACGAGCTTGCCTTGTAACCGGAAGGTCCTGGGTTCGAATCCCAGTGAGTGCATACCGGTGATGATTCCCAAACTAGGATGAAACAGCAGCTGTCCAGTACTCCCTGGTTTTCAATGTTTCTCTAACTGATATCAATCCGTGATCAACTCGTAAAAAGATTGAAGTTCATTAATCAAGTATGAAATGTGGTTACTAGGCTAAGGGACGTAGTACTGCTGAAAACTGCGGTGATGAACATTTTGTTCTGATTTTAGATGATAGCCAAACCAATACACAGTCGAAACTGGAAGACTACACCGGCTACAAACAAATATACGTCAGAATAAAGAAATGATTACGATGAAGGATCATTTTCAATAACTTATTCCACCAACTCAAACCACAGAGGGTAAACGAGACTTCTAAAAATCTAGATGTGATTTATCAATGAATTTCAATGAGAACAAAGTGTAATTGCACAGTTACTCCTAAATACATAGCTTAGCGAAACAGACGCATAAGTATGATCGATAGATTTAGACAGCCACATTGGCTACTTATCCCGGGACCAATTCACTTACGCTCATATCGGTTATCTAATATGAATTTGCATTGCCTTGCAGAATATACTGGCATTAAACACCCGGCTACCTGAAAATTTAAAATAATTTGGTTTGAATGAACAAATACATCTAATTCCTTAAATCAATTTTAATTAAGAAATCCAGCATAAAGCGTGTAAATAGTGGGGCACACCTGATTCCAGTACTCAAGTAAAAAGTATTCAGAATGCAGTGTTTCAATTTGAATTCAATTGACACCTACCACCTTATTTTCATACATATTGTTCCCTTGATAAATTTCGATAGAGCAAGAAAGATGAAATTTGTATGTATTAATTTTTATAACATTTTCTCCACCACCATTCAAACATCGAGGTAGTCTGCAGATGATGAGAACCATTGAAATAAAATAATATAATTTTATACTGCAAATTTAGCCTTTCTTGCTTTATCGAAAACCTTAATTTCATGTCTTATATGCTATGGGGAAAGGTGCTGTCACTAAAGTAAACCAAGAGCTAGGTAACGAAGAAACACAGGGGACTGATCAACGAATGGTATGGAGTTGTGGGTTGAAGAATAACACTTGCAGGTTCGCACCGACTCGGTGGGTATAGTCCAAGGAACATGAAATTCAGTAGTTTAAAGTGCTACCACCAAGTATGGTTCTTCACTGAAACCAGTGAAGATTGAGGCTATTGTGTTTCCTTCACTGTTGAAATTAATACAAAATTTGCATACCCTTATGACAGTGCTCGTTATGTTATTATATAAATGCTAGTTATCTACTAGTCTTCAATCCGGCTTTTTGTCAGTGATAAACATTCCTACCACATTTTAGGTGTAAGTCAGTAAGATTCTTGGAACATAAATCCCGTGTTTCGGGAGTAGGAGGGAACACACTTGCATTCCTAAGAGAATTCATGTCCACTCAAGTTTACATTGCGTAGTAGTCATATTTCAAACTTAGTCGACATTATTAGAGTCAGCACTGAGGACATGTCGGCTACATCAATAAACACTCGGTAAAGGATTCACGATGAGGATATAAAAAATTGTTGTAGCACATTCTAGGCAAAAATACCATGTGGAATATTGCTCATGCCTATATTCAATGTATCATCTCAGAAGAATTTATAACAGAGATGAACTCCAATTTTGATTACTAATAACAATAATGCTAATATCAGCTTTATCCTGAAAATTATGCTTAAGCTTAATATAGAATTCTTAGCATAATTTCTTGCAAAATATTCTCTCCCTGTATAGAATCGTCAAGTAATTGTCCATCGACAGTATATCGTATGATGCAACATCCTTCGATCTGAAATAAAAAATCAATCCTCTACACCATTTTTACTGAATTTTCTTCTTGAAGTGCACAATGGTATGTTAGAAGCCAATTAAAAATTTGCGTGAGTTCATGCTGTGATTCAAAAACATAATTGGAAGACTGATACAGCAAGTAACGCAATAAAAATAGAGATGCATAAGGCTTGGAGAAATTTAAATAGCTCAGTGGTGGTTTAAGCAAGTTGTCAGAAGCATGCCAATCCACGCGACTCTAAGATTTGGCACTTGAAATTACTATTAAGTAGCTCTATTATTGACATTCTAGTTTATTTTTCTTTTGACTGTTTAATGTAACTAATTACCAATTATTTACTCAATTTAAATAACACCCTATACGTTAGATACACACTTCCTTACAGCATATTCCAGTGGGAATGCCTTCTTTCTAGAAATTCGTATTAATTTCAAAGTACAAGAAAAAAATAATAAAGGACTAAGTGTAAGTAGGTAATCTTGGTGTAGTGCAACAGTCTGAAATTAGAAGACACACAGAATGAAATGAAGTCTTTCAAATATTAGTCGATTACAGATGTCATGCTTCCCGACAGCAAACAAAAAATCAACAAATATTGAAACGACATCATAATAAACAGAAAGGATACAAATAAGAATGAAGTAGTGTTTAATAAGGAATGCAGCTGTGAATATTCTTATAAATACGATAAGTATGCAAGAAATAAATAAATAAATACTCACCAGTTAGATTTCCAAGCATGAACAATTCTTGAATCTTGTACACCTAATTTGATCGCTCGATCATCTAAAAAATCGAAGAGAAATTTGATGGGTGCAGGTAAACTTTGGGATTGGTATACACTGCTGAAAATTACTTCGAATAATCGATCCATATACTTCATAACAGATAGCTAAGAGAGAAAGAAAGTAAAACGACGAGATTAGTAGTAGGTGAGGAGAATTGACGAAAAAGATTACTCTTACAGTATCATAAAGGTAACCGAAGAACTTGGTGTGCAATTATTTAACAAAACATGGTAAGTTCGTCTTTGAAATATTTCAATACATGAATTCAGAAGTGCAAAACCCCTTCACTCCTGTAACAAACGGTTAACTTATTGAGTTAAATAACTAAACGCAACAAAATGATTAAATTGATTGTCTCCTAAACCTACATTGATCACAAGCTGTCATGTGTAGTAATATGGTTTTATCATTGGATACGATTTCTAAGGGAAGGTTATTAACGATTTTATTTCAAAACAATACCACTGGCTAGGTTGAAACAATACTCACGACTCAAGAACTAACAGGTGCTACACACACACACACCATTTTTAAAGTAACATCATGATTTTTTAGCTGCTGTGAATGATTAAAATTTGGGCTGCCGTAAACTTCTATCAATATACTGCATAAAATTTCTCGTAGTAAAACACGACTTCTAATAGTATTGTTTACTCTGGAGGGTGTTTAAAACCTGCTGGTTTGAAAGTTTCTGCTAAACATGTGGAAAAGCATTATCCTTAACGGCAGCCTATTGCAATACTACATGAGATGACTATTGCTCAGTGGTGTCTATAATTGGCATTCAAACAAACGTCGCATATTTTTCGAAGGAGTAAAAAGAAGAGATATTATCGTATTGGTTTGGTTTCTAATTTAGGTCTAACAGAACTGTATCAAACTATCCGCTGTCAATCCATCTTTTATTTGAACATCCTGGATGAAGAGAAAATATCATGCAATAAACTGCGCTGAAAATTCTGCACATCATATAAGCATTGTTCAGAATAAAGCTATTACTCTTTCCAAGCATACTCACTCCTAAAATATGGTTAAGATATGTAGATGATACTTTTGTAGTACTAAAACGAGATCTACACAATTCATTCCTGAAGAAAATAAACTGTGTATCTCCCAGAATCCAGTTCACTTCGGAAGCAGAATCAGACGTCGGTGAACTACCATTTCTAGACTGCCTAGTTAAGAGAAAGGAAAACGGACATTTTAGTATATCCATATTCAGGAAGAAAACCCACTCAAATAAATATTTAGACTTCAAGTCATCACACCCCATCAGCGCAAAGATTTCAGTTGTTTCAAGTCTTCTTAGACGAGCACACTCTCTGATAACCGACGAGAAAGAAAAAGAAGAAGAAATATCAAACATTACTGAAACTCTCAAGCAAAACAGCTACCCAAGGAACTTCATCAACAAAATCAACACAGACATTAAGTATGGCCAAAAACGCATTCCGAAAACATGGACATCAACAGTTGTCATTCAATATAGAGCAGAGATATCAGACGATATCAGAAGAGTACTCAATCAGCTCGACATTAGAGTTTTCTTCAAAACATCAGACATACTTCAAAGCAACCTTGTCCATTTAAAAGACCAAATCCCTAAAGATTCTCTATCTAATTGTGTCTATAAAATAAAATGCATGGAATTCGATACCATATACATCGGACAAACATCTCAAGAAATCCAAATCAGAAGAAATGAACACCGTAGAGCATCTGTTCGAACACCGATAAATCCCGTTGAACTACAAAAACTTGAACAATCATCAGCCATAGGTCTACATGCTATAGAATCAGGCCACAAAATTGATTTTGACAATATTGAAATAATCCCGAAAAACTTCAGAAATCACAAAGATCGTCTAATATCAGAAGCACTTCATATCAAGTGGAATCAAAATTGCCTGAATAGGAATGATGGACTAAAACAGAATCTGACCTGGTTACAACACCTCCCTCCCCCCATCAAGTGACAAAACCAACACGAATGTGATAAGCACTTTCATTATGTAAACACACGCTGCTTTTATAATTTTACACACTGATCACATCCAACAATCTACGTATGATGGTTTTGTTATCTTTACCAATTGACCAACTTGACAACTAAAAATGCCCCCAGACAGACGAACGATGATCAAGTTAGTAAACTTTATTTTGATATCATAACAGACGCACTAATACCTTTGTTATTTGGTTTAGTGATATTCATTGTTATTTTGACTTTCAATATGTCCCTTTAACTTGACCTAAATATATTTTCTCACCCCCTAACTGTTTGTTACATATATATATATATATGCTGAGACTTTGTAAATTCCGGTTTAATAATACTTTGATAAAGCTATTAGCATTAAATAGCGAAACGTCAGTAAAAACAATATCGTTTTGTTTTTCATTCATTGGGAAATACAAAAACCCTCATTATAATAAATATCATATACCCGATGCCCAAATTTTTTCAAACCGTTAAAAATGAACTTGGTTTGGACATCTATAAAGCTATTACTGCTCATTGTACACTACAGTACTGGGAAAGGTTGACTTATATTAAAATAAAAGGTTGTGGAACTTTTCCCACTGAAACTAGCTAATATTCACTAATAAAATTAGTTACGAATACTTTGATAAAATAATGAGCTACAAATCCAACCGATAATTAGTATAGTTCGTACATATATAAAACTTTTAAAAATTAGTTAGTTGAAATACTTACTCGTGTTAGTAGAAGACGATTAAAAAATACTTCTCTTGGTAGAGGTTCTACGAGGGGACTAAGACTCTCTGATAGCTTGGCTGCTGTTGTTGTTGTTGTTGTGCAACCATCCTTACCTTCTCTTAGAGTGGAAATTTCCCGTGAGCCTGTTTCAGTCTTTGTACAACTATTGTGACAACGATTATTTTTCCACTTTTTTGAAGATTTTGATTTGTTCATTAGTTGTTGAGTGCAATGATGTTGATGAGGATTCATTTCATTACAGGCTAAGAGTGGATGACGTGTTGAACATGCTGAACATATTTGGATCGTTTCATTCTCATGGATATCATTACCAATTATTGAAGAACGCGTTTTTGTATCACCACCAGAATATTCATTGACGTGTAAACAACAACAGTCAGATTTATGTGAACAGGCAGAAACTAAACGATGCAGATGATTAGATTTTTTGTTTATATATCTAGAATATTTATTCGATTGTTTAACACCACCATTTGTGCCTATAGAAGTATTACAATCACCTGTCCATTCTAAATGATACCATAATTTAGAATCAGGTACTCCAGTTGGACGAAAACAAAACGCAGGATCAAAAGAAGTTGGGACTTTTGACAGATTCAATCGTTCATCAGTAAAAGAAGCATTACATGTAGAGGTTGTATTGTTGACTGGTTGTTGGTAAGGAAGACCTCTGATTAATTTTTTAGTACTAAGAGGAGAAACTGGTTGTGGTAATGGACGATTTAAAGAGGATGGTTTGTGGATAACTTCGATTGTAGGAAAACATGAATCTGTTGCTAGCCTTGATTGAGGTGGGTAACCATTTGCTATATAACAAAATATTTTAAAAAATATATTTTACAGTCATATAGTTGCGAAAGGACAAAAGAAACATATTTCAAAGAATTAAATTAGCGGGATGTGCGTCGGCGGCACAGCGGTTAGGACGCTCGCCGACCATGCACATGGTCCGGGGTTCGGTCCCAGGCCACTAAGCCAGTGATAAAAATTGGTGAAGAGGAAAGGCTGGGTATGGGGCTAACCACCCCATCCTGTAAAATAAACACTGCTACAGAAACTTCAAGCCACTAGCTTGAAGCCCTATGTTCCACTGGGAAAGTGAAGGAATAAAAAAGTAGGAATCCGAATAAATCTAAGTTAGGAGGCGTGACCAAAAACGGTCAGTCAGTCAGTAGTTTGTTTTATTCGAAATTTCAGCAGAATCAATAAAATGGTCACTGACCAGGGCATCTATTTACCTGTAGAAAATGGAGTGTTCATCAAAATAATAGGGCATAATCACGCGAATTAAAGCATATGATTGCAATCACGCTACTTATTTTAAAATTAGTAGCACCACTAGGTTATCTTTATTTTTTCCCAAAAAGATATACCGTGGACGGTATAAAATGCAGAATTCAGAGGATGTGATGGGAAACCATGTCAGAATTTACTTTTCACTAATGAAAAACATCTTTTCATGATAAGAAGAAAAGTGGAACAAGAATAAACTTGTATGTAGGTTGATTGAATGTGCATCTCATTTTAATAGGACGATTTTAAGTGTACGGTTATTCCTCGATAAGAATATCACACTACTCAGACAGGTACTGTAATATAATTTATTGTCGATATATTAGAAGATGAATCAGAATTTAACTCAGAATCATGATAACTTTATTGATGGTTAATATTTGGGGATAAAATCTTAGTGTAACTGAAGAAAGTGGTTCCAGGACTTCTTATGAAAAAGTGGTTTGAATTTTTCATGTGACCATCTTTTTTCTCAGGATATTCAGGTCCATTTGCAAAGATGAAACTTTAGAATTAATTTCTTCAGAATCTAAGATTCAATGACATCTCCCAGATACGAAGTTAAACTATCACAGTGACCTTGAACAACCAATGGGGATTCAGATGCGAAAAAGTCTTATAATCGTTTCTAAAAATGTATTAAAAACATTGCAAACATGATATTACACTGGACAATAGTCTCTTATTTGTTGTAATAATGTCTACCAGTTTCGCCAAGGATAGTTCACAGAGAAATCATATCATACGCAATACATGCATTCATCCAGGTGGCTGTAAATCATAGTACTTTAGGATACATCGGTGTTCCTGACTTCTTTCTTCAACCCTCTCCTCCTCCAAAGAACCTTAGATAGAATTGGTGTAGGTGTCTGTCATTGAATCCACAGGATTGAAAAAGTGGTTAACACGATGGTGAATATAATCCAAAGATGACAACTGGCATGTGTGGTCGTTCCTGGCATTACCAAACGCTGAATAATTGGAATTAATACTCTGACACTTCTGTTAAGTATTGTTTCAACAAAACCTTTGGCTTCGAATCCCAGTGGGTGCGTACTGCCGATGATTCCCAAACTAGGATGAAACAGCAGCTGTCCAGTACTCCCTGGTTTTCAATGGTTCTCTAACTGATATCAGTCCGTGATCAACTCGTAAAACATAACTAATCCTTACAAACCAAACTATAGAAAACCTTTGAGTAGTTAAGTGTCATACATTCCAAGTACATACATCTGATTAGCCATTCTCGCTCCCTTACTATACATCTTCTTTAAGAGAACAGTCTCATGAATATGAACGGTTACTTCTACTCCTTGGAAGCAGATGGTAATCCTCCCTAACTTGCATGATTATGCTGTGCCTCTACAATTTTGATACCATTGCACTGAAGAGGCCAAGCTGCTGCCTTTGCAAAATTCAACAATACATGATCCATAGGATATTTGACAAAGACAGCTTAGATTTGGAGGAAAGAGTACTTAGGGAGTAGATAAAATACTGTACCTACCCTCATGGACCGATTTTTTCTTAGAGCGTGAATCCCACAAGGCTGTTGTATTGATTGATTGTCATATTCTTTAAACCCACACACAAGTCTTCATGACTCCAGTTAATCCCATAATGACACGATCTTAAAGGAACTCATTCACCAAATCCATAAAGGCAGGCATTGATTTCTATGTGGAATAACCGTTCTTGGCGTCTTCTAAATCTGAATGGTTCTTCAAGGTCAGCGTTTAGCAGGCCTTAACTTTGGCTATGATAGTTTAACTTCGCCCCATTTCGTTTCATTATTCCACATAGAATTATTCTTATTCCCGTACATTTCAGTTTATCCTAGTTTCCTTTCATTCCTATTACCTTTTTTTCCTTCTCTACCTTTTATTGAGCTTTATGAAATGTGGCACCATGTGAAGTTCTGCATTCTGTGCAGAGTTACCTGTACTAACAACATAATTTCCTTTGATAAAACTATTACACTTGTGCAGACTTTCAATAACAGATATTGAGATAAGACTTATTTACAGTTGTTATACACAACTGAGAATATGTTCAATACTGATACATATTGGCATCACATAAATTCTGTCTCGCAGTATCCCAGTAAAATGGTGGTATTGGCAAGGAAATGTGTAAGGGAAAAACAGAAGCATACCTGTCTGTTGCCTATATGTCATATCGAGTGTGTATTCATAATAAAGTACTCAAGGTTGGAAGTAAATCTGATTATATGTTTAAATTTATAGTCACTTTTATTCATAATAACGACTCCAGAACCTTCATCAGGTTTCTTAATAATTATATTAGAATTTTCTCGTAGAGCTTTCAAGGCTTTGAAATTCTGGGAATTTAATTATAGAAACAGGACATAAAATTGACGTTAACAGATCTTTTAAACCTATCTATAAAACGTGTTTGGGGGAGGGCGTATCCTAAAGTTTGTGGAAGCCCTAGCAATTAGAAAGTTTAAGCCACCTTTATGCGTTCAAAAACAATTCGTCATCACATTAAACCTTCCTTGGTAAATTTTGTTTTGATACCATAGCAGATGTACTATTACCTCTGTTATTTGGTTTAGTGGTCTTCATTGTTACTTTGACCTTGAATATGTCCTTTTAACTTGACCTATGTCTATTTTCTCACCTCTTTATTAATTTCATATATATTCCTATGACAAGTCCGTGTGTGATCAGATTGTTCGAAATGTGTTGCGGAAATACATTACACGATTCAGACAAATTACGTCTTCTTATTGCTTTATCTAAATTCATAAAGGGAACTAAATGTTTCAAATTTTTAAAGAGAAGACTGCCTTCACACACTATCAAAAGGTTAAATGAACTTGCTAAACTTAGGTGTAAAATTATCGTCGAACGTAACACGTTGGAATTTTATGAATTATGTACTAAAAATCATTCCTTCCCGAGGCAATTTTATAAAACTTTGAAATTCAGTAAATAATAACCAAATATCTCTAATCTTGTTGGTCCTACAAAGTCACATATCGAAAATGTTAAACAAACGTTACAAGGATTACTTATTCTTCATACCGATGAGTCACTTATTTTAGCTGAATTATCAATAATATGCCACATGAAATTTCTTCAGTTTTGTAAAGACGTTACTCAGAAAACTAAGACGAATATACAAAATAAGTTGAAGAGTTCAATTGATGATCAAAACCGCTTAAATGTCTTTCCGGTGAATCCTGATAAGTAGGTTACAAATCTTTCTGATATTACTCTATCTACTCATCAGAAAGAAGCTTTACCCCTTGGACTCAAATTTTGTGTTCCTCGCAGGCAATTTACGGATTTAGCCATACATGCTGAGTTTGAAAACTTATGTCACCAACTAAAACCTCTTGCCGCAACATCCGATGAAGATCGGGGTTGGTTTAAGGCCAAGATGGTGGATATAGGTCATCAGTTTTTAAACAACAACACAAAGGAGAAAAGCATTTTAAATTCCCAGCATTTCAAAGCCTTGAAAGAGCTACGGGAAAATTCTAATATAATTATTACGAAACCTGATAAAGGTTCTGGAGTCGTTATTATGAATAAAAGTGACTATAAATTTAAAATGATGTCTATTCTTGATGATAAAAGCAAATTTAGCTGTGATCCCTCCTCAGAAGATATATGTTTAAAACAATTAGTTCCCTTTATGAATTTAGACAAAGTAACAATTTGTCTGAATCGTGTAGCATATTTCAGCAACACATTCATCACAACCTTGATCACACACCAACTCGTCATAGGAATATACATATGTGGAATTAATAAAGAGTGAAAGGGTGAGAAAATATATTTAGGTCAAGTTAAAAATACATATTGAAGGTCAAAATAACAATGCAGATCACTAAACCAAATAACAGAGGTGATAGTGTGGTGAGAGCTGTCTACTAGCCAAATTGGTAGACAGTAATTTACGTCAATATTTACGTTCCCAAGATGTGGCGTGAGAAAATGTGAACAAAGATTGATTCAAAACCGACCACAGCAGACTTTCCGTAGGCGGATGCAGTTAACATATAGAGGATTTGACATTCAAGAAACAGTCACAAATAGATGGAAGATTAACTTTACGTGAGAAACAACCAATCGGAAGACTGTGTTTGTTTGCTTAAATATCCATAATAATGTACATGAAAACATATATAAATATGCGTTGATTTCCTTAATTAAAGGATCCGTTGCCTGGCCCTTGTCTTCTGTTGTTACAGTGGTACATCTACCCTGGCTAGTAACAAAACAAAGTTCAGCAAAGAAGGTTGAGTGTGATGGCGAATTGTTGCTTCGATCGCATAAAGGTGGTTTATTTTATTTATTTTGAATTATTATTTTTTTATTTTATTTTGATTACAGCTTGATTCCACACCGTATTTTCAGTACAAGTATGGAATTTTCAGCATGGATATCGGTAGCCCAAATTTCAGGCCGACTATAGATATCGGGTGTGCGCCGGCAGGGGATCGAACCCCGGACAATGTGCATGGTCGGCGAGAGTCCTAACCACTGTGCCACCGACGCAGTTAGGGCTTCCACAAACTTTAGGATACGCCCTCCCCCAAACACGTTCTATAGATAGGTTTAGAAGATGTGTAAACATCATTTTTATGGCCTGTCTCTATGATATGTTTCGCAATAGAGGAGCTAGGTCGTCTGTCCTCACCATTAATGCGTTCTGGGGATTCTACTTGCTTCTGAAGTCATTTAGGAATATGCTCTGAAGCCCTTACTTGCAGAGGTCGATGAGTCCTGCCTGTGTACATTCAAATTGGTAAATACAGTGGGATTTATATATGTGTAAATTAATGTGTCACAGAGGCGTAGTAAATTCTAAGATGTTATTACATTTCCAGTAATACACACGTTAAAAAGGTAAGGTAAGAACGTTACGCAAAAGAACTGAAAATATAACCAGATAAGGCATAAGAGTCAGTTCAAACATATTAAGTAAGTATATTACAGCTGTTTTGGAGACGTTCATGAGACCAAGTTATGCCGTTTAAAAAAAGACCAGTCACAATTACACGCTATTTTCTTCATATATATTCTCCACTTCTATTGTAATTTAGTGAAGCTGAAAATTTCAGTAATTCAACATCATCTTAAAAGTAGACCGTTCTCAAACATCATCTTGAAAAAGAAAATCTTTCGATTCTTCCGTGTACACATAATGCCTTTTTGTTGCCACAGTTTCTTGTTGCTAATTCTTTCTGGCCGGCCGGCCGGCCATCTGATCTTCAGTATGAAGACAGAGAAGGGAACAGATGCTGATGATATTCTGTAACTTGTTGGAAATGCTTTACGTGACTCGTACACCAAGTTTCTGAACCACATATAAGAACTGGCTGATTTCACATTGGTTTTGACAATCCGAATCTTGTTCTTAATGTTGGCTGAGTGCAGATGTCCACACTAATTTAAGGTTGATGAAGGCGTATCTTGCCTTTTTGATTCTGGCTGACTGGCTCTGACATCTTCATCCGTTCCCCCTGCAGTTGAAACGATGCTTCCTAGATAAGTGAAGGAAGTAACCTCTGTTGTGGCTGTTGGTTGGTTATCGTGATCACCTCAGTGTTCTCTATGCTCATCTGGATTCCTGTCTCCACCGCCTGCCACTTCTGTCAATTTGTTGGTTTCCACCCGCAATTCTTCGAGTTTGTGTGATATTAAATATAAATCATCCGCGAGTATGAGATACTAAATACTGTTAAGTTTTGTTTCATCATTTTAATGGGTCTTATCACCGGTAGTCAAGTCAGTGATCGAATGCCAAAAGCAAATATACATACATACAAATCACTTGTAATTAACCTTCACAAAAGGATAAGTAAATACTAACATTTCTTTTTTTTCATATTTTCATTTTCAAAATCAATATTATTTCAGCTTTAGAATAGAAAAGGTAACAGAGTAAGTAGTAAAAATAGTTGATTAAATAGTTTCAAACACATAATCAAATTCAGTGATGAAACTGTGTGTGAGTGAGTATAAGCATAATTACATTTTTCAATACATAAATATATGAAGAAATTTAAGTCTACAAAACTTACATTGTAATAACTCTGATCTAGATTGAGTATGATTTAATTTAGTCGGCTCACAAGCAAATAATGCAACTCGAGTATTATCTTTAAGCTGAAAATAAAAACAAATGCAGTGAGAGACAGACAAAGAATTTAGCAAACTTCCTTCACTAAGCAGTTATGAAAGTGAAGTTGAATAATGCTGGTAATATAATCCTATCGTATATGACAAGAAGCATGACATCAGAATAGAATCAACAGGATCATTAAATATACGATGTATAGTGCAGGAAATAGAAAGTCTTTGACAATTGCTTTGAGACAAGTAGGGAGTTGTAGGCTGACTCTTCGGCGTCCAAAAGATGCTAATAACCAATGACTCAAAAGTCATAGGCAATGAGGACAGAAGCATTCACTTTTTGTCATCGCCTATATCCACTATAAACCGTCATATTTCTCCATGTTATTATTCTTTCTCCCTAACATTCCTGCTTATTATAATTTTATGAATCGTTTCAACTACAGGCGGAACTGACGAGGATATCAAAGCAAGAATCAGAAAAGCAAGACAAGCTTTCACTACTCTCAAGTCTGTGTGGAGGTCAACAGGCAGCACTCAGCATCAAAAATAACATCCGGATTTTCAACTCCAATGTGAAGTCAGTCAGTGCTACTATACGGATCAGAGACTTGGCCAGCGCGTCATAAACAGCATCTCAAACAAACTACAGACCTTCATCAACAGCTAACTGTCTTCGCTCAATACCACTCAAGATCAGATAGCCGGTCAGAAAAGATCAGCAACAGAGATCTCTGGCAATGAGCGAACCAACACAGCAGGAACCGGTTGTCAAACAAATAGGCAGGAAGAAATGGAGATGGATTGGCTGGTCATACTCTGAGGAAACCATCAAGTGACATCGCTAGACAAGCCATCGCTTGAGTGGAACCCGAAAGGGAAGCGGTGAGTTGGTCGTCAGTGCAAGGGTGATTTGGAGGAGGTCATGTGAAGAGGAGATGAAAACGTGTGGATAGACTTGGAGCCAGGTGAAGACTCTAGCAGAGAACCGAACGCAATGGAGACGCACGGCTGAAGCCCTATGTTCCTCTAGGAATTAGAGGAAACAATAATAATAATATGTGTAAGCTACAATGAAATGTGGTAACTTTAATTACTGCACCTCTGTGTTGAGTTCAGTGCTGAAACTCAGCCAGTCAGTCAGTCACAGTAGCAAGTAAGTCAAATTTTGAACAAAACAAAAATGTAATTTTTGAAGTGAAGGTATGAGAATAAACACTAAGCTCGAAAGTACTTTGTTTGTTGTGTATGTACATGTACTGGTGAACACATTTTGTCAAACACTATTAACACTAAAGGCCTTTTACTCATCTGGCAGGCAAGAGACTCCTCTGTCTAGTTGTTGAATAGAAGTAGTCTTCTTTTTAACGCATTGATGTATAAAGTCAATCGAAGAAATAACAAAAAAAGGTGAAAATTTTACAATTCGCCTCAAGCGAAAATTCCTTCCTTATTTATTTATTTATATATCGACAAAACTTGTAATGTCATTCAAACGTACATATCTTTAGAGATACATAGAATTTATACATAATTTATTAGAAAGACTACTTGAAGAAAAATAGACCTATTTATTATGATATCATATTAAGAGGTTGTTTTTTTATTATTGAAGTGTGACAGTTAAAATATTTATTTATAATTATGGAGAATTATAGTGTATCATGAATCCTAGGGAGTATTGAACAATAATACCGTATGTCTTATCAGGCTACACTTATAATTACTGTGTATAAAATAACAGTTGTAAAATTAAAACATCTCATCATCAGTAAGAAACGAGGAGTTCACGCACATTATCCCAAAGTGTAATTTAACACCATCCCAATGAGAAAAAGCCAAAACACAGATAAGACGAAAAGAGAAGTCATCAACAGACATAAAAGACGGGAAAATAGTACATACCGGAGGTCTAGACTATTCATGAATTCGCCCCAGACGCTTGTATGCAAAAGAAGCATGCACAGTCCCTATCGCTATCCTGGCTTCAGAATATAAGGGTGGAATAAGGCATTCATTTGTTTGCCCGTTTGTTCATTTATTCTGTGTACCTTCACCTTATTATTATTACTTTCACTTTGAAAAAAATATATATGTACTGTTTGTAATGTTAGAAACTGTCCTATCAAATATTACACCTTGTAACATAATTTTCTATTTAACTACAAGTCCTATTAATTTTACAGTATAGGTGCCTTTTATTAAAGACTATCGATTTGTTAAGAACACGATGGAATTACCACAGTTCAAGAAAAATGCATAAGTTATGATAAGCATAAAACTGTAATCGTAAATAGAATATCAAATAAAATAAAGGAAATCTCTACAACAAATTAAGGATCATTAAAACCTTGATGGCAAAGGTAAAGAAATCGTCTTAACCAATTTCTTTTCGATACACAGATTTAGCTTCTTAATGTAAATTCCAACAGCCTCAGCAATATGTAATAGACAAACTCTTGAGGCGTTCCTATATATTTTTTCTTATAAAAGAGCTTCCTTTAAAATGTACGATAAATGTTCACTTTTTATCTAATAAGGAACTATACAGACAGATCGATAGTGTGGCAATGGGGTCACTACTATGACTCATTCTAGCCGACATTTTCCTTGCAAAACTAGAGAATGGGCCCTTGAAAGATGTGATTGATGAACTAGAATTCTACTGCCGTTACATGGATGATACATTTTTGAATACTAAGAATGAGGATGAAGCAAAGAACATCCTGGATGAATTTAACGATGTTCATCCTGCAATAAATTTAACCATCGAGAGAAAAAGAGACCCTAGTATTTCATTCCTAGACGTCCTTATGACTAGAAAAGAGGACAGTATAATAAGAAGTGTATATAGAAAACCTATGTCAACTGGTCAGTATACTCATCTTTTCAGCTTCATGCCTTTAAAATACAAACGCAACCTAATAAATTGCTTGGCTCACAAAGCAAGAGCAATCTGCTCTGATCAATATCTTATTAAAGAGCTTAATACTTTTGAACAGTTGCCGAGTGAAAACGGTCATCAAGAAAAATTCATAGATAAGAATATAAATAAAAAGTCAAGGCAAGCCAAAATACCGACAGCTCCAAAAAAGGCCTTATTCTTACAACTTCAGTTTCTCGAGGATAAAATCAGTGAGATATTAACACGACACATCAGGAATGCAGTATGAAGAGCATTCAGTGTTGCTGAAGTATGCTGTGTCTTCAAAACCACCCCTATTTTGCGTTCGGGAGTTAAACGCCATGCAATTAGGCGTGTTTATCGTCAGATTTCTAAGCACAATCCTGTGTGTTTAAGTAAGGGAGAAATAAATCCTGCTTATAGTTCTACAATGTCTCATCTTGTAGATACAGAACACAGAATTGATGTAAACATGGCCTTCCAAGTCATCTACCGTAAACCAACTAAGCTCAATTTTACCTCAAGAGTTCGACTATTAAATATTGCTGAGGTTGTTGGGATCTACATTAAGAAGCCTAATCCATGTATCCAAAAGAAATTGGTTCAAACACTGTCCTTACCTTGACCATCAAAATTTCAATTGTAGAGATTTCCTTAATTTAATTCGATATTCTATTTACTATTACAGTTTAATGCTTATTATAACTTGGGAATTTTTTTAACTGTAATTTCATTGCTTGAAACTGAGTTCGTATATGAAAAGGAGAACGACAACAACCTTATCATTTCTTGATGTCCTACTGACAAGAAGGCAAGACGGCAGTATTAAAAGGGATATTTTCGGGAAGAAGTTATGGGTTGGACAATACACCCATTTCAAGTCGTTTGTTCCTCCTGTATAGATACGAAATCTTATCAGTACCTTGATGTATCGTGCTAGAAAAATCTGCACAACCCACAATCTGGACGATGAAATGAGAAAAATGGAAAACTTTTTATGCTAAAACGAATACCCAGAAAAATTTGTTAGAGTCTCGATGAGGTGGACAGATAGAAAGAAATGCCTGCAAACTGTGCAGGGGAAACGCATATACACGACTTTACCGTCTTAAGGAAACGTAGCAACTGAATTGGTGGCATCGGAACTTAAAAAAATAATAGCTAAAATATTCCTTGACGCAACATTGTGTTTAAAATTCGTCACTCGTTGTATAATTCCAAAGCAGGTGAAGGATAAGCTACCGGGTCTGGCCATTTCAAAGTATATTTATAAATTTAACTGTTCATGTGGAGACGACAGTTACATAGGTAGAATGACTCAGCAAGCCAACTGTCATCCAACGTGGTTAGGTAAAGAAGTTCCATACTGGCACACCTACTGGATACAGGGCACAAGATTGATGAAAATTGAGCTTTTACAATGCTATACAGACTACCACCTCAACTCCCTAGGCTGGTACTTCTTCGGTTGCGTAGCTGAAGCAGTTTTCATAATGATTTTTCAACCCTACCTCTGTGTTCAGAAGTTTGTTCAATCCCTCTCTCCCCTTGGTCTTCGCCCCCAACTTAAAATAGTTATCTCTCCTGGTGACACAGGATAAATATAAATATTATCTTATTATATTTTTATTTTATTTTATTTGCAATGTTAACTGTATCGTCAATATCAAGCTGTGCTGTAGTTGTACATTTTAGTTTCGGTTTCACAATGTATCATTATTACTGTATCAGCTAAGTGCTATGTGACAATATTTATTTTCCCCTCTACCCCTACTAGCATGAACACTCTACCTATACACTTACCGTTGCCTAGATTATATAAACACTTGAATGGATTCATCCTTGTTGTTGTTATTATTATTATGATCACCTCGATTGTTATCCATTAATTTATATCCCTCAACTCTGATCCTATATTCTATCAAACACATTAATTCAAATGCCTATTGTGGTGAGAGCTGGCTGCTAGCCAAAGTTGGTAGACAGTAATTGACGTCAATGTTTATGTCCACAATATTGGTGATGAGAAAATGAGAACAAAGGCTTTCCGTAGGCGGATACAGTTAGCATATCGATGATCTGACACAGCCACAAAGAGATGCAAGGTTAACTTTATGTGAGAAACAAACAATCAAAAGACTGCATTTTCTACTAACAATAATCTACAATAATGTACATTAAAATCTATAAATATGTGTTGACTTTCCTTAATAAACGATGTGTTGCCTGGCCCTTGTCTTCTGTTGTTACACTATGACTAATATGCCATCATGTAAATGTAAAGCCTGATGAGAGTTTACCGAAAGTATAACGATGATTCGAAGGCCTATAAAGATTGCATGGTGCCTCAGGCAGCCTGAAATATCCACTTGAAATGAATAAGACTATAAATATCTGCTATCACTGCAAGGGATGAACAATAAGGGAGCTCGAGTACCAAAATTAAAGATATGATAACAATGAAATGTTCCTCTTGGGAAACTAATATATTCTAAGCTTATTGTCCTCTTGTCTATTTTTCAAGAAGGTTTGAGGACAGTGTACTCCACATTGCTGCACAGTTTTCCGCAACTGTACGAACTTACCCCATAAAAGCTGGTGACGCATGTGAAGCATGATCCAAATGAATGTCCTTTTTGAATTGTAGTCACGAGAAAAGAGACTGTTTTAAAACTGAGGTAATTTAAGAAAACATTCATTGGTATGATACAGTCAGGTTTCCCAAAGCTTAAAAAATCTGATCTGATATGATGTACATTCATGTTATCCATCTCTTTCTATGTAATATTTACTTATCATGACACCATTCAAAACATGCATCGGTGATTTAGTGGTGGACTACTACTCGCCAACCACTAACGTGGTCAGGGGTTCGGCCCTAAGCCGACGCATTCCGAAACCTCGCTTAGCCGGTAGTAAGCCTGGTAAAAACGGGAGGTGAGTCGTGAGACTAGCTACCCCACTCCGTGAAAATAAACATCACTGCCACTGCTACTTCAAAGTTGAAGCCTGAAGCCCTATGTTCCACGCGAAAAGCACAGGAATAAAATAATAAATAATAATAGAATTCGAACAATAAAATGAAAAGGAAAGAAAAAATGAATATTTACGTGATAATCCTTGACACAGTTTAACCGCATTGGAGTTTTTTCATTTTGTATTGAAGTGGATGTCGAACGAATTTTTACATCCCAATCGGATAAAATTTGACCAGTACAAAATTCATTTTCTATTATTAAAACAAGTAATAATAAAGTGTCAGTTTAAGAAATCATGGATAAGTATTAAAAGGTAACTGTTTTCTAAACTTGATTGTGTTCAATAAAGACTTATAGATTGTCTTGAATAATGAACTATCTACAACAGACATCATCACCATCATAGGCAGCAGCAGTATCACAAGAACAACAACAGCAACAACAATGTGGAAGTCTGAAAAAAGGATAGTGATAACCACAAAACTACAAGGAACTAATTCAAACTGATACAAAATCCTCTAGCAATTCTTATCAATAAAAAATAGAATAAACCAAACTATAGCTGGAAAGCAAGCAAGCAACAATGAAAACAATAACTAACTTAAAAGAAAACAAACATGCACAACAGGTCAACACACACGTTACAGAGTAAAAGTTTGAACTGACATAAAAATACTAACCAGCATGCAAGCTAAACGTTACCTGATTTTTGCAGAGACA
The DNA here is from genome assembly GCA_944472155.2 of Trichobilharzia szidati. Lineage (NCBI taxonomy): Eukaryota > Metazoa > Platyhelminthes > Trematoda > Strigeidida > Schistosomatidae > Trichobilharzia > Trichobilharzia szidati. The sequence goes on along the minus strand of OX235274.1, from coordinate 64,935,758 downwards.
GCAATGAACAATAGGCTAAGAAAGTAAACAAAACTTTTGCTATAAAAGTAAGTAGTGTATTATTATTACACGCTTAACAGCGGTACAATTGTGATCTACGAAAATAATATAGAAATTCGACTAGCATGTTGTGATTATTTTGTTTAATTTTGAATGGAAAATAATGATTTGGAGAAGAAAAAAACACAGGAGGAATACCTACAGCATCACAATGTGTTTCACGAATAAGCACAATGTGAGGCACGGAAAGCAGAGATTTTGTAAGATTTTCAAAAAGAATAGCATACTTCGCTTATGATTTCTTAAATATAAAACCACTTAGGTATGCGCATATAAACGCAGGATATCATGTATGAAGCACATAAGACACATCATACAAAAAAACTGAATGAAGTATAGGCTAACTGACAGAGAATGCTTTCATCCAATGAGCATGACTACGGGGCTTCCAAAACAGGTACAGTTTCACAAGACAGTATCAATATCAAAGCTTACTACTACTCTACTTACCTGGATTTTGTACAACAGCTTGCTCATCAAGTTTCTCTAAAAACAAAATGCAGGGAAATTAAAGAATTACAATTAAGAAGTTTATCACATTTTTCTAATTTTATAGTCAATTTTTAAAAAAAAAGAAACAGACAATTTAATGACATTGATTGTTTAAAATGTCATTCATTCTAAATGTTAATTGATAACACTAATAATATAAAAGGTATGCAAACATTCTAGTAAATACTGTTTAATTAATTATACTTCCCACTGAGTTGTGTAAGAGAATGGCTTCTGAAAACAAAATCATTTTCGATGAAATAATTCTTAAAAAGCTATGAAATTGCATTTTTCTCTACAATTAATCATCATATATGTTGGCAAAGGAATGTGAATATTACTTAATTAACTATATTCTACTACTCGTACTTTCATAATGACATCAATGAGAAAAAAAGCCTTCTCTTCCTCTTCAAATTAGACTTTTTTAAAATCAGATGATGACAATAGTGGAGCTTAAGAAGCACATATTCTACAACTGATATGAATACGCGTCAGTGGACCATAGCTACACATTCATTAGTTTCCAATTTGTTTATTAGCACTAGGATCTAGTTAACACAGAATAGAGATTTATTTAGCATTCCTCATAATTAACTTTAAAAACTCGCAGGTAAGATGCTACGTGTTGTTCATTGTTAAAATCTATGCAAAACGAAAAAAATATGACAATAAAGGTATTCACATTTTTAGACTAGTGTTCTGATTTATCATGAACTTTCTGAGCTGTATAGATGATGCCATACAAAAGAATGGTGAAATATTTTCAGTGGCATAAATTAATTAACTCTACCGGTATGTGATTCAGAGACTTGGCTTGTGACAAAAATAATCTCCAACAGTCTTCAAACTTTTATCAACAGCGGCCGTTGTTGTTAGCTTCATACTGAATATCAAATGGCTAGAAAGGGTTAGCCTGAACTACAGGAGGAACGGACAAAGATGTCAAATCGAGAATCGGAAAGGCGAGAAACACATTCATCAACCTGAAATCAATCTGGAAATCTTTGTCACTCTGCATCAACAACAAAATTCGGATTTTCAATACAAACGTCAAGTCAGTCAGTTCTTCTATACGGATCAGGAACTTGGCGGGTCACCAAGAATATTTCCAACAGCCTGTTGCAAACCTTTATCAACAGCTGTCTTCGTTCTATACTGAAGGTCAGATGGTCGGAAAGAATCACCAACAAGAAACTATAGGAACAAACAAAACAAGAACCAATCGCTCAACAAATATGCAGGAGAAAGTGGAGATGGACTGGACACTCGCTGAGGAGGCCGCTGGGTGACATCGCGTGTCAGGCCAACGCTCGAGTGGGACGTCCAAGGGTGACATGGAGGAGATCGTGTGAAGAGGAGTTGAAACAGTATGGACTAACATGGATGCAGATGAAAAGTGCAGCAGAAGACAGAAACAAGTGGAGACGTGCAGTTGAAGCCCTTTGTTCCACTAGGAATATAAGGGAACAATAATAATAATGATAATAATAGAAAGGATTAGCAACTAGGAACTCTGGGAACAGACCAACAGAGAATCGATGGCTCAACAGATATGCCGAAAAAAACGCAGGTGAATAAGACACACACGCTGAGAAGACTGTTGAGTGACATCATCATGCACCAGGTCATCGAGTGGAACCCGAATGGAAAACGACGAGTTGGGCATCGCTTCGAGGGTGATATGGAGGAGATCGTGTGAAGAGGATAGGAGAGTTTATGGGCAGTCATAGAACCAGCTAAAACCGACTGCAAAAACAAGGTGGAATGGAGGTGTGCTGTTAACTCCCTATGTTCTGCTCAAAAACCTAAGAGAATAATTATTTTATAATAATACCGGTATGTTAAGTATATATATGCCTTCATTCTTTGACATGAATATTTTACGGATTATTTTAAGAACACTTCATTTCTTTTACACTGCCTCTTCACTTGCAGTTTATTTTTAAATTTTGTTATCCTGATTGTATTTTTAACTCCTAAACACCTCTTTAAACAAGCTCGAATTCACCTTGAAGAGTACATTCCGACTGGAACAGTTTATAACCAGAAATAAACGACATACATATTTTTAGAAAAATCCAACTGAAGGAATGCAATGAGAAGTAACAATATCTCTATGCAGAGGATGTGATCTATGCAAAAATTAAAAACTTACGTAATTCCAACTGAGTGGATTTTATCTGTTTTGAATATGGTTTATTTTTGTAGATTGCATCTAAGATTTTCTCTTTCGCCTGTGTAATCGTATCACAGTCTAGCACTTTAACACAAATACACGGTGTTGGTAGATCAAATAAATGCTGAGGATCTTCAACGCATAGTATCTATAACATGAATTAATGTATATATATTAAATATGCAAAAGAGAACTTTTAATTTTCAAAATATATAATTATATATACATATATACAGTTCAAGTAATACATACACGGGCTGATATACAGAAAAAAAGTGAGAAAGATATAAATTCTAGGTATACACTTACAATCTGGTTTCCAGTCAATTCTGTTTGCAACAAATAAGCACTATCTAGTGTATACCTGGCTTTACCAGTTATTGCATCACGTGGACCCATATTTATCCGTTGTAGAAGAGCTCGATAGAAATAAAACAGATTTTCTCCGACATTGTTCTAAATAAAGAATTAAATAAGATTTAAAAAAGTATGTATTAAGGAAATGCAGCACATTTTATGATGTTATTAAAATTACGGTAAAGTTATTGAAACCGTTAATACCTAACAGACAAAACGTGATTAACAAAGACTTAGTGGATTGATAGAGAAAGAAACTCTAGAACGGTTAAACAAGGTATGATTATTATTTTCCAGTTCATACCGAATGTGGACTGACGAGAATATCAGTGGTGTATTAAAGATACTGTGCAGCACATCCTATGATACCTCAAGGCTGTACATCATGATAGCTCAGGAAGAAAAAATGTATAAACAGACTTCAGGTGTTTGACAGGTTCATGTTACTTAGAGAGAACAAGTCAGTCAACAAGAACATACATCCGCCCATTCTGTTACTACATGTATCTAACCACTGTCATTCTGAATGAATAATAATAATAATGATAAGTGAATAGAGGTTAATCTTTGAACAGACAGATAAATTATGCTAAATTATGAAATCTTAGGCAGTCAGTTTAACGTGGGTAAAAAAGTAACTGGTTTTCTGAACAGCATAAAAATAGAACTTAAAACGACCCTTAGAAGCCTCAGCTGATAGGGCTTAAGTGTGTTTATAGTCTATGCTCATTTTAATGGCCGTAATATCTTTCTCTATTCATCATTTTTAAACTTTGGCATAATGAATTTCTACAATTTTTGATTAAATTACTTTTCAGTAGTTGGTTTGTTTTACGAGTTGATCATGAAGTTTCTTGGAGTTCTACTGACGTCCATCCAGTCGGGGCTGAGGGTGGGTGTTGGTGCCAGTCACCCTAAAATCACTAATTCGTAGAACTTAGAATTCATGGGCTGGTAATTGAATCGGGTCCCAGTGGCTGAATGGTATACGAGCTTGCCTTGTAACTGGAAGGTCCTGGGTTCGAATCCCAGTGGGTGCGTACTGCCAATGCCCGACCGAAAGCTGCTACCTTGACGTGGTGGTCGGGCTTGAACACTGCAATGACCCAACAAGCTATACGGGCTGGAACTTATGTTCCTGCAGGTCCTACCATGCCAGAAAGGTTGCTTGGATAGCAGTTAGACTAAAAGCAGTTACCCAATCCAATCCTATGATTTCAAATACATCACAAAATATCATGCCGGATCGGTCGGGGCCCGGATTAACAACGACCGCGCTTTCTGCTGCCGTGTCACAGGGCAGAAGTGATAAATACGCTACTGAGACACACCAAATGAAAAACAAAAACAGGCCGTGTGTGACCGGCCTCAAGCAGTTGTCCCCTGGGCTCTGCGGTCACGCAACCAACTTCCACGGTGTGGGCAGCCGGGAAGTAACAACCGCCCTCACAATCCGAAGTGCACGCGAAACCCCTTTAATCCTCGCTCATCTTTGTCTTCATCTTCATCTCTATTATCTTGCCTTCCTTCTACCAATGCAACTCCTCTACTTGATGGCTCTTCACTTCCTCTTCAATCTGTGTGCACTGACAACGATGGAAGCCAAAAAGCCACCATCGATGGTCTCCTAAAACCACGCCACCAATTTTATATAGGAGCATTTAATGTTAGGACACTTTGCCAAATAGGACAACAAGCATCACTAGCCAAGACTCTGGCATCCCGAGCCATTGATGTATGTTGTGTTTCAGAAACACGCATACAAGACCCAAGTGTGGTTATTCACCTAACCCCACCTGGCCAACAGGATGAATCTGCAAAATTCACCTTGAGGGTGTCAGGAGATGCGACGGCTAGCTCACGAGGATTAGCTGGTGTTGGGATAGCTTTAAGTACTAGAGCAGAAAAGATATTACTTGACTGGATCCCGGTAGATAGCCGAATGTGTGCTGTCCGTCTGAACGGATCAGTGAAAAGGAGAAAGGACTGCACTACTCGCCGATGCCTTTTCGTAATCTCCGCCTACGCCCCCACTGACTGCAGTTCGGATGAAACGAAGGATGAGTTCTACCAAAAGCTGTCTAGTTTGCTGCGAAAGGCTAGACGCTCAGATATAGTCGTTATAGCTGGTGACTTTAATGCTCAAGTAGGGAAATTGTGTCAATCTGAGAAGAATGTCGGTGGCACATACGGAATTCCGTGCCAGCGAACCGACAACGGTGACCGTCTCCTACAGTTCTGTTCAGATAATCATTTGTATCTTGTAAGCACTAACTTCAAACACAAGGAGAGACACTGTTTGACCTGGCGACCCCCATCATCAAATCAACGCTGGACACAAATAGACCACATAGCAATAAGCTATCGTTGGCGTGGGTCGGTAGGAGATTGTCGCTCCTTCTGGAACACGTGTGTAGATACCGATCATGCACTGGTCCGCGCTCGTATGTGCTTACGACTGAACGGACGTAGGAAACAGCTGGCGGTAAACCCATCACGTCCCCAGCTCGACCAGGGAACTAAGTCCCTATTTGAGGAAGAACTAGCTAAACACATATATGAGTTCGACAGCTGCGCTCACCCTGAAGAAGCCTGGAAAAATATTCAGTCAGCCATAGATACAGCTGTAAAAGCTGTGAATAAGGTAAATCCAAAGGTGAGTAAAAACCATTGGATTTCGACTGCCTCATCCGAACTGATAGATGCTAGAAGACTTATACCGGCGAGCTCCGAATTCAATGAGGAGCGAAAGCTGCACAAGAGGAAACTTACGAAAAGTCTCCGCAAGGACCGTGAACAGTGGTGGTTGACAAAGGCGAAAGAGATGGAAAAAGCATCGGCGATAGGCAACACCAGACAACTATTCAGGCTTATCAGGGAAACAGGTGGTAAAAGGCAAATGATAAGCGAAACAATCTCCGAGAAAAATGGCACCATAATTAGCTCCCAGGATAGACGTCTGGAGCGCTGGAAAGAACACTATGAAGAGCAGTTTAATTGGCCCACAGCCACACTTAACCTGCCGGACATCCAACACCTCCCTGAATGGGATGTAGACACAGGTCCTCCGTCCTTAACTGAGGTTACTAAAGCTGTCACCAATCTGAAGCTAGGCAAAGCAGCGGGACCTGATTTATTGACTCCAGAGGTATTTAAGTACGGAGGAGACAGTTTACTGTCTGCGTTAACGGAGGTTCTAGGCAGCGTCTGGGAATCAGAGGAAGTCCCATCGGGTTGGTGTAAGTCACTGATCATCCCGATATACAAGAAGGGGGACAAGTCGTCTTGTGATAATCACAGAGGGATTAGCTTGACTAATATAGTATCTAAAATCCTAGGCTCAATAATACTGCGTAGACTAAGTGGTGCTCGGGAGACACAAACACGAGAAAACCAGGCAGGTTTTAGGCCAGGTAGAGGGTGTATTGATCACATCTTCACCCTTCGACAGATTCTAGAACATAGGCATTCCTACCGGCGTCCGACAATCATTATATTTCTTGACCTAAAGGCGGCTTTCGATTCTGTCGACCGGGAGGTTCTCTGGCGATGCTTGGCTGTAAAGGGAATGCCAAGAAAATACATTGCACTGATTAAGGCACTCTACTCGTACTCATGCAGCCAGGTGAGGGCTTATGGCGAGCTGTCATCTGAAGTGGTGACGACTAGTGGCGTCCGTCAAGGATGCCCATTATCCCCATTCCTATTCAATTTCATCATAGACGTACTAATGGATTTAACCCTATCACACTTCAGCGACTCAGGGATTGACTTGCTACCAGGGAATAATCTCGTTGACTTAGAATATGCGGACGATATAGTCCTTCTAGGCGAGGACTCTGACAAAATGCAGAGTCTACTGAACACCCTGAGCAACAATCTCCGTATGTTTGGCATGCGATTCGCCCCTGTAAAATGTAAGATGATGCTGCAGGATTGGACCTCATCGACCCCTAGATTAGAAATAGGAAGTGAAGTGGTAGAACACGTTGACCGCTTCAATTACTTGGGAAGTACCATCAGCCCCAACGGGTTGATCTCAGACGAAATTTCAGCACGAATACAGAGGGCTAGGTTCGCATTCGCCAGTTTTCGCCGTCTCTGGCGTAGACGCGATATCCGACTATCGACCAAAGGGTGTGTGTACTGCTCAACAGTCCGCTCCGTCCTCCTTTATGGCTGTGAGACCTGGCCATTGAGAGCAGAAGACATGAAAAGATTAGCTGTGTTCGATCATAGGTGTCTGCGTTCTATCTCCCGCGCGAAGTGGTATAATAAGGTGAGCAATATTCAGGTTAGGCGTCGAGTGCTAGGTAAGGCGGGGAAATCAATCGACGAAACGGTGAAATTACTTCGACTGAGATGGTTAGGACATGTGCTACGTATGCCTAGTCATCGCCTTCCTCGACGGGCAATGTTAGCTGATATAGGGCCAGGCTGGAAAAGAGCTAGCGGCGGTCAAACGAAAACATGGCACCAATCAATGAAATCTACAACAGTTAATCTAAGCCACGTAGGAAGATGTAGACTTCCTGGTTGGGGTCCCCGGGACGGTAAAAACCAATGGTTGGAAACAATTGGTGACATGGCTCAAAATCGTTCTCAGTGGCGCAGATGCATCCACTCCTTGTGACTTATGATTTCCAATTAAACTGTTTTGTTCTCCGTTATTACTATTCCTTTGTCTCACACCTCTGTTTACTGTTTCCATTATGCATTTCTTCTACTTCCTTCTCTTGCTTTGCGTGCTACATAGATTGTGGCGACTTGAACTGCCGCACATATGTGCAAAGTTCTATGTCGAAAACCGACCGACCGACCGACCGACTGCCAATGATTCCCAAACCAGGATGAAACAGCAGCTTTCCAGTACTCCCTGGTTTTCAATGGTTCTCTAACTGATATCAATCCGTGATCAACTCCTAAAAATTAAATTACTTATTTTTCCCTAATCTCTTAATATTGCTCTCTACTAGTAGAGCTGTTTAGGCATTGCAGATCACTAGAGGATAATGTCAATAATGTTACCAACATTTATTCTCTGATATTCACTATCATTTCAGATTAGGTGTGTTTAGACAACGCAAGAACTTTAAACCTTTAAAAATACAGGCACATTTGAAAAACAGCTCTAAAATTTAAATATACCCGGACTGAGTGTTACGTAAGGACCCAGTTCGACTGAATAATTATGAATTTATTAAACATAATTTTAGAAGGTTAAGAACAAAAAGCACTTATCAAAAGCATTTTCCACAATTCATTGGATAGACCCTTAATTGTCATGTTCTGATGTTTGCTTTTTAAATGAGTAAATCTTGAATGTTATAGTTTTCGTAGTAGTGTAACAACAGAAGACAAGGGCCAGGCAACAGATCAGTTTTATTACGAAAACCAACAGGTATTTATATGTATTTTACGTACATTAATAAGGCTCTGCCCGGAGAAAGAAGGCGGTCTTCTGATTGGTTGTTTGCAAACAAAGGCAGTCTTCTGCTTTCTCGTTTTCGATATTTCTCGGAAATGCGAGCCACTTGTCTGCGAATCATATTTGTCCACGTCTAGGTCAGCTGTGATCGGTTGCTGAATCAGCCTAGATTAATTTCCACCAATCAGCGTAGATCAATGTCTACCAATTGGCTAGCAGCTTGCTCTCACCACAGTAGTATTGTAACCAAAGTGAGTACATCTGATAAACAATCGTTTGTACTAATAAGTTATTAATACCGAGTTGAAGTAACCGTACGCTTCAAAACAGTTAATAAATTTTTTTTAAAATACTTGCTACAGAATTCTGCTTACCTTGATAAACTTATATAAATGAAACGTCAGCCAATTAGATAAAATTTTATCTACAATTTTTTCAGAGCGTCGGAAAGCAGTCACCAGATAACTGTCTCCTTGATGATGAAGTTGATATAGAACATCGGACATTAAATCAAACATAACACTGAAAAATAAAAAACATAAAGTGTATAGATTATTAGAAAGAGTTGTTTTTCTAAAATGTAATAATTTTAAATCCTCTCTGTCTGTAACTGAAATTAACCCAATGAACGGTTAAAAAAAACGCCAAGAAGCAGTTATGAGACTATTTTTCAACACTTTCTGTAGCAGTCTCTTCTCAAATCTGTGAAGTGGAAAACAGTCATTTTTTAGTGATGAAATAGTCGGAGGTCACAATTCTGAGAAAGAATCTTGGTGACAGGCATAGATTTTAAAATCTATCTGCTATTCAACGAAGTATGCCGGTTAATTGAGACATAACCATTGTCGGTGTACTAAATAAAAAACAAGGTTTAAGTCTAATTAAGGTAGACAAATCAGTTAATAAATAGTGCATAGGATGCAATATGAATAGTAACATTGAGTAACACTGAATTGCTATAAGATCAGAAACCAGTGGTATAATAATACATGTTTAATGCAGACATTTCCGTTTTCTGGCAGAATAATGAATTCAATCTTTTAAATTAAAACTAGTGAACAAAACAATATTTTTCATTCATTGGGAAATACAAGAAAACCTTTATTACAATGAATGTCATATACCCAATGCCCAAATGTTTTCAAACTGTTTTTAGCTTGGTTTTAACTTGGTTTAGACATATGTAACTAGTGAACTATATAATGATATTTCTGCAAACGGATTAATTTCCTTTGTAGACTGATTGCCTGCTATGCATCCTTTGAGTTCTACCCAACTGAATTTCCCAGTGTTACGATGAGATTACATCTTTATATATTTTACTTTATTTCACTACTACTGTGGTGAGAGCTGGCTGCTAGCCAAAGTTGGTAAACAGTAATTGACGTCAATGTTTATGTCCCCAATATGGGTGGTGAGAAAATGAGAACAAAGGCTTTGCGTCGGCGGATACAGTTAGCATATGCACGATCTGACACAGCCACAAACAGATACAAGGTTAACTTTCCGTGAGAAACAACCAATCCACAGACTGCATTTTCTACTAACAATAATCTACAATAATGTACATTAAAATCTATAAATATGTGTTGATTTTCCTTAATAAAGGATCTGTTGCCTGGCCCTTGTCTTCTGTTGTTACACTACTTCATCTGCTAATTGGTATCTGAGCGTACATCATTAAGATAAAGCATACATATGAACAGCGTTAGTGGTTCAATAGTAAAATACTAGCCAACCACTAACATGGTCAGGGGTTCGATCCCCGGACGACACACTGCTAAACCCCACTTAGCTGGCAGTAAGCCTGGTAAAGATAGAAGGTTGGCCTTCAGGCTAGCAACCCTGCCCCGTAACAAAATATCACTGTTACTGAAATTTCAAAGTTGAATCTAGAAGCCCTATGTTCCACTCGGAATCCAGAGGGATGATAAAAATAACACATAGACAACAAGATAAACAAATGGTTTTAGTGTTCAAATTGTTAAAAAAAAAATAGTGCAAATATTATTATTATTACTATTTAAAATTAAAAGGTTTATTATGAGTTAAGTAGAAAAAAAACATACTAGCTGACCTTGTCAAATAGTCCATTTTAGGCTGTAAAGCTATGCTAAGCAAAGAGGCAATACGCGACTTGTCCTTGGCCATTATATGTTCATCTTTTTCAATTAAATGAATTAACAGATATAAAAATTGACGATTGCATAGAAGTATATGAAATAAGGAAATAGCCTTCGCTGCATCATCATGTGCTCGTATATTCACCTATGGAAATAGAAAGATATAAGCAGAAATTAATAATTCCATTTCGTTTCAAAATCACTTGAAGGATAATTAGAAATGAAGAAACAATACAAAAATGTTTCGTTTTTTTTCCTGAAGAGGATGAGGGAGGGAACTTTAAAGTAGAAACTAATCACCACCCTAGGTGGTTTGATGAGTACATTATGATATAGACGAAAAAAGTTTGGAATCCAAAAACTCATCTTTACCAACTTCTGGGTGAAAGGAAAATTGAAAGAAGGATAAAATAGTTGTGTTCCACTGGCTGGCAGATTTCACCATTCGTGGCAGACAAATGTCATATTATTCCAGACAGGAGAAATTCAACACACTGTATATTGTGTAAAAAATGAAAATACTGCATAACAGCAAAGCGCACAACTGTCTCAGGTGGTTAGCAATATAGACAAAACTTTTTAAAGATTTTCCAAACAAAATACCAAATTGAAGTTTCAGGAGGACAAATAAAATATCTAGCTAAAGAAAAACCAAACAAAATTGATGTCTTTGAAGACAGACACTTTATTTTATAAAACTTGTTTGATCTGACGAAACTAAGGCATCTACTTATCAACAGACGAGTATGTTGTACATGTATTATACTTTGTCTGACTCAATGTAGAGCATTTTAAAACAGAAGACAACAAGAAAAAGTTACATATGTTTAGGTATGCCTGTGTTTTGTAGTGTGGCAAGAAACGTTGTTATGTGCACGTAAAAGCATAGTGCTAGGTAATGACAACAACGGATAGATTGATAAATTTAAGTAACCTACCTAGTTTAGAGTTAGCTGAGATATGGCTACTTAGTCTGGGCTACAGATCTTTAATTATGAAAACTTTACGTGTAACAGAATTAAACGGAGAGAAAACAAAAGAAGATAACGACACGGCACTAATCGATATAATTTCTGAGTATCAGTTTGCAGTCAGTTGTGTCAAGTTAAACAGCCTTCCTTCTCCCACCCACCTGCAACCCCTCAAAAAATATGGCTCAGCAGCTTTAATATGAATGGGGATTAAAAGTGTCAAATCATAATTTCAACGACGCAGTAAATCGTCAAATGAAAAGAAGTAAAATAGACACCTCGAAGAATTTAAAGATTAATCGACATATTATGGAACATTTATATCTGTTTAACTATGCAACGCAGTCTCCTGAACATTCGAAGACATCATGTACATTGTGTATATCATACCTATTTGAATTCTTTGATAATAATTAGGAAAACATACACTGTATAGTAGTACTAATAGCAGTAATCGATGGAGATAATTTTAAATTTAGAAAAAACAACAGATCGCGCAAACAAATATATTCCTTTTCAATTAGTTCCTTATTATCGGCTGGCTCTACACTAATATATAGTTTTTCACATCAAAATTTTTACCAATCAGGTGGTTATTTCAGCTAATCAGTGTCAGATATAGGCGGGGTTGGAATCAAGAGGCTAAAAGTCATCAAAACAGTTAACTAATAGATGTTAGTAAAAAGATATTTACGTTTCGAAAGAGGGGTGAAAACCGATTAATTACGGAATTCAAGATAGGTTGATTCTTAGGAGTTAGCAACAAGTTATTAGATAATCAAGAAATTTGTAAAATAATGATGACTAAGAAGAATTACATAAAGTACAAACAAGTTAATAGAATTAACCAGAATTGTAAAAAAAGATGACAAAATCAAAAGATGGTTACAAGGAGAGGGGAAGAACTCGTTTTTAAAGACTTAATACATATTATGTAGCTGGCTATGGCAAAGAAAAGGGCTGTACACATTTTTTTTAAACACGCAGATTTGGCTTGTTCAGATGAATTCTGATTGTTTCTGCTGTATGTAAAAGTCGTACTCGTAGACCATGCGAGAGGTCGGGTGATATACGATAAATAACTTTAAAAGCTTTGTTAGAGTCGATTTGATGTCCAGTATCGACGAGATGAGCTAATATTGAGCTGCGTATAGCTTTACTTGGATCTTTGTCAAACCTAGATGGGAGGTGTTCAGAAATTCGATGATGAACTTACCTGATCGTATGTCCTCTGTAACTAGCTCTACACGAGCAGTTAAACTGGTAAATTCACATAGAAGAGGCGAAACAGGGCAGTCTGTCTTTATTTCTTGAACTAACTATTCGTTGGCTAGTGAATATACACCATAGCTTAGCTGCATTGATGGTCCTTTTGAAGGCCCTTCTCGGACGTTGTGATAAGATCTCACTACTGACATCACCCGTGAATTGTAATCTTAGGAAGACTGGTTTTCGGGTCACTTTCAACCTTTTTACTCCCCAAGTTCATGGGTTTTTTCACGAATTTAGTTGAATATCACGAATATAACTGAGTTATTCGTTCAGTGCTTCATTCGAACAGACAACTCTAGTCCAGTGAACTGGACATCACGTTTGTATTTTAGAGGTACGAAACTCACGAAGTGGGTATATTGTCCAGTGGAAGTAGGTTTTCTATGCAAACGTCTGTTCGTTTAGTCATTACGACGTCCAAAAAGCAGATAGAGTCATTTTCTTCCTCTTCCTCCTTAGAGAAGTGTATACCATGCTGTGATTTATTGAATTTATCCAATATGACCTTAGTCTCACTTTCTTCCATTTAAATTTAGCTATATTTCAATGATGCCTGAAAGGAAATTACTATCTAAAAAGTCTAATGAAAGTTGCCAGTTTATCCAAACATCAAGAATGACGATACTGTGAGAATAATAAAACGAAAATTTATATTATAAAGCATATTTTAATGCTAATAAAACACAGAAATCAATTTTTGTAGGCAGATTTATTTTCAACCTGACTGACTTATTAAAGCACTTACTGTAAATGGTAATAAAAGAGGATGAGGTGGTACTGTTGAAGATGATATGCATAAATCTCCTGATGGTCTAAATATATCTGCATCAGTTGATAGTGGGAATGAAGAATGCGGATTGACTGGATTCATTAGCTCACAATGGTATTCAGGAAAAAGGGAAAATAGACAAAAAGTTCGATAATCACGGAAAGGTAAATTATGCCTTTTCACTTCTTGAGAAAATTCTTGCATACTTGTTTGCAATTCCATAAAATCTATTATTAATAAAGAAGAATAAAGAAAACAAAAACAAATCAAAACACAGAGTAATGACTTGGCGTAAAGTATAAAGTAATGCCAATTAGTATGACACACATACCTCTTAACCATTATTAAATTGATGTAGACAATTTATCAAAATCACGTGAACTGTAAATTATACATTTTGTCACGATACTGACACACTATCGATGCACTTTGAAAAGTAAATGAACAATACTTTATGTTACATTTCTTTCTATTTAACACTGGTTTAGTTATTATTCATAGCCAAATAAGATGTACACAAATATTGACATTAAAAAACGATAGTACAGTGTATTCAAATTCATTTTGGTGACAAATAAAAAGCATAACTGATATTTTTTTTAGATATTATCCAAATGGTGGGAAAGAGTTTTCTTTTTCTCGTCAAATACATTTGACACTTACTAACTGAATGATAGATAAAGATGATGCACCAAAAAGGTTAGCCAAACTTTGATTATCGATCGACAGATGACACAGACTTCAAGACGCAGAAGGAACAACTGGTAGGTATTTAAACAACGAGTATCATTTAAAAGTCAATCACTCGAAATTTGATACAGACTGAAACGGAGGTACATTTGCCTAAGACCCTGGAAAGTACTACCACTTAATGTCTGTTGTAATTCAGACATCCCCACTTACTTGAGTGAGCCACAACATCGGTATTGGTGTTGTCCTACTAGGCTTTAAAGTAGTCAGTCATCTAAGCTAAGAGTTTCAAATGAAGCAGCAAGAGGTAATTGATCAAAAAACAATATAACTTGACGAACAAATGTGATACAATAAAGTATAATAAGTCTATCTCCAGTTAAATCACTTTTTAAACCTAACCAGATATCTGAGTATCCAGTGAAAAGTCAGTTATTGTAGAAACAGCAATTCTCAATGCAGTTCAGATGAAATGGCATTCAGGGCCGGGAAGTATAAATTGACAACGGTATAACATGTAAAAAACGTTAAATCCTCTCCATCTTGGAACAAAATCCTACTAGTAAAACACTGCAATCTCCAGATAACATTTTGAAGTTAGTGAATTAATACGAATAGGTGATTATATAACAGTTTTGCAGTTTTCTTGAGAGGAAAGGTCGAAAGAACATTTGGGCCACGATCGAAAAGCCTCGTGGTTACATCTACGTTACTATCATAATTATTATTCCCATGACTTCGGATTAGAAAAAGGATCTTAGGAGGACATCTCCATTTCACTTTATTTTCTGCAGTCCTTTTTAGCTGGCTTCACGTTTGCCCATACATAGGCTTTTATCTTCTCACATCATGTCCTTCATGTCACCCTCGGACGGCCAACTCTTCGTTTCTCATTCGGGTTCTACTTGAGGGTCGGTTTCCCCAGTATATCTAATCCATCTCTCTTTCCTTCGGCACATTTGTTGAGAGATATGTACTTGGTTGGTTCATAGTCAGAGTACCTTGTCACAAATCCTTTCCAGCTAAGGCGGGTGTTGATGAAAGTCTGAATTCTGTTGAAAATGTTATCTATAGGTTATAACGTCATATTATTGAGCGATCGCTTTTTTTTTGCACCGGTTGTGTCATTTTAGTACTAAACAACGGAATGATCAGGGAAGAAGGTGAACGGATGAAGAGACAGGTATCTAATATAACTTTTGAATACAATAAAACGGTCAGACAATGCATTATTTTTGTAGATAAGTACAATGATATTTATATGATGATATACTGACTGAAGGTTAGAATGAAAGTTTAAATAGTGGCAAGGTTGAAAAAGTAAACTACGTCAAGGTGTGGTAACAGCCTGAAGAACCGATTCTTCTTCATAACAAAAAAGGAAAACAGGGCGTTCCAGCTTGTCAGCTAACAAATAATATCCGATTTAACACTAGAATTCATATTTCCATTTTTTTCCATGAGTAAAAATTCATGAGATTTTGAAACTAACTTTTCGCTGGACAAGTGTTTCCTATTTCTTAAAACCTTATATTTTATTATTATTTCCAATGCTTTGGTGCTTTAATTCCAAGTAGTTTTCGTCTTACTGCACCAGTCATCACGTACGAAGGTTGGATCCGGTTGCCTGAATTGCATGAAGTTATCTTCTATCGGTTTCTCAAATCACTATGACTTCTACAACAGCCTTGTCAATGGCTAATCAATAAATAATACAAGTCTCTTATTTTTCAAAAATGATTACTCGCATACTTCTAGATGTCCCAATCTTGTAAGACTCTACTTACAATATAACTGATGGGAGTTTTTCACTTCACTCAGCAATAGATATAGTGAGAGGAAATTCAATGAAAATATTTTGAGCAACAGTGAATATGTGATCTGTTTCTCTATACTCAGGCTGTAAACATCCATATAAAATGAGAACTTATATCTAGAGTCCTATGATGAAGAAAAAAAATGGTTGACGATACAGAATGAGGAAAACAAAAATTTGCGGAAAAACTGGATGCAGTACTCACCTTCTTTAAATATACGTATAACACGGTTTTCATGTTCTGCATATTTCTGGTGAAGTTTAGCTTGATAGGATTTTTGACGTCTGATAAAACGTCGCCAAATAACAAAACCAATAAGGCCAACGAAAATGAAAATAACTACAAGACCAATTAGTATCATGATAATTTGACTACGTAAGGCTGCTTGACGTAGAGCAACGAAACGAACAGAACCAGGCCGATAAATTAGGAAACGTCCAAACTGTAAAAGTAATAAATTTACAAAACTATTAGTCATACATATACTTCATAAATAACTCCAATAGAAAAGAGTTTACAGAATAAAAACAAATCACAAATTTTCCGAGATTTAGTTAATTCAGTTTTAGATTTTCCCGTCGATTGATTGAACCGAAGTGCTCGGTCTCAGGTTGACAGGTTGGCTTCTTGTGCAGATGCTTCGACGATGTCTGGGCATGTTATTAGAAGTTGTTCATTATAATAAAGGTTTTTATAATTCCCAATGAATGAAAAACAAGACGATATTGTTGTTACTGACGTTTCGCCATTTAATGCTAATAGCTTTATCAAAGTATCATTAATAATCAGAAGTTAATTGGTGGATGGTGGCTAGCAGTGGAATCCAGGATGCACATTTCGTCCTATTTTGAACTCGTCATCTGGATGTGCCTGCATTCCGCAGTGAATTAGGCAATTATTATGACCCGTTGCACAAGAGGTGACTCTCGTGTCCCGAGTGGTCTAGTGGATAACGCTTTGGCGTTTGAAACTATGGCCACTGGGTTCGGGCCTCGGTGGGAGCATCATCACTCACTGAGGAATGCAGGCACATCCAGATGACGAGTTCAAAATAGGACGAAATGCGCATCCTAGGTTCCACTGCTAGTCACCATCCACCAATTAACTCCTAGATTTAATTTGTAGGGATTCGACTCAATTCTGATCACTCATTGATGTCAGTTAAAGAAGCAATAGAAACAAGTGAGTAATGGACAGCTGTTTCTCCCTAATTTGGGACTCCTCATCAGTACGAACCCATGAACTCACTGGGGATTGAACGCTGGACCTTCAGGTTATGAGGTAAAGCTCGTGGATTATTTAGCCACTTAGACCGGAGTCCAGTGCCCCGTGAATGCTAACTTTTATGGATTTACGATTTTAGCGCGATCGCCAGCTACTGTGTCATAGACGAGTATTTGTTCTCACACCCGATCTGGTGGAACCATTGGTCACGACTTCTCCCCCTAACTTCAGGCAACTTCGTCCTGTAGTCATTGTTCTAATTCATAAAACACTTCACAGAACTATCGGAAATCCATTAGAAAACAACCTAAAGACTAGAAACTATATATTTTAAAGAAGAAAATATATATATTGGAGGCAGTACAGGTTCAGGTGTAATGAATAGCAAAGTAGAAAGACAATTATTTTAAGATCATATCAAAGTAGACCAATATACAATAGTAACTGTATTTAAGGGAAAGTGCAAAGAACAGCAAAAATATACCAAAAATTCAAATCCACTATGAATAGCAAACAAACACTATCACCAAGCTCACTATAAATCGGTACACATACGTCTTCTATCTAAATACATGTCACATATTTTTGAGAAATAACGCTAACACATAAATAAGATGATCAGTCAGAAAAAGAGTTTTTAAACACGTGATTCACATCACATGAAAACCAGACGTCTAAATCAATGAACGACATATATGTATATGCATACAGAGAGTGGGTGAAAAATTGATCAAATAATGAGTAAATTCAGTGCGTTAAAAGTGAGTCATCCTAAACAAAATTTTAAGTGCATAAAAGGTCATTTCAATGTCGTACTAATTCTTATATAAGATAGAACAGATTAACCACTACAACTATAGGCAAACTATTTGTGAATAAATATTCATTTTGTCGCTCTTATTTTAAAGTCGTTGATGTGAGCAGATTTCAATGAATTCAGCTTGAAGTGTGTGCGGTTTACAATGCATTGTTAAACAGTCAATAATGTTAACAATATAATGCAATTCATGAATAATAATACACACAACAAAACAAGTAAGTAGTTGAGAGAAGAGACTTTACCACGAATTCATCTTATCTCTAGCTGGACAATCGTATTTATGTACAATTTTTCATGAAAGAGGATACTGACAAAATGGATGAGTTGTCATCATCAATTATAGTTGGTTAGTACTAGTCAGTACATAAGAAAAGTCGAGTAAGACTGTTCGAGTTACGTAATAAGATGAATAATCCAATGTATGAGCTGTAGTCTGGATGCGTATAGAAATGAAGGCAAATGTGAAATTATGTTAGAGTCCTAAAGAAATATGAGGGTTATGAAGAGTTAAAAATCGAACAAACAAAGACCGAGTTAGCAGAAATCAATCTGGTTTTTAGCATGATAGTAGGAGTGGTTGAATAATTTTCTTTTATAAGGTTATTCTTCACTTTGTGGATAACTTTGTTAAAATGGAATGATTAGTAGTGTTTAGATGGTCAGTTGTCGCACTTCCTATAGAGCCACTAATACCTTTAAACAACCATGCTGGGTAGTGTTCTTAAACACTATCTTGAGCACAAAAACGGGTGAACTTACATATGAACATAGAAGCGGTTCAGGTGTCAGATGTTGTCTTCCAGGCTTCTGCAAACCAGTGGACGACTGGAGAATACTACTCTAAGCGTTTCTGCAAAAAATGATCTCAAAGATGATGAAATTCTTCTCTTAGGGATATCGCAAGTCAAAATAACCGGCCAAAGATAATAAGCTCGTGTCTCCTTTGTACTGCCGAAGTTCTAGACATTCAGACAGAGAAACCGGAGCTATGAATACAAAAGAAAACTATTCAACCACTCCTATTATCATGGTAAAAACCAGGTTGATTTCTGCTAATTTGGTCTTTGTGTGTTCGACTGTTAACTCTTCATAACCCTCATATTTCTTTAGGACTCTAACATAATTCCACATTTGCTTTCCCTTCTATACGCATCCTGATTACAGCTCATTCATTGGATTATTCATCTTATTACGCAACTCCTTTCCTCGACGGGCAATGTTAGCTGATATAGGGTCAGGCTGAAAAGAGCTAACGGCGGTCAAACCAAAACATGGCGCCAGTCAATGAAATCTACAACAGTTAGTCTAGGTCACGTAGGAAGGTGAAGACTTCCTGGTTGGGGTCCCCTGGACGGTAAAAACCAATGGTTGGAAACAATTGCTGACATGGCTCAAAATCGTTCTCAATGGCTGACGCAGATGCATCCACTCCTTGTGACTTATGATTTCCAATGAAACTGTTTTGTTCTTCGTTATTACTATTCCTTTGTCTCACACCTCTGTTTACTGTCTCTGTTATGCATTTCTCCTAATTTCTTCTCTTGCTTTGTGTGCTACAAGGAGGGGGTGTGGCGACTTGAACTGCCGCACCTATGTGCAAAGTTCTATGTCGAAAACAGACAGACAGACATTACGCAACTCGAACAGACTTATTCAACTTTTCTTATGCACTGACTAGCACTAACCAACTATAATTGATGATGGCAAGTCATCACTTTTGTCAGTGTATCCTCTTACATGTTCAGCTAGAGATAAAATGAATTCGCGGTAAAGTCTCTTCTCTGAACTTCTTACTTGTTTTATTGTTTTCATTAACAATATAAATTCTATTGGATCTACTGAATAAGTTCAGGTATAAGTGAAACTGTCATTTCATTACGGTATTTCACATTTCAACTAAACGTTGAATAATAATAATAATAATAATAGAAACCTTGGAGTTATTGATAAAGACAAAATTATTCAACTGAACATGGCTAATCTATGTATCAAACAAACAAAAAAATAAGATTGTCATAATAGAAACACTCTTTGTTTCTAAATTGTTTGTTTGTGTTGACAATAAATGATTATGATATCACAAAATAATAAAGTTCAAATATACACATACTACAAGGTGTATAAAGGTAAATTCCAATTAGTGTAAAAGGTGTGCAAAGTTTAAGCCAGAGAAAAAAAAATCGTGTTTCTTTCTTTTTTCTTATATATAAAAACAAAATAAGTGAAATAAAGCGCATGTATGAATGTAGAATATACATATGTGACATTAGTCATACGCATAATGGTACCCTAGTGATATATATATATATATACTTCAGCAGTTAGAAGATTGAAATCACACTAAGAAAAATTTTTAAGTATACAATAATAATAATAATAATAATTCATTGCTGTAAACAAAAGGGTAAGATGTAAAATCAGATGTGTTGTAAACTAGTGTTATAAACGTGTTAGTATGTACACAATTCAAATCAAGTTCAATCAAACAAATAACATAGAAACAAATACTAGACAAAAAGTCAAACTTATCATCCATATGATAGTCAGCCATTAGTAATCTAACCCCCACCCCACCCCCCAATCTTGTCTAGCCTTGATCAATGTGTACAGTCATTTAAGCTAATAATGTATTTTATTATTATTATTATTATTTCCTTTAGTTCCTAGAGGAACATAGGGCTTCAGCCATGCGTCTCCATTGCGTTCGATTCTCTGCTAGAGTTTTCACCTGGCTCCAGGTCTGCCCACATGCTTTCATCTCCTCTTCACATGATCTCCTCCAGGTCACCCTTGGACGACCAACTCGCCGCTTCCCTTTCGGGTTCCACTCGAGGGCTTGTCTAGTGATGTCACTTGCTGGTTTCCTCAGAGTGTGGCCAATCCATCTCCATTTTTTCCTGCCTATTTGTTTTACAATGGGTTCCTGGTTGGTTCGCTCCCAGAGATCTTTGTTGCTGATCCTTTCCGGCCATCTGATCTTGAGTATTGAGCGAAGACATCTGTTAATGAAGGTCTGTAGCTTGTTTGAGGTGCTCTTTGTGACACGCCAAGTCTCTGATCCGTATAGTAGTACTGACTTCACATTGGAGTTGAAAATCCCGATCTTATTTTTGACGCTGAATGATGTTGTCCTCCACACAGACTTCAGAGTAATGAAAGCTTGCCTTGCTTTCCCGATCCTTGCTTTGATATCCTCGTCAGTTCCGCCTGTAGTTGAAACAATGCTTCCCAAGTAGGTAAAGGAGGTAGTTTCTTTCAGGTTTTTTCCATTTATGCTGATTGCTGTCTGTTGTTGTTGTTGTTGGCCAGGGATCTTCATCACCTCTGTTTTTTCTATGTTCACCTGGAGTCCTATCTTTGATGCTTCTTCTGCCAACTTGTTACTTTTCACTTGCATATCTTCCAGTTTGTGGGAAATCAGGCATATATCATCGGCGAAGTCCAGATCCTCCAAGTTCTTTGTGTGAGTCCATTTTATGCCTGTTTCCTCATTGCCCGCTGTTTGTCGCATTATCCAGTCTACTGCAATCAGGAAAATCATTGGCGATAGTAGGCAACCCTGTCTTACTCCTGTCTTCACTTCGAAGGATTCCGTGAGCTTCCCGTTGTGGATTACTTGGCATGCAGCATTGTCATACAACTGTTGGATGAGATGTATAATTGTCGGCGGCACCCCGTAGTAGCGAAGTAGTTGCCAAATCACCTCTCGATCGACGCTGTCGAAGGCCTTTTCAAAGTCGATGAAGTTGAGATAGAGAGGTGACTGCCATTCCAAACTTTGTTCAATGATGATCCGTAGTGTGGCGATTTGATCAATACATGACTTGTTACTCCTGAATCCAGCTTGTTCTGGTCGAAGTTTTTCATCCAAGGCTTGTTTGATCCTTTCCAGGATGATGCGGCTTAGTATTTTGCTTGGGATGGAAAGGAGCATAATTCCGCGCCAGTTCTTGCATTGACTTAAGTCTCCTTTCTTTGGTAGTTTGAATAGGTATCCTTTCTTCCAATCCTCGGGTACTTTGCCTTCTTTCCACACCTTCTCCAGTAGTGGCGTCATCAGGTCTGCTGTTGTCTCTGGGTCGACTTTCAATGCTTCTGCTGGGATTCCATCTGGTCCTGCTGCTTTCCCAGCTTTCAGCATCTTGATTGCTTTCAGGACTTCTGATTTCGTCGGGGGGTTGATGTTCACTGGTAATTCTGCTTCCGTTGTTGGTATTGTTGGGCGCGTTGTAGGTGACGGTCGGTTTAGTAGTCTTTTGAAGTGTTCAGCCCAGTGTTTCCTTTGCTCCACTTCTTTGGTGATTGACTTTCCATTTTCATCCTTCACTGGCTTAATTTGTGACGAATTTTTGCCTGAAAGGTACCTAGTTGTTTGGTGAAGTGTTGCGAGGTCTCCTTTGCCTGCAGCTTGTTCTGCTTCATTGGCCATGGCTTCATAATACTTTCTTTTGTCTTCTCTGGCACTCTTCTTTACTCCTTTGTTCAGTGTATTGTAGCTTACATTCAACTCCTGTTTCTGTTGCTCGTCGGTGCACTGCAGAATTTTTTGTTTCACCATCCTTCTCTCCTCTATTAGCCTCCAAGTGTCCGTAGTGAGCCACGGTTTGTCCTGTCTCTTCTTTCTGCCCAGAACTTCCATGCAGGTTTCGCTCCATACTGTTTTCAGGTTGTTCCAGTGTTTTTCGACGCTGACCTCTTCACCAGTGTTGATTTGTGTCTCGGCTTTGTCCTTTATACTTGCAGTAAAGATATCCTTTGTATCCTGGTCCTTTAGTTTTTGAGTGTTGAACTTGGCTTGTGGTATTTTATTTTATTTTGTGGTATTTTATTTGGATATAATAGAACATTCAAATAAAATGACTCTAGTATGGTATAAAGTAGTAGTATGAAGGGAACAGAAATGCGCTCTGAGTTACACTTTATCACATCTAAGTAACAGATGGACTGTATATTATATTTAGACCATGAAGATATGCATAGGTATTATATATTTTATTCGACTGCACTCCAAGGGACAATTTTATAATACGCTGTATTATTATTATTATTATTATATTATTGTTCCCTTTAATTCCTAGAGGAACATAGGGCTTCAGCCGTGCGTCTCCATTGCGTTCGGTTCTCTGCTAGAGTCTTCACCTGGCTCCAAGTCTCCCCACACGCTTTCATCTCCTCTTCACATGACCTCCTCCAAGTCACCCCACTCTTGCACTGACGACCAACTCGCCGCTTCCCTTTCGGGTTCCACTCGAGCAATGGCTTGTCTAGTGATGTCACTTGATGGTTTCCTCAGAGTATGGCCAATCCATCTCCATTTCTTCCTGCCTATTCGTTTCACAATCGGTTCCTGGTTGGTTGGCTCCCAGAGATCCCTGTTGCTGATCTTAATACGTTGTATAGGCTTCCATAAACGACGTGATACAGCCGAGGATGGGTAGATTTCGGTCTTCCTCTCGAGTTTACAGCTTTTGCCAAATGAGTCCTATTCACTCCCTTCACGTGGTGGAAGTGTTCCTCACAAAAGTGAAGTGACGAATGCGAACGTCTGGTGCTCACAACCGGACTGATGGACATGCAACTGTATTTAAGGGAGCTGGAAAATCTCTGACTCCAAACCCAAAGTGTACATGGGTTCTACAATCCTAAAGGATAGAATGGTGCATGAACCTTTTTTGGTCATTACAAGCCATGAGAACTTAGCTCCTGATGTCACTCCAGTGTCTTGTGGATCATACTTCAAGATTAAGGGTTGGCAGAGGGTGGCCCCCTTTAAAACAGTCAACTGCTTCGATCTGAGGGTCCGGGCAGTAACCAGTCCTCTCACAAACTATGAGATTTTATGTGACACATCTTTTGGTGCACACAAAATGTACCAAGTTTGTGTATTGACAAAGAAAAAATACTAGTTCAAACTGAAAAATGTAGCAAGCCTAACAATGACGGTGAATTCTGATGTCATACAAACAATTTTTATGGTTAATTTTGACAAAGAAGCAAAATCTAAGAGAAAAGTGATACACTTTCAGATATATAAAAGGTTCGCATAATAGCTTTAATTAAAACGACAACACATAGAGTGAGAGAGAGAGTAAGGATAATTTTTGCTTCTTTGATTTGTGTATCGCTAGTAACTCTTTAGGCATACTATATTGTGATCTCAGATTTTTTTCATGTTACTTTTCTCTTATCAATAATCAACACATTTCCGCTTATCACAGTTCTTTTGAATATGTTTTACCTCCCTTTCTCTACCTGCTGTATGCCAAACAGAGTACAGCAACTTGAAATGCTGCATTTCTGTGCAAAGTTCTATATTGAAATACAGTCGTCAGTCATACCTACTGAAACCACAATGAATACATACAAATATTAATTACTTCAAAAGTATCTTCATTAGGAGTGAAGCTAATTTCTTCAATGCAGAATCATTACACAACAAAATGTTAGTCTGTATTATTTTGTTCCGCTTTGTTAAAAAAAAACACAACAAAATCTCAGTGTTTTCACGAATACAGTTCACGAAAAGAGAAAATTGTTAATTACTCACAATAAGATGTACCTGAGATTTTCCGCATGCAGAAAACTCGATACAATAAAAATATCAGGATAATAATATAAGATGAACAAAAAGGTGACAGAAAAAGGGTATAATACAAGATTTAAAAAAAAAATATTTATAATACCATCGGAGCTTCAAAAGCAATGAAATCTTGTCGGTATTTCCATTTTTTTTCTTGAAAGCATTTCTTTTGACACTATCAGTGTGACAAGAAATGCGATAGTATCTGTGTGTCCCAATCTGAAACACACGGAGATATCAGCAAAGTACAAGTTTTGAATTTTCGCCTTAAAACACAAATACCACATAGTGTTGTGCTCGTTTTAGGCAGTCTGGTTGAATCACTGAGCTACCGAAATCACTTTCCCCCGAAATGCTCAATTTCACATGGATTTGTTACAGGATATTATCATGAGCTGACATTGGTAGGTAGTTACCTGGGATTCCAGTGGAAAGTCGTGACCAGTAGGGTGCAGCAGGTTGGGTGTGAGGACAAATACTCGCCGTAGACATTGGCTAGTGGTCGCGCTATATCGTGAATTGGCAGAAGTTAGAATTCATGGGCAATTGGATCGGGTCCCAGTGGCTTAATGGTATACGAGCTCGCCTTGTAACCAGAAGGTTCTGGGTTCGAACCCCGGTGGGTGCGTACTGTTGAAGAGTCCCAAACCAGAACGAAACAGCTGTCCAGTACTCCCAGGCTTTCCAATGGTTCTCTTACCGATGTCAGCTCATGATGAAAATCCTGTAATCAATCAACCAAATCCCTACAAACCAATACTTGAATATTCATATGGATTTATCATTGTTTTAATAGTCCAATCATATAAAATGACCTATACATGAACTTGCGTGTTGATTTAACTTGCTTCGAAGTAAACGCTGTTCAATTTCCTCAATGAAATGAAGAATATACTACAGATTATTACTTTGCATGTATATCCTGTATGAAGAAAAAGGTATTTTGGAACTAAGTACTCTGAAAATTTTTTGTACGATATGTTCACATGCTGTCTGACATAAAGCTTTATTATTATTTATATTATTACTACTAAATATTCAATGTGTACTGATATTTGATAGGTCACTTGTATCACTATTGTATTAACGACGATCAAATTAGCATTTCACCTACATACAATCAAGTTTACTAATATTAGAGAATAAGTGAACTTATCCTGTGTCATTGTGCATTTAAGTTAAGGACAATTGTAAATAATCCAAACTCTTCACTTTATAAAGTCCATAACATGTGCTTTCTAAATTTTATTTAGTGCAGCTAGTAAGAGATTGAGTTTAACTCAACAAATTAGCCTATGGAGTGTTGGTTAATAACATTCATTGGAAAATTAAATTCCACTTTCACTAATATATATAGCTAATATCTCAACAATATAAAGATTTACTAATGTAGACATTCATATAGTATTTATTATGAGTACATAAAATATCGTAGACCATTGAACCAGAAGGTTCTGGGTTCGAACCCCGATGGGTGCGTACTCCTGAAGGGTGCCAAACTAGGACGAAACAGCTGTCCAGTACTCCCAGGTTTTCCAGTGGTTCTCTAACTGATGTCAGCTCATGATGAAATCCTGTATGCAATCAAACAAAAGAAAATCCCCACAAAACCAATACTTGAAAATATATAAAATATGCCGGAAAATTACGAAGTGTTGAATATTATCAGGATAAAGTATGACAATGACAACTATGCCAATTCATCAGTGTTAAATAAACGGGAAGGTCATACAATTTTTCTTGCTGATGAACTTGAATAAAACATAAACAAAACAAACTGAGCAGCATATGATACCACTTCATTTTATTAGTCTTTTTCAATTTGCATACAACTTAAAACACTTTTAACATTAATATGCAAAATATCCACATGCTTTAGTTATTCGGCATGAATATGAAGGCCATTAAAATTACGTAATAATTTAATTATGCAACGGGGAGGAAAAAAGGTTGCTTTTTTTACATAGAAATAAATACACTGACATTCCAGAATTAGCAATGGAATTTGCGAATACAACAAATTGGAACTCTACCCTGATGCGTAATTATCTTCAGGTTGGTTCCAGTTTACTACGTACCACCGAAGTAGTAGTCATTAAATAGTTAACAGTAAACTTGTGTATTCAAAAAGCAACCATTGTCAATCTTGCCCACCATGGTGAACACATGTTTTATGTAATTTTAATTTTGTTAATTTAATTGTATTTCACGATTTCATCTTGAACTGACATCGGTTAGAGAACCATTGGAAAACCTCGAAGTAGTGGACAGCTGTTTCCTCCGTCCTAGTAGTACGCATCCACTGAGGTTCGAACCCAGTACCTTCTGGTTACAAGGCGACATGTATGTAAGCCACTGGGACCCGATCCAGTGGGCCATAAATTCCAACATTTGCCAATTCATGATATGACACAACCACTAGCGAATGTCATCTCTGGTGAGTATTTGTCCTCACACCCGACCCGATGTCATTTCATGATAAAATCCTGAAACCAATCAGATCCCTGCAAACCAACATTTCAATATCAATCTGATGCTCACTAGCGACTCGCCTTATTCAGGTAATTAGTTACCTGGG
This sequence comes from Trichobilharzia szidati, assembly GCA_944472155.2. NCBI lineage: Eukaryota > Metazoa > Platyhelminthes > Trematoda > Strigeidida > Schistosomatidae > Trichobilharzia > Trichobilharzia szidati. The sequence goes on along the minus strand of OX235274.1, from coordinate 64,908,398 downwards.
TTCTACTGGGAATTCGTAACCAGTATAGTACAGCGGGAATTGGAATTGGCAGAATTTGGAATTCATAGATCATTGGACCGGGTCCCAGTGGCTTAATGTTATACGAGCTCGCCTTGTAACTGGGAGGTCCTGGGTTCGAACCTCAGTGGAAGCGTACTGATGAAGAGTCCTAAACTAGGACGAAATAGCTGTCCAGTACTCCCAGGTTTTCTAACGGTCCTCTAACCGATGTCAGTTCACGATGAAATCCTGAAACCAATCAAATCTCTGCAAACCAACACTTGAATATTAATTGTATTTATTTTGGCAACATAATTCCATGTCCTTAATTTTCTCGTTATTCATTGATCTGAGTGTTTTTTGACCTCTGGTCAACTAAATGATGCAACTCTTACGTTGCATGTGTTTTCAATTTTACACTTCTATACAATTTGTAAATTTCATTCCTAATTTTAAAATATCATTGTATGCATTTTTATGTAACCTGAGAAGCTTTATAACAACTTTTATCCTTTCCATTATGCCACTCATTTACGTAATATCAATGAGGTGCATGTTCATGCTCAATAACTAAAGCATACGGATATTTTGTATATTGATATTAAAATTGTTTAAAGTTGTATGCAACTGGAAATGACCGATGAAATAAAATGATCCCGTGTTATCCTGCTCAGTTTGGTGTTCTTGCTTTGCTCAAATGGAAAGATATTTTATGAAGTCATGCTATGATGCATACGCCTACACCAAATGGATAACTTAACACATTCCTGGAGGGTGAATTAACAAACAGCTTCACACAGGAGTGCATCAGTTTTAGTTGACATACACAAAAAAATGACATAGCAAAGGTAAAAATAAAAATGAGGTTGACAGAGTAACTTAAACATTCCAGTTAGCCGCAGGGATAAGAACATTGGACAGACAAGGTATACTTCACAATACATATGGCGTATCATTTCTGAAACAATGATATTTTGTATACCTATTGCCCAATTTCTATACACTATACAGATTAGTTCTAATGCTCAGCTATGACTTTATATAAACAAAGTAACTATTAGATTTGTAAGTTATATTTGTGACTATTCATCAAGCCACAAAGGCCTTGCAAAATTAAATACCAGTCTTTTGACAGTCACATTCTGATAACAAGTTTATCGTCTGCATCCAATTGAGATGTTGTACAAAAAGAACATCAGTATGGACGATTTAAGCAGCCAAGTTCATTCATTTCAACGAACACATTTTTATTCAAGTATTGGTTGGTAGGGATTTGGTTGATTGGTTATAGGATTTCATCATGAACTGAAGAGTCCCAAACTAGGACGAAACAGCTGTCCAGTACTCCCAGGTTTTCCAATGGTTCTCTAACCAATGTCAGCTCATGATGAAATCCTGTAACCGAACACATTTTTCCCAAAGACCATTCGAAGTATAGTTTTTGAATGCTCTATTTACTATGCCAATATTATATCCGCCCTAAAAAAACATCCAAATAATACGCTATTGCCTTTTGAATCCTTTCCTTGTGAGATATATTTCACAACTTCTTAAGTCAATGTTAGTGACTTCACATTTGTAAATTTGTGTCCAGAATGAGATAAGCCTGTTTGAGATAACCCACAGAATGATTAACCTTTTAAACTAAGAAATAGTAAAAGAAGTTGAATAGAAATAACTTACTTGAATTTCAACAGGATAATCTTGATGCGTAATGATCATACTTCTGTCCACATCACATCGTATCTCTGTGAGTATAACGGAATTCACTTCACAAATCAATGAATTTCCTATTCTAACAACAAGTTCATCAGGTTTAGCTAGTTCTGGAGCATTAAGAAGAGCATCAAAATGGCCATGAATTCTAACTAGTTGTCTGATATTGGAATAATCCAACTGGTTAGCAGATGTGTCAGAGTTGACAGAGAAACCTGTTTTTGATTTATATTCTGGAATTTCACTGTTTGTCTGATGTTTATGGCCATGGTTATTAGTTTCAAAGCGTGAATCACTTGCAGGATCATTGGTTAAATATTCATCAAGATTTTCTAGACGTACTCCGTCAGGAAAAGGTGCTACAATAGGATCTGCAAAAACCTAAAGAAAGAATACGGTTTTGAACTGTACTGTATATAATGGTACAATTAGAGAAACAAAACAATCCCCTGGAAGATTATGAATGATTTACAATAGATAAACCAACGTCTCGTATGCCTTTACGACTTCTACTACCACCAGTGTTCCAACTGCTAACAGTTTTGTCTAGAATATACCATACGATACTTTGACGAAAAAAATTTTGAAGAAGTGGGAGAATATCTGAATTCAAACAATGCACAAGAATTTCACTGATAAAACAATGAAATTGAATCAAACCAATGCATGAAATTCATCCATTCATTATATCGTATTTCTTTCAAATGTATGCATAGGATTGTCTGCAGAAAGTGAATATTTACTTCTAAATAAGTGACCTATTGTTAGAGTATAGGGAAATATAACGAAGGAATTATCCAGAAGTGAAGGATAGAATAATAATTTTGAACTACTTAACAGAATGCGTCGGCTGCACAACGGTAGAATGTTCGCCAACTACGAATGTGCTCCCGGGTTCGATCCCCCGTCACCGACGAACTCCTTTACCTCGCTAAGGCAAGAAGAGGGAAGGTTGGGCATGAGACTAGCAACCCCATCCAGTAAAAATAAACACCAGTGCTACCGAAACTTCAAAGCTTTAGCTTGAAGCCCTATGTTCCACTAGGAACGTAAAATCTAACAAACCACAATAACAAAACAATTGTATGCATGAGTCAATTTCTCAATTTAGTATCCATAATACTTACTATATAAGACTTCATTTCCCCAAAATGACATACAATTTGAACAAACTCGAACATGTTCTCACTTATCATGACTAAACCCATAAGTAGTGTGAATAATCTTCACTTATATATGGTAAAGTTGTCTAGTACGGCAGATATAAACTTTAACATTTTAGCACTTATTGGGTGTATAGAGTAGTATTCACATATCATAAAAATAATAAAAGTTATGTGCGACTTCATGTGATTTGGTTACAAGCATAACCAATTTGATAACAAAAAAAAAAACAAAAATCAATACCAAAATTATTTAAGGCTGGATACAATCAAATATTAGTTTACAAAGACAAAATTACAAGTCAGAACAAGTAAATTCACGCTCAGTGTGTGCACTTAGACCAAAACACCAAAGACAGACATTATAAATTCTGACTCAGATATCTCTTTTTTCTTTATTTCGACTCCGTGATATCCTTTGGAACGGTAGTGTGTCAATAGTGTCTCTGCAACAAATTCCAGTAGATTTAATATTATGAGGCTACATAAGTCATCCTTAAGAAATTTTAATTGTAAACCTTCGTCACCAACCAATATTAGTAAGAGAAATCATTGAAAACCAGGGAGCTATGATTCCGTCCCACTTTGGGACTCTTCAATAGTGTGCACCAAAGACCCCACTATGGATCGAACCAAGCTCGTTGTTGATCATTCAACCACTTGAGCATGAATTCAGTGACCCATGATTTTAACTTCGTCAGATCGTGATACATCGTTACCCTAAACCAATGCTTTTCATGTGCAGTGCTGAAACGTCCCAAACTAGGACGAAATAGTTGCCCAATGCTCACTGGTTTGTGACGAAATTTACACTGAAATTAAACTTAACAATATCAGGCTACAAAAGTCAACCTTTACAAATTTATTTAGAAGAAAAAAATGCTAATCTAGTTATTGAAATTTTTATGGTTTTATATTTCTCTTTGAAACTGTTTATTTCATTCAAATGGGAGTGAATTTTCACTGCACTGGTCAAAGACGCTACTGAGTACAATCTAGTAAACAAAACAATCCAATTCATGTAGCTGTAAACAATTGAAAATAACATTTACAAAGAAGTAAATTAAAGTGCTATTGTTTTCAAAATAATTACATTGAATGTAGCCAAGATTTTGCTAAGACATGTGTTTAGCAAATTAGTGTAAATGTATCTAATTTCTAGCTCAATTACCTTAACAACACACCGGATATCTGTGTGTTAAGCTGAACATTATACTTCAAATATACTTACCTTTATGAAACCAAAAACACGTAGTTGATGTACTCCATCCATAATAAAACCATATGGTATATCAATTGGCCATTCAGATTGTTGTGTAAAAGCAGAAGAATAAAACTCAGGTTTTGATTCCAAATAAGAGTGGATTATTGACTGTGATATCGGTAAACGAGAGGTAACAAGTTGTTTTGTATTTACTGAAGAATTAATGCTAGATTGTATTGAACTATCCAGTTCTTTATGTACATATATGCTTTCATCACTTATGCCGCCAGATGGAACCGCATCGCGTGAATTAGTTAAAGATGGACTTAAACACTTCAACTCTCCACCAGAAGAAGTTGAGCAGCTCTGCAAAAAAAAGTGAGAGGAAATATGTGTACAAAGGTTGAGACAATTTTATTCTGTTCAAAAGAGAGAATGAATTGATTTCAATGTCATCTGTCTTAACAAGACAGTCAACTGTATATACTTAACTATTTCAATTTAAACTTGAACAAAGCAAGAACAACAATTGTACCAGGATAATATGAGCTCATCTTTTATTATTATTTCGAGGATTCTTCTCAACTGGTTACAGCCTGAACGATAAAAATATGAATTACATTACATTAAAGATTTGAACATACTTTTCCACGATCACAAGGAGTAATTGGTAGGAAGTAAAAGTAACATTAGTCCGGAATCATTTAACTAATTAAGAGTTACAAACACTGACTATTTATAGAATAATTAGACAATTAGGCTTGGAAACAAAAACAGAGTTGCATACATGTATGTGTGTGTATAGAAACAAGGTTAAGCTAGAAAGAGCATAACAAAAAGGTAGATTACGTAAGTAAAGAAAATGTTTTATCTAATAGCCAATAGAAAAAAAGAAGAGAAAAGAACAAGGTAGGGTGAGTCATGTTTAGATGAGAGAGTAGAGTTTTCTAAGGGGCGTGTGTACTGCTCAACAGTCCGCTCCGTCCTCCTTTATGGCTGTGAGACCTGGCCATTGAGAGCAGAAGACATGAAAAGATTAGCTGTCTTCGATCATAGGTGTCTGCGTTCTATCTCCCGCGTGAAGTGGTATAATAAGGTGAGCAATATTGAGGTTAGGCGTCGAGTGCTAGGTAAGGCGGGGAAATCAATCGACGAGACTGTGAAATTACTTCGACTGAGATGGTTAGGACATGTGCTACGAATGCCTAGTCATCGCCTTCCTCGACGGGCAATGTTAGCTGATATAGGGTCAGGCTGGAAAAGAGCTAGCGGCGGTCAAACCAAAACATGGCACCAATCAATGAAATCCACAACAGTTAATCTAAGCCACGTAGGAAGATGTAGACTTCCTGGTTGGGGTCCTCGGGATGGTAAAAACCAATGGTTGGAAACAATTGGTGACATGGCTCAAAATCGTTCTCAGTGGCGCAGATGCATCCACTCCTTGTGACTTATGATTTCCAATTAAACTTTTGTTCTTCGTTATTACTATTCCTTTGTCTCACACCTCTGTTTACTGTCTATGTTATGCATTTCTTCTACTTTCTTCTCTTGCTTTGCGTGCTACATAGATTGTGGCGACTTGAACTGCCGCACATATGTGCAAAGTTCTATGTCGAAAACCGACCGACCGACCGAGAGTTTTCTAAACAAGAAAAAGGGTGATTCATACAAGTTGTATATTTTGTTATCACCAGGGCAGTGCAAGATTCACCACTGTCTCTTTCTGCGTACATAGATTTGGTTTAAGTCGTTTGATAGCAACTGCTTCAGCAAAGCATAGCAAGCTAGGTTTCTTTTGCTTGTTGATTATTTTGAATGACTTCAAGTTGTCTACATTATGACCAGTGTCTAATAGATGACGCGCAGCTGCACTGTTCAATACTTGTGGACCTTTCAGTCTCAGGTTCTTTGGTATGTGTTCAGAAATGCGGATAATAACTCTTCTCTCTGTTCTTCTGATGTATGTGCTTTGGCATTCGGAGGTAACATGAGGTGGGTATTTGTCCACTTTTGATTGTCTCAAACAACTAGTTGTTTGATAAACACATACAATTTAAGATGATATATATATATATATATATACATATATATATATATATCATCTGTACTAAACAATGACCTATCGTCCAAAAAAGTTACATTCCAACAAAACAACTATAATAACCTTTATCCTGAGCTGAACATTTTCTCTACAACTGCACTTAAAACTGTATGAAACAGAAAGAAGGATAGTCTCAATCATTATGTTTTCTAGTGAAAAATACCAACAAAATATCGGTAATAGGGATAAATGATTAAAAGGAACTAAGAATACGTAGAATAAAATGATTATTTTGATAAGTAAGATTATCTAAATCATAAGTATGAAATGCCATCAATTTCTTATTTTACAGGTATTCATCAGCTGCAGACTAATTTAAATTCCAATGGTCATTTCTTGTATGTGGAGATATGACTCATTGGCTTAAGAATTAGGTTTTTAGTCAACAGGTGTCACAGGCTAGAGCCCTAATCCATCTACTTCAGCCTGAGTAACTGGGTATTACTAGCGTCAACCTTCACATACATGATTAGTTTGGCTCATAACTTGCTACGTGGAAAGCCTGTTCAAACATTTCTCATAATTATATAGTTATAAACAATAATTTGAAATGTATACACAAGGACTACAAATTAAACAGGATAATATGCTATCATATTATTGCATTGATTCTTTTCAACTATATACAATCTAAAACAGTTGAAGTATCAACATTACAAAATATTCATATATTTCAAGTATTCAGTTAGAAGATGGCAAGCACTAATATTACTGTAACAGAATAAAAACCTTTATAGATAAAGCATTAAACAATGTTCTGTTTTTTCTTTAAGGAAAATATCCAATTCTCTTGAATACACGAAGAGTTGAAAGAAATGTACTACTGTGGTGAGAGCTGGCTGCTAGCCAAAGTTGGTAGACAGTAATTGACGTCAATGTTTATGTCCCCAATACATTAGTGGTGAGAAAATGAGAACAAAGGCTTTGCGTAGGCGGATACAGTTAGCACATGGATGATCTGACACAGCCACAAAGAGATGCAAGGTTAACTTTCTGTGAGAAACAATCAATCAAAAGACTGCATTTTCTACTAACAATAATCTACAATAATGTACATTAAAATCTATAAATGTGTTGATTTTCCTTAATAAAGGATCTGTTGCCTGGCCCTTGTCTTCTGTTGTTACACTACAAGTGTCAATAAGCTTACTGTTGTTGTGTGTACGAAAGTTACAAGAATATTGTAGAGTTAAGAACAGTACTATGTAACAGTTTTAACCTTAGGTGATTTGAAGTAAGTAAGAGAATAATAAGTTGAGTAAAGGTCAAATATTCAAGTCAAAAGTATGAATGAAGGCAAAATATACGTTGAACTGTATGTGTAATAACAACTTCGGAGTTAACTGAATTAACACAATAGGAAAAAGTTAAATCTGTTTTTTGAATACCTAATTAACGTTCAACTTGTGTTGTTGATTCACGTAACTATCCTATGTGACATTTGTATTTCTTTCCATGCAACTCCTCGTGGATTCAATTAAATATTATCATTATTAATACTTGCCATCTTTTCTAGCTAATTAAGATATGTGGATATTTTGCCTATTCATACTTCAAGTCTTTTAAATATTTTATGCAGTTGAAAAGAACCCCCCAAAAAGGCATTTTGTTATCCTGCTCAGTTTTCTTTTCTCCTGTTTCTTCCAAGTTAATCAAAGGAAAGGACTGTATGAAGTACTGTGTGAGATCATAGAAGTTTGTCAAATCAATTGAACCTGAGTTATTTCGCCATCAACGATCAATTAGTTTATTTGTACAGATTGAAACACGCTGAGAACAAGTGGATTTTCAAGGGATGAGAGTGCAGCTGCTGCGCTGTTGTGTGGTTGTGTATCTCTGTACTCTTTCTCTCTCTCTTTCTCCATACAATCAATAGTAAATACACCCTTGAACGGCCACAAATGGTATATTTCTCCCTTCACTAGTTGGAAGCGGTAATAAGACCAACCTGATCACCAGGTTAGGAAGGCCAGACTAAAGAGTCAGCAGGTAGTGTAGCTAAAGCTCAGATCTAGCAGAATAAATGACCACACAACAATTATGAGAGTTATTTCTACTTGAAGCAAACCGGAAGCGAGCCTCGAAGTCATTCAAGCAGCCTTACTGATTTTATAGAATATTAACAATAAATTTTACTCGAAACATAATCCAAAATACATAAAATGAACACGAGAAAGACGAATAAAGCTATGAAATACAACAGGATATGAGTTCAATTATACTCTTTAACACAGATGAAAACACATTCACTACATAACACATACATCATCAAGGTTTTTTTTCATCCCTTCACGTTCCCAGTGGAATACTGGGCTTCAAGCTACAGGCTTGAAGTTTCGGTAGCAGTGGTGTTTATTTCTACCGGATGAGGTTGCTAGCCCCATGGCTAACCTCCCCTCTTTACCAGTCTTATTACTGGCTTAGCGAGGTAAAGGAGTCCGTCGGCTGGGGATGGAACCCGGGAGCACATGCGTAGTTGGCGAACATTCTACCGCTGTGCCACCAACGCACATCACCAAGGTAAACGTTTATTATTTGGAAAGAAGAATTTATAAGGTGGTCGTATTAAACAACTGACAAATTTAAACGTAACCTACCAGACTGTATTGAGATCCATTGAAATAGAAGACTAATTTAGGATCGTGAATGACAAATAAAAATGTTCCCGTAACATGTAGAGTAGTCCCACCACTGGAAGAAAAGTAAATGTAAATGTAAAAATAAATGTTTTTAAAAACGGAAAAAAGACTGAAAACTTTCAGTAAATGATATGTCTAATGCACAGAGAAAAGACAACAAAACGAATAAATGCTCTTAGCGAATTTGTAAACAATTTTCAATTATCAACATGAGAATTCAAATTTCAGATGTGAAAAAAAAACTGTACTCATTCAAATATTCTCTGTTACATGAAATTCTTTTAAAATCTTTCTGATTATGATTAGTGTAATTCGAATAAAAATTTTCAAACAGATAATTTAAACAGAGTTAAAGGGTATTTTTGAAAGTCCCTTATAATGCTTTAGTGAAAATGAAGTTGCTTCATCAGGGGACAAAGTAAAAACTACATGTGTACAGTGAGTAGTAGTAATACAGTCATACTGATGTGATATTATTTTGAGAACCACCCACACATTTTGATTAGGGGCTAGAAGTATACACTTATATTCATGAGATAACTATTTCAATATAAGGATGATACATTTCAATATCTGAGGAAGTCATAACCTATAGATATATTACTCTACAGATAATGCTTTCGTATTTAGAATCATTCCAACTACGTTATGCAATACAACTGATATTTCAAGTGTTGGAGGTTTGCAGAGATTATATTGATTTGCAGGTTGATTACGAACTGACTTCAGTTAAGAACGATTGGAAGCCAGAGTACTGAACAACTGTTTCAACTCCTGGAGTCATGGATACCTACTGATGAAGAGCCCCAAACAAGGAAGAAAACAGGGGGCAGCACTCCCTGATTTACAATATTCTTCTACCCGAAGTCAGTTCGCCAGCAATTTCGGGACTGATGTTTCGTTCTTGTTGGACTTTTGTATGTTGTAACCGGTTTGTAGAAATTAAACCTTTAGTCTGGGTTATTTTAAATTCATTCTCTTGCATAATACTCTGGTGTTTAAGTGACAAAAATTGGGTTCGAATATAAATGAGACAGCTAACAATGAAAGGAAAACAGATAAATTTAAGTGAAAGGAATTTGATTGGCTTCATATCTCACTATTGTAAATGTAGTCTCACATGCGAAAGGGAGCCAATTTAACAAAACGATGACTGGCAAGGCAACGCCATCTACCTCTACTTAATTAGAAATACAATGTCGAACATGGTATGTGTAAATTTTTTGTCCAGCTCTTCTCCTCCTAGCAGAGAAAATCTATTTGAAAATAGCTGTTGTGTCAAAAGCTATTAAAAGCATCATTTTGATGTTTAAAAATAAACTTTACACCAATCTTAGTCTTAGCCATAAGACGTAGTTACGGTTCTTCGTAATTCTAATTTTAATTTCATACATAAATTTTGATTGAGAACATTGTTTTTTTTTCACCACAGTTTTATCGGCTCAAAATAACGTAACTGGTTTTTACAATCGTTTTCGTTTTAATCAACACATAAATGATTTACAAGAATAAGCATAACCAACAAACCTTTTCGACGCACATTTCATTTATCTATGTACTTTTTTTTTCTGTCATCTCCATTCAGCTTTTTATGGTGTTCAGTGTGTGATACTAATTTGTTGATTATTTTTTTCTAAATGTTTCTTTTACGCATTAATCCATAAAAATATTATTCATTACTTCCATAAATACACATAAACGCGTATAATTTCAATTTTGAGAACATCTTTAACATCTTGATGCCTATGCTTTATACATTTAACAGCCATAAAGAATAACTCACTGGTTGGTGGTTACACTTTGAGCATTTAATTTTGTAGCAAGACAATGATAGATATTCAAAGCATACACAGAGTACATCATATTTATATATAGATATATACTTTAATTTTTATTTCAGGTTAAACTACGGATTGATAACAGTTAGGGAACCATTGAAAACCAGAGAGTACTGGACAGCTGTTTTCACCGTCCTAGTTTGGGACCCGTCGGCAGTACGCACACACCACCAGGGTTCGAACACAGGACCTTCTAGTTACAAGGCAGCCACTGGGACCCAGTTCAATGACCAGCCCATGCACTCTAACTTTTACCAATTCATAATTTTAGCCCGACTGGCACCAGCTAATGTCATCGGCGGGAAGTCCATTCTCACTCCTTGACTGGATGGACTTCACTGGAACTCCAGGCAACTTCATCCTGCAGCCAGTCAATAGCGAGCATCAGATTAATTTTCAAGAATTAGTTTGTAGGGATTACATTTGTTTGAGGTTAGACTACGGATTGATATCAGTTAGAGAACCACTGAAAACTACCAGTGAGCTTAGGTGTAACGACAGAAGGCAAGAGTCAGGCAACAGATCATTTATCAAGGAAATCAACGCATATTTATATATTTTCATGTACATTATATTATAGTTTAGTTAAGCAAACAAACACAGTCTTCTCATTGGTTGTTTCTCACGTAAAGTTAATCTTTCATCTATCTGTGATTGTTTCTTGAATATCAAATCCTCTATATGTTAACTGCATCCGCCTACGCAAAGTCAATCTTTGTTCACATTTTCTCACGACAAATCTTGGGAACGTAAACATTGACGTAAATTACTGACTACCAATTTGGCTAGTAGACAGCTCTCACCACATAGGATGTCAATTAGTTAAAAAAAAATGTCTAATTTCAAAAACTACCTCTCTGTATATACAGATAAAATTTTAATAGATAGAAGTTTAACACAGAAAGCTGCCACATACATCACATAAGCAAAAACAAACATGAAATGTCGCATTCATTGAAATGAAGGACAATATAAACATTGGAGATAGTACATGAACAAATAAATAAATAAATAATAGAGATAACACAATAAACTAACCCAGCGAGAACATGTTTTCGTTGAACTTCATGTATAGAAGGATTAGGTGAGTAGATGAATGAAAATGCATGAGACAGATATGTTGGCGTTTGATCATGCATTATAACCAATGATAATGGAATGTGTTCATTCATAGACAATGATTTGTCGTTATTATTGTTGAAGTCCAAAGGAGTTATTTGTCTTTTTGACCGTCCTCCTGGAATTGAATTCACTGGTACTTCTTCAGGTAACGGACCAGTCAAGCAAATAATTAGTGTTTCAGATTCTCTAGTAATGAATTTTAAACATTAAATTATATATGAATAATGTAAAAACTATTTCACAAGGTATTTAGAAAAGTAAACTAGAAAAAAGTAACATCAATGTTATAGTTCACTGAGCAGTATACGCATGAAGGTTGATTAGAGATCCTATATACCTATTGCTAACAACTACACTGATTATAGATAGATAAACCTTATGAATTATTAAATACAAATTACTGCTTGACCAACAAAATGAAGTTATGAACAATGATGAGTACTAAGAAAGCACAACCTAATTAGATTAGACATGCTATGAATTTTTATTCCTACAGACATAGTAATCATAATAATAATAATAGTAATAGTAATACTTTAGTAATAGTAAACTGATAACTGATTGACAATATACAAAAATAATAATAATTAGGCAGAATAAAAACGCATAACTCAAAATATTGGCGCCATAGTCTGAGACTGATTGCAATGCACACGTATTGCAAAACGTCACGCAGAAACGGAGGAATATAAATTAATTATACTAGTGGACTAAATATATCACCATCATGCCAAAGTAAACATTTACTCAAAAGTTCACAAGCTATCTATCTGGCATTAGAAATATACATTAGCAAGTGATACAATAGAAATATATTATTTCAAAACTTGTATGGTAACAAAGATATGGGCGAAACACCTAGTAAATAATGAAGGAAAATCTGTTACAGATAGGACGTCCACCAATTAACTTCTAATTAAATGCCCAGACATCGTCGAAGCATCTGCTCAGGAAGCCGACATGTCAACCTGAGACCGAGCACTTCGGTCCAATCAATCGACGGGAAAAATCTAAAATTCAATTAAAGTTGACGATTGTTTACAAACCTATAAATGGGAAATAGGATTCATTCGTAAGTGTAAGTGCACTTCACTACTCTAATTTTTTTTTAAATTCCTTTGAGTTTCCAGTGGGACGTAGGGCTTCAAACAAGAGCTTGGAAGTTTCAGTAACAGTGGTGTTTTTTACGTAATGGGGTTGCTAGCCTCATGCCTAACCTTCCCTCTTTATCGAAATAACTACCGGTAAGCGACGTAAAGGAGTGCGTCCTCCGGGGATCGAACTCCGGACCACTTAACTTGGTTGGCCAGTGTCCTACCACTGAGCCACCAACGCTCACTACTCTGAATACAGTATAAATGTACTCGAATAACTATTTATTTCTAACTTATTAGAGGAAATCGAGGTGAAAAAGTATGAGATCAGCTAAACTGTAGAGAGGAAAGATGAGTTAGTGACCTACTTAGTAAAAATATGTCAGCCATGAGGAACAAAAAATTTAAACTCTCCAACTGATAATTATTTGCCCACAGTGTAACTGCAACTTGGATAAGAAGCCTCAGAGAATGCACACCTCTTAATTATTGCGACTTTATTGTGCTGGAAATGTCAGTGAAATAGCGATAAGATTTTTTTACGGTAAATATCTGCAAACAAAGTTTTACTGGGCTAGAAAATCTGTTGGGAAAAGTTACTGTAATCTGATAACCAAAATTTCACATGGAAGAACTTTCCATCTTGAGAGGAAAAGTTAGAACAGATTGGTACTGAAAACAACGCACTCCAGTTTTCCACTGACTTTAGTCCCTTTCTGTGTCCAATACAAACAATACAAGTGTTTATTTCTGAGTAGTGATCAAAATCTATTAACTTAGTATGCAAAGGGACCAAGGAGTTGTAGCATATGATAATGAAGGACACCTTTTATGCATACTTGATACAAAGAATTAACTGGTAGAAATAATTGCACCTTGCCGTTACCACCTTGGAGACAAATGAACTAAGTTTGTAGGTAGCTATAAACATTGAGAATTTCAACCAGTAGTTCCTACATGATCAGTAATGTTACAATAATGCTCAATTATGTAACAGAACATGTACAACTCCATTAGATTCCAGATATCAATCATACTTTTGATGGAATAATTTACAAAATACAGTTCCACTATCAAATAACTACACTAATCCAGCAGGGAGGTTGTACAACGTCGAAAGTTAGACAAATTTTCTATTAGAGAATAATCGATTATCACTAGGATATGGAGACAGATATTATCAACATAGGACTTAGAATTACTGATATACCTGTTACATAACAAGCCAAAAAAAAAAACGTGATATAAGATATGCCCGAAATGGTCAAAACATACATTATGCATATCAACCCATCATCTATCTGTATGTACCATGATATCAGAAGTATGATTAATTAGTGCGACCCAACGAATATATTGTACCAATCTGCGAACCTAAGAAATGTTGGCCTGAGTTGTATGGGGAAATGTAGATGTCCAGAATCCACAATTAAAGACTCTAGATGTTATGAAACAGAATCGACCGTCACTGTAGAAATTCATTCATCGTTAATCTTTGTCTTAATTGTAGGGTCACGCTTCTTTCTTGTTTCTGTCGTCCTTATTCTTTTCAATATCTCTGTGAAACTTCTCATTTCCATTTGGCATGCAGCGGATATGTGCGGCAATGTGAACCAGTATTTGGTAATCCTAAGCGACTGGCTGATTAGAAAAGCTTTGTGTGTATATGGAAGTGTGTGGACGGGGTGAAAGTTAGTTTCTTCTCGGGGTACGTGAAACAGCAGGAGCACTAGTGCTGCATGACTGCAGAAGTTAAGAGACAAATGCTTGAGGCCGGTAACATACGGCCGGTTTGAGGTGGGTTTTGTAGTTGTGTCCGTATTAAGATCTTACTACTGGCTATGAACCGCTACGAGGTAAGTCAAGGTGTGAAATTTTTGCGGTTGATCTTTTCTTTTGCCACTTTCCCCACAGCGGAGAGGCAGCACAGCTGGCTTGCTGGTTATCTAAGGGAAATACCTTACTGCTGTTACATCCCCATCCATGACAATGTTTCCTTCTAAGCCTAACCTTTCTTAATATTCACTTTATTTCACTCTATCAGGGGTATTGTAAATGTGTGTAAGTACCGGCAGAGTACAGAACATATCATAATCATTTTATTCATTAAAAAATTTAGAGCAATATCTAATTTGTCTCGGAAAATCCAAATTAATTTACCGAATAGCTAAAAACGAAACAATGGCAAAACTCTTATCATAAAATATTGCTCATATTTTGAAATAAATCCGATCAAATTACATTATTTGATGTAAGTAATCGTAGAGATATGATTTAGTGGTTTAGACAATGTGTCAAAGGTTCGGGCCCCGTTCCACCCACTTCAGTCTAGGCAACCCGGCAGTGTCATCAACCAACACATGATAAGTGAAGCTTTGTTTCAGGTGATCGCGTTTAAATAATAAATACTGATATGGGTAATCAGGTAATAAACTTACTGCTCAATCTCACATTTCACTCGAATACTTGATTCTCCTGGCTTACTCCGATGATACTCATCAGTAACACTATTCCGCGACGGGAGATATAAATAAACGGAACGCTTATCACCAGTATTCAAATTTGTACCAGACAAATATAGTCGAGTACCACCTGCTTTGGGCCCTCGTTGAGGTGCAAAGTTTATTAACTGGGGGGCTAGGAAGCGAAAAATGGGAGATGATGCCTGCAGATAAATCAATGAAAACAAAAACTAAGGTTATGGCTTTGAAAAGTAAATATTTAGAAAAAAAGATATACGCATCAATTTAAGCGGTAGTTATATATTCAATGTTAGCAATATTGGCTATAACATTTATTATCAACAATCCTTTTTAAAAAGATCCATTTTCAAAGCTTTTCAACATCATGATAATGCCAACAGAATACTATATATATACAAAAGAGATGGATGCCGGCTTCATTTGCTTTACAGAATTCAGATCACAGAATCTATATCGTAACAATTTAAAAAAGCAAATACTAGTAAAAATATCCATATGATGATTAGATAGAGCAACTAACTTACTTCATATCTCTTATTGCTTATTACTACCTTCAATTGACCAGAAACAGGTAGTGAGAGAGAAGGCGCTGTAGACAGCTTGCACTTAAACTTATGTGAATGTTGATATGTTTCTGACAAAACGAAACATCGAATTCTTGGATGAATTTCCAAAAATACATCTATAATGTCTGAAGCCTCACGACCCAAATTCCTACCAGAGATAGTAAGAATAGGTTGTCCTGTTAATGTCCCATTGGAAGGGGAAAGCTGGTTTTACGGAAAATAAAAATTGAACAATTATTGTGATTAATAACACCAATGAGCTGTATTAAAACCATAAATATACATTTAGTGCTACATATTACTGAGTTTTACAGCATAAAGTAAATTTCCAAATACGCCTTGTTCATTTATTATAGAATTAATCAATTTAAAAATATATTTTTAGCTAACAGTATGTATGTGTATATGACATAAGGTGGACATAAAGCTAAAATTCCAACAGACAATAAATGTGATTGGAATGTATGATGGCTGTAAAGTAAACTCAATCATCAAAAAGGAAAGCATTGTTATTTCTCTCAAGATTATGAAACCATTGGACGGAAAGTGATTAACCTATCTCACCTTGCACTAGCTTACACATCTATGAGACGGCCTACTTGAATAGTAATTACAGTTGGCTTAGTAGTTTGAAAAACTGATTTGAAGCTTTAAGAACACTTTTAGTAGGCATGTGAGTCACAGTATCGATGATTATACGATATATGGATAAATGTAGTAAAGTATCACAAATAACTACATAACAACCAAAAGGTTTACTGATTGATAACACATAGATAATGGAACTTGCCACTTGGAGGTTTATGGTTTGGATTCCGTATCAACGTAGATTTTGCTTAGATATGGTATCAGATACTATCGTGTACGATTTGAAAGACAGACAGTAAGAAAGAGTTAAGCAGTGAGTGAAATACTAATATCTGATCCAACACTTAGGATAATTAATATACCAGCAATAAATTTACAGTAATACGAACTAAATATCTCCTTCCTTATCGAGCAGTGTTGACTGATACAGGATTACCGTGGAAAAGCGTTCGAGGTATCATCAATCTATGAAGTCCATGACGGTTGGTTTGAGCTACGTAGGGAAGCGTAGACTTTCTCGCTAGAGTCCTTGAGACGGTAAGAACCAATAGCTGGTGAGACTGTCGGTGATACAGCTCAAAATCGTTCTCAACGGTGCAGATGGATTCACTCTTTATGAACTTCTAGATCCATTAAATTCTCACTGTTCGTCATATTACTCAATCTTCCTCATACACATTTCTACTCATTATAGTTCCGTTGAATTTTTTTTGTACACCCTTGTGTGTTATATACAGTGGGGTAACTTGAGCTGCTACACACTTATGTACAGTTCTACGCTAAAACCTCAGTTCAGCTCAGCATCAACTACACTGACTGAAGATAGGCTACTTAATTACTCCAGTAGTGACGTTCCCAAGTGTAATGAACTAGCCTAAACTTATAACTGGACATTGGTTTCGTCATATAATTTACCGATGACAGCAATGCAAAATGCCAAAATATTGTGAATCTTATGTTTAGAACCAACTTTTGATTATCCTTGTAGGTGCAAGCCTCTGTGATAGTGAGTCTCAGATACTTGTATCTAAACAAGAAACGTGGTCAAACGAATTTCACTATCGATCTCAGCAAAGGCAATATGTGTATTATTTTATAATTTGAATACACGAGATTCACTTCAACGACGTTAGTTTTCTACCAAATGAATTTACTATACAACTGTTTGTTGGAAGCATCGGCAACAATAAGGAACCGACAATGAAATATGATTAGAAGCTGAACCGCGGAAAATCATCAAGTTGAGAACTCGTAATTGTTTGGACTACAAAAGAACACTTTATTTAGAATGAATGATCAGTGGAAATACATTATTTTGGTATTTAATTTAGCCTTTTAGATCAAAAAGCCGTAAATAATTGAGTTCAAGACTTACAGATAAAATTTCAGGATTTGGACAAATATCTCCAGTTCGCAGAGGACGCTGATGTACGGCTGTAGTTCCGTTGAAGAACTTTTGTTCAAGACACGATTTCTGAGTGCGACAGCTACCTCCTTTTATTTTACCGTAAGTATCATAACCACACCAGACACAACCAAATCGAGGAGGAAGAAGTAGACACTCATCACAATATTTAGCTAGCCATTCACAGGCGTAAACCTCAGCTAGAAAGAAAATATAAAAGTTTATAACAGAATATACAGTTCTATATATCAAGTTAATTTATTTTATATCCAAAAAACTACTACACTGCCTGAATTCTGTCACTACTCTAAGGACATCTGTATGATCATAGTATTACTAAAATGAACAAATATTAGTTTCAACAATAGGCAGAATGACTTTAGTTGTATCACAAATCGAACACAGCCCTCATGAACCGAACCCAGATTGTAACTTTAAGAAATATAACATCTTCTGACGTAAAATTTAAGAGTTAGTGAGGTAATCATCAAAAGAATTCAAAACTAACCATGAATCTGGTCTTCATTAACCATACGATGACCTTTTTTATCACGATCATTCGGTCCATGCCAATAAAGATCCAAACCACAGTTTACAGCTGCATCAAGAGAACTCGGTACAGCGCTCTTAGATGAGTGTGCATCTAATTTCCTTGTTAAACTGATCTATTTGACAGACAAAAACAAAAATCCAGACAAAAAATTATATATGCCTCTGTAAGTTAAGCCAGACATAGAGAGGACGAAGACACGCAATTTCAGTTAACAAACCAGAAAATAATATCTATAAATTACAGCATCAAATGACTTGATCATAAACCAGTATCTACAAATTCACCTCATACATTAGCACCGACTAACAGATAACAGAAATAAGATGTAAATGTCGCTGAAATTTTGAGTGAATAATACTTCTAGTCGACTTATATTGTAGAGGAGCTACAAGATATCCTTATCAGAAACCTTTGATTATAGTAACTTATTCAGGATTCATATACTTCGTCAATCAGACTGTCCGTAATACATAGCTGGACATACCGAAAAGAAATATAGACACTTTTATGCACCAGAAGGTTTCATCATCAACCGACAATAGTTAGAAAACCACTGGAACGAAGATCTTGACAGTCATTTTCTCCTGTAATTGGAGATTCTTGAGGACTGCACTCAATTTGTAACCCTCACGTCGTACTACAGGACTAATCAGATACCTGACTGGAAGGTAACACTGAATACTTTTTCAACTGCTAAATCGTGATATGAGAGAAAAACAGCAACGACAATAAATGTTATCCTACAGGTTACTATTCTCACATCTAAGGTGAACTCTAACTACCTAGTCATATCCAAATTAATACTGTGGTGAGAGCTGTCTACTAGCCAAATTGGTAGACAGTAATTTACGTCAATATTTACGTACCCAAGATTTGTCGTGAGAAAATGTGAACAAAGATTGATTCAAAACCGACCACAGCAGACTTTGCGTAGGCGGATGCAGTTAACATATAGAGGATTTGACATTCAAGAAACAGTCACAAAGAGATGAAAGATTAACTTTAAATGAGAAACAACCAATCGGAAGACTGTGTTTGTTTACTTAAATATCCATAGTAATGTACATGAAAATATATATAAATATGCGTTGATTTCCTTAATAAATGATCTGTTGCCTGGCTCTTGCCTTCTGTCGTTACAATACTAGTACACACTAGTTAAAAATCGAGCAAAGGGAATATTTGAATACATAATTCTTTATTGTGACGTTAGTTATAACAAGTGAATTAAAATATTATATTTGATGAAAATTTTGCAACAGCATCGCAGAAAGATTTAAAAGAAATCAGCTTACCATTTCGATATAACAGGATACTGTAGAGTTGAATGGGTTAAATAATGCACGAACACGCTGGTTAGTACAATTTTCTGAACAGGTAAACTCGACAACTTGTTGTTTCTGCAAAGGAATTATACAAATATAGCTTTCAAAATAGTAACTGCATTTAAATGCAAGCATAGAAATATTCAAGTGTAATTGAAAATGACGTAATGCCTAACGAACTTTCTTTTTTTTTGAAGAATACCCGGCATATATCAGAATGATATGGGTTGGAAAATGTTATACTGGTGTTTTGTGCTGATGCAGAGATATATTCAGTAACCAACTTACACAGGTTAATTCTCTTAGTTACTAGTGCAAAGTTTAAGTCTGATAATTATAGGATTTACACACCATATAGAAATCTACCTTAGAGATCATTGTTAACATGATCCACTTTCACAAGATAGGTTATCATTGTAGTTAGAACATCTTTTAACTGACTGCTTTGATGATATAACCTGTAGTTGAAGCTGAAATTAGTAGTTTCTCAGAGGATGATTCACATTCCATCGTATGTATTTTATTAATCTATTTAAAACTTAGAACCCTTATTAGCTTATAAACAAAGAAGTGGACACTAAAAGACTGAAAAAATTTGTTAGAAAAAGCGACACGATGACTGAAGGTTAGCGAAACAGATTATCAGATTACTACTAATGAGGAAATTATTTTGACACCCAGCATTGAACTTCATGACTACCAACTACTCAGTATTATGATGAAAATACTACTGTAACAACAGAAGACAAGGGCCAGGCAACAGATCCTTTATTAAGGAAAATCAACACATATTTATAGATTTTTATGTACATTATTGTAGATTATTTAAGCAAACAAACACAGTCTACTGATTGGTTGTTTCTCACAGAAAGTTAACCTTGCATCTCTTTGTGGCTGTGTCAGATCATCCATATGCTAACTGTATCCGCCTACGCAAAGCCTTTGTTCTCATTTTCTCATCACCAATATTGGGGACATACACATTGACGTTAATTACTGTCTACCAACTTTGGCTAGCAGCCAGCTCTCACCACACTATCACTACCATTTGTTTAGATCAAAATGAATATCTGAACATCCTAAATGCCTCTTTCTCCAAAAATATCGTACCTGATGCATGGAAAGACATCAAAATTGTCCCTGTCCCTAAACCTGGAAATGGCAAGAACGTAAAGTTCAGACCCATTGCCATCACTTCCCCGTTCCTAAAGGTTATGGAAAAACTAATACTTCTTAAACTCGAACCCTCCCTTAAAAACTTCGAAGACCCAAAACAATTTGCCTATAGACAGGGTAGGAGTACATTAGACGCTGCAGCTGTCTTACACAACAACATCGTCTCATCATTAGATAAAGGTGCTAAATACGTCCGCTGCACGTTTCTTGATTTCACTTCTGCTTTCGACTCTGTTCCCAGATGTCTCCTTCTAAATAAGCTCTCTTTGACGAAAACTGAGTCCTGGGTCACTAACTGGTTGCATTCCTACTTCTCTAACAGAAAGCAGTACACCGTATACAAAGGTAAATCATCCTCTGCTGCACTCACTGAAGCCGGAGTCCCCCAAGGCGCTGTACTCTCCCCACTTCTCTTTTCCTTCTTTCTACACGACTTACCATCTTCAAATGACATTAATTTTGTCAAATACGCTGATGATCTGTCTGTATCTTTGCCTATCAAATGTCAAAGCGACTGCTCTAAACTTAATGGCTTTCTGTCAGAAATCAACCAGTGGTCCAAGGAAAATGGTCTTACTCTAAACCCTTCCAAATGCCAAACAGTCAATTTCACCTTTAGGCATAAATCCGACCTAAACAAACTGTTTGGCTCTCACGAGGTATGCAAAATAGATGGCACTGAAATAGAAACTAAATCGGAAATTAAATACCTAGGTGTCGTTCTATCTGCTGATCTGTCCTGGTCGTCTCATATCTTAGCAATTTCTAGGAAAATATTCCGTCTTGCCTTCTACATTAAGAAGTTAAAACATTCTGGTATTACCCAACCCCTACTCCTACAATTCGTTAATTCTCGCATCCTGCCTATTATTCTCTATTGTTCCCCCTTAGTTTTTCCTGGGCTACTGAAGAAAGACTATAACATATTACGTAGGATGTTAAATGTTGTCAGCAGAGTAAGCAACGTGCCACTCAACCAGCTTGTTAATATTTTGGTTGACAGGCACATGGACTCATGTGAAAAATGGGCCAAGTCCATTTTATCGAACTCCCAACACCCTCTTCACTCACAACTCTCCCCTTGCATCTCATCAGGTAAAACCAGAAGCCAATATAGAAAACTATATGCTCGCACCAGCAAGTACAAAAACTCAACCATACCCTACTTAGCTCGCGTTCTGTGTGATAAAGAAAGCATTAGGCGTGACACCTATAATTCATTAAATAGTCATTAGTATAACTGGATCTCATCTTTCCAACCCACTTCATCAATAGGTTCAACATTTCCTTTCTTTCTGTTCCTTTTCTCTCTCTTCTTTTTCCGTTATGTGCTGCTTTGTCTCTTTCTTTCGCTTACGCCAGTTAATAAGACAGCTCCCACTTTTCTAACACCTTCAAACACTGTTTCAGCTTTACCTTTGCTACTGAACATACCAATGTACTGTTGTAATAATGAACTGTGATTTCCTCAATCTATGTAGAATTCTATTTATTGACAATGTACTAACTGGATGCAACACTGTAGTAAAAATGCTGAGAATTCCATTCTGTATCACAAGTACTGTTTTGGAATAAAGCATATTATTATTATTATTATTATTATTATTATTATTAAACGTTTAAAAATATACGAGAAAGTGAAGCAAAAAAACACAACTAATAAGTTATAGTAGGGTAGGCAAAATGCCTGGCACTATCGTTTTGAAGTACATCCTTTTATGGAGGATATTACTAATTGCATCCATCAAAGAAGAAACACCTTGGATATAGGAGGGGAAAAAAACTTAGATATTTAACAAACTGTATTAACCACTTTTTCTTCTCATTAGGATCAACAGAGCTACCATTCTGTTTACACTACAATTTATGCGATTGAATTCGTAACAGTTACCACTGAGTTACAAACGCATGCTTACTTAATGAGAGAATTTTCTTTCCTTGCATATCTACCTTTATTAAGCTGTGAAAGACAACTTACATGTGGATACCTTTAATTTGGTTTTTAAGATTTGAAATTCGAGTACTTGACGTCATCATCTTAAAGGTCTTTCTATCATACTATGATACGAAAGTGGTGACAAACACAACTAATAGGAGCAATATGCATGCTGACAACAATTAATGGTTAACATACCTGTACATTTGAAACATGGAATGTAGTGGCAAGTGGTGAACCACTTGTAAGTGTGATTACTTGAGACGAACCTTTGAAGCTTGGACAGTCTTTAGCCTGTAACAAACAAATGCAACTTATCATAACATCAGACAAGAAGGTTTATAAATAAATTTAAAAAATATGCTAATAAAATACATTTCAAATTCCAACCCTATAATACAGAGAATGAGTTAACCAAATACAGTCGAGTAATAAAACATATTCAACGTTATGAGATAATAAAGTTTGAAGCCCTGAAATATAAAATCACCCTGATTCCTTTAAAATTAATGTGAATTTATTATTATATTATTATTCCCTTGGGTTTCAAATGGAAAATAGGGCTACAGCAACAATTCTCCACTTTCTTCTATTTTCTGCTGTTCTCTTCAGCTGAGTCAACGAGTGGCCATAATCTCCCATCCCGTTCCCTCTAAACGATCCCCTCCATGTCACCCTCGCACCCACGACCCATTAGTCGTTTCCCATTTGGATCCCACTCAAGCAATGGCCTGGCGTGTGATGTCGTTCGACGGCCCCCTCAACGTATGCCCGATAAATCTCCATTTTCTCCTACATATTTGTTGAGCAATCGGCTCTTCGTTGGTTTGTTGCCAGAGTTTCTTGTTACTTATTCTTTCTGGCCATTTGATCTTGAGTATGGAGCCAGCGAAGTGGGCATCTTTTGATAAAAGTTTGCAGTGACCTTTTGGAAATCCTTTTCGTGATACGCTGGCCGAGTTTCTGACCCGTATAGAAGAACTGACTGACTTCACATTTGTATTGAAAATCGGAACTTTCTTCTTCATGCTGCGGAGTTCAGAAGATTTCAGAAATGGTTTCAGGTTGATGAAGGCGTATCTTGCCTTTCCGATTCAGGCTGGCTTTGACAACTTCATTCGTACTACCTGAAACGATGCTTTCTGGACAGATAAGCGAAGGAAGAAACCTCTGTTAAATCTCTCCCGTTGATGGTGATTGGTGCTGGTTGCTCTGGGTAGCTAATCTTGACCAGCTCAGTCTTCTCTAAGTTCACCTGCAGTCCTGTCTCCTCATCTTCTTCAGCCAATTTGTTGGTTTTCGCCTGTAAATCTTCGAGTTTGTCTGACAGCGAACACAAGTTATCTGCGAAATCTAGATCTGCTAGAGTTTTATTATCGGTGGTCCAACGTATTCCGGTCTTCTCGCTCCCTGTGGACAGTCTTCTGCATAATCCAGTTCACCACAATTAAGAATATCATCGGTGATAATAGGCAACAACCCTTGTCTTACTCCTGTATTCACTTAAAAGGTTTCGCTGAGTTTTCCGTTGTAGATCACCTAACACGTGGCATTGCCATATAGCTGTTGAATGCGTTTGATAAAGATTTGGGCATTGAACGCCGTAGTGTTGAAGTAGTTTCCAAATTACTTCTCGGTCAACGCTGCACTGTCAAGTGCCTTTTCGAAGTCGATGAAGTTAAGGTACAGGTTTGGCTGCCATTCTATTCTAGACTGTGTTCGATGACAATGCGTAAACAAATAAATCTCGCAAAACTTTCACTGTATGCATTACATTAATAACCACTTTAAACGTGTTTTATCAGAATATTTCAAAGAATTATGTTGATCACACTTACAAATATTAACAAATCACTTCCTTTTAATATACCTAGGTCTCAAAGTCAGATTCCTGCTTTATAAATACTACTTAAACAGACACAATAGTCATTTTTGTGTGTTTAATTGCATAACATGTGAACATTATTGTATACCTTAATTTTCACGTCAATTGTGATAAGGCGAACTTACGAGTTCAGCATGATTTACACAAATGACTCACCATTTCAAATGCTGGAACATGTAAATACAAATACCATAATAATCAAAAGCCATTTAGAAATATGAACAATTTGTACATATTGATTGACTTACATGACCGGCAGGAATAATTTCAAATGCAGAATTCATTTGCGCATAAGAAGTAGAACTATTATATGAAGGACCTTTGCACACAGTATTCATTATCTCTCCATCTGATAAGATTGTTGGAAAAGCTGGAACACACAGATCTTCAAATAAACACCAAGCACATATAAATCGACTTCGTGCACACGATTTACAATCTTTGAGCTGAGAACAATTATAAATAGAGAATACAGCAGGAGCAAGTGCACCGACAACTTCTGTGCCAGAACCAGTTACACTCACTTTTTCTAACCACAGTAATAACGGCAAAGAAACTAAAGAAAAAGAACATTTGCAGGCCAAATTCAATAACAAGAATTATACTGGTGCAATTATGAACTACTGAAGTAACATACATATATATATACATAAAGACTAGTATGCTTTTTCCTAGGCCTTCGACAGAGTCGATCGAGAGGTGCTTTGGCAACTACTTCGCTACTACCGGGTGCCACCGACAATTATACATCTCATCCAACAGCTGTAAGACAATGCCGCATGCCAAGTAATCCACAATGGGAAACTTACGGAACCCTTCGAAGTGAGGACAGGAGTAAGACAAGGCTGCCTACTATCGCCAATGATTTTCCTGATTGCAGTAGACTGGATAATGCGACAAACAGCGAGCAATGAGGAAACAGGCATAAAATGGACTCACACAAAAAACTTGGAGGATCTGGACTTCGCCGATGATATATGTCTGATTTCCCACAAACTGGAAGATATGCAAGCGAAAAGCAACAAGTTGGCAGAAGAAGCATCAAAGATAGGAGGGACTTCAGGTGAACATAGAGAAAACAGAGGTGATGAAGATTCCTGGGCAACACCACCAACAGCAACAACACAACAACAGACAACAATCAGCATAAATGGAAGGAACCTGAAAGAAACAACCTCTTTTACCTACCTACCTGGGAAGCATCGTTTCAACTACAGGCCAGCGGAACTGACGAGGATATCAAAGCAAGAATCGGAAAAGCAAGACAAGCTTTCACTACTCTCAAGTCTGTGTGGAGGTCAACAGCACTCACCATCAAAAATAAGATCCGGATTTTCAACTCCAATGTGAAGTCAGTCAGTGCTACTTACTATACGGATGGATCAGAGACTTGCACTGCGCGTCATAAACAGCATCTCAAACAAACTACAGACCTTCATCAACAGCTACTGTCTTCGCTCAATACTCAAGATCAGATGACAGGCCAGAAAAGACCAGCAACAGAGATCTCTGGCAATGAGCGAACCAACACAGCAGGAACCGATTGTGAAACAAATAGGCAGGAAGAAATGGAGATGGATTGGTTGGCCATACTCTGAGGAAACCATCAAGTGAGTGACATCACTAGACAAGCCATTGCTCGAGTGGAACCCGAAAGGGAAGCGGCGAGTTGGTCGTCAGTGCAAAGGTGACTTGGAGGAGGTCATGTGAAGAGGAGATGAAAACGTGTGGGCAGACTTGGAGCCAGGTGAAGACTCTAGCAGAGAACCGAACGCAATGGAGACGCACGGCTGAAGCCCTATGTTCCTCTAGGAATTAAAGGAAGTAATAATAATGCTTTTTCCTAAACATCTTTGAGTTTCACGTTTCATAGTCAGTATTGGATGGCAACTCCATCAACTCTGAAAAACAAGTAATCACCTGAATTACAAACTGTAATTAATAAAGATGTATAACAAACTAGGATATTTCGGTGCGTATTCCTTTACTGATTTGATCATATTCTCTGAGGCGGGTAGTTTGATTGGCGTAGATTGTGTTTTTGCATGCTGCTGTCAAATGAGTGCTATTCTGTACATTCTAGTGTGGTTGCTGTTGAGTGGAGTGAGTTTTTTTAAACTTCAGTTGAAGGGGACGAGATTCAGTTCACTGAATGTATAATGACTAGGTTTACAGTATTTTCATCC
This sequence comes from Trichobilharzia szidati, assembly GCA_944472155.2. Classification (NCBI taxonomy): domain Eukaryota; kingdom Metazoa; phylum Platyhelminthes; class Trematoda; order Strigeidida; family Schistosomatidae; genus Trichobilharzia; species Trichobilharzia szidati. The sequence goes on along the minus strand of OX235274.1, from coordinate 64,881,415 downwards.
AAAAGGATAAGAGATGCAAGAAGGCAGTAATTCATGCAACTGCAGTTACTATTCAGCAGCGCATTTCAGTTCTCCAATGTGAATGAAAACTTTTAATTCAGTTTAAGTAAGATATACTGACAGTGGAGCATGCAATTAGTAATTTTCGCTTCATCAGACTATCTAACTGTTAATGAATTCAAAGAAGTTGAAAGAAAACTAATGGTTCGGGAAACGACACATGTCAGTGTTTCCCAGATTAGTTTATATTATGTGTATGAAAATAAGTGAATTAGTTCAAGTCTAAGAATAAAATTATGGATGCAGCTTATCATGTCATTGAGACTGCTTTTAAATGTGATGATGTATAATATGAGATGACAGTTCCAATGAAATACCAAAGGAAGAGATAGTATAATGCACTTGATTTCAAAAGAGTTACTGGACCATAAGACTTTAACTGTCACAAAAGATTGAAGGATTGGTCTGCTACAAATGCATACAGAGTAAAAATAAATTATGTTCAATGAAAAGGGATATGGGTGGAAAAGTAACGCTTTGTCAAATTACCTTTATCATCCTCGAGACGAGGTAGTTTTGAAGCTACTGGTGATAAACAGTGTGCTTCTACAGGCTTTCCAGAAGTGTAAGAAAGCTCAGCCACAGTTCGCGTAATAAGTGGTGTTTGTGGGACACTCACCAAAATTTTATTTAAATCGAAATTTGACAATGTTCCAGAAATCAATGGTTCATGTTGAAGAATTGATATTGGTGCTTCTCGAAAACTGCAAAACAACCGAGCTCCAGTACCACCACTACCTACACCGCTTGATGGGCGATATGAGTACATCAAATCACCAAAAGAATGCATCTGATGAGATTTTTTCCTGGAAAAATATTCTTCCTGTAAATTGGAATTCGATAGAAGCAATGTATCCAAACTAAGAATAATATTTTGTTGACGATAATGACTGTCATCCTTGAATGTGGCATCTTTTCCATTTCCGGTTACAGAGACTTTACCCACGTGAATACCAGGAGGGCTAACTTGACTTATTACTGGACACCTATGGTTAAAAAGTACAAGCAAGAGAATCTCCGGTATAAGTTAAACCAACAGGTAACCACGTAAACAGAAAACTGAAATCGAAATAAAGTCCCAGTGAAATTATCTTACAATATCAATGAGTAAAAAGTAGGTTGAATAAACACTAAACAGACCTGAATTACACGGAATGTCTTCAAACATAACTATATGGAATCATGGTATGTGCCGCTGACTGATACGAGCAGTTGTGAACCATTGACATCAACCAGTAGTAGGTACTAGCCAGATCAAAGTGATGTAGATACTAGACTGCCATTTCGTATGTTTGCAGTCAACATCATCAGAAGTGTGCGTTAGTTAGATATAGCTCAGAGGGCTAAATAGGTTCAAACTATTCAAATTCTGAACAGTTCTGTAGTAAATTTTCCCCCGAACTGGTTAATTTGCAAAACACATTTAAGTTTATGTATATATGTATGTAAATATAAAACTCACTTGTCAGTTGAAATATTATAATGCAACCAAAATACAGGATATGAACTGGGGAATCTGCTGCCAGAGAATCCATTCATAGATCGTTTCTTCAACAAACCGTTAAATTTGTCAACACGAGATGAACTGGAGAAACGCACTGCTAAGGGACACTGGTGAAACAATAAACATCGACCTTCTGCAATACACCAACCACAATACGGATCACGAGCATTTAAACAAGATTTGCATGTTAAGTAGGCTGAACAGTTAGATAATTCAACGCGATAAATCTAACAAAAGATGTAAGAAACACATTCGGTTTAGTAGGAAAAAGTGAACAGTTTTCAGCTGTAATGATAATGAAGATAATTGTGAAAAATCGGAAATAACTAATGCATTAACCTGTGAAATCTACAGTATATACCCTTCAATATCCACAAAGATGAATATATGTACATTCATTTTCCATCCTCACACACTGTCATAAACTCAACTACAAACAGCTTAAGACTAAAAGAGCAGCAGTATTAGGTTATTAGCATATTGTAGAAAACCGAGATATACTTAAAGTAAACTATTAAATCTTAATTCCTTTCTGCAAACGTCAAAACAAAAATGCACTGAGAAACTTAACTGAATGCAATGACAGACAGTTCCTCTATTAACCAAACTTTCTGGATCATCTTAACGCGATTATGCACCTCATGTGACAAAAAACAACAATACAATACCTCCTCAATTACTAATACAAAGCGACTATATCATAATCACTTCTAGAAAGACAGGAATTGGTAAACAGTAGTTTATAGTAAGTGTTAGAGAATGAAAACTTGTATTTAGAAACCATTAGATCAGTTTCACCTCTCACTTTGTGATAATATCTCATTCGAAATGTTTGTTCGGTTTACATCCTTTCAGGATTACGTGCAATGAGTGGAAACGTGTTGTTATTTTTTTTCTCCGTCATAAAACACAATATGAGATGGACTATAGAAGCACTGCTTTTAAATGAAACATTTTATTAAAACTTTTTTGACCTGACATGTAATGCGTTTTGAATTGTGTATTTGAACAGCAAAACATTATCTATATAGGCGTCAATGGCGCAGCGGTAGAATGCTCGCCGACCACGCAGGTGGTTCGGGGTTCAATCATCGGTCGACGTACTCCTTTACCTCGCCAAGCCAGTAATAGGTCTGGTAAAGAGGGAAGGTTGGGCATGAGGGTAGCAACCCCATCCCGTAAAAGTAAACACCACTGCTACCGAAACTTCAAGTCTCTAGCTTGGAGCCCTATGTTCCACTGGGAATCGTAGTTGTAAAATATATGTATTCTGACCATTAGACATACGAAAATCAAAGACTAATCAAAAATACAGTCAAAAAAAACAACAACTGCAAAGCTAACCTTTTGAAATGATGACGCAAAGGCTATAGTACCAGTATAGTCTAAAGCTAAACTTGTTATTGGTTTACCATTTGGAACTAACTGTAATGATCCTAAAGGATGAACTTTGCCAAGGCCGATTAATTCATACTGTGTATCAAAAAGAGAGAAAAAAAAATTATTTACAGAAAATATAGTAAAACAGACAAACAAGAGATTTATTAGAACCAACACAGTTTCATGCCAAACAGTTTGTATCAGAAACAGATAAAAAACACATAGAAAAATTTAAGCTTTTGTTACCAACAAAAGTGAAAATCTACAAGTGAACTTAGATTTAACAATACGACCACATCTTCAACCAAAAAGAGAGGAGAGTTAAATACCAACTATTCATACAAAACAATCACTTCTCAATGCAAGATATAATGTTGGTAAATTTATTAAAAATAAAATTTTTCTTTTTGATTGAAATACTAGAAATTCTGAGCCAAAAAAAGACAAAAGAAACATGTATAAGTGTCAGTTGATAAAATTGAGTGAATAATACTGACAGACTCCGTAGATTGCAGGACGATTGCACTATGAATCAAACTCAGTAACATCAGGAAGCACAACAATAATGCACATGGATTACCTACAGTACCAACGGTAAATACTACTCTGTGAAAATGCAGATAGTCCATTTTCAAACAGATACATACATATCATAAAGTAGAAGACTTGGTATTTATTTATTTATTTTGATAATATAAGGTTGAAATACAAGTAAAGGACAAATATTTGAAACAAATGACAAATACATACCTTATACAGATAGCCGTCATCTGTTGTGAAAACTGCAACAGTGAAATTATTCGATACAGCAGTTATAGCCATGCCAGTAACATTTGACTCGAAATTCAAGAATGCAGGAGCAGATAGATCATCATCTGGACCATGGCCAGTAATAAACGGGTTAGATCGTGGTTCATTAGGACAATCATATATAAAATTTTTCTGAAGTATGAAAAAAAAGAGAAAAAATTACACTACACCTAGATAATGGATAAATAAACAGTATATATATCATCATACCAAATGTATAATCCACAAAAGAGGAAATGTTTACACCAGTTAATAATAGTAATAATAATAAGCAAAACAAATCAACGTGAGAAAAAAAAATTTCACTTACAAAGTGTTCATCTTTAACACACCTAGGTTTATCACGATCTGCTGAATGCAAAAAGTGTGATGGTCCACGCATACCTTCTCCATTTAAGCAATCCATAATGACACGATCAAATTTTGCATTCACCTTAAACAAAACAAGAAAAATAAGAAAATTTAGATGATCTTTCAAGAGGAGTTATGCATTCACACAAAAATAAAATGGATTTCCAAGTGAATTAACTTATTGGTATTAAAAATAGGAGAAGAAGAAGAAGAGGAACACAAAGAATAACTGTTGCTTCATTATACTTATGATGTAAATCATTCGTGTGAGGTGTATAATGATTTTATTATGTACAGAGAATGAAAAATTTATTTTTTTAACTACCTTTTTTGAAATCATATTGCGATACCGAAACACTTTTTGATTTTAGACTACAAAACATGAGCGTAGTTAATATATTGCTGAATGACTCATAGCCTACAAGAACAAACATTCTCCATATCTATAACAGTATTGCAATCTAAATCAAACCTTACAATTACTTTCTGTTTCCACTTTGTTTATTACTAGTGAATGATACAATCGAAATATAAATAATAATAAAATAAATGAATAAATATACTCTAAAGTAAGAATTCTCCTTCAAACCGATTCCTTACTTTTAGTGAAAAGCTTTCGAATACTCACAATCAAATAGTTTCAGTTAGATAATTTCTAAACAGAACTATTATAAATATATTCACAAGACGACGAACGTAATGGAATGTTCACAACTGAAAGTACCACATTCCATTCAAACTACACAAAGATGTGCTTTACAGACAATATATGAAAACTAGACGAGTTTTTCAGAAGAAAAAAAGTAAGATGGATATGTACAGGGTTCAAGCAAAAGCATTTTCTGTTACAATGGTATCTAAACAAATATTACCAAATTACTATGAGAAAAATAAAACAATAACACATAATAATAATAATTCAAAAATACCTCTGCCATAGAAAACATGGAAATAGCAGATCCACCTAGGAGAATCGATCCACGTTCATGCAACCTATCAGAATTATACTGTCCATTTGGTAGGTCCATTTCTGGATTCATATTTCTAGACCAATAATATACCGGATCAACAGGTTGTGGAGCAAAGGCAACCAGAAGCACTTCAGAAAAATCATTGTAAGCATTTAAATCACTTCTTGAATGCGAAATATCATAATTTCTTGTCTGGAAATCAAGAAGAAGTTCATCAGCTAACTGCTTTCCAACAGTACCACGAGAAGCGAAGCGTAAGGCGTTGAACATCTATTTATCAAATAAATGCAAATTGTATTTAATCCATAGAAGGCATATAAAAATATTGGTAAGATTGAAATTTACAAAAATAGTTTTATGTGAATAAATTTATTGTCTCATTCTTCTCAGAACAAACTAAATAAAACCATTTATCACAACGAAGACTGTGTCACATGTATTACATGTATCTTGTAGTGTACAAAGGGATACTGTTTATTGATTTGAATATTCTTTAGGGCCGATAATGCATGTAAAGAATTTTGTAAACAGAAATCTCTCAGAATAGCTACATTTAAAATTAAAAATACACAGCCTGAAGAACCATAGTGAAAAATATGCTTATATCAGCTTAAAGTCAACATTTAAATGTGCGTATAAAGTCGAAGGCTTTATCCACTTCTTCTGGCGCTGTATATTGTCAACTCTCACATAACTTTCTCTGTGGTTCTACCATTCATAAGTAGTAATACTACGAAAACACTTAAAACCAATTACGGAAAGCAGTCATCTTACCAGGAAATACAGTAAAATTAGGACATCATGAAGATTACATGGCCTTTGGGCAAGGACAACAACAAACCATGAAACATTCCATCTTTACAAATAATTTATCTACCAATCCATCGAGATATGGATGATTGAATGGCTGGCTATGGAGACATAGCTCGGTATGATACAACTACTGCTGGGAAGCAGATTTCACTCAGATGGACTCTTCCAGGTGAAGGAAGTGAAGTGGCTGAATGTATTAACTAGTCCACTTATCTAGTGACTAAATCAGTTCTTCGTCAAAACAAAAAGAATAAGATTTCCAGTATAAAATGTGCATATTATTTTACCAGACTTGATCTGTGCAAGCTATATTTGAAGCAACGTGTACACTGTGCCTTTTTTGAACTCAGTTCATGTACCGGACTATGAGGCACACTTATATTGTGTGATGGCAGGAGATACTACTCAGTTGCGGGACTCAAACCCGGGCCCCAATGATTGTAAGTCAAGTGCAAATTATGCCACTGTGAAGTGACCTGTTTGTAAAATAAGAAGACCCATGGCCACTATGAATAGATTTCAGGTACTTGAATGGGATGTTTTTGAAGCATTGTTCCTCTGCTGACCATGTTTCTGTCTTTCATAGTTACTTAAAGAAGAAATTAACTCTGCTTAGGGGTCAAAGAATATTCATTTCCAGACGAATAATATAAAAGTTAAATAAAACATTCATTAATTGACTTGACAAGTAAATGTGTGATCAGATTGTTCGAAATGTATAGCGCAAATACATCTTTGTCACTTTGTTTCATTTAATTAATTACAGTTTATTTTTCACAGAGTTTCGAAAAGTGAAGCTAGTCTAGTCAGTTTCTGGAGCATATTTCCAGAAAGTACAGGCATAAGTAGGATGAATGAAGTATCACTTACAGTTTAACTATGCGCTAAATAGTTACATTATTTTCGATCTTTCTGACTTCTTCATACTTGTACAAAATAAAATTACGGCATAGAAAATCATGTTAATTATAGAGCAGTAGAAGTAGTAGTAATAGTTTGTTTTTATTGAGGTCACTTTACTGATGAATCTAGGAGATAATTACTATTTAAATACACACTATTATTCTTATTGTAGCTGTATAAATAATGTAAATTGTTAGATTTCTAAATAATGTACATCATTTTGAATCGAAAAGCTTGTTACAGTTAAATACTATTGTTATACTCCTTTCAAAGCGTTTAAGAAAGTTAGTCCTTCACACATAACAAAGAAATTATAATTACTTAATACATTCATTCCCCTTAGTGAATTTGACTAAAGCAAGAACAACAGTTCTGCAGGATAAAACGCTATCGTCATTCATTTCGTTGGCTTCTCATCAGCTGCTTACAGCTCAAAGTCATTATTAGGTATATCCACAGAAACAATTTTAACATACTTGCACAGAGTTCATTTTCAAACAAAAATCAGTCAATCAATATATGCATACAATAATAATATATATAATAATAAGCACTTTATACCAAACAATAATGATCATACTCAATGGAAACTTTAAGCATTACGCAATCAGGTAGAAGAGAGGTTGAAAATATCTAGTTACCAGGGCAAGGGAAGACTGATAACCACTTCTTTCCGAACGCATAAACTGGTTTCAGGCGCTTGATGGAGCCAAAGCCTATTCTGTAGCTAAGCTGGTTCCCATCTATCGAACAACTTACTCTTCGGTGCAATCAAAAATCGACAGATAATCTTCTCATGTTAACTCCAACTGTATATACACATTTACGTGTATCTGCAGGAGTAGTTACATTGGGAGAAAAGGAAGAAGGACACACCTCCGATTTTCTGAACATGTACCAAAAAGCTTATGTCTTAATGGAACAAATGCTTTCAACGGTGCCATCCATCTCCAGGGATCTCCTTGACACGGGTCATCAGGTGGACATCGCAAGATCGTTCAAAATTATCAATAGGCAGAAGAGTTCAATTTTCCCTAAGTTTGGCCAGAGGAATCGAATACTTTCTTTAAACAAAATACACTCACATTTCAAAGTTAACAAGACTGGACAATCAATATTTGTAAAGGGAGTTTTAAAAATTAGAATTTGTTGTGCAACACATACTGAAACCTTTACTAGTTTTTTTCTACACTAGACAGTTTTGCTCCACTTTTTTAAACTACAGCAAATATATTCAGAAACAATTCTCTGACCCCTCTGTTTTCTATAAGTGATAAGTTTTGACTATCAAGTGAAATTTTTGTACCATACTTAGTTTCCAGTTCATTTATCACGACGATTAAATTTTCGATCAAAAGTTCACCTGTGAAGGTTAACTTAGCTACGGAAAGAGGCAAAACAGTTCCCTATATAAAAAGTATGAGTTAGTGACTGATAAATATGTTTACAGTTATTCATCAAATCATTAATAAATCATCTGCTCTATAGTCTTTTTTTATTGAGAATTCTCTTGTTGCAATAAAAAAAGATTTAGTAGTATGCTAACACGGTTAGTGAAAAAATCTCTGAAAAAAATCGACATGTAATAATGAAAAGTTCACTAAATGACTCATAATTTAATGCCAAATTAGTTTCTAATAAAGGCAGGTATAAGATAACTCATTTTCTTACAACAGAAATATGAGCCAACATGAGTTACAAGGAATGCACAAACAAACACTATAAAATGGCAAACTAAAAACTCAGTTGCCATGATCAAGTTTTTCATATGCCAAGTTATGAGACATATATTATGCGACTATTGATAAAGCTATCTAGTCTCCTAAGCTGAAACAGATGAGGCTAGATTAGGATCAGAGACAACATGACTAGAAGTCAAGTGGTAGTGCCAATGGGGTACATCCACTACTAAAAGGGAGAGAGGAAATTAATTCTAACTGAATGACCAAGGTTCTCATAATGCACACTGAAAGAAGCGATTATTCTATTAATATAAGAAGAGAATGATAAGCAAACATATTGTAATCACTTATATGATTTTACAATGCTTTCGATGCCGTAAAAGCAAACAAAGTACTGAAAATATAAGACCTGTAAGAAAAGTGCCATCTACATTGACAAAATAGATACTATATGAGTAACTAAGAGAAGATATGACCGAAAGCGAATCCAGGTTCTACAAGATAAGGCCTACAAATTATTAGTTACCGAAGTTGATTTTTTGCAATCACATTCTCCTAATTGACAGGATGTGTATCAGTTGGATATTGTCTAGATATGCACAAAAACATCTTCCTTTACGTTTGTCAAAAGCAGAAATTAGACGAAACAATAGGTAAATTCTTAACCACACTGTTCTTACACACCACCTGCATCAGTAGGAAGTGATAAGTAGAATAGGGCTAGGTCATTCAAGGGCTTTTCGACCGCGTATTCTGCCCACAGCGGAAACGCCTGCCAAACACAAGAAAAACCCTGAAGTGTGTACACAAAAGCCGTTTATCCAATCCATTTCAATGTCGCAACCTTAAACCTTTTCGTCGACATGTACAATAATTTGTTGTGTAATTCTCCTTCATTCGTTTTGTTTTCTTATAAAAACTCCCAACTTCTTAACATAGTTTATAAATACTATGAATCTTCTCAGCTTATGAACAATACTCCTGTTCCCAAGCTCTTAGTTTTATGATGACAATTTTTGAACGCTATTCATCATTTAATGTTGCTAGACTACATAAAACTACTTAACCAAGTTCCACAACTTATTCAATTTCTCTTCCTGATTCATGATTTTGCGTTTTCTCACCAACTGATATTAACAGTTAACCTCTATAGATATATTAATAATAATAATAATTTACTTTATTCCAAAAACAGTACTTATAACACAGAATGGAATTCTCAGCATTTGTCTTATAGAAACACTATTTAACCCTACAACTTTGATGAGAAGTTACAGAAAGAATTTCTTTGCTGGTAAATGCTCTTCTAATATTAGTATTATTGTGAGATATATAACATCGTGAAATGAAATTAATTACTTTACGACAGTGGAAGAAACATTAAGGCTAAACCATAATCGCCACTAATTTTGATTGACCTACATCAAATTGCTTCTGCGGCTACTAGACTGCATGAATTCTAGGACCCTCTCCAAAAATCCCAGCCTGATACAAGTGTCTTTCATCTCATGATATCACTTTGTGAGCTGACCGTCTCTTCGTTTACCCCGATAAATATCAGGGCTATCAAACAGTGAACAACACGGAAGCATTTGCATCACATGAACACACCATCAAAAATTGATGTACCAAGACATCACTGCCAAAGTGCAACTTAACAGTATGTATGCTATCGCATAGTAAGACAATGGCATCTGTATAATCACGGTCGGGCAGTTCCCATTAAGGTTTCGAATCAGAACACAGAATGAGATCATGATTGGATGAAGATTTTGAACAGTGAAGAACATCGGATGCTATTAAGACGAAGTGAGTATATTTCATTTACTATGTACATATCCTTTGAGAAATTATCTTTTTGATGCATGGATGAATCACGACTAATGACTTCTAGGCAAATATCGTATCTTACAGACCAGAATGCTTCACAATCTCAATGTTATGCACAGTAAGGTGTCTCAGAAATCTAGCTAGTATGCATTCTAAACAATTAATGCATTTCGTTGAATGAAATGCAACTCGGCTATACCTTTATCAGAGCTGCTCAGGCGAAACATATTCAAGTTAACTAGCTACTTGAAATCAGTAGTTTGCATATTCCCTTTGACAATCATACTACCTTTATTTTCCACTCACATAATGGCGTGCTCAAAATGCTACTTGGAAATTGCAATTTAAAGACAAAATAGAAATGCTGAATCATATAAAGGATAAATAACGGAACAGTTTTTAATTGGGATAGCTAAATAGCTAACTTCGCTATTTTTATATGAGTGAAAAAGAAATCAAATAGTTTTGCGTGCCACCAAAGTGTAATGAAATACATATTTTAATGTTGTACACTGTCAACTAATAATACGCTTACTCAGTTTTATATTCAATAAAAATTCAGTCTTAAATTTTATTCAGAATACTGTAAATATGATATAATTTTGACACACGGACCAAAGTTTATAATTCTTATAAAAGTTATTAGTAAGAGGCAACACTAAACTATGAGGTTATTTGTATGAAATGTGTTTGTTGACATGAAAGATACGAAGTTCATTTTTTTGATCGTACTGCAGATATGAAACCGAGTGAATAAATGTTTGTTTTTATTAAGGCAATCAATTATAGACGAAATCGATTTGGCACAAGTATGATGTATGTGAATACGAAAATCTATTCATCCAAAGCAAACAACAGCCACGGTATTTCACGTGATCAGCTCACGAGGTTTTTAAATGAGTAAATCAAGAGAAAATGTGATTTAAACAGGAGAATTCATATTGAACCAAGTAACATTAAGACATAAAAATTTATGATCAGGGGTAGATTCGATGACTCATAAGTAAACACAACTGATTCTTTGAATACATGATTTAAAAATATGTTGACGAGAGACTAATTGCTGCCAACTAAAAGTTGCAAATCTGACTTGAACACGAAATCATCTAATATCAGGAACCACACAACATACCTGGTTATGTTGTTGGCATTACATCTCTTCGTATGGAAAACAACTTAAAAGTGTAGCTACGTCTGACCATTACGTTTCAATTTCTCACCAACTAGCAGATTACTATTACAGCAGATTATTAAAGGTGTACATCGATCAGAAGTTCCGACATAAAAGCATAGACTTAACTAGACCTCTGACACGCTCACTAAATATTAAACAGTCTGTTTGTTCTGTGAATAAGGTATTTGCCTCCGATGGGTTATTCACGAATTTCCAGAGTGATTTAGGCCATGTTTGGCCGGTAAAATGTCTTTCAGGCAATAATTGTGTAATAGAACTACTGGATTAAAAGTGCTGCATAAACTGGACTTTTGCTTACAAACAACGGAGAAATCTCACACGACAATTTCTTACAGTGATATTTACAAACATGGTAGAAGTTTGTGAGCAGTTGAAACTTACCAGCCGTCGACATTGCTTTATTCACATTTATTACAAGTATGGGTCTGCATTAAGAATGTGTAGCTTGGTTTTCTGACAATAATGAATTTATGATAAATCATGTTTTCAAAGTTAATGAAAATACTGTCGTAAGAGCTTTCTTCGTTGTTTGTAAGCAAAAGTCCAGTTTATGCAGCACTTTTAATCCAGTAGTTCTATTACACAATTATTGCCTGAAAGACATTTTACCGGCCAAACATGGCCTAAATCACTCTGGAAATTCGTGAATAACCCATCGGAGGCAAATACCTTATTCACAGAACAAACAGACTGTTTAATATTTAGTGAGCGTGTCAGAGGTCTAGTTAAATCTATGCTTTTATGTCGGAACTTCTGATTGATGTACACCTTTAATAGTCTACTATAATAGTGGTTATTTTGATATTTGACATGGTCATGCAGAAAAAGTTGGGTTTGTATTTCTTGATACTATTAGCCTAAGAACTTTAAAAATTTAATTTTACAAAAGACTACAAGGATGGTGTTTCTGATTTTCACGTGTAAACCTTTTATAATGGATTGAGTATTTGATTTTAGGTCGTATTACAAATTTGAAATTACATTAAGTCACAGTATTGTTAACCAATAAGCAGAGTATGTTCTCAGTTGTAGACTTCTTTATTCTTGTCAGTGGTGTAACGGTTAGTTGGGCTATTCTTATCCATTCGTCCTCATTTAGATGTTTACAGACGTTATCAAGTGATTCCGATCTTCACCACTAAAATCAACCGTAAACTTTGCACAATTTCATTACTATGGCTAAATTTGAATTTCTCCGTGTTCATATTAAGGTGTCTTTATCAGTTGTGTAATAAGACCCAGCTACGTTTGTTTTTCAGAAACACGTTGCATGTCTTTCTACTGTTTTATAGAAATTGATAAAGGGAGCTAATTGCTGTAAACACTTAAAATTGATGAAAAAGGCAACTACCTAAAACTTGTTCACAATTTTGTTCAGATTTAATTCCCGTGAGCTTGCAATTGATTTCATTCTTGTAAAGTATCACCAAGCAATGAATTTCTATAAAACCATCATAGGCGTTTAAATATCCAAATTTAGAGCAGATGCTTAACATTTCTAATCTAATAAGCTAAGACTTAGTTACCCAGAACACATTTTTCATGTTCTAGGCTGTCATATTTGCGTGACTGCTAATAATACTATGCAGTTGGTCAAGTTGAATTAATTATGAATCAGAACCAGCAAGCATAAGTATATCGGTAAGCGAAACGTCAAATACTTACCTTTTCATCGTCCTTTACTGTTTCACATTGAAAGCAGGCAATATTAAGTTCCGCATATGAGGAGATAAACTTGTCTCCATCACAAATCCGAGCTATGCGTGACTGCCACCGTAAAAACGTAGAATCCTCGGGTTGTTGGAGAACGAAAAATATATAAGGCGGTCTGAAAAGTTGCTCTTGAAATTCCAGGTTAGTTGGTGGAGGTCTATATCGAAAACCTGACTTATACTGTATTTTCAAGCTTGGGTTTGTTGATAACTGTGCGCTACTTTCAAAACTTGGTGGAGTGCTACATAATTGAAAGTCCTTTAAACGTACGGTTAGAGGATTATACTTGATAAGTGAGAGATCTTCGAGTCCATCAGGTTCTGTAGCTACGTAAATATATTCTGAACCAACTACAAGCACAGAATGTGTATGAGGAAGTGATCCAACAACTGGTATTTCTTCTGGATTCTTATTTTTTCTGTCCATTAAAGGAAGTCGGGCACCAGCAGACCACGGGGCTTCTTGGCTAACATTGATTAAATTAAGTCGTTCACAGTAACCATGATAAAGCGTATGGCACACATATAAACTGTCTTCAAAAGTTATTCGATCATCATTTACAGACTGAGATTCAAAATCCCATTCAGAGTAGTTAAAACTGTGTATTTCAGGACCTGGTGAACCTGAAGTACCCCATGTCTTCACATAATTATCAGTTGGGCGAGGAAGACAAGAATCATATCCATAATCAAAAGGTAAGGAAGATCGATCCGCATGAGAACACTTTTCATAGTTATCTCCATCATATGGACAGCAAATAGAAAAATTACGCGGACCAGTAATGCGCTCAGTTACAAATTGCAAATTGTCAACTTTATATTGTTTGATCGAGTTCACACTTGCAACGTACAAATACTCAAGATTCTCAGGTTGGTAGAAACGATAGAGAATACGTAAGTTTTTAGCTTCAGTTGTGATCGGGATTGATGCATTGTGGGTAACTCTCAAGTTTATCACATGTACAATAACTTCGGTGAAAATAAAAAGCACCGAAACAAATATCCACGGAATACCATACAGCATATGACCAGATGATGATAATAAAGTTACTGATGAATTAACCCATCCTCCTTGTTTCAAAAATCTTGAAGATTCATATCATTTGGAGATACGTAGAATGATTTGCAGTTGGAAGGGTAAAATCCACCATCCACTTACATGAATATGTTCGTTTCTGCACAAAACCTGACTGAAAAGAAAAGTATATCACGGATTATGAACGAAACGGGATATTTACTAATGGTAGTCAATAATGAGGAAAAATAAGTCACGTTAAAATGGTCCAAAACTATTGAAAAAGTTATTGGACACCCGTACAATGGTATAATCGGCATTACCAATAAAATAGTTGACCTGAAATCTTTGCTAGTAAATGACAGACTGAGATTTTTCGAAGACTTTATCGTTTATAACCAAAAAAGCAATAACTTTTGTGTTCCAGTGAGTAAGAAATTTTGCTCTTTTTTCTTCAAATAACTGCTGGTAACTCTTCATTGAAACTGTTCAAACCAGTGGTTAAACACTTAACAACCAACCGTACATATTATGTAGCATTGTTACATCTACAGCCTTGTTCCTAAATACACGAGTGTGCATCCACAGAATATACTCAGACTGCAGTTTTAGTCACTAT